>VXJC01000006.1:12500-1212500 GCA_009193075.1 Mychonastes homosphaera
CACCTCGAGCGCGTTGAGCACCATGCTGGGGACGCGCTCGCGCAGCGGGCGGATCTTAAGGAACTCGCGGAGTGCGGCGTCCATCGACGCGTCGACGGCGCCGCCTGCCGCCGCCGCCGCCGCCGCCGCCGTCGACACGTGGTCGACCATGGCCTGGCTGAACTGGTCGCGCATCGCCGCCTTGAACGGCTTCATGAGCGCGATGTCGCACGGCTGCAGCACGCTGGTGCAGTTGGCCGGGACGAACAGCACCTTGATCCAGGGGTAGTGGCGCTGCCTCCACTCGCGGAACTTGTTGCTGATGTGGTCTTTCCAAACGTCAAGGACGAGCACGCAGACATTGCTGTCTCCGCCGCCGCCGGCGCTGTCGTCGTCCACGCCCGTCCGCTCGATCGGCCCGCCGCCCACACTCTTGAAGTACGGGACGACCACGCGGACGACGTACCGCTTGAGCGACTGGAAAGAGGTCCAGCCCTTGAGCGTGCGCGTGATGTCGCCGCCGGCGGCCTCGAACGCCGCGACGACCGGCGGCGACGGCAGCCCGCCGCTGGCCACGCTGATGATCTGCGCGCCGATCGGCTCGCCCTCGGCGTTGATGCCGAGGAAGGCGGTGCAGTTGCGCTTGTCGCCCGTCCCGGGGATCGTGACGTGCCGCTCCCCCCTCGGCGCGAGTGCTTTGCCCTCCTGGCTGCTGGGCACGAGCAGCACCGACGTCTGGTCGGCGTTGACGACGCGCCGCCTGGGGACGCCGTACGCGCCAATGTAAAACGCGAGGCGGAGGGCGGCGTCGCGGCCGCGCTCCTGCCAATCGTCGGGCAGTTGGGCCGAGGAGGTCGGCCGCCTGAGCGTCAGCTTGAGCCGCTTGAGCCAGCGGCCCACGGTTGACGGCGAGCAGCGAAAGTCGGCCGGCACAGGGTGGCCGTCGCGCCTGGCCTGCTCGACCACGGCCATGATCTCGGCCCGCAGGAGGCCGGGGGTCATGGACGAGCGGTAGCCCGACGTGCCCTGCGGCCTGGCCAGCTCGTGCAGTCTTTTCTCCACGAGGCCAAACACCTCTGGCGGCACGCCCAAGGGCCGCCCGCGCCTCTTCGAAACGCCGCCGCCGCTGAGCGCGCGCGTTTTGGCTTCCGCCTCCCAGCGGCGCAACGACCCGACGGCCAGTTGGCCGAACGTCTCCGCCGTGTCCTTGGAGGAGCGCAGGTACCTCTCGCAGCGCGCATAGTCGCGCGGGCCGCCGGGCCTTTTGGGATTGAACTGGCTGCGGGTGAGGATGCGGAGCGCTTGTTTTTTGTCCTGCTCGGTGTAGGTGACGCGCCCCTTCGACGCCACGGTCGACTCGACAACCACGGGCTCGTCGTCGCTGCTCTCTTGATCGTGCGTTGCCGGCCGACCGGGCGGAGAAGTAGGGGCGGGCGCCGACCCGCCGCCGAACGCGCCGCGCGCGTTTGAACCGCCGCCGCCGGGCGCGCCGCTGTTGTGCGCCCCAAAGTACTGATAAATGTGGACCTTTTTGACGACGATCTTGTGCGACCGCACGTCCATGATGGGCAGTTCTAGTGGTTGTAGTGCTGGGGTAGTTGTTGGGACGAAGAGGGGCGGCGGGGGGGGATGTTGGGGTCAGGGGAGAGGGAGTGGAGAGGGAGGGGAGGGGGGGAGAGAGAGGAGGGGGTGGGGCGGGGCGGCCGGCTGGTGTTGGCGACGGCGGCGGCAGGCGAAAACAGACCCAAAAGCAGAAAAACGCGTTTGTGGGCATTTGGGCTCTTTACACTTTTCGCCTTTTCGTCCGAAAACATAGCACTGAAAATCGGCACCCCAGGGTCCGTTTGTCCGCTTTTCCAGTGCTAAAAAGTCGGTGGCCAGCACTGGCGTAGGTGACGACCACAGTAGGTGGTTTTTATTGGAGCTAGACGGTTACATGCCGCCCCAGCCGAGCCGCGCCAAAAGCGCCGGGGGCGGGAGGGATGGCGGAGAGAGAGAGAGACAGAGAGAGAGAGAGAGAACAGCGTGCGCGCTCGGGGCGATCGATGTTTTTTTTTGGAGCGCGCCAACAGCGCACACGTGCCGACGCGCGCACAAGTAGTGTGCCCCGTGTCCGGCATCGGTGGTGATGGAGACATGACAAAAGATCCATGTGAAAAAACACAGGAAAAAGAACGCAAAAGAGAGAGAGAGAAAAGGAGAGAAAGACAGCGGACAGCGTGGAGAGCGCGGCCTCACAGCCCCACTGCCGCCACCCCCCGCCCCCACTGCCGCCGCCGCCGCCGCTTTCCTCGCTCTCACCCCCACACGTGGCAAACGTCGATGCAGTCTTCCTCCGCGGATCCTGGACGAGACCTCAGCGTCTCGTCCAGGATCCGCGAGCTCCCGGCGTTGAGCAGCGCCGACACCACAAAACCGTCTTGGCGCCGCACACCCCCCCGCCCTCTGCCCTTTGCCGCCAACGCCAACGCCGGCTGCGCGCGCCGCGTCAGCATCACGCCCCACGGCCGCCCGGGCCGCGCCGCCTGCGCCACGCTCGCGGCCGTCGCAAAGGGCCGCACGACCTCGGCGATCACGGACGCCAAAGGGGAGCAGGACCTGGACCGCGCTCCAGGGCAAGGCACAAACACCGACGCCAGCAGCGAGTTGTCGCCTTGAGGGTCGTCGTCGCCGCCTCCGCCGCCGCCGGGCGAGAGCGTCGGGCGGCGGCGGTCGGCGCTGACGCGGAAAGAAGCGTCGCTCAGCTGCGCGAGAAGGGCTCGCACGGCCGGGCTGAGCGCGTCCTGGTCTTTGGACTGAAAGGGCGCGAAGCGAAAGTGCGCCTGGTGCTGCGAGCGCATCTGAGGCGGCGACAGGACGACGGCCCAAGACGGCGCCGCGCTCCCGCTGTTATTGCCACCACCACCACCATCTCTGCCGTCCGCCGCAAAGCCCTTGCGCAGCGCCTCGCGCCACGCCGTCGCCCAGTACCCCTCGGCCTCGGCGCTGCGGCTGCACCTCGGGTCCGGGTCCTCGACGCCCGTGCAGGGCCGCAGGGGCAGCACCATCCACTGGCGCGCCGTGAAGCAGAGCAGGCCCGTTTCTGGGTCGAGCTCGCGCGACGGCAGGACGGCCACAGGCGCGGCGGCGCTCCCGCGCACGGCGCCCGCCCGGTACTCGCAGCGCTCGTTGGCGTCGTCGTGCGAGGGGCCGCAGTGGCTGGTGATGGCCTCCCAGAGCGCGCACGCGCGGCAGCCGGGCTGAGCGTCGCACCGGTCGCGGAACTGGCTCACGCAATAGGTGCGCTCGCGGGCGCTCTGCGCGGCCGGGAACCAGAGGGCCGGGCAGGTTTTTTCGCCGCCGTTGCTGCCGTCGCTGCCGGACGTGTCGCAGACCTGGCCTGGGCAGGGGGCCTGCGGAGGGCGGAAGCACTCGGTGGTGCAGGTGCCTGGGGGGAAGGTGTAGGGCCTGGTGGTGGTGGTGGTGGTGGTGGTGGTGGTGGTGGTGGTGGTGGTGGTGGTGGCCGCTGCTGCTGCTGTCGAGGAGGCCGCGGCGATGATGGCGGCGATGATGACAAGGAGGAGGAGGAGAGCGAACGCAGGCACACGCGGCGGCGGCGGCGTCGTTGAAAGCAACGGTGCGCGGCGTCGCCGCCGCCGCCGCCGCATCCTTTTCGATGGTCGAGCCGCCCTTCCTCCCCCCCGACTGCTCTCTCGACCTACGCCCTGTACCCAGAAGCAGGCGTTGGGTGGCTTGGGTGGCTTTGGATTCGGCGTCGCGCGAAAGGCGTGCGCAGAGTGGGCGAAAAAGGTCGAGAGCGAGCGAAAAGAGGAGGACGTGTGTCTCTAGCCGCGCGCTCTCAAAAACGCGAGGGTGGTGGTGAGTGGTAGGCTTGCCGGCGAGCTTAATGTGTGTGTGCTCTTCTTGTCGGGCGATTCGATCGAGTTGCGTGCGTGTGGACAGAGAGAGAGGGGAGTGTGACAAAAGCGTATGATGGTCGCCGCCGCCGCCGCCGCCGCGCGCGCGCGCGCGCGCGTGCCGCACGACCGTCGCCTCTCCCCTCTCCCCGCCGCCCTCGTCGCCGTCCACAACAAACCCGAATCACTCAGGCGCGGGTGAACACTATCAACCCTGCGTTGGGCGCGCCAGTCCTAAAAATACCAACTAATAAGAGAGGGGCAAAGAATTTCTAGCCGCATCAGTCGGGGGATGGACGAGGAGCTCGCTCGCCCCCTCTCTCTGTCGCCCCCCGGCCGCCGCCGCCGCCACTGCTTTACACGTAGGCGACCAGGCGGCTGCGCGTCGTCACCGGGATCTCCTTGTAGCGGGGCTGTCCGCGCTCCCAGACCTCTGTAGTTTTTGTTTGCGTGCGCGTAGGTTTTGGGGGGAGAGGGGAAGAGAGAGAGGGGGATGGTGAGTTTTTTTTCAACGGGGGGAGGGCGTCGCCGCGATTGGCGGGGCGCGCGGCCGAGCGCAATTCATACTCACTGAAGGTCTTATGGCATTAACCGACGCTTAATCGGTGAGGCCGCCCAGGTCGCCCCACGTGTTGTCCTTAGCGCCAAAGAGGAGAGCGTCGTTTTGTTGGCCCGTCCAGTACCCGGACCCTTTGTTAATCTTGTTCCACGAGTTGTAGAGGGCGATGCGCACCGACTTGGCGCCGGCGGCGCCACCGATGCCGGTGGACAGGCCCCAGATGAAGAGCTGGCGCACGGCGGCGGCTGCGTGTGTGCTTTGATGGTTGGTTTTGGTTGTTGGTTTGTTTTGGGGGGACGGCGGCAGCGCGCCGTCGTTTTTTTGCTCCTGGCCGCCGCCACCCCTCCCTCTCTCTCCGCCGGTCGACCTGCACGTGCCGCCGCCCACCCCCCCACCCCCCGTCCCGCCCCCCGCCCGCGCAACGCCCGTGCCCCCAAGCCGCCCTCCAAGCCCGCCTTCCCCCCGGACGCCCGTCCACCCTCTCCCCTCCCCCGCAACCACCCATCGCCGCCCACCCCCCCCCCCCCCCCCCCCGCCCCGACAAACCCCACCCCCACCCCCCTACCCCTCTCCATCCCGCGCCACGACCCCCTTGCCCATCCCCGGTGCGCTGCTCCAATCCCATCAACCGAAACCGCACACACCACCACTCCCCCGTTGGACGCGGACCCCCTTGCCTCCCCTTATTCGTTGCCGCCGCGTCGACCCGCGCGCGCCCGCGTCCAGCCCCAAAAACTGACTCAAACCTCTTCCCCCGAACCCACAAACCGACCCAAACCACACCCCATAGATGTACATCCCTTCAGGGTTGGGATATCGGCAACCATGGGCACCCCTGGATTTCCCGTCGACAATCATCCCGCTCGCCATCGTCGTGACGCTGGTCGACCTGCTCGAGTCGACGTCGATCGTGCGCGCGCGCGCGCGAGAGAGAGAGAGAGAGACGAGCGAGGAGGCGCCGCCGCGTTTCGCGAGACCGAAAAAACAAAGGCTTGCGCAGGTGTCGCGCTACATTACACACACCCTCAAGTACGTCCTCTTCCGTGGTATATACACGCGAATGAATTCGCGAGAGGGAGAGCGCGTACGCGCGCCGCGCGCGCTCGACGGAGAGCAAGGGAGCCTTGAGAGCGCGCAAAACGCCCCCCGGGCCTCCCTCGCATGCGTCGGGACGGCGCGCTCTCTCTCTCTGCTTTTTGCTGCTCTCGGCAGTGACTCCCCCTTGCTCAAAATAACGAGAGCTAGCGGGGCGAAAGAAACGGCTGCAAATGTAGCTGCTGATCTCTCCTTTTTGTCGGCTGGCGCAATCAGGCGTGACGGTTGGGGGTGGTTGAGGGCGTTGCGAGGAGGAGGGAGGAGAGGGGCGCCCGGGACGACGACGACAACGTCGACGGGCGCGCCCCCTCTCCCTGTCGCCCCCCGGCCGCCGCCGCCGCCACTGCTTTACACGTAGGCGACCAGGCGGCTGCGCGTCGTCACCGGGATCTCCTTGTAGCGGGGCTGTCCGCGCTCCCAGACCTCTGTAGTTTTTGTTTGCGTGCGCGTAGGTTTTGGGGGGAGAGGGGAAGAGAGAGAGGGGGATGGTGAGCTTTTTTTAGACGGGGGGAGGGCGTCGCCGCGATTGGCGGGCGCGCGGCCAAGCGCAATTCATACTCACTGAAGGTCTTATAGTCGTTAACCGACGCCCAATCGGTGAGGCCGCCCAGGTCGCCCCACGTGTTGTCCTTGGCGCCAAAGAGGAGAGCGTCGTTTTGTTGGCCCGTCCAGTACCCGGACACGGACCCTTTGTTAATCTTGTTCCACGAGTTGTAGAGGGCGATGCGCACCGACTTGGCGCCGGCGGCGCCGCCGATGCCGGTGGACAGGCCCCAGATGAAGAGCTGGCGCACGGCGGCGGCTGCGTGTGTGTTGATGGTTGGTTTTGGTTGTTGGTTTGTTTTTTTTGGGGGGGGGGGGGGGGGGGGGGGGGAGCGACGTGTGAGAAGGCGAGAGCGGCACTTAGGAGGCGCGAGCAACCGCCCAAAAATGGAAGGGCGGTAAATGATGGGCCGGATCACGCGCGCGCGGCGATTGTGCAGCAGCAGTCGCCGCATGGGGGGAAAATCCCGGCGGCCAGTGGCGGTCGCGCGTGAGAGAAGAAGGAGCAAGGGCAGACAGAGCAAGGCCAAAAAGCGCGAGCGCGCGGGTTACCCCGCGCGCACGGGGGTCGCGGAAGGTCGGGCGGCGCGTCGCTTTTTTCTTCATCTTTTTTCCTCCGCCGCCAGCCGCCTAGGCGCGCGCGCGCGATGGCCAATCGATCGGCGAGCGCGTCAGTACTCTCATCGCGGTGCGCGCGCGCGCGCGCGCCATCGCTTTGGGGATGGGGGCGGCGGCGGAGAAAGAAGACGGAGGCCGAAAAAAAAAGGCTTCATCGAAGAAAAAAAAAGACTCACCCTCGGCCGTGGCGAGGAGCAGCGCCGCGACGAGCGCAAAGAGGGCGAGCGAGCGAGACATCTTTGTTGATGTGTGCGTGTGAGTGTCTCGAAGCAGTCCGAGTTTAGGGCGGGTTGGGTTGTGTGTGGTGTGTGAGCGGGGCGCAGGCTGGGCGAGGGCTTTAATAGCCGTCGCGGCGGCCTTCGCGTCGGAAGGGCGGCGGGCGGGGCGGCGCGGGGCGGCGGGGCGGGGAGGGCTGCTGGGGGAGGGAGGCTGCCATGCCTTCTTGCCCCTCCGCCCGGCGGTAACGCCATGACGCTGGCGTGCCGCCACCCACATTCACCCACTCGTGCAAGACATGACAATGAAGCACATGACACGCCCTCGCGAGGGGCCCCGACTTTTTTTGCGCGTTGTCTCTGTCTCGCTCGCGCGCGCGCTCTTTCCCTCGCTCCCCTCGCGCCCCGACTACGCCGCCCCGCGCTCACCGGTGGGCCGCTCCCCCCGCACCCCTCCAAGTCCCCCAAAAACACAACAAAGAAAACACATCAACACCTCCAACGATCTAGTGGTGATCTCTTACACAGCAGCCTTCACTCACACACACATGTATAAAGAAAGAGGGGCGCGCGCGCGACGACGAACGACGACGACGGCCCGCGACATCAATGCCGACGAACGACGACGGCGGACGACAACGACCAACGACGACGACGCTGCCGCCCCCCTCCCTCCAAACAACAACAACAACAACAACAACAAAAGAAAGGTCGAATTTCTGTTACGCCGTCAGCGCAAGCGAAAGAGCCACGAGCGTCGTGAGGCCCACGACAAACAGCGCCGACGCAGGGGACGACGACGAAACGCCGACCAGGCCCGCCGCGGACGATGCGAATTTCGTCTGGTTGTTGGTCACCTCGCCCGTGTCGAGGTTGTAGTGCGACTTGTCGTCGGGCGTCGAGATCGAGTTGGCGTCCAGGACGTTCTCATCAGAGGGCACGCTCGGCCCGTTGACGACGTTGACCTTGAAGGCCTTGGCGTTGCTGTAAAACTTGGCCGTCTTGGTGCCGTCCGCCAGGCTGCGCAGCGCGGTCTGGCGGCCCGCGTCGTCCTTGGTGTCGATCAAAAACGTGACGAGGTTGACGGGGTCGCCCTCGGCGAGCTTGTAGAAGTAGACCTGGTTGGGGGGCGTGTTGGCGGCGGCGGCCAGCGACTGGATCAGCGGCACCTGGTTGGTCTTGACGATGTCGAGCGGCGTGTCGGTGACGAGCTCGGTGATGACGCTCGACGCCGGGCGCGCCTCGGTCCACGCGGGTTCAAAGCCGTCGAGCGGCACGGGCGTCGACTTGGCCTTGGCCGTGCGGTCGGCGTCGATCTTCTCGGGGGCCGAGATGCCGTCGACCTCGGTGCCCTCGCTGCCGTCGGGCACGGACAGGGCGGCGAGGCCGGTGGCGGCCGCGGCGATCGAGGGGTCGCTCGACGTTGCGGCGGCGGCCGTCTTGCCCGAGGTGTTGCTCTTCTCCTTGTCTGCCTTGGTCGCTTTGGTGGCGGCGGTGGTGGCGGGGGTGGTGGTCGCTTTGGTGGCGGCAGCAGCGTCCTCGTCCGCGGCCGCCTTGGCCTTGGCGCCACCGCCGCCGCCGACCGAGGGGATGGACGTCTCGTCGATGCCGGTGACGGCCCCGGGGTCGGCGGCATCGGCAGCGGGCGCCGGGGCGGTGGCGGCGGCCGTCTTGGCGGCGGCGCCGACCTTGGGGATGGCGCCCACGGCGACGTCGTCGGTGGTGGCGGCTGCGTGCGTTGTTTGGGTGTTGTTGTTTTGGGTTGGGGGGGGGGAGGGGGGGGAGGGGTGAGTTTGGAGAGAAGCAAAAGAGATCGAGTGCGGGGCGGCGGCGCCGTGTGCGGGGGGGGGTAGAGAGCGCGAGGGGCTGGCTTCGCTCACCCTCCCCCCCCTTCCCTCTCTCTCTCTCTCCTCGATCCCCGCGCCGGACCCGCGCACGCCCAATCCGCACAGCAGCCGCGCCATCACACACGCGCACTCACCATGCGCGAGCGCCAGGCACGCGGCGACCGCCAGCGCGACGAAAAGGGCCTTCTTCGCCATTGATGGGGCTCTTATGAAAATTACGCTGCGCTCCTCGCCCCGATCCGAAAGGGGGCGTGCGAGAGAGAGAAAAAAAGGGAGATTGCGTGTTGCGTGCTATGTGTGTGTGTGATGGATCGTGTGTCATCGTCGTCACACACGCGCGCGCGCGCCGCAAAGACCATCAACAAAAACGACCGCTCCGTGCGCGGGGCGCGCCGCGCGGCCTGCGCCGCCGCCCTGCCGCACCGCCCCGCGGCCGCCGCCTCGCTGGAACGACGAAAAAGAAAACCCTTGAATGGCAAATCCATCGCCCTCTCTCTCAAGGGGCGCCGCCAATCCCCCTGCTCGCACCCAATCCACATCGCGCGCGCTCAAAGCCCACTACCCAAACTCGGCGCCCGCGTCTCCAACAGCGCCCACGCGAGGAGGCCTCCCCGTTTTGCGGCCTTCTTCGATCAAGAGCAGCCAAAAAGAGGTAGAGCCCAAAAAAAAAGCAGGCCGCCCTCCGTGCTCTCTCCTTCTTCTTCTTTCCCCTCGCGCCCGCGCGCCCGACTCCGACCCCGAAAAGCGACTCGATAGGCGCTCGCGCTCGTCGAGACCCTCGGACCCCACAGGCCGACTGCGAAAAAGCAGACGCACGCATCGCCCTTCTCTCCACGGGCGCTGCGACCCCCACCCCAAGACCCCCCCCTTCCCCCCACCTCGACCTCATGGCGCCCCCCGCCTGGCTGCGCCGGCAGGGCGCCGCCGCCGCCGACACCACCAACGCGACGGCCACCACCGCCGCCTCCTCGGCCGCCCCCGCCAACGACCCCTTCTCCTCCTCGTCGTCCGCCGCCGCCACCACCACCCCCAAGGGTGGATGGCGCGCCTGGTTCAGCGTCACCCCGCCGCCGCAGCCCCCGCGCTACTACCGCGTGCCGGACGAGGCCGCGTTTGCGCCCGCGCTGCCGGCCGAGCTGCCCGACCTCGACGCCGAGAAGCGCCGCTCGGCCCTGCGCGAGGAGATCGTCAACATCAAAGAGTCGGTCTTCGAGGCGCGCCAAAACTTCAAGAGGCGCAGCGCCAACTGGAAGTGGTGGGAGAAGCTCGCGTGCGTGCTCCCCTGCGCCCAGTGGATCGGCGAATACCGCATTCGCGAGGACCTGCCGTGGGACCTGCTCGCCGCGCTGTCGGTCTCGCTGCTCGTCGTGCCGCAGTCGATGTCGTACGCGCTGCTGGCGGGCGTGCCGTCCGTCTGGGGCCTCTACGGCGCCTTTTTGCCCGTGCTCACGTACGCCGTCTTTGGCTCGTCCAAGCAGCTGTCAGTCGGGCCCGTGGCCGTCACGTCGATCCTGATCGGCAACGGCCTCAAGCCGATCGTCCCCGGCGCCGAGTTTGTCGCCGACCCCAACAACCTCGACACCTTTCAGTACGATGTGCAGCAGCAGTACAATCGGTGAGTTTTTGTGTTGTTTTTTTGGGGGGGGGGGGGGGCGCGGGGGAGGGGGGCTGTGTGGGTGTGTGTGTGTGTGTGTGTGGGGGGGTGTGGACTTATTTGGGGGGGTGGCGGGGGGGCGGGGGGGGGGTCGCTTTTCTTTTTCTCAGCGCGCCCAAAAAAACTCACACGAACGACAACGGCCCCCCCCCGCCCCCCCCAAAAAATAACCCGAAAACAAAAAAAACAGCTCCGTCATCCAGCTCGCGGCGCTCGTCGGCATCTTCTACACGGCCGTCGGCGTCCTGCGCCTCGGCTGGGTCATCTCGTTCATCTCGACGCCGGTCACGTACGCCTTCACCTCGGGCGCCGCGATCACCATCGCCGTCTCGCAGGTCAAGTACTTGCTGGGATACAACGTGCCGAGACGCGACTCGATCCAGGAGAACATCGCCGTGCTCTACGAGAACCGCGTCAACTTTCGCTGGACCGAGCTCGCGCTCGGCGGCTCGGCGCTTGCCTTTATCCTGCTCGTCAACCTGCTCGCGGCGCTCCAGCCTAAGCGCAAGTTCTGGCAGATCCTAAAGCCCGCCTCGCCGATGCTCATGTCGATCGTCGGCATCGTCGTCGTCGCCGTCGGCAAGTTCAACTACTGGCCCGACTCGCCGTTCAAGACGATCGTGAGTGTTTTTTTTTGGTGCGCGCGCGTTGCCGTTTTTTGCTCCTGTCCGCCGCCACTCCCTCCCTCTCTCTCCGCCGGTCGACCTGCACGTGCCGCCGCCCACCCCCCCACCCCCCGTCCCGCCCCCCGCCCGCGCAACGCTCGTGCCCCCAAGCCGCCCTCCAAGCCCGCCTTCCCCCCGGACGCCCGTCCACCCTCTCCTCCCCCGCAACCACCCATCGCCGCCCACCCCCCCCCCCCCCCCCCCGCCCCGACAAACCCCACCCCCACCCCCCTACCCCTCTCCATCCCGCGCCACGACCCCCTTGCCCATCCCCGGTGCGCTGCTCCAATCCCATCAACCGAAACCGCACACACCACCACTCCCCCGTTGGACGCGGACCCCCTTGCCTCCCCTTATTCGTTGCCGCCGCGTCGACCCGCGCGCGCCCGCGTCCAGCCCCAAAAACTGACTCAAAACCTCTTCCCCCGAACCCACAAACCGACCCAAACCACACCCCATAGATGTACATCCCTTCAGGGTTGCCTAAGTATACCGGTAACCAGTGGACACCCCTGGATTTCCCGTCGACAATCATCCCGCTCGCCATCGTCGTGACGCTGGTCGACCTGCTCGAGTCTACGTCGATTGCGCGCGCCATGGCGCGCAAGAACAACTACCGCCTCGTGTACAACCGCGAAATTTGGGGACTGGGCGTGGCCAACCTCGTCGGCGCCGCGTTCAACTGCTACTCGACCACGGGATCGTTCTCGCGCACGGCCGTGAAGAACCAGGCGCGCTCCAAGACGTGAGTTTTTGGTCGAGGTGTTTTTTTTTGTCGCGGCGCCGGGATTTTGTTTCGCGAATCGCGCACTCGCGCCTTTCTTTCTTTCCCCCACCCACCCCTCTTTCGTGCCTTCCCGCCCCATCAACCGCTCGCCTCTCTCTCATTTCTTCCCTTCTCTCCTTTTCTCTCCAAACCCGACCCCCAAAACCAAAAACCAAAGCCAATTCGCCGGCGTCTGCGTCGGCATCATCGTCATGCTCGTGCTCCTGTTCCTCACCAAGCTGTTTGCGCTCCTCCCCTACTGCATCATGGCGGCCGTCATCATCGGCGGCGTGTCGACGCTCATCGAGGTGAAATACGCCTACACGCTTTTCCGCACCGACCTCCGCGACTTTTTGATCTTCATGGTCACCTTTTTCGTCGTCATCTTTTACTCGATCGACGTCGGCCTCGGCGCCGGCATTGGCCTCTCGCTCTTTGTCTACATCCTCGAGACTGGCTTTCCCTCCAAGCAGCGCCTCGTCCGCTTCATCCGCGGCGGCAGCAGCAACAACGCCACCACCACCACCGCCAACGGCCTCCTCCTCGCCTCGCCCACGAGCAAGGCCGCCGCCGCCGCCGGCAACAGCGGCCTCGTCATCGACGCCAAGGGCGGCGGCCGCAGCGGCGGCGACACCAACAGCGACGACCCCACCAGCGGCAGCGATGCCGCGCTCGACCAAAACGCGCCCATCAACCACGACAGCACCACCACCACCATTGCCAACAAGAGCCCCTCGATCGCGGCCGTCGACAACTTTGTCGACGAGGCCGAGTTCCCGGGCGTCGCGCAGCCGCTCCCCACGGGCGTCGTCGCGCTGCGCATCCAGGCCCCCATCGCCTTCAACAACATCCAGGCGCTCGAGGACGCGATCGAGGACATCGTCGTGGACGCCGAGCTGGCGCACCGCACCGACCCGGACAAGCACCCGCTCGTGCAGTACGTGATCCTCGACATGCTCTCCGCGGGGCACATCGACAGCAGCGGGTGCCACTCGATCGGCACGGAGATCGCCGAGCGCATGGCTTTGAAGGGCGTGCAGGTCGCGCTCGTCGGCACCAACAAGCGCGTACTGCGCGCGCTCGAGCGCACGGGCGCGCTCTCCAAGGGCAACCTGCGCGCGTGGATCTTCACCAACCTGTCGGACGCGGTCGCGGCCACGCAGCACACGCGCCTGGTGCTGACCGAGGCGGCCAAGGAGGCCGACGCCAAGGCGGCCAAGGCGGCCGAGCTCGCGGAGAAGAAAAGAACGGCGAAGGAGGCGCGGGCGGCCAAAAAGGCGGCGGCGCGTGGCGGCGGCGTCGCGGCCGGCGTGGTGTGATATCGTTAGGTCTTCTTCTTCTTTTCGGTTTTCTTTTTTTTATTCGGCGGCCCGCGCGCGCGCGCGAAAGATTGGAAGAGGGATCGCTCGCTCGCGCCACCACCACCGCCACCACCCCCACCACCGCCCCCAACTCCTCCCCCCCCCCCCTGTTTCGCAGCATTCTTTTCACACGCGCGCGCCCACTGTCCCCTCGTCCCTCCTCAGGCTTCCCGGCAGACACACACACACACACACAGCCTTTTCGCACCCACAAATCGTGACCTCCAGCCCTGCCAAGAAAAACAAAAAAGAGGAGGCCGCGCCTTGACGCGGCCGCGCGAGCGCGCGCCCCCACACGCGCCCCCCTCTCTCTCTCTCTTCCCAACCCTGATCCCGCTCCCCCCCCCCCCCATTTATCTCAGGACGCAAACCACCCAGTAAAAAGAGCGCAGAGCGATCTCTGTTCATTTTGTAAAAACGAGGCCAGCGCCAAACAAACAACCCGTTTTGTCTTTTGCGCACGACGAGGCACCACAGCGACGGCCGTCGTGCGCGGCGCCCTCGCGTTTCCTTCACGCGCGCACGCGCCTCTTGGCCCAACCGCCCCAGCCATCGAACACACAATCCAATCAAGACCTCCACATCAGGCCCTCCCATTGCCCGCCATCATCAACATCATCGTCATCATCATCCCATCTCGAAAGCAACCCCATCCGCGCGAACGACCCCAACAAAACAAAAGCGGCCTTCCGCAGTCCCTTCGAGCGACCTTCCGCCCCCAAATCATCCTCGCAAATGGCGCGTCCCGCCTCCGGCAAGCCGCGCGCGCGCGAGCGATCGGGGAAGAACAACCCCGGATTCGCATCAACGCTCGCATTGGCCGCGTTTGTCGTCGTCGTCGCGGTCGCAGCCCTCGCGGCGCTCTGGCCGCCCGACGCGCGCGACCGGCGCGTCGACGCCCGCGCCAAGGCGAGCGCCGCCCTTGCCGCCGCCGCCGCTCCCAAGCCGCTCCCTCATCACCACTACACGCGCTCGGCCGTGCAGGTGCCGTGCCGCCGGGGCGCGTGCCACGCGTGGCTGTACGAGCCGCGCAACCCCCTTCCCACGACGTTTGGGCGGCTGGCGGCGGCGGAGGAGCAGCGGCGGGGACGGCAGGACGAGTCGACCGCCACCCCCAACGCCACCCAACCCACCACGCCCACCCACCTGCCCGGCGCGGGCGTCGTGATGGGCCCCCCTCTCGGCGCGTGGCGGCGCCACGAGCTGCACCGCCCCGCCGACGCCCTGGCCCGCGCCGGCCTCACGGTGCTGGCGTTTGACTATGCGGCGACACCGTCGTCCTCGGCGTCCTCGTCGTCGCCCTCGGCGGCAGCGTGGACCCCGGTGCCGGCCACGCACGCAGGCCTGGCGCGGGACTGGTCCGACGCGGCCGAGTGGCTGCTCGCGCACCTGGAGCGCCCCCTGCCGCGCGATCGGGTCGCGGCGGTGGTGGCGGCGGCGGATGGGGCGCGCGCCGAGGAGGATGAGGAGGAAACAGAGAGCGCCCGCGACGACGACAGCGGCAGCAGCAACGACACGAACAACAACAACAACAACACCGCGAGCTCGCGCCGCCGCCGCCGCCCGCCCGTCGCGGCGCGCGTGGCGCTCTTTGCGTGGGACTGGTCGGCCTCCCCCGCCGCGCGTGCCGCGGTCGCCGCCAGCGCGGCGGCCGGGGCCCTGCCCGGCGGCGAGAGCATCGACCGCGTCGGCGCCGTCGTGCTGGCGGCGCCCTGGCCGGCCAAGGCCGAGGCCGGGGGACTGGGGCTGCTGCGCGCAGCGGCGCGGCGGCGGGCGGCGGCGGCGGCGGCGGTGGCGGCGAAAACGACGACGACACCGAATGCCGTATCGCGGCGCGCCAGCCTGGCCGCCGCCTATGCGCGCCTCGCGCTGCGCGGCCTGCGCGACGCCGTGCGCGGGCTCGCCGGCGTCGAGCCGCCGCTGTGGTCGCCGCTGTGGGCGTGGCCTAGCGGTGGCGGTGGCGGCGGCGGCGACGACGGGCCAAACGACAACGACGAGCCCGCGCCGCTCTTTGACGCGTGGATCGGCGGCGGCGGCGCCTCCTCCTCCCGCGCCACAACAACAAACGCCCTCGCGCCGCCGCCGCCGCCGCCGCTCGTCCGCGCCTCCTTTGCCGTACTCGCTCTGCCCTGGTGGCGCGCGCTCGCGCGCGATCCTTTCGTGCCCGCGGTCGACGTCCCGCTCGCGTTCGTGGCGCCGCACCTGGGCGACGGCCGCCCGGCCTCGCCCGCCGACCGCGCCCTGTCCGCCGGCGTGGGCGACTACGTGAGCGCGTCCAAGCGCGGGCGCTACGTCAGCTTTGAGGTGGTCGTCAACGCGACGCGGGCCGACGTGCTGCGCGGGTTCTTGGGCGCGGCGCCGACGGCGGCCGGGGAGGAGCCGCATGTCGATGCCGCCCCCGACCCGTTCGACGTCGCGCTGCACAACCAGGGGATGTTCCTGCACGCCGTGTTCGGGAGCGAGTACGAGTTTGACGTGGACGAGTCGCTGCTGCTGGACGCGAGCCGTGGTGGTGGGGACGGGGGGGAGGACGAAGGGCAAGAGGGCGGGGCGGCGCACCAAGAGCTCTGATGATGGATTTTGAACGGGCGGCGGCGGCAGCTTCTTCTTCAAGGCTCTCTCTCTCTCTCTCTCTCCCTCAAAAGAAGGCACCAAAGCAACACGTACCTCAGCCCACTTCCATCAACTCACACACACACGCTCTGTAAACTTGTCTGGATCCCCCCGAAGACAAGGTTCGATCAGGCGGGGACGTTCAAACAAAACACAGCGCCCCTTTTTCGACTCGAGAGGAGTGAAGAGCAAAGACAGCTCGCGCGAACGCATCACACAACCCACAACCCACAACAGCAACAACAACCACGATGCTCACCGCCAAGACGAAGACGTCGACGATGACGACGACGGCGTCCCCCGGCCAGTCGCGCGCGGCGGCGGCGGCGGCTACACCGTCGCCGCGCCTCGCCTCTGCCGCTGCGCGCCGCCGCCGCGCCTCGCCCCCGATGACGACCACCACCACCACCACCACCAGCCGCCGCCCGGACATCGCCTGCGCCTCGGCCATCGGCGACCCCACGGGCGTGGCCCAGGTAGCCATCGTGATCGCGGCGACCGCCGCCGCGCTGTCGGCGCCCGGGCCCGCCCCGGCCAAGGAGGAGGACAACAAGCGCAAGGGGCTGGAGGAGGAGGAGGAGCCGCAACAAGACGCCGCCGCCGCCGCGGCTTTCGACGCTCCCGCCGCCGTCGCGGCCCTCGCCGTCCCTGACGCCCAAGAGGAGGAGGAGCCGACGGTCCCGGAAGCCCCTCTTCAGCCCGAACAAGAACAAGAACAAGAACAAGAGGCCGCCGCCGCCGACCCCTCCTCGCTCATCACCATTGCCGTCTTTGGCGTCGGGGGCGGCGGCTGCAATGCCGTGGCCAACATGATGACGGCGGCGGCGCGCGTCGGGGGCGAGACCGCTGCGACCGCCACCCCAACCACAACCACCACCACAACCACCACAACAAAGTACTACGCCGTCAACACGGACGCGCAGGCGCTCGAGTCGCACCCGGCCCCGCCCGGCAACCGCCTCCAGATCGGCGCCTCGACCCTCCGCGGCCTCGGCGCGGGCGGCGACCCGGGCGTGGGGCGCTCGGCCGCGCTCGAGTCGTCCGAGGCCCTGCGCGCGGCCGTGCACGGGGCGCGCGCCGACCTGGTCTTTGTGACGGCCGGGATGGGCGGCGGCACGGGCACGGGCGCCGCGCCCGTGGTGGCCGCGGCCGCGCGCGAGCAGGGCGCGCTGACCGTGGGCGTCGTTACTTTCCCATTCGCGTTCGAGGGGCGGCGCCGGCAGCGGCAGGCGCTCGAGGGCATCGCGGCCCTGCGAGCCCCGGGGAGCGGCGTCGACACGCTCATCGTCGTCGCCAACGACCGCCTGCTGGCGGTTGGTGGTGGTGGTGGTTATGACGAGGAGGAGGGGCAAGACGGCGACAACAACACCAACACCAAACAACTGACGATGCTGGAGGCGTTTGCGCGCGCCGACGACGTGCTGAGGCTCGGGGTCGAGGGCATCACCGAGCTGCTGTCGACCGCGGGGCTCATCAACGTCGACTTTGCCGACGTGCGCAGCGTCATGCAGGCGCGCGCGGCGGAGGCGCCGGCGGCGTCGTTTTCGTCCTCGTCGTCCTCGTCCCCCTCACCCCCAGCCACCCTCGGCGTGCTGGGCACGGGCGCCGCGCGCGGCCGCGACCGCGCCGTGCGCGCGGCCCTGTCCGCCGCCTCGGCCCCCCTCCTCATGTGCTCGCCCATCTCGAGCGCCTCGGGCGTCGTCTTCACAGTCCAGGGCGGGCCCTCGCTCACGCTGCAGGAGGTCGCGGCCGCGGCCGACGCCGTGTCGGCACTCGTCGGCCCCGACGCCAACGTCATCTTTGGCGCCGTGGTGGACGAGCAGGCGCTCAAAGGGTCCAAGGAGGACGAGGAGGTGCGCGTGACGCTGATCGCCACGGGCTTTCCCTACGAGCTCGAGGAGGCTGCGCTGCAGCTTGGAGGTGGAGTTGGGGGTGGTGTTGGCGGTGCTCGGGCGGGGGCGGGGTCGAGGGCGGGCGGGTGGCCGCAGCAGCAGGCGCAGGCGGCGGCCGCCGCGCAGCCACGCCAGCGGTACGACTACTGAAGAAAAGCGGAGTGAGGAGGCGCTCTGTGCGATTCGATGAGGACAATGATGAATGATGTGATTCGGGGTGCTGTTTTTACTTGTACAAAGGACCGCTCGATCTCTGAAAAACAACAACACCAACAACACCAACAACAACTCATATCAAACGCATCAAAACACCCCGGCGAGCGTGGCGCCGACGCCGTCGGTCAGCGCGTCCAGCTGGCCGCTGTAAAAGGCAGTGCAGGCGAGGCACGTCACCAGCACGCCCAGCACGTCGCTGGCCACCTGGATAGTCGTGCCCGAGTGCGCGGGGTCCAAGCCGCAGCGCGCCAGCAAAAACGGCAGCGCGGTCCCGAGCATGACGCTGCTGACCACGATGGCCATGAGGGAGACCGCGATGGCGGCGGCGTCGCGGCTGGCGTCCGACCAGAGGAGCAGCGAGGCGGCGTTGGCGGCGGCGGCGGCCGACACGCGCTCGCCGCCGACACCACCACCACCACCACCAACACCACCGCCACCCCCTCCAAGCCCCCCCGTCGCCGCGGCCACGAGGACGCGCACGTATCCGGCCGCCGCCAAGCCCCCGCCGAGCGCCACGGCCACGCCCGCCTGGCGCGCGAGCGCTGCCCGCGCCGACGCCCACGACGCGTCGATCTGGCCCGTCGCCAGCGACCGCACGACCTTGATGCAGCTCTGATTCCCGGCATTCCCGCCCGCGCCCACCACGGCCGTCAAGAAAAGCGTCACGGCCAAGTGCTCGCGGATCAGGGGCTCAAAGCGCTCGAGCACGACGGACGACAGCGACTGCACGAGCAGGAGGCCCACGAGCCACCGGCCGCGGGAGGCGGCCTCGTCCAGCACGGAGCCGTCGGCCGCGGGGGCCACGTGCAGCGGGGAGGGGAGTGGGAGCTGTTGTTGTTGTTCGGGCGTTGCTGGTGTTGCCGCTGGTGTTGGTGCCGCCGCCACCGCGAGTGCTGCCGCTTTCGCCTCGGCCAGCATCAGGTCCTCGGCGACCATCTCCGGGTCGTCGTCGTCGAGCAAGCACATCTCGGGATCCGGCAAGCCGCCGTCGCACAGCTTGGGCCTCGCCTGGAGCGACGCGTGGATGAGGTAGGGGCCGTCGACGTCGACGGCGACGACGGCGGCGGGGGCTGGCGGCGGCGGCGTGGTCGTCGTTTTCGTCGCCGTGGAAGGGCCGCCGCCGCTGCTGCTGTTGATCGGGCCGGCGCCTCGCGATGATGACGATTGTGGTGGTGATGAGGAGGAGGAGGACGACGGCGACGAGGACGCCGCAACTGCTAGCCGCTCGAGCCGCCTCGGGGCGGCGGCGGCGACGAGGCGCGCGACGAGCAGCAGCGACGGCGGTCGCCGCGCGAGCGCCCGGCTGGTGCTGCTGCTGCTGCTGCTGAACGCCGACGACGTTGCTGCTGCTGATGCTGAGGAGGAGGAGGGTCCCGCCCGCATCATGGCGTTTTGCGGGGAGCGGGGGTGCGCCTGCGTGCGCGCGCGGAGAGCGGACGACAGGGGTTGCTCTCCTCGCTTTCGGGGGGGGGGTCCGCGCTCGCGCGCAAGGTCTAGGAGGGGGGGGGGTTGAGGGGCCGCGGGGCCCACGAGCTGAGGAGGAGGACGACGAGGAGCAGGTCGAGATGTAACAAACGAGATGTGGGCCGAGAAAAGGGGCCGGTGCGGCACCCTTTATTTGAGAGACGCGCGCGCCTGCCCCCGCTCACCTCCACCGCCAGAACGACGACGCCGCGAGCGCCTTGCCATACTTGGCGGCGAGCGCGCCGCGCGTCCGCTCGTACATGGCCCCGACGCCGAGCGCGGCGGTGCTCGGGCTTGAGCCCCCCCCTCCTCCGCCTCCTCCTCCCCCACGCTCGACGTCCCCTCGCAGCGCCGCGAGCGAGCCGAGCCTTGCCGCCTGATCCGGGGCCGCCGCCGCCGCGAGTGCCTCTGCGTCGGCGCCGCCCTCGCCGCCAAAGCCGCGAAAACCGCAACACGTCGTGGCCATGCCGAGGGCCAGAGCGGCGCTCTGCACGGGCAGGAGCAGGCACAGCAGGACCCAGCGCGCGACGACCAGGCCGCGCTCGGCCGCGGCTTGTTGTTGTTGCTGGCCGTGGCCCACGGCTGCTGCTGCCGCGTCGCCTTGCCCACCACCAACCACCATCTGCACGGCCCCGTCCAGCCTCGCAAACAGCAGGAGGGTCAGCAGCGACTGCAGCGCCACGCCGATCAGCTGCAGCACGACAAAGGAGGCCGACGCGCAGCGGCACGCCCTCCCGCCGCCGCCGCTGCCGCCGTCGAGCCCGCCCCCCGCCTAGAAACATGCGAGCAGCCCCGCGACCAGGCTGAGGACTCCAAGCAGGACCATGGCTACCGCAGGCACTGAATCGATGGGGAGGGCCTCGGCGCGGGCGGCGAGGGTGACGAGCGCCACAAAGGCGACGACGTTGCCCGCGCCTCCGAGGAAACGCTGCCAAAAGGCGAGCCGTGTTGACGACGACGACGACGACCACGACGACGACGACGACTGGTAGACGGGGGCGTGGCTGTTTGCCCTTGCGGTGGCAGCCGCGGTCATGGAGCGCGCAAGGGATCCGCCGCCGCGCGCCATGGTCTTGTTGTGCCTCGTAAGATGGGTCTCGCCCTGCTTGGAATAAAAGGGGAGTGAGATGTGGAACAGAGCAAGTCTCGGAGCTTTTGATTTTGGGGGTCTTATTTTGTTGCTTTTTTTTTCGGCTGGCCGTCGGCAAAGACCTCCAAAAATGCTCCTCTCCTCTCTCAACAAGACCACCAAAAACACACAAAAAACATGGACACGACGTCCTCTCCACCACCACCACCAAGCAGGGCGGCCGCCGAGTTCGAGGCGCTGCCGCTGGCCGAGCTCTTGCGGCTGGCGAGGACGCCGCCACCGTCTGCTCCTCCCTCGAGCAACGACGCCGACGCCCAAAACGCCCTTCTCTCGTCCTCCACCACCACCTACCGCATCTCCGCGCTCGAGAAGCGCGCCGCGGGCGAGCTGAGGCGCGCCGAGCGCGCCGAGGCCGCGCGCGACGTCGCCGAGCGCCGGGCGGCCGACGCGGGGCAGGCACGCAGGCACGCCGAGCTCGAGCTGGCCGAGGCGTGCGCGTCGCTCGAGCTTTGCCGCCTCGAGGCCGACGCGGCGCGCGCGGGGGAGCGCCGCGCGCTCAACGTGGCGCTGATGGTGCAGCAGCAGCAGCAGCAGCAGTCCGTGGCGGCGGCAGGGGTGGTTGATGTTGCCAAGGACCCTCCGCCGCCACCACCCCCGCCCCCGCTCTGCGTGTCCCCCTCCTCAGCCCCCCCACCACCCCAACCGGCCGACCTCTCCGCCTCGCTCGCCGCCGCCTCGTCCGCCAAATCAGTCCTGTCTGCTCGGATCGCCCGCCTCGAGGCCGAGCTGATCTGCGAGCGCGAGCGCGCCGAGCGCCTGTTGCTCGAGCTGCTCGAGGTGAGGGCCGCGGCGGGCGGGTGGGAGGGGCGCGCGGCCGAGAGCGGGCGCGCGGCCTCGCGGCTGGGCGCCTCGCTGGCGGCGTCGGACGCCGAGGTGCAGGCGCTGAGGAGGGTGGTGGGGGAGCAGCGAGAGCAGCAGCAGCAGCGGTCGCTGGCGGCCTCGCGGGCGCCGTCGCCTTTGGCGGCAGCACCAAGATCAACCACAGCAGCAGCAGCAGCAGCAGCAGCAGCCGCTGTGGATCAACAGGCGGCGCGCGACCGCGCCCTGTCCAGCGAGCTGCGGGGGGCGCTGGACCGGGCGGCCGACAGCGAGGCGCGGGCGTGGCGGGCCGAGGCCGAGGCGGCGGTGCTGGCGCTGTCGTCGCTGGGGGCGGGGGCGCAGTCGGACTGACGATTCTTTTTTTTGGTTTTGCATCGCGGGAGGGGGGGGGGGGGGGGGGGGGGACTATATGGCCGGTAGACACACATCTCAAACGGAAAAAACAGAAAAGTCATGAAGTTGGTGTTTTTTGGGGGGGGGGCGCGGGAGGGAGAGGGCCCGCGCGCCAACCCGCGACTTCTGGGCATCACGCGCTCCGTCTTGTGTGTTGAAACGTTTTTAGAAGTCCTTGAACACCTGCTCGCACTCGCGCAGCTCCTCGGGCGTCATCACGGGGACCACGGGGTCTGCGCGGTGCTGCTCCGCCAGCTCCGCCTTGCGCTTGGCGTGGTCGGTCTCCTTGGGCTTGCGCGGCGGCTCGAGGCGGCGCGCCGAGAGCGCCGCCCAGTCAAAGCCCTCAAACCACTTGTGCTGCTTGATGTCCGCCGCCCTGCCCTGGAGCATGCCGAGGCGCTTGGCGGGCTTGCGCTCGAGCAGGCGCGCGATGAGGTCGCGCGCGGCGGGGGACATGTAGGGCGGGTACTTGACGCACCAGCTGTTTTGTTGTTGTTTTTTGGTCGTGCGGGGGGGGGGGGGGGGGCGGGTTAGCGGACGAGGGGAGGAGACCAGAAGAAACTCTTTGTGTGCGCGCGCGCGAAAACAAAGGTCCCGTGCCACAATCACACCATGCCCCTCAAACGCAGCCACCACTACATCAAACTCACCGGTCGTCCACGATGCGCCGCATGACCTCCATCGGGTCGCCCGTCTTGGGCGACGAAAAGGGCTGCCGCGCCGTCAGCAGCACATAGGCAAGCACCCCCAGGGTCCACCAGTCGACCGACTGGTTGTACCCCCTGCCGAGGACGTTCTCGGGGGCGACGTAGCCGGGCGTGCCGCAGAAGGTGTAGGTGCGGCCGCCGAGCTCGACGACCTTGGCGAAGCCTGTTGGTTGTTTTGTTTTTGTTTTGTTTTGGGGGGGGGTTGGGGGCGCCGCCGTCGTCGTTGTCGTTGGCGTGAGCGGGGGGCGCAGGAAAAAAAAAGCAATGAGACGAACAAGAACCAGACCCAAACCAAGCAAACTCACCGAAGTCCCCGAGCTTGGCGTACCCCTGCGCGTCGATCAGCACGTTCTCCGGCTTGAGGTCGCGGTAGATGATGCCGTTGTCGTGCAGGTATTCGAGCGCCAGCACGATGGACGCGACATAAAAGCGCGCCATCGGCTCGTCCATCCCCTGCCACATCTTCACTTTTGGCGCCAAGCAGCCCTGCCTGAGGGACCCGCGCTGGGGCACCGGGTGCTTGATGATGCGCGCCTCGGCCACGAGCACGTCCATCAGGTCGCCGCCCGTCATGAGGTCGAACAGGAAGTAGAGGTGGTGCGAGTCCTTGAACGAGGCGTACTGGCGGATGCAAAAGGCGTTGGCGGCGTTCTTGCTGATGTGCTGCTCGCAGTAGACGTGCTCGGGGCACTGCAGCGCGGCCGTCTTGGCCATGCGCTTGAGGGCAAAGGCGCGGCGGGAGTGCTCGTCAGTGACGGCGGACACGCGCGAGAAGGCGCCCTCGCCGAGCAGCTCGGCCTCGACCAGCGTGAGCTCGCCGTTGGCGTTGGCGTTGGCCGTGTTGGCCGCCGCTGCCGCCGCCGCCGCCGCCGCCGCCGCAACCGCCTGCGCCCCTGCGTCCCCGCCGTACGTCAGCAGCTCGTCGATCTCGTCCTTGTGGCCCGTGGCCGTGACTGTCGTGAACCCGGATCCGTCGGCCCGCCGCACGCGGATCACCACGTTGGCGCGGGGCCGCGCCGCCGCCGCCGCCGACCCCCGCGGCTTTAGGAGCGCCAGGCGCGTCGCGCTCGCCGCGTCGCTCTTGGCCTCCTTCATCGCGTGGTCCAGCGGGCCCAGGATCTCCACAAAGGTGCCGCGCTCCAGCGACAGGCACGTCGTGTCCTGCACCGCCGTGACCGTGGCCCCGCGCGGCTCGTTGGTCAGCAGCGCGCGCTCCCCGAAAAAGTCTGCGCGGAACAGCCGGTTCACCTCCCCGCCCGTCACCGTCGTCACCGCCGCCTCGCCCGCCTTGACGACGTAAAACTTGTCGCCCGGGTCGCCCTCACGGATGATGGCCGTGCCCGCGGGAAAGTGCTCCTCGACAAAGGCGTCGACGAGCTTGGCCTTGCTCTGCCGAGGGAGCTCCTTCAGCAAGGGGACGCTGTTCAAAAAGACCTCGATCTGAGACGCCTCCCCCTTGGCGGCGTCCCTCACGTGCCGGCGGAACGCGTCGCGCTCGAGCACGTAGACGACGCTGTCCGCCGTGGCCGCGACCGTGGCCGTGCGCGGGCAGCTGTACATGAGGGACACCTCGCCGAAGACGTCCCCGCGCTCCTTGGTGTTGACGCGCATGTTGACGCCCTTGCGGCGCTCGAGCACCTCGAACCCGCCCTTGGCGACGACGTACAGCTCGGCGGCCGCCAGCCCCGTCTCGCCCTCCTGGATGAGGATCTCCCCCGCGGGGACGCTGAGCTCCCACATGGCCTCGCACACTTTCGTCTTGGCGTCCGGAGGCAGGCGCGCAAACAGGAGGAGGTTGGAGAGGGAGTTCTGTTGTTTTTGGGATTGGGTTGGTTTTGGTTGGGCGGGTCGGCGTCGCGGCGTTGGCGTCAGCGCGTCGGCGTTTTGGCGGCGAACAACCCCCTTTCGTCTGCTTCTTCTCTCTGATCGATCAACCCCACACCACAGCACTCACCTGCAGGAACTCGTACTGCGACGCCTGGACGGGCGGGCCGCGCGGCTTGGTGCGCTGGCCGTCGGCGCGCGCGGCCGTCACGCCCTGCACGCGCGCAAAGCCCGGGTTGTCGACGGGCGGGGCGAGCGAGGCGTCGCCCCCCGCGCCGCCCGCGCTGCCGGGCGCGCCCGCGGAGGCGGCGCCCGAGGCGGCGCCGGACTGATCCGTGCTCGCCGCGTTGCCCATGGCAAAGTCGTGGGCCGCGGCGTCCTCGGCGGAGAGGAGGAGGACGTCCTCTTCGTGGAAGAAGGCGTCTTCGAGCTGCGCGTCGTCGAGGAAGCCGGCCTCCGCCTCCAGCTTGGCCGACGACAAAGGGGTCGGGTGGGTGGTGGTCGGTGGGCTGCGTCGGCCGCGTTTGGAGGGCCGCGAGCGGAGAGAGAGTCGAGTTAGTCGAGAGTGGAGGAGATGGAGTGAGGGAGTTTGTCCGTTGGTCTCTCGCGCGCGCGCCACGAGGACAAGGACGGTGATCTCGACGAGCTGTTTGGAGGCTGGGAGGGAAGAGGGGGAGGAGGAACGACGACGCGCGTGTGTTGTCGCTGTGTGTTGTGTGTGTGTGTGTGCTGACAGAGAGAAGGATCGCCGGCCCTTGTCTTGGTCGCGGCGGCGGCGGCGCCGCGCGCGACGACCGGGACGGCGCTGCAAGTCGGTGGGCGTTTGCGGCATCCGGCTTGGTCCTCTTCTGCAGCAGCAGCACACGCACGCACGTTGCAGCACCAGTGTTGAGCTCCCCCTCTAGTCCCTCTAGTTGCTACTAGTCCTTGCCTCTTCCAAACCCCTTATTGGGCCGAACGAGACGCTCCTTCTCGCGTTTTTGCGTGTCGGGGGAGGATGGTGTGCCCCCCAACCATCTGAATGCGCGCGCGCTGCTGTGAGCAAAGTTTTGCCCCCCAGCCATGCGAGCGCCCCATCAGCAGCAGCACAGGGCGGGCACGGCTAGGCCGGCGTCGGCGGAGGCCAGGAGACCGGCGGCGGTGGCACAACAGCAGCAGCGGCAGCAGCCGGCAGCACGCCGCCGATCTCGCGAGGACGACGCCGCCATCGCCGCTCCCCAAACAACAACAACCACCACGCGCCGCGCCGCCCTCGCGAGCCTCCTGTGGACATCAGCAGCAGGCGGCGCCGCCAGAGCGGCCGACCTCCCCCAGCTACAACAACAGCAGCAACAACAACAAGGCCTCTGCTCCCTCCTGGGCCTGCCCTCGGGCACCGCCGACGATGCTGCCACGCCGCCCTCGGCCCGCCTGCTGTACGACGGCCCCGGCCCTTTCCTGGCGCTCCAGCTGCCGCGCCTCGAGCACACGTGCGCGCCCTGCTTCCCGGCCTCGTGCGTGGGAGACCGCTGCCTCCAGTCGATCTACGTCACGTACCCGCGCCCGCTCGCGCGTGTGGCCGAAATCGCCGCCGCCGCCGCGGCCGCCGCCGCCGCCAGCACCGCCGCCGCCGCCCCGCTCGACCCTCTGGGCGCCCCCTACCCGCTCGCCGTCATCAGCGGCGGGTTTTTGCTGGGAAGCGACAGCTACGCCTCCCTGGCGTCCCGCCTCGCCACCTGGGGGTACGTGGCAGTGCGGTACGACCGCCGCGACGGCCTCACCGACCTATTGGACGACGTGTCTTGCGCCGAGCTCCTGGCCGACCTGGTGGCGTGGTGCTCGCGCGACCCGCTGCTGCGGCGGCTGGCCGACCCGTCGCGCACGCTGCTGGTGGGCCACTCGCGCGGTTGCAAGATCGGGGCGCTGGCGGCGATGCGGCTGCAGGAGGAGGAGGCGCGCGAGGCGGCCGAGCAGCAGGCGGAGGAGGCGCGGCGGAGGCTGCTGCTGCTGGCGCGCGGGCAGGCGGCGGCGGGCGGCGCTCCTGCTGCTGCTGCTCCTTCCAATGCCGCCGCCGCCGCGGACGACAAGTGCGCCGCCGTCGACGCCGCCGAGGCCGCGCTCGACGCGGGAAACGCCGCCGCCGAGGCCGAGGCGCTGAGGAGCTCGTTTGGGGCGGTTGGCGGTGGCGGTGGCGGCGTGCGCCCCGCCCAGCCCCCTCAGCAGCAGCAGCAGCAGCAGCAGCAGCAGCAGCAGCAGCAGCAGCAGCAGCAGCAGCAGCAGCAGCAGCCGCCGCAGCAGCAGCGCAAGCGCCCGCGCGTCGTCGGCATGATCTGCCTCGACCCCGTCGACGCGACCAAGTACGCGCCCGAGTCGCCGCGCTTCCCGAGCGCGCTTGCGCTGATGCGGCAGCGCGCGGCGGCCGAGGAAGAGGAGCAGGTGGAGGCGCAGCGGCCGCAGCAGGAGCAGGAGCAGCAGTCGGAAAGAGAGGCCAAGAAGCCGCCGCCAAAAGGCCAACGACGCGCCGCATCCTCCGCCTCCCCGCAGCCGCCTCCACTGCCCTCTCGCCCGCGCATCTCCGACCTCGCCTGGGCCATCGTCGGCGCGGGCTCCGGCTCCGACTGCGCCCCCCCCGGGTCCAACTACAGCGCGTGGTTCGACCAGGTCCCCGGGCCCGCGGTCGAGGTGGTGGTCCCCGGGGCAGGGCACATGGCCTTCACCGACCCGGCCGGGGGCGTTGGCGCGGGGGCGGGGGTTGCGGGAGCGGGGGCGGGGGTTGGGGGAGACAGCGGCGGGGGTGGTGGCAGCACGAGCCTGGCGCGATCGGTGTGCTCCGTGGGTTCGGAGGACGAGGGCGAGGTGCGGCGCGCGTCGATGGCGCTGGCCGTGGCGTTTGCCGAGGGGGTCGTGCGGCGCGGCAAGGGGGGCGTGCTGGCCGCGCTGGCGGAGCAGCGGTGTTCGGCAGTGGTGGCGACAACGACGACGACGACGATGGCGACGACGCCGCCTCCGCCTACCGACCCCGGCGACAACAACACCGCGGTGGTGCTGCGGTCCACGCGTGAGGCCATGGAGCGCACGCTCGCGCACCTGCGCGCCAACCCCGGCGGTGCAGCAGCAGCAGGAGGAGGAGGAGGAGGAGGAAGCGGCCTGCGCTCGCGGTGGCGCGGGTTTCCCTCATTGTCGTCCTCGCCGCCGATGGACTAGCGACACTGCAAAACAAATAGCCTCCTCTTCCGCTCTTTTTTACACAAAAAGCGCGGGCGTCTGGCTTCCATGCGTAACGCGAACGAACGAAAAAAAACACACAAAAAAGAAAGGGGGCGAGAAGGGCGCGGCTGTCGGCGGCAGTGGCGGCGGCGGCGACAGACGAGAGAGTGCGATCAACACCCTTCTCGCTGCCGCCCACTCAACCAACCAACCCACCACCTCTTCCTTTCGTTTACCACTCAATGCCGACGGCCTCCGGGTCGGGGATGTAGTCGTCCGAGTCCTCGTCCGGGATGAGCCCCTTGGAGCGGATGTAGGCGATGGCCGCCGCCTGGCCCGCGTCGCGCAGCTTGAGCGGGAAGCGCTCCTTCTCGGCGTCGCCGTCGGCGTGGAACTTGACGAGCTCGTCCGTCTCGCTGTCGATGGTGGCGCCCGTGGCCTCGACGACGGCGGCGATCCACTCCTTCATGCTGAACTGCTCCTTCTTCTCCTCCTGGAGCTCCTTGGGCACGTGGCAGAGCATCGCGAGCGTCTTGTCGCCCGCGCTCAGCAGCAGCTTGCCGATGCCCCCCGCGCCGCCCTTGCGCTCCTCGGCGCCCTCGTCGACGTGCGCGTTCATGCCCTCGAGCACGACGTCGAGCACGGCGGCGTCGCCCTCGGGGGCCTCGACGGCGAGCGAGAAGAACTTGACGCCGCCCATGTCGCACACTGTTTTTTTTGGGGGGGGGGTGTGGCGGTTGGTCGTCGTTTTGTGAGCGAGGGGGGAGGCGGGCGGAAAAGCGGCGGCGGCGCCGACGGGCGCGGCACTGAACCAAAGCCAAACTCACTGCCGACGATGTCCTGGCCCTTCTTGCCACCTGAGTGCGGGTTGGTCGGTCGTTGTTTGGTGGTTGGGTTGGGGGGAGAGGGAGGCGTTCAGGGGGGAGTGAGCGTGGGGGACGTTTGAAGGAAAGGCGGCTGCAACCTCCTTTCTCTCTCTCTTCCATGCGCCTCGTCTCTCTCCATGCTGTCGGACGCCACTATGTGCTGCGACGCAGGGGCGAGCATCGCCAGAGCCGACGCGCGCAGGGTCCCTGAATGGGCGCGGGCGCGCGGCGCACGCAAGAGAGACAAGACTCCCTCTGCCCGAAAAGCGAGGGGGGGAGGAGAGTCGATCAGCTCTCAACAGGGAGAAAGCACAGAGACTCACCCTCCTTCTTCGCGGCCTTGAGGTCGGCAGGCATGGTTGTTGTTTTGTTGTTTGTTGGAGTGTGTGGACAAGAGTGTGTGTGAAAGAGGGAGAGACCATGCGCGCGCAGAGCGGCGCCGCGTCTTTGTTGTGCTCGTCGGCGCCGCCGGCGCCGTCCCGCGCCGTCGCCGCCGCGAGAGACGCAAGCAACGGTCCGAGAGAGAGCGAGAAAGAGAATGGCGTTCTCACGAGAGAGAGTTCAAGTTGAATGATGCTACGCGCGTGTCCGGGAGGAGTCAAGATCAAAAGAGAGATGAGAGCGACGCGTCGAAAGACATACCGGGAACGAAGACGCCGCCGTCGGCCGCGGCCGCCGCGCACGCGCCCCCCTCTTCCCCCGCCCCAAACCAGCCAACCAACCCGCCCCAATGCGCCCCCCTCACCACCATCGCCCTGATCCTCGTCATCAATCATCAACGGTCCTCGATCTGCGGCAGCCGCATGATCTCCGCCACCGCCTCCGCCGCGTCCAGGTTGCCCGCGAGCACCTGCGCCACCGCCGTCAAGACGGGCAAGGAGACCCGGTAGCGCCGCGCCAGCGCCGCCACGGTGCCCGCGGTCGCGACGCCCTCGGCCACCTGGCTGCTGGATGCCAGGATGTCCTGCAGCGCCTCCCCCCTCCCCAGCCTGAGGCCCACCGTGCGGTTGCGGCTCAGGTCGCCGTAGCACGTGAGCATGATGTCCCCCAAGCCGCTCAACCCGGAAACCGTCCCGGGCTGCGCGCCCATGCGCTCGGCGAGCCACCGGATCTCTGCACAGCCCTGGGCGACGAGGGCCGCCAAAGCGTTGTTGCCTAACTCCAAGCCTTGGACGATCCCGGCGGCGATGGCGAGGACGTTCTTGAGCGCGCCGCAGATCTCGACCCCCAGGACGTCGGTGGAGGTGTTGAC
This sequence comes from Mychonastes homosphaera, assembly GCA_009193075.1. NCBI lineage: Eukaryota > Viridiplantae > Chlorophyta > Chlorophyceae > Sphaeropleales > Mychonastaceae > Mychonastes > Mychonastes homosphaera. Next base: position 42,081 of record VXJC01000006.1, read on the forward strand.
GCGCAGGGCCGGGCAGGCAAAGAGGGCGCCGATCTCGCGCGCGAGCGCCGGGTCGGTCGACGCCGCCACCACGGCCGTCGGCCGGCCCTGCATCACCTCGCGCGCAAAGGAGGGGCCCGAGAGGAAGACGGCGGGCTGTGGGGGGCGGATGGAGGCGGTGGACGCAGGAGCACCAGCAGGAGCAAGGGGAGGAATAAGCGGGGCCGCGGCCTTGGTGAGGAGGGTGGTGGTGGTGGTTTTGGTGCCGGCAGCGGCCGCATCGCCGCCAGCCTCTGCCCCCGCCGCCGCCGCCGCAACGGCCGCCGCATCCGCCGCCGCATCCGCCTCTGCGCGCCGCCTCAACCAACCCCCCTGCTCCTCCTCGCCCATCGGCTCCCCCGCCCCCAGCGCCTGCTGCACCACCTCGCTCATCATCAGGCCTGTCCCGGCCTCTAATCCTTTGGAGACGCACACCACGGGCACGTCGGGGGGAAGCAAGGGTCGCACCGTGCGCAGAAACGCGCGCGAGTGCTGCACAGGCACGGCGTGGACGGCATAGGCGGCGCCGCCGATGGCCTCGGCCGCGTCGGTCGTAGCGCGCACGTTTGGCGGCAGGGGGAGGCCCGGCAGGTAGCGTCGGTTGAGGTGGTGCTTGTTGACGCTCTCGCACAGGGCGGTGTCGCGCAGGAGCAGCACGACGTCGAGCGTGGGCTTCTTGCGCGCGAGGGCGCAGCCCATGGCCGTGCCGAACGACCCCCCGCCAAAGACGACCACTTTGGTCGCGGCGGCGATCGGGTCGGAGCGCCGCGGGTCGGGCCGGGAGCCCGCGCGGGGCGCCGAGGCGCCGCCGTTGGCGCGGCGGAGGGCCTTGGACCAGCGCATGAGCGCGTCCCACGACTCGCGGATCTGCGAGCGCTCCGAGGGCGGGAACAGCTTGATCTGCTGATCGGTGTTGTCGGCGTTGTTTTCGTTGGTGTTGTCGTCGCTTGCGGTGTCGCCGTTGCTGTTGCCGCTGCCTGCCCTCGTCGACGACGACGACGACGACGACGGCCGGGTGTGCCGCCGCGCGTAGGCCGCCACCTTGTCGAGCCCGCTCGGCGGCGCGGGCGCGTCGTTGTCCTCATCGGACCGCGACGCCTCGTCGTCGGACGAAAACGACGACGACAGCAGCGGGCCGCCGCCGCCCATCGCCACCGCGGCTGCCGCCTCGGCCGTCGCCGCGGCCGGAGCGCCCGCGGCCGCAGCCAGCGTCGCCGCCGCCGCCGCGGAGACGGCCGCCGCGGCCGCGGCGTTGCTCTCGGCCTCCTTGCGCTCGCGGCGCAGCCGCAGCCGCGCCTCCTCGCGCCGCTCGGCCGCCGCGCGCTCCTCGACCGCCGCCACGTCGGCGGCCGCCCGCGCGGCGGTCGACGCGCGGGTCGCGCGCGCGGCCGCGGCCGCGGCGGCGATGGCGGCGCCCAGGCGGCCGACGGCCTCCTCGCCGTCCTGTCCTTCGTCTTCTTGAGAGGAGGATGCGGATGGGGATGATGCGGCGGCCGTGGCGGGATGGTGGAGGTCGTGCCGCTTGGCCGCGTCGGCGGCGGCGGCGGCGGCCGCGACGGCCGCCGCGAGCGCGGCCGTCGCGCGCGCCGTGCGGTCGTCGCTGCGCTCGAGCGGATCCGCCTGCTTGGGCTCGCTCAGCGCGGCCGCGCGGACGACGGCGCGCAGGGTGCGCCTGCGGCCCCGCCAATCCTGGTGGTGGTGGTGCTGGTGGTGGTGGTGCTGCTGCTGCTGCTCATCGCGCGAGGTGGTGGTGGCCGCCGCCGTCGCCGTCGCCGCCGCCGCCGCCGCCGCCTTGGCCGACGCCGCCGCGAGCCGCTGCCGCTGATGTAGCAGCGAGTACCGCACGCCCAGGCTGCTGCTTACGCTGCTGCTGCTGCTTACGCTGCGCCCGGGCGCAGGCGCCGCCAGCCGCCCCGAGCACTGCATATCCAACATGGATTCAAGAACAAGGGAGGGGTGTGTGTTGGTGTGGCGCCTCGTCGCCGCCTGGTCGCCTCGTCGCCGTCGGCGCGCGTGCGCTCTTGCCGTCGCCGCACAAAGAGATGGGACGCGCGCGCCTTTTAACGGCCTACGCGATCGGGTGGCCGAGGGGCGTGGGCACCGGTCTGCGATGCGTGCTCCGATCGCCGAGGACCAAGCGCGAACGTGGCGTGCCTCGCGGCGCGCGCGCTCGTTCGTTCGGGGGCGGAAAGAGGAGACTGAGCGTTTGCGCGCCGCCCGTGCGCCGCGGAATGCCCGCGCGCGAGTGGCAGGGGCCCGCCCGCGGGGCTGGTAAGCAGGCGCTTTCGCTCTGGCCCAGGATAGGGGTCCGCGATTGCCGTGAAGCGCGTGCGCGAGAGAGAGGTGGGAAAGGAGCCAAGGTCGAGTCTTTCGCTCTTTCGCCGCGCTTTTGCGTTTAGGGGGGCGCGTTGTTGTTGGGCGTTGTGGGTCGATGTGCGCTCGAGAGGGAGGGAGGGTGACCGGAGTTGCCGTGTCTGCGCGAGAAGAACGAGGTGGGTTTGAGGGGACGAGAAGCTGCGGGAGCGCAGCCGTCAGGAAGAGGAGTGGGGGGAGGGAGGAGAGGGAGGAGGGAGGAGCAAGAGCAGCGCTCTCTCCTCTTTCTCGCCTCCTCCTCCCCAGCGCTCCCCTCCACAATCCAATCAACACACACTCGCGCAACCACCCTCCTCGTACTCCTCGTCCTCCTCGTCCTCCACGCTCGCTCGGAGAGAGAAGCCGCGCATCAATCAAGCAAGAGCGTTTGCGTGCAAACACACGCACACACACACTCACCCCCAACTTGTCTCCCTCTGCGCGCGCGCGCCCTCCCCTTCCCATTCCCGATCCGTCTCTGCGCGCGCCTGAGACACACCACGACTACTGCACCATGCACGCGCTCGCGAGCAGGGCGCCGCCCGGAGGAGGGGCGCCTCTCCTCCTCCTTAAACGCCGCCCCCGCGCCGCCGCCGTCGCCCCTGGCGCGCGCCGGCGAATCGCACCGGCGGCATCGGCAAGTGACGGCGATGACAACAGCAGCCCGACCACCCCCATCACCCCCACCATCCCCCCCACCAAAACAAGCAGCGGCCGCACCGTCAACTACACCGCCATCGCCATCCTCGCGGCCGCGGGCTGCGCCGAGACGTCCTACCTGGCGTACGCCAAGCTCGCCGGCGCCGCCGTCGCGTGCCTGGCCTCTGCCGCCACCACATCCGCCTGCACGTCCGTCCTGTCCTCGCCCTACGCGGTGCTGTTCGGCCTGCCCCTCCCCCTCTTTGGCGCCGCAGCCTACGGCGCGCTCGCCGTCTCGGCCGCATCCGCCGCTAGCAGCCAGCGCCAGGGAAAGCCCGTCCCGTCGCCCGCCGCGCGCGTCGCGAGCGCGGCCACGGGCGCCGTCGGCACCGCCTCTGCCTACTTGATGTGGGTGCTCCACGAGCGTCTCAACGGCCTGCCGTGCGCGTGGTGCTACGCGAGCGCGCTGCTGTCGGCCGCGCTCGCGACGCTCCTCGTCACGGGGGCCTTTGGCGGGAGCGGCGGCGGGGAAGAGGCGCGCGCGCGCCGCCGCGGCAACGTCGGCAGCGTCGGCGCACCCGCACTGGCCGCCTCACTGCTCGCGGCCGTCGTGCTGCTGGTCGGCGCCGACCCGTCCGTCGGCGGGGTGGGTGCGGCCTTTGCCAACGGCGGCGAGGCCGCCATCACCTCGCTGCCCTACCAAAAGCCCGAGGTCGCCACCGAGAGCCCCCCGGGGGCCGTCGCGCTGGCGCGCGCGCTCAAGAAGGCGGGCGCAGAGATGTACGGCGCCTTTTGGTGCAGCCACTGCTTTGACCAAAAGGAGGCGTTCGGGTCCGCGGCCATGTCCGAATTCCCCTACGTCGAGTGCTACCCGGACGGGTGGAAGCGCGGGGTGGACGTGGCGCCCGCGTGCAGCGCGGCGGGGGTGAAGGCGTTCCCCACCTGGCGCCTGCCGGACGGGTCGATGGTCGAGGGCGAGCTGTCGCTGGAGCAGCTGGCGCAGAGCTTGCCCGCCGCGGAGGAGGCGGGGGCGGCAAAGGTGGGGGCTTGAGAGGGAGAAGGAGGAAGAGGGACAGAGAACTTGTAAAGAGAAATAAAGGCTTCAGAGAGAGAGAGAGAGAGAGAGAGAGAGACGCCGGCGCAATGGCAGGGGGGAGGGGGGCGAGAGAGACGAGAGAGACAACACCGCGCGCGCCACGTTCGCTTTTTTGATTCCTTCCCGCGTATGACACATGTGCTTCGAAAATACGTGCGCTTCAAATAAAAAACCAGCGTAAACGATCGCCGATGATGATGACAAGGATGAAGAAGAATAGGAGGAGGAGGAGGCCAGAGGCGAGAAAGGAGAAAAAAACACAGAGGGCAACGCGCGCGCGCGCACGCACACCCTCGCCCTTCCTCCTCCCTCCCACGCCACACCAAAACCCCAAACCAACCCAACCCCTCTCCCTTTTACTCGTCGTCGTCGCCGCCGGCCGCGATGGCCGCCAGCCGCTCCTTGAGCGCCTCCTTGCGCTGCTCGTACGTGAGCTTGCGCGCGTGCCACTGCTTGGCGCTGCCCGGCGCGGCCTTGGTGCGCTGCTTCTTCTCGATGACGGGGTTGGCGCGGATCGCCGCGTGCGCCTCGCCGTACTTGTCCTCCATGCCGTCGGCGTCGAGGTCGGCGTCCAGGTAGGCCTTGAAGTGCGTGTTGTACTTCTCCGGGTCCTCCTCCTCCATCTCCTCCATGTACTCGGCAACGTGCCCGTTGAAGATGTACTTCTTCAGCACCTCGGCGTCCGCCCCGCCCTCCTTGGTCCACCCGACAAAGCGCTTGTCGCCATGCGGGATGTCGAGCCCGCCGTCGAGCGCCCCCTTGAGGGCGCCGAACGTCTTGCTGCCCGTGGAGGTGCGCTTGAGGCCGGCGTCGAGGATGCAGTAGAAGGGGCGGGGGGCGTCGTCCTCGGGCTCGACGTTGTAGTCCTCGCCGTCGGGCTCCTCCTGGCCCTTGTACGTGTCGGCGAGGCCGAGCTTGGCGAGCGTGCGGCGCGCGCAGAGGAGACCCGTCGCGTAGGCGGCGGCGTAGTTGGTGAGGCCCGCCGTGATGCCGTACTTGGGCAGCTCGTGCGAGTAGGCCGCGGCCACGGTCACATCCCCGGCGACCGAGGCGTACACGACCTGGCACGTCACGTCGCGGTTGCTGAAGCGCACGACGAGGCGGTGCTTGTGCGCGCCGAACTTGTTCTTGTCCTGCGTGCACAGGCGCAGGCGCGCGCGGTAGTCGGTCTTGCCCTGGCGGCGGCGGCGGTACTTGACCTGGTACCGCGAGTAGTAGGGGCTGGTCTTGACGACCTTGCCGTAGCCCATCTTGGCGAGATGTGTTTTGGGTTGAGGGGTGTGTGGCTGTATGGGGAGCTGTTGTTTTTTGTTGTTGTTTTTTTTGGGGGGGGGGGGGCGGGGGGATGAGAGGGGGCGATCGGCGCGGCGGCGTTTCGTGTGTTTGGGCGATCGTCGTGAAGACGACAGGCGCGGACGCGCGAGCCACACAGATCGGCGGCGCGGCGATGCTTCTCTCAAGAAAAGGGGGGAACGAAGGCGCGCGCACGGAGAGGCTCTCTGTGGCCGCGCCTGCCGCTGCTGCTGCTGCCGCCGGCGGCACCGGCGGCGGCGGCGGCGGCGGCCTCCTCCCCCCCCTCCCTCCTGATCGGGTCGATCGATCGATCCAACAAGCGCGCCCTCGCTGTCTCGCTGGCGCCCGTTGAGCCGCGCCGTATGCGGCCGCGACGGGTCCGCCCGCCGCCCGCGCCATCGGAGGGGACGGAGAGGGCGCGCGCGCGAGACAAGAGCGGGGCGGCGGCCGAAGAGAGAGAGGTTGCAGCAGCAGACTCGTCCTCCTCCTCTCGCCTCTCCTCCTCCTCTCTCCGCCCCGAGAGAGACAGGGACCGATCCAGCGCCGCCGGCTCGGGCACGGGCGGGCGTGCTTCGTCGGCGCGGGCCGCAGTTCGCGGCGGGCGCGCGCCGTCTGGCGATGGATCAGCCGAGGGGGGGGAGAGTGGCGGGCGCGCTCTCTTCGCTCAGAGCAGCAGCCTTTTTCTCGCCGGGCGTGTGCGTTTTGGGGGTGGTTCGCCGGGCCGCGCTTCAGGGGGTGGGTCGTGTCGCGTACCTGCTCAATCGCTGCTGCAGCAAAGCAGTGTGGGAAGAGGAGGAGGCAAGGGCTCCGCGAGGGGGGCGGGGGCTTTTGCTCCTCTCTCTCGCCCCTCTCCCTCTCCTCCCCTCTCCTCCCCCCTCCCCTCTCCCCCCCCCCCTCCTCCCCCCCCAAAGCGGCGGCCCCCTCGCCACGCCCCTGCCTCGTCCTCTTTCCCACATTTCACTCCGTTTGAAACCACAAAGAGCAAGCACAAGATGTCGAAGGTACGACGCTCGCGATGCACGCACACACCGCGACGCGCCGCGGCGCGCGATCAACCGAGTTTTAACGCTGGGCTTGCTTGCTGCAACCACAGCAGCGGCGGCTCTCTCGTCTGTTCGCGGCACCCCCTCCCCCTCCAACGCTCGCTCGCCTCCAACCTCCACGACGGGGTACTGACGCGCCCCGCCCCCGATCCACCCCTCCAACCCACCCCCACAGCTGTCGAGCGACACGCTCCGCGAGGGCATCGCGAGTGAGTTTTTTTCCTCCTTTTGGAGGAGCCGTCTCTTTTGGGGGGAGCAGCGAGCAACACGCGCGCGCAGCGCTCTGCGCCACACCGGCCAGAGCGGGCCATCGTGCCCGCGCGCGCCTACCACGCTCGATCCTGTCGCCGCAGCGCGCACTGGAGCGCGCGCGCGCGCGCGCCGCAGCAACAGCGCCGGCCCCGCCGAGCCCCTTCGCCGCCCGCCCGCTCGCTCGCTCTTTCTCGTTGCCTGCCCCCCACCACCACGGTCCGCTCATCCCACCCCCATCCCCACCCACCAACCCACCAACCCACCAACCCAACCCCAAAACCAGCCATCCTGGAGGGGGCCAAGGCCAAGCCCCGCAAGTTCACCGAGACGATCGAGCTGCAGATCGGCCTCAAAAACTACGACCCGCAGAAGGACAAGCGCTTCAGCGGCACCGTCAAGCTGCCCAACATTCCCCGGCCCAACATGAAGATCTGCGTGCTGGGTGACGTCAAGGCCGCCGAGCAGGCGCAGGCCATCGGCGTCGACAGCCGCACGGTCGAGGACCTGAAGAAGCTCAACAAGAACAAGAAGCTCGTCAAGAAGCTCGCCAAGTCGTACCACGCCTTCCTCGCCTCCGAGTCGGTCATCAAGCAGATCCCGCGTCTCCTGGGCCCGGGGCTGAACAAGGCCGGCAAGTTCCCGTCGCCCATCAGCGGCGGGCGCAGCGTCGAGGACATGGTGCTCGAGACCAAGGCGTCGATCAAGTTCCAGCTCAAAAAGGTCCTCTGCTTGGGCGTGGCCGTCGCCAACGTCGGCATGACCGAGAGCGAGGTGCGCGTCAACGTCATGTACGCGATCAACTTTTTGGTCTCCCTGCTGAAGAAGAACTGGCAGAACGTGCGGTGCCTGTACCTGAAGACGACGATGGGCAAGCCCGTGCGCCTGTACTAAGTGCGGGTTTTTCTGTCTGCTTCTTCTTGCAGCCGGGGGGGTGGGGGGTGGGGGGGGTTTGGGGGAGGGATTAGCGGGGGGGCGCTCGCGCTGCCCACTTTTTCCTCACTCGCCCTTTCTGCCAACCTTAGGGGGCGGGCGCGCGGCTTTGGCCGGTCGCGCGTATGGACGCGCCTCGGCATACATCCCCCCCCCCCTTGTTTTCTTGTGTTTTGTGTCTTGAGTCACTCCCTCCAGGGTGCAGTCCGCGTTTGATTTTACCCCCCTCGCAACCCATCCAAGTCCAACCAACGCCCGGGGCAGGTTCAACCTCCTGCCCACGGTGCGGCCTGGGAGCTCGTCGGCCTTACTTCCCCCTTTCTCGACATCTTGATGCTAGAGAGGGAGAGATGCAAAGCCGTCCGGACGTCACATGCTTGTGCTTGAGTTCGCGTTTTTCGTTTTTTTTGCATCCCTGCTTCGCATTTCGGTTATCGCGCCGCGCGCGCCGCGCCTTTGTTTCTTTTTGTTCAGAGAGAGGGAGTGCGCGCTTGTGTGTGTGTGTAACCTGGTTCGATCGGGTTCGAATTTCCTTCTCGCTCTCTCTTTACATGTCTCTCATCCAAACCATCGTCATCATCATCTACACCCCGCGGTCCTTGACCATCCCGTTGGGCTGCCTCCCGACGTGCTTGACGTCCTCGGGCGTCAGCGGCAGGCGCGCGACCATGGCCGCCACGTCCAACGGGGGGGACCCTTTACCCACCTGCACGGTGCGCGCGGCGTATTTGTTCTCGCGGCGGTAGTCGCGCACTGGGAGTAGCGGTGTTTTTTTGGGGGGGGGGGGGGAGTTGGAAGCGGGGGGCGAGTTGTCAGGGAGGGACCGCCGCGCGGGGGCGGGGAGAGGGCAGGCTCCAGAGCAACAACTCACGGAAGTAGCGCGTGTTGTAAACGAGCTCCGGCACGTCATGCGGGATGATGGCCTTGATGGGCTGGGACCTGGGGGATGATTGCGGGGTTTTATTGGGGGGTGTTGGTTGCGAGGAGTCAGCGGGGGCGGCGTCAGCGGGGGGGTCGGCCGCACGGCGCGCGCGATCGGGGGGGGGGGGCAGGTGGCGGCGGTGTCGTGACGAAGGCCGATGCGGCGAGCAAACACTCACCCGGGGGCAAACTTGCGGTAGTCGTTGCCGGTCGGGAGGTACTCGTGGTAGTCGCTCGTGGAGGCGATGCCCGTGATCTGTTGGGGGTTGTTGGGTGAGGGGAGTGGAGGGGAGGGGAGGCGGGGGGGGGGGGGGGGGGCGTGAGACACGAAGCGCGAGGACACGTCGGCGCCGACGGGGCGCACGGGTGGACACGTTGGTGCTGCTCACCTGCCACGGCCGCTTGACGCCCTTGAACAGGCTCGCCAGCGACTTGATCAGCGATCCCATGGTGGTGTGTCTGTGTGCCCGCGCCCTGCTTGTCTCACGGGGAGCCCGCGCGGGCGCGAGGAGGGAGGGAGGGAGCAAGAGAGAGGGAGGTTTGTTCGCGCGTTGTGACGATCGTGCGTCTCGTCTTGTGTGCTGGGGCAGCGTGGCGCGTGATCTGCGTGTGTGCGCTGTGCGTGTGTGTCTGGGGGCTCGAGCTGGTTTGGCGGGGAGAGAGCGAGAGAGAGGAAAGGGACTCTTCTTCTCCTCCTCCTCCAGCAAAAGTCAGAACGCGCCCCTCGCCCCCAACATCCCCCACACGCCCCCCCAACAACGCGCGCTCCATCACGGACAACTAGGCTTGAACGCTTGAACGTTGACGCGCGCGTGCGTCCAGACTCGCCCATCACACCGCGCGAAAGAGACGCGCACACTCCAAAACCCTCTCCCTCCGCAATCATCAAAAACGAACGCCCCGCCACCACCTCTTGCGCGCCCCGACCCCGGCCCAGCTGACCCTCTAGCCGCCTCGACAGGACCCCGATGGACCGCCACACATTGCCTTGACCGCGCGGCGGGGACGAGTTTCGAGGGCGCGAGCGCGGGCCGCCACCAGCACAACCCAGTGTTTCTCGCGCGCGCTCGACACTGAGACTCTCTCTGGGTTGAAGGACACACCCACCTAGACACGCAGGTCACCACGATGTCGTTCTTCGTGCCGACGCGTTTCGTGTGGCGCTTCGGCGGGCGGCAGGTGAGAGAGAGAGATAGGGCGGTCACGAGGAGGAGGAGAGAGGACGTGGCAAGAGCGACCCACACGCGCGACAGCACACAACGTCGTGCGCTCGGCGTTCGATCCCGCCAGGAGTCGATCTCAAGCGCACCAGCCCCTCGCGACGCCGCGTGTCAGAGAGGCGCGCGCGCCTCCTCGTCGAAAGCGGGCGGCGGCGGCGGCGGCGCGGAGACGGCGGCCGCCGCACCGCGCCCAAGGCGATGGAGCCCGGCCGGCCCAGAAGAGAGAGACTCACCCCCCAACCCCAAAACCCCCAAAACCACCCCCACCCCCCAGGTCCACCTGTGCGGCTCCTTCACGCGCTGGGTCGAGACCATCCCCATGGCCCCCGTCGAGGGCAGCGGCGGCAACAACAGCAACAACGCCGGCGGTGCGAGCGGCAGCAGCAGCAGCCCGGGCGTGTTTGCCGTGGTCGTGCACCTCCCCCCCGGTTACCACCAGTACAAGTTCATCGTGGACGGGCGGTGGGTGCACGACGAGACGGCGCCCTACATGCCCGACCCGCTGGGGAACGTGAACAACTGGCTGTTTGTGCGGAAAGTGGACGCGTCGTCGTCGTCCGGGGCGACGACGGCGGCAGCGGCGACGACGGCGGCAGCAGCGGCGGCTGCAGCAGGAGGCGTAGGGGCCCTGCCGCCGCCGCCGCCGCCGCTGCCGCAGCTGTCCGCGCCGGGCGAGGCGCCGCTGGCGATGTCGCACGATGACCCGGCCGCCGCAGCGGCGGCGGCGGCGGCGGCCATGCAGCACCAGCACCAGCAGCAGCACGCAGCAGCAGCGGCGGCCGCAGCAGCAGCAGCAGCGGCAGCGGCCGCTGCCCACCAGCAGCAGCAGCAGCAGCTCCAGCAGCAGCATATGCACATGCAGCAGCAACAGCAACAGCAGCAACAGCAGCAGCAACAGCATATGCTCCAGGGAGGTGGCGCGCCCGAGTCGTCGTCGCAGGCGTCGCTCGCGGCCGCCGTCGCCGCCGCAGCAGCGGCCGCCGCCGCCTCTGGCGGCACCGGCGGCGCGGCCATCGGAGCAGGAGGCGATGACGACGCGACGATGATGGACACGGCCATGGGCGACGAGCAGCAGCAGCAGCTCCAGCAGCTCCAGCAGCAGCACCAAGGGCTGCCCCCGCTGCCCCCAGGCGCGCGCCCCCTCGCCGCCGGCGAGAGCGGCGGCGGCGGCTCGGCCTCGGCATCATCATCGGCCGCCGCCGCCGCAGCTGCGGCCACCGCCGCCCTCGCCGCCGCCGCCGCCGCCGCCGCGGGCGCGGGCGACCCCGTTGCTGCCACACGCCGCACCGTCGCCAACTTCCTCGCGACGCACCTCGCCCACGAGCTCGTGCCTGAGTCGAGCCGCGTCGTGCTCCTCGACGTCGACCTGCCCGTGCGCGTGGCCTTCCACGCGCTCGCCGAGCAGGGCTTGGCGTCAGCCCCGCTCTGGGACGGGGCCGCGGGCGCCGTCGCGGGCGTCGTGTCGGCGTCCGACTTTATCCGCCTGCTGCGGCGGCTGCGCACGGCCGTCTCCCTGGGCCGCAACCCGCTGAGCGAGGAGGAGATGGACGCGGCGACGATCCGGGGCCTGCGGGAGGAGGCGCTGCTGGCGGCGCGCGAGCCGGCGGCGGGAGGATTAGGAGGTGGAGGCGGCGGCGCCGAGGCGGCGGCGAGCGCCGGCGGCAACACCGCGGCAGCGTCGTCGTCGCTGCCCTCGGCCGAGCCGCAGCTGACGCTCGCCGACATCCAGCCCCCGCCCAAGCCCCTGGTGTACGTCGAGCCCCTCGACTGCCTGGCGCACGTCGTGCGCACGCTCGTCGTGCGGCGCGTGTCGACGGCCCCGGTCCTCTCGTCGCCCCCGGCGATGATTGTCGCGCCCGCTTCGGCGGCCGCGCCGTCGGCGTCGGCGTCGGCGTCGGCGTCGGCATCCGCGGCAGCTTCGGCGGCAGCAGGCCGGACAGGGGCCGCCGGCCCGGCCGGGGGGGGTGGTGGCGCCGGCGGCGAGGTGCTGCTGGTGGGCGCGGACGTGGCGACGGCGGCCGCGGCGACGGCGGCGGCCATGCAGAGGAAGGGGGGGGTCGGCGGCGTGGGGGAAGCGGCAGGAGCAACAGGAGGCGAAGACGCCGCGGCCGCCGGCACCGCCCCACCGCCGCCGCCCCCGCTGCCGACGGTGCTGCAGACGGCCACGCTCGCGGGCGTCCTCGGGTGCCTGCTGCGCCATTTCCGCGCCTCCCCGGCGTCCCTCCCGGCCCTGGCGATGCCGCTGGGCGTGCTGCCCATCGGCACCTGGTCCCCGGACGCCCCGGGCCTGGGGGCGGACGAGGTGGCGGCCGCGGCCGCCGAGGCCGAGGCCGCCGTCGCCGCTACCGCTGCCTCCGCCGCCGCCGCCGCAAACAACCACGCCGCCTCCCGCCATCAAAGCAACAACAACCCCACCTCCTCCCGCCGCGTGGGCCCGGCCGTGCCCGGTCGCCGGCGCGTCGCCCCCTTGAGGTCCGTGCACCCGTCGACCCCGCTCACCGCGGCCCTCGGGCAGCTGCTCGAGGCCGGGGTGTCTGCTTTACCCGTCGTGGACGAGCGCTCGGGCGCGCTGCTCGACGCCTACGCGCGCGCCGACATCACGGCGCTGTGCCGCGGCAACGCCTACTCGCGCCTGCAGTGGGAGGACGTGACGGTGGGGCAGGCGCTCACGCTGTCGCAGCCCCCCGCCGCGCTGGCGCAGGCGACGGCGCAGGCGCAGCACCATCAGTCGGCGGCGGCGGGCGGCGGCGGCGGCGGCAGCGGCGGGAGCACCGACGGCGTGCCCCCGCTCCAGCGGCCCGTGCCCCGCGTGGCCGTCGCCACGCGCGACGACCCCCTGCGCGTCGTCGTCGAGCGCCTGGCCATCCCGGGCGTCGGGCGCGTGTTTGTGGTCGACCCGGCCTCGCGCCGCGTGCAGGGGGTGGTGTCGCTCACCGACGCGGCCGCGTTTTTGGTGCCCGGGGCGTTCGACTTGAGGCAAGGAGGTGGGGGGATGATGATGGGCGCGTCCGCGGCGGCGGCGGGTTCCGCCTCGGCCGCCGCGTCGGGTGCGGACGCGGGCGGCGGCGGCGGCGGGGCCCGGCTCGGGTCGGCAGGCGTCGTGTCTTCGTCGGCGGCCACGGCCACGATGGCGGCCGCCGCGCCGGCGATGGTGTGAGATTCATCTCATTTCATTTTGGTTTTTTCATTTCGTGTGTGTGAGAATCAATTGTGCTCTACTTTCGTCCGAGGCTCCATCTCTAATACAGGCTCGGCTTGTCCCCCAGCCACGATCGGGCGGTCGTGGCCACGACGGGGGGCGGGTCGCGCAGCTGCAGCGCCACGATGAAGGCGCGCAGCTCGCCGTGCCGCCGGGCGTCGGCCACCGCCGAGAAGGCCGCGGCAACCTTGGGCGTCAGCTTGCCGCGGGCGATCACGAGCTGCAGGAGCTGCAGCAGCAGCTCCTCGGGCAGGGGGAGCAGGGCGCCCGGGTCGTCGAGGCGGGCGCGGGCGGGGTGCGCGGCGGCGGCGGCGAGGGCGGCGGCGAGGAGGGTGGGGCAATGGGCGGCGGCCATCAAGATGGAGGAACGTGCGCCGCTGTGCTCGACAAGGGGCCCTGTCGACGCGGGGGGCGGCGCCGTCGTCGCCGCCCTCTTCGTGCAGGGAGGCGCCGTGTCACAGGGCGCCTCCGTCGTCGTCGTTGTCGTCGTCCTCCTCCTCCTCCTCCTCCTCCTCCTCCTCCTCCTCCCCGTCCCGCCGCACGCACGCGCGCGCGCGCGCGAACGAGAGACGGGGAGAGCGAGACCGGCGTCGTCTCCTCCCTCTCTCTCTCTCTTTCGGGCGAGCTGTTTGCTCGTTTTCTCTCCACGCGAACGCGAGGGGAGACGGATCCCTTGAGAGAAAGCGATCGACAGAGTGTTGATGATGGTGATAATGATGATGATGACGGTGTCGTGAGAGTGTTACAAGCGCATGCACAAAACGTATCATCGCCTGGCCGCTGCGGATCGCGACGCCGACGCCGACGCCGCCGACGCCGACGACGCTGCCGACGCCGACGACGCCGCCACCACCGACCCCGTGGCGCGCACGGCGGCGCCACTGACGCGCACGGGCACCACTGCGGCGGCGGCGGCCATGGAGGCGGCGGCGGGCGGCGACGGCGACGGCGCGGAAGGCGGCGGCGACGGCGACGGCGCGGGAGGCGGCGACGACGGCCGCCGCATCAGCGCGCGCCGCCGCGCCGAGCCGGCCGCGGCCGCGGCCGCCGCGGCCGTCGCGGGCGCGCCGCCGCCAAACTCTCCGTCGCCGAATCCGTCATCGTCGTCCCACGACTCGCCGTCCTGCTCGCTCATGCTGCCGTCGCTGTCGCTCATGTCGCTGGCGGTGGCCGTCGCGCCCAGGAGCGCCAGCAGCAGCGGCCGGCCCTCGGCCCACCGCCGCAGCGGCTCTGCCCAATCCGACGACGACGGCGACGACGGCGACAGCGAGGACGAGGGCGACGACGCATCGTCGCCACTTACTGCTCCCCCTAACCCACCAAACGCCACGCCCGGCCACGAGCTCGGGTCCCCGAGCGTCCCCCATGCCTCCACCGTGTCCAGGTGCTCCACGTGTGACTGAAAGTGCACATACACGGGCGCCTGCCGCAGCTCGGGCGACGACGCCAGCAGCGCGCGGTCGCCCGACCGCAGCGCCGCCAGCACCAGGGCCATCTCGCGGCGAAAGACAAACGCGCGCAGCTGGGGCGGGGCGAGCCACCTTTCCTCGCCCGAGACGTGGCAGTAGACGTGAAGGGAGGGCGGGGGTGGGGGCGGCTGGACCGCCGCTGCTGTTGTGGCTGATGCTGTCGTCGTTGATGCGACGGGCGCTCGTCCTTGTCCTCCTGCCTCTTGCTGCTGCTGCTCCTGCCGCAGCCGCCGCCGCCGCTCGCGCGCCTCGCGCCGCCGCCGCTGCTCGGCCGTCTCGATCAGCCCTGCCGGTGGGTTGTAGTCGAAGCGCCACTCGGCGACGACCTCGTCGCGCACGAGGCGCGTGTAGAGCCCCCGCACCTGCTCGGCGTTGACGCGCGGGCCGATGGACAGCAGCAGGGCGCCCGTCAGGTCGTTGTGCGTGAGCGTGTAGGTGCGCGTTGCGGCGGCGGCGGCCGAGGAGGAGGACAACGGCGCGGCCGCTTCGTTGGCGCTTGTTGCGCCGCCGCTTGTTGCGCCGCCGCCGCCGCTCTCGCCGCCGCTGGGGATGGGCAGCGGGCCGTGCGGCGTCACGCCCGGAAGGTAGCTCACGGCCAGCTTGGAGGGGGAGAAGGGCGGCGGGGAGAAGAGGGCCGCGCGGATCACCTGTTTGTTTTTGGTTTTTTTGGGGTTAGGGGGTTGGGTTGAGGGAGGACGACGGGGAGGTGAGCGCTCGCGCCCACACAGAACGACGGACGCCGACGGACGCCGACGACAGGGCGCGCGCCGCTTCCAACACGAACGCGCGGCCCCCTTGCTCGCGCTGGCGCCGACCCCTATGCCCACCGATCGGCCCAGAAGGAGATCGAGCGAGTCGCGCGCGGGTCCATGGGGTCGGGCGGTCCAGTTGGGCCCCCGGTTTCAGGGCGGGCGCGGGTGCCGCAGAGAGCTCGCGCGCAGAGAGCGGAGAGGCACCCAACCCCTTCTTTTGCCATTCGGCCTCACCTCTCGCCTCCGTCCGCGGGGCGCTCCCGCCGCCGAGACGCGCGCGGACAGGGAACCAATGCCCCTCATCCGGGCCGCGTTCACCGCGGCCGCCGCGGCCGAGCTGGGCGCGGCGGTGCGATTTGTTGTTCGTCCTGCTCCTGCTGCTCCTCCTGCTCCTGCCCCTCCTCCGCACAGCCCGCGCAGCATCCCCGCGCCTCCTGCCGGCTGCGGGCCGATTGCTGCGGGCGGGGGGTGACCGCCGCGCGCGGTTTCCTAGTCCGGGATCGCGGGCCACGGAGGACGCGCGCGCTGCCAAAAGGGGGGGGGGCGGGCGAACAGGGAGGAGATGGGTTTTTTTCTTTCTGTGGGGAGGACGAAGAACGCGCGCTGCTCCTCGCTCTGTCAAGGGCGCACAGCGTCAGGACACAATTGAAAGGAGGGTCGGGACTATGAACTAGTAGCGGTGTGGGGAGTTGTTCCGCGTGAGAACAAGGGGCATATTAATGGGAGAGGCCCGGCCGCGCGCGCGCCGCCGTCAGCGCGCGCGGTCGTTCGCCCCCCCCCCCCCCCCCACCCCCGCAATCATCACGCCCACCGCCTGTCCTCTGCGCCCTCGTCGCACGGCACGTACCAGCTCGGCCGCCCGAGCATCCCGGGCGACAGGCGATAGTCGAACACGACCTCCTCGCCCTCGGCGAGCGGGCGCAGCGCCACCAGCCCAAGGCCCCTGGCGCCGCGGAGCGCCAGCTCGGCCGCGCCGCGCCCCGACGCGCGCGGCGGCCCCGCCGCCAGGCGCCGCGCGGCCGCGACCGCCGCCTCCTCGCCGCCCCGCTTCAGCGCGCGCTCGACGGGCCACGTCGTCAGCGCGGCCGCGGCCTCGTAGGGCGCAAAGGGCAGGTAGGCGCGCAGCTCCGGGGGGAAGTGAGAGGAAGGTAAGGAAGAGGACGACGGCGACGCCGGCGCTTTGTCGTTTCCCTCTTCCGCCGCCACCACCACCGCCGAATCCGGCAGCAAGTCGATCGGCGCGAGCATCGCGTTGGGCGGCTGGCCCGGCTTTGGGTGGTTGGCAAAGTGCGCCAGGGCGTAGGGGTTGCGCCCCTCGAGCGGCAAGCCCCCCGCGAGCATCTCGAGCGCGGTGGCCTCGTCCGTCGTCGCCGAGCACCACACGGCACGCGCGAGTCGCGCCTCGGCGGCCTCCTTGAGCGCGGCCTGCGCCGAGGGCGGCAGCCTCGGCCCGTCCGACGCGCGCGCCATGCGCGCCAAAAAGGTGCCTGGCAGGGCCCGCCTGCGCGGACGGAAGGGGTCGAGGCCCAAGGAAGAGGCAGCAGCAGCTGAATCGCCGCTGTCTGCCTGTTTTTGCGCCGCCGTTGCCGCCTCACCAGCAACGCCAACATCGACCGCCCCGTCCCCGTGCGCCCAAGGCTGAGAGTCCACCACCACGGCGTCGTACCGCGCGGCCAGGTAGGGGTTGCCGCGGTCGACCTTGGGGTAGCCCGGCATGCGGCGGTAGTCGTCGCGCGCGTAGCAGAGGCCCGGAAACAGGGCGAGCAGGGCGCCCGCCGGCACGACCGCGCGGGGGGCGTTGCTGCTAATGCTGCCGCCGCCATTGGCCGACGCCGCCGCCGCCGCGACAACAAACAGCCCCATGCCCGCCTCGCTGTGGCCGACGCGCGAGGGGCCGACGCGCAGGCCAAACCCGACGCGCCGCGCAGCCAGGGAGGCGAGCTCGCGGGCCGAGACGACCTGCTTGGTGGTGGCGGTGCCGCTGCTGCTGCTGCTGCTTAATGATGATGATATTGCTGCTGCTTCGTCGTCGTCGTTGCTGTCGCTATCGTTGCCATCGCCCTCGCTCCCGGGCCGCGGCATCGGCCGCGCCCTTCCTCTTCTTCCTCTTCCTCCTCCTCTCCTCCTGCTCTTTGCCCACTCCCGCAGCGCCGCCGCCGCCGGCGCGGGGTCCTTACCGTCCACCTCGAGGGCCTCGTGCACGCCGCGCGCCATCGCCAGCGCCTGGCGCCGCAGCGCCGCGGCCACCGCCTCGCGCACGCCCTCACCGTTGCTCGACGCTGCGAGCGCCGCGGCCTCGGCGACGACGGCGTCAGCGAGCTCCTTGGCCGCCGCCGGGGCGCCGTTACCGCCGCCTTGCTTCTCGAGCTCGTGCAGCCTGGTGTAGAGGAACAGGCGGTGGAGGTCGGCGCGCTCCTGCACCTCGCGGGGCCGCGCGCCGCGAAGGTTGCGGAAGCTCGCGAGGAGCGTTTTGATCGGGCGGACCACCATCTTCTGCGTTCGGTTAGGGTGGTCGTTGCGCGCGTGCGCCGAAGAAGGAATAGAACAGACGGCGCGCGCGCAGCGTACTAGTGATTTGAAGTAGGCGGGAGTCGTCGTCGCGTGTCCCTTGGACAGAGAGAGAGAGAGAGGGCGCGCGGGAGCGTTTTGTGTCGCTGCCGCCGTCGCTCGTGCGCTCGCGCGCGATCGCCGTTTTGTATTTTGCAATGGTCCTGCTCTTATTGTACAAACGACGACAACGCATCCTCCTAATCATCATCATCATCATCGTCATCAACCCCCCCTCAAACTCAAGCAAGCGCCGCCGCCTCCTCCTCGGCCGTCGCCACGAAACAAGGCACCCCGGCCACCGCCCGCTCAAACGCCGAGGGGCTCACGCGAGCGTTGCAGAGAGCGGCCATCAGCCGCGTGTGGCGCATCGGGTACTGCCCCAGAGCCTCCCCGCCGCCGGGCCCCCCCACGGGCGCGCACCGGGACAGACCGCGCTGCCTGTCCCACGCTGTCACCATGGCGCGCAGGCAGTCCCAGTCGTCGACGGCGGGGAGGTCCGGGCGGTGCGCGCGCGAGAACAAGGGGCCCTCGGAGCGCAGGAGCGCCTCCTCCCACGGGTGCGGCTGCTGGTGCTGGCCGCCGTTGGGAGTTGAGGGGAGGGCGGCCGGTCCGTCTCCAGCAGCAGCGGCGGGCACCTGGACGCGCCCCTCGCGCAGCAGGAGGCGCGCGACGCGGCGCGCGGCCGCGTCGACGGCGCGGCGCGCGGCCTGGTCGGCCCGCACCGCGGCGTCGGCCGCGGCGGCAGCGTCGGCCGCGGCCTCGGCCTCGCGCGCGGCGGCCAGCGCGGCGGCGAGCTTGCTGCTGCTGCTGCCGTTGCTGCCCCCAGCCTCCGCAGCAGCGGCGACCTGCTCGAGCAAAGCGCGGCGGCGGCGCGAGGCGGAGACGGGGAGCGCGGCCGCGACGCGCACGGCGTCCGGCAAAGAAGAGGCCGCCGAGTCGTGGGCGAGGAGGAGGGCAGCAGCCGCCGCCTCGGCCGCCGCCGCGGCAGCCTGGCGCGCGCGCCGCGCCCCCAGCACCAGCGGGGCCGCGTACGCCTCGTGCTGCCGCATCCGGTGC
This sequence comes from Mychonastes homosphaera, assembly GCA_009193075.1. Classification (NCBI taxonomy): domain Eukaryota; kingdom Viridiplantae; phylum Chlorophyta; class Chlorophyceae; order Sphaeropleales; family Mychonastaceae; genus Mychonastes; species Mychonastes homosphaera. The sequence goes on from VXJC01000006.1 coordinate 60,871, forward strand.
GGGTGGCTGCGCGGTGGTGGCGTCGCGGACGACGACGACGACGACGACGGCGACGAAGACGACGCCCTCCCCAGCAGCGCGCGCCCCTCCTCCCTCTCCCGCGCACGCCGCTGCCGCCCCCCGGCGCCGTCATGCAGCATCCCCAAATAGTCCCCCGCCGCCTCCCACCCCATCCGCCGCACCGCCCCGTACTCCATCGCGTGCGATCCCTGGCTGTAGGTGCCGCCATCCGACGTGCGCTCTTTGACCAGCGCAAACTGGGCGGAAAGCGTCTCGACCGAAAGGTCGCTCGCGTCGGCGTCCTCCATCCACGCCACGCTGTACAGGTCGCCCAGGCACGTGTCCTCGGGGACCCCCTCGGCGCGGCGTTGGCTCGGGTCGTCGCGAGAGGGCAGCGGGTCGAACGAGGGGCAGTATGTGGCCCAGCTCGACTCGTCGGCGTTGGCCGCCGTCGTCGCAAAGACGGGCGGGCCGAGGCGCGCGACCCTCTTCTTCTTCTTCTTTTTGTCGTGGTGGGGGCGCTTCTGCTGCCCGTCGTCGTCGTCCGGGTCGTCGCCGCCTTCCGGGTCGTCCGCCGGCTCGCCGCCGCCCTCGCCCTCCTCCTCCTCCTCCTGAGCAGCGGAGGACGACGACGGCGGCGGCGGCGCCAAAGCGGCGGCCTCAGCCCCTGCTGCCTCGGCGAAAAAGGCCGCCGGCGTCGGCGCAAGCGCCACCGCCAGCCGGCGGCGGGGCCGATCGCCCCCCTGCGCCGCCATCATCCCCCCATCCTCCTGCACCCTCTCCTGCTCCTGCTCGCACCGCACCTCCCCTCCCTCGCCGTCCTTGAACCCGCACTCCCCGTCGTAGTCGCGCATCAACCCCTGGAACATCGACCCGGCCTCGCACGCCTCGACGTACAGCACCATCTCCCGGAACCCCCCCGCCGCCGCCTTTTTCTTCAACGAGGCGTGGAGCTCGTCCGCGAACAAAAAGGGCCCCGAGGGCATTCCCAGGACCCCGACGGAGCCGTGGTCGGAGTAGAACAAAAAGACGCGGTCGTTGGGGCCCGAGGCGACGACGCGCTCGGTGCCCACGCCGCGCACGGCGTCCGCGTCGCCCTCGAGCACCGCCGCAAACGTGCGCGAGTTGACGTCCTGCCCGCGGTAGTCGATGAACCCCCCGCCGCGGTAGTTGTCGGGACCGCTCGGGTGGTTGAACACTTTGCCGGGCGAAGGGTTGCTCGAAGAGTGCGCGATGTCGTCGGCCGCCATCACCACCACCCGTTGGGCGAGCAAACCTCCCTCTGTCAGGACGCGGTAGGCGTGAAAGGCGTCCGACTGGTGGCGGTAGTTGCCCCACCCGCTGGACCCCGCGACGACGAGGGCCCAGTGCGCGCGGACGTGCTCCGGGTCGTCGCCGTCGGGGAAGTCGGTAGGAGGGGGGGTGGGCTGCGGGTCGTCGTTTTTGCGGGGGCGGACGACGAGGCGGGCGAGGGCGCGCGCGAGCGTCGGCGCCGAGGGCGGCGCCGCGCCGAGGTGGAGGACGAACAGCGCGGCGCCTACGAGCAGCAGGGCGGTGGTGGCCGCCGCGAGGCGCCGCGTGCCGCCGCTCCCGCGGGCGGTGGACAGCGGCGCCACCATGATGGTGGGAGGTGGTGAGGCAAGAGGGCGCGGCGGGTGCGTGGAGAGTTTCTTTTCGGGAAGTCCACCCGCGGGACTTTGGGGGTCTTGGGGGGGGCGGGTGGGCGTTGGATGGGAGGTATCGGCAAGCGTGCGCTGTAGTGGTTGTGTGTGAAGAGGTTGGGCTGAACCCCGATACTGTATGGAGAGAGAGCGTCCTTCAAGGGCGGGGCCGATGCGCGCGCCGCCGCTGACGCCGGTGGCGGGCGCCTCGCTTGCCGGTTCGCGAGGTTTGGCGGCGCTCCCTTGCCAAATGGACGCACGGCGCGACCGCGGCAGCAGCCCAGACCACTGACCACGAGCCTCCTCTCAAACGACTGACCAGAGAGCGGCGTAAGCCACGCTCGCAAAGAACGCACCGAAAGCACACCACGGCACGCTCCTTCATCCCCCCCGCTTTCTCTCTCTCGCACGTCCTCTCTCCCTCTCTCTATCTCACGAGTCAATCCGAACGAGTGCATCGCTCGTCGCCGCCGATCATCAAGCGGCGTCCGCTCGGGCGTCGTGCGGGGTGCTGTACAAGAGGAGGAGCAGCAGCAGAGCACAGAGAGGCACATCCGTCTCTCTTTCTCGCGCGCGCGCGCCTCTTTCGCCGACCCGCGCGCCACACGCACACACACACACACACAACCCCCTCAAGGGGGACGAGCCCCGGCGGCGGCTCCTCTCGATCGCTTGAGAGAGGGCGGCGAAAGACGACGACGACGGCAAGCGGCGACGCCATGGCGGCCGCGGCGCCGCCGCCGTCGGCCGGCGCGGCAGCCATCCCCGCCCCCCCCCCCCCCCCCGCCCCCGAAACCGCCCCTTCAACAACCCTCGACCTCTCGAGCCTCATGCCCACCGACGAGGACCTCGCCTACGAGGAGGAGCTCCTGCGCAACCCCTACAGCCTCAAGACGTGGCTGCGCTACCTCAACGCCCGCGAATCGGCGCCTTTCAACCGCCGCCGCGTGCTGTTTGAGCGCGCCGTGGCCGCCCTGCCCGGGAGCTACAAGCTCTGGCGCCTCTACCTGGAGTTCCGGCGGCGCGAGGTGCGCGCTTCGCCGCCCCAAGACCGCGCGCGGCAGGCCGTGTCGCACGCCTTTGAGCGCGCGCTCGTGACGATGCACAAGATGCCGACGATCTGGGGGATGTACCTCGAGCACTTGGGCGAGTCGGCGGCGGTCACCCCCGTGCGGCGCGCCTTCGACCGCGCGCTGGCGGCGCTCCCGCTCACGCAGCACGCGCAGCACGTGTGGCCGCGCTACCTCGCCTTTGTCAAGCGTCAAGGTGTCCCCGTGGAGACGGCCGTGCGCGTCTACCGGCGCTACCTGCAGCTCGAGCCGTCCGGCGTGGAGGAATTCGTCGAGCTGCTTTGCTCCCCCGCTGCGGGGCGCTGGGCCGAGGCGGCGCGCCGCCTGGCGGCCGCGCTCGACGACGACGCCTTCCGCTCGCTCCGCGGGCGCACGCGCCACGCCCTGTGGCTCGAGCTGTGCGACCTCGTCACCAAGCACCCGCGCGAGGTCGAGCAGGGCGACCCGGGCGCCGCCGGCACGGCCCCGGGGGCCGCCGCCGCCGGCGCCGCGGGCGGGCTCGACGTCGAGGCGGTGCTGCGCGGCGGGATCCGCCGCCACCCGGAGGAGAGCGGCCGCCTCTGGGCCGCCCTCGCCGACTACTTCACGCGCAGGGGACTCTTCGAGCGCGCGCGCGACGTGTACGAGGAGGGCATGGCGTCCGTGTCCACGGTCCGCGACTTTGGCTTGATCTATGACGCCCTGACCCACTTCGAGGAGTCGCTGCTGTCGGCCAAGATGGAGCAGCTGGACGCGCTGGAGCGGGAGAGGGCCGAGGAGGAGCAGGGGGGGCAGGCAGGAGGGGCTGGTGGGGGGGGGGGGGGGGGGGGGGGGGGGCGGCGGCAAGAAGAAAAAGGCGGCGGACAAGGGGGCGGCGGCCGAGGCGGGCGGCGGCAAAGGCACCGCGGCCGCCGCCAACGCCAGAAATGCCGACAGCGACAGCGACGCCAGCGACAGCGACGACGGCGCCGACTTCTTGCTCGAGGACGCGCGCGACGCCGGGGGCCTCCCCGCCGACGTCGACCTGCGCCTCGCGCGCCTCGAGCTGCTCGCCGCGCGCCGCCCGGAGCTCCTCAGCTCGGTCTCGCTGCGCCAAAACCCGCACAACGTGGGCGAGTGGCACCGCCGCGCGCGCCTGTTTGCCTCGGACCCGCGCCGGCAGGTCGCGTGCCTGACCGAGGCCGTGCGCACCGTCGACGCCTCCAAGTGCGGCGCGCACTACGGCCGCCCCTTCTCGCTCTGGGTCGCCCTCGCCAAGGTGTACGAGTCGCACGGGGACGTGAAGAACGCGCGCGCGGTGTTTGAGCGCGCCGTCAAAGCGGGGCCCGAGTCGTTCAGGTACGTCGACGACCTGGCCGCGGTGTGGTGCGAGTGGGCCGAGATGGAGCTGCGGCACAAGGAGTACCGCGCGGCGCTGTCGCTGGTGCGGCGGGCCACGGGCATGGAGGAGGGCGAGGAGGGCGGGACGGGCGGGGGAGCGGCCGGCGGGGGCGTCGGCGCCCCCCCACCGCGCCGCCTCACCGCCGAGGAGGAGCGCGCGCTCCCCGTTCAGGCGCGCCTCCACCGCTCGCAGCGCCTCTGGGCCCTCGCCTGCGACCTCGAGGAGTCCCTCGGCACGGTAGAGACCGCCAGCGCGGCCTACGAGCGCTGCATGCACCTCCGCGTCGCCACCCCGCAGCTCGTGCTCAACTATGCGTCAATGCTGCGCGAGCACAAGCGCTGGGAGGCGGCCTTCCGCGCGTACGAGCGGGGGGTCACCTCGCTCTTCAAGTTCCCGCACGCCGCCGACCTGTGGTCCGCCTACCTCGAGTCGTTCGTCGCGCGGTATGGGGGCACAAAGCTGGAGCGCGCGCGGGACCTCTTCGAGGCGTGCCTGAAGGACTGCCCCGCCGAGGCCTCCCGGCCTTTCTACGAGGCCTACGCGCGCCTCGAGGAGACCCACGGCCTGGCCCGCCGCGCCATGGACGTGTACGACCGCGCGCTCGCGACCGTCCCCCGGGACCAGCGCGGGCGCGTGGTGGACGCCTACCTGGCGCGCGCGGCGCAGCTGTTTGGCGTCCCCAAACTGCGCGAGGTGTACGAGTCGGCGATCGAGGCGGCGCCCCCCCGCGACCTGCCCGACGCCGACGTGCGGCGGCTGTGCGTGTCGTTTGCGCAATTGGAGGCGCGGCTGGGCGAGGTGGACCGCGCCCGCGGGGTCTTTGCGCACGGCAGCCACCTGGCCGACCCGCGCCTGCCCGCGGCCGCGGCCTACTGGGATGCGTGGCGCGCCTTCGAGGTCGCGCACGGCAACGAGGACACGTTCCGGGAGATGCTGCGGCTCAAGCGCAGCGTGGCGGCGAGCTTTGCGACGCTGCACGTCGCTCTGGCTCCCGGCGCCGCGGCCGCGGGCGCCGCAGAGGCCGCGGGCTTGGCCGAGGCGGCGGTGGGCGAGGCCGGTGGTGGAGGTGTTGACGCGATGGCCGCGCTCGACGCTGCCGCGGCCGCCGCCGCGTCTGCTCCCGCGCCGCTCGCCACCGGCACGCGCGTCCCCGGCTTTGTGTCCGCGGGCGTCATCCAGCAGGGCAAGAGGAACGACGAGGAGGAGGAGGGGGCGATGGAGGGTGGCGGGCCGTCGGCCGCTGCCGCCGCTGCTGCCGCCAACCCGGAGGAGATCGAGCTTGGGGGCGGGGAGGAGGACGACGATGAGGACGGCGGTGATGGAGGAGGGGAACAGGAGGAGGAAGCCGACCGCGTGCGCCAGCGCGCCGTGCCCGCGGCCGTGTTTGGCGGGCTGGCGGCCAAGCGCGCGGCCGAGGACGGCGACGAGGGCGGCGGCAAGGGCCCCGCGGCGAAAAAGGCGCGGCCTTGACGCGGTCGATTTGTGTAATTGCTTTTTCTGTTGCAGCGTGTGTTGTTCCTTTTTCGCGTGAGTATGTGTGCGCGCGAGTCTGTTCTACGTCTGTCTCTCTATCTGTCTCTCTGTCTCTCTGCGTGTGTGTGTGCACATGTGCGTGTGTGTCTGCGGGTCTGTGAGTGTGCGCCGTCGTTCGTTCGCCTCGTTCGTTCGTTCGGTTTTTCCTTCCGCCGCCGCCGCTCAAACACACACCCCAAATCAGCCGTTGTTCCCGGCGCCCGCCGGCGCGGCGACCCCCTCCTTGCGGCACGCCTCCACGAACTCGTCCAGCAGGTACGGCCACGCCCCGTTCTCGTCGTAGTCGCTCATGTCCGGCCGCACCGTGCGCACAAACTCGAGCAGCTGCAGCCACGTGTCGCGCCCGATCGCGCGCCCCGAGTGCGCTTTCCCCAAAAACGACAGCCAGCGCTCGAGCAAGGGCCACGCCCCTCCCGGCCGCGGCGTGCCCTCCCCCAGGAGCAGGCGCCACATGGCCAGGGCCGTGTCGAGCTGCAGGCACTTCTGCCCCTTCTCCGCGGCCCACCCGAAGGCGTACGCGTACATCTCGGCAAACTTTGACGGGTCGGACATCTCGCGCCTCAACCCCGGGAGCGCGGCTTTGAGCGCGCCGACGCCGCCAGAGGCGCACCCCAGGGCGCGCATGCCGCCGAGGAACTCCTCGCGGCTCCACTCGCACATGGTGGCGGCGCCCAGGCGCCAGGAGAGGGCGAGCATGACGGGGTCGGAGGGGTCGACGCCGAGGTCCTCGCACAGGCGCGCGATGCCCTCGGCCAGCACGGCGTCGGCGTGCTCGTCTGGTTTTGTGGGTTTGTGGGTTGTGGTGGGTTTTTTCTTGTGGGTTGTTTTTTGTGGGTTGTTTTTTCGGTTTGGTGGATTTTTGTTGGTTGGGGCGTGTAGGAGAGCCACTGGTCGGGAGAGGGTCCTCAAGGAGCCGCTGGGCTCCGTAGCAGCAACAAGGACCTACACGCACCCTTGTACTCGAGGAAGAAGGCCTCGGCCTTTTTCGCCTCGGACGAGCCGCCGCCGCCGCCGCCGCCGCCGCCGCCTGAAGCCGCAGTCGTGGGGCCGCCGCCCGTGGCGTACCAGTGCTCGACGGCGGTCTCGACGGGGCCCCAGCCGACGGCCTTAAGGGTGTCGAGGGCGGCCTTCTCGGTTGCGCCCGTCACCGTGCGCAGCTGCGCGACCTTGTCCTTCTGCGGCCGCGTGAGGCGGTTCTGTTTTATTGTTTTTGTTTTTCGGTTGGCGCGGCGGCGGCGGCGTGTTTTGGGGGGGTTATGGGAGAGATGACGAAAAACCCACTCGTTGCTCTGCTCGTGCATTCAATCGCCTTGGTCCTGATCGCCCCCCGCCAAGCAGCGAGGAGGAAAGATGGGGGCGCCGGCCCGAGAGAGGCAAGCGGAGCGATGTCGCCATCGCTATCATCGGCCGCCGCCGCCGCCGACGCGCGCGCGCTGCCGCTCGCCCGCTCGCCCGCTCGCTCGTCGCGCGCTTGCCCGCCGCTCACCATCCTGCCCTGCGTGCCGCCCTCCTTTTCACGTGCTCGCTGGTCCTGCGTGCCGGGACAGGGGGGCCCGCGCACGCCTGCTTCCGTCCGCGCGCAGCGGCGCGCGCAGTCGTCCAATCGAAGGCCGGGCGCGGCGCGCTTCGACAGAGGAAGGAGAGGGAGGAGGAGGAGGAGGAGAGGTGCAAGAGGGTTGGTTTTGATGCGTCCAAAAAGGAGGGGTCTGTTTTGTCGCAGGGGCGAGAGGGTAGAGAGGAATGCCTCTTCTCGTGCGCGTGTGTGTGTGTGTTGTTGCGCGCGCGTGCCTAAGGGCTCTCTGATTTGGGGAGTGAGGGGGAGAGAGAGAGGGGGCTCTTGCTTTTGAGAGTCCATGAAGACTCTTCACCCTCGTCAAACTCTCGCCTTCTTCATCCTTCTTCTTTTTGACCTAGCCCCGTAGCAGCAGCAAGAGCACACGACCACCACCACCATCAGCACCAGTTCCTAGCACGCAGACCAAACAACGACCACAACAGCGAGTACAGCGCGCACAAAGCGTCGTCGTCTAAAACGAGAAAAGTTATCTCCTCTTCGTCCGCGCGCTCAGCGCTTGGGGAAGGCGCCCCTGCGCGTTCAGGCACTTGCCAGCCCGCCAGCCAGGCGGGACGCGCCGGCCCTTCACCGCGCGCGCGCCACACGATGGCCCCGCGCACCACGCGCGCGTCCAGGCGCGCCGCGGCGGCGGAGGACGATGACGGCGCGCGCGGCGCCGGCGGTGGCGGCGGCAACGACGCACCATCAGCATCAGCAGCAGCGACGGCGCCTGACCCATTACCCCAGCAGCAGCAGCGCCGCGGCACGGCGCAGTCGCAGCAGCAGCCGCCCAAGGACAAGAAAGCAGTGGAGGAGGGGCAGCAGGCCGTGCCCGTGAGCGGCAGGGGAGGCGGTGGGCGCAGCGGCGGCGGCGGCGGCGGAGGCGGCGGCGCGGCCGCAATGCGCGCGCCCGCAGCCGCCGCCGCCCAGACCGCAGGCGCCAAGCGCGCGCGCGGCGGTGGTGCTGGTGCTGGCGCTGGCGGCAGCGCCGGCGGCATCAAGGACGACGAGGAAGACGGCGGGGCCGCGGCCGGCAACACCAGCAACAACAGCAACAAGCGCCGCCGCGGCTCGCTCTCGTCCGGGGCGGGGGGGGGCGCTGGCAACGCCGTCGCCGAGGCCGCCGCCGCCAGCGGCGCCGCCTTTGCCGCCAGCATCGCGGCCGACATCGTGGGCATGTACGCCTCGGACGACGACGACGTTGCCGCAGAGAGGCAGCAGCATCAGCGGCAGCAACAGGAAGAGCAGCGGCAGCAGCGGGAGGCGCGCGAGTGGCGCCAGCAGCGCGCCCTGTCGCTCGCGCTGCTGCGCGGCGCAGGCGACGCCTCGGCGCTCTCGCGGTGCTCGGCCGTGTGCCGCGCCTGGCGCCAGGTGGCCGCCGACGCGCCCCTCTGGCGCGCGCACCTGGCCGCGCGCTTCGGCGCCGCCGCGGCCGCCGCCCCGTTCGCCCCGGGCGAGACTCTCGCGTGGCGCTACCGCCGCCTCGACACGTTCGCCCCGCTCCCCCGCAACGGCCCCCCGCCGCTCATGCACGCCCGCCCGCCGCCGCCCGCGCAGAGCGCCGTGCGGCTCCCCAGCGGCCGCCTCCTCCTCGTCCCCTCGCGCGAGACCGTGCGCAACTGGAGCAAGATCAACGCCACCAGCGCCTCCTCCTCCTTGCCCCAGCAGCACCAGCAGCAGCACCAGCACCAGCTCCCGAGCCTCCCGCCGCCCTTAGTGCTCGAGGGCCTGGCCGAGGACCGCTTCACGCGGTTCGGGGGGCCTTACAGCCTGAGGGTCGAGGTGGACGGCCGCCCCGACTGCACGGCGCTCGCGGTCACGACGCGCTACGACTACTCCGAGCCGACGCCGGGCGCTTGGGGCACGATGGCCCAGGGGCCGAGGATGGGCCCGGCGTGGGCGCGCGAGGCGGAGGAGCGGGCGCTCTCGGACGCGCGGGCGGCGGAGGAGGCGGCCGCGCAGGCGGCGCGGGTCAAGGCGCTGTTGCAGGCCGAGGCGGAGGCGGGGGCGGGGGCTGGGGGCGACGACCAACAAGGGGGGCAGGGCGGTGTTGGCGCGTCCCTGTCGCGGCCTGGCCGCGGCGGCTCTCGGAAGCAGCAGCAGCAGCAAAAGCAGAAGCAGCAGCTGCAAAAGCCGCCGCCGCCGCCGTCGACCGCGCGCACGCGCGCCGAGGCGGCCGAGGCGGCGGCCCGCGCGCACCGCGCCCGCTTCCACATGGAGATTGCCGACGGCGCCGCCGCGCGCGCCGCCGCGCGCGCCGCCGAGTCGCGCGCCGTCGCCGACGCCGCCCGCGAGGCTGCCGCCCTGCCCGCCTACGCCCGCGTGCGCCGCGCCGTAGCGTTTGCCGAGCGCCGCCAGCAGCCCGGCAGCGGCCCTTTGCACGTCCCCACCTCTTACGTGGGCTTTGCCCCCGCGGCCTGCCCCTCGGCGCTCGTGGGCTACTTCCTCCCGCGCCGGCTGCCGCTGACGCTCCTCGGCCTGTGTGACCGCATGAACCGCGCCGAGACCGGGTGGCTGGTGGCGGAGATGGCGGGGCTGGACGCCGGCGGTGGCGGCGGCGCAGGCGGGGGTGGGGGTGCGGGCGGGGGCGGGGCGGCCGCGGCGGGCGAAGGAGGAGCAGCAGGAGCAGGAGCAGCAGGAGCGATTGGCGGGGTGGGCGCGGCGGTGGCGGCGGCCGTAGCGGCGCAGGCCGAGGCGGCCGAGGCGGCGGCGGGCGCCGCGATGGGGGCGGCCATGGCGGCGATGCCCGCGCCCGCGCCCGGCGCCAACGGCGCCGCCGCCGCCGCCCCGGCAGAGGCGGGCGCGGCCGGAGCAGCAGCAGCAGGAGGAGCAGGAGGAGGAGCAGCAGCAGGCGCCGCCGCCGGCGCCCCGCCCCCTCCCCCCGCCCCGCCGGCGCTCGACCCGCGCGAGCTCGCGGGCTCGGTGCGCAACGGCGCGGGCGAGCTCGTCAACGCGTGCGGCGTCTTCGTGCTGTGGCGGCCGCAGGAGGCGGGCCAGGATGGAGCAGGAGGAGGGGCGGCGGGGGCGGCGGCGGCGCAGCAGCGGCGGGCGCGCCCTCAGCCCTTTTCCTGGGCGGGCGCGGCGCTGGCGCCGGGCATAGCGGCGCTCGTGGCGGCCGAGGAGCGGCGCGCGCGCGAGCGGCGCGAGCGCGGCGGCAACGGCAACGGCAGCGGCGGCAGCGGTGGCGGCGGCGGTAGCGGCCACGCCCTCCCAGCGCTCCTCACGCCGCCGCCGCCCGCGCCGTTTGCCGGCGGCGTCGGCGACAACGCCCCCGCGCTGGCCAGCGCGTCGCCCCGCGCGGCGGCGGCGGCAGCAGCAGCCCCCGCCGCCAACGAGCAGCAGCAGCAGCAGCGAGCGGCAGGTGGTGGGGGGGACGTCGAGATGGCGCCGGCCGACGACGACGACGGCGAGGGCGGGGGCGGCGCAACGGCGGCGGCGGCGACAGCAGCGGCCGACGCCGGCGTCGCGCCACCCCCGTCCCCCCCGCCCGCGCCCGCGCCCCTCGCCCCCGCGCCCTCGACCGGCGGCGGCGGCGGCGGCAACGGCGGCCAGGCCCCTCGCCAGACGCCGCACCATGGCCATCACCACCCCCACGGCCCCAACGGCCCCTCGGGCGCCGCCGCCGCCGCGCCCCTCTCGTCGCTCCCGCCCCTCCCCTCCCCCGCCCCGGCCCCCCTCGACCGCCGCGCCTACGCCGGCACGGCCGTCGCCTACATGCCGCGCCTGCGCCGCCCCTCCTGGGTGTGGCACGGCGCCGCGCAGGTGGGCCCCTGCGTGGCCGAGGTCGTCGACGTGCGCCGCCCCCCGCCCCGCCGCTTTGCGTCGGACGAGGCGCGAGCGCGCTGGGGCAAGGGGGGCGCCGTGCTCGCGACGGCGACGCTGCGCGTGACCCTCCCCGCCGAGGGGCGCATGGCCGCCGGGGTGCACGGGCCCGAGCGCCTGGACCCGCGCGACGGGGGCCTCAAGTGCGAGGTGCAGTTCGAGGCGCGCATCGCCGTGCTGCGGCAGCCCTCGCGCGCGGGCGGAGGTGGTGGGGCGGCGTCGTCGTCGGCGTCAGCCTCGTCGGCCCCGCTGCTGCGCGTGTGCTGCGTGGCCGCGGCGCGCGACGAGGCGGCGCTGCTGCGCGCGCAGGCGCCGGCGCGCGGCGGTGCCGAGACGCCGCAGCGGGAGCGGCAGCGGCGGCGGCGCGCGTACCTGCTGCGGCGGCGGCTGTGCCAGCCGACGCGGTTCACGGTGAGCCCGCTGCTGCAGGGCCAGCTGCGGCAGATCGAGGACGGCGACGGCGCGGCCGCGGCGGCCGCGGCCATGGACGAGGACGAGGCGGCGGATGCGGAGAATGAGGCAGCGGCGGCAGGCGCCCCCGCTGCGGCGGCTGGTGCTGGTGCTGCTGCTGCCGGCGACGCCCCGGCCGCTGCTGCCGCCGCCGCTTCCGCGCCCGCCAACGAGGAGGGCGGCGCAGGAGCCGCGCTTGCGGCGGCCGCCAACGCCGCCAACACCGCCGCCAACGCCGCCGCCAACACCAGCGCCGCCGACCCCCTGTCGCTGCCCGACGAGGTCGTGCGCGCGGCCGTCGAGTGGTCCGCCCTGCAGTTCCACGACGTGCCGCCCAACGGCGCGGCGTGGCCCGAGGACGACGACGGCGACGGCAGCGACCTGGACGACGACGACGACTTTGACCTGCTGTTTGGTGGCGGCGGCGCGGGCGGTGCGGGCGTTGCGGGCGGTGGCGGCGCCGGCGCCGGCGCCGGCGGAGGCGGCGGTGGCGGAGGCAACGTGTTCCTGGACGGCGTCGGCTTTGTCCCCGTCGACGAGATGATGCTCGTGGGCGCGGGCGTGTTCGAGGACACGGCCACCGAGTCGGAGGAGGAGGAGGAGGAGGGCGGTGGTGGTGGTGCTGAGGCAGCTGCTGCCCCCGCGGCCGCCGCGGCCGCCGCCAACGCCGCCGCCGCGCGCCCGCCCACCGCCACCGCCACCGCCACCGGTGCCGCCGACGACAACGCCGACGCCGAAGACGACGCCCCCCCGCTCCCCCCGCTCCTCGGCGAGGACGGCGAGCCCCTCCCGGACCCGGGCCTCGACGGCGCCCCCCCAGCGCCCCCGACGGCCCCGCGCGAGCCGCGCGAGGCCGCCGCGGCGCTCGCCGCGGGCGGGGGCTGGCGCCACGGCGCCTTTACCGAGGACGAGGTGAAGGCCGAGCTGGGCGCCCTGCTCGACGCGCGCGGCACCGACCCCTCCGCGGCGCCCATCGCAGTCGCCGAGGGCGTCGACGTGCGCGGGTCGCTGCGCGGCGACGTGCTCGCGCTCATGGCCGTCGTGCCGGGCGTCGGGCGCGTGGCGTTTTGCCTGCGCGAGAGCGCGCTGACGGCCGCGGCGCTGCTGAGCGGGAAAGGGCGGGAGGAGGGGGGTTACTTGGCGGCGGGCGGAGACGAGGCCGCGCACGAGGCGGCGGCGGCCGGCATGTACGCCAGCGGGTAGGTTTCGGAAGACTAATGTCTCGCACATGAAAGGAGCAAAACGACGCACAATGCGCGAGAGAGAGGCAGGCGAAGAAGGCGACAAGGCGGCGGCGCCGACGGCGGCGCACTCAAGAGGGTCGAGCGCGCCCCGCGCCTCTCTCTCTCTTAAACACAGCCACACACACAACACACACCGCCTCCTCACCACACCAACGCGCACACCGCACCCCGTCGCAAGCACCACAAAGAGAGAGCGCGACGCGCGAACAGGAGTCGTCCCTCCCTCAGAATCGGCCTGGGCGCGTCGTCTTCCCGCGCGCACAAACACAGAGCGACAGGCCAGGTGCGCGATTGCCTTCCCAGAAGCAGCGGCGGACACGGATCGTCGCCGCTGTCGTGTGTTCGCGCCGCGTCGACTCGCACAGCGAGGAGACCGCGTTTGGAGGAGGAACAACCCCCGCCCTCCCCCCTGCGACACTCTCTGATCTCGCGCGCGCGCGCCCCGAGGCACAGAGCCGCTCCCCTCTGCTCCGTTCGAGCGGCACGAGGCGGGCTGACTGTGGCCGCGTGCGTGTTCCCTCTGCGCGCGCGCGCTCGGCTTCTGCGGTCGATCCGGCGACAGAGAGAGAAGGCAGAGACAGGGCGACCCCCCCTTCACCCAAAACCCTCGATCGCGCCCGCGCCCTCACACCGCCCCACTCCCCCTCCTCCCTCAACAAACACACCAGCACAGCCCCCCTCGTCGTCGTCGTCAGATCACCCCACCACTCGGCAGAGCGCGCGAACCCCCTCTAGAACGATGCTGCGCCACGCCGCGGCCCAGCTGCGCGTGGCGGCGGCGGCGGCGGCGGCACGCGGCGGCAGCGCGGCGCCCTCGGCGTCCTCCTCCTCCCTCCCCGCCGCCGCGTCCGCCGCCCTCTCCCAGCTGCTGCCGCCGACCCGCGCCGCCCTGGCCGCGGCCCTCCACACCTCCTCGGCCTCGGCCGTGGGCGCCCCCGTCCCCGCAAGCACCAGCACCAGCACCAGCAGCACCGGCAGCGCCCTCTCCGCGCCCCCGGCCTCTGGCTTGGACTTTGTCGTCTCCAAGGTCGACACGGTCGTCAACTGGGCGCGCATGGGCTCCCTCTGGCCCATGACCTTCGGCCTCGCCTGCTGCGCGGTCGAGATGATGCACTGCGGCGCCGCGCGCTACGACCTCGACCGCTTCGGCATCATTTTCCGCCCTTCCCCCCGCCAGTCGGACGTCATGATCGTCGCGGGCACGCTGACCAACAAGATGGCCCCGGCTTTGCGCAAGGTGTACGACCAGATGCCCGACCCCCGCTGGGTCATCTCCATGGGCAGCTGCGCAAATGGGGGGGGCTACTACCACTACTCGTACGCGGTCGTGCGCGGGTGCGATCGCGTGGTGCCTGTGGACATTTACGTCCCCGGGTGCCCGCCCACCGCGGAGGGCCTGCTCTACGGCATCATGCAGCTGCAGCGCAAGATCGCGCGCGCCAAGACGGCGAGCATCTGGTGGAACAAGTGAGACGGGGATTGGCGGCCTCCCCTCTTGTATGTCGCGTGTTTTTCGTTTTCATTTTGTTCAAGGAGAGAGGCGCGTTTCTTGTAATCATCAGCGAAGCATTTTGAGCGAGCGCACGCAAGGCGGCCGCAGGAAAGCGGGGTCGCGTTTCTTCATGAATGTTTTGTCCTCTGGAGTGTTTCATTCGTTGGATCGGGCTTTCTCTATACATCTATTCACTTCCTGTCGCCCGCCCGCGCGGCCGCCTCGGCCTCCCCGTCCGCGCCCAGGATCAGCGGCGCGAGCGCGGCCTCGACGGCGCCCTCGGACGCCCCCTCGCCGCCGCTTCCGCGCGCGAGCGCCGCCGCCCAGTCCCACCGCCGCACCATGCCGCGCACGTGCGACGCCCCCACGACCGCCACCACGCACCGCGGGGGCTGCGCCGCGCTGGCCGCCTCCCAGCTGAACTCGCCGTCGCCGCGCCCGGGCAGGGACGCGCGGCCCGCGGCGGCCTCGGCGCCGCCCTCGTCGAGCGCCCTGCCCCCGGCCCTCCCGCCGGCCATGAAGCGCCAGACGAGCTGCTGCCGCCGCCCGCCGTCACCGTCCTCGTCCTCCTCCTCCTGCATCGCCTGCCCGTCGTCCTCGCCGCCCGAAGAAAACGGGGGCGTCACCAGGTCGGCCACGTAGGCCGGGGCGCCGCTGGCCGCGCCCGCGGCGGTGGCGGCCGTGACGGCGGCGAGAAAGGCGTCGCGCTCGTCTACCAGCGCGCGCCAGGCCCCCGGGGCGCGCAGGATGGCGTCCTCGCCGCCCAGGGCGAGCCTCTCGGACAGGTTGGCGTCGATCGAAGCGACGCCGTCGGGAAGCGCGACGTCGCGCTCGACGTCCTCGGCCGAGGCGAGGCGGCTGAAGCGCCAGGCGTCGGCGAGCGGGGCCGCGAGGGGGGCGACGGCGGCGGCGGCCACGGCCGCGCCCACGGCGAGCGCGGCGGCGTCCGCGGCACCCGCGCCTGCGCCCCCGCCGGCGGCAGCCTCCACCGCGACCCCGGCCCCAGCCATCAGCAGCGGAACCGCGGCGTGCGTGGCCGCCGCGACCACCCCGCCGACCAGGCTCGCCACGCCCACGGCCAGCCGCGCCAGCCCGGCCCCCTCGCCCGACGCCACGGTCTCGGCCAGCCGCCGCTGCGTGGCCGACTGCGGCCGGTCCGCCAGCACGACCGCCCTAGCCCCGGACTCCGTGGCCGCGTCCAGGGCCGCGCGCCACGCCGCGCCCCTCCCGACGCCCGAGGTCGCGGCGGCGCGCGACGTGAGGGCGCCGAACGACGCCGACAGCAGGCCCGCCAGGGTGGCGGCGGCGCCCGAGGGAGGGGTGCGGTTGCCGGGCCCCGTCGCGACGATCACCTCGGCCGCCGTGGCCACGCCCGCGGGCGCGGCGGCGTCGTCGGCCTGCGCGTCCGTCCACTCGCGGAAGGGGACGGTGGGGGTCCAGCCGGGAACGGGGGAGCCGCGCGGCGGGGCGGTGGCCGGGGACCACTCTTTTTCAAGGAGGGGGGAGGCGGCGGTCGAAGCGGCCTCGCCGCCATCAGCAGCAGCCGACACACCACCACCCCCAGCAGCGATCGCCTCGGCGATCACGCGCTGCGCCACCACGGGCGGCAGCGACATGCGCCGCGACAGCTTGAGCCCCTGCCGCACGGGCTTGAACGCCTCGATCCCGACGCCCTCCCCGCCCGACGCCGACGCCTCGAGGCCCGACACAAACGGGGGGTCGAGCGGCCGAGGGCGGCGCCGCCGCACGAGCGCCTCGGGCCTCCCCGCCTCGACCCCCGAGAACGTCACGGCGTAGTCCTTCGAGTCGTCCGAACCATTGCCGCACCCGAACATCCCGAGAAGCTCGGCGCGCGCCGTCATGTAGGCCCCCAGCGACGCGCGGTCGTCCGTGCCGCGGCGGCACGCTTTGGCCGCGCGCTGCGCCGCGGCGTCGAGGGCCGCTTGAGAAACCCCCAGCTCGGCCGCCCGCGCCTGCGCGCTGCTGTCGACGCGCACGGACATCGACTTGATGGCAGGCAAGGTGCGGGGCGACACGATGAAGCGCGTGGACGCGAGGGGGGGCACGAACCGCAGCGCCACGTCCGGGCGGCTGCCGCCGTCGTCGCTAGTGAACTCCCCCTGCTGCTTCCGCTGCACCGCCGCAAAGAGCGGCGCGTCGGCCGGGCCGCCCGACTCGCAAAAGGGCCGCGCGCGCCCAAACAGCCCCGTGGCCAGGAGCGTGCGCACGTCCCCCTCGATGTCCGAGACCCCGACGGGCACGCCCGGGCGCGTGCGCACGAGCGCCAGGAGGGCCTCGGGCGCAGGGAAATTCGGGACGATGGGGGGCGCAGGCGGCGGGGGCCCCGAGTAGTCGGGGGGGAGGCGCGCCGAGATCGAGTCGACCACCGCCTTGGCCGCCGCCTCGTCCGGCACGGGCAGGCCCTCGAAGCGCGCGCGGCGGCAGTGCCACTTGGCCGTGGCCTGGGCCGAGTTGACCGTGGCGTCGCCCGAGTCCGGGTCGACCAGCAAACCGGCGCGCTCGCGGCAGAGCGACAGGACGACGGCGTCGGGGCGCGCGAGGCGCACGAGCTGCGCGGCCTGATGCGCGGAGCGGCGCGAGGCGCTGCTGACGCCCAGGATGAGGACGCGGGTGGGGGGAGTGTTGGGGGGGGAGTTCAGGGCTGGGGGCAGGTCGACGGAGGCGACCATGCGGCGGAGGTCGGGGGGCAGGGCGGACAGGTCGCGGACTGCTGGGGCTGGGGATGATTGGGGGGCCACGGCGGGCTTGGCGGCGGCGGCGGGCGCGGCCGTGGCGGCGGCGGCGGCGGCGGCGGCGGCGGCGGCGGCGGCGGCGGCGGCGGCGGCGGCGGCGCGCGGCGCGCGGGCGCGGCGGCGATGATGATGAACAGCGGCCCGGGGGATGGTGGATGGGCGCGACGGGGCTGAAGAGCTGCGCGTCGTCGTTGCCGCCCCCAGGGCCTGAGGATGGTGTGCGGCGAGCATGATTGCTGACGCGGGGGCGCTTTGTGGCGCGCGCGCGCAAAAGAGGCTCGCTCCCCTCTTCTCTTCTCACAAACGCCCTCGAGATTGGGCGGTCAAGAGGGTCCGTTCGATCGGTCTGGTGGTCGCGAGACAATCGGTACTTTGTGCAGTTCTAGCGCGAGGGGTCGCTTGTATCGATGGGGCGGTGTGTGTGGGGGGGCGCGGGTTTTGTTCTGGTGCTGTCAATCTTTCAGCTCCTCTCTCTCTCCCTCCTCCCTCCTCCCCTCAAAAGTTTCAAAAGTCCTCTCTCCCCTCTCGCAACGACGAACACACACACTCACACGCAACTCACACACACACACACAGACGTCCAAACGCAGTACCCCCGCACACCGATCGCGCCTTTCGGGAAGCGCCGGCGTTTCGAGAGAAAGAGAGGGCTCTCCCAACCGACAGACCACGCACGCACGCACGCACGCACGCCACCCGAAACCAGAGCAGCAGTGCGACAACAACACAGGCACACACACATACACAGAGGGAGGCACGCGCGCGCGAAGCGAGACACCACACACGCACGCGCGCGCGGGGGGCGGGGGGGCAGTGTCGTCGTCGTCGTCGTCGCCGTCGCGCGCAACGCACGCTCCTTTCGCACGCTTTCGCGCAACGCACCCCTTCCCACGCAGCCGTGCCCACAAAAACCCCCCAAAAAACAATGCCGCCCCCAAAGCTCGACGCCGTGCTCGCCACAGTCGGCGCAAAAGTAGACAACTTTGTCCGCGCCAACCCGAGCTTCCGCAACGCGTGCGAGCTGGCCTTTTTCCGCGCCGACGAGGACGGCCGGGGCACCGTCACCGTGGCCGCGGCCGCCGCCAGCGGCCGCGCCTTTTTCTCGGCGCTCTCGGGCCGCGCGCTCGACGACTTTGGCATCCGCCTGGTCGAGCCGTCGCGCGCCGAGCTGCGGCGCCTGCTCGAGGAGGCCGGGTACGGCAAGGCCGGGTCGCCGCACGAGCGCCTCGACCGCCAACAATTCGAAGAGTTTTTCGCCGCGTGCCTCAAGCTCGCCGCGCTGCGGTACGCCGGCGGGTTCACTCGCAAATACGGCGCCGGGATCGCGGCCGCGACCGTCGGCATCGTGATCCTGAAGCGGGTGCTCTGCGCCGTGCCCGTGGTGTCGGCCCCCGTGCGGTTTGTTCCCGTGATGCTCGCCGGCCCTCTTTTGGGAATTTTCGGCGTCTACGCGGCGGAGCAGGGCGACCTCGAGGCGGTGCAGCGCAAGCTCTTCCGCGCGGCGGAGGGCGCGAGGGACGCGGTGGCGGCGAGGCTTCCCGGGGGAGCGGGCGGCAACAAGGGCGGCGGGTTCAAGGTCGGGTGAAAAAAGAGGAGGAGGAAGGGGGGCAACGGGCGAAGGGGGGAGTGACGGAGCGGCTTCCTCCTCCGGCAGCGGTGGGCGCGGCGGGTTTTTCGGGCCCCTTCAAACGGCCCCGCCCTTCTGCGTCAAGCGTGATCGCTCGCACCCCTCACACCCTCGCGATTAAAACGAGAAATCCTCTTGAAAACGCACGCACAGACCACCCAATCGACGACGGACGCCCTCGACCTAAAATCAACTCAACCGAACACGGCCTTTTCCTCCTCCTCCTCCTCCCCCTCCTCTCGAAACAAGATGGTCGCCGCGAGGGCCTGGCTTGCTGCCGCGCTCCTGACCGTGCTGGCGGTAGCGCGTCCCGCGTACGCAGGGGTACGTCGTTGGGGGGCGAGCGGAGCGACCGGGCGCCATTCCGCCGCTGACGCCGACGACGCGCGCGCGCCCCCGTCATTCGTGGGGGAACGCCGACGCCCAACGCAGGCGGCGCCCGCGGCTTCTTCCGTGGCCCCCCCACAAAAACTCATCTCGAACACCAACAACAACAACCAAAACAAACACAGTCCCTCGCCGAGGGCGCCGCCTGCAAAGCCGGGCCCGACTGCAAGTCGTTCATCTGCCTCAACGGCCGCTGCGCGGGAGCCGGCAACGCGTGCACGGCCACGGCGGCCACCCGCGCCGAGTGCAAGAACAGCGTCTTCGTGAAAGCCTCGTGCACCAAGGGCAAGTACGACCGGATCCTCACCACGCTCGACATCTTCGCGGCGCCCATGGAGAAGGGCCCCGCGCGCCAGATCGCGTGCTTCAACGCCACGACCGTGGGGCTCGACGTGGCGCGGTGCGTGGCGGTGACCGACGGCGCGATCGGGCGCTACGGCCTGCAGTGCGGCGCCGTGATGGTCCGGGGCCTCAACGACGGGGACCCCGCCCCGACGAGGCAGAGCAGCGGGGCGGTGGGGGTTGGGGGAGTCGGCGGTCGGGGGGCGGCGTTGACGGCGGCGGCGGCGGCGGTGGTCGGGGCCACCGCCATGGTGGGATTGATGGCTTGAGAGAGAGCGAGAGAATGAGAGGCGCGAACTTTTGACACAACGCGATAGACGACAAGGCCGGATGCAAACCTCGGATGTGTTTTTTTGACCTATTGATATGAGCCCGTGTGTTGTGGGTTAGGGGTTGCTGCAAACGGGGGTGACCGCGGGGTGACTTGGCGGCGGCGGTGGCGGGCGGGACGGCGACGACGGGCGAGTGGCGCTTGCTTGAGAGGCGCGCGCAAGCTCGAGGGCACGACAGCACATCGAACACCATCGCATTCATCATCATCATCGCCTTCCGGCATTGGCCGAACAACCGATCGAGATCCTTGCCCCTCCGCGGACCCGAAAACAGCAGCTTGCGAACAGAAAAAGCAACACCCTTCGCGCCCCTCTTCGCACGTGCGTCTCATCTCCTCAAACGCGGCCCCAATCCAAACGCACCAGAACAATCATGCCCACCGCCCCACCACCCGACGGAGGCGGCGCCCCCCCGCGCGCGGCCTCCTCTCCGCCATCCTCCTCCTCCTCCCCGAACAACCGCATGCGACTGCCGACCGCCGCCGCCGACGCCCTGGCCCTGCCGCCGAGCGCCCTCTCCCTTGAGCTGCACGTCATCTCCTTCTCGCACTACTGCGCGCGCGCCAAGTGGTACGTGGGCGCGTGCGGCCTGAAGGCCGACGTTTTCCCCTTGCTCCCGCTGCAGCACGTGCCGCACATGATCGCCCTGCTCAAGCGCTTCCGCGCGCCCCGCGCCTCGCCGACGGCATCGTCGCGGTCGCCAGCCGCGACGCCCGCGCTCGCTATCTACAGGCGGCGCGAAAACGACAACACGATCAAGACCCCGGTCGCCCTGCTGCAGGACTCGGAGCTGATCGGGCGGTGGGCGGCGCTGCGGGCGCAGGCGCTGGGCGACGGGGGCGCGGCGGCGCGTGCGCTCTACGGACGGGACGCGCGGCTGTCGGTCGCCGTCGAGGAGGAGGAGGAGGAAGAGGAGCGGGTCGAGGCAGACGGCGCGACCAAGAAGAAAAAGAGGCGGCCAGCCTCCGTGGCCGTGCTCGAGTATGACGACGACGCCCCCTCGACGACCACGCCCCCGGCCGACCTCGAGCGCCGCCTCTCCGGCGCGCTGGGCGTTGAGTCGCGCCGCCTGATCTACTTCCACCTGCTCCCCGCCCGCGCCCTCTTCGCGCGCACGTGCGCGCTCAACGCGCAGCCCTCCTTGGCAGGTGGTGGCGGCTGGGGCGACTGGTACCGGCGCTCGGTGGCCGCCCCCCTGTGGGCGCTCGCGGCCTCATTCGCGCTCCCCGGGCTGCTGGGGGTCAGCGCGGCCAACGTCGAAAGGGGCATGGCGCGGCTGGACGCCGAGTTTGCCTACCTGGACGCGCTGATCCTCGAGCGCGGGTGCTTGGTATCATCCGCCGGTGGGGAGGAGCGCGTCGGCGCGTTTCTGTGCGGCGATCGAGGCCAAGGAGGCCCGAGCGTGGCCGATATTTCCCTTGCCGCGCTCGCCGCGCCGCTCGCGGGCGACGTCGCCGGGTACGGCGCGCACCTGCCGGCCGAGCGCGACCTGCCCGAGGCCCTGCGGCGCGTGCTGCGCGAGAAATACAGCGGCCGCCCGACGGCGCGGTACGCGCGCGCCCTTTGGCGCGAGTACGGCGCCGCGGCGGTGTCGGCGGCGACGGCGGGCGGGGGCGGCGATGCGGAGAACAACGCGCCGGTTGCGTCGCGGCTTTGAGAGAATCAAAAGGGGGCGCCGGCGGCGGCAAAAAACGCCGTGCCGGTCGCCCGTCGTCGCGGCTTTGAGAGAATCAGAAGGGGGGAACGCGTGTTTACACTGCGGGGATGTAAATGGAAAAAGGGGAGCCTCGTGTGTGCGTACGTGCGTACGTGTGTTCGTGCGTGTCTGTGCGTGAGAGGGAAGGAAGTGAACAGGGAGGGGGGTCTGTGGGTTCCAAAACAGAAAAAAAAACCGCCGCCTCGCCGCCGCCGCTCTCCCGCTCGCGCGCGCTATCTAGCTCTCGGCTCGCCCGCGCATCTCAGCGGGGGCGGGAGGGGGAGCCACGACGAGGGGCAAGAGGCGGAGGCAGGCAGTCGGGGGGTCGTTCGTTCGAGGGCTGGTGAGGATCGTTCCGAGAGAGGAAAGGGGGGGGGCCGCGCGATCGATTGCAGCGCAAAGCCTTCCTGCCCCAAAAAAAGGCCGCCCTAGTCACCGCTTAGGACCCGCACGAGATGCACGCGTCCTTGTTCTCCAGCGAGCACACCATCGCCGCCAGCTGCGCCTCGCGCTCCTCGTGCGTCAGCGGCCGCGACGCCTCGGCGGCGGCCGCCGCCTCGGCGCCCGCCACCGCGGCCGCCGCGTCGGCCTTGGCCGCGGCCGCCACGCGCGTGCTCTTGAGCGCCGAGACGTCCACCGTGAACTTGATGGCGTCGGCGGCCGCACGCGTGCGCAGGTAGTACATGCCCGTCTTGAGGCCCTTCTTCCAGGCGTAGAAGTGGAGGGACGTGAGCTTGCCGAAGTTGGGGTCGCTCATGTGGATGTTGAGGCTGTGTGTTTTTCGTTTTGGGGTTGTTTTGTTCGGTTTGGTTTTGGGGGGGAGAGGTGAGCGCGTGAGGGGGGGGTGCACCGGCGAGCGGATGAGCGCGCGCCGTGTCCGTCTTTTTCCACACTCTCACCTCGCGCTCTGGTCGATGTACGCCCCGCGGTCCGCCGCCATGTCGACGATCACGCGCTGCTTGATCTCCCACACCGTCTTGTACAGCGCCTTGAGCTTGTCCGGGATGTCCAGGCCCTGCACGCTGCCGTTGGCCGCCACCAGCTCGTTCTTCAGGTCGGGAGACCACAGGCCCAGGCGCGTCAGGTCGGCGAGCAGGTGCGAGTTGACGACCGTGAACTCGCCCGACAGCACGCGGCGCACGTAGATGTTGGACGTGTACGGCTCGAAGCACTCGTTGTTGCCCAGGATCTGCGAGGTGGAGGCCGTCGGCATGGGTGCGACCAGCAGCGAGTTGCGCACGCCGTGGCGCGCGATGTCGGCGCGCAGGCCCTGCCAGTCCCACCGCCCCCCACCGGCCGACTTGGCCGGGTCGACCCCCCACATGTCCTGCTGCAGCACGCCCTTGCTCACGGGGGAGCCCTCGTACGTCTCGTACGAGCCCTGCTCCTTGGCGAGGCCGTTGGAGGCGCGGAGGGCCGCGAAGTACATCGCCTCGAAGACCTCGCGGTTGAGCTGCGCGGCCTCCTCCGAGTCGAACGGCAGGCCGAGGAGCAAAAAGGTGTCGGCCAGCCCCTGGACGCCCAGCCCGATGGGCCGGTGGCGCATGTTGGAGCGGCGCGCCGACTCGCAGGGGTAGTAGTTGATGTCGATGATGCGGTTGAGGTTGACGGTGGCCTGGTGGACGACCTCGGCGAGGCGGTCAAAGTCGAAGAAGCGGCTCGAGGCGTCGAGCGAGCCCAGGAGCTTTTTCGCCGCGCTGCCGCTGCCGGGGCCCTCGGGCGCGCCGCGCTCGCGCACAAAGCGGGGGAGGGCGATCGAGGCGAGGTTGCACACGGCCGTCTCGTCCGGGGCGGTGTACTCGACGATCTCGGTGCAGAGGTTGCTGCAGCGGATGGTGCCGAGGTTCTGCTGGTTGGACTTGCGGTTGCACGCGTCCTGTTTTTGTTTTGTGTTTTGTTTTTTGTTTTCAGTGTTTGGGGGGGTTGGGGGGGGGGGGGACGTGAGTCGAGGCGCCGCTGTCGTGGTTTTGATCTTCCTTGTTCGTGGATGCACACACACGAAAAAGAAGCACAAACCCAAGCAGGTATCGGACACACCTTGTACAGCATGTACGGGTTGCCCGTCTCGATCTGCGCCTCCAGCACCGCGAACCACAGCTGCTGCGCGCGCACCGTGCGGCGCGCACGGCCCTCGCGCTCGTACTTGGTGTACAGCTCCTCGAACCCCTCGCCCCAGCAGTCGGCCAGCCCGGGCGCCTCGTTGGGGCAGAAGAGCGACCAGTCCTCGTTGGCCTCGACGCGCTTCATGAACAGGTCGTTCACCCACAGGCCGTAGAAGAGGTCGCGCGCGCGCGCCTCCTCCTTGCCGTGGTTCTTGCGCAGCTCGAGCCAGTCGAAGATGTCTGCGTGCCACGGCTCCAGGTAGATGGCGAACGCGCCCTTGCGCTTCCCGCCGCCCTGGTCGACGTAGCGCGCCGTGTCGTTGAAGACGCGGAGCATGGGCACGATGCCGTTGGACGTGCCGTTGGTGCCCCGGATGTAGGACCCGGTGGCGCGGATGTTGTGGATCGAGAGGCCGATGCCGCCCGCGCTCTTGCTGATGGACGCGCACTCTTTCAGCGTGTCGTAGATGCCCTCGATCGAGTCGCCCTTGGTGCAGACGAGGAAGCACGACGACAGCTGCGGCCTGGGGGTCCCGGCGTTGAAGAGCGTGGGCGACGCGTGCGTGAACCAGCGCTCGCTCAGGAGCGTGTAGGTCTTGACGGCCGCGTCGGCGTCGCCGCAGTGGATGCCGCACGCGACGCGCATCAGCATGTGCTGGGGCCGCTCGATCACCCTCCCCCCGACGCGCAGGAGGTACGAGCGCTCGAGCGTCTTGAAGCCGAAGTAGTCGTAGTCAAAGTCGCGGTCGTAGATGACCTCGCCGTCGAGGCGCTCGGCGTTGGCCATGACAAACTCAAACACGTCCTCGGCGACCAAGGGGGCCGGCTCGCCGTTCTTCTCGTTGACGTGCTCGCGCATGATCTTGATCGTCTCGCTGAACGACTTGAGGGTGTTCTTGTGCAGGTTGGAGACGGCGATGCGGGCGGCGAGCTGTTTTGTTTTGGGGGTGGTTTGGGAGGTTATTTGGGAGGGGGGTGGAGGGAGGAGAGACGGGGGGGGGGGCGTGAGGGCGACGCGGTGGCGGCGGCGGCGTGCGGCGGCGGCGCGCGCTGCGAACGACAACGGAGGCAAAAAGGCCCTCACCAGCGCATAGTCCGGGTGCGTCGAGGTCATGGCGGCGGCCGTCTCGGCGGCGAGCTCGTCCAGCTCGGTGGTCGTGACGCCGCAGTAGATGCCGGCGGCCACCTTTTGCGAGACGAGCACCTGTGGCGCGTTTCGGGGGAGGGAGAGGAGAGGAGGAGACGCGTTCCGTCGTGAGCGAGCGGCCCCATGGTGCCAATCCCGATGCCGCAAAGGCGCGCAACGCGCAACCCTGGGGCCTGCGCGCCCGCTCGCGCCCTTGTCCAGGGCTCCAACGACCTCCCAGGGGCGGGGCGGACGGTGGCGCGAGAGAGAGGAGAGGAGGGGGACGAGGAGGGGGAGGAGGGGTGGGAGGAGCCCCTCTCTCTTTCAAAACCCGAGCCGTCTCTTTGTCTCCCTCCCTCCCCGCGCGCGCGCCAGCCACGCGCCAGCACGCGACTGGGGGCGTCAATGGGGTGATCGGCTGCCCTAGTGGCGCGCCCGCGGGCGGAGGCGCGCAGGGCGTAGAGGGGGACGCAAGAAGCGGGAGGGAGGAAGAGCGAGTTTTGAAAAAAAGAAGAGGCTGTCTCCTCCTCCTCTTCCTCTTCTTTTTCTTTCGACGCACCGGGTCGCAGAAGCGCGCGTCCAGGCCATAGCTCAGCTTCTTCACGCGGGCCGTGATCTTGTCAAAGGCCACGGGCATCCGCCGCCCGTCGCGCTTGACGACATACATCCTCGCCCGGCGCTTTTCACACGAAGAGAGAAAAAGGGGGGGGGGTTCAAATTTCGTTTTTTTGGGGAGAGGTGTTTGTGTGCTTGCGGCGGGGGCGCGGCGATCGCTAGTGGTCGTCGTCGTCGCGAGAGAGTGAGTGTTCGTTGTGTTGTGTGGTTGGGTGGTTTGTTGTGTGAGTGTGCGTTTAGGGAGAGAGAGAGAGAGCTGTGAAGGAGAGAGGGCAAAGCAAAAACGAGGAGCAAAGTCAGGAAACAGGCAGCAAGTTAGTCCGGCCCCGCGCGCTCCACGTTTTACGCCTCATCCCGCTCTCCGACCAGCCAGAGCACACGACCCGCGCACTAGTACCATCGACCGCGCTGTTTCCAGAGCGCGCCGCGCACGACTTTGCGGGCCGGCGGCGGGCGCAAAAACTTTCGTCCCTCCAAAGCAGCACCGACACCCAATCGCCCCCCCAAAAAAAACAAATGGACCTGTACCTCGCGCTGGGCGATCAGCGCCACGCCGTCCGGCTGCTGCAGCTCTTCTACCTGCAGCACTCGCGCGCGGGCGCCACGTTTCCGTCCTACGACGACCTCGACGACGAAGAAGGAGACAAGCCGGCGGCGCCGACCGGCGGCCGCCGTCGCGGCCGTGGGCGCGGGCGGCGCCGCCGGCGCGGCGACGACGACGGCGACGGCGACGAGGCGCAGCCGCCGCCGCCGCCGCCGCCGCCGCCGCCAAGGCCAAAGGCGCCCGAGCGAGTCCCCAAGGCCGACGACGACCCTCGCGCGGCCGCCGACCCGTTCTTCCGCATGGTGGGCGACACGTCGGCGCTGGACGGGCGCGTGCGCATCTTCCCGGGCGTCGAGGAGGAGGAGGAGGAGGAGGCGGAGAGCGGCGAGGGCGGCGAGGGCGGCGAGGGCAACCCTCGCCGCCGCCGCCGCCTCGTCTTTGCGCGCGCGGCCGTCGAGATGGGCCCCTGCAGCAACCGTCACGGCCCGGCGTCCCTGTTCTTCTCGGGCGTGACGGTCCCGCCCCTCGTCGTGATCGCGTGGCTCAAGCGCTCGTTCGTCGGCCGGCACGTCCAGCGCGCGTTTTTCCTGCCGCGCTCGGGAGCGGGCGCGCAGTCGCCAAAGACCGAAAAAGAAGGCCAAGCGGCGTCGTCGCCCACCGCTGCTGCTGCTGCTCGCCGCTGCTGCTGGGGCGGGATGGCCCGCACGGCCGAGCAGGCGGCCGCCGACGGCTGGACGCAGGCCGCCGCCTGCGTGTCGTCGTCTGGGCTCGACGGCGTGCGCGTGGCGTGCTCGGACCGGCGGCTGCAGGGGGAGGTGCTGGCGGCGCTCGAGGGGCGGGGGGAGGGGCAGGGGGCGGCGGCGGCAGCAGCGGAAGGAGGAGGAGGAGGAGGACAAGCCTCCTCCTCTCCCCCCCATCCCTTGCGCCTCGACCCCACCGCCTCGGCCACACACGCCCTGTGCGTCGCGCGCGTGGCCGTGGCCGACCTGCGCGCGGCGGGCACCCCGCTGTCCCCCGCCGGCGACGACGGCGCGGCCGACCCGGCCGTGGCCGAGCGCGCGTCGGCACTGCGGCGCGCGCTCGACGCCAAGAGGGGGATGGCGCGCGCGTCCGAGGAGGCCGAGGCCGCCGCGCTGTCCGCGCCCCACCGCTACGTGTGGTCCCTGGCGCCCGTCGCGTGGCTCTACCGCCTCGCCTGGGACGAGCCCGCCACGCACGGCAGCGGAGGGGGCGGGGGGCAAGCGGGCGGCGGCGGCGGCGGCGGTGCGGCAGGGGCGGGTGCGGCAGGAGGCGCAGCGTGCGCGCACGCCGTGCACAAGTTGGACGAGGCCCTGCGGGTGCTTGGGCTCGCGCGCGACGGCGACGGCGCCGACGACGGCCGCGCGGCGCGGTCCGACGTGACCGCCGAGGAGCGCGCGGCGTGGGAGGCGTACGTCAGCAGGGGGGCGAGCGGGGGCGAGGGCGGCGCGGCACCCGAGGGGCCGCCGCCGCCGCGCCTGCTCCTGCGCCGCGCCCTGGACGTGGGCGCGGCTCCCGGGTCGTGGACGGCGCTGATGGCGCGGCGCATCCTTTTACTGCTCGAGGAGGAGGCGAAGGAGGGGGCGGAAGCGGCGGCGGGAGCGGCAACTGCAACGGCAGCGGCAGCGGCAACAGCGGCGAAACCGCCGGGGCTCGTTGTGGCGGTGGACCCGGCCGACCTCGACCCGTCCTGCCTGGCGCTCCCCGTCGTGCGCCACCTGCGCGTGGCCGCCGGCACGGACGAAGCCGACCGCCAGATCCGCGAGGCGCTGGCGGCGGGGGGGACGACGGCGGCGACGGCGGCAGCAACGGCAACACCACCGACCCCCACCACCACCCCGCCCGAGCAGCAAGTCGACCTCCTCACGTGCGACGCCAACACCCACCCAAAGGACACGCTCGAGAAGCTCGTGCTCCCCCTGCTGCGCTGCGGGGTGCTCCGCCCGGGCGGGTTCCTCGTCGTCACGCTCAAACTCCATGGCACGGGCAGGTGGCGCGGGAGGATCTCTGCCGACTGCGACCGCATCCTCTCCCAAGGGGAAGCGGGCACACTGCCTGGGGCCGCGCTGTGGCTGCTGGCCAACACCAACCACGAGCGGACGTACGTGGCGCGCATGGCCGGTGGCCGTGAGGAGGGGGAAGACATGTGAAGGACAGTGAGATCTCGCTTTGTTGGTGGACAGTTTTAATGTGTAAGGAGATACCCGCGATTTCTTTTGTTTTTTCTTGTTTTTTTTGCTCGGGGGGAAAGGCGGGCGCCGCCCCTATTCCCGCTCTCAAATCCATCTCCTTTTTTGCGTTTGGAGCGCGGCGATAATATTTCTGTCCTCAGACGCGAAAGCCAGGGCTCCGTCTGCATGAGCCCAGCACGTGCGCGCGTGCGAGCAGCGGGCCCAGGTGTTGTATTGCTTCTTGTCCCGCCGCGCGTCGTCTCTTTTACACTCAAAACCTATCCAAACGCCTAAGAAAAGTCGCTACAAGAAGTAGTCCGGCGCCACCCGCTTCGCCTGCGCTCCGCGCGCCTCCTGGGGCGCCGCGTCAAACACCTTGAACCTCCGTCCCAGGTTCTCGTCCAGCTCGAGGATGGCCGCCGTGTTGCCGCAGCGGTAGCAATAGTTTGGCGCCGACCAAACCGTCACCAGCTGCCCACCAAACATCCACTTGTACCCGTCCATGACGAGCTGGTGCGCGCGCGCGATCAGCGCCACCCGGTTGGCGTGGCAGAAGGCCGCGGCGACGTCCCCCCCGAACAGGTAACCGGCGCCCCGGGGGCTGAGGCCCCACCCCTCGATGTCCTCCGGGTCGCTCCAGAGCAGGTCGCACATGGCGCCGTCGTGCGGCACCTCCTGCTTCCTGTCCAAAGCGCGGACCTGGTCTAGCGTGGAGACCGTGGGCGATAATCCCCCGTGCACCGCAAACACCTCCCCCTCGACCAGGGCGCTCAGCGAGAGGTAGTCGAAGACGTCGGTGCAGTAGCGCCACACGCTCACGGAACCATACTTGCGCAAGCACTCGTCGTAAAAGCCATACACCTGCGTGATCTGGCGCGACTCGTGGTTGCCCCGGATCAAAAAGACGCGGTCCGGGTAGCGCACTTTCAAGGCGAGCAGCAAGAGGAAGGTCTCGACGGAGTAGAACCCGCGGTCGACAAAGTCCCCGAGCAACAGGTAGCTGGTCCCGGGCGCGTCCCCCCCCACCTGGAACAGCTCGACGAGGTCGTAAAACTGGCCGTGCACGTCGCCGCACACGGTGACGGGGGCGTCGACGCGCTGGACGTTGCCCTCCTCCACGAGGACCTCGAGGGCGCGGGCGCAGAGGCGCCGGACCTCAGCCTCGCGGAGGGTCT
Organism: Mychonastes homosphaera; assembly: GCA_009193075.1. NCBI lineage: Eukaryota > Viridiplantae > Chlorophyta > Chlorophyceae > Sphaeropleales > Mychonastaceae > Mychonastes > Mychonastes homosphaera. The sequence goes on from VXJC01000006.1 coordinate 89,946, forward strand.
CGCAGCGCTTGAGGCGCTCGATCCAGCGGTCGACGTCGCTGGTGCACGACATTTGGGGGTTTGTCGAGTGCGAGGTGGCGGGCGGCGGTGCGGCGAGAGCGGCGCGCGGCGCGGCGCGCGCACGCGCGCAGAGGGCGCGCGGCGGCGAGGGCGTGCGCGCGCCTGGTCCCCCTCTCTCCCTCCCCCGGCGGTGTCGTGGCGCAGAGGCCGAGAGGGGGGTCGGCCCCCTTGGGGTCTAATGCGCGGCGCGCGCGCGTGCGATTGGCAAGTTTTCGGTTTTGAGTTTTCCTCTCGCGATCGCTGCGCGCCGCGCGTCTGATGTGTGGGGCGGTGTTTGTCGTGCTGTCGTCGTTCGTGACAAGGGGATGGTGATGTGTGCGTGCTGTTGATGTTGTTGTTGTTGTTGTTGGTTGTGTCGTCAAGCTCGATTGTCGATGAAGCCCCCTCCTCTTCTCCCCCATCGCTCTCCTCCGTCCTCCCTCCTCCTCCCTCCTCCTTCACGCGGCCGAGAGAACAAGACCCCTAGCCCCCTCCTTATCCTCCTCATCCTCAGAAGCACATTATTCGACCCCTTCTCCGACCGCTCCTCTATCGAACCGCCGCATTCTCCCCCCGCGCTCGACCCCAAAAGCCGCGAGGCGCGCGAGGACAACACAGAGAGAGAGCAAGGAGAGGAGAGAGAAGACACACCGCCCCTCGACGATGGCGGCTTTGAGCTCCGCACGCGGCCTGACGGCCAGCGCGCCGCGGCCCGTGCGCAGCCAGCGCGTGGCGTCGATCCGGCCAGCAGGTGCGATACTCGGAAACGCGGGGATCGGCAGCGGCGAGAGCAACGGAGAGAGAGCGAGGAGAGGCAAGAGAGAGAGGGAGAGAGAGAGCGGCGGCCCTTCTCTCTCTCTCGCGCGCGCGCCTCTCGCCCGCTCTGGCGCCGCCGCGCCAATCGCGCGACGGTCCCGACCGGCCACTTGCGCTCCCAGGCGTCCAATACCCGCCAATGCCGCATCGACGGCGCCCGCAGGAGAGCGGGGGCGGAGAGCCTTTTTTGGAGGGTGGGGGGGGTGGGGGGGCTCTGTGGCCGCCGCCGCCGCCGCCGCCGCCGCCGCGATAGGCGACGCACACCCCCCTCTGCTGCTGCGCCCAGGACGACCTCTCTCTCCGTCTCTCTCTCCCCGCCCTGAACGCCCCGGCGCTAACGCCCACCATCCTACCCCCCCAACACACAAAAAAACAAAAAAACATAACCAAAAACAACAACAGCCACCGCCGCCGTCGCCGACTCGGCGCCCGAGACGCGCGCGGGCCCCTCGCTGCTCGCCGCGCCCGCCCCCTCCACCTACGCCATCATCGAGGTCGGCGGCACGCAGATGTTCGTCGAGCCGGGCAAGTGGTACACCGTCAACCGCCTCGCCGCCGAGCCCGGGTCCAAGATCAAGTTTGGCCGCGTCCTCGCCGTCAAGAAGGACGGCGGCAAGCTCAGCGTCGGCGCCCCTTACGTCGAGGGGTGCTCGGTCGAAGCCGACGTGCTCGAGGAGCTGCGGGGCCCGAAAGTGCTGGTGTACAAGATGAAGCCGAAGAAGCACTACCGCCGCACCAACGGGCACCGCCAGGACCTGAGCAAGTTCATGGTGACCAAGGTGGAGTAGGAGATGGAGGGGCTTTTTATCTGACTGATTCTTTTTCGCCCCCCGCCTTTTTCCTCAAGGCCGGGGCTGCGCTCGCGCGCGCGCGCGCATGGTGCGTGTGTGTGTGTAAAGAGAGCGCCCGATTCTTCTGATACGATGATGCGTGCATGCGTGTGTTTTACAGAATGAATAGACGGGCGGGCCGCATCAAAATGAATCTCTCGCTCGCCCCCCGCGGTCGGTCGGTCGCGGGGGCGCGAAAAAAAAAAAAGCAAAGCGACAAAAACTCTCTCTCTCTGGCTCTATCTAAAAGAAGCTCGGCCTGCATCTTCCGCCTCCTCTGTCCTCTCATCCCCCCCATATCTAGTACCGATACTCCCGCGGCCGCAGGTGCCCCGCGTCCAGGCAGTGCAGCATCACGCCGTTCTGCGCGTGCATGCGGTTCTCCGCCTGCTGGAACACCACGCTGGCGGACGACTCCATCACGTCGTCCGTGGTCTCCAGCCCGCGCTCCGCAGGGAGGCAGTGCATGAACGTCGCCTGGGTCCCCGCGAGGCGCATGGCCGCGGAATTGACCTGGTAGGGGCCAAAGTCGCGTTTTTTTTGGTCGAGCGTGTCCTTCTGGCCCATCGAGGCCCAAACGTCCGTGTAAACGACGTCCGCGCCCTTGATCGCGTTCAGGTCGCTGGTCACGACGACGCGCGAGCCGTTGAGCTCGGCCGCGGCCTGCGCGGCCTTGGTGGTGGCCGGGTCGGGCTCGTAACCGGGGGGGCACACGCAGATGAACTCGAATTTAAGCACGCGCGCAAGGCGCATCCAGCTGTGAACCATGTTGTTGCCGTCGCCCACGTACGCGACCTTGAACCCCTCGAACTTGGTGGCCTTTTTCACCTCGAGCACGGTCAGGGCGTCGGCCATGATCTGGCACGGGTGGTTGTAGTCGGTGAGGCCGTTGATGACGGGCACCTCGGAGTACTGCGCGAGCTCGATCAGGTCGGCGTGCGCAAACAGGCGCGCCATGATGGCGTCGTTGTAGCCCGAGAGCACGCGCGCGATGTCCTTGGTGGGCTCGCGCTTGCCGATCTGGATGGTGTTGGGGTCGAGGTAGACGGCGTGGCCGCCCAGGCGGAAGAAGCCCTGTTGATTTTTGGTTTTGTTTGTGGGTTTGGTTGGTTGGGGGGGGTCGGCGTTTTTTGGGGGGTGAGCTTGCGCCCTTTTTTTGTTTCGCCCGTGTCGAGGGGAACCTCGCGCACGGGAAGAAGGGGAAAAACCCACCGTCTCAAACGACACGCGCGTGCGCGCCGACGGCTTGGTGAAGATCATCGCGAGCGACAGGCCCGAAAAGGGGCGGAACGCCGCGTCGCGCGCGTAGAGGCGCTTCTTGGCGTCGCGCGCCGACGACAGCATGTCCTCGAGCTCGTCCTTGGAGAAGTCGTCGAGGTGGAGAAAGTGCTTGCCGTGGCGCGGGGGCTTGATGCCCTGGGCGCTGTGCCAGCCGGGGGCGTCGGCGGGGGCCGGGGGCGCGGCGGAGGAGGAGGGGGCGGCGGCGGCGACGGCGCGCGGCGGGGGGGCGAGGCCGGCGGCAGAGGGGGAGGAGGAGAGGGGGGAGGGGACAAGAGACGTGGCCCTTTTCGCCCGCTTGGCGACGAGCGGGGCGGAACCGCGGGCGGGGCGCGAGGCCGTCGATGGCGCCGCCATCGAGGAAGTGTGCAGGGCGTGCATCGGGGCTTGCGGGCGAGCGGCCGAGGGGGGGGTGCGGGCGCGCGGCGATTTGGGGGGGCGAGCGATTTGGAGGAGGGTTTGCTTTTGCAGGGCGTGATGCGTGCCCGCGCTGGTGCGCGCGCGAGAGGAGGAGAAGCTCTGCTGCTGCTGCGGAGAGAATCGGGGGGCTTTGGGAGAGAGAGCAAAAGAGGCGACTCGGATTTGGGGAAAGGAGCGACGCTTGGGCGCGCGCGCTGCCTCGAATTCATCGACGCCGCCGGAGCGAGAGGGTTTTTCCCGCGCCCCGCCCGCCGGCGCCGCGAGCCCCGCCGGCGCCGGCAGCACACGGCCCCCCCCCCCCCCCCCCCTTTCTCCCTCAGCTGCCGCGCCCGAGGTGCTATGCACACACACCCACAGTACTCGTCGAGAGGCCGCGCCCCTCGATGGGGTTCGGGAGTGGGGGGTTCGAGAGCTGCGCGGCGGGGGGCGCTTTTTTTGCTCTGAGAGATCCCGCGCGCCCTCGGTCGCCTCGGCTCGGGCTCTCGATAAAACGACAGCCCGCCGCCGCTGCCCCGCCGCCGCCGACGAACGCACAAAAAGCCTCGCCGCGCTCGTCTGGCTTCCGACCCGCGGTATCACAGCAACACACACGCACGCGCACGCCCCTCACACGTATATATACCGGATCGGTCCTTGCTCGCGGAAGAAGAAGAACGCGCGTGCGAGCGCAGAAACGGGGGGTGGAGAGGAAAAAACAACAACCCACCGACACCAAACCATGTCGGCCGCGGGCGGGCCGGCGGTCCAGGTGCGTTCACGGAGCGTTCGAGAAGCAATGCGAGCGGCTGGCGGCCTTGGCCTGGGGGCTGCCGTGGCTGCCGGGTTGTTCTCCTTTCTTCTTCGGAGAGAGCGAGGAGCGAGAGAAGAGCTCTCTCTCCCCCTCTCTCTCGTGTTCAAAAAAAGACAGCTCACGCGCCCTCCCTCCTTTCTCTTTCTCTCTCTCCCGCCCCCGCCCGCCCGCCCACCCACCCACCCAACCAACCACCAACACCCCTTACACACAGCTCCACCACCAGGAGGTGGTCGTGAAAAAGTCGACCAAGCACAGCGAGGTCGTCGAGGTCCCGGGCCTCGGCTTTGAGTTCAAGCGCAAGAAGCGCGCCAAGGGGGGAATCGGCGGCGCTGGCGCTGGCGCTGGTGGCGCTGGCGGCGCTGGTGGCGCGCCGCTGTCGGCGGCGGCGGCGGCCGCCCCGCCGCAGGCGTCGCCCGCGGTCGCGCGGGGCCTCGACGGCGCCGGCGCCGCCGGACTCCTCAAGCCCGCGCTCGGCAGCGGCGGCGGCGCTCCGGCTGCCGCCGCCGCCGGCCCCGGCCCGCGCTCGGCGTCCAAGGCCCCCGCCGCCAACACCAACAACGGTAACCGCCCCGTCTCGGCGACACCCGCGCCCCCTCCGCCGCCGGCCGCAGTCCCCGGGCAGGCGTACAGCATCCCGCGCAGCGAGCTCGTGTACCTGGTGCGGTGGCTCGTCACCAGCGAGATCAAGCGCGCGGCGACCACGGCGGCTGCTGCTACGGGTGGCGGCGGCCCCGCCCCCGCTCCCGCCGCCGCCAGCGCCGCCGAGCTGACGGCCGCCGCCAACGCGGTGGCCGACCGGTTCGAGGCCATGCTCGAGGAGAAGGCGGCCGTCGCGGCCGAGAAGGAGGCAGCTGCAGCAGGAGGAGGGGCGGCGGCAGCAACAACAGCAGGACAAGCAGCGGCAGCAGCAGCGGCGGCCGGAGCCGGCGTCGGCGCGGCGCTCGACGCGGCGGCAGCCGCCGCCACGTGCGGCCCGGAGGCCGTCGCGCGCCTCGAGGCCGGCCTGCGGGCCAAGCGCGAGCAGCTGCTGGCGGAGGAGGCCGCGTGGCTGTCGCTGCGCGAGCGCCACGCCCCGGAGGGCTCGGCGGCCGCTGCCGAGGTGGAGGCCGAGGCGGCGGCCGCACGCGCGGCGGCCGAGGAGGAGGAGCAGGAGCAGCAGGAGCAGGAGGAGGGCGATGCGGCGGGCGCCAGCGCCGCCCCCGGCCCCGCCCAGGCCGCCTGCTACCGCGCCCTCCGCGCCGCCTGGCAGCACGCCGACGGCCTCGCGGCCTTTGCCGCGCGGCTCGACCTAGCCGCCGCGCGCGCCGAGGCCGCGTCGGCCGCGCTCGCCTCGGGCCACGCGCGCGAGCGCCTGGCGCTGTTCCCGCGCGTCGACTCGCCGGCTTTCCTCATCCGCGCGATCCTGCGGCCGGGGCAGGCGATGATGGGCAGGACGGGGGTGAACCGCGCGGCCGCGTCCGGGGAGGGCGAGGAGGAGGATGTGGAGGAGGAGGACGGCGGCGGGGGGGAGGAGGCCGACGAGGCGGCGGCGGCGGCCGTGTGACGTTTTTTTTTCTGCCTTTCTTTTTGACCCCTGGATCTTCTATGTCTCTTGACCACAAACACACTTATGTGACCACCGCATCGAAAGAACAGTGACTGCTTTACAAAAATTTGGGGGGGGGGGGGCGAGAACGACGACGACGAAAAGCAAAAAAAACAAGCGACGACGACAAAACCGCAGCCGCGCGTGTGTCAAGAAGAGCAGCGCGCGGCAGCCTCGCCCGGGGCGGTGCCCGGCCGCAGGGGGGCGCGCGGGCGCGGGGGCACGGGCTCGGCGTACAGGGCCGGCGGCGGCGGCGCGGCCGCCGCGCGCGCCGACGAAGAGGACGACCCAGCAGCGGCGGCGGCGGCAGCAGCAGGAGGAGGGGCGGGGGGCGACGGGCCGGCGCCGAGCGGGAAGGAGGTCGGGCCGGGGGGGCCGTCGGCCGCCGCCGCCGCCGCTGCTGCTGCTGCTGCTGCTGCTGCTGCTGCTGCTGCTGCTGCTGCTGCTACCCCCGCCGCCGCCGCCGCCGCCCGCCGGCGGTGGTTCAGGAGGTCGGTCGTGGCGGACTCGTGGGGGGCGGGCGGGTAGTGGTCGACGGGCGGCGGCCAGAGGGTGCCGGGCGCCGGCTGCTGGTGCTGGTGCTGGTGCTGGTGCTGCTGGTGCTGGTGCTGCTGCTGCTGGGGTTCGCCCGCTGCTGCCCCTCCTGCTCCACCTCCTCCTCCAACCCCACCCCCGTCCGCAGCAGCGGCGGCGGCGGCGAGCGCCGACGACGACGCCCACGCCCCCAGCGCGTTCTGGATGCGGATGGCCGCGGCCGTGCCGGCGACGCCCGCGGCCGCCGTCACGAGCGCGCCGGCCGAGGGCGGATGGTGGGGGAGCGCGCGGGGGCCCGGGACGCCGCCCGTGAGCGGCCCGGGGCTGGCGCCGAGCGCGGGGAGCAGCGACGTGAGCGCGCAGGGGATGAGAAAGGCGGCCGACGTCAGCGACAGCACCACGATGGCGGTGCGGTCAAAGAGCGGCGCGGCCGCCGCGAGCAGCAGCCAGAGCGCCCCGAGCGCGAGCCCCCCGCCGCCGGCCAGCAGCGCCGCGCCCCGCAGCGGCGGGAGGCCCCGCGACACGGCCGCCGCGACGCGCGCGGCCGCGCGCAGGGGGCGCGCCAGCAGCGCGAGCGCGAGGACGCCCAGGGGGCCCGGCGGCCCCCCCAGCCGCAGCGCCTGGCGCCGCGCGTAGTACCTGAGCGCGGCGTCGCGCGCCTCGGCCGCCTGGCGACGGTGGGCGGCGCGCGCGAGCGCGTCGTTGTCGTCGGCGTCATCGGCATCGGCGCCAGCTCCTAGCGGCGGCCGCTTGGGGTCGAGGGGCGCGGCGTCGGCGGGCGGCGGGCGCGCGCGGGGCTCGGCGACGACGGCGTGGACGACGAGCGCGGCGACGCGGTCGCACACGACGCGGTCGCCCGCGTAGACCTCCTTGCCGGCGTGGATGAGGCGCACGACGCGCGGGGCGGGCCACCCGCGGTGCTGGCGGACGGCCTGGAGCACGGTGGAAAAGGAGGGCGGCGGAGGCGGCGGCGGAGGCGGCGGCGGCGGAGCGCTCGCTGCCTCTGGCGATTCCGACGCCGCCGGCGCCGGCGACTTTGCCTCTGCCGCCGCCGCCGCCTCGCCGCCTGCCCCATCCTCAATGAGCGGCACCAGCAGGTCTGGCGCGCCGTCGGCGAAGCGCACGCGCACGACGGCCATCCTGGCGCGCGCGTGCTCAGTTTTGGCGGGGAGGGAGAAGAGGGAGGGGAGAGGCGGGGGTGGACGCGACGGTCCCCCGCTTCACCGACGCCCCGTTTCGGGACGAGGAAGGCGACGCTGCGCTGCCTCAGGCGCGCGTGGATACGGGCCCTGGCGCAGCGGGCGCGCGCGCGAGAGCCCGCTGGTGCGGCGCGCGCGCGCGGGAAGCGGTGCGTGTGTTGCTCCCGTGAGATGGACGAGGAGGGAGGGGGGGCTCTCTCGCTTCCGCTGTTCGGTCGTCTTCGCCTTTTGCAAACTGGGGAGAGAGAGCGAGAGAAAGGAGAGTAGCGGGGTGAAATCAGTGGAGTAGGACGTGTCAGAGTGAGAGAGCGTACAGCCAGGACCCGCGTCGTCGGCGCCGCCCGCTTTTGCGTCGACGTTCGCTCACTCGACGCCGGCGGGGACCATCTTCGCAAAAAAAACCTGAAGTCGAGAATCAGAGAGCTCGTTAAAAAAACGTCAGCCCGTCAGTCATCTCCATCATCACCCATCGCGGCGGAGCGCCCACCCGTTGGCCCGCGCCCTCCCCGGCGACTCGGCCGCCAGCCGCTGCCAGGCGCTCCCCTGCGAGCGCCCGTACGCCGCCAGCCGCTCGAGCAGCAGCCTGACCTCGTGCGGCGCGCGCACGGTCAGCGTGGCTGCGGTGGGCTTCGGGCGGTCGCTGACGAGTACGCCCAGCCCGCACGCGCGGCGCACGCCCGGGCCCCCGGTCGGGTCACGCTCGGGCTCGGCGGGGGCTCCGGCGGCGGCGGCGGCGGCGGCGGCGGGCCCGCCGGCGAGGACGACCGCGGCGGCGGCGGCGAGCGCGCCTCGGCGGCGCCGGCCTCGGCGGCCGCGCGCGAGAGCGCCAGCAGCTCGGCGGGCGGGGCGAGGGCGCGGAAGGCGTCCTCGTCCGTCTTGTCGTCGCCGATGTACAGAGCGAGCACGTCGTCGTCGTCGTCGTCGCCGTCGTCGTCGCCGTCGTCGCCTTCTGAAACGTTGCCGGCGTCGTCGGCCGCGTCGGCGTCGTCCTCCTCTTCCTCCGCGCCCTCCCCTCTCCTCCGCGCGCGGCTGCCGGACTTGCCGCCGCCGCCTCGCGCCGCCGCCTCCCCTCCTCCGGCCCGCCTCAGGCCCAGCGCCTCGAGCAGGTGCAGCAGCGCCGCGCCCTTGTCCCACGCCACCCGCGGGCGCACCTCGAGCACCTTGCGCCCGCGCGTGACGCGCAGCGGGTTCTGCGGGGCGGCGGCGTCCGCCGCCGCGCCCGCCGCGCCCGCCGCGCTCGCCGCCGGCGCGAGCGCCGCGCTCGCGCCGCCCGCCCCCGCCGCCGCCACCGCCTCCTCGACCGCCGCCACCACGTCCGGCCACGCCTCGACCGCGCAGTTGCGGTAGTGCGCCGACACGCAGAACACGTTGTGCTCCACGGACGCGCCCGGGATGGACGCCAGGCGCCGCACCAGGTCGTCGTGCACCGCGTCGATCAGGGGCCTAAACTCGGCCGCGGGCTGGTGAAGTGGTGGCGGGGGCGGGGGAGGGGGCGCGGCGGCGGCGGCGGCGTCGGCGGCAGCGTCGGCGGCGTCGGCGGCAGCGGCTGCACCCCCTCCTCCTCCTGCTGCTGCTGCTGCTGCTGCTCCTGTTCCAGCTCCCCCACCGCCGCCGCCCCCGTCCCCGGGCACGGACGAGGAGGGCCCGGCGATGTCCATGCCGTGCGACCCGGCGTAGTAGAGCTCGGGCAGCTGCACGAACGCCTGCACCTTTTCCCGCCCCCGGCCGCTGATGATGGCCGTGGGGAAGAGGCGCGCCACGCTCCTTACGGCCTCGCGCATCCCGGGCGGCATGTAGGCCTCGTCCGGGTTGGACACGATGGGGGCGAGGGTGCCGTCGTAGTCGAGGAAGACGGCGACGCGGCGCGGGCGGGCGCGGGTGCGGCGGCGGCGGCGGGCGGGGGCAGAGGGGTCGGGGGCTCCGTCGCCGCCGGGCGGCGGGTCGTCTTCCCCCCCGGCGGCTCCTCCTCCTCCGCCAAACGCCGCGCCCGCGAGCATGTCGTCGAAGCGCTCGAGAGCGCACGGGTGAGCGGCGCGCCACGCGCGGTAGCGCGCCTCGTGCTCGGCCTGGTGCGACTGGCTGGCCAGGGAGGGGGTGGGCGGCGCGCCGCCGCCGGCCGACGCGCCGCCGCCAGCGCCGCCGCCGCCAGACACGCCGCCGACAGAGACGCCGCCGCCGTCGGGCGGGGACAGCAGCGGCGAGAGGGAGAGGCGGCCCGGGGGCGCGTTGATGGTCGCCTCGGCAGTTGCCGCCGCCGCAAGAGGGGCGTTGGTGGTTGCCGCCGGCGCCTCCCCCGGGACCGACAACGGGGGCGGCTTGGCGGCTGCTGCTGCTGCTGCTGCTGCTGCTGCTGCTGCTGCCGCCGCCGCCGCTTCCTTTTGCTGCCTCTGCTGCTCCTCCGCCTCAGCCCCCTCCTGCGCCGCCTCGGCCGCCTCGTCCTCCTCGTCCAGGCGCTGCTGCGCCATCTGCTGCGCCGCGAGCAGCCGCGCCAGCCGGCGGTTGCGCCCGCTGCCGCTGCCCTCGCCCACGGCCGCGGCCGCGTCGTCGTCATCGTCGTCGTCGTCGTCGTCGTCGCGCGCCTCGAACGACACGCGGCTCGAGAGCAGCGGGCCCGACAGCACGCGGTGGACGTAGAAGAGGCCGGGCGACGCCCCGGCGCCCGATCGCGGGCTCGGGCCGCGCGGCGACGCGCCGGGCACGCCCGTGCGCAGCGGGGCCGGCGGGCGGCCAGAGGAGGGCGGCCCGGCGGCGGCGCCGAGGGGGTCGGCGTCGTTTTCCGCATCGTCGCCGTGCTGTTGCGGATGCTGCGGCGCCCCGCCGCCACCGCCGCTGCCGCCGGCCCGGCCTGGGTAGACGGGCGGGCGGGGCGGGCGCTCGGCCGTCGCCGGCTGTTGCTGCTGGTTGGCTGTTGGCGCGCCGCCCGCCGAGGACGACGCGCCGCTGCCGTTGCCGCCGCCGCCGATGGGCGCTGTCGCCGCCGCCGCCGCTGCTGCTGCTGCCTCCTCTGCGCCGCCTGCTTCGCCGCTCTCCATGGCGCAGCTGTGCGCCGGGCGTGTGCGGGTGCTAGGCCTGTGAGGACGAGGCGTGGGCAGTGTCCCTCTCTCGGACGCGCGTGCGCGGGAGGAGACTGGTTGCGGCGCAAATTGCTTTCCCTCTCCCCTCTTGATTCCGTGCGCCGCGGCGCGGAACGAGCGGCTGCCCAGGAGGTGGCGGGCCGAGGGGCCTGATGCGCAGGCGCTTGCGGTGCGCCTGGTTTCTGTCGGGGGCAAGAGGGCCCCCGGCCAAGGAGAGGCGCGCGCGCGAGCGGGGAGTGAGGACGTAAAAGTGCGTCGAAGAGAGAGGGTTTCTCTCACCCGCGCTACGCGTCGTGGGCTCTGCGTGCGCGTGCGCGGCGGTATTTGTTTGACAATCAAGAAGAAAGTGATGGGAAGGCGCGCGCGCGCGGCCCCTCGTTGTCTTGATGTCTCTCTCTGTGGGCGAGAGAGGGGCTGTTCTGGCGCTGTCTCTCTCTCCCCTCTCTCCTCTCCTCCTCTCCCCCCTCTTCACCTCGCTCCCCCTCCCCCCTCGAACCAAACCAAACCAAACCAAGCGGAAAACGCACGCCTCGCTCTTACCTACAAACGCCCCCGTCCCCATCCGCATCGCATCGCCGCGTGGGGGGGCTACGTACTATCCGCCCCGCGCCTCTGGCGGGCGCGTTTTTGTTTTTGAGCAAGGGACAGCTGGTGGTGAAGGATTTGAGAGGAGAGCAGCCCCCCCAACGCCTCGCTCGCAGGCCGGCCAGAACCAATGCCTCCTCGCTCCGTGATGCAGCAGCCGGCCGGGGCCAGTGGCGGCGGCGACGGCGGGGCGGCGGCGCCTCGAGCAGCAGCAGCAGCAGCCGACAGGCCAGCGGCCGCCGCGGCGGCGACGCCCCCGGCCGCAACCGCCGCCGCCGATTGCGACATTTCGCGAGCCTACCTGGCGGGCGTGCCCCCGGGCGGCTGGATCGTCGTCGGCGTCCTCGGGGGCGTCGTCCTCGGCGTCGTCCTGACGCTCCTGACGCAGTGCCTCGCGCGCCGGCGCCGGGAGCGGCGGCGCCTGCTGCTGATGCTGCCAGGGGCCGGCGCGGCGGGCGCTGCCGGCGCGGCGGCGGCGGGCGGCGCCTGCGTCTCTGGGGGGGGCGTCCCGACCATCCAGCGCACCGAGACGGGCGAGGTCGTCGTGGTGGTCAGCACCCCGGAGCGCCGCGCGTACGCGGCGGCCGTCGCTGCGGGCGCCACGGGCGCCAGCCAAAAAGGGTTTGGGGGCGCCACGGGCGCTTTCGGCGGCGGCACCGGCGCGGCCGCCAACAGCAAGGCCCCCCCCCCGCCGCCGCCGCCGCCGCCGGCGGCCGGGGCACTGCAGATGAACCCGCTGTTCCGGTCGTCGGCGTCGCTGGACGCGAGCCTGTCGGCGGACAACGCGGCGGCGGACAGGCCCCAGCGGCAGCCCCTCGCCGTTCCTCCGACGGCGAGCACGCAGGGCGCGTTCTTCTCGCCGCTGGCCGCCGCCGCCGCCGCCGCCGCCGCGCGCCGGCGCCGCCCTGCCGGGGCGGCGCTCTCGGACCAGCAGCCGCATCAGCCGCCGCCGCCGCCGCAGCACCCCCACGGCGGCGCGCTCGACGCGCACCCGCTGGCAGACTCGGGGCCCCCCGCGCCCCTGGCCGCCCTCCGCCGCCTGCCGTCGCCTCTGTCGAGCGACTGCGCCGCCGCCGCAGGAGGGGGCGGCGGCGTTGGGGGCTCGGCGGCGTCGTCGCCGCTGCGGGGGCCGCCGGCGCCGGGCGGCGCCGGCAGCGGCAGAGGCCCGCAACCCCTTTGTGTCGCCGTCGCCTCCACCGGCGGCGCGCAGCCCGCCGCCGCCGCCGCCGCCGGCGGCCGGGGCACTGCAGATGAACCCGCTGTTCCGGTCGTCGGCGTCGCTGGACGCGAGCCTGTCGGCGGACAACGCGGCGGCGGACAGGCCCCAGCGGCAGCCCCTCGCCGTTCCTCCGACGGCGAGCACGCAGGGCGCGTTCTTCTCGCCGCTGGCCGCCGCCGCCGCCGCCGCCGCCGCGCCGGCGCCGCCCTGCCGGGGCGGCGCTCTCGGACCAGCAGCCGCATCAGCCGCCGCCGCCGCCGCAGCACCCCCACGGCGGCGCGCTCGACGCGCACCCGCTGGCAGACTCGGGGCCCCCCGCGCCCCTGGCCGCCCTCCGCCGCCTGCCGTCGCCTCTGTCGAGCGACTGCGCCGCCGCCGCAGGAGGGCGGCGGCGTTGGGGGCTCGGCGGCGTCGTCGCCGCTGCGGGGGCCGCCGGCGCCGAGGGCGGCGCCGGCAGCGGCAGAGGCCCGCAACCCCTTTGTGTCGCCGTCGCCTCCACCGGCGGCGCGCAGCCCGCCGCCCGCCGCCGGCAAGGTGGTCTCGCCCTTTCAGCTGCACCAGCAGCAACATCAGCAGCAGTCAGAGCAGCAGCAGCAGCAGCAGCAGCAGCAGCAGCAGCAGCAGCAGCAGCAGCAGCAGCGGCGGGCAGCAGGAGCAGCGGCTGGTTCGCCCCCCTCGCCCGCGCGGGCGGCAGCAGCGGCACCAGCCTCCCCCGCCTCCTCCCCCGCCCAGCACCACCACCACCCCTACGACCTCGAGAGCGAGTACGACGAGGAGGATCTCGACGCCGACTGGCGCGCGCTCCTGGGCGCGCTCGACGCGCGCCTGGCGCGTCGCGGCGCGGCGCCGATGGGCCCGCGCGAGCGCGCCGTCGCCATCGCGCTGCTGCTGCGGCAGGCGGCGTCGGCGTCGGCGTCGTCGGGGGGCGGGGGCGGCGGCGGGGCCGGCGACGCCGGGGCCGAGTCGGCCATGGAGCGCGCGGCGGATGCGGTGCTGGCGCACCGGGCGCGCGCGGGAGGAGGAGGGGGGCAGCAGCCGGAGCAGCAGCAGCAGCAGCAGCAGCAGCGTGGCGGCAGGGGGTGGTGAAGGGCGCGCGCCTTTCGCGGCCTCGCCGGCTTGCGCTTTCCCCGGAGAGCCCTGCCCTCTTATATAACGCGCTCTTGCCCCGCTCCTTCACTCTCTAGTGCTATACTAGCGACTCCTGCAACACACGCGTCCCTCTCCCTCGTCACGCAAACGAACGCGAGCGCAAACGCGACCACAAGCCTCAGCCCCCAGTTTAAACCGAGACAGACGATCAAGAAGAGAGCCTCTATCTCTCTCTCCATCGTCCTTGTTCGCGCCTCCCCCCGCGCGCGCGCGAGCCACAAACGCCCGGTACTCTCAAGCACTTGAGAGCTTGAGCAACAGGAGCTGCCATGGAGCCCCCTCCCGATGACGACGACGACCGCGCCGCCGCGCGCCAGGACGTGACGCGCGAGCAGGACCTCGTCGAGGAGGAGGCGCGCGCGCTCGCCGGGCTGGTGTCCCGCGTCGTGGCGTCCGACGGGGCCGAGGCCCCCGCCGTGCACGAGCGCTTCCGGCAGGTCGTGAGTCGTTGAACCCCCGCACGAGTCGCCGGGCGGACGTTCAAGCGTTTGAGAAAGCGCAATGCGCTTGCACCCGAACGCTCCGCGCCGATGCCGACGCCGACGCCAACGCTCGCAACCCCCCCTCCAACCCCCCAACCCAAAAACAACCCACCCACACAGCTCTCCAAGTACCAGGAGGAGCCGCAGCTGCTCGACGGGCACCTCGAGTCCCTCGTCTCCCCGCTCGCGCGGCTGCTGCGCCGGCGCGCGGCCCTCGCGGCCGAGCGGCAGCCCGCGCCGCCGCCGGGCGCGGGCGCGCCCGTGCCGCCGCTCTCGCCCGCCGACGCGGCCGCAGCGCTCGACGTCGGGCGCCTGCTAGGCGCGGTCGTGACGGTGCGCGGGGCCAAGGCCGTGGCGCGCTTCCTCACGCACGAGGCCGCGGACCTGGAGGTGGCGCTGGGCCTGCTGCTGCGGCTGGAGGCGGCGGAGAAGGCGGCGGCGGAGGCAGTGGCGGCGGCGGCGGCGGCGACCGCGGCAGCAGACGACGGCGCCCTCGCTTCCACCACCACCAGCACAACAACGCCAACAACAACGGCTTGGTCGGCGGCCGAGGGCGCGGCCGCGCGCTCGTGGCCCTGGCAGGAGGCGCAGGCGGTCGTGCTGCTGTGGCTGTCGCTGCTGGCCCTGGCGCCGTTCGACCTGGCCGTGCTCGACAGCAGCCTCGACGTCGGCGCCGCGCCGGCGGCCTCGTCCTCCAAGGGGGCGCCGCCCCCGCTGGCGCGCCGCCTCGCGTCCGCCTGCGCCGCGCGCCTGCACGAAACCGGCGCCGCGCGCGAGATGGCGGCCCTGGTCATCGCGCGCCTGCTGACGCGCCCGGACATGGGCGCGCTGCTCGCCGAGTTTTTCGAGTGGCAGCGCGGCGCGCTCGCGCGGGCGGCCGCGGTGGCGGTGGCGGAGGCGTCGTCGGCGTCGGCGTCGGCGGCATCGGCGGCGGCCTCTTCTTCTTCGCCTGCAATAACAGCATCGACATCAGCAGCACCATCACCATCACCACCGCACCTCCCCCCGGCCCTCGCCTGGCCGCCCTTCCCCACGGACGGCGTGCCGCCCGCGCAGGCCGCCGCGCGCGCGACCTTCCTGGTGCCGGGCGCGCTGCGCGCCCTCGGGCTGGCCTTCAAGCTCGGCCCGCGCGCGGCGTGCGCGCCCCTGGCGGCCCGCGCGTGGGAGCAGCTCGAGGCGCTGCAGGAGGAGGAAGAGGGGGAGGGCGGCGGCGGCGGGCGTGCGCTGCTGTCGTCGAGCCCGCTTGCGCGGCGGCTCGTCGCCAAGCTCGCGCAGCGCGTGGCGCTCACGCTGCTGCCGCCGCCGCCCAAGACGACGCCGACGGCGGCAGCAGCAGCAGCAGCAGCATCGTCAACAGGACCCTCGGCAGCTGAGCAACAAGGCGACCCGCCTCCCGTCGCCCTGGAGCTGCACGAGGCCGTCGAGGGGGCCCTCGGCGCGCTGCTCGGCGGCGGCGGCGGCCAGGGGGGCGCGCTCGGCGACCGCGACACGGTCGTGCGGTGGTCGGGCGCCAAGGGCGTGGCGCGCGTCGCGGCCGCCCTTCCCTGCCCCGAGCTTTCGGACGAGGTGGTCTCGTCGGTGCTTGGCTCGCTTTTTGTGGAGGGCGGGTCGGACGCCGCGTGGCACGGCGGCTGCCTCGCGCTCGCCGAGCTCGCGCGGAGGGGGTGCCTGCCCCCGTCGCGGCTGCACGAGGCGGCCCCCCTGCTGGCGCGCGCGCTGGCGTTCGACGCGCCCGCGCGCGGCGGGTGCGCCGCGCACTCGGTCGGGGCGCACGTGCGCGACGCGGCCGCGTACGCGTGCTGGGCCCTGGCGCGCGCGTTCGGGAGCGGCGGTGGCGGCGGAAGCGGCGGCAGCGCCGCCGCCGCGTCCGCCGCGTCCGCCGCCGTCGAACGGGCCTTCCTCGACTCGCTCGCGCCCGCCCTCATGGCCGCCGCCTGCTACGACCGCGAGGTCAACTGCCGCCGCGCCGCCGCCGCCGCCTTCCAGGAGGCCGTCGGGCGCCTGGGCGGCGGCTGCCTCGCGCACGGGCTCGAGGCCCTGCACGCGGCCCAGTACAGCAGCGTGGGGCAGGCGCAGCGGGCGGCGCTGCGCGCGGCGCCGGCAATCGCGGCGCTCGGCGGAAAGGGGGGCTACCGCCCGGCGCTGGTGGAGGCGCTGGTGGAGCGGCAGCTGCGGCACTGGGACGGCAAGGGGACGCGGGCACTGGCGGCTCGGGCGCTGGCGGCGCTGGTGCCGGCGCTGGCGCAGAGGCGAGGAGGAGCAGGAGGAGGAGGAGGAGGAGGAGGAGGAGGCGAGGGCGACGAGGACGACGGCCAAGGCAACGGCCAAGGCGGCGACGGCGGCATCGCCCTGCTGACGGGCGAGGGCGGCGCCGTGTCCAAGCTGCTCGCGCGCGTGGGGCCCGACTCGACGCTCGAGGAGCGCACGGGCGCGCTCATGGCGCTCGGGGAGGTGCTGCCGGCGCTCGCGGTGGCGGCCGCGCAGCAGCAGCGCTTGCCTTTGGCGTCGGCGGCTACCGCGCCTCCTCCTGCTCCTCCTCCTCCTCCGCCCTCCCCTAGCCGCGACCACCGCCTGCGCCTGCGCCCGGCCGACGCGGCCGCTGCTTCTGGCCTGCTCCCGCGCGTGGCCGCGTGCGGCCTGTACCGCGGCCGCGGCGGCGAGGCCACGCGCGAGGCGGCCGCGCGCCTGCTCGAGGGCGTGTCGCGGGCGCAGGAGGCGGGGGTGGGGGGCGGCGTTCATCGGCAGCAGCAGCGGCAGCGGTGGTCGCTCCCGCTCGACGCGGCTCACCACGCGGCCGCGCGCATGCTTCTGGACGACTGCGCGCGCCAACCCTCGGAGCGCGTGCGCAGGGCCGGCGAGGCCGCCCTGCGGGCGTACGCGGCCTCGCTGGTCGGGGCGGCAGAGAGGTGGGCGAGGCGGGGGGGCGGCGAGGGAGACGCCGCACCCGCCGACTCCGACGACGACACCGCCTACGCTGCCGACGCCGCCGCGGCCTCGGCGCTGCCCGCGCTCGAGGCGCTCGTCGACCGCACCTGGCCCGAGCGCCTGCTCGCCGACGCGCTGCCCGTCCACCGGCGCGGCGCCGCGGGCGCGCTCGGCGCGCTGCCGGCCGCGTTCGTGGCGGGGGCGCTCCTCGCGCCGCCGCCGCCGCCGCCGCCGCCGCTTCTCCCGCAAGGGCAGGAGGGCGAGGGCGGCGGCGGTTCCGCCGGCGCCGAGGCTCTCCTGGCGCGCCGCCGCGCGCGGCCCGAGGCGCTGCTGCGCGCGCTGGCCGCCGCCGCCCTCGAGGGCGCCGAGCCGGACCGCTTTGAGCTTCCTCCGCTTCCTCCCCCCGGCGCTGCTGCTGCTCCCGCTGGTGCCGCTGCCGGCGCTGCCGCCGCCTCTCTGCCGGCAGAGTGCCGCGACGCCGAGGCGCGCGCCGAGGCGGCCGCCGCTCTCGGCCGCGTGTGCGGCGAGCTGTGGGGCGACCAGAGCTCGCCGCCGGAGCGGGGCCGCGGGCGTCGCGATTCGGAAGAGGAGGAGGAGGAGGAGGCAGGGGAGGAGGCAGCGGACGACGACGACGGCAACGGCGACACCACGCGCCCCCGCCCTGCTTCTGCTTCTGTCGACCCCGCCCTGCTCCCCCAAATCGTGCTCCCCGCGCTGCTGGCCGCGTGCCGCGACTGCACCACAGACAGCCGCGGCGACGCCGGCGCGTGGGTGCGCGAGGCCGCGGTCGCGGCCCTCGGCCGCGCGTTGCCCCCTGCGCTGGCGCTGGCGCAGCAGGCGCAGGCGCTCGAGGGCGGCGGCGGCGGCACGTCGGCGGCGGCCCTCTGCCGGGATGCGGTCGGGGCGCTGCTGCAGCAAGCGCTGGGCCGCATCGCCCGCCTGCGGCACGCAGCCCTGCGCGAGCTGCGCGCGCTGCTGCCGCCGCCGCCGCCGCCAACAACGACGACGACCGAGGGGGCGGGGACCGCAACGGTGGCGACAGCAGCAGCAGCAGCAGCAGCAGCAACAGCAGCCTACCGCGTGCTTCCTGGCGCCGCCGCCGTGTCGCGCGCCGTCCACGCCGAGCGCAACATCGACGAGGCCGGGGTCGCCTCCCTGCGGGCCTTTACCGCAGTGGCGGAGCTGCTGCTGCTGCCGCCGGCGCCGGCAGACCCCCGCAAGGACGAGGACGAGGACGAGGGCGGCAGCGGCGCAGCGGCCGCCGCCGCCTGCTACCGCTACCCGTGGCTGCTCGAGGGTCTCGTGGCCGCGGCCGGGGGGGTCGACGTCGCCCTCGCGCGCGCCTCCGGCCGCGTCCTGGCGCGCGCGGTGTCCGCGTCCGCCCGCGGCCGCGGAACCGTCGCCGCAGCGGGGGCGCAAGCCGCGACGGCGGGCGGCCTCGTGCGGCTCTGGGTGCGCGTGCAGGCGGGGGGGGCGGCAGCCACCAAGGACAAGGCCGGGGTTTCTGACGCGGCCGGGAGCGGCGCCGCGGCGCACGCGCGCCTGGCGACGCCGCTCGTGCGCGCGGCGCTGCTGGCCCTGCGCAAGGGCGGCAGGGGGGTCGCGTGGCTGCCCGTCGCGGGGGCGGGGGCGGACGACGGCAGCAGCAGCACCACAACCCCGACGACCGTACCGTTCGCGGCCGCGGTGGTCGAGCTGCTGCGCGCCGAGGTGCGCGGGTGCCCGGACATCCCCCGCCTCGCCGAGGCCGCGGCGCTGGCCGCCGAGCTGACGGACCAGGTGTCGCGGGCGGCCACGGCGGCCACAGTGGCGGCAGCGGCCGCGGCAACAGCCCCGCTGCCGCTCGACCGGCTGCTCGCGCTGCGCGCCGACGCCGCGCGCCTGCTTCTCGTGCTGCTGGGCAACCGCTACCCGCGCGTGCGGCGCGCCGCCGCCGAGGCCGCGTACATGGCCGTCCTGGGCATGCGCGCGGACGCCGTCGTCGTTGTTGCTGCCGAGGCCGCTGCCGCCGAGGCCGCCGCCCCGCTGCCCGGCGCGCCCGCGCTCGACGCAGCGGCGGCGCTGCTGCTGGAGGGTCAGGCCTGGGACGGCGCCGACCTGGGCGGGGCGCGCGCGGCGCGAGACGCGCTGGCGGACCTGCTGGGCGTGGAGCCGCCCAAGGCGGTGGTGGCGGCGGCCGGAGGGGCGGGGGATGCTTTGGCAGCGGCCGCCGCTCCGCCCGACGCAGCGCCCTCTGCGGCCGCGGCCGCCACGGCGGCCGCCGCCGCTGCCGCCCTGCTGCTGCGGTCGACGACGACGACGACGGCCAAGGCGGCCGGGTGCCGCTTCGACGAGAACGCGTCGTACCAGTCGCTGCTGGACGACGCGGCGCGGGGCGGGGGGTACTGAATCCTGAAGAAAAGGTGTGTGTAAGGCTGAACAAAGGCGGCAAGCCGAAAAAAGTCGGCAATCGAGCGTCGGCGATTGAGCGGGGATGGCGGCGGCGGCGGCGGCGCGACATGAAGGACGAGCTTCCTTTCCTATTCCTTCTCCCACACCACCCGGCTCCCGTTGATTAGAAACCAACCGTGCGCGCGCGCTCGTCACTGGGCGTGTTTTTTGCCTGTCCCCCTCTTTTTGCCTCCTCTCTTCATTGCGAGACTGCCAAAAACAGCAACAACAAAAAATGAAGGTGATCGCGTTCGTGGCCGTGGGCCTCCTGGCCGCCGGTGAGTTTTAGAAAAGGTTGAAACCGGCACGAGCAGGAGCAGCATCACGATGGCAACGCGCGCGCGCCTCTTATTCGCGCGCCCGCGCGCAGAGACCGGGAGAAGGCTTTGTCGGGGGCGCGTGTCTCGAATCGGAAGAGCAGAGGTTGTCCGTTGAAGAGACCCCTCTCCCCTCCGCGTCGTCTCTCCGCGCCGGAGCGCTGGACCGGGCGCCCATGGGCCATTAGCGCAGGTCTATTGCACCCCCAAAACACCGCTCGGGGGTCTCCCATTTTCACGGTCGCGCGCGCGCGCGCGGCCGAGCAATGAAAGAACCGCCGCCGTCGCCGCGCTCGCGCTGGCTCGCTCGCGCATAAACGGCGCCAACGCAACCAACTCATCTCCCCCCCTCCCCTACCTCACCCCCCAACACCCCCGCAACAAACAAACAACAGCCGCCACCGCCGCGGCCGCCGCCGAGCAGCCGCCCGCCTGCCTCCCGCGCTTCGACCTGTTCGCGCCCAACGCCACCGACAGCGCGTGCGGCAAGAGCGGCTCCTGCAGCTTCCCCGCCGCGTGGAACCGCGCCAACCAGCAAAAGGCCGGTAACGACCCGTCCTCGGGCGTCATGTACCGCATCGCGCTCGACCAGTACGGCTCGACCAACCCGACGCTGTACTTTGCGCTGCAGCACCCGTTGCTGGTCAAGGCGGGCGAGCCCGTGGCCGAGTGCGGCCCCGGCGGCGCGGGGGTGGCCGCCGTCGCCGCGGCCGAGGAGCCCGAGGCGGAGGCCGAGGCGACGGACGAGCAGCAGCCGCCCGTTTCCGCAGAGGAGGAGCAGCCGGCTGCTGAGGCTGAGGAGGCGCCCGCTCCCGAGGAGGAGGGCGAGCCGCGCCTGACGCTCGACCCGAAGGCGGCCGAGGAGGCGCTCGCGGCGCAGCGGGCGGCGGAGGAGGAGGAGGCCCGCGACGCTGCCCTGGCCGCGGCCGAGGCGTCCCCGGCCGACGGCGGCGCGCAGGTCGACGCGGCCGAGGCCGAGGAGGCCGAGGCGCCCGCCGCCGAGGTCGAGGACGCCGTGGCGGCCGCCACCGCCGCCGCGTCCTCCTCTGCCGATGCGCCCAAGAGCACGCGCCGCCGCCGCCTGCTCGCCCCCTCCGCCGACGCCAAGCCCGCGACGACGGCGGCGCCGGCCAAGCCCGCCCCTGCCAAGGCCGCCCCCGTTGCCGCCACTGCCGCTGCCACGGGCGCCAACCTCGACGAGCCCGCCGACGCCATCGCCGTGCGCGCCGCCCCCCCCGTCGTGACGGTGCTGCAGCCGCCGAAGTACACCGCGTCCTACTCGCTCGACGAGGGGCCCTGGGGCCCCGTGGCCAACAGCGACGGCCAGACGACCTTCTCGCCCTCCGACCCCAACCTAAAGTCGCCCATGGTCGGCGTGCCCGCCCAGCTGCAGGACGGCGAGCACTGCCTGCGCCTGAAGGCCACGCTGCTGGCGGGGAGCGGGCGCCTGTCGACGGGAGAGGCCGTGCCCAAGCAGGACCAACAGGTGGAGACGACCGCGTGCTTCTTCCGCCAGTCGCGCCAGGCCAACGCCACTTTTGCCTTCGACATGTGCGACGCCTCGTCGGGCCTCATCGTCAACGTCACGGACATCACCCCCCCGCCCCTCAACCTCACGTCCAACGGCTCGGCCGAGGCGCTCGACGGCGCGCAGCTGCTGCTGCAGCCCCTGATCAAGGTTTGGGGCAAGAAGGTGCGCAACATCGACGGCACCCCTTCCGATGGGGGGTACGACCAGGGCGCCCAGCAGGGGGCCACGTCGTTCATCAAGTACAAGGCCGTGCCCCCGCCTGCACCTGCTCCTGTCGAGGAGGAGGGCGACAACGGCAACGGCACCGCCACCTCTGGCGGCGCCAGCATCTCGATCCCGATCGACGAGGCCGGCAAGCGCATGGACGAGGGCTACTTCCGCGTCTCGGCGGTGGTGTCCTTGCTGACCGATGTGCCCTCCCTCGTGGACCTCAACGGCCTGACGCAGATCAAGCAGCGCGACCAGGCGTCCCAGGAGGGGAGCGTGAGCGGCAAGTGGGAGGCCAAGAGCAACATGGTGCTCGACGACGTGCTCGTGGGCGTGCAGCGCTCCAACACCACGCTGAGCGCCATCACCTCGGCGTCGCACGGACCCCGCGACACGGTCACGGCCGGCCAGGAGATCGTGCTGACGTGGCAGTTCGCGGGCGTGGGCACGGCCAACTGCACGCACGACGGCGCGCCCCTCTCCAACACCGAGGACGGCGCGCACTGCAAGTCCCCCCTGGCCTTCCCCGCCGCGGAGGAGCTGGGCAAGGGCAAGGAGCACCGCGTCGTCGTCGTGTTTGCGGACGTGTGCGGCGGGGAGAAGAAGGCCGAGTTCCTGTACTCGAGCAAGGGCGTCGTCGCGCTCACCAAGCCCGACCCGCTCGGCACCGCCGGGGGCATGGGCGGGGAGGGCGACCTCGGGCGCTCGGGCCTGCGGCTCAAGTCCGGGGCGGGGGCCGCGGTCGTCGCCAAGGGCGCGCTTGGCGCGGCGCTCGCGACGGCGGCGGCGCTCGTGATGTGAGCGGCTGCGTGAGCTTTCTCGTCGGCCGTCCATCGGGCGCGGGGAGCGGCGGCGTCGTCCATTGCGCCTGCCGCATCCCTTCCTCTCCAAACAACAACCCGATCCCACAAGTACTATCGCCACGTTCGCCTGTCTTTTTCTTCCGCTCCATTCCTCCTCCCTCCCATCGGCCAATTGTGTGTGTGTCTGTGTGTCTCTCTGCAAAAAAAAACATCTCTCGAGTCGTCCTTGTGCGCCGCCCGCCGTTACCGTAAATAAAAAGCAGCGATGGCGCCTGCTGCTCCTCCTGCGGCCGCGGCCGAGGACGCCTCCAAGATCCAGCTCTTCTTCACTGTCGCGCCTCTCGGGGGTCTCCCCTTGCGCACGGTGTCCGTGCGCGCGGCCTACGCCGACAGGGTCGCGGACGTCGTGCGCCGCGCCGCGCAAGAGGCGATCGTCGGGGGGGAGGGCGGCGGCGGCAGCGGCGGCGACCCGTCGCAGCCGCAGCAACAGCAGCAGCCGCGGCGCCTCGTCGCCTTTTGGCACGGCGAGCAGATCAACCTCGAAGGCGAGAGCGAGCAGACGGTCGAGGCCATCGGGTGGCACACGGGCTTTGGCGTCAAGTGCTACGAGCTGCCCCCGCGGCGCGAGGACGGCGCCGGGGGCGACGACGCCGACTGGGCGACGATCGCGGTGGCGGTGGACTTTTTCCCGCCCGTCGAGCGCGTGGTGGCGCCGGAGGGCGGCAAGGAGGCGTGCCGCCTCGTGCTGCGCGAGGTGAGCGGCGACGCCGCGATCAAGCTCGTGCAGGTGCAGGCGCGCGAGCGGGCGCAGGCGCGCGAGCGGGCGGCCGGCAAGTGAGGCGGCGGCGGCGTCGGCGTCCGGCCGTCGGCGTCGGCGTTCGCGTTTCATGTTGCCCCTCCCTCACTAAATTTCGCGTCGCCGTGTTACTCTCGCTCCATTCTCATCTTCATCGCGCGCGCCGCCCCTGCTTTACTATTCCTGAACGAACCAGCGACGCGCTCCCGTTGTCGTCGCGACAGCAGGAAGGACCACCGCCACCTTTCGATCGCCCTCCCTCTTGATTTTGCTCCCCCGCGCTTCGTCTTGCCGGGCAAATGCGCGGTGCTACTGCGCTGGCCGCGCTTGCGGCGGCGCGCCGCCTGCTCGCGGAGCAGCTCGTGGCCGCCAGCCGTCGCCCGTCGATTGCGGAACGACCAGCAGGAGCAGCAGCCTCAGCCCTCTCCTCCTCCTCCCTGGTCACCTTCCGCCCGCGCCACCAGTGGTGGCGCGGCGCGGCGCACGAGACCACCACCACGAGCAGCAGCCCCGAGCACACGTGCGGGCCCTCGTGCGACCACCACCACCACGAGACGACCACGAGCGCCAACGCCAACGCCGACGCCAAGGCGGCGTCGCTCGAGCAGCAAGAGGCGACGTGCTGGTCGTGCAACCACGCGACGCGCCGCGGCGGCGTCGTGTGCCAGGGCTGCGACCGCATCCAGCCGCTCGACAGCCAGGCCCTCACCTACTACGAGCTGTTCGGGTACGGCGACGAAGGCGAAAACGAGGACGAGGACGAAGGAGCAAAGCGCCGGCGAAGCGAAAAACAAAAGGCTGCCCGCCGCCGCCGCCACCCGCGCTACCGGCTCGACGCGCGCGAACTCGAGCGCCGCTACCGCGAGCTGCAGTGGGCGCTGCACCCGGACCGGCTCACGGGGCCCGGGAGGGAGGTGCGGGAGGTGCAGCACGGGGCGGCGGCGGCGGCGCTGGTCAACCAGGCGTACGGGGTGCTGCGGTCGCCGCTGGCGCGCGCCAACTACCTCGTTGAGTCGTTGGTTTTTTTTTGGTTTTGTTTTTTCGGTGTTTTTTTTGCGTCGGGGGAGGCGGGCGAAACGGCCCCCCAACACTCCTCAACTCACCCCTCAACTCACACCCCTCCCCCATAACCCCCTCAAACACACAACTCAGCTCATGCTCCGCCGCCTCCCGCCTGAGGCCCGCGACCCGGCCGCGGACCCGGCCGCGCGGCGCGCCGCCGAGCAGCGCGCCGCCGCGCGCCTCGTCGTGGAGGAGGAGCGCCACATGGCCGTCGACCCGGGATTACTCATGGAGGTGATGGAGGCGCGCGAGCGGGTGGAGGAGGCCGACGACCCGGCGGAGCTGCGGTCGATGCTGGCGGGCAACCGCGAGGCGCAGGCGCGGCTGGTGGAGCAGCTGGGCGCGGCGCTGGACGGGGAGGAGGAGGAGGAGGGGGTTGAGGGAGGCGGCGGCGACAACGCAGACGACGACGACGCTCACACACAGCGCGCGCAAGAGCTCGCGGCGCGGCTGAGCTACCTGGTGCGCATCCAGCAGGCGATCGAGGCCAAGCTCTGAGAGAGAGAGAGAGAGTATGTCTGTCTGTGTGTTTTTAAACAGCAAAAGAATGTGTTGTGGGATCGCGGGACCGAGCAGGAGAGAGAGAAAGGTCCCCCGCAAAACCGTCGTTCTTCTTTCTTCTTCTTCGTGTTGCCTCTCTCGTTTCGGCGACGGCGACGGTGGTGGTGGTTGGCGGGGGGGGTGGGAGAGGCGACGGAGAAAAAAAAACACGGCGTGGGAGAAAAATCAGAATGGTCGGGGGGAAATCACCAAAAAAAAGAATCAGCGAATCAGCGAGAAGCAGCTGCGTCATGGTATCTCCAAGAACATGGGGCGGTGGGTGGGGGCGGCGACCTGAAAAACCAAGGGGGGGGGGGATAAAGCGACGAAACAAACAACCAGTTTCGGGGGCGGAGCGGGAGCGGCGGCGCGGCCCAAAGGGCCGGAACGCAGCCCGCGGTCGGGAGGTTCGTTTTCCGGGGGTGGGTGGGGGGTGGTCTTGGTGTTTTTTTTTCCGTCGCGTGTCATTTCGGGCGCTCCTTCTGAGATTCTCTCGTTTTTGGTTTTGGTTTCCTGGCGAAAAACCAGGGGCGGGGGCGAGCCGGCGCTGTCTCGAACGCGCGCGCGCGCGCGCGCCCCGGTATTTCGCCTGTCTTGGGCCGCGGCGTCCAAGGGAAGGGGGGAGCGGAGGGGGCGCGATCCGGTGTGTGTGTGTGCTCTCTCCCTCTCGCTCGAGATCAAAGATCTCAGATCTTGCTTTCGTAATACCGACTCCAGGTTGTGTTCAATAGGCCGGGGATGTGGGGTGGGGGCGGGGGCACTCGGGAGTTGGGGTGGGGTGTGTGTGTGTGCGCGTGGCCGTCAATGCGGAGCGGGGGCACGGGGGCGCGTGGGAGCATGAGGAGGATTGGATCTAAAAAGGGTTCAATGGGCGGTCGGGAGGAACGCGCGCGGGCCAGAGGGGGGGATAGAGAAAAGGCCCTGCGCGCGCCGCGTCCAAGACATGAAGAGAAAGGGGCTGTGCCCCATGGGAGAGGGGGGGGGCCATGGGAGAGAGCGGGGGGGGGGGGGGGGCAAAAGGCGGGTGGCGGTGGTGGTGGCGGGGGGGCTGCCAAACAACGACCGGGAGGGAGGGCGCGCCTCCGCCACCGCCTCGCCGTGCCCTTGCCTTGCCCAGGCCGCCCGGGTCAAATCTTGGTGTTGTGGTTTTGTGGTCTGTGCGTGCGTGCGTGCGTGTGCCCGGGCCGTGTTTTGGGTTCAGTTGTCTGAAGGCGGGGGCCCCCTGGTTTCTTCTTCGTCGTCATCATCTTCTTCTTCGGCCCCCTTACCAGATTCGCCCGCTTTTTTTCTTTGGCTCTCTTCGGCGGCGGCGGCCCGCGCACTGCGGCCGCGCGCGCGAAAGGAAGGAAAAAAGGGGGGCGGGGTGGGGGGGGGGGGGGGGGGCGTGGGCGAGAGAGAGAGAGCGAGAGAGAGGGAAAGCGAGAAAGAGAAAAAGAAGGGTTGGGTTTTGTGTTCCAGGATCCGGGGAGGGCCAGGGAGGGCGGGGCCCCCGGACGACCGCCGCCGCCGCTGCCAGAGAGGGCGCGGAAGAGGTGGGGTGGTGGGGGGGTGGACGAGGGCCCCCCCCGCCCGATAAAAAATAGAGAGGACGAAAGCCCGCTCCCGCTCACAGGTCGACCACGAAGCCCATGCCGGCGGTCGGGTCGTCGTCCTCGAAGAACGCGTCGCCGTGGTGGTGGTGGTGGACGTGGTGGTGGTGGTGGCCCGCCGCCCCGGCCGCGCCCGTGCCGGCCGCCGCCGCCGCCGCCGCCGCGCCGTCGTCCTCCTCGGGCCCGCCGAGGAGGTGGTGGTGCGGCGCGTCGACGCCGCCGCCGTTGGCCGCGACGTCGCTGGCGCTGTCGTTGGACGAGTCGCCGCCGCCGCCGGCCGCGGCCGGGGGGAAGGCGATCACGGGCCCGTCGTCGAGCATCGGGTCGGCGCCGTGGGCGTGGCCGAGGCCGAGGGGGTGGTGGTGGTGCGGCGGCGGGGGCGCCATCATCATGCCAGCGCCGTGGTGGTGCTGCCCGCCGCCGTACGCGGCGGCGTGGCCGTACGGGTCGTGGTGGTGCATCTGGTGCTGCTGCACGGGCACGGCCCCGCCCGCCGCAAAGTGGTAGTGCGCGGCGGCGGCCGAGACGGCGTCGTCGCCCGCGCGGCGCGCGCACGCGGCGGCGGCGGCGGCCGCGTGCGCGGCGGCCGCGGCGGCCGCGGCCGCGCTGCTCGCGCCGCCCCCGTTGCCGGCGCGCTTGACCACGCCGCCGCCCGCCACCGCGAGCAGCGCCGGCTGCGTCCCGCCGGGCAGGAGGAGAACCGCCGGCGCCGACGCCTGCTTGCGCAGCATCGCCGCGCGGCGGGCAGTCATGGCGCCCGTGCGGGGCAGGCGGTAGTTGTCCGACGCCGCGGGGCGGAAGCCCGCGGGCGCGGCGGCGCTGGCCGCCGCGCGGCGCTCCTCGTCCGAGCGCGGAAAGTTGCAGATGGCCCCCGGGCCGCGGATGCCGCGCGCGGCCGCGTCGTAGGCGCGCGCGGCCTCTTCGGCCGTGTCGTACGTGCCGAGCCACAGGCGCTGGCCCTTTCCCGGGTCGCGGATCTCCGCCGCCCACTTGCCCCAGGGGCGCTGGCGCACGCCCCTGTAGGTGCCGTGCGCGGCGCCCGCGGCGACGGCGGCGGCGGCGCGGTTGGCGGCGGCGGCGGCGCGCGAGGCGGCGCGCGCGGCGGCGGCGGCGGCGGCGCGCTGGTCCTTGCTGTCGGCGGCGGCGGCGGCGGCGGCGGCCGCGGCGACCGCGGCCTCGGGGGACGAGGCGTCGGGGTAGTCGGCGGCGGCGGCGGCGGCGGACGAGGGGTCGGCGCCGCTGCCGCTGGCGCCGGCGCCGGCGTCCTCGTGCTGCTGCTCAAGCTGCTGCTCAAGCTGCATCTGCAGCTGCTGCTCCTGCTGCTGCTGCTGCGCCAGGGCGGCGGCCTGCGCGGCCTGGGCGACATAGGCGGCGCGCGCGGCCGCGACGCGCCGCGCCTCGGCGGCGGCCGCCGCCTCTTCGGCGGCCTGCGCGGCGGCGGCCTCGGCCGCCTCGGCGACGACGGCGCTCGGCTTGGGAGGGCGCGACGAGCGGCGCGTCGGCTGCGGCGGCGGCGCGGCCTGGGCGCGCGCCTGGCCGGCCTTGCGGTTGCCGTTTCCGGCGGCCGGAACCGCAGGGGCGGCGGCGGCGATGGCCGCGGCGGAAGGAGCGGCGGCGTCCTCAGCGGCGACGGCGGCCGCGGCGACGGGCGAGGAGCCGAGCTCGGATGCCGACGACCACGACGAGTGGGGCGACGCGAGCGCCAGGCGGCGCGCGGCGGCCGGGTGGAGGGCACCCGCGAGGGCGGGGCCCAGGGGGGCCGGGGCCGTCATGCGCGGCATGGGCGTGGCCACAAAGGCCTGGGCGTCGACGCTGCCGTCGCCGTCGCCGCTGGTCGTCGCTGCGCCGGGCGACACCTTGCCGTGGGCGGCCGGGGGGCTGCTCGCGCCGGGGCCGAGCGCGGCCGACAGGTCGACGAGTAGCGCGGGCTTGCCGCCGCCGGCGCCCGCGCGCAGGGCGTCGGCGGGGGCCGGCGCCGCCGCGAACGCAGGGGCGCTCGGCGGCGGCGGCAGCATCATCATGAGGTCGTCAGCGGCCGGGGCGGCAGCAGGGGCAGGGGCAAAGGCCGCGCAGCCGCTGTCGACGCCGAGGGGGGCGCCGGGCGCCGCGAGGGCCTGGTTTTTTGGTTGTTGGTGGTGTAGTTGTGGCGGAGGAGGGATTTTTTAGTCGACGGGCGGGCGGGGTGGAGTGGAGAAGGAGGGGGAAGGGCGGGGGGGGTAGCTCTCGACTCGATGACGCGCCGCGAGAGCGAGAGGTGGCGCGGCGGCGACGACAGGCCGCGACGGGCACCGGGTGACGGGAAAAAAGCTCGCGCGGGTGTCGCTGCCACCTGGGGCCCGCGCGCGCGCCCGCCTCCCGGTCGCGGCAAGCGCGGAGCAAGCCGGCCGCGGCAGGCCCTCCTAGCGCCTATCGGCGGGCATGGGCCATACCGCGCGCGCGCGCGGGGGGCGCGAGGACGCGGGAAAGACGACGACCCGCCGCCGCGCGCGCTTTTTGCGCGGGCTCTTTGCGGGTGTGCCGTGGGGCACTGCGCGCAAAGGACCCCCCCCCCTTCCCCTCATCATCCTTGCCCTCCCCGGGCGCGCCAGGCGCGCGCCCGTTCAGCCACGGAGCGGACTGGAGGGGTCGGTCGCGCCCGCCTGCGACCGAGCCCCGGGCTGGCGAGGTTTGGGGGGCCGGCGCGCGGGCGGGGAAAAGGGGAGGTGTCGGGGGGAAAGGGGGAGAGAGAGAGGACGACTCACGGCTGAAGCCGTTCTCTCTCTTGCTCAGCTCAGCTCACGGAACTTTTCCCGCGCCGCCCTTTCCGCGCGTCCCGGACGGGCCAATGAGGGGCGCGGGGCGACATGAAACCCCGCGATCAGGCGTCCTACGCGCGCGCGCGGGGCCGGGAAGGGCGCGTTTCGACGGGGGGCGCGGGCGGAGAGCGAGAGCGAGAGGGAGAGCGCTTTCTCCCTTGCCCCTCCTCTCTCTCTCCCTCTCCTTTGCTCTCCCCCCCGCTCACCCGCTCCTAGCGCCGCGCTGGGCCGTCCCCGCGGCCAGCGTCCCATCCGTTCGCATCAAGGGCTGTCGAAAGTTCACCTACCTGCATCCGGTCCTATTTGGGGGGCGGTACTGGGGGAGCTTTGCCGGCGTAAAGGGGAGAGAGAGAGCCTTTTCTTTTTTTGTGGGCTCGAGTTGAGGGGGGGGGGGAGAGAGAGAGGGGCTGTCGTCGAGAAAGGGGGCAAGGGGGAAAAGGCGCTCGCCGTCTTGATCCCGGGCGCGCTTCAATGGGGTCCAGCGAGGTCGGTTGTTTGTTCCGCGTTCGGGTCGAAGTAATAGTACGCGACGGAAAGAGGGAGAGGCGCTGGAGAGAGGGCGAGGGCGAGTTTTTGGGGGGGCGAGGAAGAGAGAGGGGGGGTTGCGAGACTGCCCTCGGACTCTCCCCTCCTCTCCCCCCGAAAAAAAGAGGTGCGCCGCCACTGCGCTCAAGGTCGTTTCCCGCGCGCGCGCCCCCCGGAACGACGCCCAATCGGGATCTACGCCCCTGATTCGTCTCATTCGCGTGGATTCGGCGCGCGGGAGGGCCGGGGCTGGCGCGCGGCGGGCGAGGGGGGGAGCGACGCTCATTCGGGGCGAGCGATGAGGGCTCGGGCGTCGGCGGCAGGGCGGAGGGCGGGGGCGTTGAAGGGGGTGGGGAGTGAGGGAGGCGCGAGGTGGCACGCCCCCATCGTGGCCCCCGCGGGAGAGCCTTCCGGGGTGCGATGATGACGACCCGTGGCGAGCGACTCTCTGACGACCCCCTCCCATCGGCAAACGCCCTCGGGAGGGGACGTTGCGGGCGACGGGGCGCGGGCGACGGGGCGCGAGCGTCGCAGGCGCGCCCGGAAGAAAAAAAAACGGGCTCTCTCCTCTCGACCTCGATCGTCACTCGCCCCGCATACACACACACAAACACACGAGCGCACAGACGACGCGCGACACTAGTACTCCTGCGCGTACGAAAGTAAAAAGCACCACCACGCGCGCGCGCCCAAATCAACCCCCCTCGACTTCTTGAGGAGGGGGGGCGCATTCCCCCGCCCGCGCGCGCGCCGCGCCAGCACAGAGACGCAGATCGAAAGACCATGCACCGCCTCGCCACGCTGGTGCGCCAGCTGCAGGCGCCGGCAATAGAAGCACCAGCACCAGCACCAGCGCCGCTGTCGCTCCACCCTTGCAACGGCACAACCGCAACCGGCGCCCACCCCTTTTTCGCCGACCGCGTCGTCCTCATCACGGGCGCCGCGGCGGGCATCGGCGCCGCCTGCGCCCGCCTGTACGCGCAGCACGGCGCCGCGGGCCTGGTGCTCGCCGACCTCGACGCCTCGGCCCTCGCCAAGACCGTCGCCGACTGCCGCGCGCTCGGCTGCCGGGTCGTGAGCGAGGTCGCCCCCCTCGACGTCACGAGCCCCGACGCCGCCGCTCAGCTCCGCGCCGCCGTCGAGCGCGACCACCAGGGAAGGCTACACGTGCTTGTGAACAACGCCGGGTACACCCACGACGGCGTGCTGCACAAAATGCCGGACGAGCAGTTTGAGGCGATGCTGCAAGTGCACGTCACCGCGCCGTTTCGGCTCGTGCGCGACGTCGCGGGCCCGCTGATGCGCGAGGCGGCCAAACGCGAGCAGGAGGATTCCTCTTCGTCTTCTCAGCCCGTCGCCCGCTACATCGTCAACGTTTCGTCCACCAGCGGCACGCACGGCAACGCCGGGCAGGCAAACTACGCGGCGGCAAAGGCGGCCGTTCTGGGCCTGACAAAGACGATCGCGAAAGAATGGGGCCCGTTGGGGATCCGGTGCAACGCCGTGGCGTTTGGGCTGATCGACACGCGCTTGACGCGGGAAAAGTCCGACGGCGCCGCGATCGTCGTGGGTGGGAAAAAGGTGGCGCTGGGCATACCCCAGGCGGCCAGCATGCGGGGGTTTGTTGAGGCGCTCTCGGCGCTGCGGCGCGTGGGCAGCGCGGACGAGGCGGCCGGCGCCGTGCTTTTCTTGAGCAGCGGGTGGGCGTCGTTCGTGACGGGGCAGTGCCTCGAGTGCAACGGCGGGTCGTACATGTAAAAAAACAACACGTGGATCAGAAACGACGACTGGAATTTTTTTTGCGGGGGAGCGCGCGCTAGCCGCGACCAACCTTTTGAAAGAGCGGCGCCTGTCTCGCTGACGCCAATGCACAAACCTTTTTCAACCAGAAACAATGTACTGCGACCCCAGCCTGGTCCCGTTCGGCGCGCTGCGCGTGGCCGGGTGGGACGAGGCCGCGGGCGAGCGCGTCGAGGCGGTGCACGCGATCGGGGACCATCCGGCGAACGGGGCGGTGCTCTGCGTCTGCTCGCGCTCGCGCTCGCTCTCCCCGCCCGCGAGGATAGAGGACAGGACAGGAGGGGCAGGCGCGGATGGGGCGACGCCCGTGCGGTGGCGGCGGCGCATGTGGTTCGTGGAGCAGCCTGGCGGACGCGTGCTGGTGCGTTGAGCGTGGCAGTCACGCTTCTTCGCCGCGGCACGCCTGTCGCGCCGCCGCTTTCGACGCGAGCGCTCGTGTTGCTCAACGCCCCCCCCCACCCCGCCCCCTTCTCTCTCTCCCCCCCAACCAACACCCCAAAACCAAACAACCACCAACAGGGCCAAGTCCCCCTGCCGGACGGCGCGACGGCCCCCCCCACCTGCCTCCTGCCCCTCGAGGACGGCGCCCGCGGCGTCGAGTTTTGCGTGCGGGCGGCACCGGCGCCGTCGTGGGTGCGCGTGCTGCTGCCGCCCGCTGCCGCCGCCGCCCCGCCCAGCGCGCCGCCGTCGCCGCCACCGCCGCTGCAGTGGCACGCGGCCGACGCGGCCCTGCCGCCCCTGGCGGGCCTGGAGGCGCTGGTCGGGGGCGACGGCCCGCTGCTGCTGGTCGAGCCGCGGCGGCAGGAGCCCGGGGGCGCCCCGCCGCAAGCGCCGCC
The DNA here is from genome assembly GCA_009193075.1 of Mychonastes homosphaera. Taxonomy (NCBI): domain Eukaryota; kingdom Viridiplantae; phylum Chlorophyta; class Chlorophyceae; order Sphaeropleales; family Mychonastaceae; genus Mychonastes; species Mychonastes homosphaera. The sequence continues at coordinate 122,105 of VXJC01000006.1, forward strand.
GCAAGCGCCGCCGCCGCCCTGTGCCCCCCTGCCCCAGGCGGTGCTGCGCGCCATCCAGCAGCAGCAGCAGCAACAGGGCGGCAGCCCCCTGCAGCTGCTGGCGCTCGCCGCGGGGGCGCAGCGCGCGCAGCTCCCGCCCGCGTCCTTTGCGGCCCTGGCGCCCTCCTCATCCTCATCCTTCCCCCCCGTCCTGCCCGCCGCCTACTTCCTTGCGGGCGCGCGTGACGGCCGCGTGCTGTCCGTGCCGCTCGAGGCGGCGCTCGCGCTCGCGCCGCCGCCGCAGCCGCAGCAGCAGCGGCCAGAAGTCACGACGACCCTCTTCGACCTGGGCTTTGGCGGCCCTGGCGGCGTTGGAAACAACAACAACAACAACAACAACCACCACCAGGCAGCAGCAGCAGGAGCAGCAACAACAGCAAAAGAGGCAGCAGCGCAATCAGTGCGGGCGCTCCTGCCCGTGTCTGCGGCCGCCGGGGGCGTCGTGGCCGTCGGCGCCTCGGGGCGCGTGGTGGCGCTCGGCGCGGCGGGGGGGCTGCGGGCCCCGTCGGCCTACTGCGGCCCGGGCGGGGACGTGGAGGACCCGGCCGGCGGAGCGGCCGCGGCGGCCGCGGCCGGGCGCGGGGCGCTGCTGGGGGAGTGGTGGCTGCCGCTGCGGGTCGGCGCGGCGGCGCTGCTGCCGCTGCCGCCCGCGCCGCTGCCCGCAGATCACTGCCCCGTTGCTGCCGATGGCGCCCCTTCCTCAGCCCCTCCCCCCGTCCTCGCGCCCCTCCTTCTGCTCATCGCGCCCGCCGGAGGGACCGAGCGCGGAGGTGGTGGCGGCGGCGGCGGCGGCGGCCGACCGCTGGTCGCCTGCCGCCTCGCGTCGCTCTGGCGCACGGCCGGCGGCGGCATCGAGCTTCGCTGGTCGCCGCCCCCGATCGAGGCGCTCGCGCGCGTGCCTTTGCCCCTGTGGGGAGGCGACGGCAGCAGCAGCAGCAGCCTGAGGCCCTCTGCTGCTCCTCCTGCCGTGCACCTGGCCGTCGCGGCGTTCCGGGGGTCGGGCCTCTGCCCGCCCGTCGTCGCGCTGGTGGCCGCGGGAGGGGGCGCCGTGATGGTGTCGCCACCGCCCGCTCCTTCTCCTGCTCCTCCTCCTCCTCCTTCCGCTGGCCCCGCGCCGGTGGCGGCGGCTCCGGTGGCGTCGCCGTGGCACGAGGTGGCGGCGGCGCTGCTAGACGCGGCGATGTACGTCCCCGGGTCGTCGTCGTCGGCGGGAGGAGCAGCAGCAGTGGCGACGACGACGACGACGACGGCGACGACGACGACGACGACGACGACGGCCGCAGCAGCGGCAGCGGGCGCCAGCCGGTCGCTCGACCGCGCCATGGCCGCCCTCGCGCGCCTGGCCGCGGCCCGACGCGCGCTCGCGTCCGCCTCGCTCGCGCACGACGGCCTCCTCCGCGCGCTGGCCGCCGAGCTGCACCTGCTCCGCGGGCGGATGAGCGCTTGCGGCGGCGGCGGCGGCGGCACTGCGGCTGCGGCGGCAGCAGCAGCAGTGGCCGCGCGCCTGTCCGTCTCACTCCAGCCCGTCGCCCTCGTCCTGGCGCCCGCCTCGTCCACGTCCTCGGCGCGCCAGCTCGCCGTGCGCGCGTGCGTGCGCAACCGCGCGGGCGCCTCCGGCCTCGGGCTCGGCGGAGGGTGGCAGCTGGCCGTGTCGTGGGTGCCGGACGGCGGCGGCAATGGCGAGGGTGGTGCGGCGGCGGCGACGGCGGCGACGACGGTGGCCGTGGCGCTGCCCCCGCTGCCGCCGCCCGCGTCCGAGGCCGACGTCACCGTGCTGCTGCCGCTGCCCCCCTCGCCCGCGGGCGGCTCGGCGGCCGTGGAGCGGGGCGGGGGGTGGCAGGACCAGCAGCAGCAGCGGCAACGGCAGCAACGGCAGCCCGCGCCCCCCCCGCCGCCTCTGCTCGGCCAAGGGGGGTGGCTTCAGGCCGCGCTCATCAAGGCCCCCGCGACGGTCTTGTGCCCGCCCACCGTCGCCGTGTTCGCCCCCAGCACGCGCGTCAGCGCCCTGCACCTCGCAGCGGCGGCCGAGCGCGCCTTGGGCGGCGGCGGGGGCGCTGCTGCTGCCGCTGCCCCGCTCGCGACGGGCGGCCGCGTGGCCGCGGGCCCCTCTGGCGCGCTGCTGGCGGGGCTGCGCGTGCAGCGGGAGGGCCAGGAGAAGGATGCGGAGGACGAGGAGGGCGAAGAGGACGACGACGGCGCGGCGAAAGACGACGAGCAAGACGACTGGGCGGCCGCGGCGCGCGCGTGCACGCTTCGGTTTTTGGAGGTGGGGGTGGGGCGGCAGCAGGAGCGGGGGCGGCGGCGGCAAGGCGCGCAAGCGGCGACGGCGGCGACGACGGCGGTTCTGCCTGGCAGCTACAAGCGCGCGCGGGCCGGTCATGGCGGCGACGCCGCCGACGACGCCATGCACGTCGACGACGACGAGGAGGACGATGACAAAGACGACCAAGAGGCCGCCGCGCCGCCCTTTTTGGAACGGTGGCTGCGGCGCGTGGTTGCGGGGGGAGGGTGGGCGGGGCTCGGGGGCGGCGGCGGGGGCGGCGGTGGGGACGCGCCGGCCGGCGCGCCGCTCCTGCAGGCGTCGGGCGCGCGCGTCGACGCGTCGTGGCCGCGTCGCCGCCACCAGCAGGCCGCGGGTCCGCGCGAGCGCCCGCTGGTCGTGCGCGTGCGCGCGCGGGGGCCCGGGCACCTGGCCGAGGCGCGGGCGGCGGTGGCGGCGCCTGTGCTGCGGGCGCTCGCGGGGGGCGGCGGCGGCCGCGGGAGCAACGAGGACGACGACGACGACGACGTGGAGGACGGCCACGGTGCCCGCACCACCGACGTCAAGTGGCGCCTGCAGTCGGACCGCGCCGCGCTCGAGCGCGCGCGCGCGGACCTGGCCGCCCTCCGCGCGCAGGCCCTGGCGGCCAAGCGCGACGCCGACGCCGCGGCGCGGGCGAGGGCGGGGGCGGCTGGGGCGTCGGCGTCGGCGTCGGCGTCGGCGTCGGCGTCGGCGTCGGCGCCGCTGGAGGAGCTGGCGTCGCTGCTGGCGCGCGCCCGCCGCGGGGTGGCCGACGCGCACGCGGGCCTGGCGCGCGCCTCCGGTGCGGCGGTCCAGGTGGCCGTTTGCTGCGGCAGCGACGCTTGAGAGGAAGGGGGGGGTCTTTTCGGCGGGGGCTGGGGCAGCGCAGCCGCCACGCCGTCGTCGCCGTCGCCGGCGCCGAGTCCTCTTCCTCCTCCTCCTCGCGACGACCCCGTTTCTTTCGCACAGACACACTCGCTAAAAACGCAACACACCTAGAGACCCAACCGCAACTCCCCAGCAAGCCTCTCACACGCGCGCACGCACCGCAAACAGCCCTCCGCTCTCTCTAACCCGCGCAGGCCGAAAAGCCAAAAGACCTCTTTTTGACCCGCGCGCGCGCCCGGTCTTGGACAGCGAGACGCCGCAGGTGAGGCCGTGCAAGTCTTTACGGTCTCTTTGCTCTCCGCTGCGCCGCGCGCGCGCCGTCTGAGAGACCCTAGGCGAGCCGCGCGCGCGCGCGCGCTTTGAGGGAGCGAAAACAGCGGTGGTCTCTCGTGGCCTTGACTCGTGCGCACTCGCGCTCTCACCCGCCCCCGGCACCCCTCCTTCCGACCCCCTTCCTCCCTCCATAACACCCCCAACAGAGAGACCAAGCAAGCACACATCCCCATCAAACAACCGACCAAACACCCCAGAGGAGAGGCGGAAGCAAGCAAAGGAAGGAAGGAGCAGCAGGCATGGCGCCGCCGCCGTCGTCGCCGCCCTCGGCCGCCGCCGCCGCCGCCCGCCGCCGCACTCGCCGCAGCCGCCGCCCCCTGCCCCTGAGCGGCCTCGTCGCGCTTGTCGGCGCCGCCCTCTCCGCGGCCGCCAGCCTCCCCGCCCGCGCGTCCGCCCAGTGCCCCATCTCCCTCACCTTTTATCCGGATGGCGGAATTGGGGCCATCAACGCCCCCTCGGCGTGGTCCAAGCGCAACCAGAGCGACGCCGGCAACGACCGCGACGACGCCTTGCTGCCGATCGCGCTGTACGGCATCCCCGCGCCCAAGCTGCACGCCATGCCGGTCAGCCCCGTGCTCGGGCCCGCGGGGACCCTCGTTCCTGGTGCTTGCACGAGGGGCGGGCCCGCGGCGGCCACGAGGCGGCGCCGCGAGCTGCTGCAGGCGGACGGGGGCCCGCTGGCGGTCCCTGCGAAATTCTCCTTCCGCTGGTCGATCGACGGGGGCGCCCCGCGCGTGGGGCCCGACGGGCCGGCCGTCAACGCCACCACGGGGGCGCTCATCTTCCCCGCCGCAGACGTCGGCGGGGAGGTCTGGAACCTGAAGGACGGCGCGCACACGCTCACGCTCACGTTTGCCGTCGCCGCGGGCAGCGGGCGGCTCGCCGACGGCACCCCGGTCCCCGCGGCCGACCTCACCGTCTCCCGCACGGCCGTCTTCTACAAGCTGCTCGAGCGGCCCACGGCCAAGGTGGCCGTGGGCACGTGCCAGCCGTCCTTCACGATCGGCATGACCGACATGTGGCCCGACGCCATCCCCATGATGGACACCGAGGGCAACGTCGTGCCGTCCTCGGCCGCCCCGGGCACGGCCAAAGCCTTTTTGAGGCCCGTCTACCACCTCTGGGGCCGCTTCCAGGAGGGCATGAACGGCGAGGCCTTCATGGGCGAGGACGCCGAGCACTCGCGCGAGGTCCACTTTTTCGACCGCTACTACGTGCGCGAGATCGGGAGCCCGCGCAAGCTCGACGTCGAGAAGGCCGACCTGGCCCCGGGGTACTACGAGGCAAACGTTGAGGGGTCGCTCACTTCCGATTACCCCTCGCTGGTCGCTCTGCCGGGCGCGGACACGTACGGCCAGGAGGGCACAGTGTACACCTCCTTGGGCGTGGGCGGCATCTTCGAGGCCACGGACCTGTCGGCGAAGGACAAGTTTAGCGGGGCGTACGTCCAGGGGATCAACGGCACGCGCGTGGGGGTGCAACGCTCGAAGACCGCGCTGCTGTCGATGAGCGGGCCCGACGCGCCCCCCGCGGTCGGGGAAAAAGTCGCGTTCAACTGGCAGTGGCACGGCCTGGGCAACGCGACGTGCGCGGTGGACGGCAGGCTCCGCGGTAACGTGGCGCAGGCCGCCAACAACGCCGAGGGCGCGTGCACGAGCCCCTACACGCTCACGATCCCGGACCGCCTCAACCACACGCTCAGCGTCACATTTTCCGACGTGTGCGGCGCGCGACGCACCGAGACGCTGACGTTCGGGGCCGAGCGCCTGTGGTCGACCGACGCGGTCCTCGACGGGCTGGCGATGGCCGACTCGGCCCTGCCGCTGCAGGACCCCATGCTGGGGTCGGCGCAGCTGCTGCAGGGGGGAGGCGGGGCGCTGGGGGGCGGGGAGCGCGCGATGGGGCGCGGGCGCAACGGCGCGGGCGGCGGCGCGATGGTGGCTGGTGCCTCGTCGGCGGCGCTGGTGCTGGGCGCGGCGGTGGTGGCGGCCGTGATGGTGGGCGGGCTGTGATTGCGATTGCCTATGTATTAGGAGAGACAGAGATAGAGAGACGGGAGAGATAGATAGATAGATAGAGTGAAGTCGTGATTTGGTGTGCTTCGGCGTTTTTTTGGTCCCGCCGTCGTCGGTCGAAAGGTGAGAGTTTTTAAAGCAGTTGTTCTTCTACGTACGGTCAAAGATTAGCCGTTGTCGTTGTTGTTGGTTCGTTTCTAGTTCGTCCGCGTGCGGTGTGTTGTGATCGTAGTCGTGACTGTGGCTCTCGGGGGGGCGTAAGTGGGCGGCGGCGGGTTGGGAGAGAGAGCGAGAGCGACGCCGACGCCGACGCCCCCCCACACGCCCCACCGCTCGAAAAACAAAAACAAAATCACCGCCCCTTCGCCTTGGCGTACACAAACAGGATCCCCGCCCCCAGGCCGATGAAGATCGACGCCAGGTTCTGCGGCGACGACGCCTCGTGGAACAGCACGATCCCCACCACCGCCACGGGGATCTTGTTGAGCGCCCCGACGAGGGAGTAGATCGTCGCGGTGGTCTGCGACAGAAACCAAAGGGCGGAGAACGAGATGCCGAACCCGATCAGTCCCCCGAGCACGGCCACGGCGCCAAACGCCGGGTTTTGGAAAGCCGGCTGGGCCAGGAGTCCCCGGTGCTCGCCAAAGGCAAACATCAGGACGAGGACGGGCGGGATGGAGAGGGCGTTGTTGTAGAGCACCATGGAGAACTCGTCCATGCGGCGGCGGTCGGTGGTGTGCTCGGCGACGCGGTCCATCACGCTCCGCAAATACAGGGCGTAGGCCGAGGTCGTGCCGCAGTTGACGATCTGCCAGCCGTAGCCCGACCACGTGAAGCTGAGGTCCGTGTAGGCGCCCACGGCCGCGGATACCAGCATCAACGCGAGCGTGGCCCAGACGGCGGCGGTGTAGCGCTTGCCGTAGATCAGGACGTCGCAGGCCGCGGTGACGACGTTGGACAGGTTCTTCCACACGGTCACCATCGCCACGCCCACGTGCTGCAGGGCGTAGAAGGACGAGCCCACCATGGCGACGAAGATGAGGTTGACGGGGAACCACACGCGCACGAGGTCGCGCTTGAACGGCTGGGGCTTCACGTACCCGAGCGCCTGGCACAGGCGCACGAGCGCCACCGCGAGCGCGCACTGAAACGCGAGGAGGGCATTTGGCGCGGTGAAACCAAAAGATTTTGGGTTGAGGGCGTGCTTGTTGAGCAGGACCATGCTTCCCGAGGCGGCGCAGTAGCACATCCCGGCGACGAGCACCGTGGGAATGCCGCCGATGGTGGGCGCGGACAGGATCGAGGGCTTTGGGCTGGGCGCGCCGCCGTCGGCCCGGGCGTTGGGGTTGGGCGACGGCGGGCCGCCGCCACCGCCGTTGCCGTTGCCGCCGTCTCCGGCGCCGCCGCCGCCTTTGCCGAGCAGCCCGGCCTCCTCGTCGTTGCCGTGGCTGTGGCCCTGCTCGCCCGCCCCCGTGACCGACATCGGCTTCATCCTGCTGCCGCTGCTGTTGCCGCCGCTGCGGGGTCGGCCGCGCGCGCTTGTGGGGCGCTCCACTTGCCCCCGCCCAAAAAAGCAGCAGCTGCTTCTTCTTTGCTTTTAGCTTTTGAGCCCGCCGCGCTCTCTCTGCAAGGCCGATCCGGGGCCTCGGCCCTACAGGGGGGCTCTTATGCGCACGCGCGTGCCCACTGGCGTCGATCCACCGGGGCGCGCGCGCGGCCTGGGGGCGGTTTGGCTTGGGGAAAGAGGGCGGAGAGGGGGAGGGGAGGGAGGGAGGGAGGGAGTGGGGGAGGAGCTGCCCTCAACGAACTTGAAATCGCGCTTGCGGGTTGGGGGTGTGGCCGATTCGCTGTGTGCTGTGTCGAATCGCGAGACAAGGGGGTCACAGGTCAGGAGGTGTGATTTGTGTGAGTGATGATGTTGTGGGTTTGCGCGTGTGAGGGGAGAGAGAGAGAGCCGTTCTCAAAAGAGCAGAAGAGAGGCGGGCGGCGCCGACGGCAGCGCGCGCCTTCGTCGCTCGAACGCAACCGCCTCGACGATCTCTCGCGCGCTCGCTTTCTTTTTCGCTTGCAACAATGCACAATGTCATCATCCTACTCTCTTTAGAGGGCCATAGGGACGACGGGGCTGGGGCGGCACAGCGGGGTTGGGAGGAGGTAGGAAGAGCAGCACGCGCCTCCTCCTCCTCCTTTTGATCCTGCACTCGTCCCCCCGCGCCCCCCTCGGCGCCCGTCTTCTTCCAACACACCCAAAAAAAAAACGAAGACCCAAAAATCAAACCGCCAGCGCGGGCGTCTCCAGGTCGATGTCGCCCATCCCCTCCTCCTCGCTCCCGCCCCCCTCCTCCTCGTCTGTGCTCCCGTCCGCGTCCCCGTCCACCTCGGCGTTGGCCGCCTCGAGCGCCTCGAGCCGCTCCGCCAGCAGGCGGTCGTCGCGCTCGCTCACCGCGCGCGCCGACTCTTTGACGACCAGCCTCCCCTTGGTGGAGGCGATCGAGGCCGCGGCCGCGTCGCACGCGCGCGTGAGCACCTCGACCCCCTTCACCTTGTCGAGGGTCTGCGTCGTCAGCACGTAGAGGGGCGGGGCCACCAGCACCATCTTGACGGGGCAGTCGTCCGTCGACTCGGCCTCGGCCGCCTTCATGGCCGCGCGGATTTTTTCCACGCCGTCGTAGCTAAAGTTGGTCATCTCGACGTCGGCGCGCACTTTGACGGGCTGGGGGGTGAGGCGGCGGCGCACGTTCTTCATGAGGGCCTCGCGCACGGCGGGAGTCAGGACCGACTTGGCCGCCTTGATGGCGGCGGCGGCGGCGGCGGCCTCGGCCGCGGCCGCGGCCGCGGCCGCGGGGTCGTCGACCGCGGACGCGGGGACAGGGGCCGGCTGGGGGTTGGCCTTCAGCTCCTCGAGTTTTGCAAACGCCGACGCGCCGTCGTCCGCCACCATCGCGCGGAACGCGTCCAGCGCGTGCCCGTGCAGGCGGTACAAGGGCCACCCGACCTGCCCGTACAGCTGCTCCAGGTCCTCCCCTGTGGTCTCGCTCACGTGCCGCAGGATCGAGTGAACGAGCTTGGACTTGCCAAACCGCTCCTCTGCCGCGGCCACGTCTTCGGGCGACACGCGCCGCTTGGACAGGTCGATGTACCCCTTCTCGCGGTCGACGCGCAGCACCATCACTGGCTCCGTGCGCCCGACCTTGATGAGCTTGTTGACCGAGCGGATGCGCCGCCGCGACAGCTCGGACAGCAGGATCATCCCCTCCACGCCCGCGTACTCGAGCAACGACACATAGGCGCCCATCTCGGCGATCGACTTCACCTGCACCATCACGACGTCGTCAACCTCCGGGTAGCGCGACTCGTACATGCGGCAGTCCTGGTGGGAGGAGGAGGAGGTCGGAGGGGGGAGGCCTCCCCCGGCGTCCGCCATGTTGTTTTGGGTGTTGTTTTTTGTGGTTTGGGGGGCTGTGGTTCGGGGAGAGGCGGGGGCGGGGCGGGTGAGCAGCGGCGACGGCAAGAGCGGCAGCGGCGGCTTGGCGCGCCGGTGTGTGTGTGCTGTCGAGAGAGGCGGGGTGCTCGACGGCCGGAACGGGGCGCCTCGTGTGCACCCGGGGGGGGACTCGATCCGCGCGCTCTGTGCGCGGCCGAGCGGCGCGAGGAGGGCGCGCGCGCGTGTGTGCGCGGGCGCGGGTCGAAGGCAGCAGAGCGAGGAGGAGCAGAGAGTGCACTCAACCGCCCGTCTCCCGTTGCTCCTCGCTCGCTCGCGGGATCGCGCGCCAGGGGGCCGACTCGCGCCGATCGCGACCAGTAGCTCTAGTTGTGTGTGTGGCGTACCTGCCTGGTCGTGCGTGGAGAGCGCTCGGCGTAGAGAGAGAGAGAGAGAGAGAGGGAGCACGAGCCGCCCTTTTGGTTTCTCACGGCGCGCGCGCGAGTTTTCTCTCTTTCGGGGAGGGAAGGCGGTGCCGTGTGGGGGATTTGCGTGTGCGTGTTTGTGGGTTGAGATGTCTGTGATCGAATGGGAGTGGTGGCGTTTGCGTGGGTGATCGTGAGAGAGAGGGAGGAGAGAGAAGGGGAGAGAGGAGAGAGGAGAGAGGAGAGAGGGAGGCACTCCAGCACACATCATGAGCCCCTCTCTCGTCCACCCCGCACGCACACGCAACACTCACACCAATCCCGAAACACGCCCCAATCTCCTTCTGCTGCTTCTGCTAGTGCTCGACACAGCTGGGGGGGAGTGCTGAAACAGCGCACTCGCCATCGACGTAGACAAGCGATCGACAGACCCATCGGTTCAAAATACCCCCCCTCTCTTGCTTCGTTCCGCCAAAAAACCCATCCAAACTCCTCGCACAAACGCGCCCGATGGACGCATCGCTGCCGGACCAGGTGGACGAGGTGATGGCAGCGGAGGCGGGAGGCGGCGCGATGCCCGCCGCGCACCGCAAGGCCCACAGCGGCGTCGTGACCGGCAGCGGCGTCGGCGCGCCCGCCGCCCCAGCGGCTGCAGACGACGCCGCGCCCACGTCGGCCAAGGGCGGCGGCGGCGGCGACACGCCCAACAACAACCCACGCCCGCCGTCCGCCGCCGCCATCCCGCCGGCCGCCCCGCAGCCGGCAGCAGCAGCAGCAGCGAAACCAGAGCCGGAAGCGGCAGCGGCAGAAGAGCAGCAGCAGCCGGGCGACGACGAGGCCGAGGACCCGCGGAGGACACGCCTGGCCGCCTCTGCAACCGCGCTCCTGCAGCGCCACTGGGGCTACTCGTCCTTCCGTCCGCCCCAGCTCGACGCTGTGCTGGCGTGCGCGCACGGGCGCTGCGACACGATCGTCCTCTTCGCCACGGGCACGGGCAAGTCGATGTGCTTCCTGCTGCCGCCGCTCATGCTGGCCGTCGAGGAGCAGGAGCAGCAGCAGCAGCAGCAACCCACCACCACCCAGAACAAGCCCGCCGTCGCGCTCGTCGTCTCCCCGCTCATCTCGCTCATGCAGGACCAGGTCGGCGCCCTCACCGCCCGCGGCCTGCGCGCCTGCTTCCTGGGGTCCGCCCAGTCGTCGGCGCAGGTGCGCGCCGACGCGTTTTCCGGCAAGTTCACATACGTCTACCTCACCCCCGAGCTGCTCTTGAGCAGCGCCGACGACCTGTCCCGCCTGCGCTCGCGCGCGCGCGTCGTGCTGCTCGCCGTTGACGAGGCCCACTGCGTCTCCGAGTGGGGGCACGACTTTCGACCCGCCTACACCCGCCTGGGCGAGGCGCGCGCTTTGCTCCCTGGCGTGCCCGTCATGGCCCTCACGGCCACGGCCACGGCCGCCGTGCGCGCCGACATCGCGCGGCAGCTGCACCTGGGTCGCACCGACCTGGGCTACGCCTCGGCACCCCTCCGCGAGTTCGTCACGTCCTTTGAGCGCCGCAACCTCCGCCTCTCGGCGCGCAACCGCTCGGGCGTGCCCGGGGGCACCTTGGGGGCCCTGCAGCCGCTCGTCGACGCGGCGCTGGCCGCCCGCTCGAGGGGGGCGCAGCTCGACCCGACCGTGGTCTACTGCCTCACCACGCGTGAGGTGGACGAGCTGTCCGAGGGCCTGTCGCGCAAGGGCCTGCGCGTGGCCAAGTACCATGCCAAGCTCTCGCTGCAGGACCGCCAGGACGCCCACCGCGCCTTCCTGGACGACTCGGCCGAGCTGGTCGTCGCGACCGTCGCGTTCGGGATGGGCATCGACAAGGCCAACGTGCGGCGGGTCGTCCACGTCAACTTACCCGCCTCGCTGGAGCAGTACGCGCAGCAGGTCGGGAGGGCGGGGCGCGACGGGCTGCCGTCCGAGTGCTCGCTGCTGTGGTCGCACGCCGACGTGGGGCTGCTGGACCGCATCAAGGGGCAGTCGATGGGCGGAGGAGGAGGAGGGGCGCCTGGGGGTGGTGGTGGGTTTGGAGGCGGCGGGGGTGGGTTTGCGGGCGGGGGCGGGTTTGGGCCGCCCGCCCCTTCTTCGGTTGGCAGCGGCGGCGGCGGCGCGGCCCCGTCGACGGGGGAGTGGGCGCGGCGCGCGCACGAGCGCGGCGTCGCCGGGTCGCAGGCGTACGCGTCGTCGGGCGCGTGCCGCCACGCGCTGCTCGTCAACTTCTTCGCGCCGGGCACCCTGCCGTCCGAGGGGCCCTGCGCGGGCGGCTGCGACAACTGCGAGCGGCGCTGGGGAGGCAGGGGCGGGGGCGGGGGCGGCGGCGGCGCCTCGGGCGGCGCGGCAGCAGCGGCGGGCGGCGGCGGGGCCAACAACAACGCCCACCAGCAGCCGGCCAACGACACGACGCGCGACGTGTCGCGCGAGGCGCTGCTGCTCCTCTCGGCCGTCGACGGCCTGCGCGGCTCCTACGGCATGGGCCGCGCCGTGCAGATCCTGCGCGGCTCCCGCGCGCGCGACGTGCAGCCGTGGATGGTCGAGCTGCGCGCGGCCGACGGCGCGACGCGCCTGCACGGCTCGGGATCGCACCGGAGCGAGGCGTGGTGGAAGGCGCTCGCGGGCCTGCTGATGGGCGCGGGGATGCTGCAGCTGGTGTCGCGGCAGTTCGGAGGGGGAGGCGGGGGCGGGGGCGGCGGCGGCGGCGGCGGGGGGCGCGACTCGTTCTCGGCGCTCGCGCTCGCGCCCGGGGGCGTGAGCTTCCTGCGCGCCGCGGCCGCCGCGCCCGACCGCCAGCCCCCTCCCCTGCCGCTGGCGCTCTCGGGCGACATGCTGCGCGAGGAGTCGGCGGCCGACCGCGCCGCGCGGGCGCGGCAGGAGGCCGAGGCGCGCCGCCTGTCGGCCGAGGCCAAGCGCAACGAGGAGCAGGAGGAGCGCCAGGCCCTCGAAGACGCCCTCAAGGCCGCGCGCAGGGCCGCGGCCAGGTCCCTGGGCCACGCCGACGCGGCCGCGCTCGTCAGCGACGTGGCCCTGCGCAGCCTCGCGTCCGTGCGGCCGGCGTCGGTCGGCGACCTCCTCTTCGTCGAGGGGTTTGGGCAGGCCGCGCGCGAGCAGTACGGCGCCCCCCTCGTGCAGGCGCTGGCCGAATTTTGCGCGGGGAGCAAGTTCCTCAAGGTCAGCACGGGCTGGAAGCGCACGTCTGGCGGGGGGAGCAGCGGCGGGGGCAACAGCGGCGGCGGCGCAGGCGGCCGCGGCGGCGACGGCGCGCTCCCTCCGGGACTGGGCCGCCTCGTCGCCGCGGGCCTTCAAGGCCTGGCCCCGCCGCTCGACGCGTCCGACCCGGCCTGGATGGCCGAGCTGCTGGCCAAGCGCGTGCTCTCCGAGCCAAAGGCGTCGGCGCTCGAGGCGCTGGTGCAGTGGCGCGGGGGCGCATCGTGCGCGTCGATCGCGGCCGCGCGCGAGCCCAAGCCCATCCAGGAGTCGACGGTGGTGGGGTACCTGGGCGACTGCTTCGCGCACGGGCTGCTGCGGCCGGAGGAGCTCGGGCGGCTGCTGCAGGAGGCGGTGCCCTCGGCGGCGGGCGGCGGGGGCGGGGGCGGGTCGGCCGCGGCGACGGCGGCGGCAGTCGAGCGCGCGCGCGCGGCGGTCGAGGCGCGGTGGCAGCGCGGGCCGCGCGGCATCAAGGACGGCCTCCCCGAGGAGGACTCTTACGGCCTGCTGCGCGTAGTGGCGGCCATGATGGTGCGCGGGATGCTCCCCGGGGGCGCGGGGATGGTGGTGGCTGCGGCCGCGGGGGCGGGGGTGCCCTCTGCCGGCGTCGTGCTGGACGGTGCCGTCGTCGCCGCCGCCGCCGCCGCCGCCGCCGAGTCCCCCCCCGCCGCCGCCGTCCTGCCCCCGCACCTCGACCCCCTGCTCACCCCCCCGCGCGGCCCGGGCCTGTCGGTCTTCCGGCGCTGGGCCGCGGGCGCCTCGCTGCCGGCGGCCGCGGGCGTCGTGCCCCGGGGGGCCGCGCTGGTCTACCTCGCCGACGCGCTTGGCACGGGCGCTGGCGCCTCCTCGACCACCCCCTCTTGCCCCCTGCTGGCGCGCCTCGCGTCCGAGCTGGACCTGACCGAGCCCGCGGCGCGGCGCGTGGCCGCGGCCGTCGAGCGCGCGGGCGCGGGGGGGCTTGGGGCGGTCAAGGACGCGCTCGAGGCCGAGGCGGCGGCGCAGCAGCAGCAGCACCCGCAGCCCCAGCAGCAGCAGGCCGTGCCGACGGGGTACGAGCACATCAAGGGCGTGGCGGCGCTGATGGCGCGGCGCGCCCTCTGGTTTGCGGAGAATCCCGGGCAGGGGGCGGCGGCGGCGGGCGCCAACAGCAACAAGCGCGGACGGGCGGAGGAGGGGCAGCAGGCGGGGGGGGGCGGGGGCGGCGGCGAGGAGGAGGAGGCCGCAGCGGCCGACGGTGCCGCCGCCGAGGCCAAGCGCTACGCGCCCGAGCCGGCGCCGGCCATCACGCTCGCGGCCGTGCGCGACGCGCTGTCGGACTTGGGCGGCAGCGCCACGGCGCCGCAGCTGCTGGCCCGGCTGGCTGCTGGGGCCGGCGGCGGCGGCAGTGGCGGGGGCGGCGGCGCCGCGGCCGGCCCCGCCGCGCGGCAGCAGCTGGCCGCCGCGCTCGAGGCGCTCATCGGCGACGACGAGGTGTACCGCCGCGGCGGGTCGGCCGTCGCGTCGGTGCGCCTCGACCTGGACGACGCCGAGGTGGCCTACTGCTTGATCTGAAGAGATGAAGGAGGAAGGAGGAGGAGGAGGAGGCGGGAGGAGGAGGAGGAGGGCGGCGACGACGACGACGACGACGAGGAGGTAGAGGCGCGCCCGACCGACCGACGGAAGCCAAAACGCATAGAATTACAATGATGCACACGACGCAGAGAAAAGCGCACGCAACACGTGAGAGAGCGAGGGAGATGCAGACAAGACACGGCTCCGACGAAGAGTGGGCGCGGGCAGGGAGGTATGTATGTGGGAGGAATGATGAGAGAGAGAAAAGAAGCGCCAAGGCGAAAAGAAGGCGGCGGGGGGGAGGCGAGGAGCGGCACAAAACGCGCGCGCTGCTTTGTTCCTCTCTTCACGCCCGCCGCGGCAGCTGCACCATCGGCAGCGACGGGCCGTCGTTGTTGTTGCCGCCCTGCCGCTGCTGCTGATGCTGCTGAGACTGCTGCTGCTGGGCCTGATGCTGAGACTGCTGCTGCTGCTGCTGCTGCTGCTGCTGCTGCTGCTGCTGCTGCTGCTGCTGCTGCTCGGGCCTCAAAAACACAAACGAGACGAGCGAGATCACCGCAGGGGTGCTCAGCAGCGACACGGCCGTCACCCCCAGCAGCAGCATGTAGACCTGCGGCGGCAGCACGCGCATCTGGCTGGCCATGGCCAGGAGCACGTAGCCAAATTCGCCGATGTGCGCGAGGGAGCACCCGACGGCCCAGGCCGTGCGCCAGGGCACGCGGAAGGCGCGCACGACCAGCGCGATGGCGGCGGACTTTGTCAGCAACACCAGCAGCGCGCCCAGGGCGAGCACCCTCGCGTGCTGCGCGAGGAAGCGGGGCGACGTGACGAGGCCGATGGACGCGACGAAGAGGGCCGCGAGGACGTTCTGGATCGACTCGACGGCGTGGGCGAGCGGGGAGCGCAGGCGGCGCGGGCGGCGGTGGGCGGCTGAGTGGTGGTTGGCGCCAGCGGCCGCAGCAGCAGACGCGGCCGCGGCGGCAGCAGCAGCGGTGTTGCCGCCGCCCCCGGCCGCGCCAAAGCTTCCCCCGCTGCGCGAGGGCGGGCGGTGGCGGCGGGGCAGGCCGCCGCCGGCGCCGCGTTGGTGCGGGCTGTCCACGGGCGACGCGCCCGAGGACGAGCCTCCGGATGAGTGGGCCGCGAGGGACTCGCGGCGGGCGAGGGGGCCGTTGTTGTTGTTGTTGTTGCCGTTGCCATTGCCGCCGCTGCCAAAGCCGCCGCCAGCGCCGTCGCCCGCGCGCGGCGACTGCAGCGGCGACGGCTCAAAGGCGGCCGCCGGCGGGCGCGGGGCCTCCGGGTCGCTGACGGTGCTGGGAGGCTTGCGCGCGGTGAGCTTGGTCAGCGCGATGTTGCTGGCGGGGTGGCCGTAGCCGTTGCCGCCGCCGGCGTCGCCGCCGCCGCCGCCAAAGCCGCCACCGCCGCCGCCGCCCAGCAAAAACGCGCCCTCGCCGCCGCCGCCCCCGTCGTCGCCCGACCCGCTGCTCGTCTCGTCGTCGTCCGCGTCGCCCGGCCAGGCGCCGCCGCCGTCGCGCACGGGGGCGTACCTGGCCCGGTTGTGCTGGTTGAGGTGATCCTTGCCGCCAACACCGCCGCCAAAGGCCGCGGCGGCCGCGCGCGAGAAGAAGCCGCCGCCGCCGCCGTTGGCCGCCGCTGATGCTGCCGCGCCGCCGCCCCCCGCCAAAAGCAGCGGCTCCGACATGAGCCGCCGCTCGGCCACGGCCAGCATCGCGCCGGCCACGAAGGCGCCCAGCTCCTCCGACAGCTCCAGCTGCCCGCACGCCCACGCCAGCGACAGGGCGTACGCCACGAGCGACACTTGGACGAGCTCGGCCGACGCGCGCCGCACCAGCAGCCGCAGCGCGGGGGGCAGCACAAAGCGCGCGCCGACGGCGGCCGCGCCGGCGACGGCAATCAGCCTGCCCAGGGTCTCGAGCGCCAGCAGGGCCACGGCCAGCGCCGAGGGCCCCGCCGCGCGCGCGACCGCTTGCGCCGCTTTCGTCGCCGCGGCCGCCGCGGCCGCCGCCGCCGCCGCGTCCCCGCCGGGACCCGCCTGCACGGCCTGCGCCGCCGCCACCGCGGCCGCCTGCGCCGCCGTCGCCGCTTTGGCGGCCGAGCGCGACGCGTGCCCGAGCGCAGGCATCAGCGCAAACATCAGCCCCACGGCGCAGTCCTGCAGTACCAGGGTCCCCAAGGTGATCTTGCCGAAGAGCGTGCGCTGCAATCCCCGCGCCTCGACGCACTTGACGACCACGCTAGTCGACGACATGGAGAGCAGCGCGCCGACGAAAACCCCCGTCCCCGCGGGCAGGTGGAAGAGTGCCGCCGCCAACCCGCCCGCCAACGCGAGCGCCAGGATCTGCAGGGCCCCGCCCCCCAAGGCCACCCCAAGCACAGAGCGCAGGCGCCCGAACGACAGCTCCCGACCCAGGGCGAAGAGCAGCAGCTGGACGCCCAGCTGCGCCATGGACTCGACCTGCACCAGCTCTCGGATCAGGCCCAGGCCCCCAGGCCCCACGGCCGCGCCCGCGACCAGGTACCCGTTGATGACGGGCTGGCCAAAGGCCTCGAAGACCGCGCCGCCGACGGCGGCGGCGAGCAGCAAGAAAGTGAGGTCCTGCACGAGCTGCGGGTCGAGCGTGAGGCTCGAGGCGGCGACGCCGTCTTTTCCACCCCCCGGGGTGGACAGCACGAATTCGTTCGCCCGCGAGTCCACGAGGCGGTCGACGTCCTTCTCGATGCGGTGGGGAAGGGCGGGCTCGGGCAGCGGCGGCTGCGGCTCGTCCTTTGGGGGAGGGGGCGCGGCGTCGTCGGCGGCGGCTGTGGGCTTGTCGTCGGGCGTGTCGGCGTTGGCGGCCTTGCTCTTGTCGTCGTCGTCGCCTCCCTTTCCTGCCTTTTTGCCGTCCGGCCGCCGCTCCTCGCCGCCATCCCCGCCCTTTGCGTTGGCGCCGCCCTCTTGGTCGCCGCCTTCGTCCTTAGCACCAGCGACATCGGGCGCCGCGTCGTCGCCCGCGCCCTCACCGTCGCCGCCGCCCGCGCCGTCACCGCCGCCATTGCCGCCGTCGCCGGCCTTGGACGCCTCGGCCTCGGCCTTGCGTTGCTCGCGCTCGCGCTCGCGCTGCTCGGCGCGGTCCTTGGCCGTGATGCGCGTGACGGTCTCGGCGTGGCCGACGTCGGGCGCGGCTGTGGTGCCGAGGCTGGCGAGCTCGGCGGCCACGCCAGCGAGGAGGCCGCCCGTCGTCGCGGCCGCGTCGGCGCCAGGCGGGCCGACGCCGCCGCCAACGCCGCTGCCAACGCCGCCGGCGTCGACGGCGGCGGAGGCGGCGGCCGCGGCGGCCACGGCCACGGCCGCCGCGGCTGCCGCCGCCTCTGGCGTGAGGGCGATGGGTGTAGCTGCGGCGCCGCCCGCCACTGCTGGAGTCGTTGTTGTTGTTGCTGTCGTTGCTCCAGCAGCGGCGCCCCCTTTTTTGCCGTCGCCGCCGCCAGCGCCGCCGCCCGCTGACGCCGCTGCCGACGCCGGCGCCGTGCCCGTCATGTTCTGCAGCAGCGCGGCGTTGGCCGTGATGTTCTGCAGCAGCGCCGCGTTGGCCGTCAGGTTCTGCAGCAGCGCCGCGTTGGCCGTGATGTTTTGGAGCAGCGCGCCGACCGCCGCCCGGTTGGCGGCCGAGAGCGCCGATGCGCCCGCCGCGCCGCCGCCGTTGTTGCCCTCCTCGCGCTCGTCGACGGCCGCCTCGGCCTCGAGCATCTCCTTGGTCTCCTCGCTGAACTCGCTGGTGAGCGCGTTGTTCACCGCGGCCACGATGGCGTCCACGGTGGTGTTGGCCGGAGGAGGAGGAGGAGGAGTGGACTCGGCGTCGGCTTCTTCGGCGGCGGCGTCAGACGAGGAGGCGTCGTCCTTCTCGTCGCCCTCTTTTTTACTCCTCGGCGCCGCCTCCTCCTCCTTTTTCTCCACCTGGTCGCGGCCGCCCTCGGCCTCCGGGTCTGCCCCGGCGCTCTTGATCGACTCCCAGAAGCCCTGCAGCAGGTCGCGGCGCCGGCGGCTCGGGGGTGGAAGAGGAGGAGGAGGAGCTAGGGCAGCTGCTGCGCCCGCGGCGACGCCGACTCCGCCGACGCCGCCGGCGAGCGCGACGCCGCCGGTGGGAACTGCCGCCTCGGCGCGCGCCCTGGCCGCGAGGCGCAGCGACGCGAGCGCCGCCGGCAGCAGCGCCGCGAGGACGACGCTGGCGAGGGTCGCGCGGGCCAGGAGGCCGCGCCGTGGTCGCGCGCGCGCCATGGGAGCGGGGACGGTTGTGGGGGAGAGGGAAGACTCCCGCTCTTCTTCCCTTTCGCGTCCGCGCGCCTCTCGCGCTTTCAGGTCACACTACCGGCGCACTCTGGAGGGTGCCCCGAGAGGACGCGCGTGCGCCTCTCAGCCGCGCGGCGGCGGCGCCATAGAGGTGAGAGCACGCGCGTCAAGTGTGTGAAAGCGAGGGTGCGTGTGTGCTTTTTCGTGTTGGGTGCGCGCTGTTCTTGCTCTTAGGAGAGGGCGACCAATGCCCCAAAGGTTTAGCGATGGATGTGAGGAGATAGTGCGTGTTTGAGGTGTGTGCGCGCGCCGTCGTGACTGATGTGATTGCGGGGGTGTCGACGCAAGGGAGTGTGGCCCAGAGTTGCTCCCTCTCTGCCCTCTCTCGCCCCCCCCCTTCCCTCCCAAAACACCCCCGCTCCCTCCTCGTCCCCCGCTTCTCCCTCTTTCCCCCTCCAAACGACGCCTCTTTAGACGGCTCCGTCAGGTGCGCTCCATCTTCCCCAGCGTCTCTGCGCGCCTCCCGCGGCCGCCATCGGCGCGCGCCACTGCTTGCTCCTGCTGCTCGTGCGGCCGCCCTCCTCCCGCCCCCTCCCTTGGGCGCGCGCGCGCCGCCGATCTCGCCGTCCGGGCGTGCGGCGCGCGCTGATTGAGTGCGCGCTTGCCCTAGTCCACCTACCGCCGGGCGCGCCGGGCGCTGGCTTCGGAGCGGGGAGGGCCCAAAGAGAGCGAGCGCGGAGCAGCAGCAGCAACAGCAGCAGCCAAAGCGGCAGCAGCAGCACTCGCTCGCCCCCTTTCGCCTCCGCCTCTTTCCGCCGACCTCCAGGCGCCTCGATCCCGGGGGACCTACTGCAATCGAGCGCCTCCGGCTCGGGCCGCTCGTGACCGCCGTGATCAGCAGCCGGAGCACACACGGCCGAGGAGACCGAGGGCGCTTGCCGCTCCCGCCGCCGCCGTCGCCGCTCAGCCGCCGCCGCCGCCTCTCTGCTCGGCCGCCGCTCACGCCCCTCTCTCCCCTTGCCCCCGCAACCCCCCCCCCCCCCCCCCAAAACCCCCCACAGAGCGCCTCTTAACAGCAGCAACGCCAAAGAAGATGGCCAAGGACGCCCCCGCCAAGCGCCAGGCCAAGCGCCCGGCCAAGGCCCTCGAGCCCGTCGCGCGCGAGTACACGATCAACCTCCACAAGCGCCTGCATGGCATCAAGTTCAAGGGGCGCGCCCCCCGCGCCATCAAGGAGATCAAGGCGTTCGCCGCCAAGGTGATGAAGACCAAGGACGTGCGCCTGGACGCGGGCTTGAACAAGGCCGTGTGGGCGAAGGGCATCCGCAACGTGCCGTTCCGCCTGCGCGTGCAGATTGAGCGGCGGCGCAACGACGACGAGGACGCCAAGGAGGCGCTCTACTCGTACGTGACGGCGAGCGGCGACCAGCAGACCAAGGGCAAGGGGACGGTCAAGGTGGAGACGGCCTGAAGAAGAGATTGACCGGAGAGATTGGGGGGGGGGGAAAGCGGGAGGGGGGGGGGGCTTGGATTGGCCGGCGCCCCTTTTCTTTTTTTGCCCGGGGTTGCGTGTTATTGTTTGTTTGCGCCGCCGCGGACAAACGAAAGCAGGAGAGCAAACCTTTGGACAAGAATGGAGGGTGCGTCGCCTTTTTCAGTCCCCTCGCTCGCCCTTTTTCTCTCTCTCCCTATCTCTCTCTCTTGATGTAAATGTGGCGCACGCGTTTTTCGTCTGTTTGGTTGGTAGTGAAGCCTCACTGTGAAGGGCGCGGGCGGGGGAACAGTGAAGGACGGCGCCGGCGGCAACGAGCTCGACCCAGCGCTGTCCCGCGCTCTTCTTCGGGACACCCGCGCGCACACCGCAACGCCCAAACCAAAACGAAGACGAGATTCTCGAACCCTCCAAACGAAGACCTCATCCATCTCTTACCCGACCATCGTGCAAGCACCCCCGCGCGCGCGCACTCGCGCCACGTCGGCCGAAAGAGGGAGAAGGAGGCTCCTCCCCCCCCACATCGCCAACAAACAATCGCGGCGCGCGCCGTCCAGGCCCACTCGTATCCACGCAGGGCCCAGCGCGCGCCCCTCTTCCAGGTTCGCGCGGGCATGGCGTCGTCGATGGCGGCCAAGGCCGCATCCGCCTCTTTGTCGTCGTCGATGGGGCGGCCGGGCTTGCTGCTGCGGGGAAAAGGAGGGCCCACCGGCCGCGCGGGAGGAGGAGGAGGAGGAGCGGCGACGGCGGGCCCGCCCTCGCTGACGCTGCTGTCGTCCGGGGCGGCGTCTTCGCCCGTCCCCCACGGCCCGCTGTTCTTGCAGGGTCGGCGGCGGCGAGGAGCAGGAGGCGCGGGTTGCCGCATCTTGAGCGCCGTCGGCGGCGCCATCGGCGACGGCGGCGGCGGCGCTCGCCGCTGTCCCCGCCGCCCCCTCGCCGCCGCCGCTCCGGCCGCCGCCTCGGGCGCAGGCGCCGCCTGGCCGGCCGCCACGCCCGCGGGCGGCTCCGCGTCGTCGGCCGAGCCCGAGACGGCGGCGCAGCGCGCCGAGCTGGCCGCGTCCGTGGCGGCCGCCGCGCTCGAGGCCTCGGCCGCGCACCAGCAGCCCGAGGGCGGAGGCGGGGGCGACGCAGCAGCAGCGCCGTCGTCGTCGCCCTCCTCCGTTTCCTCTTCGTCCTCGTTCGCGTCGGCCTCGTCCGCCTCCCTCGCCTCGGCCGACTCGCTCGCCGCCGCAGCAGCAGACGGCGCCGCCGCCGCGTCAGACGACCCTCCGAAGAAAAAGTCAGGAGGCGGCGGCCTGGCCAAGCGCGTCGCCTCGGGCGTGCTGCTGGGCGCGGGCGGCGCCGCCGTCGTCGCCGCGGGCGGGCTGCCCTTTCTCGGCGCTGCGCTCTTCGTGACCTACCACGCCACGCGCGAGTTCTACGGCCTGCTCACCTCCCGTGGCCTCTCCAAGGGCATGACCCCGCCCGGGCCCATCGTCAGCGCCTCGACGACGCTCCTGTGCATGAGCATCGCACTGCTGACGCACGCGACGGCGCGGGGGCGGTCGGGCGTCGCCATGGCCGTCGCCGGGTTCGTGCTGCTGTCGCTCAACCTCTTCTCGTCGCCCAAGCCCAAGTTTGCGCAGCTCACGAGCTCGCTCTTCGGCCTCTTCTACTGCGGGTACCTCCCGAGCTTCTGGATCAAGCTGCGCGCCGTCGCGGCCCCCTTACCGGCGGACGCGCCCATCGCCGCGCTCGTGCCCGCGTGGCTGCAGCAGCTGCAGGCGGGCGGCGCCGGCGCCGGCGCCGGCGCCACGGTCGGCCTCGCCGTCACGCTGACGGCCGTCGCGTGCGTCATCGCGGCCGACACGGGCGCCTACTTCGTCGGCAAGTCCCTGGGGCGCACCAAGCTCACCGACATCTCCCCCAAGAAGACGGTCGAGGGCGCGTTTGGGGGCCTGCTCTCGAGCGTCGCCGTCGCGTGCGGCATGCAGGCCTTCCTGACCGGGTGGCCCGCCGTGCCCGTCGCCGCCGCCGCCGCCGCGGGCCTGCACTTTCCGCAGGCCGCCGTGCCCTGGGCCGCCCCTTTACTGGCCGCCGCCTTTGGCGCCGCCGTGTTTGTCTCGTCCATCCTGGGCGACCTGATCGAGTCGATCATCAAGCGCGAGGCGGGCCTCAAGGACAGCGGCGACCTGATCCCCGGGCACGGCGGGCTGTTGGACCGGTTCGACAGCTACATCTTCACGGGCGCCGTGGCCTACGGGTTTGTGGTGTTTGGGCACCTGTTTTGATTCGGTCGGGTTCGAGGGTTGGGTTTAGGGAGGGGAGGGAGGGAAGGGAGGGGGAGAGGATGGCCCGTGCCGTTTTTCTCTCCGCCCGTCCTTGCGCACACGAGCGAGCGAGCGAAGGCGACGGCGGCGGCGAGGCGCCCCGCATTCTTCACCCAATTCAGAAAGAGACCGCCGGCGTTTTATCATTCCTAGCATCATGACCCCCCCCAACCAAACGATGTGTTTTTCTTCTTCGCCTAGCAGTGCTCTCTCAACCACCGCCGCGAATCGCCGCGCCGAGCGATGGCGCAAACGCTCGCCGCGAACGCGCGCCGCGACCACGCCGGCGCCGCGCGGCCAAAAGCGGCGGCGCGCTCGAACCACTGTCTGGGCCACCTCAATCTCTCCCCGCGCGTCAATCATCTTGCCTCCTCCTAAATCCCCGTCGGACGCACGCCCCCAAAGCACAGGCACACACGCACACGCACACGCACACCCAGCACACACACCCCAACAAAAAAACCCGAGGGGGAGAGAGAGGAGAGGGAGAGACCTCTTCGTCGCGCGCGCGCCGGGCGCGATGTCGCAGGAGGGGGCGCCCCCGTGGTGGGATGACGGGCTGTCGGACCTCATCCAGCGGCGCGCGCCCATGCCGAGTACGTTTTTCTTTGAGAGAGAGAGAGGCGCGCGAGAGAGAGGAGGGGGAGTGAAAAGTCGTTTCGGGCAACAGAGGTCGCCCCTTGCTCTCTCTCTCGCAGGGGTCGCCCGCCCGCCGACCTCGCTCGACGAGAGCGCAGTGCTCCGCTGTCCGGCTCTCTCTCCTCTCATACACACACGCGCGCGCGCGCGCGCGCCCCCTCTCTCGGCATCTCTTTCGAGAGAGGGGGAGAGGCTCCTGCGCCGCGCCGCGAAGAGAGGACGGCGGGGGGTTGGAGCGCGCACCGCCGCCGCGCCACGCGCGCGAGCGCCGCACTTCTCACCCCTCCTCCCAACCACCCCCCAAACCCCATCCAAACAAAACAAAACCAAAAACAAAAAACAAAAGACCCCGAGCGCTGGCAGACCACCTACGTCCGGTACAAGTGCCAGCCCCAGGCCACCCCCAACGCGTCGTGGCGCCTGCAGGCGTCGCGCCGGTACGCCGACCAGCTTGCGCTCGAGGAGCAGGTGGCGGTGGTCCCGCAAGAGTCGTTGCTGTACGACGGACTCGCGCCCCACGTGGTCTCGCTGAGCATCGTCGAGGCGCCCGCCGAGTACTGCGTGCCCGTGAAGCAGGACCGCCGCCTCACGCCCAACTTCAAGGTGAGGGCCGAGGTGCGGTTCCGCGGGCGGTGCTGCTTCCCGCTCACGATCAAGGCCTACGTCGTCGCGCAGCCCCCGCCACCCAACCAGCCGCACGCGCACCAGCACCCCTACGACGAGGCCTCGGCGTGCGGCGTGTGGCAGCACGCGCTCCTGCCGCACTGGATCCCGGACGACTTTTGCGAGCAGGCGCCCGGGCGGCCGCCCAAAAAGCCCATTACCGAGCTCAAGGGCACCGTGTGCGTGACGCACGTGTTCGAGGGACAGGCCCCCCCTGGCGGGGCCGAGCACGCGCGCCAGAGGCTCGACGCCGAGGAGCGGGCGAAAGCGGCGCAGGCGAGGCTGCGGGCGAGCGTCGCGGCCGCCGACCCGGCGATGGGGGCGCTGCTGCAACACGCACAAGGGCCCGCGGGGGAGATCGAGGGCTCGACGCTGGAGCAGCTGCTGGGTCCAGGGGCTGCGTCTGCGGTGGGCGGGGCCACGAGCGCCGTGCAGCTGGGGCGCATGCTGGCCGAGGCCCTGGCGCCGAGCAACCCGCCGCTGGCCGAGCAGATCGGCCGCGCCGCCGCCGAGGCTGCCGCCGCGGCCGAGGCCGCCGCCGACGCCGCCGCGGGACCCCCTGGGGTGCTCGAGCACGACTACGAGTTCTCCAACATCGAGTTCCTCAAGCCCACGCGCATGAACCGCACCGTCCTGTGCTTCGCGTGCAGCGTCCTCGAGCAGGACCTCATGTTCGTGGCGTGGGAGATCCCGACCGTCGGCATCTGCCGCGCCGAGCAGCGCGCCAAGGCGTGCGCGCGGCTGGGGCTCGTGTACGGGGAGCCCACAGGGCCGCCCACGGCGCTGGAGCACGTGTACACGCTCCCCTCGGGCCCCGAGGAGCGCGCGCGGCTGGCGACCATGGTCGCCGGGGCGCTCGGGGCGGCGGCGGCGGCGGCTGGGGGTGGGGGTGGGGGTTCTGCGGCGGCGGCGGCGAGGGGGGGCTCGGGCAGCCCGCCCGCGGGCGGGGCGGCGAGGGCGCGGTCCGCGGCGGCGAGGGCGCCGACGGCGACAGCGACGGCGCTGGGGCCGGCGGCCGTGGACCTGCAGCAGCAGCAGCAGCCCCAACTGCAGCTCAGCGGCGGCGGCGGGCTGAGCAGCGGCGGCGGGGCCATCGCCGCCGCCGTTGCTGCCGCCGCCGTTGCTGGTCCCGCTGCCGCCGCCGACGCCAACGGCAACAACAACCCCCTCGCCGGCAGCCCCAACAATGGCGGGTCCCCGCGCGGCCAGAAGCGCGCTGCGGCCGACGACGAGCAGCAGCTCAGCGCCGACGCGCTGGTGCCCACGTCGGGCGCGGGCCGCATGCGCCGCTCGCTGCTCGAGGCGGGCGGCGGCCCGATCAGCAGCAGCGGCGGCGGCGCCGGCGGCGGCACAGAGGCGGCGGCGGCGGCGCTCGTCGTCGCCGACCCGCAGCAGGCCCCCCGCACGCGCGAGGCCCTGCGCCGCCTCGTCCTCCAGGAGTACGAGGCGACGGGCCTCACGCGTCGCCTCACGCCCGCTGACCTCGCCGCGCTCGAGGCGCTAGCTGGGTTTGGGGGCGGTGGTGGGGAAGGCGGCGGCGCCGGCGGAAGCGGCGGCGGCTGCGCTGGTGGCAGCGGCAGCACGGGCGGGGCTGCGTCGGCCGCCGCCGCCGCCGCCGCCTCGGCCGCCCTCTCCCCGGCCCGCTGGGACGCCTTTATCGCGTGCTACCGCGCCCTCCTGCGCCTCCTGCGCCAGGTCGCCGGCGTCTGGAACATGGACGACCCCTGCCTGATCGCCGGGCTGGACGTCGGCCGCGCCGAGGCGGCGCGCTCGCTGGCGGCCGAGCCGGCGGGAACCTTTGTCTGCCGCCTGGCGCTGTCGCCCGACGACGAGGACGAAGAAGAAGGAGGAGGAAGAGGGGAAGACGCGCTGCTCGCGCCCTTGCGCCTCGCCATGACGTGCAAGGTGGCCCCCGGCGCGGGAGACGGCGGCGGGGACCTGGTGCACGCCGTGCTGCTGCGCGGGGAGGCGGCGGCAGCAGACGGGGGCGAGGCCGGCGGCGCCGGTGGCGGCGCCGGTGACTCGGGCCAAGCCTCCGCCTCGGCCCTGCTGCTCCGCGGCCTCGGCAGCGACGGCCGCGCGACGCACGCCCTCGACCTGCGCGCGGCCCTCGGCGGCGCAGGCGCCGGCGGCGGCGCGGGCCGGCGCGTCGAGAAGGGGCGGGTGCTCGGCGGCGCCGCGCCCGCTTGATCGCGTTTTTTGTTTGCGAGCTTTCGCGCTCTCCCCTACTGTCGGCTCCTTCAGAGATTTCTACTCCTATCACCGCTACTACAACCAATCTACCACTTCTTCTACTACTACTGCACTTGTTTCGAGCGGCACCACATGCGGGGCCCATTTTTCCGCCGAAAACCAAAAAAAACGAAGAGGGGCGACGGCGACGGCGGCGCCCCCCGCCTCGCGCGCGCGCGGGCCGGCCCCTCGCCGCTCGCCCCCCACCCGCCTGCCCTGAGACCCAAGGGAGATACACCGACCCATGCAGCTACACTGGACCAAAGGAGAAGAATTTCAAGAGGGCGCGGGTGCACCTGCCCGCTCGCCCCCCCATCCCTGTTCTATTTCGTTCGCCTCGCCCCCGCCCGGCCTCTCCTTGGAGAGCGCCAACGCGACGACACCGCAACCGCGCCCATTTTTTTCCACCCCTTTCCCCCCCCCCCGCTTTTTGTGCGCGCCTCTCCTAGAGCCCCCCAGCCACGGCTACACTGAAGCACCCCTGCACCGACCGACGACGAAACCGACAACACCACATGAAAAAAAACACAAAACTGTTGGCTATCTCCTCCAATAATCTCGATCTCTCAAACCAGCGCCGCCAGCGCCTCGAGCAGCACCGCGACCGCCGTCGCCACCGCGACCGCCGCCCCTGCCCCCGCCCTGGCCGCCCCGTTGCGCCCGCCCGCCTCGCCGCTCCTCCGCCGCGCCCCCTTCAGCAGGCCCCCGCCCGCTCCGCCCGCGCCAAACCCGGCCCCGCCGAGCACGCCGACCGTGATCGTCGCGTTGCCCGCATCGAATTCCGCGCCGCCCGCGCCCCACCCGCCCACGGGCTGCGCGGCGCCCGGCCGCATCGTCACGTCCACGGGGGAGCCGTTCGCGTCCACGTCGATGCCGGGCCGCCCCTGCTTGCTGGGAGGCTGGATCTCGCGCACCGTGCGCCAACCAAACCGCCCAAACTCGACCTGGCGCGCGTAGAGGGACCCGCACGCGTCGGTGAACGAGAGCGACAGGGTCTCGTTTGCGTCGACGTGGTCGAGGTGCGTGTCGAAGGGCGAGCGGCAGCGGCTCTTGTCGTCGTTGATGCGCTGGACCGCGGGCTTGCCCTCGGCGCCCTGGAAGCAGTAGGTCGGGCCAAAGCCCTCGGTCTTCCACGTGAACTGCACCTGCGCGCCGTTTTGGTTGGCGAAGAACTCGTCCGGGCCGATCATCTCGGCAAAGGCGCGCGTGGGGCCCGCCTGCAGCGGGACGAGGTTGCCCGTGACGTTGGTCGACGCGACGCCCGCGGAGAAGAAGGGGAGGCCGCGCAGGGGGGCCGGGATCGAGGGGTCGTACAGCGGGAAGACGCCCTCGCGTGTGGGCAGGCTGACCAGGCCCGGGCGGTTGGTCACGAGGAAGGCGGTCGTGTCCACGTTGTACCACCCGGGCACGGGCGTGTCGGCCTCAGAGGGCCGGTAGCGCAACACGGCGTCCTTCGGAAGCGGGCGGTCCAACAAGAACCACTTGACGATCTCCTTTTTCGCGCCGTCGGGGATGGGGCCCGACGTCTCGTCGGTGCGATTCAGGTAGGCGCGCACTTTGAGGGCGGTGATGCCGAGGACGCCCGCGGCGCTGTTGCCCGGAACCAAAGGCACGGCGGGCAGCGAGACGTTTGCGACGAGCATCGCAAAGGGCGCCCCGCACCCGTCAAACGCGACGTCGGCGTTGATGGCCTGGTCGAGCTTGACGAAGCACACGCGCTTGGTCACGTAGAGGGGGGCCACGGGCACGGCCTGCGACTGCCCCACGAGGCCCGTCCACGGCTGGATCGTGACCGTGAACTGCAGGCAGTAGGGCCCGTCCGGCATGGACTGGAGCTCGGGGAGCATGATGCGCGGCTTCTCGGCCGAGGTGGTCTCGAACGTGCGCGTCGAGGGGGCCGTGCCGTTGAGCGACCACGTCACGCTGTAGGTGGCCGGCCTGGACAGGTAGCCCGCCTGCTGCAGGAGGCTGCGGCTGCGGCGGCGGCGGGTGATGGCGCCCGAGGCGAGGGCGGGCTGGCCGCCGCCGCGGCCTCCGCCGCCGCCAGCAGCACCGCGCACGCCCATGCACGCGAGTTCGTTGACAAACGTCCCGGGCTGCCCCAAAAGCGGGTGCGACACGGCGAGCTGCAGCGTGGGCGGCGTCCCAACCACGCTGCCGGGGATGGCGTTGACGCTGCTCATGACGACGGGCAGGAGGCGGTCGGGGTACGGGTTGCCCGCCTGGCGCTGCCTGGAGGACGACCACGCGGTGGGGACGTTGAACTCCTCGGCGCCCGGCGGGAAGAAGGAGACAAAGGGCGGGCAGGCCGAGGCGTCGACGACGCCGGCGAGCTCGGCGGCGCGCCTGGACGCGGCTTGGGCGGCGGCTTGGGCGGCGGCGGCCTGCGCGGCGGCGGCGGACGCCGGGGCGGCGGCGGCGGCGGCGCGGGGCGGCGCCGGGGCCTTGCGCCCGCCGCTGCGGACGGCGGGCGGCGGCGGGACGGGCGCGGCGGTGGCCGCGGACGCCAGCAGCAGCACGGCCGCCAGGAGGGCAACCGCGCGGCGCATGGTGTGTGTGTGTTTTGTTTGGCGGGACGACGCGAGGCCTTGGTGGCTCCGCAGGCTTCTTCCTCTCTCTTTCGCGCTCCGCCGCGGTTGCTTTTGGGCGCGAGGAGGGTGCGCGCGCGCGCGCTCACGCGCCGCCGAGCGAGAGGGACTCGAAGGCTAGCTCTCTCTTTTGCAGGGGGGTCTCTCTCCCTGCTCTCCTCTCTCTCTCGTGCCGCAAAAAAGGCGGGCGCGGGAGGAGGGGTCGAGAGGAGGAGGAGGAGAGAGTTTTTTTAAGTTTCGAGGTGCGCGCGGGGGGCTGTGTGTGCTGCTGCTGAGTGTGCGTCTGTGTGTGTGTCTCTCGGGCGCAACTCTGGTGGCTTGAGAGGTCGGTCGGCCGGGCGGCGGCGTCGCAGAAAAGCGGGGGGGGGGAGGAGGAAGCGGCGCGGCGCCGCCGCTCGTCCCGGTCGCCGTCGCCGCCGACGCCCTCTCTCTTTCTCCTCTTCCTCCGCTCTCTCTCTCTCGCACACACACACACAAACACACACCACAACCGCCAAACCAAAGCCACCACCTCCTTCTCCATCGAGCGCCCCTCCTCTGTGCGCACGCACACACAGCACGAGCGCTCCAGCAGCGTCCGAAAAAACTAACTGCAGCGGAAAAGAACGGCCGGCGGCGACGCAAGCGACGGAAGCGGCGCTGCCTCCTCCTTTGTCCCCCGCTCTCTCCCTCATCCGCACAACAAAAGACAAAAACCATGGCGACCGACGCCGCTGCTGGGCCCCCCGACGACTATGGCCGCGTCTACCGCACGGTCGCGGCGGGCGGCAGCGCCCTGCTCCTGCTAGAAGTTCTCGACTCGGTCGCCCGGGGCTCTGCCGCACGGCGCAAGCTCGCCGCCAACCACGCAGGACAGGAAGACGACGTCGACGACGACGACGACGACGACGGCGGCGGCGACAGCGAGATGCCGCTGCATTGCGCGCACCGCACGGGCCGGGGCGATCTGGTCGGGATCCTGCTCGAGGCGGGCGCTGAGGTCGGCAACTCTCTCGGCGGCGGGATCCTGTCGACGCCTCTGGCCGTCGCGGTCGCGCATGATCAAGTCGAGACAATTCGCTTCCTGATCAAGCACGGCCACGACCCCAAGACCGAGCTGCTGCGCGACTGGCGGTTCAGCGTGGCTTTTGAACCCCTGCGCGTGACGCTGGCCCACCTGTGCTTGGCCCCGCCCGCCGTGTCGCCCTACGACGAAGACGAGACGAAGGCGCCCAAGCTGCAGGCCCTCAAGGTGCTGGCCGCTGAGGGCGGCCTCGACGTCGATGCCCCCGAAAGCACGGGCAAGAGCGCGATTTGGTGGGTGGGAAAGGCCGCTTCCCTCCAGGACAAGGCGCTCAACGCGCTCCTCGACCTGGGCGCGCGCGTCGAGTTTGACGAGCCCGGCCGCAACCGCGGGTCGCCCTTGCTGTCGCTGATGGAGGGCGAGGACGACCTCTTGGGGATGTCGGAGGACGCGCTGGTGCGCTGCTTGCAGCTCTTTGGCCGGCGCGCGCACGAGCGGGATCTACACGAAAGATGGGCACTCGCCGCTCGCCGCGGCGGCGCGGCAGGGCTACCCCCAGGCCGTGCGGTGGCTCGCGCTGGACATGGGGGCGCCCGTCGAAGAGAGGAACCCGATCACCGGCGGGACCGCCTTGCATGCGTGCGTGTCAAAGCGGTGGGACAACACGGCGGCGGCCTTGTCGGCCCTCCTCGACTGCGGCGCGTCGGCCGCGACGCGCGATGGCCGCGGGCGCACGCCTGTGTTTAGGTGCGCCGACTCTGACAACCTGCGCGTGCTGCTCGACGACGCCGGAGCCTCGCTGGACGTGTATGACAAGGACGGCCTCACTCCACTGATGCTCATGTGCTCGGAGTGGACGCGCAGGCATGCGTACTGCTGACCCGTCCCGCTCGACATGCTGCGCCGCTCTTCTGCTCGCACCCGCCAGGCCGTCTGCCGCTTTGCCTCGTTCAGCGCAGCCGACTTCGTCCTGGCCGACTTTGGGGAGAGCAATGGGGCCTGGAAAAAGGACATGTTCAACAGGCTCGTCACGGAGCTGCTGCTCGCGGGCGTCCCCGTCCTGAAGCAGCACGTTGCCCGCGCCGTGTCCTGCGTCGACACGCACGGCGTGCCGCGCGCCGTCCTCGCCGACGACGAGCTCGCGAGGCGCCGCGACGAGCGCACCCGTTGGCGCGCGCACGAGAGCCTTGCCGGCTTGGCGATGGACCACCAGGAGCTGCGCGGGGCCGAGGAGGCGCTGGCGCGCAAGCGGCGGCGCGTGGCGGAGCTCGAGGCGCGGGTCGAGGCGATGGAGGAGGAGGAGGACGAGGATGAGGCGATGGAGGAGGAGGACGAGGAGACGGAGGAGTCGAGCGAGTGGGGCGAGCCGGTGGAGGACGACGAGGAGCAGGGGGGGGGCGGAGGTCGCCGGCAACGGCCGCTGGTTGACCTTGACGCCCTTGCCGAACGCGCTGTGGGACGAAGGGGACGGCGCGCGCCAGGCAGTCCTGCGGCTCTCCTCTGGCGGGCAGGGGCTCTCGAGCAGGCGCCGCCCGGAGCCCCGCCACTCGCTGCTGCCGCCGCACGACGACGACGCGTGGTGAGAGAGAGAGAGAGAGCCATACATGCACCCGCCGATCGTCGCGCCGTTTCTCTCTTTGTTGTGGGTCGGTAGCGGCGCACACGCACGCATGCGCACATCTAGTTGCCGCAACACAGCCACAGAGCACGAAGCGCCAAACAAATAATAGAATGAAAACACAACGACGGGCGCTCAGGTGTTGTTGCGCCCCCACTTCGCCATGGCCGTCGTCTACGGTTTTGCCCAGCACGCCAAGACGCTCCTTTCGCAAACCTTCCTTTACATGCTCTAAAAAGGATCATCCAGCAAGTTTTATTTCGTAGGTCCTAGCACAGGAGACAAGGGCGGTGCGCCCGCTGATGGGGCATTCGTTTCTTCTGCATGTTTTTGGTTTTGGCGGACGGGGCGGACGACAAAAAGGGGAAGGGCGGGGGCGCCGTCGCCCGCGCTCTCCCCGTCTCTTTCGGCCTCGGAAAAACAAAAAAAGAGGGGCGTCTGAGAAAGGGGCAAGTCTCTCGTGCGCGCGCGCGACAGAGACGGGGCGAGCATCTGTCTTTTATGTGTGTGTAGGTATGCTCGCCGTCGTCGTTCGCCCTTGAGATTGAGAGAGAGAACCCGCCCCCCATCTCATCTCCTCCCCCTTCGTCTTCCTCGTCTTTCCGCGTCGCCTCCTCCTCAAACCGCCGCCATCAGCAGCGCGCCGGCCCCGACCAGCGCCCCCATCACCACGGCCGTCCCGACCGCCGTCGTCGCGGCCGCCGCCCCGTTGCGCGGCCTGCGCGCCATCGGCGTGCGGATCGGCAGGGGCAGGCCCGTGTCGTTGCCCATGGGCAGCGTGTCGAGGATGGCCCCCGGCTCGGGCTTGGGGACGTACTTTTGGTCCAAGCGCCAGCCCCACGTGCCAAAGTAGAGGCCATTGCGCACGACGTCGCCGCACACGTCGGCCAGGGCGACCTCGAGCGTGTGGTTGCCGCCGTCGGCGACGCGCAGCGTGAGGGGGCTCTCGCAGTGCACGCGGTCGGCGCTGTTGCTGACTTTCGTGCCGTCGACGTAGCAAAACTGCTCGCCGTAGCCCTGCGTCTCCCAGACAAAGGACGCCTGCTCGCCGACGCCCACGGGCGTGGATGGCCCCTCGAGGTTCTCGATCTTGCTCTTTGTCGTTTGGATTGGCACTGGCTTATTGCTAAATTTTTTGGTTTGTGTGGCGGGTTGTGTGGCGGGTTTGGTTGGGGAGTGAGCGGGCGAGCGGCGGGGGCGCGGCGGGCGTCGGGGGCGTGCGCGCGCGCGAGCGACAGCGCGAGAGAGAGGCGGCCCGCTCCCCCTGCGCGCGCGCCCCTTTCGGGCGAGCAAAGGCGCGCGTGACGGACGCACGCGCGCGCACAGGGGGGGGGGGGGAATCTGTTGCCCCAACCCCTCCTGGCCCCCATCCGCTCCATATTGTGAGAGAGAGAAAGGGGGGGGGGGGCGCGATCGAAAGCAGGGGCGCGCGCGCGACCGGGGGGGAGGGGACGAAGGGGGGTTGAGGGCGTCGCGCGAGCGGAGGCAGGGATTGGCGCGCGTCGGGGGGAGGGGGGGAGAGCGTGCGGGCGCGTGTGCCTGCTGCTGATTGATCGCGCGCGAGCCCCCAGAAAAAAAAAGAAGAAAAAAAACTCACGAGGTGTTGCGCAGCGAGACGCCCATGAATTTGGCCGAGCCGTCGTCAAACGTGTCGGCGCCAAACAGATTCACCAAATCGGGGAACTGCGACGACAGGGACCCCTCGATCCACACGTTGTAGTAGCCGTTGATGAGTCCCGGGTCCTCCAAGAACACCTTGAGGGCCGGGGGCTTCTGCGGGTCCTCCCACTTTACGTACTGGTCGAAATAGTCCAACAGGCCCTCGGCCTGTGCGCTGCGGTCAAACGTCCGGTTGAGTTTGCCCCACACGTGGAAGACCGTGCTGAACATCTGCATGTCCGGGTAGCGCAAAAAGATGGGCTTGGGGCGGATGCTGGTGAGGTCGACGGCAAAGGAGGAGTTGCAGGAGTTGAACGTGACGTTGGCCGAGGGGCGGGCGCTCATCTTGATGAAGCAGATCTGGCGCGTCACCGAGGAAGGGCGGGGGGGCACAGTAAACTGCTGCGCGCCCACGGCGACCACCCCGGACCCAGGCACGAGCGTCATCTGGATGTTGACGCAGTAGTCGCCGTCCGGCAGAGCGGGGGCGAAGCCCAGGGTGAGGTTGGCGGGCGGGTCCTGCTTGTCGCCGCGCGTGTAGGGGCCGATGTTGCCCCCCTGGCCCGCGAGCGACCACTGGATCGTGTAGGCGGCCGGGCGCACGAGCGTCCCGAACCCGCCTCCGGCACCGTTGCCGGCGACGCAGCCCACGGGCACCTGCCCGCCCACGGTCGTGAAGGGCGATAAGGGGGCCATGAGCAGCATGGGGATCGGGTAGCCCGCCAGCGCGATTTTCACGAGCTGGTCGGGGGCATTGTTCCCCGCGTTGCTCTGGACCGTGCGCGTCCAGCCCGCGGGCGAGTTGCTGTCCTCGTAGTTGTTGGGGAAGAAGTTGATGGACATGGCGCAGGGGTCGGCGGCCCCGCGGCCGCCGGCGGCGGCGGCGGGCACGCCCTGCGGGACGGCCGCGGTGAGCGCGCTGAGCTGCGCTGACGCGGACGCTGTGGTTGTTTTTTTGGGGGGGGTTGTGGTTTTCGAGTTTTCGTGGTTTTTGAGGGGGTGTTTCGGGCGTCAGTCCAGACGAAAGGGGGGTCGGCTTGTTTGACCTGGTTGGGCTGCGCGCGTGCCGCGAGAAAAGAGAGAGAGCAAGAGAGGCCAGCAACGACGACGCCGCGGCTCTCTCTCGACCCGCGCGCGCGCGCGTTAAGCAGCCGCGCGCTCGCGTGCCCCGATCCTGATGCTGCCGCTGCTCCCACGCGCGGTTGGGCGAGGGGGCGTTCGCCGCCTGCCCGATGAAGGGGTTCTTCTGCCGCTCTGCTGCCCGTGGGATCGGAGGCGGGGAGGAGAGAGAGGGAGAGCTCCGGGCGGCGCAGCCGAGCGAGCGAGCGAGCCAGAGGGGGGGCTAGCTTCTCTCGTCTCAGGGCCAAAAACGAGCAGCAGTTGATTGCGGCCGCTCCGTCGTTCCTCGATGGCCTCGAGCCGCCCATTCGGCGCGCGCCCGATGCTCACGAGCGCGCGGGCGCTTGCGGAAGGGCGTCGACGCCTCTGACCGCGCGCTCCGGGCCGGCGATTCGAGAGCCGGGCGAAAGGTAGAGGAGAGAGGGGGGCGGGCGCGCGTTGCCTCTCTCCTCCCCCCAACTACCCTCCCTCCTCCGCTCTCTCTCTCTCTCTCTCTCGTCCGCGCGACCGCCTCCCGGCGCGATCGCCGCTCAATCCCTGACGGGGCTCCAAACGCACCGCAAAGCGCCGCCGCGAGGACGAGCGCCAACACGATCCGTGCCATTGTGTGTTTTCGGGTTGAGGCGGTCCGCTTCTTCTGCGGCGCGCGTTTGTCCTCTCTCTCCGAGTTTGGGTTTCAGTTGTGTGTTTGGTCGGTTCGCCGCGCTGCGAAGAGGGGGGTGTCGTCAAAGAGGTTGGGTCGCGAGAGCCGCGTGGGTGGATGGATTGCACGCACACACGCTCACAAAAAGGAAAGAAAGGACGGCGCTTGTTGAGTGAGGGCGTAGCCGGTCGGCTTGCTTTGAGCGTCGGCGCCGAGACGGCGGGCTGGGGGCGACGGCGACGGCATAACTCAATCGCGCGAGGCCGACGACGGATCGATCATGCATACACCGACAAGAGAAGAAGGAGAGAATAAAGGGAGCGCCGCAGCGACAACACACGTCACGGGGAACAAAACCCCTCCCCAGTAGAAAGAAAAGAAAGCAACCAACAAACAAAGAGAGCGAAAGGGAGGCCGGTGACGGGGCTCGGCGGCGGCGCCCCCGCCCCTCTCTCTCTCTTGATGCGACAGAATCCCATCAACCATCGTCCTCGTCCTCCTCCTGCCCGCCGGCCCCGTCCTCCAGGCAGGACAGGCGCAGCAGCCGCAGCAGCTGGGGCCCGTCGATCAGCCCGCCGACGGGCGGCAGGCCCCCGCCAAAGCCGCCAAACCCGCCAAAGCCGCCGCCGAAACCGCCGCCGCCGCCGCCGCCAAACTCGCCCCCGCCGCCGAGCATCGACAGGCGCGCGGGGCGGGGCCCGCACAGCTCGCCGTCCTGCTCGCGCAGCAGGGCGCCGACGGGCCCGTGCAGGACGTCCAGGGAGACGCCGCCGACGCGCGAGGGGGCGGCGGCGCGCGCGGCGGCGGCGCGGCGCTCGACGTCCTCCTCCTCGTCCTCGTCGCTGCTGCTGCCGCCGCCGCCGCCGCCCTCGCCGTCGCTGCTGCTGCTGCTGCTGCCGCCATTGCCGCCGCCCTCGCCCCCCTCGCCCGCCCCGTTGCCCTCCTTCTTCTTCTTCGGGCGCGCAAAGCGCCCCTGCGGGCTCGACACGCGCGGGCGCCGGGGCCCCGAGGACGACGTCGAGGGCCGCCGCTCGGCAGCCCCCGCCTGTTTCGCGCAGGCGCCGGGCGCGCCGACGCCGAGGCCGCGCTGCCACTCGGCCGACGCCGCCAACAGCGCGTGCAGCTTTGCGGCGTTGGGGCCCGGCTTGCCCGGCCGGCCTTGCTCGTCCTCCTCCTCGTCGTCGTCGTCGTACGCGAGCTCGACGACCTCGCGGCGCTGCTTGCTCGCGGGCGGCGGCAGCGGGGGCTTGCCGCCGCCGCCGTTGGTGGCCGCCTCGGCCGCCTCGGCCGCCTCTGCGGCCGCCGCCGCCGCCACCCCACCCCCACCACCCCTGGCCGCCGCCATCAGCACCTCGGCCACGCGCACGGCAAAGCCCGCGCGCGCCGAGCGCACGCCCACGGCGCGCGGCACCGCGGCCTCGGAGATGCGCGCGATCGCCTCGTGCAGCGGCGGGCAGGGCAGCGCGTCGGCGGCGTCGTCGTCCTCGGGCTCGCTGCTGCTGCTGCCGGCCTCGAGCGCCGCGGCCGCCTCTTGCTCGAGCCGCCGCCGCGTGGCCTCTGCCTCGGCGACGTTGACGCCCGCCCCGCCACCACCGCCGCTGGTCGACCCCCCGCCACCGCCACCGCCAGTGCTGCGGCCGGACGCCGCGTCCCGCGCGGCCGCGCCCGCGGCCACGACGCGGCGCAGGCGGCCCTGCCCGCGCGCCTCGCGGCCGGCCGAGGCGTCGGGCGCGGCACGGCCCGCGCTGATGGGCGGCGACGCGCCAAAGCCCGGCTCGAACAGCGGGCGCCACAGCTCCTCGACGGGGCTGCGCAGGGCGCAGCGCAGGCACTCGACGACGCGGCAGTGCAGGGCGCTCGCCTTGTCGAGCGCCAAGGCGAGCGCCACGGCGCGCGGCAGCAGGCCTGCCTCGGCGACCGCGCGGTCGACCGCGGGGAGCGACGGCATCAGGAGCAGTAAGAGGGCGTCGGCCGCCCACAGGCGGTGGCTGCCCATGGCGCGCTGGGGGAGGCCGTTGCCGAACTGCGTCTGCAGGCGTGGGGGCTCGAGGTCGAGCACGCGCGCGAGGAGGGCGAGGTTGTCGACGGCGTAGCGTGTGTGGGGGTGCGCCTCGGCGCTCGGCAGCGGCGGCGGCGGCGCCGCCGCTGCGGCGGCCGCGGCGGCTGCTCCTCCTGCTCCTCCTGCTCCTCCTGCTGCTCCTCCACCGGACGACCCGTTGGCCTTTTTGGCCTTTTGGCCGCCGCGGCGCTTGCCACCACCACCCCTGTCCTCGCTGTCCGACGACGACGACGAAGACGACGAAGAGCCGTCCGAAGAAAACGACGACGACGCCCCCCCGCCGCCGCGGCCGCCCCCCGCCGACGCCGCCGGCACCAGCAGGGGCACCTCGCGCTCGAGGCACAGGCCCACGCGCCGCACCGCCTCGGCCAGGTCCGGGATGGCGCCGTGTTCGGGGCTCACGACGATGTCCTCCTCGTCGTCGTCGGCGGCCGCCGCCGCCGCCTCGTCGTCGTCGTCGTCCTCGCCCTCGAGCGGCGGCGGCGGCGCGCGCCGGCCGGGCGGGGCCGCCAGCGCCGCCGTCACGCGCTCCCAAACCTCCTCGGGCGGGGGCAGCGCCGGCTCGGCGCCCGCGCCGTCGTCGTCGTCGCCGTCGGCGTTGAAGATGCGCGGCCCGCCGCCGCCGCCGCCGCCGCCCCCGAAGCGCCCGCCGCCGCCAAAGCCGCCGCCGGCGCTGCCCGTGCTGACGGCGTCGTCGTCGTCGTCGTCGTCGCCGCCGGCGGCGCTGCGGCCGCCCAAGCCCCCGCCGCCGCCGCCTCCCTGGCCCTGCTGGAAGAACTTGCGGAACATGGGCGAGTTGCGGAAGTCGCCCGCGCCGCGGTTCTGCTGCTGCTGCTGCGAGTTGGACGCCGCCGCCGCCGCGGCGGCAGCCTCCTCGCGCTCCCTGGCCGCCGCCGCCGCCGCCGAGGCGGCCTTGACCTGTGCCACGCGCGCCCGCCGCGCCGCCTTGGTGCTGCCGCTGCCGCTGCCGGTGGAGTTGCCGCCGCCGCCGCCGCCGGCCTCGTCACCGCCACCGGCCTCGCTGGGCGGCGGCAAAGGGCCCGTCTCCACCTTGAGCTGGCGGCGCGCGCGCGACAGGGCCGCGATGCGCGCGGGCAGGCTGGTGCTGGTGCTGCTGCCGCTGGCGTTGTCGCCGCTGACGGCCTCGCCCTCGGCCACGAGCTCCGGGTTGCCGCGCAGGTCGAGCGAGATGAGCTCCGGCGCCCCGCCGGCCTCGAGCATCGCCACCAGCGCCGCCGCCCCCTCGCGCCCGATGCGGTTGCCCGCCAGGCTCACGGACGTCACGCTGCCGTTCTTGCGCAGCGCATCGGCCAGGCGCCGCGCTTTGGCGTCGGTCACGCACGCGCGGTCGAGCAGGAGCCACATGTCGCCGTCGTCGGCGCGGCGCGCGGCGTCCACGGCGCGCGTGAAGCTGTTGTTCGTGGTTGGGGGTGTTGGGGTGTGGGGGGTGGGGGGACGAAGGGACATCATCAGCTTTTCGAGGCGTTTTTCGCCGCCGCCCGCCGCCCGACGCCGACGCCGACGCCGACGCCGACGCCGACGCCGACGCCGACGCGCCACTCACCGCTGCTCCGCCTCCTGGCGCTCGGCCGCCGTGAGCGGGGTCTCGGCGGGCGCGCCGCCGTGTCCCTCATCTGCGCCGTCGCCGCTGGCCGCCGCGCTCTTCCTCTTCTGCTGGGTTTCGGTTTTGGCGTGGGGGTGTGTATGGGGGGAGCGGCGGGCGCGCGGGGGGAGAGGAGAGGGGTGAGGATGGAGGGGGGGGGGGGGCGATGTCTCGTTTGCGCCCTCGCGCGCCACACTGATGGCAAGGCCACTGCCGCGCGCGCGCGCCTGAAAAGCTCGGCGGCGCCTTCTCGCGCCCGAACACCCTCGCCTGCGCACCTTCTTCTTCTTCTTCTTCTTGCTGCCGGGCGCGCCCGCGCCGCATCCCTCGTCGGGCTCCTCCGTCTCGTCCGCCGTCTCGGTCGTGGCCGCCGTCGACGGCTCGTCCGTGGACGGCTCGTCTTCCTCCGTGATCTCCGGGTGCGGGGTGTTGGTGGGAGGCATCGTTTTAGGTCTTGTTTCGGAGGGGGCGGGGGCGTTTGGGTTTGTGAAGCGCTGCGAGCGCGCGCGCGGGTTTTGGGCGTCTCGACCGGCGCCGGCGGCGAAAGCGGCAACGGGCGCTCGGCCACAGCACATCACTTCGGCTCTCTCGCGCGCGCTGCCACACACACTGCCACGCTACTACCTTGCGCAAGGCACGATGCAGTCTCTCGGCTGCAAGCCCCACCACCACCGCGCCTGCGGGGGCGCAGCGCGGACGCGCGCCCAAGTCTCACCACGCACCCCGCTCGCGTCGTCCTCGTCCTCCTCCCCTTTGCCGCACGCGCCCTCGTCGTCGTCGTCATCGTCGTCCTCCGCCGTGACCAAGCGCGCCCTCCTGCTCGGTAGCATGGCCGGGCTCGGCAGCGTCGCCGCGGGCGCCTCCTCGTCCTCGGCCTCAGCCTCGGCGGCGCCGTCGGCGCCGACGCCTTCGGGCGCGGGCGTGGTGGCGGCGCGCTCGACCGCAGCCACAACCACAACCGCAGCAACCACAACCACAACAACGACGACCGTCGAAGAGTTCGAGGTGGACCCGCGCACGGGCCTCAGCCGCCTGCGCTACTCCCCCACGGGCTACCGCACGTGGATGTGGTCCCCCCCGCCCGACGCGCTGCTGCTCCCGCAGCAGCAAGGCGGCGGCGGCGCCGGCGCAACTCCGCCGATCCGAATCAACTGGGCCGTGGCGGGGCCCCTCGAAGGCGCCCCCGTCGTTTTGGTGCACGGCTACGGCGCTTCTGCGTATCACTACCGCTACAACCTCCCGGCCCTCGCCGAAAAAGGGTTCCGCGTCTACGCGTGTGATCTCTGTGGTTTCGGTTGGAGCGAGCGCTCGACCGCCGTCGTGTACGGCCAGGCGCGCGCGTGGGCGAGGCAGCTGGCCGACTTTGTCGAGCATGTGGTGCTGCCAGAGCAGCAGCAGCAGCAAGAGCAGCAGCAAAAGGCGCCGCCCCCTAAAAAGGTGGCGATCGCCGGCAACTCGCTCGGCGGCTACGCGTCGATGGCGGCCGCGGCAGCGCGGCCCGACCTCTTCCGCTCGGTCGCGCTGCTCAACTCGGCGGGGCCCTTTGAGGAGCAGCCGGCGGACGACGCCGAAGGAGCCGCCGACGCCGCGGCGTCGCGGGAGCGCGCGCGCCTGTCGGCCGAGGAGATCGCGTCGGCCGACGGCGACGTGTACGCGGCGCTCGACGCACGGCAGCGCCGGCTCGAGGCCGAGGCCGAGGCCCGCGCGCGGGGCGACCCTCTGGGGAGCGCGCTGGCGAGCGCCGGCGGCGCGCTCGCGCGCGGGGGCAAGCGCGCCGCCCTCTTTTTGGCGTTTCAGAGGGCCAAGCAGCCGCAGCAGATCCGCGACGTGCTGGGGATGGTCTACGCGTCCAAGGAGCCGTTGGACGACGACCTCGTCGCGTCCATCGTCGCGCCCACGGCCGACCCGCGCTCGGCAGAGGTCTTTGCCCTCATCAATGGCTTGGGCGCGGTCGGCGCCGCGGTCCCGCCCCCCCCGCTGACGGTCGACGCCATCGTCCTGCGCCTGCGGCGCTTTGGCCTGCCGCTCGCGCTGGTGTGGGGCGAAAAAGACCCCTGGATCACGCCCCGTCGCGCGCGGCAGATCCTGGCGCTGGCGCCCGAGGCCAAGTACTACGGCATCCCGACGGCCGGGCACTGCCCGCACGACGACGCGCCCGCGGAGACCAACGCGGCGCTCGCGGAGTTTTTCGCGTGAGTGAGGTGAGGTGAGAGGAGAAATAAGGAGGAGGAGGTTTTTTTCGCGGAGGAGGGCGGCAGGAAGCGGGGGTGTGTGTTTTTCGTTTTGCACACAAACAGTAAGAACGATCGGTCGGTCAAAATGTGTCAATGTGAAACAAAGCGGAGGTTGAAAATCGAAAAGAATGGTTGAGTTTTTGGGCTTCGGTCGTCTGTGTCAAATCAATGGGGGGGGGGGGGGGGGGGGGGGGGGGGGGGGGGGGGGGGCGGGCGGGGGCGGCGACCGGGCGTCGTCGTCGTCGTCGTCGTCGTCGTCGTCGTCGGGTCGGGTTCTCCGGTCTCTCTCTCCTCCCTCAGCAGCAGCTCAAAAGCTCAAAAGTCCTCGTCCGTCGTGAAGACGTGCGCGCCGCCCGGCCCGGACCCGCCGCCGTAGCTCGAGCGCCGCAGGCGGCCGGGCGGCAGCGCCATCACCGCCGCCATCGCCGCCGCCGCCGCCGACGCCGACAGCGGCCCCTCGGCCGCCCCGGCCTCGGCCACCGCTGCCAGGTGGCCCGCGCTCGCAAACGCGCCCAGCCGCCCCCCTCCTCCTCCCGCGCCCCCTCCCCCTCCGCCTCCCATCCCCATCCCGGACATCACCCCGGCCTTCTGGTACTCCCCCACGCGCCGCTCGAAAAAGTTGGTCTTGCCCTGCAGCGAGATGAGCTCCATCCAATCAAACGGGTTTTGCGCGCCATAGAGCTTCGAGTAGCCGACAGCCAGCAGCAGGCGGTCGGCGCAAAACTTGACGTACTCGACCATCAGTCCCGCGTTCATGCCGACGAGCGCGACGCTGAGGGCCTCGCGCACGAACTCGGCCTCGAGCTCCACCGCCTCGCGCACGAGCGCGTGGGCGCGCGGCTCGGAGAGGCGGCACTCGGGCGAGAGCTTGCTGTACAGGAGGCACGCAAAGTCGGTGTGGAGGCCCTCGTCGCGGCTGATGAGCTCGTTGCTGAACGTGAGGCCCGGCATGAGGCCGCGCTTCTTGAGCCAAAAGACGGCGCAGAAGGCGGCGCTGAAGTGCACGCCCTCGACGCACGCGAACGCGAGGAGGCGCTGGCAGAAGGGCGCGTCGCCCGAGGCCGCCCACCGGAGCGCCCACCGCGCCTTGGCCGCGATGGCCGGCACCGTGTGCACCGCCTGCAGCAGCCTCAGGCGCTCGGCGCCGTCGCGCACGTACGCCTCGAGCAGCAGCGAGTACATCTCGCTGTGCACGTTCTCGATCGCGATCTGGAAGCCGTAAAAGGCGCGCGCCTCGGGAAGCTGCACCTCCTCCATGAAGCGGGCGCCCAGGTTTTCGTTGACGATGCCATCCGACGCGGCGAAAAAGGCGAGCACGTGCTTCACAAAGCGCTGCTCCCCGGGGGAGAGGCGGTCCCAGTCGCGGCGGTCCTGCGAGAGGTCGACCTCCTCGGCGGTCCAGAAGGACGCGACGGCCTGCTTGTAGAAGCGCCAAGTGTCGGGGCACTCGAGCGGGAACATGGTGAAGCGGTGGGGGTTGTCGCGCAGCAAGGGCTCGCGGCGCTCGAGCGCGCGCAGGCGACGGTCCTCCTCCGCCTCCTCCTCAGCCTCCTGCTGGGCGCCGCCGCTCTCGTCGGGTTGTTGTGGTTCTTCTGCTGCTGATTCTGCTGCTGTTTTGGCTGCTGCTGCTGCGACTGCTGCTGAGGATGATGATGACGACGCCTGCTGCTCCTCCTCCTGCTCCTCGGCCGAGGGCGACGGGCTGCGGCTCGGCAGGATGACGAGCGGCGGCGGCGCAGCGAGGGCAGCGGCCTCGTGCTGCTGCTGCTGCTTGCCCGCGTCGCTCAGCGGCGAGCCGCCCGCGGCCGCCGCCGAGACGGGCTGGAGGCGGCCCGGAGGCGGCGTCTCGACCGCCTTGGGGCTGTCGCGCGGCGGCAGGGCGGCTGCTGTTGTTGTCGCCGCTGTTGCTGCCGCCGCCGCCTTGTCGCCGCCGCCCCCGTATGCAAGCCTCTCGGCGTCGCGCCGCTCGCGCAGGCCGCGGTAGTGGTCGCGCGAGGGCAGCGTGAGGCGCGCCGCGCTGCTGCTGCTGCTGCTGCTGCGGCCCTTGACGGCCTCGGGCTGCTGCTGCTGCGACTGTTGCTGCTGCTGCTGCCGCTGCTGCGACTGTTGCTGCCACCGCGTTGCCTCTGCCGCCGCCGACGACGGCAAGGTCAGGGCGGCGAGTTGCGCCGCCGCCGCGAGGACCGCCACGCCGCCGTCGTCGTCACGCCCGGACGAGGGCGGGCCGGCCATGGCCGCGACCAAGGGCGATGGTGCGCGCGCCTCCGCCATGGGCGCGCTCGGTTCCGTCGGGCGGGAATCCCGAGGGGAGGGCGGAGCGCCGGGGTTTGAGGGGGAGGAGACGTGTGTGGGGAGGAGACTTGTTCTCTGTCTCTCTCTCTCTGTGCGCTTTTGCGGTTGCGACGACCTCGCGCGCGCCTCAAGGGGCGGTCCCGGGCTGCCCGAACGAGCCCCGCCGCACCGGGAGGCGAGGGCGCGCCGCAGTACCTCGCTTGCGCGGGCCGAGAAGCGGCCTGGCGGCGAAGCGCGGACGGGTAACGGGGGGCGAGAGAGGGAGAGAGAGGGGAGAGGCGAAGACTCGCAGCAGAAGGCGTGCGTCGCTTTGGGCGTGGGCGTGGGCGTGTTGCGTGTGTGTGGGTGTGGGTGTCCGCGTTGAGAGAGATGCGCGCGCGCGCGTATTTAGGGCTGCGAAAAGGAGTGTGGCGTCGAGCGAGGGCGACGGTCTCTCCCCCTCTTTGACTCTGCGGACGCCCCCAACTGGCCGGGACGACGCCGACGCCGACGCCGCGACGCCGCCGCCGACGACGACGGCGACGACGACGACGACGACGACGAAGGCGACGACGCCAGCGTCGACGAGTACGGCGGGCGCCACCACATCGCGAGCTCCACCCGCTACGCCGCCGCGGTCGCCGCGATCGAGCGGCTCGGCGTCCGGGTCAGCCACGCCTGCGACAGCGGGTGCCAATTTCACGCGCGGACGCTCAGCCGCTGGGTGCCGAGCAGCGGCGGCGAGCGCGCGCTGGAGAGGCGCCAGTGGGGCGCCGGGCTCAGCAAGTTTTACGAGGACCCGCCGGCCGACGAGGAGGACGACGACGACGACGACTGAGTGAGCGATTGAAGACGGCGGTGGCTGCTGAAGAATTCGTGCGCTTTCCAGCGCGGATTCGACCGCGACGTCTCTTTTTGAGCGGCGGCGGCGGCGGCGGCGGCGGCGCGACACCGACCCCGACTCGTTCTCGTCCTCCCTCCTCGTTTGCCGCTCACGCGCCCCAAGCAGAACCCTCCGACTTGTTTGTATATTCAACGCCGCCCCTGTCGCGCCGCGAGCCATCTGCAACACAACATCACCCACGCGCGCACAACCCAAAAAAAGCCGAC
This sequence comes from Mychonastes homosphaera, assembly GCA_009193075.1. Taxonomy (NCBI): domain Eukaryota; kingdom Viridiplantae; phylum Chlorophyta; class Chlorophyceae; order Sphaeropleales; family Mychonastaceae; genus Mychonastes; species Mychonastes homosphaera. The sequence continues at coordinate 165,822 of VXJC01000006.1, forward strand.
TCGCCCCTCTTGTGCTTTTTCGAGGTCGCGCCACGCGCGAGAGAGCTGTCGCGCGCCGCCGGGGACGAGGCGCCCGCGCCCCTCTTGCTCTCTCACAAGAAGAACCAACCCCAAAAACACAAACCAAAACACATCCATCCATCCAACACACTCGCGGGGGGGGGGAGAAGGATGGAGATCCAGGTCCAGTACGTGCGCGCGCGCCGCGACTTTGGCCGCCAGGCCGGGCGCGGGTGGGCCGAGCCCCCGGCCGAGCTGCTGATCGACGCGCGGCCCGACCCGGCGCTCGCCGCGCGCCTCGCGCGCGCGCCGCGCGACCCCTCGTCGGCCGCGTGCCAGTGCGCCCCGTCGATGGCCGCGCACTCGGCCAACACCGTCGCCGTCACGTACGCCCACCGCGGCGCCTCGCACGCCGAGGGCGGCTGGCCGCGCGACGTCGACCCGACCGAGCCCGAGCAGACGCAGCGCTGCCGGCGCAAGCTCGAGCGCGACGGCGACTTTTGCCGCGCCGTGGCGACGGCGGCGGCGGCGGCGTCGTGGGCCGCGGGCGAGAGCGAGGCGCTCAACCCCTACAGCGACCCGCTCGCGGCGCTCGGGCGCGGGGGGGGGGCGGCGCTGCTGGAGCTGCTGCAGGCGGCGGCGCGCGCGCAGCGGCGGCGCGACCTGCTCAAGGAGCAGCGGGCGGCGGCGCGGCGCGAGCAGAAGGAGCAGCAGGAGCAGCAGCAGCACAAGGAGGGGGCGGCCGTCGACGACGACGACGGCGCGGGGGGCGGGAGCGGCGGCAGCGGCGGCGGCGGCGGCGGCAACACCAGCAGCGGCAGCGGCATTGCCGTCGTCAGCAGCAGCAGCTCGGTGCGCACGGGCGGCGGCGGGGGGGCTGCCGCCACCTCCGCCTCTGCCGGCGAGGTGCCCTCGATGTACGTGGCCACGCAGCTGCGCGACCCATGGGCGGCGGCGGCTTCGGGGGCGGCCGGCGGCACGAAAACCGCCGCCGCCGCCGCCAAAAACAACCACCACCGCCCCCGCCGCGCCGTCGTGCACGTCACCTGGCATCAGCCGCAGCAGTCGCAGCATCTGGGTGGCTCGGCTTTGCAGTGCCAGCAGCAGCAGCAGCAGGCGGCGCCGACCCTGGCATCGGCGCGGCGCGTGGCCGTTTGCTATGCCGCCCCGCCCGGCGCGGCCGCGGCGGCCGACGCCGCCGCCTCGTCCTCCTCCTCCTCCTCCTCCTCTTTCTCCTCCTTTTCCTCCTCCCCCTCCTCGTCCGCCGCCAGCGCCGCCCTGTGCGGCTACGTCTGGGACGTCGCCACCCCCTACGCCCCCGTCGGGCAGCTGTGCCCGCTTCCGGGCGCGGGCGGGGGCCTCCAGTGCTCTGCCTTTGCGCCCCGCGACGCTGCGCTGCTCGCGTGCGGGCAGGCCAACGGCCAAGCGTGCCTCTTCGACCTGCGCCGGGGATCCCGCCCCTACGACGCGACGCCCGTGGCCGCCGCCCACCGCGACGCCGTGCGCGCGGTGCTTTGGCTGCCTGGGCGCGGGGCGGGCGCGGCGGGGGAGCTCGTCACGGCTTCGGCCGACGGCGCCGTCGCGTGGTGGGACGCGCGCAAGTTTTCGGCCCCCCTGGACGCGCTGCCGCTGCTGTGGCCCGCCGGCGGCGGGGGACTGGCGGTGGCGTCCGGGGCGGCTGCGTCGGCTTCGGCGATTGGAGGGGCGGGGGGCGGGGACGTCTTGACGGCCGGCGCCTTTGCTTCTTCGTCTTCCGGCTTTGGCGCATCGTCGTCTTCTGGGGGAGCGCGCGCCACCCTCGCCTCCACCACCACCACCACCACCACCACCTCCAACCCCCTCCAGCAGCCCCCACCGGCCACCACCCTGAACCTCTCGGCCGTCCTGCTCGACGACACGGCCGCGCCCCAGCCCGGCCGCGTGCTCGTCGGCACGCAGGAGGGCGCCGTCGCCCTCTGCAGCCGCCGCGCCCGCACGCCCTCGGACCGCGTCGCCGCGGTGTACGCCGCGCACGCCGGGTGCGTGACGGCCCTCATGCGCTCGCCGCACCATCCGCGCTTCTTCATGAGCGCCGGGGACTGGTCGGCAAAAGTGTGGGCCGAGGACCACCCGCGCGCGCCCTTGCTGGCGACGGCGCCCGCGTGGCGGGGCCCCGGGGCTACCGACAGCTACGTTTCCGCGGGCGCCTGGTCGCAGACGCGCCCGGGGGTGGTTTACACGGCCGGAATGGACGGCGCGCTCGCCGCGTGGGACCTGCTGCACAGCCACGCCGAGCCCGTCTCGGTGCTGGGGCGGTGCCTCGACGCGCCGCTGACGGCGCTCGCCGCGCACGCGGGCGGCAGGGCGCTGGCCGCCGGCGGGGAGTGCGGGTCGGTGGCGGTGGTGGCGCTGGGCCCGGCGCTGGCGGTGCCGGGGGCCGGGGAGCGCGCCGAGGTCGGGGCGCTGCTGGAGCGCGAGGCGGCGCGCGAGCGGGCGCTCGAGCGCGGGGCCAAGGAGCAGCGGCAGCGGCAGCGCCAGGCGGCGGCGCGACGCGCGGCAGAGGCGGCTGCAGCAGCAGCGGCGCTTGGGGGCGGGGCAAGTGGGAGCAAGGGCGCGGGCGGCGACGACGATGACGATGGCGACAGCGACGCCGAGCTGCGCGCCGTGGAGGAGGAGTACGCAACTATGACGGGCGTCAAGGTCGAGCGGTACCGCGGGCGCGGCGGAGGCGTCTGGTGAGAAAAAGGTTTTTTTTGTGTGTTTTTCGGTGTCTTGTTTTTTGCGGGGGAAGGGCGTCGTCGTCCACCGCGCAACAGCCCGCGAAAAGGCTTTCGGTTGTTCCTTCGCCCAAACACCCTTCAAGAAAACGAAAGAGAGAGAAAGAAGGACGACGAGTGTCTCTGTTACAAATCCAAAGCCCGCTCTCTTGCGCGCAAGAGGAAGGCGGGAAAACGACGGGGCCTCGCCTCGCCCTATCTCGCTCGCCGCCGCCCGTTTTCCGTCCCCCCTCCTCCCTCTCTTCTCCCTCATCACACGTACTCGCGCCACCGGTGCCCGCACTGCACGCACACAAAGTACAGCGTCATCCCCTGCTCCGACGCCGAGCTGAAGAACACCGCCTCGTCGTGGCTGCACGACGGGCAACGCACGTCGCGCGTGCGCGGCAAGGTGGGGTCGTGCCGCACGTCGTCGAGCACCGTGGTGCGCTCGGCGGCGCTGTGGCGCGTCTCGCTGACGTGCACGCACCAGTCCTCCGAGGGAGCGTCCTCGCGGTGCCCGCAGGCCTTGCAGTGGTACTCGAGGCGGCGCGTCTCCTTGTTCTCGACGGGGTAGAGCAGGTCGTTAGACTCGGGGCAGAAGCGCAGGCCGCGGGCCGAGGGGCGCGCGGCGGCGGCGGCGCCCGAGGCGGCGGCGGCAGCGGCGGCGGGGGCAGCCGCGGGCGCGCCGCCGTCGTCGTCCATCGTTGTTGGTGTTGGTGTTGCCTCTTTTCTCCTCGCTTCTCCTCCTGCCCGAGCGCGCGCGCCTGCTGCGCCCTCTCCTCCTCCTCTTCCTCCTCCTGCTCCGGGTCCTTCTGAGTGACCGACGCGCGCGGGAGAGGAAAGGAGAGAGAGAGAGAGAGAGAGTGGGGGAAAGGTTCCTCTGGGGCGTCCGCCGAGTGTGTGTGTTCGTGGTGTGGTTGGAGGACTCGCAGCTGGTCGTTGTGGTTGTGTGTGTGGGCGCGTTGCTGTGTTGTGTGTGTGTGCGCGTTCAAGCCACAGCGCGCGCCCTTTCCCTTCCTCCGCTGTGATGGCGCGCGCGAGACGGCGAGGCGATGGCGGCGAGGCGACCGCCCCCCGCGCCCCTCATCACCTGACCCCCTCCCCCTCTCCTCGACGCCCCCCCATTCACACAAACAACGCTCGACCCCCGCCCGCCCGCGATCGCGCGCGCTTACTGGCCCAGCAAGCTCGGCGCCACGCCCCTCTGCTGCTGCCCGCTCCCTCGATTTTCGGGGTTGACGACGACAAGAGGAATCAACGCCCCCCTCCTCCTCCCTCACTCCTTGTTTCGCACGCGCGCGCGACATCCCCCCCCCCCCCATCCTCTCCCGCCCCTTGCCGACGCCGTCCCCTGATCCGGGCGTACTAGTGCCCCGCCGAGCGGCACCATGTCGTCCGCCTCGCTGTCCGCCAAGCTCGGCGACGCGGGCGCCAAGCTCGCCTCGGCCCTCAAGCTCTCGACGGGGGGGGCCGACCCCTCCTCCTCCTCGAGCGGCACCGAGCACGACCGCTCCTCCTCCTCGCACAAGCACATGCTCCTGCTCGCCGCGGCCGGGACCGCCGCGACCGCCGGCGCCTACCTGTGCCTCTCCCGCAAGGGCTCGCGCGACGGCTACCGCAACAAGCCCACGTGCTTTGACCTCTCGGGCGGGTCGATCGAGCGCGACCGCGTGCTCGCCGAGTGGGACGGCTACGAGACGGCGTACGGCGCGCCCGGGTCGCGCGAGGGCATCAAGGACCGCTCGCGCACGGCGCAGCTCGTCGACGTGTTCTACTCGCTCGTCACGGACATCTACGAATGGGGGTGGGGGCAGTCGTTTCATTTCTCGCCCAAACTCCCGGGCAAAAATTGGGCGCAGAGCGAGGCCGCGCACGAGGCCCGCGTCGCCGTGGCCCTGAATTTGGGGCCCGGCAAGAAAGCCCTCGACGTCGGCTGTGGCGTCGGGGGGCCGATGCGCACGATTGCCTCGGTCAGCGGCGCGCACGTCACGGGCATCACCATCAACGAGTACCAGGTCGGGCGCGCCCGCGCGCACAACGCCAAGCTGGGGCTCGCGGCGCTCACGGACGTCGTGCGCGGCAACTTCCTCGAGATGCCGTTCCCCGACGCCTCGTTCGACGCCGCCTACGCGATCGAGGCAACGTGCCACGCGCCCCAGCTCGAGACGGTCTACGGCGAGGTGGCGCGCGTCCTGAAGCCGGGGGGACTGTTCCTGAGCTACGAGTGGGTGTCCACGGAGAAGTTTGACCCGTCGGACGCGGAGCACGTGCGCATCATCGACGAGATCAACTTCGGCAACGGCCTCCCCGAGATGCGCACCTGGCGGCAGGCCGAGGAGGCCGGCAAGGCCGCGGGCTTGGAGCTGGTGACATCGGTCGACCTCTCGACCGCCAGCTCGGGCGCAGGGGCGTGGTACGGCCGCCTGCAGGAGCTCGCGTGGCAGAACCGCGTGTCGCACGGCGTGGTGTCGGCGCTCGACGCCGTGCGGGTGGCCCCCAAGGGGCTGAGGCAGGTGCACGAGATGCTTGTCAACGTGGCGACCTCCCTGGTGGCGGGCGGGCAGACGGGGGTGTTCACGCCGATGCACATGCTGGTGTTCCGCAAGCCCGAGGGCAGGGGGAAGGGGGGGCGCGACGGGAGGCAGAGCGCCAGCCCGGGGAAGAAGTGAGGAGGAGGAGGGGGGTTGGTGGTGTGGGCGGCGGCGGCAGGGTCTGGGGGTGGCGGCGGCGGCGGCGGCCGCAGGTGCCGCCACCTCTTTGCTTTTGCCTCCTTACCCCCCGGCCGCCCACACTGCCCCCCAACGACCCCTTCAACTGCGCGCGCGCGGCGAATCTGATATTGTGGTTCTGCTGCCTGCTGCCTGCTGTTGTCGTTTTTTTCGTCTGTTAGTTTTCTCTCGGGGGGGGCGAGCCGTTCTGTCGACGCTTGCTCCCGTTTTTCTCTCGGCGCCGCCGCATTTTTCAAGTTGTAAGGTGGACGCCTGCTGTTCTTCTTTGCCTCTTTCTCTCTCACACACACTTTCTCTGTCTCTCCGTCGCTGCTGTACGATCGCCCCCCCATCCTGCCGCGCGCTGCCCGTTCGCTGAGGAGGAGGAGGGAAAGCACTGACTAACCTTTGCTCCTCTCCCCACATGCGCCAGCTGCGGCCGCGCGCGTACTGCTCCCGGTTCCTGGCCTCCTCCCGGCGCGCGACCTTTGCGCGCGCGCCCGCGATGTCGTCTCAGGCCGCGGGCGGCGGGCGCGGGCAGGAGCAGCAGCAGCAGGCGACGGCAGCACCATCAGTCGGGGAGCAGCAGCAGCCGCAGCCTCAGCAGCCCCACCACAAGCTGCCCAAGGTGGGCAGATCGTGCTCGTCTGATGCCGCTCCTCTGTTGCCCCGCGATCACGCGGGGGATAGGGAGCTGCGTCGTTGCGCCGACGCCGCCGACGGCGCCGCCGCCGCCGCCGACGCCCTGACGCCGCCCGACGCCTCCCACGCCTCCCCCCCAACCCCCAAAAAACCAAACACAGGCGTACGTCCGCGCGCTCGCCGGGGAGGACAAGCTCACGATCTCGCTGGTGCTGGGCGGGCGGCTGTGCAACCTCGAGCGGTAAGGTGCATTGGAGCCAGCCCCCTTTGCCGTCGAGAGGGCTCGCGCCGCCGGGCGCCGCCCCCGTTGCGCGCCCTCTCACCTCCCCCCTACCCAAACAACCAAACAAAACCCCAGCCCGATCGACGAGCCCCTCGAGAAGGCCCTGTTCCGCATGCGCGCCAGCGCCGCGCCCAAGCAGAAGAAGACCAAGAAGGCCAAGGGAGGCGGCTTTGGGGGCGGTGGCGGCGCCTCCTCTGCTGCCGCGCCCGACGACGCCCCTGCCGCCCCAACCGTGGCCCTCTTTGCCGACGCCGACGCCGCCGCCGCCGCACCCATCGACCCGTCCACGAAGAACCTCGCGGCGTGGGCGTCCGCCTCCCTCCTGGTCGTCGGCGGCGAGCGGTTTGCCGTGCGTATCAACCCGCCCTCGGTCGGCGGCCTCGCCGCGCTCGGCAGCGGGGGCGGGGGCGGGGGGGGCTCAACGGCAGCGGCGGCAGCGGCGGCGGCGGGCGGCAACGGCACCGCCCCGGCCACCGCGCTCGCCAACTGCCGCCCGCCGATGGTCGGCTACCCGCTCCTACCGGTTCACGAGCTGCGGTTCGCCGACGCCGACTGCTGCAGCTGGCGGTGGCTGCGGAGGAGAGAGGAGGGCGGCGGAGGCGGCGGCGACGGCGGCGGTGCGGGCAACGGCGGCAAGAGCAGCAACGACAACGCCAACGCCACGAGCGACGGCGCATCGCAGCAGCAGCAGCAGCAGCAGTGGGAGGAGACGGGCGGCTCCGACGTCTGCTACACGCCAACGGAGGCCGACCTGGGCTGCCTCCTGCGCGTCGAGTGCGTGCCCGCCCGCCGGCACGCCGGCGCGGCCGCGCGCGCGGCCCGCGAGGCAGCCGGCCTGGCGCCCCTGGCGGCCAACGGCGCCGACGGCGACAACAGCGCCGCCGCAGGCGCCTCGTTGGCCGTCGAGCACGGCGAGCCGGGGTACGCTCAGACCACGTCACCCGTCGTGCGCGGTCCGGCCCTTCCCGCGCACGTGCTGCGCGCCCTGGCCCCGGCGGCGGCGGCCGCGCCCCTTGCCGCCGCTGCCGCTGCCGCTGCCGCTGCCCCCGGCCCCCGCCCCCCCTCCTCCTCCTCCTCCTCCCCCAAACCCTCCACCTTCCGCGTCATGTCCTACAACATCCTCGCCAACCAGTACGCCAGCAACGCCTACGCCCGCACGGTACTCTTCGCCTACTGCCCCCAGCCCTTCCTCGCGGCCGAGTACAGGCGGCAGCTCGTGCTCGCCGAGATCAAAGCGCACGCCCCCGACGCGCTGCTGCTGCAAGAGGTGGACGCCTCGGCCTTTTCCGACTTTTTGCTCCCGCACCTGCGGCGGCTTGGGTACGAGGGGCGGTACACGAACAAGCTTGGGCGCGTGCGCGAGGGCTCGGCCACCTTTTGGCGGCGCGCGCGGTTTCGGCTGGGCGGGGCGCGCGACGTCGACCTGCGGCGGGCCTTTGCGGGCGTCGGCGACGGCGAGGGGGGCGGCTGTGTCGAGGAGGCAGGAGGAGCACGCGCGCAGTTTGCGCCGCTCGTGCGCGCGTCCCCGGCGCTGGCCGAGGCGCTGCAAAAGGTGACGACGATTGCGCAGGTCACGCTGCTCCTGCCGGTGGAGGAGGCAGAAGGACAAGGGCAGCAAGAAGAGGAGGCCGCTGCTGCTCCTGCACCCTCGGCCGCCGCCGCCGCCGCCCCGCTCCTCATCGCCAACACCCACCTCTTCTTCCACCCGTACGCCCCGCACATCCGCACGATGCACACGGCCGCCATCCTCGAGGAGGCGGCGGAGGCCCTGCGCGAGTGGGAGAGCGGGAAGGTGCCGCAGCAGCAGCAGCAGGAGGAGGAGGAAGGAGGGGGAGCGGCCGCAGCAGCAGCAGCAGCGGCGCTCGCGGCCGAGCTCGCGCGCCGCCCCTGCGCCGCCTTTCTCTTCGGGGGAGACCTCAACAGCGACCTCAACGACGGCGTGCCCGGGGTCATCGAGCTGCTTCAGACGGGCCGCCTCCCGCGCGACCACTGGGACTGGCGGTGCGGCGCCTCCTTCCGCTGGGGCAAGGGCGAGGAGGAGTACGCGGACGAGCCGAGCAGCGAGGGCGCGGCGGCGCTGGCGGCGGCCAAGGCCGAGGCTGAGGCCGCCTTTGCTGCCAGTTACGGTGCCCCCCCCGCTGCCCCCGCTGCCCCCGCTGCCCCCGCTGCCCCCGCTGCCGAGCCCCAAAACCCCCTGCTGCCCCCCGTGATCGGCGTCGACGTCTCCGTCCCCTTTGCCCCCTTGCGCTCCGCCGACGGCCTGCAGACCCCCTACACCAACTTCACGTCAGGCTATAAAGCGCTTCTGGACTACGTGTGGCACGACCCCAACGTGCTGACGGCGCGGCGGGTGCTGCCGGCTCCTCCCGAGGCGCTGCTCGAGGGGTTCATCCCGAGCGAGTCGTTTCCGTCGGACCACCTCGCGGTCGTCGTCGATTTGGACTGGGTGGTGCCGGACCGCGAGGAGGGTGGCGGCGGCGGCGGCAGCGGGGCCGATGGATTTGTCGCGCTGCCTGTGGCGGCGGCCGGCGCCGTGGCCGCGGCCGCGGCCCGCCTCGCGGGCGGGGGGGTCGTCGCGCTCCCCACCGACACGCTCTACGGCCTGGCCGCCGACGCGCGCGACCCGGCCGCTGTCGCCGCGCTCAAGGCCGCCAAGGGCCGCGACGCGGGGGCGAGCCCCCTGGCCGTGGCCGTCGCCGACGTGGCCGACGTCGCGCGCGTGGCCGAGACGGGCGGGCTGCCCGAGGGCCTCCTGCGAGCGCTGCTCCCGGGGCCCGTGACGGTGCTGCTGCCGCCGCGCGCCGTCGCCCCGGAGGAGGAAGAAGAGGGCGGCTCCTCGCGTCCCTGCTTCAGCCTGGCGCTCGAGGCGCTCGGGGCGCGCGACAAGATCGGCGTGCGCGTGCCGCAGTGCGAGTTCACGCGCGCCGTATGCCGCGCGTTGGGGCGCGCCCAGCAGCAGCAGCAGCAGCAGCAGCAAAGCGATCGTGGCGGCGCTTCCGCCGACGCGACCGCAGCCCCCGCGGCGCTCGCGCTCACGTCGGCCAACCTCTCGGGCGAGCCGTCCCCCCTGCGCGCGACCGACTTTCGCGCGCTGTGGCCGCGCCTCGCCGCGGTCTTTGACGGCGGGGCCGTGGCCGCGGCCTCGGCCGCCGGGTCCACGGTGGTCGACCTGTCGACCGCGGGCGAGGCGCGCATCGTGCGCGCGGGCGTGGCGGCCGACAACGTCGCGCGCCTGCTGGCGGCCGAGCGGTTTGGCCCGCTCAAAGTCTCGGTGGTGGTTGCTGGTGCCGACGAGAAGGCCAAGTGATTTCTCCTTCGTTTTAAAAGCAACCAATCGCCTGCCGTCCAGTTTCTATGCATCCCTATCTCCTCCCATCCTCCCGTCCATCAAGACGACCCCGTCTTGCAAAGCAGGTCGTCCCCGCGCAGCACGATAAACTGCTCCCCGCTGGGCGTCTCCATGGCGTCGCCCGCGTACTTGAAGTAGAGCACGCGGTCGCCCTCCTGCACGCCGATCGGCACCCGGCCCCCCTTGCCCTCGTTGAGGGACGCGTCCCATTTCCCGGGCCCGGCCCTCACGACCGTGCCGCTCAGGGGCCGCTCCTTGGCGCTGTCGGGAATGAGGACGCCGCCGATCGTGACGTCGGCCGTGTCCTGGACGGCGACCAGGACGCGGTCCCCCAGCGGCTGGAGCTGGGGGATGTCGTCGGCGACGGCGCCCGAGCGCGGGAGGGTGCCGATGACGTCGTCCTCGCGGATGAGGATGTACTCGTCCCCGCCCGAGGCCATCTTGAGGTCGGTGTACATGAAGCCAAACTTGGAGTAGAGCACGGTGTCCCCGGGCTTGAGGGCAAAGGGGCGCGCGGGGCCGCCGTCGGCGGGGCGGCCGTCGCCGAGCGACACGACGTCGCCCGACGTGGGGCGCTTCTGCGAGGCGGCGGGGAGGAGGATGCCGCCGCGCGTCTTGGTCTCCATCTCGGCGACCTTGACGAGGACGCGGTCGCCCTTGGGCTCGACCTGTTGGGTTGGTTGGTTTGGTGTTGGTTTTGGGTGAAGAGGTGCGAGGGATGAGTAGGGGGCGTTGGCGGCGGCGGCGGCGGCGGAGAGGGACCCCCCTCCATCCCCTCTCTCCCCTCTCCCCTCCGCCCTTTCCGCCAAGGCTCGAGGCACGCGCCCCTCGCCCAATGCGGGAGACACGGCGGCGCGCCCCGTGATCCCCCCGGACGCGAAGAACGCACCTTGGTGAAGCCCTCGGGGATCTCCACCGCCGCGGCCGCGCGCACGACCGGGCGGGCGCAGCGCCGGCCCCCGAGCACGACCGACGCGCGCTGCTGCCGCGCCTGAAGCTGCATTCTGGCCCGCTGGTCAGGTACTAAGGGAGCGCGGGGGCACGAGTGGCGGGGTGGCTATCGAACGCGGGCGGGAGGAGAGGGGGCGCGGGTCGCCGCGGAGAGAGAGAGGGTCGCGAGAAGAAGAGGAAATTTGGGGTGTTGCGTGTGTGTGTGTTCGCTTGCCGCGCGCGCGCGCTGGAGAGCGAGAGACAATCGCGTCGTTCGATGCGGAGGCGTGATGGTTAAGGAGTCAGGCAGGCTTGTGGTGTGCGCGAAGGAAGTGACGATGCTGCTGTTCCCCCTTTTGTGACGGGAGGTTGCGTGCGCGCCGCCGCCGCCGTGCGGCCGTATCCGGAAGCGCGCGAGAGACGAGAGAACGATAGAGACAGCGAGCGAGTGCTAGGAATATTTAAATCGCGTGCAGGGTTGGTGCTTTTTTTTCTAGGGCGAACAGAAGTTGAAGGGCTCGCGCTGTCTATGATCGGGGGGTAAGGCGGGCGCGGGGCCGACACTGGGGGGAGGGGGGGCGGGGCGCCGATCGATCGCCGCGCCCCCGAAATGAAAGGCCCGCCTTGTTTTGTCGTGGGCGGGGTGGGGGGGGGAGGGGAGGGGGGGGAGGATGGGTGTGTGTGTGCGTGTCGGCAAATGTCGCCTCTGTGTGGAAGGGTGGGTTGGAGGGCCTAAATCTGCCAGAGAGAGAGAGATGGTCCTTGCCTGCGCTTTGCCTTTTGGGGCGTTTGGGTGGGTGCGGGATCGGCAAAGGGCGGGGCGCGAGCGAGCCCGCGCCAAAGAAGCCACCGCCGCCCCTTCCCCGGTTGAATGAAAAACCTCATACAGTGAAAAGACAAACATGGGGACACACGCGCGCAGAACACATCGCGGTGTTGAGGGGTGGTCCCGAGGATCGACAAGGGATACAGAAAAACACAGGGGAGAAGAAAAACAGGAGGAGGGAGATCACGCGCCGCTGGGCGGCGCCGGCGGCGCAGCGGCGGCCCCGTCGGCGGCCGCCGCGCCACCTCCGCCGCCGCCGACCACGCCGGCCGCGGCGGTGGTGGCCGGCGTCGCGCCGAGGCCGATGATGCTGGGCGTGGGCGCCAGCACCATCACGTCGACCGCGTCGGGATCGAGCTGCAGGGGGGCGTAGCTGGCCACGGCCGCGGCGGCGGCGGCGCCCGTCGTGGCGGCCGGCGGCGGCGGCGACGCGGGAGGCCGCGGCTCGGGCGGGGCCATCGGCTGCGCGCCGCCGCCGCCGCCGCCTCCCGCCACTCCGGCGCCACCTGCCGCGCCGGCCGCGGCCCCGGGGGCCGCCGTGCGGCGCAGCGTGGCCTCGATGGGGTCGGCCAGCGCGCTGAGCCCGCCGCCGGGCGTCGCCGTGCCGAGGCTCGCGAGCGTCGCGCCGACGGGCGTGTCGGCGGCGAGCAGCGGGACCAGAGGCGTCATGCCAGTGCCCCCGCCCCCTCCTCCTGCTCCTGCACCGGGAGGGGGCAGGGGCGGGAGGGTGGCGGCGGCCGAGGCGGCGGCGGCGGCGCCCGTGGCGGCCGGCAGGGGCACGGGCAGGGGCAGGATGGCGGCGGGCGGCGGCGGGGCGCCGCTGCCGTTGCCGTTGCCGGCGGCGGCCACGGCGGCCGCAGCGGCGGCGGCGGCGGCGGCGAGCTGCTGATGCTGCTGATGCTGCTGCTGAGCCTGCTGCTGCTGTTGGTGCTGCTGATGCGCCTGGAGGGCCGCGGCGTCCACGGGTGACACCTGCTGCGGGGCGCCCGCCCCGTAGCCCTGCAGCTGCTGCTGCTGGTCCGGCGGCGTCGCGCCCGCGGCCGCGTGCGCGGCGGCGGCCGCATAAGCCGCCGCCGCGGCCGCCGCGACGGCCTGGTGCTGCTGCTGCTGCTGTTGCTGCTGCTGCTGTTGCTGCTGCGCCTGCTGGTGCTGGGCCTGCTGGTGCTGCGCCTGCTGGTGCGCTTGCTGGTGCGCTTGCTGGTGCTGCATGGCCGCGGCCGCCGCGGCCGCCGCGGCCACCGCGTGCATCGACCCGGTGCTGTCGGAGCGGTGTGGCGGGTGCGGCGGCGGGGGGCCCATGCTGCCGCCGCCGGGGGCCATGCCGCCGCCCAGCGAGATGAGCGAGCCCTCGCGGGTGATGGTGGCGACGCCGCCGCTGGCGGCCGAGGCCGGCGGCGGCGGCGGCGGCTGGCCGCCGCCGCGTTGGGCTTCAGCGGGGGACAGGCGGCAGCGCGGTCGGGCCGGCGGCCGCAGCGGCGCGGCAGCGGCCGCGGCAGCAGCCGCATGATGGTGCTGCTGCTGCTGCTGCTGCTGTTGCTGCTGGTGCTGCTGGTGCTGCTGGTGCGCCACCGCCGCCGCCGCCGCCATGGCCATGGTGGTGGTGGCGTCCGGGCCGCTCAGCGGGCCGGGCGTGGGGCCGCCGCTCGCGGGCCCGCCGCTCATCGAGGGGGCGTGCTGCGGCGGCGGCGGCTGCGGCGGCGCCCCTATCCCGAGTCGGCCGCTGCGGCGGCCTCCGCGGCGGCCGCGACCGCGGCGTGGTGGTGGTGGTGCTGGTGGTGCTGCGCGCCCGGCTGCGGCTGCACGTGAATGTGCACGCCGCCCTCCGGGGTGGAGGCGGCGCCGGCAGCGTGTGCGGCGGCGGCCGCGGCCGCAGCGGCGGCCGCGGCCGCGGCGCCGCCTGCTCCCCCTGCACCACCACCCCCCGTCTGCATGTTGACGGGGCTCGCGCCGGGCGGGACGCCGCCTGCGCCCACGGCGCCGGCCACGATCTGCGTCGTGACCATGGCGTGCACGCCAGGAGGAGGAGGCGGGGGCGCCGCCGCCGTCGCGGGGCCAGCCGCGGCCGCGGCCGCGGCCGCTGCGGCCGCCGCCAGCCCTGCGGACGACGCCACGCGCTGCATCGCCGCCACCTGCTGCTGCTGCTGCTGCGCCTGCACGACCGCCGCGCCCGACAGCACCTCGGCTTGCGCCGCCAGCGTCGTCGCGCGGTGCGCCAGCTGCTGCGCCTGCGCCTGCGCCTGGACCTGCGCGTGCGCGTGCGCGTGCTGCTCCGCCTCGGCGCGCTGCGCGGCCGCCTGCGCCTGCGCCGCCGCCTGCGCCTGCGCCTGCGCCGCGGCCTGCAGCTTGTGCACCTCGGCCTCGGCGTGCGCGGCCACGGCCGCCTGCACGGGCACGGGAGCGGCCGGGTCGGTCATCTGCGCCGCGGCCACCGACCGCACCGCCTCAATCTGCTGCACCGTCGCGCCGTGCTGCTGCGCCAGCGCCTGCGCCGTGCCGCGCAGGCTGTGCGCGGCGTGCGAGGCCTCCTGCGCGCGCTGCGCGTGGGCGTGGGCCGTGGCGTGTAGCGAGTCGGCGTGTGCCTTGGTGGCGACGGCCTGCACGGCGGCCGCGTGGGCGGCGGCGGCGGCGGGGTGGTGCGGCTCGGGCGCGGGGGCGGCGGCGGCGGCGGCGGCGGGAGGCGGGGCGGCGGGCGGCGGCGGCGGCACGGCGATGGGGACGGCCGCCGGCACGGCCACGGGGATGGGCGCGACCGTACCGCCGACTCCCGGCGGGGCCGCCATTTGCTGCTGATGCTGCTGATGCTGCTGGGTCGCGGCCGCGTGCGCCGCGGCGGCCGCGGCCGCGGCGGCCGCGACGGCGGCCGCAGGAGGCGGCGGCGGCGGCGGCGGCGGCGCGGCGCCAGCAGCGGCGGCGGCGGCGGCGGCAGCGGCGGCGGCGGAAGGGCCGCCGCTGCCGCCGCTGAGGACCACCCCCCCGCTGCCGAGGCCGCTCATGGCCCCGTTGGCGCCGGGCGGAGTGTGGGCGGCGATCGACGCGAACGGCGGGCTGGGCGCCAGGCTGCCGCTGGCCGTCTGCTGCTGCTGCTGCTGCGAGTGCTGCTGCTGGTGCTGCTGGTGCTGGTGCTGGTGGTGCGCGGCGGCCGCCGCGGCCGCCGCCGCCATCGCCATCGCCGGCGACGCGCTCGGGGGGCCCATGGCGCCACTGGTGGCCGGGTGGCCGCCCGCGGACGCGGTGGCCGCTCCTCCCGGGGGCAGCATCGGCGACAGGCCGCTGGCGTGCTGCTGGTGGGCGGCGTGCGCGGCGTGCGCGGCGGCGGCGGCGGCAGCGATGGCCGCGTGCTGCTGCTGTTGGTGCTGCTGCTGCTGTTGGTGCTGCTGCTGCTGTTGCTGTTGCTGCTGCTGGTGCTGCTGGTGCTGCTGCGCCTGCTGGTGCTGGTGCAGCGCCGCCACGGCCGCGGCGGTCGCGGCCTGGTGCTGCTGGTGCTGGTGCTGCTGCTGCTGCTGCTGGTGCGCCTGCATGGCGGCCACCTTGGTCGCGACGGCGTGCGAGGCGGCGGCCGCCGCGGCCGCGGCGACCTGCTGCTGGTGCTGGTGCTGCTGCTGTTGTTGCTGCTGCTGTTGCTGCTGCTGTTGCTGCTGCTGCTGCTGCTGCTGCTGCTGCACCACGGCCACGGCCGCCGCCATCGCCGCGTGGTCCACGGACGGGGCGGCAGCAGGGCCCGCGGCTGCTGCCGCCGCCGCCGCCGCCGCTACCGCTGCAGCTGCCGCCGCTGCCGCCGCGTCGGCGCCTCCAGCCGCCTCTGCCCCCGCACCGCCGCCCCCTCCCGCAGCCGCCTCGGCCGCCGCCATGTCCGGCAGCCCGGGCACCGCGCTCGCCGCGGCCGCCGTGGCCGCCACCGCCGCCGCCGCCGCCGCCTCGGGGCCGGGCAGCGGGGGCTCGCCCGCCCCGGCCGACCCCAGCAGCCGCCGCAGCTGTGCATTGTCGGCGGCCGCGAGCCCCACGGCCGTCATCACGCGCTCGAGCTCCACGCGCGCCTCGCGCAGCAGGCGCTCGCGCGCCTCGCAGTGCCTGCGGACGTCGCCCGAGGCGATGCCGCGCACGATGCGCGCGAGCGTCAGGCGCGACTGGTCGCCGCGGCGCCCGACGCCCCCCAATAAGGGGGCCAGCAGCCGGCACTCGTCGGCGAGCCGGCGCTCGTCATCCTTGGTCGCGAGGCGCCCGCTGAAGCGGCCCTGGAGGTGAGGGCGGCGCGACGCGGTGAGGCCGCCGCCGCCGCCGCCGCCGCCGCCGCCGCCGGTGCCGCTGCCGCGCGGGCGGCCGCGCGGCCGGCCCCGGCCGCCGGCCTGGTCCTTGTTGCCGCCGCCGCCGCCGCCGCCGCCGCCGCCGTTGCCGTTGCCGCCGCCCATCTCCTCCTCGTCCGAGCCCATGTCTTCGTCGTCGTCCTCGTCCTCCTCGTCCTCGTCCTCCATGCGGGACGTGCCGCTGCGCCGCCGCTCGGCGGCGACGTCCGAAGGCCCGCCCGCGCCGGTGGCCGCGGCGTGGGCCTGCGCCTGCGCCTGCTGCTGCTGGTGCTGGTGCTGCTGCGCGGCCGTCGCCGGCATCGGTGGCGGGAGGTGGGGCGGCGGTGGCATTTGTTGCTGCGCCTGGGCGGCGGGCCAAGGGGCGCCCGAGCCGACGGTCGCGGCCGCGGTGGCGGCGTCGCCGGTCGCCAGGGCGCTGCTGCCGCCGGGGTCCTGGGGGCCGGCGGCGGCGGTAGGGTCGGCGCCGCCGGGCGGCAGCAGGGGCACAACGAGCGCGCGCCTCAGGGGGCCGCCGCCGGGCGCCGTGCGCGCGCTGCGGGGGGTGCCGTGCGGGCTCGCGGGCTGCTGCTGGTGATACCTCCCCGCGGCGAGGGGGGCCGCCCCGGCGCCCGCGCCCGCGCTCGGGCCCGCGCCGCCGCTCAGCGTGGCGCCGCCGTCGTTTCCGTTGTGGCCGCCGCCGCCGCGGGGCGTCGACGCGGCGGCCGACGACGACCGCAGCAGCAGGAGGTCGGTGCCGCCCGGGGAGGGGGCGGCGCCGCCCTCGGGCATCGCCAGGACGGGCGAGGGCGCGCCGCCGCCCATGGCCATCATCATGGCGGCCGCGGCGGCGGCGGTGGTGGCCGTGCCGGCGGCGTTGGTGGCGACGCCCAGGGCGGCCCGCAGCGCCGCCGAAGGCGGGCCGTCGCCGCGCGCTCGCCGCGGCCGGCCGCTGGCTGCTGCCGAGGTCGGAGCCGCGAACGGCCCGCCGCCGCCGGCCGCGCTCCTGCGCGGCGCGACGTGCCGCAGGCTGGCGTCGGCGTTGTGCTGCTGCTGCTCATCGTGCTGCTGCTGCTGCTCCTCTTGTCGTTGTTGTTGTCGCGGGCGGCCCGCCGTCGCTGCGGGCGACAATGGCGGGCCGGCCGGCGGCCGCTTGCGCGGCATTGCTCTCTGTGAGAGCGGGGGTTGCCCCCTGCTTGTTGCTTCGCGGTTGAGCCCTAGTGTCCCAGGAGGGGGCGGGGGCCAGGCGCCTGTTGGGGGATTGGTTGGGGGAGGGCGGGGGGGCGCGGAGGGGTGAGGAATCGATGAGGGGGGAAGAGGGGTGAGAGGGGTGTTTCGTGTGCCCCCCCTTCGTCTCTCCTTTTGCGCGCGCCGCACGCCGCTCCAGCGGGCAGCATCCGGGCCCGCTCAATGCGAGCAACGACCCCCAGCCGCCCGCGCTTCAGGCCCGGGGGTGGGGCGGGTTTGGGAGGGGCCAGGGGAGGAGCGGGCGGGCAACGGGGGAGGGCGGTGGAGGGCGCGCTGGAGGAGGTGCGCCCAGCTCCCAGCGCAACACTCGAGGCGCGCGCGCGGCGAAATCGGGGGCCAGAGCTGGGCGCGCGCGCTTCAAGGGGTGGCCGACGCACCATCCAAGGGCTGGGCGCCTCGAAAAGGGGCTCGGGGGAAGCCCGGCCGGCCGAAAGATGGGGCGCCGCGCGCGCTTGAAGGGGGCCCCTCCGAGAGAGAGAGCAGAGGAGACAAAAGCCTCTCGCGCGCGCCGTGCGTGCAATCGGACTAGGGTGGGAACGAAATGGTCGGTCGGGGACAGGGGTGGGGCGGTCGCGCCGCGTCTGGGATGCGTTTTGGGATTGTTTGGTGACGAGGGTGGGTGGGCCGAGGGAGGGAGCGCGTCTTCAAGGGTCTTGTGGTGGGGTGGAGGGAGAGGAGAGAGGAGAGAGGGGGGGGGAGAGAGGCAATAGGAGCACCTGGCCCTCCCGCCCTTGCCTCTCTCTCTCTCTCTCTCTCACCAGAAAAAGGAGGAGCACAACGCGGACCCGGAGCGAGAGCACACACACACACAAACACCCAAGCAACGCACGCAATCGCCCGCCCGCCCCCCTTCCCCAGCCGCGCGTCGGGAAAGTGACCAAAAGGAGTGTGTGTTTCGACTGTGGGCTTTTGGTTCAAGTCGTCGCCTTTCTCCGTTTTTCTCTCTCGCTCCCCCGCACACACACGCCCTCTCTCTCTCTCCCCGCCCGCCCAGCCCGTAGCGCAGCCGCTGCGGCCCTTCCCCTCCTTGAGAGGCCGCGGCCGCTGTAGAGTGGAAGCGCGCGAGCGCGAGAGAGAGGGGGGAGCGCAAGAGAGGGAGAGAGAGTCGCACGCAGCGACCGCGCGCGCGCGCGCCCTCGCGCCGCCGTGCCCGCGCGCCTCCGTCGGGGAGCACACGGCCGAGGCCCGCAGCGGCGGCCTGACGCCCGGCCCCGGAATGGACGCGGCGGCGGCAGCGGGAGCGGGGCCGTCGTCGGCCGCCGCCGCCGACGCCGGCGCGCCGTCGGCGGCGACAGCGGCGGCGGCGACCCCCGCAGCCGCGCCCGCGCCCGCCGTCGACCGCAACCTCCACCCCTCGGGCATCGTGCCGCAGCTGCAAAACGTGGTGGCCACGGTCAACTTTGGGGTGCCGCTCGACCTGAAGCAGATCGCCCTGCACGCGCGCAACGCCGAGTACAACCCCAAGGTGAGAAGGAAGAGAGGGCGAGGCACGATGGCGCGGCGGCGCCCCTCCCTGAACGCTCGTTTCGTTTGTCCTTCTCCTTCTCAAAACCTCTCCTCCATAAACATCCCCCAAAACAACACCAACAAACAGCGCTTCGCCGCCGTTATCATGCGCATCCGTGAGCCCAAGACCACCGCCCTCATCTTCGGCAGCGGCAAGATGGTCTGCACGGGCGCCAAGAGCGAGGCCGACGCCCGCTTAGCGGCGCGCAAGTACTGCCGCATCGTGCAAAAGCTCGGGTTCAGCGGCGCCGAGTTCAAGGAGTTCAAGATCCAGAACATCGTGGGGTCGTGCGACGTCAAGTTTCCCATCCGCCTCGAGGGCCTCGCGTACGCGCACGGGTACTTTGCGACGTACGAGCCGGAGCTGTTCCCGGGCTTGATCTACCGCATGAAGCAGCCCAAGATCGTCTTGCTCGTCTTCGTGAGCGGCAAAGTGGTGCTCACGGGGGCCAAGCGGCGCGAGGAGATCTACCAGGCGTTCGAGAACATCTACCCGACGCTGACGGAGTTCCGCAAGCAGGACGCCGGAGCGGGCATGGCGGCGCTGCAGCAGCAGCAGCAGCTGGCGGCGGCGCAGGCGGCAGCCGCGGCGCAGGCGGCAGCGGCGCAGCACGAGGGCGGCGAGGGAGGAACGGCGGCGGGCGCGGGCGGGTCGGCGGGCGGGGCGGGGGCCGGGGCGGCCGTGGCCGGTCCCGCCGGCTCGATGCGCCCCCCGCCGCGCCGCCTGCCCGCCGCGGCCGCCGCCATGCCCCCGCCCGCGGCCACCCCGGCCTTTGGGATGCTGCAGGGCGCGCCGACCGCGCTGCCGCCGCCCGCGGCGACGCCGGCGTACGGCGGCGGGCTGCACGGCGGCGGCGGCGGCGGCGGCCTCCACCACCACCACCCGGGCGGCGGCGGCGGCGACGGGGCGGCCGGCGTGGCCCCGGCGCGGCCGGTGGCGCCGGCGCCGCTCGCGCCGCCGCCCGCCACGCCGCGCCACCAGCAGCGCTGATCGCTTTTTTCCTTTTTTGAGACAAGAGGGAAGAGGGGGGGCGTGCTCGTTCCCCGCCCCGCTTCCTTGGAGCACCCCACCTGCCCCCCCCCAAACGCACCACTCACCCCCCGAACCAAAAACGAACGCTCCCTACCTCGCTCCCGAGCGAGGATCCACCGCCGCCGACACCCCTAAGGGACCATGCCTCTGTGCGCCCCTTTGTTGCACACGCGTGCGCGCCCACGGCATCTAGAACGAGCGAGCGAGCGCGCGTGCATCCCCCGCCGCCCCCCCTCCCCCGGAAAAAAACAAACCCAAAAAAACCAAGAGGTTGCGCGCTCGCCCCTTCCCCCGCCCCCGATAATCAAGCAATCCCGGCGCTCTCGCGCGCCACCACCACCACCACCACCATCACCGCATGTGTGTATGTGTCTCTTTTTTAAAAAGAAAAACACCCTCCGATCTCTCTCAAAAAGCCTTCTCGTCGTCTCCTCGTCCTCGGCGTCGCCGCTAGTTGCTAGTGTCCCGCTCCCGCCGTCGCCGCCGCCGCCTGCCCCTGCTTACGCGCCGCCAGCCGCGCCATGCGCTTCCGGAACGCCCCCGCCACGTCCGGCTCGCCATCGTACGCGCGCACGACGTCGCGCACGTCGGCCACGCCCTTGGTCGCGACCATCTGCAAAAAGGGGATCAGGTCGAGCAGCGTCGTGTCGGGCTTTCTGGCCCTTGAGCGGCGGCTCTGTTGCGCCGCCGCCGCGTCTGCATCGGCCGCCGCCGCCTGCTCACCGCCCCCGCCCTCGCCGCCGGCAGCGGCCTCCTCCTCCGGCCCGCGCCACGGCCGCAGCTTGAGCGCGTTGTCCGGCTGGAACGCCCACGCCGAGGCGTCGCACGCGAGCAGCAGCACCTGCGACAGGTCGCGGTTGAGCTTGGAAAGGTCGCGCACGTGCTCCCCCGTGGAAGGGGTGTACTGCGTGTCCTGCCTGTAGAGGCGGTAGGCCACGGCCGTGCGCTCGGGGTCCAAGCGGTTGATGACGGGGTCGGCGTACAGGTTGGGCTCGCTCGTGTACACGACCACCTCGTAGTACTGCGCGGCGGCCTGCAGGAACTCCGAGGCGCCGGGCCTCTTGTAGACGGTCCACCCGCGGCCGCGCGACCACGTCTTGTGCGTGAGCACCCCCTCGAGGTCGACGACGAGGGTCTTGACGCGCCCCCTGTGCTCGGGGGGCAGGTCGGGGAGGAGGGCGTCGCAGGGGGGGTCGGCGTACTCGCGGACTTTGGCGTCGAGGGGGCGGGCGAGGGAGAGGTAGCGCTCGAGGAGCCAGGCCTGGGCGGCGGCGACGAGGGAGGAGGGGGGTGGCGCGGCGGCGGGACCGTCGGCCGGGGTGAAGCGGGCGGCGGCGGCGGGAGCGCTGGCCGCGGCATGCTCTTGCTGCTGCTGCTGTTGAGGCTGCTTGTTCTTCTTCTGGGCGGCATCACCACCACCGCCGCCAAGCTTGCCAAACAAGCCCCCCTTGCCGCTCGCCTTGCGCCGCGCCGCCGCCTCCTCCTCGGCGGCGGCCGCGGCCGCCGCCGCCAGCGCCGCTGCCTGCGGCCGCCGCCTCGGCCTCGAGCTCGGCCGCGCGCCGGCGTTCCTCGGCCGCGTAGCCCGCGCGCTCGCGCGCGTTCGCGAGCATGGCCTCGACCTCGGCGAGCGGGTGGCGCGCGTACAGGTACCCCCCGGCGGCCACGGCGAAGAGGCCCGCGACGATGCCGGCGTCCGTGGCCAGGCTAAGGCGCGGCGCAGGGAGCCCATGGGGGCCGCGCCCGCGGCGGCGGCCCCCGCACCCGCGGCGGCGGCGGCGGCGGCGTCGGCCGAGGCCGAGGCCGCGCCCTCGCTGCTGGCCTGGAGCGTCTGCAGGCGCGCCTCGGCCGCGCTGCCCAGCACCTCGCCCGCGGCGCCCGGGTGCGCGAACGACATGTCGAGCATCGACTTGGGGGCGTTGCTGCTGCTGTTGGGCGGGACTTGGGCACTGCCGCCGCCGCCGCCGCTGCTGCCGGTCGCCAGAAACCTCCTCGGCGCGGCGGCGCGCAGGGCGATGGCCAGGGGGGTGCTCGAGATGGCTGCTGCCGACGCCCGTCCTGCTGCTGTTGCTTCTGCTGCTTTTGCTGCTGCTGCTGCTGCTGACGATGATGACGCCGCTGGTGCCGCCGCCGCCGTTGCCGCCGCCGCCGCCGCTGCGACCGCGCGGGCCGCCGCCTTGCGCATGGTGGCGATGATGACGAGGGCGCGAGCAGCAACGGCAGGTACTGACAGAGAGGGGGCGGGTCGGCTCACGCTGCTGCTGTAGTGTTGCGCGGGCTCGCTCGATCGACGACGACGGGACGAAGGGGTGCCGCGCGCGCGAGACCGGCGGTCGCAGAGGAGGGAACCGACGAAGTGTTTTGCTCTTGCGCGCGCGCGCTGGCTCTCTGTCGATGTCCGTTGACACGTAGAGAGAGCGTGATCAATGGTGTGATGAGTGTGAGAGTGGCGTTTGGCGTGTGGCGGGTTGTCGCGTTGAGATGGCTGGAGAGAGAAGCAGGAGGAGGCTCTCTCCTCCCTCCCCTTCTTCCCCCTCCCCCCCTCCTCTCATTGCGCCGCCGACGCCGTCCACCTCCAAATCGGCCTATTCTTACACACGTTTGACGATCTACGACCCTGCAAAAGCAGCCTCAATCACCTCTGCCTCCTCCTCCTCCTCCTCCTCCTCCTCCTCCTCCTCCCATTCCCCGAGCGGCAACGCGCCGAGCCGGGCGAGAATGCCCCCGAGAGAGCCGTCGACGGCAGCGGCGAGCTTGCCGGACATTACGCCTCCGTCGGGTGCGCATGCTGCGGTCAGGAAAAAACGATGCGTCGAGGGTACGGCCGCGTCCTTGACGTCGAGGCTGCAGAAGGCGATGTCTCTCAGCGCATTCTGGGCGAGCACGTTGGTCGACAGCATGCTCGAGCCGCAGGCCGGGTTGGAGGCGATGCGCAGGCGGGGCGGCGTCGGCGGCTCCTCGGCGTCCTCGTCAGACGTCGGGCACGACAGCGCGAGCCACAGCGTCTGCTGCAAGTTGTTTACCTGGCAAAGCCACTTCGTGCCCTTGGTTGCGGCCGCGACGGTGCAATCCAGGTTTCCCTCCGCGTCGACGACAAAGTCCACAGCCGCCGATATCACCGTCGGTTCGAGCTGGGCAGCCGTCGCGAAGCCGCAGCCGTCGGGGCAGTCGCGCTTGGCGGCAGCAGAAGAAGAAAAGGACGAGGGGGACGGAAGGGGTTCGGCGGCCGTCGCCGTCGTGGTCATCGCGAGCAGGGCCAGGCCGACGGCGAGTGGTTGGCGGCGGCGGTGGTAGTGAGGTGGCGGCGGCGCCATTGGGATTTGGTGGGCCGGGGCGGGAGTGCGGGGGGCGGCGCGAGGATGGCGGCGCGGGCGGTTGAAGCAAAAATTGGGGCGACTGGTTCTTTAGGGGAAGGGACAGCAAAAAAGAAGGGGAGTCGAAAACGAGGCGGTGTGTCGTTTGGTGGTGTTGATGATGGTGGTTACGTTGTGTGTTTGGGTGTTTGTGAGAGTGGGAGCGGGGCGCCGGGCGTGAGACAGGAGGAGAACAGGAGGAGAACAGGAGGAGGAGAGCACGGCAACAACACAGGTCGGCCGTGCTCCTCTCCCCCGCCCGCGCGCGCGCGCACGCGTCCCGTCCTCCTTGGCCGCCAGCTTGCCATCCTGTCCAACGAGGAGCGCGCGCTTCATTCCTGAACCAAGCGCATATGCGGGGGCCTTTCGCCTGGCGCGAGGCGCGTGCGCACAGGAGCCTTTCCTTCTCGCTCCCCGAGCCGTCGGCCGCCCCGTCGACGGTCGGCCGCGCCGAGTCGGCGCCGCCTACCCCCTCAAAGAGCTCTCTCTCTCCTCTGGTTTACACTCGGCCCTTAGCGCGTGCTGCGCGCCCCGCTACTCCTCTGCAAGAGCGCACGCGGCAACGCTCTCAGACGCGGGCTCCTTATGATTTCGGAGTGGGCGGGGCCCAATAAACTCCGAAATTTACCCCCCCCCCCCCCCCCCCCCCCGCTAGAAACGAGGTCTCGCCGGCTCCGCCCGCGCGACCCTTTAGGGTTCAAGGACGGTCGCGTGGGGACGCCGATCCTTTCATCTGGTTCCGACGGTCCCTAGGCTCAGTTCTTCTTCGCGGCGCCGAGGAGCTTGGCGGCAAGGCCCTTCGCCTTGGTCGCGTACATCGTCCTCTTGAGCGCGTCGCCGCCGGTGAAAAAGTCTGGCACGCAGTCGGCGTAGAGCAGGAACTCGCTCGAGGTGCTCGGGGGGATGGGGGCGGCAACGGGCTGTCGTCGTGTGTTTTGTGTTTGTGTGGTTTTTTATTGGGGGGGGGGGGTATTGAGTGGGCGGCCAGAGGTGAACGTGGGAACCCAACGAAAAAGCGCAACAACAGAAAAAAGAAACGCACCATCCCGCAGAAGACGACCCCGCCCAGGGCGTTGACGACGTTCTGCGTGCCCCAGAAGTTGACCTCCGTCCCATCTCCGTTGGTCACGTAGGGGGCGCACGTCACGGGGCCGGACACGTAGCCCTCGTCGCAGGCCAGCGCCATCTCGACCGTCTCGCTGTCGGCGTTGTACCGGCACCCGCTCTCGGTCGCTTCCGTCCCATCCACCACGTCGCAGCTGACGTTGCCCTCGGCGTCCGTGGTGAGGGCGAAAACGGCGGCGGCCTCGACGGGGGCCAGGTCGGCCGCCGTCACAAAGCCGCAGTCGTCCGAGAGGGACGAGCACGAGTCTTTGCTGCCCTTCTTGGCGGCGTGGTCGCCGGTGGTGGTGGTGCTGTCGGCCGCGGCGGCGCGGCCCGCGGCCGTCGCGAGGAGCACGGCGGCGCCGAAGAAGAGGGCGCGCATGCGGCGGTGGACGGCCATGGCTGCTTTTTTTAGAAAGGGGGCGGGGGGGAGGGGGGGGAAGGGGGGGGGGGTGCGTGAGAGGGCGCGTGAGAGTTGGGGGGCCGGGGTGGTTGGTGGGTGGGTAAGGGCGCGCGGGGGCGAGGATGGAGGGGAGGGAGGGGCGCGTGACAGTTGGTTCAAAGGAGGCCGGACTTCCGAGGCACTGTGTGTGGTGCGAGTTGCGCGCGGTGCGCGTGCGCTCGCACTAACCTGTTGCGTGTGTGTGTGTGTTGTTTGTGCGTGTGTAGTATGCGTGTGTCCGCGTTCGTCGGCCGTGTGTTTGTTGCTTTGTCCCGCCGTTGGGGGGGGGGCTTTTATGCGGGGCGCGAAGGCCCCAGGCTCGCGTCTCTCGCTCCCGGCTGGCAGGCCAACACGCGCGCGCGCCCTCTTCCCTGCCCCCCGGCCGAGCGCGCGCGCGGTCGATGGGCCCTCACTACACCCCGTCGGGCTCCCTCTGCGCGCAACGCGACCCCTCCCGCCGACCGCAAAAACGGGCGGGGGATGACGCCCCGGGACTTTCTAGGACGCGCGCGACCTCGCCGCCGCCGCCGCCGCAGCTGCCGACGCAGCACCTCCCTCGCGCCGCGAACTTCTCGGCGCGATGGTGTTTTGCGCTCCTCATCACACAATTCTCTGCAAGAAACAAAGAAACACACACACACACACACACACCACAGCGGTGCCCCGATCCAGGGGACCACGCCACGTCCGATCGCAATAAACGAGCGAGGCCTCCTCTACCCCAGCCAGCAGCTCACGCGCTCTCTCTCCCGTGTTGCCGCCCCGCTGCTCGTCGTTGCTCCTCGTGCGCGTCGCCGCCGCCGCACCTGCCCGCTGGCTCGTCGGTCGGGCTCACGGCACGTGCCCCTCGCCCGGCCCTCTGGACCACGCTCACGCCGCCCCCCCTGCTCTTATTTGCGGCGCGCGCGCGCACGCCTGGCGAGTGAGTCGCATGGGGGCGGGCGGACGGCGGCACCGTCACGGCGCCGCCGCGCGCCACAAACGCACCCCGTCCCCTCGACCCTGACAATCCCCCCCACACCCAATCAAGCAAGCGCACGGATACATACTCACAAATCAACCAACACAGGCGCGCACCTCGACAAACACACACGCACGCTCTCGAGGGAGGGAGAGAGAGCAAACGGCGCTCTCAGCCCGCCGCTGCCCGCCCCGCCCTTGCTCGCCACCCCACTGACGGTCGGCGGCGCAGACAACCCGCCAACCCCCTCGCACGGATCCCCATGCGCTCTCTCTACCTCCTCTGGTTTACGTCGTTTACACTCGGCCCCTATCGCGCTGCACGCCCTGCTACTCCTGTGCAAGAGCGCACGCGGCAGCGCTTTTTTGAGACGCGGGCTCCAGAAGTTGAGCTTTTCGGGAAAAAAGGCGCCCAATCCAAAAGCGCTGTCGAAATCGCTAGCGCGTCCACTACCCCCCCTTGAAAAACTCAGTTCTTGTTCGCGGCGCCGCCGAGGATTTTGGCGGCAAGGCCCGTCGCCTTGGACGCGTACATCGTCCTCTTCGCCGAGGAGGCAGCATTGGCAAAACTGGGAACGCACTCGGCGTACAGCAGGAACTCACTCGAGGTGCTCGGGGGGATAGGGGCGGCAACGGGCTGTCGTTGTATGTTTTGTGTTTGTGTGGTTTTGTTGGTGGTGGTGGTGGTGATGGTGGTGGTGGGGGGGGGGGGGGGGCAGTGAGTGGGCGGCGCAAAAATGCGGGCGGGCAAAACCAACCCAAGAAGGCGCAACCCCCAAAAAGAAAAGAAAACGAACGCACCATCCCGCAAAAGACGGTCCCGCCCAGGGCGTTGAGGACGTTCTGCGTGCCCCAGGGGTTTAGCGACTGGCCATCCCCGCTGATGTCAAAGGGGGCGCACGTCACGGGCCCGGAAGTGTAGCCCTCGTCGCAGACCAGCGCCATCTCGAACGTCTCGGAGACCGCATTGTACTCGCACCCGCTCGGGGTCCCGTCTGTCCCATCCACCACGTCGCAGCTGACGTTGCCGTCGGCATCCGTGGTGAGGGCGAAAATAGCGGCGGCCTCGACGGGGGCCAGGTCGGCGGCCGTCAAGAAGCCGCAGTCGTCCGAGAGGGACGAGCAGTGCTTGTCGCCCTTGCCCTGCTTGGCGGCGTGGTCGGTCGTGGTGCTGTCAGCCGCGGCGCGGCCCGCGGTCGCGAGGAGCACGGCGGCGCCGAAGAAGAGCGCGCGGACGCGGCGGTGGACGGCCATGGCTTTTTTTGGAAGGGGGGTCGGTAAGGGGGGGGGGGGGTACGCGAAGAGCGGGAGGGGGTGTGAGAGGTCGCGTGAGAGTGGGTGGAGTGGGTGGGTGGGTGGGTGGGTGGGGACGCGTGGGGGGCGAGGCGGGAGAGTTGGTTCGGAGGAGGACTTCCAACCGAGTCCGAGACTAAATTTAACGAGCTGCGTCCGCGCGCGCGTTATGCCTGTTGCGCTCGCACTAACCTGTTGCGTGTGTGTGTGTGTTGTGTGAGGGTAGTATGCGTGTGTTGGTGTTTGCTGGCCGTGTGTGTTTGTTGCTTTGTGAGAGAACGCGGAGCGCGTTTTATATAGGCCAACAAGCAGGTCGGCCTCGACTCCTCTCTCCTCCGGGTTCGCGCTTTCGCGGACAACGCGCGCGCCCTCTCTTCCCTGCGGCCCCCTCCGCGCCCCCCGGCCGTGCGCGCCCGCAGTCGACAGGCCATCTCTCTGCCGCGCAACGCGACCCCTCCCGCCGACCGCAAAAGCGGGCGGGGAATGACGCCCCCGGGGACTTGGTAGGACGCGCGCGAACTTCGCCGGCGGCGCAGCTCCCTCACGCGCCGCGAACTTCCCGCCGCGATGGTTGCGCTCCTCTCGTCGCACGCATTCTCTGCAAAAAAGCAAAGAAGCACACACACACACACCGCAGCGGTGCCCTGATCCTGATAAAAGAGCGAGGCCTCATATACCCCGACCAGTAGCACACGCGCTCTTCCCCTTGGTTGCCGCCCGCCACTCGTCGCTGCTCCTCCTCGTGCGCGTCGGCGCCGCCGCGCCCGCGCGGACGCTCGCTCGCTCGCTCGTCGGTCGTGCTCACGGCGCGTGCCCCTCGCCCACCCTTCAGGACCACGCTCATGCCGCCCCTTTTCTTCTTCGCGGCCCGAGCGCCTGCGCCGCCCGCGCAAACGCCTGGCGAGTGAGTCGGGGGGGGGGGGGGGGGGGCAAGCGAAAGGGCGCCGCGGTCGTCGGCGCCGCCGCACGCCACAAACGTGCTCGCTCCAAAACTCACCCCATCCCTGCCCGCTCGCCCGCTCACACACGACTCACACACCCAATCAATCGCGCACGAATACACACACTCACACATCACAAACCAACCACCAAGAGCCGCGCCTCTCTCCGACACACACGCTCGCACGCTCCGAAGAGCGCTCTCGCCCACCACAAAACCACTCCCTCTCCACACACGCGCAAATGGCGCTCCACCTCAAGGGCTCGGCGCCCGCGGTCGCGAATCGCCGGCAAGGTGAGGCCATGGGCGCGCCAGATTCGGGCGGCCCGGGCGCATATGTGCGGCCGGCGCGAGCCCAACGGCGGACGAGGAGGAGGAAGCAGCGACCCCCCCTCCACCACCACCCACCACCACTTCGATCTCGCGCCCGCGCTCACCCCCGCCTGCTCCTCCTCTTCCCCACCCCAACCACAACCTGCCGCGCCACACCCACCAACAGCTCCCGCCTCCGGCGCGCGCCGCGCCGCCGCCGTCGCCGTCCGCGCCTCTGCCGCCGACGAGCCCGCCGCCGCCGCCCCAAGCACCAGCGCCCCGGCCGCCCCCGCCCCCGCCACCACCACCGCCGGCCGCCGCGCCACGCTCGGCATGACGGCCGCCACCGCGCTCGGCCTCGCCGCCGCCTCGGCCCTCCCCGCCGCCCGCCCCGCCCGCGCCGCCGCCGTGACGTCCGGCAGCAACAAGGTCCTGTCGGCCGACTGGGAGCAGGTGCAGCTGCCCGTGGACAAGGGCGTCGTCCTCCTGGACATCGGGTTCACCAGCACCGACCCCGACCACGGCTTTTTGCTGGGCACCCGCCAGACGCTGCTCGAGACGTTCGACGGCGGCAAGACGTGGGAGCCGCGCAGCGTCGACGCCGCGCGCGACGAGGGGTTCAACTACCGCTTCCAGTCGATCAGCTTTGCGGGCGATGAGGGGTGGATTGTCGGCAAGCCGGCCATCCTCTTGCACACCACCGACGGCGGCAAGTCGTGGGAGCGCGTGCCCCTCAGCAACAAGCTGCCCGGCGCGCCCCTCCTGATCACCGCCCTGAGCGGCGACAAGAAGGGCGGCGCCGAGCTCACCACGGACCAGGGCGCCATCTACGTGACGGACAACGCCGCGTACACGTGGACGGCGGCGGTGCAGGAGACGGTCGACGCCACGCTCAACCGCACGGTGTCGTCCGGCATCAGCGGCGCGTCCTACTACGAGGGCTCGTTCAGCAACATCGCGCGCTCCCCGGGCGGGGACTACGTGGCCGTGAGCTCGCGCGGCAACTTTTACATGACGTGGACCCCGGGCCAGACGTACTGGCAGCCGCACAACCGGCCCGCGGCGCGGCGGCTGCAAAACATGGGCTGGACGTCCGACGGGCGCCTCTGGGTGACCACCCGGGGCGGCGACGTGCTGCTCGCCGAAAACTCGGGGGTGGACGCGGAGAAGTTTGCGAGCGCCAAGCTCTCCAGCCGCGGCTTTGGCCTCCTCGACGTCTCGTACGCCACGCCCGAGGTGGCGTTCGCGTGCGGCGGGAGCGGCTCGCTGTACAAATCCACGGACGCGGGCACGACGTGGAAGCGCGACCGCTCGGCCGACGACGTCGCGGGAAACCTGTACGCGATCAAGTTTAGCGGCGGGGCGTCGCAGCGGCACGGGTTCATCCTGGGCAATGACGGCATCCTGCTGCGCTACATCGGGGCGGGCAGCGCCGGCGGCGGGACGGCGGCGGGGACGGCGTAAAGGAAGGAAGCCGGCCGTTTTTTGGCTTCTTCCTCTGACGGGCGCCGCATCCCCCCCCCCCGTTTGCGGTTCTCTTTCCTCTTGCTCGTTATGGTCTGGTCTGGCAGTAGCGCTATTTTTTGCTTCTTCTTCTTCTCCTCCTTTTACGCCTAGACATACACACACGTAGGGTAAAAACAAAACTCGCGACACACCTGGGCATTTTTGGGTTGGGTTTGGTGGGGGGTGTGCGAAAGGGCGGGTGGGGCGCGCTGGCGGCGCCGCCGCGACGAACCCGCCGATTTCGTTGGCTCTCCTCTTCTTCTTCTCCGCGCGCGCCCCGCTCCCTCTCACACGCATCACACAAAAAGCCGTACTACTCGACACGCAGCAGCCCCCATATCGCACACCGTCGGATTCACGCGCACACGCAACGACACACAACACCTTCCCCGAAAGCGTGCAGCTTCTCACCCCTCGGTTCATCGGCTTGGGTCGTTTT
The DNA here is from genome assembly GCA_009193075.1 of Mychonastes homosphaera. Lineage (NCBI taxonomy): Eukaryota > Viridiplantae > Chlorophyta > Chlorophyceae > Sphaeropleales > Mychonastaceae > Mychonastes > Mychonastes homosphaera. Next base: position 195,708 of record VXJC01000006.1, read on the forward strand.
CTCTCTTCCGCGACCCCTTCCTTTCCTTTTCAACGATGGCGCGGCGAGGCGCCGTGGCCGCGGGCGCGGCCATCCTCGCCGCCTGCCTGGTCGTCTCGGCCAGCGCGCAGGTGCGTTGCAAAACGACATTGGGCGCGCGTGAAGGAAACCGGCGACCCGACGACGCGCGAGCGAAGGAAAAAATCTCACTCCGAGGGACGGAGCCGCTGCTTCACACTCCATCTCCCCCGCGCCCGCGCGCGCCGCCGCGCCGCCCCCTCCGCCCGCCGTATGGCAAAAGAGCAGTCTCGAGGTCCCATCTCGCATGCGCGCCGCGCGCGCCGCCGCCTTGGTGTCCCTGGAGGCCGGCCGGGCGGGCGTGTGCGTGTGCGAGGGGAGGCTCCAGTCCAAGGCACCGTCGGCCGCCGCCGCGCGCCGCCGACCGCCAAAACCGACAACCCTCCACCTCCCCCCAACACAAACACAAACGCAAACCAAAACAACAGACCCAAGCCACCGTGACGGGCCCGGGGGCCGCCACGATCGTCGGCCAGGGCGTCCTGGGGGGCATCCAGGCCAACGGCAACGGCGGCGCGTCGGCCACCATCTCGGCGCCCGGCAGCGCGCAGGCCGTCGCCGTGTCGGGGCCCGGGGGCACGATGGCGGGCGTCGCGACGCCCGCGGCCGCGACGGTGCTGCCCGGCCTGGGGATGCCGGCGGCGCCATCGTCGTCGTCGGTCGGCGGCGGCGCCGTCGCGACGGGCCTCGGCGCCGGCAGCCTCGGCGGCGCGGTGGCCGCCTCGCTCGTCGCCCCGCCGCCGAGCGCCGTCGCCGACGGCGGCGGCGCGGTGCTCGGCGACACGAGCGCCACCTTTCTGCTGCCCTCGGGCTTCTGCGTGCCCAAGATCGCCTTCACGCTGCGCCAGGCCTCGTCCTTCTCGTGCCCGGACGGCAGCCAGCTCGCGCAGAAGGACGGGCTCGTGCAGTGCCTCGCGTGCGCCGGCGGCAACGGCAACGGCGGCGGCAACGGCGCTTACGGCGGCAACGGCGGCGGCTCCTCGTGGCTCGTCAACAAGAACGCCTACGTGGGCGGCGGCGGGTTTGTGAGCGGCGCGTCGACCTACTACAACCCCAACGGCGGCAGGATGGTGCAGGTCGGGCAGCCGCAGGCCATCCCCGTCGTGCAGTACGGCGGCATGGGCATGGGCGGCGGCATGGCCGGCTATGGCGGCGGTGGCTCGCCCTCGGGCCTGTCGTCGGCCGCGGCGCTCAACCAGCAGGCGGCCGCCCTCGCCTTTGGCCGCCGCCGCCGCAGCCTGAGCCAGGTGCGGCAGCAGCAGGTGCAGCAGCAGCTCCCGCGCGCGGCCTACGCCGTGGGCGCGGCCCCGGCCCCCCGCCCGACGGCGACGATGGCGCAGCAGCAGCTCTTGCAGCAGCAGCAGCAGCCGCCGCTCCTGCTGTCGGCCGACCAGCTCGGCCCCGCCGCGCGCCGCTACACGGGCCTCTTCCTCGGCGGGCTCCACTCGCCGCCGCAGGGCGTCGTCGTCCAGCAGCAGCAGCAGCAGCAGCAGCAGCAGCAGCCGCAGGCGTGCCCGACCGTGACCGTCGAGGCCATGATCGCGTGCCCGCCGGGATGCCTGAGCAACTACAAGACCCTGGGCGGATTGTGCGCCTGCCCCAAGCAGGTGCAGCGCTGCCCGCCCCAATACCCCGCCTCGTGCGCGTGCGGCAGCGCGCGCCTCCCCGCCTGCACCAACGACGCCTCGCTGTGCCCCTCGGCGTGCAAGTCGTACGCCGCCTCGTTTGTCGGGGGCGGGAGCGACGGGTCCATCCAGGGCCCCCCGCCGGCCAACCAGGCGTGGACGTGCCCCACCGAGGTAATGTACTACACCCCCGTGGCCGTCCCTGTGCCCCAGCCGTACGCCGTGCCCGTGGCCTCGCCCTACCCGCAGCCCTTTGGCGTCCCCGTGGCGTCGCCCTTCCCCGTGCCCACGCCCTTTCCCGTCCCCACGCCCACGCCCGTGCCCGTGCCCGTGCCGACGCCCGTGCCCGTGCCGACGCCCGTGCCGGCCCCGGCGCCCGCGCCGGCGGCCGAGCCGGCGGCGACGCCGGCGGCCGAGCCAGCGGCAGCGCCGGCGGCCGAGCCCGCAGCCGAGCCCGCGGCCGAGCCGACTCCGCCTCCCCCGCCGCCACCGGCCGAGGCGACGCCTCCTCCTCCTCCCCCGCCTCCCCCGCCGCCGCCGCCGCCGCCGCCGCCGCCGGCTACTCCGGCGCCCACGGCCACGCCCGCGGCCGCGGCGGCCGCGCCGCAGGAGGCCGACTACGAGGACGCCCCCAGCCGGCGGCCGCAGCGCCCACGCCCGCGGCCGCGCCGGCGGCGTCGCCCGCGCCGGCGGCGCGCCTCCGCTCGGTGCGCGCGCGGACCAACCAGCATGGCGTGCAGCCGATCGTGGCGCACCGCCGGAGCTGATTATGACGATGGTGATTGGCGAGGAGGAGCAACGAGCAACGCAAATAAATAATAAAGGGCACGCAAACAGCACACACGGAGAACAGCACACGGAGCGTCTGGATTTTTCCGCCCCCCTTATTCCAGCGGGCGAGACATTTGTCGACGACGACGACTCACGACCTTTCCCCCCTCCCCCCCCCCTTGATGCCCACACCTGCCGCTCCGCTTGGAACCGCAGCGGGGCATTCGATCCCTTCCTCTGTCATCTTCGCGCCCCCCTCCCTCCTCCTAGAACTTAGAAGAAAAAAACAACACACACGCTGTGTCTCTTGAAAACGGAACACACGCCCGACGGAAAATCGGCGAGAGAGCGGGACGACGACGCCGACGACGGCGGGGGGAAAAACCGGCTTTTGTTTTTGGATTCCTTCACTTTCATTACACACGTGCGCGAAAAAAGAAGAGAGAGAAAAGAGAGTCGAGGGCCGAGGGAGAAGGTCAAGAGCGGGTCTGGAAACCAGGCCGCCCCTGCTCCCCCCGCTCGTCCCCCGCGCTCCAATTGTCCTCTCCTTACTCGGCCGCCGCCGCCTCGGGCGCCGCCTCGGCCTCGGCCGCCGGCCGCTCGACCGCCTTGGCCGCCGCCGCCGCCGCCTGCGCCGCGTCCTCGGCCGCGTAGTCCCCGTGCACCTCCATCAGCTTGGTCACGTCCAGCTTGGGCGCCTTGAGCACCTTGACCTTGCGCACCGCCACGTTCTGCAGGGGGTAGACGCCCTGGCACGCCTTCTCGATGTCCTTGCCGATGGCCTCGGGGATGAACTTGGCGACGAGGTCCTTGAGGTCGCACGACGCGGCCTCGCGCGTCATGATCTCGACCATCTTGCGGCGGATGAGGCGCACCTGCGATGAGCGGGCGTAGGCCGTCTTCTTGACCTGCCCCGGGCGCTTCTTCGTGAAGGCGAGCGCGAACATGCGCAGCGTGAAGCCGTCGGTTGTCTTGACGTCGGCGTGCGCCTCGATCAGCGACTGCCACTTGCGCACCATGGAGCGCAGCTTGTCGGTCGTGAAGTCCATGCCCCAGAAGTTGGTGAGGCAGTGGCGGCCCTGGACGTCCTCGACGCGCAGCTTCATCTTGCGGTAGGCGTCCTCCTCGTTCTTCTGCAGGTCGGCCAGCGAGACCTCGATCACGCGCCCCTTCAGGCCGTCGGACGCGATCTTGGTGCCCTGCGTGCGCGTCACGAGCGTCTTGCCGACGTTGCGGACGGCGAACATGGAGGGGGCCTTGACATCGTACCAGTCCTTCTTGGCGAAGGGGTCGGAGCTGTTGGTTGTGGTTTGGTTGGTTTTAGTTGGTTCGTGGTTGTTTGGAGGTGGGGGGGGGGGGGGAGGGGAGGTGAGCCGTGGGCGCGGGGGGAGGGGCGGAGCGGGGGGCGAAAAAACGGCGGCGGCGGCGGCAGTCCCTCGCCCGCTCCGATCGTCTCTGTGTGTGTGACGCCTGGCCCGGGTCGAGAGCGACGGATCGAAGCTTTCGCGCCAGTCATCGAGAGGGGCGCGCTGTTTTGGAGGCGGGCAGAGACCAGTTGGAGGGCAGGGGGGGGGGGCGGGGCGCGCGGGACAGAGAGAGCCCGAGCCTCTCTGCCTCTCGCTGCTGCTGCCGCCACTGCCGCTTGCTGCCGATGATCCGTCTCCACACGACTTACGCCTTCTTCTTGCCCTTCCCCTTGCCCTTGGAGATGCGCTTGTTCTCTGTGAGTGTGATTAGGTGGTGTTCGGGGGGGGGAGTTGGTGGCGCGCGCGCGTGAGCGAACGACGACGAGGGCGGGGGGGGGGCGCGAAAACCGGCTGCTGCTGCGCCCTCCTCCTCCTCTCTCTCTCGCTCTCCTCCTCCTTCCTGCCGCCAGCGCCGCCGATCAGGCGCCCAGGAGGCGCAGCAAGGACGCATCGGCGCCAAAGTGCCCTCTTGGCGCGATCGGGGGGCCGGGCGGCGCCCCCAGGCTCAAAGGGGGCGGGCGGCCGTCGGGGGAGAGAGGGGGGGGGAAGAGAGAGAGGGGGGAAAGAGGGGGGATGGGGCTGCGGCGCGCGCGCGCGCGCGGTCTCTAGCCACGCCGGGTCGAAACTCACTTCCGACCGCCATGTTGGTGAGCTCGAAAAGAAAAAGTATGAAAGAGGAAGAGGAAGGGGCGAGGGGCGAGGGGCGGGGCTCTTGAGAGGGGAGGGGGCCCCTCCTCCCCTGCCCTCTCCCCCCTCTCTCTCCCCCCTGCTGCACTCAAGCGGCGGCCGCCGCCGCTCCTTGCGTCTGTCGCGCTTGGAAAAGACGGGGAACCAGAGCAAGTAGGCGCGGCGCGGGCGAGCGTTGGTCCCCTTCGCGGCGCTCCTGCGCCGCGACCCAGCGCTCGCTCGCCCGCGTCCAGCACCCTCCCTCTCTTCCTTCCCAAAACAGCAGCACGAGCACCCCTCTCCGCCGTCGCGCTCCCCCACCCAACGCTCCTCGAGAATGGGGTGCGTGTTGCAATTGTGCGTTCTTTTTGAATGCTTCGATTTAGAGCGGGGTTGGGGGCTTGGTGCGGGTGGCGGATTGCTGTTCTGCGCGCGCGCGCGCACTCGTCGTCGTCGTCCGAGACAAGGGAAAAAGCAGACCAAGAACAGGACTCGGAGGGCGAGCCGGCGGCGGCGGCCCAACGGCGGCACGCCCAGCGGCTCAAAATTGCTCTTTTGTCTCTCTCACCCGAGCCCTCGCCTGCTGCCGCCGCCGCCGTCGTCGCCCTCGCGCAGGACCGGCAGCGGCGACGCGCACGCGCTGCCGCTGCTGCTCCCGCCGCGGCTCGCCCCGCCCGCGGCGGCGCCGCCGCCGCTCAACAGGCCCCGCGCCGCGAACACGCGCACGCGCGGCGTCGTCGGCAGCGGGCCCCCCGCCGCCCCCGCTCCCGCTCCCCCCGCTCCTCCTGCTGCTGCTGCGGCCGCCGCCGTCCCGCCACCACCCGCGCCCTTGCCCATCATGGTCACCAGACCCCCTCCGCCACCACCACCACCACCACCACCGTACCCGTTGCCGTGCCCGTTGCCCGCTGCCGCCGCCGTTGCCGCCGCCCCCGCCGCCGCCGCCGCCTCTGCCGCTGCCGCCGCCCGCCCGGCCTCGAGCTCCGCCCGCGTCTCTGCGCCTTTCAGCCAAGGGTGCGCGAGCAGCTCGCGCGCCGTCGGGCGGCGCTCCGGGTCGCGCTCGAGGCACAGGCGCAAGAAGTCGCGCGCGGCTTCGGAGAAGGGCAGGGGAACGATTGGGGGCGAGGGGGCGGCCGCCCCCCCTAGAGAGGAGGCCGACGCGGCCGCGCGCTCGTCGGGCAGCGCGCCGACGTTCTTCATCGACGCCAGGTCCGCGAGCGCCTCGAGGTCCCAGCTGCCGTCGTCGGCGCCCGGGAGCACGTCCCCGCCGGACATGGCGAGGTACAGCACCGTGCCGAGTCCCCACACGTCGAGCTTTGGGCCGATGATGCGGCGCAGGCCGGCGGCGGCCTCGGCGGCGCGCCCCCCTGTGCCCGTGGTGCTGCTGCGGCGCGGGCGGCGCAGGCCGCCCAAGGCGCCAAAGCTGCTGCCGCCGCCGCCGCCGGCCGCGGGCGACGACGAGGGGCTGCCACCGCCGAGTCCGTCGCCCCCGCCTGCCGCCGTGGGGCTGGCGGCTCCCCACGCGCCGACGCCGTCGTACGAGGGCCGCACGGGCTCGGCCGCCGCGCACGCCGCCGCCGCCGCGCCCGCGCGCCCCGTCAAAAATGCGAGCGCCTCTGGCGCCATGAAAAAGGGCGTGCCCGCCACCCCGACGTCGTGCACGAGCTCGCGGTCCGACAGCGCGTAGACCTCGGGGAGGCTGATGGCCTCGCCGTAGTCGAAGATGCGCGCGACGAGGCCACCGCCGGCCGCAAAGTCGCCCGCGACGCCGCCGCCGCCGCCGCCGGCCGACGAGCCGCCGCCGCCGCCGCCGCCGCCGAGCGCGAGAGACGCGGCGGTGGCCGCCGACGGCGCGGGCGGGGCCAGGTGCTGCTGCTGGTGGTGGTGCTCGTGGCCAGAGGCGGCGGCGGTGCCGCGCGACAGGCGCGACTGCTGCGCCGCGACCTGCGCCGCCGCCGCCGCGCACGTGGGCGTGGGCGTGGGGGTGGTGGCCGAGGGCAGGGGGCCCTGGTGGGAGGAGGAGGGGTGGGGCGGTGTGACGGCGTCCCCAGCTCCCGCTCCTCCTCCTGTGCTGCCGCCGCCGCCGTTGGTGTTGCCGGCCCCGGCCCCGCCCCCGCTCGCCAGCGCGCCGCTGCCCCCCGAGCCCCCTCCTCCTCCTCCTCCTCCTGCCCCGCCGCTGAACGAACCGGACAGGAAGGCCGCGCCGCCGCCGCCGCCGTCGCTGCTCGCGCGCGCCACGCGCCGCCGCCGCTGCTCCTCCCACGCGCCCTGCGACGAGCAGTCGAGCACGCCCACGTTGTCCGGCTTGATGTCCCGGTGGACGATCCCCTGCGCGTGCAGGGCCGCCAGCGCGCTCGCCAGCTGGTGCGCCAGGTGCCGCACGGCCGCCTCATCGTAGCTCGCGGGAAAGGCCGCGCGGTGGTCGCGCAGCGGCTCCCCCGCCCACGCCATGACCACGGCGACGTGCCGGCCGCTGTCGGCGATGAAGCGCGGCCGCGTGAGGCCCTCGTGGCGGAGGAGCTCGAGGATGGCCACCTCGCGCTCGATCTGTTTTGTTGGTTTGGGGTTTTGGTTGTTGGAGGAGGGTGAGCTTTTCGGCCAGGGGAGCCAAAGCGCCGCCGCTCGCCCGCCGCCGCTCTGCCCGCCGCCCGCCGCACGCTCACCTTGCGCCGATCGCCGAACCCGACCGTGTACTCCTTGATGACGCAGTCGCTGAGCTGCCACATGGTGAGCTTGCGCTTGCGGTAAAAGGGGCTCAGAAGGTGTGCCTTGCGCAGCGAGTTGAAGCGGGTCCTGCGGTTGGTTGGTGGTGTTGTGTGTGCGTGTGCGTGGTTTGCGGGGAAGGTGGGGTCGGTCGGTGGTGAGTGTTGTGGAGCGGGGGCTGCTGTCCTCTCTCCCGCCCCGTTCCGACAAGCCCCCGGTCGCGTTCCCGCGGCCTGCGGATGCGGCGCGCCTCGAGCGTTCGCACTCAGGCGTCCTCTCCAGCCAGTGGTGTGGCGGGCCGAGGAGGAGCGGGCGCCGTTTGGCCGAGCGAAGGGAAAAAAGGGGCGGGCGCGAGCGAGGAGTCTGACCCTCGTGCCTCTCTCTCTCGCTCACCAAAACGCCACGCAGTCCGCCTCGTCCTCCCCGCCGGCGGCGCGGATGGCCACCTCGGTGGCGCCATAGCCCGTGAGCTGCGAGCCCAGCTGCTGGAACGCGCGGAGCAGCATTGCTGGTGCTCCTCCGCGCGTCCGGAGCTGGGCGGGGGGGGAAGAGAGAGGTCGCGCGCACGCGGAGAGAGGCAAGGGAGGGGAGAATGAGGCAACTGGATACGTCAATTCGAGCAGGTGAGGAGGGCGCGCGTCTCAGTCAAGTTTTCGGGTCGGTCTTCTGGTGCGCTGAGTGGCGGGAGAGCGACGGGCGAATTTGCCGAACGAGCGCGCGCGCGACAGCGGAGCGCCGCCGTCGCCGACGCCTCCCGCCGCTTCCGCCCCCCCCATGCGCGCAGCCGCCCAACGATCGATCTGAGGGTTCCTTCTGCTTACACAACTTTCAAACCCCCTCAAATCACCCCCCCGCCCAGCCCAAACGGCCCCCCCGCGAGCAGCAGGTTGCGCGGCGTGAACGTAAGCGCCACCACGGGCGTGGCGCGCGTCGGGTAGGCGGCCAGGGGGGCATAGTCGCTCCCCTCGCGCAGCGGCCGCAGCGGCGGCAGCGCCGTTGGGCCCTGCTGCCCCTGCTGTTGCTGCCCCTGCTGCTGCTGCTGGCCTTGCCGCTGCTTGCCGGCGGCCGCGCCCTTGGCGGCGCCCTTGCCAGCCTTGCCGCCGGCACCGGCGGCGGCCCCGGCAGCCGCCGCCCCCGCCGCCGCCGCCCCGCCACCCGCGCCCGCCGCCGCCGCCCCGGCCGACGCGCCGCTCCAAAACCACGCTGCGCCGCCCTGCATCGCCTCCTGCTGCCCGCCCGCCCCCGTGCTCGGGATCACCCCGACGAGAGGGACCATCGACACGCAGCTGCGGGGCGCGCTCCACAGGCGCACGCACTCGTCCGCGCCGCCAGTCGCCAGCACGGCGCCGCTGCCCCGGCTGTAGGCGCACGACCAGACGGGGCCGTCGTGGACCCCCCGCAGGACAGCCAGCCGCTTGGCGGTGCCGAGGTCGTAGACGCCCACGGCGCCGTCCCCCGACCCCACGGCGAGGGTGCGGCCGTCGGGCGCAAAGGCGAGGGAGGTGACGCCCGCGACGGCGGCGGCGCCGGCGGCCGTCAGCGCAAAGAGGGGGTTGTTGGTCGGGTGGGAGGCGGCGGCGGCGGCGCCGCCTCCCTGCGCCTGCGCCGCCGAGGCGCCGGGCCCAAAGCCCGCGCTGCCCTGGGGCGGCAGCACACGCACGCACCCGCCCGTGGACACGTCCCAGAGCCGCACGGTGCGGTCCGTCCCGCCCGTCGCCAGGTACTGCCCGTTCGGGTGCCACGCGACGCACGCGACGTCGGCCTGCCCGCCCGCCACCAGCAGCCGCAGCGGCGCGGCCGCGCGCTCGACGCACCACACGCGCGCGGCGCGGTCGGCGCCCCCGGACGCAAAGTAGTGCCCGCCCACGGGGAGCGGGGCGGCGGCCACGGCCCACACGGGGTGCACGTGCCCGCGGTAGGCGGCGAGGGCCGTGCGGCGCCGCACGCCCGCGAACGTGGCCGAGGCCGAGGCGGCCGAGGCCGAGGAGGCCGACTCGAGCGCGGGCGCCCACGCGCGCACCGTCCCATCGGCCGACGCCGAGAGCAGCAGGCGGCGGTCGGCGGAGAAGTCGAGGCCGTAGACGGGCGCGGTGTGGCCGCAGAGGTGGGTAACGGCGGCGGCGCGCGCGGCGTCGTCGAGGCGCTCGGCGACCTCGTCCGGCTCGCAGGCGACGCCAGGCGGGTCGCCGTCCTCCGGGGCGAGCAGGTCGCCGCCCGCGCCGCCGCCGCCGCCGACCGTGCGCGGGCGCTTTTTCGTCGCGGCAGCTGCCGCGGCGTTGTTGTTGTCCTGCTGCTGCTGCTGCTGCTGCTGCTGCTCGGCCGCCGCCGCCGCCGCCAGCGCCGCCGCCGCGCTGGGCCGCTCCGCCCAGCGCGCCAGCCGCGCCGCCGCCTCCTGCCGCGCCCGCGCCAGCGCGCGCATGTCGTAGACGCGCACGCTCGAGTCGGCAAACCCGCCCGCGGCGAGCGCGGCGTCGGACGAGAAGGCGGCCGAGCACAGCGACTGGTGCGTGTTGACGAAGGTGAAGAAGCCGATCGAGGGGAGCACCGGGGGCAGCCTCGCGGACGCCGCGGCGGAGCGCAGGGAGGGCCCGCCGGTCGCTGGAGGGGGCGCGGGGGCGGCGGCGGTAGTGACGGCGGTGCCGCCGCCGCCGCTCGTCGGCTTCGGTTGCTTCTGATGCTGCTGCTGCTGCTGCTGCGCCGCCGCCGCCGCCGCCGCGGCGAGCGCCTCGCGCGCCGCCTCGGCCGCGGGCGGCACGCCGACCTCGACGCGCGCGTCCAGGTCCGCAAAGTAGGCCGCGCGCATCTCGTCCGAGGGCTCGACCATGGGGATCCACGGCTGGACGCGCGCGGCGAGCAGCTCCTCGCGCCGCGCCCGCACGGCGGCGGCCGCCTTTTCGCGCGCCTCGCGCGCGCGCTTGCTCGTGCCCCCGCCCCCGCCCGCGGGCCCTGCTGCAGCCGCTGTTGCCGTGGCGGCGGCGCCCTTGTCGGCGGCGGCCTTGTCGGGGGACTTGTCGGCCTTGTCGGCCGCCGCCGCCGCCGCCGCCTCGGCCTGCTCCTCTTCCTTTTTGCTCCCGCCGCCGGAGGCTTGCTTGCCCTTTTTCTGCGGCGTCGCCTGCTTGCCGCCCTTGCCGCCCTTGCCGCCGTCCACGCCCTTGCCCCCCCCTCCTCCTCCTCCCTCCTGCTTCTCCTTCTCCTTCTCCGCCTCCTTCTCCTTCTTCTCCTTCTCCTTCTTCTCCTTGTCCGCGCGCTCCTTGTCGAGCTTCTCCCGGTCGCGCCGCTCCTTCTCGCGCTCGAGCGCAGCGCGCGCCGCGTTGATGCGGTTCTGCTTCTCCCACTCGTCGAGGTCCTGCGCAACGCGGTCGAGCGCCCATGCGTCCTCGAGGTTGCCCGCGAGTGGGCCCAGCTTGACGGGCTGGGCGTTGGTGGTGAGCGGGTCGGGCCCGGACCCCCCTGCGGCGGCCGCGGCGGCCGCGGCGGCGGCGGCGGCCTCGGCTGCCTCGGCGCCGGCCTGCCCGCCTGCGGCCGCGAGGCTGCGCATCAGCAGCGTGTCCGGGGCCGGGTCGCTCGCCTCGGAGCGCCCGAGCGCGTCGGGGCGCACCGCGTCGGCATCCGCGTCCGCCGGGCGCGGCTGCTGCCCCCCTGCTGCAGGCGCGGGCGGCGGAACAAAGGCGGCCGCCGCCCCACCCGCGGCCTCGGCGCGGAGCAGCAGCTCGGGCGGGCCCTGGTAGACGTCCAGCCGCAGGTGGTCGTTGACGATCGACGACGCGAGGGCGAGCCCGCTGCCGCTCAGGTAGCGCAGCAGCAGGTCCGAGGCGTAGGCGCACAGGCGCACGGGCGCGCGGGCCGAGCGGGCGGCGCGCGCCAGCGCGCTGCGCGCCACGCCGCTGCTGTCGCGGAGCGCGGCCAGCTCGCGCAGCTCGCTCGCGCGCGCGTCGGCGACGGCCGAGGTGGCGGCCGCGTCGAGCAGGCGCTGGCGGTGCCTGCGCATGAGCACGCCCGCGGCCGAGGACGCCGGGGGCAGGAGGGAGAGCTGCTGTTGCGGCTTGGTGGGTTTGGTGCCGCCGTCGGCCCCCCCGCCGCCGCCGCCGCCGCCGCCGCCGCCGCCGTCCTCGTCGTCCTCGTCGTCGTTTTCGTCGTCCCCCCCGCCCAGGATCGCGCCCGTCCCGGGCTCCGCCCCCCCCGCCTCCACGCACCGCAGGTACGCGTGCACGAAGCACGGGTACAGCGCGCGCGCCAGCTCGGGCCGGTAGAGGTCGAGCGAGCCGTCCACCCACGCGGCCAGGGCGCCAAACTCGGCCGCGTACGCCGCCCCGCCCGCCGCGGGCCCGAGGCCGCCGCCGCCGCCGCCGCCGTCGTGCGGGCGGAAGACGGGCCCGCCCGGGGCGTACAGCAGCGGGCCGGAAAAGGGCGGCCCGCCTGTGGCGGCGGTGACGTGGGCGCCGGGCGGGAGGAGCGAGGCGGCGGCGGCGGCGTGGGCGCTGGGGGCGGCGCTGCTGGCGCCGCCGGGCGCCTCGGCCTCGCGCAGGGCCTGCTCAAACTGGACGTAGCCCTTGTTGCGCAGGAACTCGAGGACGGTGTCGAGCTGCATGGCGGCGTTGTTCGACATGGTTTTGTGTTTCTGTGTTTTTGTCTGTGTGTTTTCGAGAGCAGCTTGGAGGAGGGCGGGCGGGCGGGTGTGTGTTGCTCCTCTCTCTCTCTCCTTTGGAGCGCGTTCAAGAGCTCTGCCGCCGCGCCCCTACGCGCGCGCGCGTGCGAGAGTGAGGTGGTACAGGAGCTGATGGTGGTGCGGGTGCCCTCTCTCGATGGACGCTGTTTTTATGCTCGTCACTGCGCGCGCCGCGACGCCATCAACAATCGAAGTCTCGTTTTTGTGTGTTTTCGAGGAGGCGAGGCGAGTGCGTGCGCGTGTGTTCTCTTGCTCGTGTTTGCTCGCGCGTAGGTGTTTGCTCGATGAGGTTGGTAGCGTTATGATCCGTCCGAGTGTGAGAGGGGGCGAGAGAGGACGGCGAGCACCATATCAGGACAGAGTCGGCGCCGCGCCGGCGGTGCCGCGTCGCGCGCTAGCGACGGTCGAGCGATAGAGAGAGACAAGAGAAATCGAGAGAGGGCATATGTCTTTTTGCACACACACACTGAAAGGGCGAGAGTTCTGTGGATCTAATAGGAAGGGAGCTGCGCCGCGCCTAAAGCAAAGGGCAGCAGGGCCTGTTGTTGGATGACTGTTTTTTTAAGAGCGCGCGAGCGAGGGCGGGGCGGGTGGGGGGGGGGGGGGGGGGGGCGGCGGCCGCGCCTCACGCCAAGAGAACAACGCGACGCGCTCCCCCCCACACCTCTCACTACGGAAAAAAGCAAAATCGCGGGAGAAAAAAAACACCTCTCTAACTCCACTTAGTACACGAGCGCCTTGGGGTCGGCCGCGTGGTCGTACGACCCCGTGCGCTTGACGGGGCCGATGAACAGCTGGAAGATCTCCGCCACCATGCGCTCGTAGACGGGCGCCTTGGCCACGGCCTTGAGCGGGGCCGGCAGCTCGCCCTTGTCGATCGACCGCAGCTTGTCCGACAGCTCGATCAGGCGGTCCATGCGCACAAAGTAGGACGGGTGCTCGACGTCGGGCACCTCCGGGAAGATGCGCTCGGTCGAGTTGTTGGTCTCGAGGATGACGTGCTGGTTGAAGTTGCGCGTGTTGAGGCCCAGCGACTCGTAAAAGGCCGTGCGGCTGTGGTCGTTGAGGTACATCGTGATGTACACGCTGTGGCAGAAGAACCGGCACCACAGCTTGGTGCCCAGCGTGGGCTCGACAAACTGGGGCAGGGCCTTGAGGCAGGCCGCGAGGAAGTCCCCGTGGCGCGACTCGTCCTGGCACCAGTTCTCAAAGTATTCGAAGAGCGGGTAGAGCTGGTTGTCCGGGTTGCGCTGGAGGTGGCGGTAGATGGAGATGTAGCGCCAGTAGCCGATCTTCTCGCTCAGGTAGGTGGCCCAGATGATGAACTCGGGCTTGAAGAAGGTGTACTTGCGGTTCTTGGTGAGGAACCCGAGGTCGAGCGCGAGGTTGAAGTCGGACATGGCCTTGTTGATGAAGCCCGCGTGGCGCGCCTCGTCGCGCGACATGAGCGTGAAGATCTCGGCGACGCACGGGTTGGACGCCTTGAGGCGGCGCCCGATCTCCTTGTAGAGGAGGAAGCCGCTGAACTCGGCCGTGCACGAGCGCTCGAGGAACTCGATGAAGATGCGGCGCGTCGACCCGGAGATCTTGTCGGCCGCGGGCTTGAACGTGGCGTTCCGCACAAAGTGGCGCTGGTTGTAGTCGTTGGCGAACTCGGCGCAGGCGGCCTCGAGCTCGTCCATGCGGATGTTGGGGTTCTTGTTGATGTCGAAGAGCTCCTCCATGGCCTCAAAGTCGGTGGTGTAGAAGCTGTTTGTTTTGGGGGGTTGGTTTTTTGGGTTTTGGGTTTTTGGTTTTGTCGTGGCGGGGGGCGTGAGTGTTCGCGGGGCGGGGCGGGGCGTCTTTGGGGGAGAGAGAGAGAGGCGCGCTGCGGGCCCGCGTCGTGTCCATTTTGACCCTGAGGGGCGCGAGGGGGTTTGGGATCGGAAGGGGGGAGGCCGGAGGAAGAGGGCCCTCTTGCGCCCCCCCCTCCCCAAAGCGGCGGCCGGCAGCATGGCCGGCGGCGCAAAGCGGCGGCGACCTCGCGGCGATGTCGCGCGCGCCGGCGGCGGCCGCGGCTCTAATGCCGAGCCGCGCCGGGCTAAAGGCCCCGCCAATGCCGATTCGCCTCGATTCGGCGCGCGCCTTGAGACCTCCCGGCCCGAGTCGGCAACAGGGCGGGCGTGCGGGGGGCGGAAGGGGGGGTGTTGGAGGGAGAGAGATGGAGGGGTTTCTCCGGCCGACGCCGTCGCAACCAGACGTCGGCGCCGTCGGCGCGCGAGATCGAGGGCGGCGTGGCGCGGCGCTCTCTCTCTCTTTCCTTCCGTACGCGGGGCGCGCGCTCCAGCTTACCGAGGGGACAGGAGGGTCTCGTCCGCGGCCTCCTTGACGCCGTTGCGCATCGTCTTGAAGCCGAGCGTCTCCGAGTTGGCCGCGCGGGGAGCGCGGGGCGCACGGCGCGCGACGACGACCTTCTGCGCGCGCACGGCCTTGGCCGCGGCGGACGACTGCTTCGACGCCAGCATGGTGTTGTTGATGCGGGGTTGGATTGCTCCGGGGTGCTGCTTGAATGCTGCTGTGCCGCGGGCGGGCCGCTTTCTTCTTCAGTAGAAGGGGACGAGGAGGAGGGAGAGGGGAGGAAAAAACTCTCTCTCGCTCTTCTTCTTCTTCTTCGACGTCCGCGCTCAAGGAGGAAGCGCGTGTGTGTGTCGCGGGGGGTGGGTTTTGGGTTGTGTGGGTCGATAAGGTTTTGTAGGTGCGGTCGATCTTGGGGAGCGGGGCCGAGTTTTGGGGAGGCGGGGGGGCGGGGGCGGGAGGGGGAGAGAGAGGGAGGAGAGAGAGGAGGGGAGAGGGGAAAAGAGGGGGGTTGGCGAGAGAATCGCGAACCTCCTCACCCGCGAAACGACGGTCCCCCGCCCCCCGCCCGACCCCGCCCTCGGCCTCGTCGCGAAGAAAGGGGCCGCTCGCACACGCTGTGTCCACCAACTGGATCCTGGAGACGCCCAAGGAAGTGCTGCGGGCGGGCGAATCTCTTTGCATTGCGATGGCGCGTCGCCGTCGCCGTCCGCCGTCCGGGCCGGGGGGGAAGGCGGGCGAGGCCGACGGGCAAGAGGCACGACGGGCCTCCGTCTTTCGTCGAACGGCGACTTGGTTGCCGGGTGGGAAGTCGCCAGGAGTGCGCGACGTCGTCAGGGATTGCATGCGCGCTGCGCGCGCGCGCGCGCGCGCGCGGGCGTGCGACGCCCCGTAACCGGCTTGGGCGCGCGGACGGCGCCGGCCCCGACCCGCGGGGGCGGCGTGGCGGCAAGGCCCATGCACACGCAATATAGGGCGCTTTTGGCCGCCGAGGCTGCCGCTCATCGACGGCGGCACGGCAAGAAGGGGAGGGCCGACCAATTTAACGCGCGGTTGGTGGGCCGGGCCGCCCCCCTCTCCTCTCGCGCCCCCAAATCGCGCTCCGCCTCGTCGCCTTGTCGCCGTCGCCGTCGCTGTCGCCATCGCCATACAAAATCGCGGCTCCTGCCCCGGCCAACGTCGCGCAAACACCACGCTCACACACTCTCAACCCACATCTCTTACCAGTTCACCCGCTTCCGAGCTTGCATTCATAAAGCACAGAGACGCAGCGCGCGCGCACCGAGAAAGAGAGAGAAGAAGAAACAACCACAAAAGCCAATCGCGCCACCTTTTGGGGCCCCAGCCCGCCCCTCCTTCAATCTCGAGGCCGTCGTACCGATGCTGCTGTCCGGCCAGCGCGCCGTCGCATCGGGCGGCATGCACGCACGCGGCGCGGCGGCGTCGCGGCGGGCGCTGCCAGGTCACTCCTGGAAACTTCGCATGTCGGCAACGACGAGGACGCCCTCGTCGTCCGCCCGTCGCCGCCCGATGATGCTGCGGCCGCGCGCGGCCATGAGTGACGACGCCGCGTCCGGTCCCGGAGGGTCGCGCGAGTTTGCGCTGGTGAGTCGCAGGTTGACTTCGTGGCACAGAGCTTCAACAGCCCCACGGCCGCGAGACGCGCCGGCGACGCTCCCTCTCACCACCACCACAAACCACCAAAACCACAAAAACACCACAGGCCCCTGCCCAGCCCAAGACGCCCTACGGCCAGATGCTCACGTACTACCTCGCCATGCAGCCGCAGCTGTTCGCGGCCGCCGTCGACGAGCAGCTGCGCCGCCTGCAGGCTGAGAAGCACGGCGGCCCCGCCGCCACCGCCCTCGCGGCCGGCGCGCCGGCCCCGGGCCCCGCCGCGCTCCTCCCGCCCTCGAGCGACCAGGCGGACAACCCGCCGCCCGCCCCGACCCCGCACCCGGAGATGATGATGGAGGGCGATGTCGTCGACGACAACGGCGACGAGGGAGACGCGAGCACCAACAAAAACAACGACAACAAAAACAGCAAAAACGACAACAACGCCGGGATGGCCGTGCTGAAGCGCCGCATCGACGAGGCGCGCGCGGCCGAGGCGCGCGCCACGCTAGAGGACCTGCTCTACGTGAGCATCCTCGAGCGCTTCGTCCTCTTGGGGGTGGAGATGCTCCCGCGCCTGGACGGCGTCGTGGACGCGCGCCAGGCCAACCTCCTCGCGCTCACCGAGGGCATCCACTCCAAGGAGGCGCTCGAGCTCGTGCGGGAGCACCTGCTCAGTGCCACCGGGGTCGGCGGGGGCGGGGCGGGCGGGTCCGGGGGCGCGTCCGCCGCCTTCTCCAACGCGCTCGTCAAGATGTCGAAATTTCAGATGGCGCAGGTGTACGCGGCCTCGGTGATGTTCGGCTACTTCCTGCGGCGCGTGGACAAGCGCTTCCAGCTCGAAAAGGCGGTGGGCGTGCTCGACGGGCCCGGAGGAGGGGGCGGCGGTGCGCGCTCTGGCTTTGGCGCGTCGGCCCTGGCGCAGGGGTCGCTCGACAGCGTGGACGGCGCGGCGGCCGCGGCCGCGACCAACGAGGAGGCGGTGGCGCGGCTCGAGGCGCTGCTGGCGCGCGCGGCCGACATGGAGGTGGCGGACGACCCGGACTCGGCCCCCTCCACGACCGACGAGGAGGCGGCCGGCGACGAGCGCCGCGGCCGCACCGTCAACCGGACGCGCGCAGCAGGCCAGCAGGACGACGACAAGCCGCCGCCGCCGCCGCCGCGCGACCTGTCCCCCCGCAGCCGCCGCGGCAGCTCGCCGACCCTCCGCGCCTACATCGAGCGCTTCGACCCGCAGACCATGGCGCAGACCGCGCGCGTCGTCAGCGTCGAGGGCGCCGCTGTGGTTGAGCGCCAGACGACCGCGCTATTCGGCGACGTCAAGCTGCTGACGCAGCAGATGCAGGCGGCCCTGCGGGCGGGCGGGCCGGTGACATCCCCCTCGGAGCTGTACGCGCGCATCGAGCGCGCCGTGGCCGAGAACGCTGTGGAGACGCTCGCGATGACGGTCGGCGCGCAGCGGCGCGTCGTGCTCGAGGCCGTGGCCTTTGGCGCCTTTCTGCGCGACGTCGAGGACCGCGTCGACGTCGAGTTTGGGGGGCTACTGACGCCCATGCCGCCGCCTCCCGGGGGGGGCGGGCGGGGGGGGCCAGGGATGCTGGGGCCCGGTGGTGGGGGCGGTGGGGGTGGGGGCAGCGACAGCGACGACGACGACGGTGGCCGCGGGCGCGGCGGTGGAGGGGGCGGCAACATACGCAGGAGCGGGCCCGCGCTGACGATGTGAGAGTTTGGTTTCTTTTCGCCTTTTATGCAAACAACAACTTTCTCTTTACAGGATGTACTTGGCGACGTCCTCCTCGCGGAAGACCTCGGCCATGGCCGCCTCGACCATGTCCGCGTCCACGACGTACTCGCAGCTCGCGGAAGAAGAAGCAGAAGAAGAAGAAGAAGGCTGGCCGCCGCTTTCCGCCTCGCTACCCCCCCCCCCCCCCGCACCCCGCGTCGCCGCCGCCGCCGCCGCCCCGAGCTCCGGCGCGCGGAACGACGCCTCCTCCAGCAGCCGCTCCAGCACCGCGTGCAGCCGCCGCGCCCCGATGTCGTCCGTGCGCGCGTTGGCGCGCTCGGCCGCCACCGCGATGGCGCGCAGCGCGCCCTCCGTCACCCGCAGCCGCACGCCCTCGGCCCCTAGCAGCAGCCGCTGCTGCGCGACGGCCGAGTAGGCGGGCTCGGTGAGGATGCGCAGAAAGTCGTCGGCGTCGAGGGGCTTGAGCTGCACGCGCACGGGCAGGCGCCCTTGCAGCTCGGGCATCATGTCCGAGACGGAGCAGTGGTGGAAGGCGCCCGCGGCGATGAAGAGGACGTGCTGCGTCGATAAAGGGCCCAAGCGCGTTTGCACGGTGCCGCTGCCCTCGAGCAAGGGCAGGAGGTCGCGCTGGACGCCCTCGCTCGAGGGGTCGGAGCCTGGAGTTGGGGGTTGTTGATGGTGGTGGTGGGGGCGTTGGTGGTGGTGGTGGTAGTGGGGGGGTTGGTGAGAAGGAAGGGGCGGAGGGGGGAAGGGGGGGTGAGTGAGCGGGCGTTTTGGTGTTGTGTCGTCTTCTCGGGAAGGGGGGGGGGGGGCGGTGCACGTGCGCGCCTTCCCCGTTGCTCCCCTCACAAACAAGAAGCTCACCGTGCCTGTACGCGCCCGCGGGCTGCACGATCTTGTCGATCTCGTCGATGAACACGATCCCCTCCTCCGAGGCCGTGCGCAGCGCCTCCTTGGCTATCAGCTCGGGCGGGAACAGCGCCTCGGCCTCGGCCTCCTCGAGCAAAATGCGCGCGTCCTTGACGGGCAGGCGGCGCAGGTTGCCGCTGCCGCCGCCGCCGCCGCGCCCCCCGCCCCCGCCGCCGCTGCCCCGGCCGCCCATGCCCCGGAACAGGCCGCCCAGCACGGAGGCCAGGTTGATCGTCAGGTCGCCGCTCCCACCCCCTCCCGGGCCCGGCGTGAAGGAGATGCCGCCCGGGCTGTGGGCCGTGGGAGGAAAGATGGTCAGCCCCCCCCCGCCGCCGCCGCCGCCGTTGCCGCGGCCGCCGCCTCCCCCGCCGCCGCCCCCCCCCATGCCCCCTCCGCCCTGCGCCTCGCGCGCGGGTGGGGGGATGTCGACCTCGACAAGCACGTCGTCCAGCTCGCCCGCGCGCAGCTTGGCGCGCAGCCTGGCCAGGGCGCGGCGGCGGCGGTCGGCGGCGGCCGCGGCGGCGGCGGCGGCGGCCGCGGTGCGCGCGGCCGACGCGGCGGCCTCGGCCGCGTGGCCGCTGCTGAGCGACGAGGACGGCGGCGAGGAGGCGGCGCTGTCGTCGCCGACGCCGAGGTCGGCCTTGGAAGACGCCGCCGGGCCGCTACCGCCACCACCACTGAGCGGGTTCTGACGCACGACGTGCCGCACGCTGGCCGCCGCGTCGGCGTCGGCAGACGAGGAGGAGGAGGAGGAGGAAGAGGAAGGAGGGCCCGCCGCCGCCGCCGCCGCCCCCCGCTGCCGCTGCTGCTGCTGCTTCTGCGCGGCCGCCCCTCCCTTGCCCGCCTTTGCCCTGCCGGAGGCCAGGGCGCGCTCGGCCTCCGCCTCCGCCTCCGCCTCCGCCTCCGCCCGCGCCCGCTCGCGCGCCTCTATGCGCGCGATCGCCCGGTCCAGCATCCCCCCAGCCACAAGCGCGCGCACGAGCTTGCGCTCTGCCGCCGCTTTCACGTGCGGCTCGGCCAAGCGCCGCAGCCGCGCGCGCACCACCAAGACGGCGTTCTCCGCCAGGTCGCGCGCGATCTGGTCGACGTCCCGCCCGTGGTAGCCCGTCTCCGTGTAGCTTGACGCCTCGGTCTTCACAAAGGGCGCGTCCGCCACGCGCGCGAGGCGGCGGGCCAGCTCGGTCTTACCCGTGCCTGTCGTGCCGATCAGCAGCAGGCTCTTGGGCGTGATGGCCTCCCTGAGCTCGGCGTCGGGCACGCGCCGCCGCCGCCAGCGCGCGCGGAAGGCGGTGGCGATCGCGCGCTTGGCCTCGGCCTGGCCGACGACGTGGCGGTCGAGCTCGCGCACGACGGCCTCGGGGGTCAGGTGCGCGGCGTGGTCGGCGTCGGCGACGGCGCGCAGGAGGGCGGGCACATCGAGCGGGGCGAGTTGTTGGGGCGGGGAGGGTGTGGTGGCGGTGGTGGTGCTGCTGCTGCTGGCGTTGCCGTCGCCGTCGCCGTCATGGGTGGCGGTGCTGCTGCTGCTGCTGCTGCTCCAGGCGCGCGAGAGGACCGGCTGCTGGTGCTGGTGCTGCTGCTGCTGATGGTGCCCCTGCTGCTGCCACCACGAGGGCGGGCGGCGCAGCTGCTGCTGATGCTGCAGTAGGAGCGCGAGCGCAGCGGGCGCCGCCGACGCCGCGGACGACGCCGACGACGCCGCTGCGGCGCGCGCCGCGGCCGCGCCAACCAGGCGCGCGGCGCGGCGCCGCATGCCTTGAGCTGGCTGGCTTGTCGGCTGCTACTCGGGTCTCGGATCGGTCGATGGGGTCGCGCCCTCTCTGTGTTGGTCAGGCGTGCGTGTTGGTTGGCGCGCGCGCGCGGTTGGTGGTGGTGGTGATGAGGGTGTGGGGAGCGTTCGACACACGAGTCTCGCGCTGGCTCTCTTTGAAAGGTTGTTTTGCGGCGCGATCGCTTGATGGCCAATACAAGCCGAGGCAAGGGCGAGTGCGTGTGTGATGACGAGCGGGAGAGAAGAGGGCGCAGTGCGCGAGTCTTGAGTTTCGATTGTGAGCTCTCTTTCCCCTCCTCCCTCTCCCCCTCCTCCTCCTCCTCGGCCAGCCGAAGAGCCCGCGCCCGCCCCACGACACCACCCTCTCCACCTTTCCCCCCAAGAGAAACACAAAGGAGACGCCCAATCTCCTCTTCTCTCTCCCTCTCACCCCCCCGAGAACCGTCTCAACCATGCTGGCGAGCAAGAACGTCGTCGTTGCCAAGGGCGCGACCAAGCAGGCCGTCGTCGCGGTGCCTCTGCGCGCGGCCGCGCCCGCCGCGCGCGCGGCCGTCGCCAAGGTCAGTTGCGAAAGATGCGTGACAGCGCAGTACGCACGCAGTACCGCGCGCCGAGTCCGCCATTGTGCGTGGCGGCATGATTTCGTTTCCCATCAACTGACCCCCTCCCCCCTCTCCCTCTCCCCCAAACCAAAAAAACAGGCCGTCCGCGCCGAGGTCCGCGCCGCGGTCGCCAAGCGCGCCGAGTCGGTGGTCGCGCAGGTGAGTGGCGTCCTCGAGGCGCGCGCGGCCGAAGGCGCCCCAATGGGCGCGGCGATTGCCGGGGCGCGACGACAACAACAACAGCAAGCCGAGGAGGATCCCCCCAACCAAAAGCAGGCAGGGGTTGCCCCTCTCTCCTCTTCCGTCTCCTCCCTCCTTTCTCACCCGCCCCCATCAATCCAATCCCCCCCCCCTAAAAAACGCAGGCCTCCGCCACGGCCCCGGCCCCGGCCGCCAAGGCCGCGCCCAAGAAGCGCTCCGAGTTTGAGCTCTACACGTTCACGACGTGGCTGCTCAAGGTGCGTCTCGCCGGGCGCGCGATCGCCGCCGCCGCTTTGCGCCGCTCGCGCCAATTCAGCGCGCCCCCCCCCCCCCCCCCCCCTCGCTCACCCCCCCCCAAAACACCCACAAAACCAACCAAACCAAAAACAAAACCCGCAACAACAAAACCAACACTAAAACAACAGGAGGAGCAGCGCGGCCACCTCGACGGCGAGCTCGCCACCGTGCTCTCGTCCATCTCGCTCGCGTGCAAGCAGATCGCCTCGGCCGTCGGGCGCTCTGGCATCTCGATGCTGACGGGCTCCGCGGGCATGGGCGAGAACATCCAGGGCGAGGAGCAGAAGAAGCTCGACGTCATCTCCAACGACATCTTCAGCATGTGCCTGCGCAACACGGGCCGCACGGGCGTCATCGCCTCGGAGGAGGAGGACAACCCCATCGCGGTGGAGGAGACCACGTCTGGAAACTACATCGTCGTCTTCGACCCCCTGGACGGCAGCAGCAACATCGACGCCGGCATCAGCGTCGGGTCCATCTTTGGCATCTACGAGCCGTCCGAGTCGTGCATCGTCGATCCGGACGACCCGGCCAAGACGCTCGAGACGTGCGTCACCAACGTGTGCCAGCCGGGCAAGAACCTCCTGGCCGCAGGCTACTGCCTCTACTCGTCCTCCATCGTGCTCGTGCTGACGATCGGCGACGGCGTCTACGGCTTCACGCTCGACCCGTACGTCGGGGAGTTTGTGCTCACGCACGACCGCGTGCAGATCCCCGAGTCGGGCAAGATCTACTCGTTCAACGAGGGCAACTACGGCCTGTGGGCGCCCGAGGTGAAGGCGTACATGGACACGCTCAAGGACGCGCAGAAGTGGGGGGGCAAGCCCTACTCGGCGCGCTACATTGGCTCGCTCGTGGGCGACTTCCACCGCACGCTCCTGTACGGCGGGATCTACGGGTACCCCTCGGACGCCAAGTCGCCCGACGGCAAGCTCCGCCTCCTGTACGAGTGCGCGCCCATGTCGATGATCATGGAGCAGGCCGGCGGCAAGGGGTCGACGGGCAGCGAGCGCGTGCTCGACGTCGTGCCCAACAAGGTGCACCAGCGCGTGCCCTTCTACGTGGGCTCGCCCAAGGAGGTCGACTACCTGGAGTCGTTCACGAACAAGAAGTAAAGTGGTGGAGGATGATTGAAGGAGAGGGGGAGTATTAGAACGAGATTTTGTTTTTGTTTCATCGTTCTCGGTTTTTTCGGCGGGAGGGGCGCGTTTTTTCTCTTCTTGCCCCGCCGGGTTCCCGTTCCTTCACAGGTCCGACCTCCCAAAACTCAACGTTCTTCAACCACCAGTGAGAGAGAGATTAGCGCTTTTGTGTTTCCTGTGATATATAATCTGAGAGAGACGATCCGATCGATTTGTTTGGGTATTTTCACGGGGGATTTAAGTGTTTTTTTTAATGGTGGGCGGGGGGGCGCTCTGCTCCGAGAGCCCCCGCTCGAAGAGAAAGTCCCCCCTCTCTCTTTTTCGCGCCTTCAAAGCCAAGAGACAGCAAGGATCCTCTCCTCCTCCTGTTGCTCCTTCAAATGGTGCTCGCCACGTAGGCCAGCACCGCGATGCCGAGGATCCCCCCGACCACGGTCGCGATGGTCCCGACGGTGCCCTCGGCCACCCCCGTGGTCTTGCCGCTGTCGGCGTCGTACTTGACCATGCGGCGCTTGGGCGCGTTGCACTGCGGGCAGCGCCACGACGTGGGGGTGTCCTCGAAGGGCTCGACCTCGGCGTAGACCCACCCGCAGTCGACGCAGATGTGCGACGCGAGCTCCTTTTGCTTGGCGGTGAGCTTGCGGCCAAAGCGGGGGGGCGCCGGGCGCTTGGGCAGGCGCTTGACGTTGATCTTGTCGTTCTCGCCGCGCACGAAGACGATGTTGACGGGCGAGGGGGCGGCGTTGATGGCCGAGTTGGTGAACCCCAGCTTGTCGGCGGGCCACAGCTCGTCGCCGAAGAAGGACGACGTGTAGATCACCGTGTCGCCCGGCTTGATGCCGGATTTCGCCGCGTTGCCCGAGACGCTCTTGACGACCAGCCCCCCGCCCGCGGCGGTGGACTGGGCGAGCTTGAGGCCCAGGGGCTTGTCGATGTCGGCGCTGAACTCGCCCGCGGCGCGCGCGCGGAGGAGGGCGCCGCGGGAGGGCGCGAGCGTGGCGCGGCGCTGGGCGGCGGCCCCGGCGAGGGGCGCGCGCTGCTGCAGGGCGGTCTGTTTGTTTTGTTTTGGTGGTTGTGGTTTTTGAGGGTTGTGGTTTTAGGGGGTGGGGGGAGCGTGTGTGTGTGTGTGTGTGTGAGGGCAGATGAGTGGGTTGCTTGTGGTTGGCCAAGGAGCTAAGACGGGGAGGCTCGCGCTCGCCTGGCCGCCACGCGTGCGCGGGGCGGCGCCGCCGCCCTCGCGCCGCCGCGGTCAGCCCTCCCACTCTTTCTCGGCCATGCCCGCGATCTCACGCGCGCCGACGACCCCAATGGCGCGCGCGGATGGGTCGCGCGGGCGAAAGAGGCGTCGAGTGGGCCGGTCTTCGGTTTCATCGGCGGGGGTTAAAGGGGGGGCCGCGCGCGCGCGAAGAGGGGGGAACCCGTGGTGGTGGGGGCAAGCCTCTCTCTCTCCGCCCGATCGATCGCTTGGGTCGATCCCGCGCCCGATTCTCAGGGTGGCTCACCTTTTGCAGGAGCATCGTGTTGTGGGCAGGGCGCTCGAGAGTTCGGTCGACTCGTCTCGAATCCAATGACGTGTGGGCGAGGGTGAGGGCCGAGAGCGAGAGGGAGAGACTTCTGGAGGGTGGGGGAGAGGGGGGGGAGGCAAGGGCGGCAAGAGCGGCGACGAGGTGGTGGGTGCGCTGCGCTGGGTTGCAAGAAGAACAAAATGTCACGTCTCTCTTTTTAGCACCTCACTTCTTCACCCCCACCGGGCGCCGCAGGCCGGGACCGCGGTAGTGGGTCCCACCGCCCAAGCCGCCGCCGCCCAAGCCACGCCCGAGGCCGCCGCCGCCGAGGCCGCGCCCGAGCCCGCCGCCGCCGCCGCCGAGGCGCGCCGACGCGGCAAACATGCCGCCGGCCAGGCCCGCGCCGCTGGTGGAGGAGGCCGGGGGCGGGGCGGAGACGGGCGGGGCGGAGACCGCGGCGGCGGCGGACGACGCGGGCTTGATCGTGGGGGCCGGGGCCGCGGCCGCCGCGACGGGCGCCGCCTGCTTGGGCGCGGCCGCGGGGGCGAGGCCGACGACGGAGCGGCGGGCTGCGAGCTTGGCGGCGAGGGCGGCCTGCGGGGTGAGGCGCGGCGGGGCGGCGGCGGCCGTGGCGGGGGCGGCGGCGGCGGCGGCGGCGGTGGGGGGGCTCGTCAGGGTGGTGGCGTTCGTCGGCATCGTCTTGGCCGGCTCCGCCGGGGGCTTGGCGAGTGGCGCGGTGGCGGCAGCGGCGGCCGCGAGGGCCGCCGCCGCCGGGGCCTTGGGCTTGGCGAGCGGCGCGGCGGCGGCGGCGGGCGCTTTGGGCGCCGGGGCCGCAGCCACCGGGGCCGCCACCGCCTTGCCCTTCTTGCCCGCGCCTCCTTTGGGCGCCACCGCCGCCGCCGCCTTGCTCTTGGGCTTCTCCGCCGCCGCCTTCTTCCCCGCCCCCGCCTTGGCCTTCTTCTGCTTCTTCTTCTTCTCGTCCTTGCCGTCGTCCTCCTCGTCGTCGGGCGCGCCGTCCGAGCCGCCGTCCTCGTCCTCCTCCTCCTCCGACGACGACGAGGGCGCCTCGGACAGCTCAAACTCGGACGACGACGCGGCCTCGGCGCGACGCCTCTTGGTGGACGGGCCCGCACCGGGGTCGCCGTGGCGGGGGCGCACAGCGCCGCGGCCGCCCGCGCCGCCGCTGTCGTCGCTGCCGTCGCTGTCGTCCTCCGCGTCCGACGAGGACTCCAGGGCCAGCGCCGCCGCCGCGGACTTGGACTCGGCGGCGCGCGCGGCGGCGCGGCGCGGGCGGCCCCGGCCGCCGTCGGCCGGGGGTGCGGCCGCGTCGTCCGTGGGCGGGGCAGAGGGGGCGGCGGCGACGGCGGAAGGGGTGAGCGCGCGCGCCGTCTTTTTGTTCTTCTTCTTCGGCGCCGCCGCCGCCGCCGCTGGCGCCGCGGCCTCTCCGTCCGCGCGCTCCTCGCTGGCCTTGCGCGCAGGGTACGTGGGCACGTCGCGCGCGGGCGGGGGCTCCACAAAGTCGTCGTCCATGAAGTCCCCGCTGTCCGCCATCTCTTTTTGTGGAGTGGTGGGTCCTCGGTTTGGCTGTCTTTTCAAAACCAGGGCGATGGTGACGGTGTGGTTGCGTGTGCGTGTGTTTGCGTCTCCGCGGGATTTACAAGAAGAGAGGGGTCTATCTTCGTTGGTTGGGGAGAGGATGCCTTTGAAGGACGCGCGGGGCGGAGGGACGAAGAAGAAGGAGGCGGCGCCGACGTCGACGCCGACGCCGAGTCGCCCGCGACCCACCAGAACCCCGAAACCCACCACCCCAAGCAAAAAGCAAAAAGAAAGATCACACCAACTTGAGGTCCCCGACGACCACGTTGATCGCCTCGGACGGCGCCGGGCCGATCGCCAGGATCACCCGCGACTTGAGCGGCGGGGGCCCCCCGTCCCCGCCCTCGCCGCCAACCCCCGCCCCCGCCCCCGCCACCTCGCTCATCGCGTGCGTCGGCAGGCCTGCCGCTTTCGCGCGCTCGAGCAGCGCGTCCAGCGCCGCCTCGCCCTCCGCCCGGAGCACCACCTTGGGCGACTTTTCCCGCTCCCACTTGGCCAGCGCGCCCGCGTCGCCGCCGCCGCCGGCGCTGGCCCCGCCGGCGCTGCTGCTGCTGCCGCCACGCGCGCCCTTCCACGCTTTTTTCCACGCGGCCACGCTCGCGTGCGAGCACATGACGGCCGTCTTTTGGCGCGGCCAGCGCAGGTCGCCGCGCACCACGAGGCACAACTTGTACTCGCTCGAGGACGCCGTGGAGGGGCGGCTCTGGGTCGTCGGCGGCGGCGCGGGCGTTGCGCCCGCCTGCTGCTGCTGCTGCTGCTGCTGGGCCTTGCCGCTGCCGCTGCTGGCTGGCCGCGGGGGCTTGCCCGGAGCCGCTGTTGCCGCCGCCGCCGCCGCCGCCGCCGTTGCCGCCGCCTCCACGGCCGCGCGCCGCAGGGGCGGCGACGGCGGCGGCCCGCGGTCGCCGCCGCGCGGCGTCGCCAGCGCCGACGACTCGGACAGGTCCCCCATCGACGACAGCGGCACGCTGCGCAGCGGCACGCGGTCCGCCGCCGCCGCCGCCGTCGCCGCCCCGCCGCCTCCGCCGCCGCCGCCGCCGGGCGGCGGCGTCGCGGCGTCCGTCCGCTGCGTGAGCGCCAGCGGCAGGAGCAGGTCGCTGGGCTGGCGGCGCGCCGCGGGCGGGGTGGCGGCGGTGGTGTTGCCGATTCCGGTGCCGATGCCGATGCCGGTGCCGGTGCCGCCGTCGTCCTCGAGCTGCGCCGCCGCCTCGCCGTGCGTGGGCGTGGCCGGGGCCGCGCCCTCGTCGAGCACGGCCGCGGCGCCGCCGCCGAGCCGCCGGCGCGCGTGGTAGGCCTCCAGGCTGAAGGGCAGGTAGGGCCGCGCGGCCGGGGGCAGGCGCGCGACGACCCCGCTCAGCAAGGGCGCCGCGCGGCCGTCGGCGGGCACCTCTGGCAGCGCGGCGCCGAGGCGGTGCCGGGCGTACACGAGCGTCGCGGCCGCGCCCAGCGACGCGCCCGCGGCGAAGGCGCAGAGGGCGGTGGTGGCGGTGTTGGCGCCGCCGCCGCCGCCGCCGCTGCTGCTGCTGCTGCCCGGCATGGTGCTTTCGGGGCGGACGGAGTCCGCGTCTCGGTGTTGCGACGGGGTCTTCTTTCTTTTCGCGCGCGCGCGCGCGGTCCTGTTCGGCCACCTGCGGCAACGACACGCGGTGATCTGGGGAGCGCAGGCGTCAAAGGTGCAAGTGGGAGAGAGTGGAGTGGGTTTGAGAGAGCTTGTGCGGCGATTTGTAGACGGTGGGCGACGAGGGGTTGCTGCTGCTTTTTGAACGCGCAAGTCGGCTGGGGGGCGACGCCCTCTCTCGACAACCGAGTCACTAAAAGACCTACTTCATCTCTCTCTCTCAGATCCCCGACGACGACGCAGAAGCAGGCAGCGCCTCCGCCTGACGCAGCGCCGCAAGCGTGTCCTGGCGCACGCGCGCCTCCAGCCCGGCGCTCCCCAGCGCCCGCACCACCTCCCCGCCGAACGAGGCCACCAGCGCGCCGCGCGCGGCCTCTGCGGGCACGCCGCGCGCGCGGAAGTAGAAGAGCTCCTCGTCCGCGAGGTCCGAGATGGCGCACCCGTGCGTGCAGCGCACGTCGTCCGCCACGATCTGCAGGTTGGGCTTGGCGTGCACGGTCGCGCGCGGCGCGAGCAGCAGGCTGCGCGTCAGCTGCTTGGCGTCCGTCTGCTGCGCCCCCCTGCCGACGCGCACGCCGCCATCAAAGACCCCCCGCGCGGTCGAGGCGGCGGCGATGCACTTGTGCAGCTGGTCCGCGCGCCCGCGCGGGTGGTCGAGCTCCAGGCGCGTGTGCAGGTCGTGCAGCTGCCCCACGCCGCACAGCACAAAGTGCCGCAGCTGCGTCTCCGTGTCCGGCCCCAGCTGCGCGACATCGAGGTCGTGGCGCGTCAGCGCGCCCGCGGCGCCCCCCGCGCGCGCCTCGGCGAGCGTGTAGGAGGAGCGCGCGGCCTGGTCGACGAGCGTGGCGCGCACGTGGACGGGGGCCAGCTGCTGCTGCTGCTGAGGGGATGCAGAGGCGCCGCCGTCGGCGCCCGGGCGGGCGGCGTAGGCGTGCTTGAGGCGCGCGCCCTCGGCGAGGAAGACCTCGGCGACGGCCGTCTCAAAGGAGGCAGAGGAGGAAGCGGCAGCGGCAGGAGGCACGGACGCGTGCTCCTCGACGAGCTCGGCCTCGGCCCCCTCGCCGAGGACGACCAGGACGCGCGGCGCCGAGGCCGTGCGCGCGGAGGCGCCCGCAGCGCCCCCCCCGCCCCCCCCGGTCGACAGGTGCAGCACGTGCACGGGGCTCGCGAGCGTCTTGCCCGCGGGGACAAATACGACGACGGCGTCGGCGGCGAGCGCCCCGTTGACGGCCGCAAAGGGCCCGCCGCGCGCGGCCGAGAGCTCGCCGAGGCGGGCGGCCGCGGCCTGCGGGGCGCCGCCGATGGGTCCGACGTACGCGCCCGAAGAGGAGGAGGCGGACAGGGCGGACGTGTCGGAGAGGGAGGGGGCGAAGCGGCCGTCGACGGTGACGAGCAGCAGCGGGGCAGGGGCGGACGCCGCGGCAGCGGCAGCGGCAGCGGCAGGGGGCGCGAGGGCGGCGGCGGCCTCGGCGACGCGCGCGTCGTCGGCGGCGGAGGCGGGGGCCGCGGCGACCAGGCCCGCGGACGTGAGCGGGGCCAGGTCAGTGTAGCGGTAGTCCTCGTTGCGGGTCGTCGGCACGCGCAGCGCCGGCAGCAGCGCGGCGCACGCGGCGTTAAGCGCGGCGAGCGCGGGCGCGGGCGCGGGCGCGGGCGCGGCGGCCCCCGCCGAGAGCGGCGACACGTTGGCCTGGAACCAGCCGTCGCGCTGGGCGGCGGCGGCGATGTTGGCCGAGGGGGCCGCGGCGGCGGCGGCGGCGGCGCTGTTGTTGTTGGCCGCGGCGGAGGCGGCAAGGGTGCGGAGGCGGCGGGCCTGCTGCTGCTGAAGATGCAGCAGGAGCGGCGACGACGCGCGGGGTGCGGGTGCCGTCGCCGTCGTGCGGGCGGCGCCTGTGAGCGTTGGTGCGTTTTAGCGGCGGGGATCGGGTTGTGGGGGTGGGCGGTGTGTGTGCGTGTGAGCGTGTTGCATGATGATAGTATAGGAGGCATCGGCGCCATTTTCCATCGATGGTGCGTTGGTCGGGCGGGCGGCGTTCGGTACATGCACGCGCGCGGACGGAGGCAAGGAGAGATTGGTGGTGGTAGGGAGGGGACTCTCTCTCGACCGCGCCGCAGGCGCGCGCGCGAGGGCGCCCCCGGCCAATGCGGCCAGCGCACTGGATGCATTCGCGAGCCGTCTCACCTGCCGCTCGCGTCCTGTGGGCCTGCATCGTGCGGCGATGGGGGCGCGCGGGTCGGGCGTCGGAGGCGAGGGGGGTGCGGTTCGCCGAGGCAGAGGTGGTGGGGCGGGCGCGCCAGGGTTGGGGTGTTTTGCTTTGCTGCGTTGGCGCAGAACGATGGATGCCAATGAATATTTGAATGTTAGGAGTGTGTGTGCGAGTACGCCAGAGACGTGCCGTCGCGGGGCGGTCACATGTAAGAGAGCCGCTCTCTCGCCGCCGCCGCCACCCGCCCGGCGGGGCCCGCCGTGGCGGCGCCGCCGCTCGCCCGTCGCCGCCGTGGACGTGACCGACCGCCGCCCTTTCAACATCGCGAGCCCCTCTCTCTGTGCTCGCCATTCATCCATCGATCTACAAATACACGCGCGCGCGCCCGTGTGCAGCACTCACCCGCCCAATTGCCCGAGCGCAAGGGAGATGGTCCCGCGAGGAGGAGGGGGGGGGGGAGAGGCACGCCCCGAAGCAATAACAACAACGACACCTCCGAGAGTCGAGAGCGCCCTCCTCGCGTACGACCGCCGGCTCTTCCAGCTGACGTCCCTGTCGATCGGCCTGTGGTCCAAGCGGCGCGCGCAGCGCGCGTGGTTGCTCGTGCTGCACGAGCGGCGCACGTTTGTCGTGCTCGTCGCGCGGCGCGCGTCGGCGCGGCACGCGGCGCGGCAGCGGCGCGAGCGGCAGCGGCGCGAGCGCCTGCGGCGCCGCGCAGCTGCAGCGGCAGCAGCAGCAGCAGCGGCGGCAGCGGCAACTGCCACCGCCTCCGGCTCTCCGTTGGCGTCGCCGCGAGGAGGAGGAGCAGGAACGCCGCAAGCAGGCCGCCGCAATGGCGGCATCAGCAGCAGAAGCAAGGCCGCCGCCACGGCCGCCGCCGCCCGCGCCGCGCTCGGCACGCTGCTGCGGCCACAGCGCGCCCTGGCCGCGCGCGTGTCGAGCGAGCTGGTGCGGCGCAACCCGTTCTCGGACCATCGCGCGGCCGTGCAGCAGGTGCGACAGCTGCAGCGGCGGCGGCGGGAGGCCGCGGTGCTGGCGGCGAGGAGCGCGGCGGCGGCGGCGGCGGCGGCGGCGACGACACCAGCGGCAGCGGCAGCAGAGGACGACGGCAGCAACGGCCCCACCACCACCGCTCACCCGCTCTCCCCCCCGCCGGCAGCAGCAGCAGCTCCGCCCTCCTCCTCCTCTCCCCCGCGGCAAGAAGGCAAGAAGGCCTCGGAAGGCGGCTCGGATGCTGGCGGCGGCGGCGGCGGCGGCGCGGGCTGGACTTGGCCGTGGGCTGGGGGGGGAGGCGGCGGCGGGGGCCTGCTGCGGCGGCGCACTGCTGCTGCTGCTGCTGCTGCTGCTGCCTCTGCTGCTGCTGCTGCTCTCCCGACCGGCCCGAGCACCACCCCCGACCGCAGGAGACCGCCGCCACCGTACGCGGATGGCTTGCAGAACCAGCATGCCGATCGTTCGGGTGCCACCGCCGCCACGACGACCGCCGAGCAGCAGCAGCAGCAGCAGCAAAGCGCCGCTGCCGCAGCAGCAGCAGCAGCAGCAGCGGCCGCCGCCAATGACAACGACGACGACCAGGAAGCCGCCGACGCCGCCGACCTGGCGGAGCACGAGGAGGAGGACGAGGTGCTGGCCTTCGAGGTCGCGTGGGACGACCTCACGGGCGTCGACCACCGCGCGACGCTCGTGCAGGACGCGCGCCTGGTGCTCGAGGCGCGCTGGCTGTGCAAGCGCGTCTTTCCCTCGCTCCCCGCGGCCGTGGCGTTCTACGCCGCAGGGCCGCCGCCGCTCGCATCCGCGTCCGGCGCCCCGGCGGCGGCGGCCACTGCGGCCGCGTCCGGGGGCCTGTCGCTGCCGAGCCCGGCGCTGACGGCGGCGCTGCGACGGCTGGGCGTCGCGCTGCCGGCGGCGGGGGGAGGAGCCGCCGCCGCCGCCTCCCCTTCGCCGGCACCACCGCCGGCGCCCGATCAGCAGCAGCAGCATCCGTCCCAGCCCGCTGCGGCGGCGACTGGGCGCGGCTCTTCCACGGCCGAGGAGAGCCTTATTATGTCGCTGCGCGCGCGCGCCGCGGCCATGCTGGGCGCCGCCCCGCGCGCTGCCGAGACGCCGCCGCCGCTGCCTCCGCCTCCTCGCGTGTCTTCTGCGCGCGCGCCGCTCCTCCTGCCCGCTGCCGCCGCTGCCGCCGCCGCCGCCGCCGCCTCGGGCCGCCCCCGCGACAACAACATCAACAACGAGGACGGCCCCTATTTCGGCGACAGCGCCGACTGGGAGGACGGCGACGGCAGCGCGAGCGCGAGCGCCTCGCAGGCCCACACGCCAGTCAGCACCGCCGCCGGTGGCCGGCGCAGCGGCGGCCTCGGCGCCGCTCCCTGGCAGCAACAGCAGCAGCAGCAGCCCCTTTCCGGCAGCCCCCCCCCGCCGCCGCCACCACTCTGCGCTGCCTGCGGCGTTCCCGAGCCCCCTGCTGCCGCCGTCACCAAGGCCGCAGGCGGCCTCTCTTCGCCGTGGCGCCGCGCCGCCGCCTCTGCTTCCGCCGCCGCCCAACCGCCGCTGCCCTCTTCCGCCGAGCGTCGGCGCTCCTCCCGTTCGACCCCCTCTGCCTCCTTTACCTGGGCGCATCAGCAGCACCAGCACCAGAACCACCAGCAGCAGCAGCAGCCGCACCTCTCGGCCTATGCGGTCGGCGGCTGCCCCCTCTGCGCGCAGCCCCTGCTGCAGCCGCCGCACGGCCTGCCGCCGCCCCCCTCGCTCGCCCTCGCCGGCATCGCGCCGCCGCTGCTCCCCGCCCCGCGCGATGCCGCCGCCTACCTCCGCGCGCGCCACGCCTCCGGCGCGCCCGACCCGCGCAGCGGCGCCGCCTCCAGCCTGCACCACCTGCTGGCCGACCACGTCGCCGCGGAGGCGCTGGCGCCCGTGTCGGCATCATCATCGGCAGCGACCGCGGCAGCAGCGGGCGCCGCAACGACCACGACACCAACCCCTGCCCCCCCACTCCTTCTCGTCCAGCCCCTCGCCACCATGGGCTACGCCGCGCGCACGCTCGTGCTCACCTCGGCCGACCCGGTCCTCCCGCGCCACCTGGGCCGCGTCGTCACCTCCAACCTGCGCCTCCTGCGCATGTACGAGAGCGGCCTGCCGGCCTGGGCGGTCCTCCTGCCGACCTGGGGCCTGCCCTACGCGAGCGGCCTGCGCCGCGCCGTCTTTTTGCTCTCGGTCCTCATCTCGGCCTTCTCCATGATGCTCGGCTTCTACGACCTGTACAAGAACGTCCCCCACTTCCGCGAGTGGTGCGTGGCCGCGTTCAGGCCCGCGGCGGACGCGTTCGAGTGGCTCGAGGAGCACACGCAGCTGCGCCTGTCGCTGCTCGCGACCTACCTCTTCGGCAAGTCGCCCCTCTTCTCGGCCCTGCTGCGCGCGGCCAGCAGCGGCGCGCGCCTGCTCGGCGCGGCCGTGGCCCCGCTCGCGGCGGCGCTGCGCTCGGCGGTCGCCCCCCTGGCCTCGGCGCTGGCGGCCCTGCGGGTCGCGCTCGCGGGCGCGTGGGCCGCCGCGGCCGCCCCGCTCGCGCGCGCGGCGACGGCGGCCCTCGCGGTGCTGGCGCCCGTCGTTGGGCCCCGCGCCCGCGTCCCGACGCGCGCCGTGCTCGCGCCCGCCGCGGGCCTCGTCGCCTTTCTCTCCGCCCCCTTGCGCCTCCTGCCCCAGTCCCTTGCCGCCGCCGCGGGCGCCGCGCGCGCCGCGCGCGCCGCCGCGCCCGCCGCCGCCTCGGCCGGCCGCGCGGGCGGCCGGGCCGCCGCCTCCGCGGTCGCCCTCAGGCAGCTGATCGAGCCGCTCGAGGCGCTGCGCCTGACGGCCGTGCGCGCGGCGCGCGCGGCGCAGGCGGCCGTGCGCTTCTGGGCCACGCTCGCGATGACGCTCAACCAGCACCGCCTCTCGCTTGCAATGCGGCTGCGGCGGCGCGCGATGGACGCGGCGGCGGCGGCCGGGCTGGAGCGGGCGGTGCTGCGGCTGCTGGCGGCGCTGGGGAGGGGCGCGGTGGGAGCGGCGAGGACAGGCGGCGGGGCGGCGGCCGCGGCGGTGGGCGGGGCGGGCGGGGCAGCAGGAGCAGGAGCAGGAGCAGCAGCAGCGGCGGCGGCTGCCGCCTCGACGTCGTCGGACGCGGGAGGACTGCTGGGCGTCGGCAGCCTGCCGATCGCCCCGGCCCTGCTCGAGCCCACGCCCAGCCGCACGCCCAGCGTCGTAGCCGGTTGGCACAGGTTTCTCGGCGGGCGCGCCGGCAGCAGCGGCGGCGGCGGCGGCGGCACGGCGGGGCCGTCGGCCGCGTTTTCGGGCCTCGGCAATGGTGACGAGGACGACGACGACGACGTGAGCTCGCCGCCCGTGCGCATGCGGCCCTTGCCGCGCACCCCCTCGCCCGAGCCCCGCCCGGGGTCCGGTGGCCCGCTGCCGCTGGACGTACTGGCCGCGGCCGCCGCCGCGATGGCTGCCGAGCCGTCGCTGTCGCCGCCGCCGCCGCCAGCGCCGCCGATGCCGATACCGGAGGCGGCGGCGGCGCCTGCGCCGCGCGCGAGGCAGCGCAAGCCTTCGCGCCCGGTCAACTGACCCAGATTGACACACCGACTGACCTGACACGGCGGCCAAAGGGACTGAATAAAAGAAAAAGACGCCCTCTTTGCAACACATCATGCTTTTCTCAGAAAAAGGAGAAGGAAAAGCCGCCTCCGCCGCCGCCCGCGTTGCTGCCGCTGCCAATGCCGTTGCCGTTGGCAGCTCCTCCATCAGCCCCAGCACTACCACCCCCACCACCACCGCCACCAGCAGGACCAGCAGGAGCGGCCGCCTGGAACGCCGCCGCCAGCCGCCGCCGCCCCTCGGCCGCCGCCGCCTCCTCGTCCAGGCGCGCCTGCGCGCGCCCCAGCGCCTCGGGCCGGCGCTCGCGCAGCGCGGCCACAAAGCGCCCGTACAGGCGCGCGCGCTCGCCCAGGTCCAGGCCCGACACGAGGTCCTGCGCCAGCGACGCGTGGCGCTTGCCGCCGGGGTTTGGCTGCTTGCCCAGCGCCTCCTGCTCCTCCTCCTCCTCGTCGTCCTCCTCCTTTTTCGGCGCCATTTTCTCCTCTTCCTCGGCCGCCTCGGCCGCCGCCTTCAGAAAGCGCAGCACGAACGGCAGCGTCTCCTCGCTCACAAAGTTGTGCGTGACGGCGACGCCCTCCTCGAGGTTGAGCGCCATGTGCCACCAGCCGCGCGGCACGAACAGCAGCTCGCCCGCGCGCACCGTGCACTCGTACATGCGGCGGGCCCTTGTCGGGGGCCGCGCGCCCGCGCGCTCGAGCTGCCGGCGCGACGCGAGCCGCCGCGGGGGTTTTCGAGCCCCGGCGTCG
Source organism: Mychonastes homosphaera (assembly GCA_009193075.1). Classification (NCBI taxonomy): domain Eukaryota; kingdom Viridiplantae; phylum Chlorophyta; class Chlorophyceae; order Sphaeropleales; family Mychonastaceae; genus Mychonastes; species Mychonastes homosphaera. Next base: position 230,565 of record VXJC01000006.1, read on the forward strand.
TCGGCGGCCTTGTCCTCCTCCTCCTCTGATTCATCTTCCTCCTCCTCCTCTCCCTCGCCTGATCCCTTCTCGCCCACCCCTTTCCCCGCCTCCTCCTCCTCGCGCGCCGCCTCGTAAAACGCCCAGTACCACTCGAGGATCGACACGGGCGCCGCCACCTCTGCGCCGTCGGGCGAGGGGTGCACGCCCGGCGGCGGCGGGCCCCCCGGCGGAAACAACACCCACCGCTTTGCCCCCGAAACCACGGCGTTCCACGCCGAGGTCGCGTTGGGGTCGACGTGAAAGGTCGAGCCGCTGCGGGCGGGGCCGGCGATCAGCCAGCGCCAGTCCGGGCGCGACTGGGCGGGCAGCAGCGAGAAGAGGTCGTCGCCAAAGATCTCCGCTGGGGGCGAGTACAGATCTGCCATCCCGGGGGACTTGTCGGCGAACTTCTTGTCAAACAGGTACAGGGGCATCTCGTCGTCGTTGTCGCGGGCGTACGCGACGTACTCCCTCAGGTCCCACAGCTGGTTGCCGACGACGACGGGCGCGCCGCTGCGGCCGAGCGGCGTGCGCTCGAGCAGCGCGCGCAGCGACGTCCAGGGGGCGTTGTTGTCGTTGTCGCCGTCGTCGTCGTCGTTCTTTTTCGGGTTGGGGCCGGGCTGGTCCTCCTGCTGCTTCTTCTTCTTGCCCGCCGCTGCTGCCGATGCTCCACCACCACCGCCGCCGCCAAACGCCGGCCACCCGGGCACCACCCCGCTCACGATCACGGGCAGGTTGGGACGCTCGTACCGCGCGACAAACGCCTCGCGCGGCAGCTCGGATGCGGGGACGCGGTCGACCGTCTCGCGCTCGAGCCATCGGCGCGGCAGGCGCGGGAGGGAGGCGCAGCGGCGCGAGGCGTGCAGGAGGTCCGAGTACAGCACCGGGGCCCGGGGTGGGGGGGCAGAAGATGCGGCGGCCGATGCGGCGGCGTCGACGCGCGGGCGCTTGCAGGGCGGGGGCGCCTCCTCGGCCTCGGCCTCGTGTTCCGGCGCGGAGGCCACCGACGCCGCGTACGTCTCCCGCCACCCGCCCCGCCACCTCAGCCGCCGCCGCTTCGAAGGAGCATCCAGCCCCCCGACCCCCGCCCCCTCCACGACGTCCTGCAGCACGTGCGCGCGCCACAGCCCGCCGCCGTCGCCGCCCCCGTCGACGAAGGCGAGCAGCGCGCGCGAGGCGGCGCCCGCGCGCGCGAGGTCGCGCGGGGGGAGCAGGGCGAGGAGGGCGAGCACGAGCTCGTCCGGGAGCGGCGCGAGGGCGCCGAGGCCTGTTGGTTGGTTGGTTGTTTGTTTGATTGATTGGTAGTTTTGGGGAGATGGGGAGTTGGCGAAAATGGCGGCGCGGTCATCGCGAAGGTGCGCAGGCGAAGGCCGTCGGCGTCGTCGTCGTCGTCGTCGTCGTTGTCGTCGACGGGGTTTGGAGTTTCGTGTTGTACAATCCTGCCAGGTCAGTAGAGGCCCGCGCGCGTGGTAATACTGCCCCAGAGAGCCTGGACTAGTTCCCCAGCTGGGAGGGGCGCGCTCCCGAAGCGAAAGGGAGAGTCGAGACGCACCTGCGCGGATGTCCGGGGCCGCCCCGCGCATCAGCGCGTTACCCGACGGCTGGATCGAGTAGAGGCGGTCGCGCAGCGGCTCCATTGCACGACTCTTCTCCAACGGTGACTGTGTCAGGATGCGCAGTAGCGCCAGCACATTTGTCTTGAGTTTGTCCTCTTGAGAGTTGGATCGGACGATGGCTTTTGAGGCAGTCGGTCGCGCGGCGGCGCGGCGCGCTCGCCGACCGCCGCCTTCGGCCGCCTCGCTCCGGTCGCCTCAAGTGGAGGTGGGGGGTCCTCCCCCCACACTTCAACCCCCCTCTTACCCAATCCGCAATCCGAGAACGCACCTCGAGCCGTCGCACTCCTTGCCAAGACCACTCGTCACACTCTCCGCGCGTGCTTTTGTCGCCCCTTGACACCGACGCGTCCGAGCGCCACCCCAAATCGGGCGGAGAGAGAGAGAGAGAGAAAAAGAAAGAGGTTCACCAACACCCCCAGAACCATCAAATATACGCGCGCGCGCGCGCCGACCTCTCCTCCGTCGCCGCGCGCCCCGAATCTTGCCCCATTAGGGAGCCAGGGCCCCGATCTCTCGTCCTACCTGCTCGCCGACGAATCGAAGAGGGTCCTCCTCGCTCTCTCGAGCGCCGAGAAAGGAGGTCCACCGACCGACGCGCGCCGCCCGCCAACGCCGCCAACGCCAACGCCAACGCCAACGCCCCCCGGCCAACGCGATGATGCAGCAGCCGGTGCTGCTCGCCGCGCTCGGGGCCGCGCGCTTCCACGCCGCCCGCCACGCCGCCGCCTCGGCCTCGGCCTCCTCGCGCCACCTAGGCCAGCAGCGGCCGTTCTCCGCCGACGCCGCGCCCGCACCACCCGCGACGGCGACAGCGACAGACAGCAGCGCCGCCAGCAGCACCAGCAGCAGCACCGCCACCGTGCCGGCCGGCCACCACTCGAGCGACCTCTCCCCGCACGTCTGCCACATCGGCCTCGGCCGGCGGCGCGACCTCACGCTCCGGCAGGACCTCAAGCTGTGGCAGACGGCCGACTGCGCCAAACCGCCCCTCACCGTCTCGGAGGTCTTTAAGGGCTACAAGGCGCTGCTCGTCGGCTTTCCCGGGGGCAAAGTGTGCACCGAGCGCCACCTCCCCGCCTACAAGGCGGCGGCGGAGGAGCTCAAGAAAGCGGGCGTGAAAAAGGTCGTGTGCGTGACGGTGGCCGACCCGCGCGTGGTGGCCGAGTGGGCCGCCAGCAACGGCTTCGGGCCCGGCACGGGGTGCCCGGGCATGGAGCTGCAGGTGCTTGCGGACAAGACGGGCGGGTTTGTGCGCATGCTGGGGGTCGAGGCGCCGGCCGACAAGCGCGCGGCGGGGCACCCGCCCTGCCTGAGGTACGCGGGCGTGGTGGACGACGGCGTGCTGCTGCGCATCGCCGTGGAGAAGGGCGCGGCGGACGTGGACGTGACGAGCGTGTCCAACATGCTCAAGACGTTCCGGGAGGCGTACGCTTGATCGATCTGCTGCTGAAGAAGAAGAGTGATTTTTTTTTTGCGGGGGGGAGCTTTTGATTGGTCGGCGTTTTTCCCCCGTAGGCGGGCCGAGTTTTTTGGTCAGAACGCAGCTGCCGCCCCCGCCCGACGGCCTCTCTCCCTCTATCTACCTGTATAGCTCTTTCGGCACACAGACATCTCTATTTAGACCTGTTATTTTTTGTTACTCCATTGGTCGGTCGCGTTTTCCTCTCATTCGGCGCCCGCGGCGGCCGTGGCGCGCGCCTTATCCTCGCCACCACCGCCGCCAATCCCCCGCGCGCACGCCAGCGCCGCCATCTCTCGCCGCGCCGCCTCAACCGCCGCGTCCTCCCCTTGCTCCTCAGCCCCGCTGATGCCCTCCTGCGCCCTCCCCTCCCCCGCCTCCTCCACCAGCAGCGCCGCCAGCGCCGCCTCCTCGGCCGCCTGCGCCGCGATGGCCTCCTCCCTCGCGCGGTTTTTCTCCATCTCGCGCGCCAGCTGCCGCTCGCTCGGCTTTGGCGAAGGAAAGTCCCGCCCGCTTGCCTCTACGCGCCGCTCCAGCTCCTCCTGCACCTCGAACAGCCCGGACAATCCCCCCACCCCCCCGGTCAGGCGCTCGCGCAGGTCGGTGTGCTCCGCGAGCCATTCCCCCAGTAATTTGTGCACGTGGCCGCGCATCATGCGCATGGGGACCGGGTGCAGGTGGCAGAGGTCGAGGTACTCGCGGCACAACTGCAGGGACTCGATCGGGGTGACGAGGAAGCCCGGGTCGCACGAGGCCTTGAGGGCGGCGACGCGGGGGTCGGCGGTGGCAACGGGGGCGTCCTGCTGCGTGTTGTTTTGTTGGTCGGTCGGCCCGCGGGGCGCTGCGTCCGCGTCGGCCGCTGCCGCCGCCTCCTCGTTGTTGCTGGCGGCCGCCGCTCCCGCCGCCCCGGGCACGTCCGCGTGCCGCCGCCCGAGCCGCGCGTCGCTAAAGAGCGCCGGGTCGCGCAGCAGCGGCTCGGCCGACAGCACGCCATCGCACCCGGTCGCCGCGAGCAGCAGCTCGGCGTCGCGGCGCGAGCGCACGTCGCCGTTGGCCAGGCAGGGGACGCGCAGCGCCCGTTTCACGGCCGCGATCGCCGCCCAGTCGGCGCGAAAGTCGGACGCGTTGCGCATGTCGCGCGTGCGGCCGTGCACGGCGATCAGGGACGCGCCCGCGGCCTCGAGCATGCGGGCGTAGGCGATCGTGGCCTCCACGCCGCCCCGCGCGGCCGGGAAGAGGCGGATCTTCACCGACAGCAGGGCCCCTTGAGGCGAGGAGGAGGAGCGTCGGCGGCGCTCGGCTCCTTCTCCTCCTCCATCCGCCGCCTCTCCGCCTGCTTTTTCGCCCGGCCTTTCGTCGCCCGCGTCTGCCGCCGCCTCCTGCTTCTCCTCCTCCGCCGCCAGCCTCAGGCACTCGCTCCCGGCCCGCACCAGCCGCCGCACCAGCTTCAGGTCGTCCATCAGGTAGGCGCCGTACCGCCCCCGCGCCGCGATGCGCTGCGGGCACCCGAGGTTGAGGTCGACGTAGTCGCACTTGCTCCGGACGATGGATCCCGCGGCCGCAAAGTGCACGGGGTCGTTGGCGCAGAACTGCACGAAGAGGGGGCGGTCGGTGTCTTTCGTTCTTGCGTTCTTTCTTGGGGGGGAACGACGCCGCCGCTCGTTGCCGTCGCCGTCGTTGTCGCCCTCCTCCTCGTCGTCCTCCTCCTCCTCATCATCATCCTCAACGATCGTCGTAAAGTTCTCCGCGCGGTAGAGCGCCGACCCGGCGAACAGGCGCGCCGACATCATCGGCGTGTAGGCCGTCTGCGCGCCGTGCCGCCGCGCGAGCACGCGGAAGGGCAGCTCGCTCTGGTCCACCATGGGGGCGCAGTGGTAGCGGGGCGACCCCAGCGCGCGCCAGCGCGCCCACGCGCGCGACACGTGGGCGTCGAGCTCGGCGCCCTCGAGGAGGGGGAGGTCGGTGGCGGCGCGGGCGCGCGCGGCCAGGGTCGCGGCCTGCTCGGGCGTGGGCTGGTCGGCGGCGGCCTGGGTGGCGGCGGCGCGGCGCAGGGCGCGGGGTTGTGCGGTTGGGGCGGGAGTGGCCTCGGCATCGGCGCCGGCGGCGGTGGCCGCGGCGGCGCGGCGCTCGTGCTCGGCCGCCGCCGCCTGCGCGGCCGCGACGACCGACGGGCCCGGCCGCACGCGGCGCGTGGTCATGGCCGCCAAGTAGCGCGCCTGTAGGAGCCAAGCGAGCGCCGGGCGGGGAGCCAGGGCGGGCAGGCGACGATTTGGCTGGACCGAGTTCGAGTCCCTGTCGATTGGTGGGGGGAGGTCGGTCGAAGAGAGAAGAGGCGGCGCGTGCGAGAGAGAGAGGAGGCGCGGGGAGTTGCGGGTGGTCACGGATGGGGGATCAAGAGGAGGGGATCACGAGGAGCAGGATCGTGCATAAAAGAATACCTAAAAGGAGCTGCGTGCGTCTGTGCGTCTATTTGTTTGTGTGAGTGCGGCGCTGTTTGTTCGTGTGCGTGTTCGGCGTTGGCGGCGGCGGCACGGGGCGCGTTGGCGGCGGCCTGCTCGTGTCATTGTTCTCACGTCGCCTCCTCCTTCTTCGCAAAAGCATTGGCGGCGCTGTCGGCGTCCACGTACGCCTGCACCCCGGCCGCGTCGGCCCGGCGCTTGTACCCCTTTTCCGCCGCAAAGGCAGAGACGGCGCTCGCGGCCGCCTCGGCGTCGCAGCCGCCTCCCCCGCGCGCGGCCAACCACCCGCCCAGTGCGTTGCCCGTCCGCCCCCCTCCGCCCCAGCAGTGGACCACGACGCGCTCGCCCGCGGAGACGCCGGCGTCGATGGCGTCCAGGACCTTGCGCAGGGCCTCCGCGCCGCCGCCCTTGACGTCCACGTTGGTCCATCCCCCGCTGCCGCCGCCGCCTCGATCGAACTGCGCCGACAGCCGCTCAAGCGCCCCCGGCTCGTAGGTCTCGAGCTCAGAGGGGGTTAAGAGGCCGACGATTCGCTGGGCACCAAACTCCCTTTGCATGAAGTCGGCCCACTCATCGACCTCGGCGGCCGTCACCTTCGGCGCGTCGGCGTCGAAGCAGCGTTTGCCGGCGGCGCCCGGTCGCGCGGCGCCGATCGGCATGCAAGGCGCCGCCGTCGCGGGCCCGGCGTTGAACGGCACGTCGCCGCCGCAGCTCATCGTGGTGGTGGTACTGGTGGTGATGGTTGTTGTTGGTGGTGTTTGTGTTGTTGGTTGTTTGGATCGAGGTGTCGACGTTTCGGCGAGAAACAAAAAAGCTGAAGTGGGGTCTGCTCTCTCTCTCCTCCCTCCCCCCTCTTGAAGCCCTCTTCTCCCTCCCCCCCGCTCTCCCCAGAAAAACACCAATCGCCCCCCTCCCCAATCCACACGAAAGAAAAAGCAATCCATCGATCCGGATGCTCGCGGCACAGAACAAGCCCCTCGCGGCGCAGCGCCGCGGCGCGCAGGCCGCCCCGCGCCGCGCCGTGCGCGCGCGCGCGATGCCCCAGCCCGTGCAGGAGGCGTCCCCCTCGGCCTCTGCGGCCCCCCGCCCGCTGCGCGTGATGATTTCGGGCGCCCCGGCGTCGGGCAAGGGCACGCAGGCGGCCCGCATCGTGGAGAAGGTGAGCAGCAGAGGGAATCGAGCATCCGCACCAGGCGCGGCCGGGCAAGGATTGGCGCGCGCCGTTGCCGCCGCCGCTGCCGCCGCGCCGCCCCGCCCCATCTCTCGCGCGCACGCCGCCGCCGCTCAGCCCCCCGCCCCCAAAAAACGAACCCAACCCAACCAAACCATAACCAGTACGGCCTCGTCCACATCAGCGCCGGCGACCTCCTCCGCGAGCAGGTGAGCCTGGGCACCCCCGACGGCAAGCGCGCCAAGGAGTTCATGGACGCCGGCGCTTTAGTTCCGGACGAGGTCGTGGTGGGGATGGTGAAATCGCGCCTGGCGCAACCCGACGCGACAGAGCGGGGGTGGCTGCTGGACGGCTACCCGCGCAGCGGCTCGCAGGCCGAGGCGATCGAGCGCGAGGGCATCCGCCCGGACGTCTTCCTGCTGCTGGAGGTCCCCGACGAGCTGCTGGTCGAGCGGGTGGTCGGCCGGCGGATGGACCCGCAGACGGGCGCGATCTACCACCTCAAGCACAACCCCCCTCCCGCGGACGCCGTTTCGCGGCTGGTGCAGCGCTCGGACGACACGGAGGAGAAGGCCGTCGCGCGCCTCGAGACGCACCACCGCAACGTGGACGCGGTGATGGGGTACTACGCCGACAAGTGCGTGCCCATTAAAGGGGACCGCGCCATGGCCGACGTGTTTGGCTCGATCCAGCGGGCGCTCGACGAGGCGCTGGCGGCGCGCGGCGACCCGATGGAGTCGTTCTGCGAGGGCAACCCGTCGGAGCCCGAGTGCCGCGTGTACGACGACTGAAGAGGAGAGATCAGATAAGGAGGAGGAGGTTCTGGTTCTGGCCTTGGTTTCGGGCTGATTTTGTTGGGGTTGTTCTCTTGCCAGAAGAGAGGATCTCTGGGCGCGCGCGCCTTCTTTTTCTCCGACGCTCGACCCGCAAAACGAGGACGGCCTTTGTTTTTATTTCGTTTGTGTGTTTTCGCCTTGTGTATCATCCCCCCCCCCCCCCCCCCGCTTTCCTTCCCTTTTCCTTGTGGTGCAAGAAAACGCTTTTCCAGAAGTCTCGCCAGTCGCATTCCTTCTGCGTGCGCGCGCGCGCGCGAGAGAGAGAGATCGCTTCCGCCGCCGCCCGTTGCCCGAAAAAGAAGGCGCTCCCCGCAAAAAAAGCATTTGACTTGCAACAATATGGCGCTCGCGGCCACGAAAAAGCAGCCGCCCGCCCTCGCCTCCTCCTCAGTCGCCGCGTCCTCTTCCTCGCTCGAGATCGCGAGCGCCGTGGGCGCCTTGCCGCCGCCGCCGCCGCCGCCCGGCGCCGCCGCGACTCCCCACAACCACCTCCTCCTCGTCCCCGCGGCGGCCGGCGGGGCGCCGCCCCCCTCGCTCGTCAAGTGGGGCCCCATCCTCGAGAGAGCCGGGATCCAGCAGGACGATCACGACAATGAGGAGGAGCCGGCCACGCTGCTGGACCGCCTGCTGCCGCCCCGGCGCTGGAGGGTCGCAGCTGCAGCAGCAGCAGCACCGCCATCCGCCAGCGCCACCGCCGCCGCCACCAACACCACCACCACGCAGCAGCAGTTTGCCGTGCGCGAGCAGCGCGTCTCCGCCGAGCCCGCCACGCGCGCCGACGCCGTCGCCCTCGCCCGCGCCCTCGACGCGCGCCTGCAGGCCGAGGGCGCCGCGCCCCGCGGCCTCTGCCCGCGCCGCTCGGCCCTGCACGCGCAGGCGCTCGACGAGCTCGTGCGGCAGTCGGCCACGGCGTGCGCCGAGCGCGGGCAGCTGCTGCTGCGCGTGCGGGACGAGCACCGCGAGACCGTCCGCGCCCTCGAAAAGGTGCGGGCGGCCGCCGCCCGCTTTGCCCTGCGCGTCCACAGCGAGGGCGAGCGGCGCGCGCGAGCGCTCGAGGGGCGCGCGGCGGCCGCCGAGGCGCGCGCGGCGGAGGCCGAGCGCGAGCGCGACGCGTGGGCGGCGCGCTGCGCCGAGGTTGAGAGTTCTGGGGAGGCGCGGCTGGCGCGGCTCGAGGCCGAGCGGGAGAAAGAGGTGGCGTACTTGACGCGGCGCTGCGAGGCGCTCGAGCGCGCGGCGGTGGGCGGTCTCAGCGGCGGCGGCGTTGGCGGCAACGTCGTCGGGCGCGAGTGATGAAGAATGACGGGGCCGCGCGCACGCGAGGGAGGAGGAGAGTTTGCAACCACATGACCAAGTCCTCTCTCCGCCTCCTCTCTAGCAGCAAATCCACAAAACCAACGAAACGAACGGCGCGCGCACACGCGCGCGCGCGCGCCCCCTCCCCTTAGCTCCTCCAGCTCTCGCTCCCATCGGCCGCGCCCACGCCCGCCATGCCGCCGTCCGCCATCAAGGACGTGCTGCTGGGCAGCGACGCGGCGGCTACGGTCGAGCTCCTGCTCAACCTGCTCACCGACGCCGCGTCGCAGCGGGACGTGAGCTCGGGCGTGAGCGATGTGATCCAGGTGAGAGGGGGGGCTCGTCGACACCAACCGCCCCCCCCCCCCCCCTCCGTCCCGCCCCTCTCACCAACCTTGCCCGCCCACCCACTCACCCACCCACCACCAGGTCATCATCGCCGGCGGCCTCCCCGCCGGGGGCGCCGCCCAGATCAAGAAGCTCGCGTACGACCTGTGCCGCGCCGCCGCGCCGCTGTCTGACGCCGACGCCGCGCACGCGCTCGACGGCGTGCGGCGCGACCTCGCGCTGAGCGTGGGCGGCGCCCCCGCTTTCGGCGGCACCGCGCCTCACGCCCCCCCGCTCCCGCCGGACGTGCAGGCGGCCGCACTGCTCTTCGTTCCCTGCCTGCCGCCCGACCAGACCGCGGCGCTCGTCGAGGCGGGCGACCTGCAGCGCCTGGTCGCCCCGCTCACGCGCTCGCCCTTCCCCCCTGTCCGCGCGGCCGCCACGCAGGCACTGGCGTCGGTGCTGCTGGCGCCCGAGGTCCTGGCGCTGCTGTCCGGCTCGCCCACGCTCGCGTCGTGCGCGGGCGGGTGGTGGGACGACGCCGTCGAGGGCGTCGCCGACGACATACCCTCGGTCGTCGCCTCCGGGTGCGCCGCGGCGGCCGCGCTGTTTGCGGCGGCCGAGGCGCGCGCGGCCGCGGGCGGCGACCCCGCGGCGCAGCTGCTGGCGGCGGCCGCCGCGCGCGCGGCGCTCCGCGTCTCGTGCAACCTGGGGATGCTGCTAGACACGTGGCGGCTGCTCCCGGCGCACGCGCAGCCCGGGGCCGTGCGCGTGCTCGGCCACGTGGCGTTTGCGCTGATGGCGCGCGAGGCGCAGGGGGGCGCCGCCGCGCCGCCGTCGTCTTCTTCGTCCGCTGCGGCGGCCGACGGCGGCGGCGCTTCCGCGGCGGCCCCGGCCGAGTGGGCCGCCTTTGACGGCGTCTACGGCCCGCGCGTGTCCCAGACGGGCGGGCCCCTCCCCTCCTTCCGCAGGCGCAGCTCGGCCGCAGGGGGCGGGCTTGCTGCTGCAGCACCAGCCCCGGCGGCCGCCGCCGCCACCACCGCCAGCCAGCACCACGCCCTGTCGGGCACACTCAGCGCCGCGCTGCCGGCCATCGCCGCCTACCTGTCCGCGCTGCTGCCGAGCCCGAGCGCCGCCGCCCGCCTCGAGGCCGGGCGCCTGCTCCTGCAGATGGCGCGCGCCCCCCAGCGCGCCCCGCACCTGCTGCGCGCGCAGCGCCTGGCCGCCGTCGTGCCCCCGGCGCTCGCGGCCGCGGCCATGGAGGCGCTCCTGGAGCTGCGCGACCGGCCGCTCGCCGAGGCGGCGCTCGCCGACGTCGCCGTGGCCGTCGCCGCGCACGTCGACGCCCTTCCGTCGGCGGCCGCGCGCCTGGCGGTGCTGCGGCGCCTGTGGCCGCTTCTGGCGCAGCTGCAGAGCCCGACGGACCGCATGACGGCCATGGGGCACGCGTGGCGGGCGGCGCTCGAGATGCACCTCGAGGCGGCGGCGGCGCGGGCGCGGCGCGGCGGCGGAGGCGGCGGCGGCGCCAACGGCGGCGGCGAAAACGGCACTGGCAACGGTGCTGCTGCTGCCACCGATTTCTTCGAGGACGACGACGAGGTCCTCGTGACGCTCGACATCATCCTGCAGGACCCGCTCCTCGCCGACGTGATCGGGCCGCCTGCGCACGTGCGCGCCAACGCGGCGGCCGCGGCCAAGGCGGTCGCGGCGTCTGGGGGAGGCGCGACGGTGGCAGCGGCGGCGGCGGCGCGGCCCGCCGGCGGCGGCGATGGGGCGGCGGCAGCCAACGCCAACGGCAGCTCGACCGGGGCCGACGCGAAAGCCCCCTCGGCCGCCGCCGCCACCCCGACCGCGGCGGCCGCCGAGGCTCACGGGCAGCAGCAGCCTGCGGCCATGACGGCGGCCCAGGCTCTCGGAATGGGCGGCGGCGCCAGCGGCGGTGGCGGCGGCAACAGCAGCAGCACCCCTGCCGCCGACCCCACCACCACCGCCGCCTCGCCCCGGACCACCCTGGGCCAGGCCGCCGCCAGCGCCGCCGCCTCGGCCTCCTCGGGCCTGGCGCGCCTGCTGGACGGCATCGCGGGCGGCGGCGGCGGCGGCGGCGCGGCCGCCGAGCTGGCGTCTCTACCCCCGACGCTCAAGCAGGAGCTCGTCTGCACGCTGCTCGAGGTGGTCGCGACGCACCCGGCGGCGGACATCGCGTTCTGCCTGCCGCCCGGGGAGGCCGCGCCCGTCCCCGAACCGCCTCAGGAGGAGGAGCGGGAGGAGGAGGCAGAGAAAAAAGAGGAGGCCTCGTCGCCGTCCGCGGCGGCCGCCGCCGGCAAGAAGAAGGACGGCGCCGGCGGCGACCTCGACGACGACCCGATCTCCGCGCTGACCGAGGCCGCCAGCAACATCGGCAGGCCTCTGCCGACCGCGCTGCCGGGCGCGCTGCTGCCTGCCGCGGGCGGCGACAAGCAGCAGCAGCAAGCGGAGGCCTCAGCCGCCGCCGCCCCGCGCCGCCCCGCGCCGCCGACCCAACAACAACAGCAGCAGCCCCTGGGCCGCGGCGACAGCGCCTCCGCCGCCTTCGCCGAGATGCAGGCGCGTGCCGTCCTCTGGTCCGCCGCCGCCGTCTCGGCCCTCGACGCCACGCAGGCCTGCCTGCGCTGGGAGCCGCTCGTCGCGCCGCCGCTGCCGGGCCAGCCCCCCGCCCCCCCGCTGCCCCCCATGGCCACGGTCGACCTCACGACCGTCCCGCTCGACCTGTGGCTGCGCCTCGCGCAGTCGGTGTGCCACGCCGTGCGCGCGACCACCGCCGCGCACGGCTACCCCTCCCTCGTCGCCATCTACCGGCGCCTGGGCGGGCGCATGCTGCCGTCGCTCGGCCCGACCGACGCGGGCGGGCGCCTCGCGGGCGCGCTCGAGGCCGCGGGCGCGGGCGTGCAGGCCCTGCTCCAGCGCGCGCTGCACGACTGGCGCCACCTGTCGCTGGCGGCCCGCCCGCGCGTCCTCTGGGTCGCCGCCCACTACCTCGAGCTCCCCGCCGTGCTCGAGGGCACGTGGGCCACCTTGCTGGCCGCGGTCGAGGACGCGCTGCTGCGCGCGTTCCGGCTCGAGGCCGACGGCCGCGCGCGGCAGCTCGCCGTCTCGGCCACGGACGGCCTGCTGCTCAAGGCGGCGGCGGCGGCGGCGGCGGCAGGGCCGGGCCCCTCGGAGGCGGTCCTGGCGCGCCGGCTGCTCGAGGTGGCGCGCGCGGCCGCGGCATCGGACGCCACGGGCGCCGACCTGCGCGAGTGGTGCCGGCGCCTGGCGCGCTGCCTGGCGCCGCTGGCCGACGCGGGGGGAGGAGCAGCGGGAGGAGGCGGCGCAGGAGGCACGGTCCAGCAGCAGCTGCAGCAGGCGCGCCAGCAGCACCGCACGGGGCCCGTCTTCTCCATCAGCGGCTTCGACCCGCGCCGCTTCGCGCAGCAGCAGCAGCTGCAGCAGCAGCGGAAGGGAGGAGGAGGAGGAGGAGGCGGGGCCGGCGGCTACAACGCCGCCGCCGGCTTTGCAGCCCTCGGCTTTGGCGGGCGCGGCTCCTCCTCCGCGTCCGACTCGGACGGCGGCGGCTCGAGCCTGGCCGACAGCGATGACAGCGACGCCCCGCCGCGCGCCTCGGCGCGCCGGCGCGACGCGCACGGCCGCCGCATCGACCTCGTGGCCTCGGGCAAGAGGGCGGCGGAGGGCAGCCGACTGCCGCGGGCGCGGCGGGGGGCGCGCGACGGTGGCAACGGCAACGGCGGCGGGCGCTCGGCGTCCCCCTCCGCGTCCTCCGCCGCCTCGTCGTCGTCTCTGAGCGGGAGTGACGACGACAACAGCGACGACGACGACAGCGACGGCTCCAAGCAGCAGCAGCAGAAGAAGAACAACGACAAGAGCAAGAGGCGCCAGCCGACCGCGGCCGAGCTGCGCCGCCGCGCGCGGCGCGACGCGCTCAAGCGCGCCGAGGCGGCCGCGCGGCGCAGCGACGCGCTCGTGCCGCGCCTGGCCGCCGTCGGCGGCGCGTGGGGCTACCCCTTCGGCGGCCCGCGCGCTCACACGCTCTTCATCTCGCGCCGCTCGCGCCGGCACCGCCTCATCCGGCGCCTGCTCGCCTCGGCGATGGCCGGGGTCGCGGCGCAGGACGCCGCGTCGTCGGCCGCGCTTTCGCGCGTGGCCGAGCCGTGGGGCGCGTCCGGCGGCGGGTGGGCGGCCTTTGGCGGCGGGGGCGCCAACGGGGGCGGCGCGGGCGCCGACGATGACGCGGCGGGACCCGTGCTCAGCGACGCGAGCGGGTTTAGGCTTGACAAGCGCGCCTTTTGGGAGGGGCTGCAGGGCGACGCCGGCGGCGGGATGGGGGGTGGCGGGGGCGGCGGCGGCATGGGCGGCATGGGCGGCGGCACGGGCTGCGGCCTGCCCTCGCGCCGCCTGAGCGGCGCGGGCGGCGGCGGGCCCGCGGGCGCCTTTGGCGCGGGGGCCCTGGCGGCCGTGCGCTCGACGGGCGGCGGCGTGCGCGCCGTGCCCGGCGCGGCGGGTGCCTCGGCCGCCGCCTCAGCCGCCGCCGCCGCCGCCTCGGCCGCGGCCGCCGCCGCCGACGCCGACGCCCCCACGCCCTGGGTCGAGCTGACGGGGCCCTCGGACCCGGTCGGCCTCGCCGCGCGCTACGCCCCCACGGGCGGCGCCGACGGTGCCCTGCGCGTCACGCTGCGCGCCGTCAACCGCCTCGAGCAGGCCGACCTCGAGGGCGCGGAGCTGCGCCTGCGCATCGCGGGCCCCGCGCGCGCGGAGCGGCGCGACGCGCTTTGGCCGCTCCCCCGGCTGCTGCCGACCGAGGCGGCCACGCACACGCTGACGCTGGTCCCGCTTGGCTACGGGCGCATCGAGCTGCACGCCCGGGTCATGCTGCCCGTGCTGACGTCGCAGCAGGCCGCGGGCGCGAGCGCGGCGGCGGCGGCGGCGGGGGCAGCGGGGGGGGCAGGCCGCGGCGCCCTTCGCCTGGGCGGCGGCGGCGCCCGCGGCCGGAGCGGCGGCGGCGGCGGCGGCGGCGCCCCTTCGACCCCCTCGGCCTCGGCCGCCGCCGCCGCCTCGGCCTCCGCCACCGGCACCGCCCCGCTCGCGTGCCAGCCCCTCGTCATCTCCATGGCCCGCCTCCTCAGGCCCCCCGCCGCCGAGGCCGCCCTGCTCGACGGAGAGGAGTTTTCTCTGGGCTGGGGGGCGCTGCCCGTGCGGTGCGAGCTCACCGCCACCGCCACCTGGCCCGGTTTGGAGGGGATGCTCCTGGCCCTTAGCGCCCTGCACCGCCAGCCCGCGCACTGCGCCTTCCTCTCCGCCCTCCCCGCGGTGTGTGGCGCGCGCGCGGCCTACGTCGCGAGCCTCGCGCACGCCCCGGGGGAGACGCTTGCGGTGGTGGTGCTGGCGCAGCTGCTCCCTGACCCCGTGGCGGCGCGGGCGGCGGCCGAGGCGCGCGAGGCGGCCAGGCGGCGGGCGGCGCTGCTGAAAGCCAGGGAGGAGAAGGAGGCGGAGCGCGAGCGGCGGCGCAAGGAGCGGGAGCTGGAGGAGGCGCGGCTCAAGGCCGGGCTGGTGCCGGCGGCGGCGGGCGACGAGGCGGGCGGCAGCGGCGGCAACGGCGGCGGCGCCGACGCGGCCGATGGCAAAAAGAAGATGAAGAACAAGGACAAGGACGACAAGGCGCCTGCCGCTGCGGCCCCCGCTCCGAAAAAGCCCACGCGCCCCCCGCCCCCGCGCCCGCCCGCCACCCGCGCGGTCTTCCAGATCCTCGTGCGCTCCACCAGCTACGACACGGTGTGCGCGATCCGCGAGCACGCTGCCGCGTGGCTGGCCGACCTCGCGCGGGGCGCGCTCTCGCCCGGGCTCTCCCCCCCGGTCCCGGCCCTCACGCTCGACCGCCCGCTGCTCCACCCGGCTGTGGCCGCCCTCGAGCCGGCTTTCCGCCCCGCGCCCGCGGCCGTGCCCCCCCCGCCCCCTGTCCCGCCGCCGAGGCTGCCCCCGCCGCCGCGCGTGCGGCGCGCGCTGCGCAAGAAGCGCGACGAGGAGGACAGCGACGTGGACGAGCGCGACGAGGCGCTCCCGTTGAACGCGCGCGAGCGGCAGGAGCTCGCGGCGGCGCGCGAGCGGCACGCGCGGCGGGTGGAGCGGCTGCAGCAGCGCGCGGCGGCGCGGCGGGAGCAGCGCGCGGCCGACGTGCTGCGGTTGGCGGCCGTGGCCGAGTGGCGGCGCTTGGCGTGCGGGGAGCAGTAGCAGAGATTTTTTCGATCGTCGTCTTGTAAACACAGAGGCGGAACCAAAGGCGGGTCTAGGCTCTCCCCGTCGCCCCCTTGTTGGGCCGCCGCAGCAGCACGCGCGGGTCGATCCCCGTCAGCTCGCCCAGCAAAAGCGCGCTGCTCGCGAACGCCTCGCGCTCAAGGCGCGCGCGCACGGTCGGGTGGACGCCGCCGCCGCCCCCGCCGCCTCCTCCTCCCTTCCCGGATGCGCCCCCTCCCCCTCCCGCCATCCGGGCGCCCAGCGGACGGAACGGCTGCGCTGATGCCGCCGCCGCCGCCGACGCCTTGCCGCCGCCCTCCTTTTGCTGCTGCTGCTGCTGCTGCCGTCCGGGCGCCCGCGAGCCGCCGCTGCGACCAGCGCCGCATCCGGCCGCAAACGCGACGACGTCGCGGACCACGCGCTCGGGCGACTCTACGAGGTCGGCAAACGGCACGACCATGACGTTCTGGGGGCCCAGCACGCGCGCGAGGTGGGCGACGCGCTGCCCCGCCTTGGCCGCCTCGCACGGGCCGCCCAAGCCCCGGCTTTCGCCGCTGCCGCCGTCGCCGTCGCCGTCGCCATCGGCCTCGCAGGCGAGCGCGCACATGCGCCGCGCGATGCCCTCGGGGATGGGCGCGTCCACGGGCAGGCGCTCCAACTCGCGCCACAGCTCTGCCGCGCTGTGGAGGTCGGCGAAGCGCGCTACCTCGTGGTGTTCTTCTTGCCGCCGCCCCTGCCCCTCCTCCTCGTCGCCGGTGGGCTCGCTCAGGTGCCACCCGCCGCCCGCAGCAGCCGCCGCCGCCGCAGCAGCATCGCCTCCGCCTCCATCACCTCCTCCTCCTCCTCCAAGCGCCCCCAGCGACCGCAGCATGCCCTCGGCCGAGGCGAGGGCGTCGACAGGGTCGCGCACGACGACGGCCACGCGCGCCCCGGGCGTCAGGTGGCGGATGCGGCTCGCAACAAAGGGCAGGGCGGCGTACGTTGGGGTGGCGTCGACGAGGATGGGAGCGGCGTCGGCGATCTCGGCCTCGGGCAGCAGCCGGCGCGCCACGATGCGGCGCCAAAAGGGCCAGCGCCACCACGCCTGCCCGCCGAGCAGCGGATAAAAGGAGCGGTACAGCGCGCGGCTCGGCGGGGCCCCCCCGCGCCCGCGGCCCAAGACGCCCGTCAGGAAATGCGTCTCCTTGGCCGCGGCCTCGGCCAGGCCCGCGAGCGACAGAAGCTTGCTCTCGGACGCGTCGTCGTCGCGGGGCAAGGACGCGGCCCACGCGCCGGCGGGGAAGACGAGGCCCGCGCGCCTTAAGTAGGCCGCGAGCGTCGTCGTCCCGCATTTGGCCAGGCCGGCGATGTAGAACGAGGGGAGCTCCGTCCTCAGCGGCAGCGTGAGCAGCCTGCCCAGCACGACCGTGCAGTGGCCGGCCTCGAACGCGAGGCGGGCGAGCAGGGCGCCGCCGCGCCCCGCCGCCTTGCGCAGCGGGCCCGACGGCGACGAAAAGGCGGCCTTGGCAAAGGGCAGCGCCTCGTACAGGTGCGACGCGAGCAGCAGGGACGGCCACACACACCAGGTGAGCAGGGAGGCCGCCAGCAGGGCCAGGAGGACGTAGGCGGCGATGAAGAGGACGCCAAGCGGGTAGAGGAGGGCGGAGAGCAGGAGGACGGCGAGGCGGGCGATCGGGGAGGAGGACGGCGATGCGGCGGGCACCGAAGAGGCGGTGGCGGCAGCGCCCGCCCCGCCCGCGACAACGATGGCTGCGGCGGCGGCGGCGTCCGCCGGGACCGGGTGCCCGGCGACGCGCACGAGCAGACGGGGCGGGATCGACGCGGGGGCGGCCGGGGCGGTCAGGTTGATGGCGTTGCGGGTGCTGCTGCTGCTGCTCTTGATTTCCGCCCTTGTGCCAGCGGCAGCGTCGGGCGCTGTCGCCATGGCCGTCGGCTGGGGCGGCCGCTGCACCACCACGCGCACGCGCAGGACGGGGTGCCCGCCCTTGCCGATCGCCGGCTGCTGCTCGGCGGCCGGGTCTGCCTGTTCTGCCTGCTGCTCCTCGGCCGGGAGCGGGCTCAGGGTCAGGCGGTGCGCGACGGGGCCGGGGCCGGGGCCGGACGGAGGCATATTTTTGGAAGGCGAAGGCGCTGGGGGCAGGTCGGCGCTTTTTAATTGACTTGCAGTTTTTTTTGTGCGCAATAGCTATGCTTGTGGGCGTGCGATCTAGTTGTGTTTGGCTGCGTGTGCGTGTTATGAAGACCCCAAAAGACAACTGCTGCTAAAACCGAGGGCGAGCGAGCAGGCGGCGAGCAGGCGGGCGCTTGTGCGCCTTGCGGTCGGGGGGGGGGAGGGGGGCGGGGGGGTCGAGGAGACTCGGCGATGCCGCCGCCTCAGCAGGAGCACACCTCGCCCCCCCACCCGCCGACGCGCCGCCAAACCGCGCCCCCACCCTCGCCGCCCGAGGCCAGCTCCCACTCGCACTCGCCCCGCTCGCATCCGCACCGGCCGCGCCTAAACGACCGGCGGCGGTCGCAGCAGTCGCGCGCGGAGCCAATATCGTAGCAGCGGCGCAGGACGCCGCCGCCGATCCCGCCAAACTCCCGCCCGCCCGCCGGCTGAAGGCACACCCGCTCGCGCCCGACTGCGCCACGGCCTGCGCGAGCGCCTGCGCCTGCCCGCTCCCGGACGCCTGCGCTTGCGCCTGCGCCTGCGCCAGGACCTGCCCGATGCCGCCGCACCCGCCGCCTGAAGAGATGGCCTGCGAGAGCGCGGCCGCGATCGCCGACGGGTTGTTTTGTGCCTGGCCGACGAGCGCCTGCGCCGCGGCGCGCGCGGCGGCCGCGTCGCCGTTTGCGGAGACGAGCGCGTTGCCAAAGGCGCCTGCGAGTGCCGACGGGTTTTGCTGGTACGCCGATGTAAAGGCTTCCGCCGCAGCTTGCAACATCCCCGCGTCGCCCGAGGCAAAAGCGCCGGACAGGGCGTTGGAAGCGGCCGAGGGGTTGGACGACGCGGTCTGCACGAGGCTCTGGGCGGCGGCCGCCGCGGGCTGCGTCGAGAAGAGCTGCGGGGTGAGCGCGAGCGACTGCGCCTGAGCCTGAGCCTGGCGGAGGGCGCGGCGCAGCGGCAGCGCCGACGCCGTCAGCGGCGACGGAAAGAGGAGGAGCAGGAGGAGGAGGAGGGAGGCCGGGGCGGGCTCGCGCGAGCGGGGGTGCAGGGGGTAGGGCGGCGCCATTTTGGAAGATGAGGATGGGGGATTTTGTGTTTTGGGCGTTTGCGTTTGAGAGAGAGAGAGAGACGGAGAGTTTTTTTCACAGCCGACACTGCCGCGCTCACGCCCCCGCCGCGTTCTCGTCCTCCAAAAACCACCCCAGCAGCTCCCCTTCCTCGCGCAGCCACTGCGTGAACTCCTCCGGGCGCGCGCGGCACGCGTCCCTAAGCTCCCGCAGGCCCATCCACCTGACCTCAGAGACCTCGTTTGGGTTGAACCGCACCTCTGGCAACGCCGACGCCGCCGCCGCCGCCTCCCCTCCTCCCTCCCCGCCCCCACCCCCACCCCCAAAACCCCCAACCTCCACGACGTAGCTCTCGACCCACTCGCGGTCGACCACCTGCACCTCCGGCGCGACCAGCTCCCTCAGGTGCCTCCCCGGCGGGGACACAGGCTCCAGGCGCGTGGCGCGCGCCGCAAACGCCCGATCGATCCCGAGCTCCTCCTGCAGCCCCCTGACGACGGCCGCGCGGTGCGCCTCCCCCGGCTCGAGGTGCTCCGCCACGCTGAGGTCCCACTGGCCCGGGCCGATCTTCTTCGCGGCCGACCGGCGCTGCAGCAGCACGCGCGGGCCCTCCTCGCCCCCGACAAGGCCGCGGCGGCGGTCGAGCAGCCAGCCGTACGCGGCCGCGTGGACGAGCCCGTCGCGGTGCACGCGGCTGCGCGGGACCGTGGCGCCGGTGGGCCGGCCGTCGCGCTCGCCGTACAGCTCGAAGAGCTCGGCGTCGGGCTCGGCCTCCGGGCGGTGCGGGGATTGGACGGCCGTGGCCGTGGCCATCTTTTCTGCTTGCGGCGTCTTGAGTATGGGAGGGCGCGATTGAGAACGAGGAGAGAGAAAGGGGTGTTCGTCTTCGGTTTGTGTCGATCGCTCCCGCGTCCGATCGCAAGCGAGAGATGCGTCAACGTTGAAATCACGAGAATTGGTGTGCGAAAGGTCTCTCTTTCAAAAGTACGCCTCATCCTGGCGCCTCCCCCGATGGCCCTTCAGTCCTCCTCCGGCGATCCCGCTCGTCGCCGCTCGCCGCTCCCGCCGCTCCCGCTCGCCCCTCCCCTCCCTCCTCCTTATCCTTATCCTCCTCATCGTCCTCCTCATCCAGCCCAGCCTCCAGCGCCTCCATCCGCCCCTCCAGGTCCTCCACCTGCTCCACCAGCGCCTCCAGCGCCTGCGACAGCGCCACGGCCGGGGCCAGCGCCTGCCCCGACGCCTTGGCGCGCGCCGCCTGCACGCGCGCCTGCTGCGCCGTCGCGGCCGCCTTGGCCGCCGCGCGCTCGAGCGCGCGGCCCAGGTGCTGCTGGTTGGCCAGGAGCGCCTGCGCGCGCCCGGCCGCCCACTCGCGGTGCTCGCCGACCAGCTCGGCCAGCGCCCCGGACAGCGCGGCCGTGTCGTCCGTCAGGCGCCGCGCGCGCTCGAGGTCGCGCCACACGCCCGCCGCGCTGGCCGACGCGTCGGGCGGGGCGGCGGCGTTTTTGGTGGTGTTGGTGTTGTTGTTTCGAGGGGGTCTGTTTGTGGTGCTGCTGCTGCCTGCGGCGGCGGCAGAGGAGGAGGAAGAGGAAGAAGGTGGGGGTCGGGGCGCCACCACGATGAAAGGCGGCGGCGGCGCCGCCGCCGCCCGCCCAAACCACCCCCCGGCCGCCGACGACGCGGCCCCGCCGTAGTAGTAGAACGAGGACGCCAGACCGGCCTGCGGCACGGCGGCCGCGGGCGCCTCGACCGCCGGCAGCGACGCGCGCAGCTCGGCCAGCCGCGCGAGCAGGAGCCGCGCGTCGGCCTCGGCCGCGAGGTCTGCTTCGTCCGCCGGCGGCGGCGCCGAGGCAAGGGCGGCGGCGGCGCTTGCTGCTGCTGCTGATGATGATGGAGATGATGTTGCGGCGGCGCCTCGCCCTGCCCCCGTCGCGACGGTGACGATGCCCTCGTGGCCGGCGGGCGCGAGGCCGCTCGACTGGCCCGCGCCCATGTGGTTGTGGCGTTTCGGGAGAGAGAGGCGGGGGAGTTGATGGGAGAAAGAGAGACAGGTGCTGGGCGTTTTCGGGTGTGTGCTCTCTCGGTGCGATCGCCTCAGAGGGAGCGCGCGCGCGTGTCTGTGTTTACGCCATGGCGTCGTGAGCGGGGGAGAAGAAGAGGAGTGGAGCGAAGAGGAAAGGGGCGGCGGCGGTGCGCGGCGCATTTTGCAGCGTCAAAAGCGTCGAGCGACGCTCCGCCGCCGGCAAAACTGCGTCGTCACGGCTCACAACAGCGCCTCTCCCCTCCCCCACACTCGACGTACTACCCAAAGGACAGGCGGAGACAGTGCTGACCGATCGGACCGGTCGATCGATCGAGCCCGATGTCGACGAGCCGCAGCACCACGAGGCTCCTCCTTCAGCTGGCCGCGCGCCTGTCCTCGTCGCGAGGACGCGCGCCGGCCTCCAGCTGGGCATGGAGCCCTGCGGTCGCCGCCACGCAGCAGCCGCACCCACGGCAGCAGCGCGGCTACGCAGCGCAGAGTAGGAGCAGGAGTGGCGTCGGTGGCGACGGCGACGGCGACGCCGCGAGGCTGGCGCCGACGGCGGTCCTCACCCCCGCCTCGCCCGCGCGCGAGCCCGAGACCCCCCTGCTGCGCTCGATCCGCAACCGCATCATGATCCGCGGCGGGCCCCTCACGCTCGCCGAGTACATGTCCGAGGTCCTGACCAACCCGCTGAGCGGCTACTACACGTCGGCCGGCGGCGAGGCCGGCGCTCCTGGTGCCGCCGCCTCCGCCGCCGCCGCTCCCGCTCCCGGCGCCGCCGACGCCGCCGACGCCGCCGACGCCTGTGGGCGGTCCGTCTTTGGCTCGCGCGGCGACTTTGTCACGTCGCCCGAGATCTCGCAGCTATTTGGAGAGGTGCGTCCATGGCCTGCGTGATGCCAGAGAACGCGGTCCGGCCGGTCCCCTGCTGCTGATTGGCCGCCCCGCCCCGCGCCGCCCTCGCTCCTCTTTTGAGGCCTCTGCGTGCAGGCACCTGACGCCCCTCCCCCCCCTTCTCCACCCACAAACACCAAACCAACCCCCAACCCACACCAGATGGTATGCGTCTGGTCCCTCGCCCTCTGGCTCTCCCAGGGCCGCCCCGAGCGCGTCCGCCTCGTCGAGCTCGGCCCGGGCCGCGGCACGCTCATGGCCGACGTGCTGCGCGCGGCGCGCGCGTCGTTCCCGCCCTTTGCGGCGGCCGTGCGCGACGTGCGCCTGGTGGAGCTGAGCCCGGCGCTGCGCGCGGCGCAGTGGCGCACCCTCGAGTGCGAGCGGTTGGTCGGCGCGGCGGAGGCGGGCCCGGGCCAGGCTGGCCAGCCGCCGACGCGGGGCGTCTCGCGGCTGCTCGCCGGCGCCGGTGCCGCCGCCAGCCGGGGCGTGCCCGTCGCGTGGCACGCGTCGCTGGACGAGGTGCCCGGGCGCGTGCGCGTCAAGGAGGGAACGGCAGACAGCGGCGCGCCCGAGTTCGTGGTCGAGCCGGACGACGACGACGACGAGGACGACGACGACGGTTATCGTCAGCAAGTGGAGGAGGAGGAGGAGGAGGAGGAGGGGAGGAAGGGGGCCGGCGGCGGCGTGGGCCGAGGAGCGGCGGCGACAAAAGCGACAAAAGACCGCCCGCCCTTTGCGACCATCTACATCGCGCACGAGTTCTTCGACGCGCTGCCCGTGCACCAGTTCCAGTACGCGCCCGCGCGTGGTTCTAGGCGGAGCAAGGGCGGCAGCAGCGGCGTCGGGGTTGGCCGGGTTAACGAGGGCGGCGGAGGCCTGCTCGTCAGCAGCGGCCGCGGCGCCGACCAGGGCGGCGGCGATGGCGATGGCGGCTGCTGGCTCGAGCGCATGGTCGACATCGTGCCCGACGACGACGAGGCTGGGGCAGAGAGCCAGGCAGCACCACCTCCCTCCTTCTCTAAGGACGGCCTGCACCTGCGCTTCGTGCTGTCCCCCTCGCCCACGCCCGCGGCCGCGCTGCTCGTGCCGCGCCGCCTCGCCGCGCTCACGGCCGAGCAGTGCGCCGCCCTCGCCTCTTCTTCTTCGTCGCCTTCTTCATCCTCGCCCTCGGCCTCGGACGACACAAGCAGCAGCCCCCCTACTGCTCAGCAAGTCTCCGCCATTGAGATCAGCGCCCACGCCATGGCCCTCGCCGAGGCGCTGGCCCTGCGCGTGGGCTTTTCGTCGTCGGCAAAAGGCGTCAACAGCGGCGCGGCCCTCATCCTCGACTATGGCCGCGCCGGCCCCTACGCCGGCTCGCTGACAGCCGTGCGCGCGCACGCGCAGCACCCGCACCCGCTCAGCCTCCCGGGCGCCGCCGACCTGTCCGCATGGGTCGACTTCTCGGCCCTCGCGCAGGCCGCCGCCGAGAGCGGCGCCCCTGTACACGTGCACGGGCCCGTGGCGCAGGGCGCCTTTCTCGGCGCCTTGGGCGCGCGCGAGCGCGCCGAGGCGCTCGCGGTCGCGGCGGCCGACGCCGCGGCCGACGCCGCGGCCGCCCGGGGGGAGGGGCGGGATGGGATGGAGCGCGAGGCGCGGCGGGCGGCCGAGGCCGTGGCCGCGGCGTACAGGCGCCTGGTCGGCGGGGGGCACGAGGGGATGGGCGAGACGTACAAGGCCTTGGCGATCGTGCCTGTGCCGGGGGGGCTCGGGGTTGCGGGCGGCGGCGGCGGCGGGGAGCGGGCCGGAGGCGGCGAGGGCGGGGGCGGGGCGGCAGGGGCGGCAGGGTCCTGCCCGCCCCCGGTCGGGTTTGGTGGGGGCGTCGAGGGCGCGGCGCTGTAGAAAAAAAAATCGAGGCTGGGCTCGTGTGGCCGTCGGTGCTGGGCGGGGTTGTGGGCTTGGGGGATTGGTTGGGGGGGTGGGGTGAGGGGAGCCCCATCAGCCGGGGGTGGGCGGGGCCGCCGTGAGGGGGGAGAGGAGGGAGGAAAGAAAAGGGGGGAGCCCCTCCTGACCCCCTCCAAGAGCGACACATCGACATTCCGCATTCCCCATCTCGGCTCCCCGGCGCGCGCGCGCGGAGCATCCAAATTTCCATCAATCACTCCTTCGGCGAGCCATCGGGCGCCCAAACCCCTTTCATCGCGCGGAGGCGGAGCCGAAGACGACTCAACGACACCCCCGAGGCACTCCCCCCTTCCCCCGCCCGCGCCCTTCAAAGGATGCCCCCGCCCGGGCCCAACTGACCATCTGAGGCCGACTTGAGCGACCGAAATCATGGCCTCGCGGCGCCTCAAGCACGCCCCCGTGCTCAGGCCCACCGCGGCCGAGTTCGAAGGCGGGCCCCTCGCCTACACCGCGAGACTCGCGGCGGCTGACGCGTCCCCGGGCATCTACGTCGTCGTCCCCCCGGCCTCCTGGGCCCCGCCGCTGGCCCTCCGGGAGGACGGGCTCGTCGTCTCCGTGCGGCGCCAGGCCCTCCACGAGCTCGCGGGCGGGTCGCCCTCGGAGCGCCGCGCCTTCGCCTCGGAGCTCGCCGCGGCGCACGGCGGCGCCCTGCCCGGGTGGGAGGCCGGGGCCGAGTATGAGCCCTCTGGGGTAGGGCCCGGCCTGAGCGGCCTGCGCGTGCCCTTCGCCGGGCGGTCCGTGGACCTCATGCGCCTGTACGCGGCGGTCTCCGCGCGCGGCGGCGGGGCCGCCGTCACCGACTCGGCGCGCGGGGGGTGGCGCGGCGTCGCGCGCTCCCTCGGGCTGGCGCCGGCGCTGGCGCGCCGGAGGGGGTACACGCCCGCCGCGCTGAGGCGCCTGTACGAGGCCTACCTGGGCCCGCTGGAGCAGCGGCGGGCGGCGGCGGCGACGGCGGCGGCGGCGCGCGCCAGGGGCGGCGCGCGCGGCTCCGTGGCCGCGCACCTCGCGGGCCTGCCCGGGTCGGCGCGGCGGCGCGTCGACAGCGGCAGCGACAGCGACGAGGGCGGCGCCGGCGCGGCGGACGACGACGGCGACGCCATCGAGGACGGCCTGGTGGTCGGCGAGGACGAGGACCCGGCGGACGCGGCCGGACGCGAGCGCAGCGACGCCGCCGACGACGAGCTCGAGGCGGCCGAGATCCTCGGGGCGCTCTGGGCGGGGCCCGAGGACGAGGACGAGGGCGGCGGCGGCGCTGGCGGCGGCGGCGGCGGCGGCGGCGGCACCCCCGCCAAGTCTGGCACCCCTTCCGCCGCGGCCGCCTCCAAGCGCCCGCGTGGTGGCGCCGGCGAGCCGGGCCAGTCCTCCCGCCGCCAGCGCAGCGCCGGCGGCAGCGACGACGGCGAGGGTGGTGGTGGTCGCGAGGGCTCGCCCTCGGCCGCCGCCGCCGCCTCTGCCACGGGCGCCGCCACCGCCCCCATCTGCGAGCTGTGCGGCGGCGCGCACCACGAGGACCGCGCGGTGCTCTGCGACGCGTGCGACCGCGGCTTTCACACGCACTGCCTGTGCCCGCCGCTCGCCTCCGTGCCCGAGGGCGACTGGCTGTGCCCGGCCTGCGCGCGGGGCGCCGACGCCGCGCCCGGAGGGGCGCGCGCGGGCGTCCGCGAGCTCGAGCTGTCCGCGTGGCCGTGGGACCGCCCCCCGCCCGCGGGCGGCGCGGGCGTGCCCTGGCGGCGGTTCGCGCGTCAGGCGGCCGTCAAGAGCGCGGCCTTCTGGGCGGGCGAGGGCGGCCAGGCGGGCGAGCCGCGGCCCGACGCGGCGGCCGTGGCGTCGGCCGCCAAGCGGCAGGGCCTGCTCGGCCCGCCGGGCGGCGGCAACAAGCGCGGCAGCGGCGGCGGCGGCAACGGAGGAAGCAGCGGCGGCGGCGGTCACGGCGGCGACGGCGGCGACGGCGGCGACGGCGCAGGCGCCTCGGCGGCCACCAAGAAGAAAAAGGGCGGCGGCGAGGGCGGCGAGGTCGGCGGCGGCGACGCCGACGGCATGGACGAGGACGACGACGACGAGGACGACGAGGAGGAGGAGGAGGACGACGACGGCGAGTTCGGCGGCGGAGGCGACGACGCCGTCAGCGCCGCCTTCTGGCGCCTCGCGGACGGCGACGGCAGCGAGCACCTCGACGCGCTCGTCGGCACCGTGGTCGCGGCCCCGGCTCCTGCTCCGGCTCCGGGCGGCGGCGACGGCGCCGATGCCTCCGCCCCCCCTGCCGACGGCGGCGGCGGCCGCCCCCCTTGCCCTCCTTCTTCGATCTCGGCCTTCCCGCAGCCGGGCGCCCCCGTGCCCCCGCGGTCGGCACGCCCGCGCCTCCCGCGCACCGCGCACGAGCTGCTCGCGTCGCTGTCGGCCGGCCCCGGCCACTGGGGCACGGTCACAGCCGCAGCCGAGCCGCCCGGCAAGGAGGGCGGCGACGACGAGCAGGCGACGGCGGCGGGCGACGCAGCTGCTGCCGCCTACGCGTCGCACCCGTGGAACCTGGCGCGCGCGGCCGAGTCCGAGGGCAACGCCGCGCGGTTCATGCTGCCGGAGCGGGTGCTGCGCGAGCTCGACGGCTTTGGAGGAGGAGCAGCAGGAGGAGGAGAGGCCGGCGCCGACGCCGACGCCGACCCGGGCATGGACGTCCCGGGCGTCTCCGGCCCCCAGGTCCGCGTCGGGTCCCTCTTCAGCTGCGACCCCTGGCGCCGCGACGCCCACGACCTCGCGCGCCTGTCGTACCTGCATGCGGGCGCCGCCCGGCGCTGGTACGCGTGCCCCCCGGACTCGGCCCCGGCCTTCGAGGCCGCCTTTGTCGCCGCCATCCCGGCCAGCCGCGCCGCCACCGAGCCCGACCTGCTCGCGCGCTCGGGCGCCATGCCGGCGCCCACGGCCCTCGTGGCCAAAGCCGCCGGCAGGGGGCCCGGCGCCGCGCACGGCCCTCTGCCGATGGCCACGGCGCTGCAGCTCCCGGGGACCTTTGTGATCGTGCTGCCGGGCAGCTACGCCTGCTCGTTCGACCACGGCCTCAACGTGTCCGAGTCGCTGCGCGCGGCCGCCCCGGCCGCCGACTGGCTACTAGAGGCGGGCCCGCGCGCGGCGGAGCGGCTCTCGGGGCTGCGCCTGCCGCCGGACCTGTCGGACGAGGCGCTGCTGCTGCGGGCGGCGCGGCACAAGGCGGCGGCGGCCGAGGCGGGCGCGCGCGAGCGGCCCGGCGACGGCAGCGCCGTGCGCGGGGCCATTATCGACCGCCTGCAGGGCCTGCTGGCGCGCGAGCGCGGCGCGCGCCACGCGCTGTGGGCGCTGGGCGTGCGGCGCGCGCGCCCGCTCTACGCCGCGGACGGCGGGGAGGAGGCGGAGGAGGGGGAGGAGGAGGGCGACGGCGGCGAAGAGGACAAGGCGGCGGACAAGCAGCTCGCCCTCGCCGCCGCCGCCGCCGCCCGCGCCGCCGCCGGCGGCCCCAGCTCGAGCCCGAGCGCCGCGCCGCCGAGCGGTCGCCCGCGCCCTGCCCCGTCAAGGGCCTGTCGCGCCTGGTCGCCGCCGTGGCCGCGGCCGATGCGTGGACCGCCAAGCACGGCCGCCGAGCCGCGGGCGCGGCCGCCGCTGCGGCGGCGGCAGAGGCGCCCGACGGCGGCGCGGCGGCGGCGCCGAGGCCTCGCCGCCCGTCGACCTTGCCGCCGCGCGCGAGGCCGTCGAGTCGGCCAAGGCCTTTGCGCCGCTGCAAGTGCTCGAGGCCGACGCCCTCGCGTCGCGCGTTGCCGCGGCGGACGAGGTCGCGGCGGCGGCGCGGGCGGCGCTCGGCGAGGACGGCGGCGGCGCGGCAGCGGCCGCTGCTGGTGCCGACGCGACGGCGGCGACGCCGGGCGTCGTGGCCGTCGACATCGCCGCGCTGCGCGCCCTGCACGCGCGCGCCGCGGCGACGGGCCTCGCCATGCCCGAGGCCGCGCGCCTGGCCGCCGCCCTCGACCGGCCCGCGGCCCTGCAGGCGCGCGCGCGGCGCGTGCTGTCGGCCGCGGCCGCCGCCGCCTCGGCCGCGGCCGCGGCGGCCGTCGCCGCCGCCACCCCGGGGCCCGAGGGAAGTCGCGGCGGCCGCCGCTGCGGCCGCGGCCGCGGCCGCCCTGGCCCCCGCCCTTGCCTTTGGAGGAGCTCGACGCAATCGTGTCCGAGGCGGACGAGGCCACGGCCGCCAGCAAGGCCGCGGGCGAGCAGGCGGCGGCAGCGGCGGCGGCGGCGGTGGCTGGCGGCGGCGGCGCTGAGGCCGCCGCTCCCGCCGCCGCCCCCACCCCCCCTCGCGCCATCAGCGTCGCCGTCCCCGAGGTCGAGGCCGTGCGCGCGCGCGCTGCCGCTGCCCGCGAGTGGCGCCTGCTCGCCGAGACGGCCTCGGCCGCCGTCGCCACGGCCGCGGGGCCCGGCGCCGCGCTCGGCGCCGACGGCCTGCCCCCGCCGCCGCCCGACGGCGCCGCGCTGCGCGCGCTGCTGGCGGCGGGGCAGGCCCTGCACGTCGACGTCGGCCCCGCCACGGCGGCGCTGCGCGAGGCGGCGGCGCGCGCCGAGTGGCTGGCCAGCGCGCGCGTGGCGCTGGCCGGCGCCGACCGCGGCGGCACGGCCGCGGGCGTCGAGAGCCTGCTCAAGGAGGCGGAGGAGGCGCTGTGGCCGTCTCTGGCGGCGGCGAGCAAGAAAAAGGAGGGCGAGGGCGAGGGCGCGGGCGGCGCTGGCGAGGCGGCGGCGGCCGACGGCGCCGCCGCCGCCGCCGCTGCTGCTCCCGACGCTGCCACCGGCCCCACCGCTGTCGTCGAGGCCCTCGGCAAGCGCCTCGAGGCGCTCCGCGCGTGGGACGCCCGCGCCGACGACTTTTTGCGCCGCGCGCGCGCGGCCGCCGTCGCCGCCGTCCGGGCCGCGGCCGAGGCCGACGCGGCGGCCGCTGCTGCGGCGGCGGCCGCGGGCGCGCTCGAGCTCGAGCCCGGCGCCACCGCCGAGGACGGCGACCGCGCCGTGGCGGC
Organism: Mychonastes homosphaera; assembly: GCA_009193075.1. Lineage (NCBI taxonomy): Eukaryota > Viridiplantae > Chlorophyta > Chlorophyceae > Sphaeropleales > Mychonastaceae > Mychonastes > Mychonastes homosphaera. The sequence goes on from VXJC01000006.1 coordinate 259,109, forward strand.
CCTCTTTGGCAACGCGGTCGCCGCTGCTGCTCCGACAACCAAGGAGGCCGCGCCCGCGGCGGCGGCCGTCAAGGCCGAGGAGAGCGGGGCTGCTGCTGCCGCTGGTGCTGCTGCTGCTGATGCCGCTGCCCCTCCGGCCGAGGGAGACGCGGCTGCCGCCGCCCCCACCCCCGCAGCCGCAGCCACCCCGGCCGCGGCCGAGCCTGAGCCCGTCCCGCCCGCCGAGCTCACCCAGCTCGTCACCGACGGCGCCGCCCTGCACGTCGCCTCCGAGGCCGCCGAGGCCCTCTCCCGCCTGCACCTCGCGTGCGCGGGCTTCCAGCACGCCGTGGTGGGGCTGAGGACCGAGATGGCAGCAGGGGTGCTGCCGACGCCGCCGAAGGTGGCAGCGCTGCTGGCGCAGGCGCGCGCGACGGGCGTGGCGCTCGGGCACGTGCGCGAGCTGTCGGCGGTGCTGGCGGAGGGCCGGGCGTGGGCGGCGCGCGCGCGCGCGCTGCTGTCGGGCGCGCCGTGGCCGCCCGCGGGGCAGATGCAGCAGCAGCAGCAATTGCAGCAGCAGCAAGAGCAGCAGCAGCAAGAGCAGGCGGCGGCCGCGATGGAGGTGGACGGCGGAGGCGGCGGCAAGGAGGCCGCGGCGGCCGCCGAGGACAAGGACGCCGCCGCCGCCGCCGCCGCCACGACCGAGCAGCCCAAAACCGAGGCGGACGGCGCCGCGCCTGCTGCCGCAGAGGGCGAGGAGGCCAAGCAGGAGGAGGCGGCGGCGGCGGCGGCCGACGAGGAGCTAGACAAGCCCCCCCCCGCCGCCCCCGCCCCCGTCGACGAGGCCACCCGCGCCCAGGAGATCGAGGAGGCTCTCGCCGACGGCGAGGCCATCGGGCTCGCCTTCGACGAGCTCTCGCTCCTGCGCGCCGCCCTGGGCGCCCTGCGCTGGAACCAGGCCGCCAGGGCGGTCGTCGAGCGCGTCGCCACGGCGGCGACGGCGTCGGCGGCGGCGCTGGCGGCGGCGCGCGACGCGGCGGCGGCGGCCGCCGCGGCCACGGCGGCCGCGGCGGCCGCGGCCGAGGCGGACGCGGCCGACCGCGAGCGCAAGGAGCAGGAGGGCGGGGAGGCTGATGGCGCTGCTGCTGCTGCTGCTGGCGGCGATGCCGCTGCCGCTGCCCCCGCCGCACCCGCCGCCGCCGCAGGCCTCCCCCCCAAGGGCAGCAGCGGCGCGAGCACCGGCATGGCCGGCGACGAGGGCGCCGCCGGCACGGCCGCCGCCGCTGCTGCTGCCGGTGCTGGAGCTGCCGGTGCGCCGGCCGAGGCAGCAGCAGCGGGCGACGAGCCCAACCTCACCGCCGAGGAGCGCCTGTCTCCGCCCCCGACGGCCACAGCAGCAGCAGCAGCGCCAGAGGCAGCCGCGCAGCAGCCATCGGCGGCGGCCGAGGGCGCGGGCGCCACCGCCGCCGCGGCCGCGGCCGCCGCCGAGGCCGCCGCGGTCGCCGCTGCCGCCGCTGCCGCCGCGCCCAAGGCCCCGCTCCACGAGGCCGTGCAGCTTCTGCAGCTCGCCGCGCAGCTCCCGGGGGTCAACGCCGCCCTGCGCGACGCGCTCGTCGCCGCCGTGTCGATTGCCGCCCAGTGGGAGGCGCGCGCGGCCCCTCTGCTGCCGTCGCCGCTCAACCCGGGCGGCGCGCCCGCGGCCGGGGGCCTGCCGCTCGAGCAGGGCGCGACGCTCGTCACCGAGGGCGAGCACCTCCCCTTCGAGACGGACACCCTCCCGCGCCTCCGCGAGGTCCTCGCCGCGCACCTCACTTGGGAGCAGCGCGCGCGCCACGCCCTGCTCCCCAGCCCCGACGCGCCCGCCGCGGCCGCCCAGGCCGCCGCCCAGGCTGCTGCCGAGGCCGCGGCCGCCGGCGGCGGCGAGGCCGCGGCCGCCGCCGCCGCCCAGGCCGCGGCCCAGCGCGCCCTCATGCCCCCGCGCGTCCCCCTCCACGAGCTGCAGCTGCTGGCCGAGGGCGCCACGCTCACGCCCTTTGCGAGCGAGATGTTTGGCCCGCTCGAGAAAGCCGTCACGGCCGTCGAGGCGTGGCGGGAGCGCTGCCGCCACGCGCTCGTGCTGCCCGCCCCTCCCTCGGCCGGGGGCGCGGCCGGGCAGGGCGGCGGGGGCGCGCGGCTGGACGGCGCGCTGCGCGAACTGGCGCTCAGCGTCGCGGCGCTGCTCGAGGGCCTCGCGCAGGCGCGGCGCGCCGCGACGGGCGAGGACGACGGCGACGCGGCGGGCGGCGGGGGCGGAGGAGGCGGCGGCGGCGGCGCCGAGCTCTACTGCCTGTGCCAGGCGCCGCAGGACGACCAGCCCTACATCGCGTGCGACTCGTGCGGCGACTGGTACCACCAGCGCTGCTGCGGCCTGTCCCCCACGCAGGCGCGCGCGCTCCAGCGCTGGGTGTGCCCCGTGTGCGAGGCGGCGCAGGGCAACGAGGCGTCGCTCGCGCAGTCGTCGTCGCGCCTGCGGCGCACGCGCCGGCCGGCGCTGTCGGACGTGGACGCGCTGCTGGTGGAGGCGAGCACGCTCAACGCCGAGACGCCGGAGGAGGCGGTGCTCACGGCCGTCGCGACGCGCTTCCGCGAGTGGCTGGGCGCTGCGCTGGCGCTCGCGGCGTCCGCGTCGGCGGCCGCGTCGGGCGGGGCCGGCGGACAGGCGGCGGCAGCGGCGGCAGCGGCGGCAGCGGCCGGCGGCGGCGCCAAGCCCCCCGCCCAGATGCCGGCGTCCATGACGCCTGCCGCCGCGACCCGCGTCTTGCGCGCGCTCGTGCGCCAGGCCGTGGCGTCCGAGCTGGCCGACGGCGACGCAGTGGGCGCGGCCGCGCTGCGGCGCCTGCGCAGCGGCGGCTGGCGGTCCAAGGCCGCGTCGTTCGCGCGCGCCATGGGCGCGTGCGCGGGCGGCGAGGGGGTCTCCGGCGCGCGCGCCCTGCTGGCCTCGCTGGCGCGCGACGCGGCGTCGTCCTCGGACGCGGCCGCGGCCGCCGCAGCGCCCGCGAGCGAAGAGGAGGAAGCGGGAGACGACCGAGGGCGGCGCGACGAGGAGGAAGCGGCCCGCGCGCCACCGCGCCGCCGGGGCGCGACGCCGCCGCCTGGCCGACCGCCTCGGCCGCCTGCGCGAGAGCAGCCCCCGCGCTCGACGACCTGGGCCGCCCCCGCCTCGAGGAGCTCGAGCAGCTGCTCGACGAGGCGCGCCGCGGGGGGCTCGTCCCCGCCGCGGAGATCGAGGCCGAGGCGGCCGGGGTCGAGCCGCGAGGCCGCGGCGGTCGCGCCGTCGACAGCGGCCGAGGCCCAGGCGACGGCGGCCAGCGGGCCGCGGCCGACGCCGCCGAGGCCGCAGCGCCGCCGCCATGGCCGCCGCGGCCGCCGCCGCCGAGGAGGACCCCGAGGCCCGCCTGTGGCGGTGCTCCGGCGCGGCCGACGGCTGCCGCGCCTGGGGCCCAGGCGCGCGCGCTGCAGGGCCGCCTCGGCGCGCTCGCCGCCCAGGGCCGCCGAGCCGGCCACCGCGACGCCGACGCCGCCCTCGCCGCCGCGCAGTCCCACCTGTCGCGCGCCAAGGACCTCGCCGCGGCCCCCCCGCAGGCCGAGGCCGAGGCCCTCAGCGAGGTCGCGAGGCCCTACTGCGTGTGCCAGGCCCTCTACGACCCCTCCGTGCCGATGCTCGGCTGCGACCACTGTGACGCGTGGCTGCACTGGAGCTGCGCGGGCCTCCCCTCGGCCGACGCCCCCCCGCCCGACGACTTCAAGTGCCCGACGTGCTGCGCGGCGAGCGGCGAGGCGTACGCGTTCGCCGAGGCGGCGGCGCAGGCGGCCGCGCGGCTGGCGGCGCTCGAGGCCGAGGAGCGCGCGGCGGCGGCGGCGGCGACGACAGCGGGCGGCGAGGCGGCGATGGCGGCGGCAGAGGCAGAGGCAGAGGCCGAGGCGGCGGCGGTGGCGGCGATGACAGCGGTGGTGGCTGCGGCTCAGGCCGAGGCGGCTGCTGCCGCGGCCGCCGAGCCGGCTGCTCCTGCTGCTGCTGCTGCGGCGGCGGCGGCTATTCCTGCTCCTGCTGCTGCATCTGTGCCCGAGGCGGAGGCACCTGCAGCAACCAAGGCGGCGCCGCCAGCAGCAGCGCCGGCAGCAACAGCGGCGCCTGCGTCCAAGAAGGACCCGACGCCGCCGGCTGCGGCTGCTGCGGCGGCCCCTGCTGCCGAGGAGGCGCCCGCCGCCGCGGACGCCGCCGACGCCGCCGACGCAGATGCTTCCGCCCCTGCTGCCGAAGAAGCGGCGGCGGCGGCCCCTGCTGCTGCCGGTGCTGCTGCCGACGCCGCCGCCGCCGCCGCCGCCGAGCCCGCCGCTGCCGAGGAAGCGGCGGCCGCGCCCCCCCCGGCGGCCACCACGTCCAAGGGCGGCCGCGCGGCCTCGGCCCAGGCAGCGGCCGCCGCCCCCGCCCCGCCCGCCGCCGCCGGCCGCGCGCGCAAGTCGCGCTCGTCCAGGCGCGCGTGATGAGGCTTCTCTCTTTTCTCTTGATGCCGTGCTGTTGCGCGACACGCGCGAGCGCGCGCAGCGACCCCCATTTTATGCCGACCTCTTTTTTTTTCATTCACCCGACGAACAACGACCCTTCGAACCCCTTCCCTTCCTCTTTGACTGTTTGCTGTTCCCCGCTTACTAGACGCGCGCACAACCTTGTTAATCGATCACACAGCGCACACACAACCTTTTTGAGGGTCGTCCTGGCGTGCGCGGGTGGGGCGGTCGGCGGCGGGGGCGTTGGAGGCGTCGGGGCGGCGCGCGCTCGCCGCCGCCGCCGCCGCCGCTTGCGGGATCTGAAGGCCGCGTGGCTCCACCCTTTTCGGCCCAGCCAGAGATCCGTTACATCCTCGGCAACGCCGCTTACCCTCCTGGACCCCCTTTTAAGCCCGACAGCACATCGCCGAACCAAGAAAAGCGCAAAAAGTTCACAGAAAGGAGAGGAAGAGAGAGAGAAGAGCGCCGAGCCCCACGCACACAGATGCTGGCCGCCTCGCTAGGTGAGCTCTCCCCTCCGCCGTCCGGTGGCCGAGCAGAGCCCTTGGGTCGGCGCGGGTCCAATGTGTGCGCCGATGGCCAGGGGCCCGCGGGCGCTGCAAGGGGCCGCGCCGGCTCGATCCGAGGAGGACCCCCTCCGCTCCTCCTCCCCCCCCCTCCGACGCATCTCTCTCCCCTTCCCCGCGCCGGCCCCGGGATTCCTCCTTGCCGCCCGGCTCTGCGAATCCGCGCCCGAGATCGAGCCTCGGAACTCCCGCCCCAAGCGCCCTCGGCCGACCTGCCGCCGCGCCCCCAGTGGTGCCGAGCGCCGAACCACCAAGCCCTTTTGTCCCCATCCCGCTCGGCGCCGCCCCGCCGCCGCCGCCGCCGCCGCCGCGCCCGTCCCGCTCACCGCCCCCCCAATGCTCGCTCTCCCCCCGCCCCACAACACAAAAAAACCAGGCCCCGCCCCGACGGCGGCGGCCCGCGCCGGGCCTTCCCGCCGCGTGGCCGGCGCCCGCCGCGCCAGCCGCCCGACCGTCACCGTCCGCGCCTCCGCTACCAGCGCCAACAACAACCCCGCCGGAAGCGACAAGTACGACTACATCATCGTGGGCGGCGGGACGGCCGGGTGCGTGCTCGCCAACCGCCTGACGGCCAACGGCGACAAGAGCGTGCTCGTGCTCGAGGCCGGGGGGCCCGGCGGCGCGCTCGAGACCATCCCCCCGGCCGGGCTGTCCCGCACGTTTTTGCACCCGCGCCTCGACTGGGCCCTCTACTCCTCGCCCCAGCAGGCGCTCGGCCCCCGGGAGGTCTACCTGGCGCGCGGGCGCACGCTGGGCGGCTCGTCCGCGACCAACGCCACGCTGTACCTGCGCGGGTCGGCGGCCGACTACGACGGGTGGGGGCTGGAGGGCTGGCGCGCGTCCGACGTGCTGCCCTGGTTCGTCGCGTCGGAGAACAACGCCACCATGAGCCTGGGCCCCTACCACGGCAAGAGCGGGCCCATGAACGTCGACCGCCCGCGCTACCAAAACCCGCTGTTCGAGGCGTTCTACTCGTCGGCGCGGGGCGCGGGCCTGAAAGCCTGCGACGACTTCAACGACTGGTCCCACCCGCAGGACGGCTTTGGCGAGTACCAGGTCACGCACCTCAACGGCCGGCGCGCGGACGCGTTTCAGACGTACCTCAAGCCGGTGATCGGCAGGGGGAACTTGAAGGTGGTGACGGGGGCGCGCGCGACCAAGATCCACTGGCTGAAGCAGGCGGGGGGAGGGGCAGGAGCAGGAGGAAGCAACGGCGCGTCTTCGTCGGCGGCGTCGGCGGCGCCGCGCGCGGGCGGGGTCGACTTTGCGGTGGCGCCCGACCTGCGGTACGAGAGCAGCGCCAGCGGCAAGCCGCGCCCGGCCACCTTCACGGCCGAGCTCGCGCCAGGGGGGGAGATCATCATGTGCGGCGGGGCCGTCGCCACCCCCCAGCTGCTGATGCTCAGCGGGGTGGGCGACCAGCAAGAGCTGCGCGCGGCGGGCGTGGGCGGCGGGGGGGCGGCGGCCGAGGCCGCGGGCGTCGACAGCCCGCTCGTGGGCAAGAACCTGCAGGACCACCCGGCGACGCTCGTCACCTCGGCCTTCGAGGAGCGCTTCCGCGAGATGTGCCTCACGCACGGCATCTACGGCGACGGCTTCAAGGTGCGCGCGTCCGCCATCGTGCAGCTCCTGCTCTTGGGGCGCGGGCCGCTAGCGACGACGGGCTGCGACCGCGGCGCCTTTGTGCGCACGACCGCGGACAAGGCGCAGCCCGACCTGCAGGTGCGCTTCGCGCCGGCCTACGCCCTCGACCCGGACGCCATCCAGTCGTACATCCGCTTCGGCAAGCTCGCGGCGGAGGGCAAGGCGTGGCCGGGCGGGGCCACCCTCCAGCTGCTGTGCACGCGCCCCAAGTCGCGCGGCGCCGTCTCGCTCGCGTCGGCCGACCCCTTTGCCGCCCCCACGGTCGACCTGGGCTACTTCACAGACGCGGGCGGGGAGGACCTCGCCACGCTCGTCGCGGGCGTCAAGCTCGCGCGCCGCATCGCCGAGCAGCCCGCGCTCGCGCAGTACGTGACCGAGGAGAGCTGGCCGGGCGCCGCCGTGCAGAGCGACGCGGACCTCGAGGACTACGTCCGCCGCACGGCCGTGAGCGGCAACGCGGTCGTGGGCTCGTGCCGCATGGGTGCCACCGCGCGCGACTCGGCCGTGAGCGCGTCGGACTTCAAGGTGTGGGGCGTCGAGGGCCTGCGCGTGGTGGACGCGTCGCTGCTGCCCGTGATCCCGGGCGGCCAGACGGGCGCGCCTGTGGTGATGGCGGCCGAGCGCGCGGCGGCGCTGCTGGTGGACGGGACGCCCCTGGTCAAGGCCGGGGGGTCGGGGTCGTCTTCGGGGGCGTCTTCTGGGGCGACGTCGTCGCGCGAGCCGGCGCTGGTGTGATGATGGAAGGATGGATGGAAGGAGGAGGATGCGCTTGCTTCTCTGCCCGAAACGAACCCCCGCCGCCGGCCACGACGCGCCGGCCCTTACACAACCTCCCCCCCACCTGGACGAGACCATTCCCTTTCTTGTTTTTTTTTGAGATTACTGCAGGCCTATTCCCACCTACCCCTACCCACACAACCTCCCTCGCGCGCCCCCCCGCCCGCCCGCGCGCGCGCCTTTTTAGTGCAAAAAATTAGAGAATGGTGAACGCACACGCGGCGGGGGCGCGCGCGGGTTTTTTGCGTTTTGTTTTTTGCTTTGGCCTCTCCCGCAAACAATCGATGTGTAACTCCCGCGATTCTTCTTCCTATTCTTCTTGCTCCAATCCAAATCCAAGATGCAGACCCAGGGGGGGGCGCCTCTCTACACACACGCGGCGGGGGCGTTTTTGTTCTTCGGCGGGCGGGCGCTCGCGCGAGAGAGGCTTTTTGACGGATGGTCGGTTTTTTGTCGGTGTTTCTTTCAAGCGATGATATCAATTATGGGCATTCGTTTGGTTCTTCTTTTTCGATGCGGCAGGCGCGTATCAGCGCCCCCTCCTCCACTATCGCGCTCTCAAGAGGGGGGATCGCTCAGTGGTGGTGCTTGCCGTGCCCGAGCTCGCTAAAGTCGGCGACGCCCGCCTTTTTCAGCAGAGCCCCCCGCTGGTCGGGCACGTCGCTCTCCCCCGCGACGCGCGCCAGCAGCTTGGGGTGCATCGACGGGTGCACCAGGTACTCGGGCGGGGTGGCGACCCACTCCTCCAGGGGGACCTCGCGCGTCCCGGGCTCGGCCGCGTTGAAGCGCGTCCCCAGGTAGGCCCACGCCGCCAAAAAGTAGCCAAACTTGGCGGGGGCGCTGTAGGCGGCGCCCGACTTGAAGAACGCCGCGTACATCCTTTCGCTGCCGTTGGTGTGTGTGTGTGTGTGTGTGTGTGTCCTGGTGCTCGCGCGCTCTCGCCACTCTCTCTGTCCTGGGGGTTGTTTTGGGGCGGGGGGGGACGTGGGATCGTCAGTCGGGGGGGGGGGCGCGGTCGGGGGGCGCGGTCGGCGGCGTCGGCGGCGGGGGCGTCTCGCCTCGCCCCTTGCACCCGCCGCGCTGCGGGGGATGCGCGGCGGGCGCGATCTGGGTGCGCGGGCGGGTGCGCGCGGGGTCGGAGGCGGGAGATCCGCCCCGAGCGCGGCCGGGAGGGCGCGGGGGCGGGCGAGGGCGCGGGCGGAGGGGAACGGACCTCCTCAGTCTCTCTCTCTCTGCTCTCTCAAACCCTCCAGTCGACGAACCACGACGGAGGGGCGCCCGCCTGCTTTTTTGCTCGTTCGTGTCGTGGGCGCGTGTGTGCGTGTGTGTGGTCTCGAGAGAGAGAGCGTGCGTTGGTGTTGTTTGTCTGCTGTGTCGCTGTGTGCGCTCCTGCTCTTTTCGTTTTGGGGGGGGGAGAGGAGAGAGAGGAGAGAGAGAGAGGAGAGAGGAGAGCACTGAAAGCTCAGCCTCCTCCACCCTCGACTCGCCCTCTCCCTCTTTCCCACAAACGAATTCCCCCCCCACCGGCGACCGCGAGACACCCACACACGCACGCACCCCTCCATAGTACAGAGCGTCGATTCCTTCCCCCGAAACCCCGAGAGGGCCAGAAAGAGAGAGAGAGAGAGTCGCGTTTGCGGCAGCAGAGAGAGAACTTTCCACAGCACACTCGCGCGCGCCTCGCACCGCCTCCCAGCCGCCCGCAAGAATGCAGGCGATGGCCACGCGCCAGAGTGCGGCGGCGACGGTGCTGCCGCTCCGCGCGCGGGCCCTTCCCGTGGCCGGCGCGCGCCGCGCGGGCGCAAAGAGGCAGCCGAGGACGCCCCTCGTCCTCGCCTCCTCCTCCCCCTCCCCTCGCCCCCTCCGCTTGACGGTGGCTGCGGCGCTCGGGGCGCACCCGGGACAGGTAAGCTAAGCCGCGCGCGGCGAGATTGGATGAGACGGGGACTCGCGAGAGGTCCCCGCGGCCCCCGCGCGGGCCGGGGAGGCCGGCAGCGCGAGCGCAGAGGGGCGCGCCACGTCGATTCGGCGAGGCTCTCATCTCCACCCCCCAAAGCGCAAAAAGGGGGGAGAGGGAGAGGGAGACAGCCGCGCGCGCGTCGGCGTCCTCCCCTTTCCCCCCTCCCCCCGGACCCAATTCACTGGGCGCGCGCGTCTGCGCCCGATCCCCCCCAAATTGGGGGGCCAACACGCCCACCACACAACACGCTCACCCCCTCCCTTTCTTTTCGTCCTCGTCCTCGTCCTCCGCCGGCGGCGCCAAATCGCGCCAAATCACCCCCAAACCCAATCCAATCCCCACCTCACAGCGCAACGGCAGCAGCAACAACAACAACAGCAACGCCGGCAGCAGCGGCAGCTCCAACAACAACAACAACACCCCCAACCCCATCCCCCCGCCCTCGCTCGCCTTCCTCTCGGTCCCCGACGCCGCCTTCAGCGTCTCGGCGCGCGGCGCCGGCGGCGGCGAGCTGCCAGAGTACGGCAGCGGCGGCTCGCTGAGCGCGACGCTCGAGCGCCGGCGCCTCGAGTTCATCATGCCCACCCCGCCCCACGTCGCCCCCAAGCTGGACGACGGCGGGGACGGCAGCGGCGGCGGGAAGAACCTCCACAATGGGGGCGGGGGGGGCGACGGCGACGGCGGCGGGGGCGACGACGACGACTATTTTGGCCAGGGCGATGGCGACGGCGACGGCGAGGGCGGCGGCGGCGGCGGCGACGGCGCGCGGCGCCTGGGCGTGCTCGCCCTGCTGCGCTCGGCGGTGCCCGAGCTGTTCGACCACCTGTCGATCCGCGCGGTGCTGGCCGAGTGGTACCGCGTGCTCGCCGACCTGCCCCTCGCCATCCGCCAGGCCGTGGAGATGGGCCTCTTCTCCTCCGCGCAGCTGACGCGCTTCCTCTCGATGGACGTGCGGCCCAACGCCGCGCGCGCCGCGTCGCGCGCCTTGCCCGTGGGGGCCGCGCGCGAGTTCATCGGGCGCCTCATGGCCGACCCGGCCTTCCTGCAAAAGGCCGCCTTTGAGCAGTCACTCGCGTTTGCGCTGTCGATGGCACACGAGGCGCAGGTCAGGGGCGAGCGCCTGCGCGACGAGCTCGACCTCGCGCTCATCAACTCCTTCGGCGCCGCCTTTGCCGCCGGCGCCGCCGTCTGGGTCACGGCCCCGTCTCGCGCGTACGGCTCGGCCGCCAAGATGCCGTGGCAGCGCATGCTCTCGGAGCTCCCCCACAACGTGTTTGACGCGAGCGGCCCGCTGCGCCAGTTTTCGGCGGGGCAGCGCGTCGCCGGGTTTTCCGCCTCGACCGCCCAGCTCGCCGCCGTCGGCGCGGCCACGGGCGCCGCCACCTCGGCCCTGTCGTCCGCGGCCGTGTCCCTGCACCAGCGCGCCAACCCGGACTACGAGCCGTCGTCGGCGGTCCCCGGCGTCGCCACCTCGGCGGGCGGGCTCGCGGCGTTTGCGGCGCTCAACGCCAACCTGCGCTACCAGCTGATCGGGGGGCTGGACCGCTGGCTGTACGCGCGCGCGGCCGCCATGTCGCTCTACGGGGCGGTCTCGGCCTCGGCGCGCGCCGCGGGCGCGGGCGTGGGCGAGCTCTCGCGCGCGTGGTGGCAGGGCCTGGCGACGCAGCGGCCCGAGGGCGTGGCCCCGCTCAAGGGGCCCGAGCTGCCGTCGCTCGCGCGCGTGAAGGCGGCGCTGGGCGTGCCGCTCGCGGCCGAGGAGCTGGCGGCCGAGGAGGCGGGCAAGGCGGCGGCGGCCGCGGCCGAGGCCGGCCCGGCGATGGAGAAGGTGCGCGTGCGCCGGCGCATGAGCCGCAGCGAGCTGGAGCGGAGGCGGCTGGCCAAGGAGGCGGAGGCGGAGGCGGCGGCGGCGGCGGCGGGCGGCGAGCCGGCGGCGGCGGCGGCGGCCGGCGGCGACCTGGAGGCGCGCCTCGCGGCCGCGCCCGCGGTCATGGGCGAGGGCATCGAGTCGCTGCGTGCGCACGCGCTGGCGTCGGTGGAGCAGGAGGTTGCGGAGGAGGTGGCGGGGCGGGCGACGGTGACCACGAGCGAGGAGCTCGTGGCGGCGGCATGAGAAGGGGAGGGAGAGAAGAAAAAAGGCACCCGCCCGCCCGCCCTCCCCCCCGTCTTGCTGACCCCCTACTGCTTCCCCCCTTCCTGACCCAACCCTCCTCCTGCCCCTCGCGCCCCTCTCGGCCGGGCCCCGAAACGAACTGAAGAAACGAACGAACGAACGATGAGAGAGAGCCGCGCGCTCTCTCTCTTGCCCCCCCCCCCCCGCCTCCCCCCCCGCCATTGCGACGAGAGCGCGGCCGCACGCCCTTGTTTTTGTGTTTTGTGTTTTGTTTTGTCTACCCCTCTTTTCTCTCTCTTTTTCCACATGGAACGACCTTCGCGTACTACGGAACCGTGCGCGCGCGCGCGCTGCCCACATATCGGGCCGACGCGCGAGGCCCCCTCAAAAGAGTAAAAAAAACTCATGTCTCACCTCGAGCGATTTCGGCTTTGTTGGCGGCGGCGCCCGCTGAAGAAAGCCCGAGGCGCCGCACCGCCCGGCACGCACTCTCACACTCTCACACCTCTCTTGTGCACGCGAGACGTAGGCACGCGCGCTTGGGCTCTCTCTCTCATCCAGTCAATCAATCGAAAGGGAAGAGCGACTCGTTTTGTTGTTGGCGCCGGGCGCGCGCGCGCGCGCGTCAAGCTCTCGGGAGGAGGCGATGGCACCCCCGCTCTCCCTGTACGCGCGCCTCGCGCGGCATCGGCCCGGGCAGTCCGCCCTCGTGCGCGACCTGCGCGCGCGCGTGCTCGAGACCGTCGAGGGCGTGGAGGACGGCGCGGACGGCGAGCTCGCGGACTACGTCGTCGCGCAGCTCGTCGCCGTCGGCGCGGAGGCGGCGGCGGCGGCGGCGGACGGCGCTGGAGGAGGAGGAGGAGGCCAGCAGCAGCAGGCTGGCGGCGGCCGCCAGGCGGTGCTCGAGGAGCTGACGGAGCTGCTCGGCGGGGAGGAGGCCGCCGCGAGCGCCCTGCTCGAGTGGATCGACCGGCGCCTCGCCGATGGCGCGGACGTCTACCTCGCGGCCGCCGCCGCCGCCGCCGCCGCCGCCGCCGCTCCAGCCGCCGCCGCTCCGGCGCCCCCCAACAAGCCGGCGAGCTCGAAAGCGCCGAGCCCTGCGCCGCCGCCGCCGCCGCCGCCGCAGCAGCAGCAGCAGCAGCCGCGGCCGCCCGTGCATCCGTCGGCCGGCAGCCGCAGCAGCGACCCGCCCCTCGCGGCGGCCAAGCCCGCGGCCGCCGCGCCCAAACCATCACCAACAGCAACAGCAGCAGCAGTGGCGGCGGCCAAGCCGGCAGCGGCAGCAGCCCCCGTGGCGGCCCCCGCCGCTCAGTCTCAGCAGCAGCAGCAGCAGCAGCAGCAGCGCCGCAAGCGCGCGCCGATCACGTTTGCCCTTGAGAAGCCCGCCGAGCCAGTGGCAGAGGCGGCGGCGCCCAAGGCCGCTGCTGCTCAGCGGCCCGAGAGCAGCAGCGGCGGCGGCGCGGCGGCGGCGGCGGCAGCGCCAGCGGCAGCAGCGGCACCAGCAACAATAGCAGCAGCAGCGCCGCCGGCCGCCAAGCGCCGCGCCGTGTCGGGCCCGGACGGCGCAGCGACGCCGGCAGCGGCACCAGCAGCTTCAGTACCAGCAGCGCTCGCGCCTGCAAAAACAGCAGCAGCAGCAGCATCAGCGGCGGCGCCAAAACCAGCAGCGACAGCGGCGCCGGCGGCGCCGGCGCCGGCCGCCCCCAAGCCCGCCGCCGCCGCCGCCGCCGCCCCGCCCAACGACGCCGCCGCCGCCGTCAAGGCGCGCCTCGCCGCCATGGAGGCGGAGATCGCCCGATTGCGCGCGGCCACGTCGAGCGGCGGCGGCGGCGCAGGCGGGCGCGGCGCCAACAAGCCCGCAGCAGCAGCAGCAGCAGCGGCAGCAGCAACGGCACCACCAGCCCCCGCCCCCGCCCCGTTCACGGCGGTGCTCGTGCGCGGCGTCCACGCGTCGGCCCCGCCCGCCGTCGTCGCGGCGCACTTTGCCAGCTGCGGCCCCGTGCGGCGCGTCGAGCTCACCACCAGGCCCGCCGCCGCCGCTGCGGCCACGGCCCTCCAGGTCGCCGCGCTCGAGTTTGGCGACGCCGCGGCGGCGCGCCGCGCGCTGTCGCTCAACGGCTCGCGCCTGCTGACGCTACCGATTGCCGTCGTGCCGCTCGCGGGCGCGCAGGCGGCGGCCTTCTTTGGAGGCGGCGCGCAGGCGGCGGGCAACGGAGCTAGTCCCGCCGCCGCCGCCGCCGCCGCCGCCGCGCCCTCCTTCCAGCCGCCGCCGCGGCGGATGTCCAACGCTTGAGAGAGCGCGCGCGATCGCGAGTGTAAAAGACACAAGAGAGAAATACGACGAAGATGACGAAGACGAAGACGACGATCCTGCATATAAATCCTTACAAAAACACACGCCTAGCGCGTCGCACGAACAAAAACCAAAACCAACACCATCATGCCGACTGTTGCTCTTTTTAGTTCATGCGCCTCACGAGGGCGTTGATCTTGTCCTCGCGGTTGCCGGCCTGCCCGCCCTCGACGTAGTGCACGCGCTTCTTGGCCAGCCCCCCGCGGGGCGCGTTGAGCTTGAAGGGCCACAAAAAGTTGGTCACGTCCTTGAAGTTGGGGCCGACGGTGAAGACCTCGTGGACGAGGTCCTCGAGGCACAGGAGGTCCTTCTTGCCCAGGTGCTGCTCGATGAGCTTGTTGTCCGTGAGCGGAAGGCGGTTGCCGTTGACCTTGGCGTGCCCGCGCTTGAGCAGCAGCTCGCGCACGGTCTTGAGGTTGGGGTACCCCCACGCGATGTAGGGCTCGACGCGCTTGAGCATGCCCAGCGTCGCCTTGTTGATCTGCAGGAAGACGCCGTTGTTGATCTGGCGCAGGCGCAGGAGCTGCAGGATCTTCTTCGTCTGTCGTTGTTTTGTGGGTTTGTTGTTTGGTGTTGTTTTGTTGTGGGTTTTGGTTTGGTGTTTTTTTTTGTTTGGCGTGAGTTGGGTGGGGTTTTTTTTTGCTCGCGGCCCGAACGGGGGAGAGGGGCGAAAAAAGAGCCGCTGCCGCCGCCGCCGCCCGCCGCCCGCCGTCGCTGCCGCGTCGCCGCGCTCGCTCCTCACCTTCGGGTGGATCTTGTTCAGACCCTTGATGCGGATGACGAACGCCAGCTTGGCCTCCGGCTCGACGTAGAAGCCGCCGGCGGCCTTGGCCGAGCGCTTGAGCTGCACCGCGGCCTTCTCCTGTGTTTTGGTTTTTGGGGGGGAGGGAGAGAGGGGGTGTAGCGAGGAGAGAGAGAGAGGAGCGGCGGCCACCAAAGCACCATCAATCGATCGCGGGGGGAAAAGGAGAGGGCGTGAGCGAGGGGCGCGCGCGGCCAGAGAGGCGGATCACGCGCCAGTATGGCCAACTGGCGGGTCGGGCGGCCGGGCATCGGGCGGGGCGGGCGCGGGCGGCGGGGCGGAGAGGGGGGGGAGGGAGAGAGGGCGAGAGAGAGAGGGACCCGCCCTCTGCTCTCTCCCTCTCCTCTCTCTGTCTCGCTCCGCGCGCCTCCTCTGCTGCTGCCGCTCCCGTCGTCCGATCGACGCCCGCCGCCGGGCACTAGTACGGCGAAAGGCCACACGTACCGTCGCGCGGTACTCCTTGGCGTAGGCCTCGGCGCGCTTGAAGACCGTCTTGCGGGCAGCGAGCGCGTTCTTCTTCTGAGCCGCGGCGGCAGTCGCCTTCTCCGCGGCCCAGGCCTCCTGGCGCTTGCGCTTCTTGAGGAGGAGCTCGCTAACGGCCGCCATATTAGCTTGGGGGGTGTGGATCGGAGAAAGAAGGGGTAAAAGGAGAGAGCGAGGGCGTGGGGGAGAGGGGGCGGTGTTTTGGGGGGCGGCGGGGGCAGCGGCGAGGCGGCGGTGAGGCGGCCGAGCGAGCGCACGAGAGGACGAGGCGCGGCGCTCGTGTCTGGCTCTTTTTTTTTCGCGCCCTGGAAGGAAGGGTGCAAATCTGGTCGTGCAGAGAATAGGGGAGGAAGGAAGCCGCTTCGGTTTACACAGAGAGTGACGAGACGAATAGGGGGGGCGGCAAGGTCTCTGCCTCAAGAGGCCGCCGCCCGACGGCTCAGCCCCCCCGCCCTCAAGCCACCGCTGCCGCCGCCGCCCCGGCCCCGGCCAGCTTGTCCGCGATCGCCTCGACCCACTTGCGGTCCTTGGGCGTGAGGCCGTCGATCCGGTCCGACAGCGCCACCAGCGCCACGGGCGCGGGCGCCGGCTCGCCGCCGCCACCCTTTTTGCCGCCGCCGCCCCCGCCGCTGCCGCCGCCCGCAGGCGCCGCCGCCGCCGCCCGAACGACAAGCGCCGACTGCGCAGCCGCCGGCAGCGTCGCCCACCGGCCGCCGTCCAGCCCCGCGCGCGCCATGGCGGCGCGGTCCGGCAGCCACAGGGACGCGGCTGTGCCCCCGTCGCCCGCCTTGCCGCCGGCCAGCAGGCCGCCGACCTCGCCGCCGGAAGAAGCGGCGGCGGCGGCGGCGTCGCGCGACGCGGCCGCGAGGACGGCCGCGGCGGCGGCGTCGCCGCCATCGACCGCCGCCGCCGCGAGCGACCCGCGCGCCATCACGGCCTGCCCGTCCGGTCCGAAGGCGATCACGGCGAGCGAGTTGGTGTTGCGCAGCAGCGCGAACGACGCCCACGCCAGCTCGCGCCGCGCCGCCTCGCCCCCGGCCAGCGCCGAGGCCTCGGCCACCCAAAAGCCCGCCCTGCTGCTGCCGCTCGCAGCCGCACCGCCCCCTCCTCCTGCCCCTCCTCCTGCTCCTGCTCCTGATCCTCCACCAGCCGCCGCGCGCCTGCCGCGCGACGCGCCTGCCGCCTCCTGCAGCTTCTCCTCCAGGTCGGGGAGCACGATGCACAGCGCCGCCAGCACGGCGTCGACCAGCTCGGCGCGCATCTGCGCGGGGGCCGGCTCGCCCCCCAAAATGTGGTTGAGCGCGACGAGCGCGGCGGCGGCGAGGCCGACGACGCGCGGGACCATGCGGTCGTCGAAGCCCGGGATGCCGAGGGTGAAGCGGAAGATGGCGAGGTCAAAGTCGGCGTCCGACTGTGGTGGGGGGTTGTTATTGGGTTGCTGCTGCTTGTCGCCGTTGGCGCGGCAGAGGAGCGGGCGCGGGGGGGCGGGGGCGGCCGAGCGGCGGCGACCGCTGCTCGCCGCCGCCGCCGCCGCTGCCGCCGCCGAGGCCGCGTGGCGCAGCAGCAGCAGCGGTGGGGGGCGGCGCGCGGCCGCGGCGCGCGACAGAGGGCGCCAGGCGCATCCTGCTGCCGCTGGATGCTGCGTCATTGCCGACGCACACGCCATCGTTGGCGTGTTGTGTGTGTGACGATCGCGCGCGCTCTTCCTTTTTCTTTTGGTGGTGGTGGTGGTGGTGCTTTTGGGTTCGCGTGCCTCTCTCTCTTTCTTGGCGCCCGCGATCCAATGGGCGGCTGCCGTTGGTGGATAAGTTGAAGACGTCGCGAGATTGGGATACTATGTGTGGGTGGGCGGTCGCTCGCGAGCGCAGAAAGGAGAAGAAGAAGAATTGGGCGGCGGCGGCAGGACGGCGCGGCGGACGGCCGTGCGCGCTCGCACTCGCGCCGCCCCGCCCAGACCCCCCGGACTGCCCCGACGGCGATGCGTGTTGAGAAGAAGTTACAGATCTGAAGCGAGTTGCTGCTTGGGTTGGGGTACACACACGCGCGCGCGCGCAGCGCTCGCGGGGCGGTGTCTCTCGGCTCTGTGGCCGTCGCCGTGGGTTGGGGGAGAGCGGGTGTGCCGCCTCCTCCTTCTGGGAAGGGGGGATCGTGGGGGGGTGGGGAGTGGCGCGCGCGGCAGGTCTACCGCGTGCGTCTGTCTGTGTGTCTGATGATCTCAAAAAAAATAGGGGAAAACCCGGCCGTCCCTGGTGGTTGAAGAAGAAGAGAGAGCGCGCGGGCGCGCCATGGCGCCCGCCCGCTCCCTCTCTCCTCCCTCGAGGAAAAAAGGAAACAAAAAAAACCCAACCGTCTAGGAACAAAAAGGGGGAAACGAAAAGAGCGCGAAATAGGGAGGGGAGGAGGGGGAGGAGGGGCGGGGGAATAGTACAGGGGGGGGGGGAGGGAGCGGGGGGGGGGGGGGCGGGGGTGGAGCAACCACCCAACACGTTTCGCCGCTGCCGCCCAGAAATCACGCCGCCTTGGCCGCGGCCGCCGCCACCACCTTGGCGCCGCCGCCCGCGCCGCCAGCCGCCTCGCCGATCGGCTCGCCCAGCGACGGGTTGCACTCGGGCGTGTTCTTCTCCGCGGGCGGGACCACCTGCCAGAACTTCCCCAAGGACCCGGCCCAGTCGGCCAGCAGGGACTTGGCGCGCGCGCTCCCGGTCTTCTCGGCGTGCGCCTCGACCAGCGCCTTCAGCTGCGCCTCGCCCGCGCTCGTGCAAACGCGCTGCAGGGCGACGATCTCGGCGTTGACCTTGTCCGGCAGGTCCCCGTCCACGTCGAGGAAGTAGGCCACCCCGCCCGTCATCCCGGCGCCCACGTTCCTCCCCGCGGGGCCCAGGACGACGACGCAGCCGCCCGTCATGTACTCGCAGCAGTGGTCCCCCGCGCCCTCGACGACGGCGTCGGCGCGCGAGTTGCGCACGGCAAAGCGCTCGCCCGCGCGGCCGTTGACAAAGAGCCGCCCGCCCGTGGCGCCGTAGAGGCACGTGTTGCCGACCAACGAGGCCGAGGAGGGGTCGAAGGGGGACTCGGGCGGGGGGACGATGACAAACTCCCCGCCGGCCATGCCCTTGCAAACATAGTCGTTGGCCTCCCCCACGAGCTTGACCTCCAGCCCCCGGGCGGCAAAGCAGCCAAACGACTGCCCCGCCGACCCTTTCAGGTTGAGCTTGATGCTCCCGGCAAACCCGTTGTCGCCGTGCGGCTTGGCGATGGCCCCGCCCACCCGCCCCAGCAGCGAGCGGTCGGTGTTGACCACCTCGTACGACTTTTCGAACGACCCGTGCGACGCGACCGCGCGCTGGAAGGCCGGGTCACGCACGACCTCGTCCTCGAGCTGGGGCCCGTTGTCGTGCGTGGCCTGCGCGCGCCGCTGCGACGACAGCATGGGCTTGGCCGGCGCGCCCTCGGGCAGCTCGGCGCGCGTCGTGAGGAACGAGAGGTCCAGGCCCGAGGTCTTGGCCAGGCGCACGTCAGCGCGCTGCCGCAGCACGTCGGCGCGCCCGACGAGCTCGTCGAGCGAGCGCAGCCCCAAGGACGCCAGCCCCTGCCTCACCTCCTCGGCCACGAAGTGGAAGTAGTTGACGAGGTCCGCGGGCGCGCCCGGGAAGCGCGCGCGCAGCTCCTCGCGCTGCGACGCGACGCCCACGGGGCAGTTGTTGGTGTGGCAGACGCGCGCCATGATGCAGCCCGTGGCGATCATGGCGGCCGTGCCAAAGCCATACTCGTCCCCGCCCAGCGCCGCGGCCACGAGCACGTCGCGGCCGTTGCGCATCCCCCCGTCCACGCGCACGACGACGCGGTCGCGCAGCTCGTTGCGCACGAGCGTCTGGTGCACCTCGGCGAGGCCCATCTCCACGGGGCCCCCGGCGTGCTTGATCGACGAGATGGGCGACGCGCCCGTGCCGCCGTCGTGCCCCGACACCTGGATCACGTCGGCGTTGGCCTTGGCGACGCCCGACGCGACGACGCCGATGCCGGCCTCGGCGACCAGCTTGACCGAGACCTTGGCGGCCGGGTTGACCTGGTGGAGGTCGTAGATGAGCTGCGCGAGGTCCTCGATCGAGTAGATGTCGTGGTGCGGCGGGGGGGAGATGAGGGGCACGCCGGGTTTCGAGCGGCGCAGGCCCGCGATGTAGGGCGAGACTTTTTGGCCGGGCAGCTGCCCGCCCTCGCCGGGTTTGGCGCCCTGCGCGATCTTGATCTCGAGCTGGTCCGCGTTGACGAGGAACTCGGGCGTGACGCCGAAGCGCCCCGAGGCCACCTGCTTGATCTTGCTGGTGGCCGTGTCGCCGTTGGCCAGCCCTTTCAGGTGGGGGAAGGTCGGCGAGACGCCCGTGCTGGCGTCGACGTCGGCGAGGGGGACCCACCGCGCGGGGTCCTCGCCGCCCTCGCCGGAGTTGCTGCGCCCGCCGATGCGGTTCATGGCGACGGCGATCGTCTCGTGCGTCTCGCGGCTGATGGCGCCCAGGGACATGCCGCCCGTGCAGAAGCGCTCCATGATGGCCGAGGCGGGCTCGACCTCGTCGACCGAGATGGCGGGCTTGCCGGAGACGAGCTCGAGGCAGTCGCGCAGCACCGCGGGGGGCGCATCGCGGAAGTGCTGCATGAAGGCCGCGTAGGCGTCGGCGTCGGCGTTGCCGCCGCTGCCCAGGCCGATCGACTTGTGCAGCAGCTTGGCCATCGCCTGGTTGTTGCTGTGGAACTCGCCCTTGGCCTTGGACTGGATGAAGCCGTAGTCCTCGAGCTTGGTGAGCGGCTTGTCCGGGAACCCCTTGGACCAGAAGGCCTCGGCCTCGCGCTGCACGTCGGCAAAGCTCAGGCCGCCGATGCGCGAGACCGACCCGCGGAAGCACAGGTCGACGACGTCGCGGCCCAGGCCGTAGGCCTCGAAGATCTGCGCGCCGTGGTAGCACCCGAGCAGGCTGATGCCCATCTTGGAGAGGATCTTGAGCACGCCCTTCTCGAGCGATTTCTTGAGGTTGAACTGCGCGGCCTCCACCGTCACGTCGGGCACTTTGCCGCTCTTGACAAGCGCGGCCGTGCGGGGGGACAGGCGCCACTGGCGCGCCGTCTCGTACGCGAGGTACGGGCACACCGCGTGCGCGCCGTAGCCCACGAGCGCGGCCACGTGGTGCGTAGAGAAGGCCTGCGCCGTGTCGACGACGATCGACGTGTCGGAGCGCAGGCCCTTTTGGATGAGGTGGTGGTGCACCGCCCCCGTGGCCATGAGCGCGGGGATCGGCGCGCGCGCGGCGTCGAGCGCCGTCGCCGCGTCGAGCTTGCCGCCGTGCTGCGCGGCGCGGTCCGACAGCACGACGCACTGGCACCCGGCGCGCACGGCCGCCTCGACGTCTGAGCACAGGGCGCGCACGGCCGCCTCCAGGGCCCCCTGCTGGCCCGCGGCGAAGCGCGTCGCAAACACCTTGGCGCCGAGCTGCGCGTCGGCCGCCACCGCCTCGACCTGCTTGTCCAGCAAGACGGGCGACTTGAGCAGCACCTGCCGGTACGCGTCCTTCCCCGGCTGCAGCAGGTTGCCGCGGGCCCCCAGCCGCATCTCGAGCGACATGACGAGCCCCTCGCGCAGCGGGTCGATGGGCGGGTTGGTCACCTGCGCAAAGCGCTGCTTGAAGTAGTCGCTGAGCGGGTGGGGCTTGTCGGACAAAACCGGCAAGGGCGAGTCGTCGCCCATGCAGTAGGTGGGCTCGACGCCCGTCTGCGCCATGGCCTCGACGACCATCTGCGCGTCCTCGGCGCCCATGCCCGTGGCCGCCTGCAGGCGCAGCATGGTCGAGGGGTCGAGCACGGGCTCCGAGAGGACGGCCTGGGCGGCGGGGGAGATCTGCTCCAGGCGCCGCAGCGAGGCGCTGACCCACTCCTTGTAAGGGCGTTTGGTGGCGATGGCGCGCGAGATGTCGGCGTTCTCGCGGAAGGTGCCCTGCTCGAGGTCGGCGTAGACCATCTGCCCCGGGCCCAGCCGCCCCTTCGCGACGATGTTGCCGGCGTTGGTGAGCGCGTCCCCCAGCACGCCGACCTCGGACGCCACGTAGATGGTGTCGTCGGCCGTGCGCCAAAAGCGCGCGGGCCGCAGGCCGTTGCGGTCGAGCCGCGCGCCGATGCGCACGCCGTCGCTGAACACCAGCAGGGCCGGGCCGTCCCACCCCTCCTGCAGGCCCTCGTAGTACTCGTAAAAGTCGGCCACCTCGGGGTACTGCTTCTGCAGGTCCGGGTGGTTGCGGAAGGCCTCGGGCACGAGCGCCATCAGCGCCTCGGCCGGCTCGCGCCCCGTGCGCACCAGCAGCTCGGCCACGCGGTCGAGGTTGGCCGAGTCGGAGACGCTCATGTCGCACAGGGGCGCCAGCTCGGGCTCCCGCCCCTCCCAGACGGGGTGCGTGAGCTCGGCCTCGCGCGACGCGACCCAGTTGAAGTTGCCCTGCAGCGTGTTGATCTCGCCGTTGTGCCCCAGGAAGCGCATCGGCTGCGCGAGCGGCCACTTGGGCACCGTGTTGGTGGAGAAGCGGCGGTGGTAGATGGCAAAGGCGGTCTGGAAGTCCGGGTCGGCGAGGTCCTTGTAGAAAAGCCCCAAGGCCGAGGCCTGGAGCATGCCCTTGTACACGACCGTGCGCGAGGAGAGCGAGCAGGCATAGAAATCGGCGGCGGCGCCCGAGGGCAGGCGCGCGCTTTTGGCGCGCTCGAGCGCCTTGCGCGCGAGGAAGAGGTCGCGCTCGAGGTCGTCGCCCGTGCGGCCCGGCTTGCCCTGGACGATGGCCTGGGCGATGCGCGGCTGCGTGGCGCGCGCGAGGCGGCCCACGACGCTGTTGTCGACGGGGACGGGGCGCCACCCGACGACCGACAGGCCCTCGGCCGCCGCCACCTCCTCGAACAGCGCGCGGCACTCTCTCTCGAGCGCGTCGTCGTTGGGGAAGAAGAGCATCCCCACGCCCGTGCGCGCCTCCTCGAGCTGCGGGAAGTCGCGCTTGATGAGCAGCCAGGGGACGTGCGACATGACGCCCGAGCCGTCGCCCGAGGCGTACTCGCAGCCGGAAAAGGCGTCGGCCGACGCACCGCGGTGCTCCATGCACGACAGGCCGCGGAGGGCCTTTTTATGGTTTGGGGGGTTGGTTTTTTGGGTTTTTGGATTGGTTTTGGGGGGGGGGGGGGGGAAGGGCGGGGAGGAGGAGGAGGGGGTGGTTGAGCGGGAGGTGGAGGAGGAGGGGGCAGTTGGGCCCCAAAAACAGAGAGAGAGAGCGAGAGGCGGCGGCGAGTCGAGCGGCGACGAACGAGCGCGCGCGAGAGAAACCCTCGTTTTCTCTCTCTGCCAAAAAGCCTCCTCACCTGCTGCACGATGGTGTGCGACTTGAGGCCGCGGAGGTTGGCGATGAAGCCGACCTGTCGGTGGAGGGGGTGGGGTTGGGTTTGGGGTTGAGAAGAGAGGGGGCAGGGACCACACGTGTGAGCGGATCACGTGAGGAGAAAGAGGAGGAGGAGGAGAGGATAGAGAGGGCGAAACCTGAATTCAGTGGTCTGGCCTCGCTCTCTCTCCCTCTCTCCGCCCTTTGCAATCGAGGCGACGACTCACCCCGCACGCGTCGCGCTCCTTGAGCATCTCCTCGAGGTCGGCGACGACCGGCCCCTCGCGGGCGGCGGGCGTCGGCGCCTGCGCCTGCTGCTGCTCGTCGAGCTCGGGCGCCGCGAGCGCCCAGCTCGCAGCAGGAGAGGGGGAGGAGGGAACAGCAGCGCGCGAGGACGCGGCGGCGCCCACGGGGCGCGCGCGGGCGCCCGCGGCGTCCTTGCCGGCCGACGCGGCGGCAGCGACGACCTGGAGTGCCGATTGGCGGGTTGGGGGGGATCGGGGGGAGGGCGAACAGGGGGGGCGGGCGGGTGGGGAGAAGGGTGAGCACAACACAAAACCTCTTCCACACACCAAAATGTTTGCTGCGCGGCCGTCGTCCCGCCGGGTTGCCTCTCGGCGCGGGCGCGGGCCCGCGCGCCGCCAATTTCACGGCGCGCGCGGGCGATCGGCCGACCCGCCCGCCGCTGCATCGAGGCCCTCTCACCTTGCGGCCGGCGCGGCGCGCGGCGCGCGGCACGACGAGCGAGGGGGAGGAGGAGGAGGGGAGCAGGGGCTGCTGGGGGGTGCTGCTGCTCTTCCCCCCCGCGCTCGCGCCCTGGTGGGCGCGGCGCTGGAGCTCCATCGCTCTCTCTTGAGGGGTGCGGGTGAGGGGTTCTTGCTGTTGGAGAGAGCGCGCGCGCGCGCCTGCGTCGGGGGGATTGAGAAAGAGGGAAAGAGGAGGTGTGGAATGGGCGTGACTGCTGTCGAAGGAGCTTTTGATGGGGGGAGAGAGAGGAGGAGAGGGAGGGGCAGGAGCGCTTCCTTTCAAGCTGAGTCTCGCCCGTCGTCGCTCCCTCGCGCCCAAATGAACAAGCGTTCAATCCCGCTCTCGCGCAATCAAGCAACATCCGCCGACTAACTCCACCAGTACGTGCCGATACGGCGTGGAAAAGAAGGCCAGAGACGCGCGGCGGAGAGAGAGACAGATAGCGCCGCGCGCGCGAAGGCGCGACAGAGGGGAGCGACGACGGCGACGGAAGGGAGAGAGACGGCGCGCTTTTCTTTCCCATCCGACGGCCCTTTTTTCGCCGATCCGAGGCCATCCGACGGCCGGCCCGGTGACACCGACGAAAGGGGAGAGAGAATGCAATGGGGGTTATTACAAACACCCCCGTCAATAGTTCCCCTTGCAGAACCGCGACATGGTGAAGCGCTCGTCGGGCGGCAGCACGACGTGCCCCCTCAGCGCGGCGGCGACGAGCGACAGCTCGGGCGCCAGGCGCCGCACGACCAGCACGCCGACGGACAGCAGGCCCATCGCCAGCGACAAAAACAGGATCGCCCAGGTCGGCAGCCGGAGCCGCTTGAACAGCAACAGGCCCAGGGGGGCGATGACGAGGTTGCCAACGCCAAAGACGAGGCCGTAGTTGAGCTGCAGGTTGCCGCTCACGGCGTACGCGACGGCCGTGCCCAGCGTGAAGGCCGAGAGCATCACGCGCGACGTGCCCGCGACGACGTGGGGCTTGAGCTTGAGCAGCAGCAAAAGCTGCGCTTGGATGGGCCCGCCCGCCATGCCCGCGCAGCTGGAAAAGACGCCGATCGGCAGGGACAGGAAGGAGAGGCCGACGATGCGCTCGCGCGTCCAGCAGCGGTAGCCGTCGGTGGCGTTGCAGGCGTCGAGGCGCGTGATCGCCTGGTTGGCGGGCAGGGGCACAAAGGGCGAGTGGCCGCGGCGCCAGGCGGAAAACTTGGCCCAGCAACCCTTTGGCGGTGGCGGGGGGGGCTGGTGCTCCTCGTCGTCCTCCTTGGCGCCGGTTTCGCCGCCCGCCGCCGCCGTCCCTGCCGCCGCCGCCGCCCCCTCCACGTCCGAGCGCCGCGCCCGCGCGCGGCGCTCGACGATCACCTGCTCGCGCCCGTCCAGCCAGTGGGGGCCCCGCCACAGGCGGCGGCGGGCGTAGCTCGCGACGACCGCGAAGAGCAGCAGCGTGACGGCGCCCGCAAAGCCGCCGAGCATGATCCAGAAGCGCGAGGTGCAGGGTTTGGCGGTGTGGTGGCGGATGGCCTCGGTGACGAGGTGGATGACGATGACTTTGAGCAGGAGGAAGAGCTCGAACTTGTTCTGGAGGTGCCAGAGCTTTTTCGGCGTGAGGCGCGAGGGCGGCGGCGCTGGCGAGGCGGCGGCGGCGGGGGCGGCAGTTGGGGCGGTTGATGGAGCGGCGGCGGCAGCAGCAGGGGCGCCACCAACGCCACCACCCCCAACACCACCACCGCGCAGCAGCGCGTCGGCGCCCGTGACGGGCCCCAGGCGCGCCAGCACGGCCGCCACGTCCTGCTCGCGCCCGTCGCCTTCCCCCGCGAGGAGCTCGGCCGCGGCGCGCTCGGGGCAAAACGCCGCGTCGTCGACCGCCACGGCGGCGGCGGCGGCGGCGGCGGCCTCCTCCCCCCCGCCGCCCTCGGCCGTCCAGCGCCGCTGCACGCCCTTCTTGGCCGCGTCGGCCAGGGCGCCCTTCACCGTGGGCACGTGGAAGGCCGGGTAGATGAGGGCAATGGCCTCGGCCTCCTCGGCGCGCCGCCGCAGGTGGCGCAGGCGCCGCGCGGTCTCCCGCGCGCGCGCGAGGGCGGCAGCGCGGTCGTCGCGCTCGGCGGGGCTGAGGGGGCGGTCGGTTTTCGTTGTTGTTGTTGTGGTGGTGGTAGCGGTGGTCGCGTCCTTGCTGTTGTCGCCGTTGACACCCCCACCAGTGCCGCTGCCGCTGCCGCTCGCCGCCGTGCAATCGGCCGTGATGGCGTCGCGGCCCTCGACGTCGACGTCGTCCTCGGCGACCGCGCCGACCTTGGCCGCATCTAGAGGTTTAGACGCCGAGCGAAAGGCGGCGAAGAAGGACGAGCCCCGCGGGGCGGGGGCGGCGGCGCCCACCGACGACGCGCCCGAGCCGGCGCCGGCGAGCCCCCCTTCCTGCCCGCGCTCCGGCGCGGCGCGCCGCCGCCGCTCCTTGTCCCTGGCCCGCTCCTCCCGCCGCCGCTCGCGCCGCTCGGCCGCCGTCAGCATCGGCGGCGGCGGCGGCTCCCCCCTGGAGCGCGCCAGCTCGCACCTCAGCCGGTCCCACAGCACCACCATCTGCCGGCGCGCGGCGAGCACGCGCGCGGTGGCGATGGCGAGCTCGACGGCCGACGTGAAGAGGATGAACACGACGAGAAGGGTGAGCAGCCACTCTGGCAACAAGCTGTTGACGATCACGCCCCACGACAGACCGAAGTACATGGCAGGCAGCACAACTAAGGCCCCCGGAAGATCCGGCAAGGCGAGGACGCCGCGCTCGGTGAGGTGGGGGTCGCAAAAGGCGGCGACGCAGGGCGCGAGCGACCCGAGAAAGACCGTCAGCGAGGTGAGCGCGACGGCCTGGCGCATGCGGAAGCGCAGGAGGACGGCAAAGATGGCGACGTAGAGCGAGGCGCCGCCCTGGCGGTCGACAGACGACGTGAGCGAGACGGCGACCGAGAGCACGACGGCGGCGATGTTGGAACCATCGGTCCAAGAGAAGGGCCGCTGCACGGTCGACGGCAGGCGCTGCCACAGGCGATCGAGCTTCTGCTGCCCCTGCGCGACCTGATCGCGCTGCTGCGGGGTGAGCGCGCGGTCCTGCGCCGCCTCGGTGGCCTCGGCGAGCTGCTGCGCCAGCTGGTCGCCCAGGGTGTAGGTCTTGTTTGCGGAGGTGGCCGAGGTGGTGGCGGTTTCGGGCGTTTTCGGCGGCGCGCTTGCGTCGGCGAGGGCGGCGAGCGACGTCAAAAGGAGAAGTGATGCCGTTACGACCTGCGCGGGGAGGGGCCGGCGCGAACCCCGGCGACTTCGGGGCCGCGTCATTGTCGTCGTGGGTGTTTGCCGGGCGCGCGCGGTGCGCGCGGCGATGTTCCGATGGCGGGGGTTGTTTTGTCCCTCTTTTTTGGTTTTCGCGCGGGGTGCTGCTTTTGGGCAGAGTGAGAAGATTTGAGCAGTTCGTTGGTGAGTGTTGGAGTGTAGAGGATGATGTAGAAGCGAACGGGGGAGGGAAGGGGGGTGCGGGGGCGGCGCTTTCAGCGGAGAGGAGAGGCCTTTTTAGCGGGAAGAAGGTGGGGGAAGCGATCGTCGGCAGCGGCGCTCCCCGACCGCGGCGCGGTCACCACGCCCAACGGAACAAGCCGACGTCTTGGAGAGCGCTCTTCTGCGCATAAAACAACAACTGGAGCAGAGGGGGCGGCGTCGTGATCCCAGTGTGGAGCGTCTTGCGTATTGTTGGTGGCGGGCGGGAAAGAAGACGGGCGGTCGGTCTGGTTGTTGCGCCCGCGGCGGCCGCTCCGTCGACCTCCCCCGCCGTCGGCGTCGACTCGACACCCCCCGGCCGCGGCCTGCCCCCTGCTCCTCCTCCTCTTCCCCACGCCATTTCCGAGTCTCTCTCCCTTGGACACGCGCCTCGCTCGCAAACCGCGCACAAACACAGGAGAAACCTCGAGCACTCGCGTCCTCGAACTTTTCCGGACGACCCCGACTCGCGCGTGTCACGACCTCCCTGCGCGAGCGCGCGAAAAAAACTACCCGAAATAGGCCCCGCGGGGCCCCCTTTTTTTCCTCCCCCCTCCCCCTCCCTCAGCTCTCCGACACACAATGGCGCGCCGGAGCTGCGGCAGAAGCAGCAGCAGCAGCACCCGCCGCGCCACCAGCCTGCTGCCGCCGCTCCTCCTGCTCGCCCTGGCGGCCGCCGCCGCAACCGCGCCGCTCGCGGCGGCGGCGCGCCGCGCGCCGCCGACGACGCGCCGCGCCGCCCTCGCGGCGGGACAGGCAGCGGCCGGCAGCAGCAGCCGCCGCCGCCTTGCCGTCAAGTATTACGGCGACGGGGGCGACGGCGACGGCCCCCCGGGCCCCGTTGGACCGGTAGGACCGTTCGGGCCGCCCGGAGAGGCGGGCGAGCCAGGCACAGACGGCGCGCCAGGCGCGCCGGGCGCGGCCGGCGCGCCGGGGACGACTGGGCCCCCCGGGACGGCCGGAACGCCGGGGACGCCCGGAGTTGCGGGGCCGCCGGGAAGCCCGGGGGCGGCAGGAAGCCCGGGCGCCACGGGACCACCAGGTGAGAGCGAGAGAGAGAGAGAGATCCATGAGACATGAACCAAACAAAAAAGGAAAGAGGAGGAGAGAGGAAAGCCCCGCTAACAACACCTCTGCCGCCGCCGCACTCCCCACCCCCGCCCCCCCCAAAAAAACCACAAAACCATAGGCCCCCCGGGCCCCAACACGCTCTCGGCCGTCCGCAGCGTGGGCTTTGTCATCGGCGACCTCACCAACGATGTCTGCACGGCCGACAAGACCATGGGCGTCGGCGAGGTCTCGTGCTTCCTCGACAAGACCACCGACCCGCTCAACCCGGTGCTGATCCTGACCTACCAGTGCCCCGCAGGCACGACGGCGATGCAGACGGCGTGCATCCCGCTAAACACCGACGCGTGGCTGCTCGCCTTTACGCAGGACGGCAGCACCGCCGAGTGCCAGGTGCGCGTCCCGCCCGCGACCACGCTCGCGACGGCGACGATCACGGCCATCTGCACCGACCTGACGCTCAACATCGCGTCGGCGTCGGCGGCGCGCGCGCGCGTCGACGGCAAAGTGGTGCGGTTTCAGGAGGGGTGGCCCGACCCGCCGACGCCGCCGTACGGCCCCCGGGCGTGGCGCAAGTGGATGGCCAAGGTGGTGGCGGCCAAGGTCGGGGCGGGCGGGGAGGACCGCAAGGGGCCTGCTGAGGAGGAGGAGGAGGTTGCGAAGGCGGCGGCCAAGGAGGAGAAGAAGAAGGAGAAGAAGGCGGGGGTTGAGAAGAAGGAGGAGGTTGAGAACAAGGCGGAGGCGGCCGACGAGGTCGCGCTCGCGCCCGTGGTGGTCGAGGCGCCCCTGGCGCCCACCACCACCATCAGCAGGCCCGCGCCCGACCCTCTGGCCGGGGCGCGCTTGGCCGGGCCGCGGGCCATGGTGGTGACGTCGTCCGAGTCGATGAGGCCGTGAAGAAACTTAGTGCTTGTTCGAAGCATGTGTAGATTTACCTTTCTCCGGCCGTCTCCCTCCCCCGCCGCGAAAAGAACAAAAGAAAAAACCCAGGAAAAAAAGATTACACGCGCTCGAGAGCGCTGGCTTTGTTTTGAGAGGAGTACTTCTTAGGGGAGATGAGGTCACTGTGCCCTAGCCGCGCGCGTGCCTTGCCCGGTGCCCTGAGAAGGGAGGGTAAAAGGAGGAGGCGGGTGTTGATTTTGGTCATTGAGGGCGGTGGGGGGGAAGCGCAACGCGAGCGCAGCAGCGACAAGGCGATCGTGACGAGCAAAAAAAATCCATGGCGAAGGAGCAGCAGGTTATGGAGAGAGGCAATGGGTTGGCGGGAGGAGAGGAGCGCGGCGTTGCTGGTGATGGTGGCGAGTCGGTGTGTCAGACAGAGGTCGAACGGTCGGGCAGAGAGAGAGAGGCGAGAGACGAAAAAGACGGAACGGCTCGGGGGGGGGGGGGCGAGAGGGCAAGAAGGCCCTGAAACCGCCAACGGTTGGCCGCGGTCAGAGAGAGACAGAAAGCGAGAGAGACCGAGATGGATCAGGAGATGGGGCGAGAGGAAAAAAAAAGGCCAATCTCATCACGCCATCGCGACGGCCCCGGCGATCAGCGCCGCGGCCGCGACGCCCGCGCGCAAAAACTTGCTCGCGAGCGTGCCGCCGCCCGCGGCCGAGAAGCCGCCGACGCCGGCGCCGGCCGACGACGACAGCGACTTGGGCGCCGCCGCCGCCGCCGCCAGCGCCTCCTTCTGCGCGGCCTGGGCCGCCGCCGCGGCCTTGGCGGCCGCCTCCTGCTGCTGCTGCTGCACGGCCACGGCCGCCTGACCCGGCAGGGGGATCATCGAGGAGGAAGCACTTCCCCCGGCGCCCCCGCCCGCGGCTGTCGCCCCCAAGAACGACCCCTCGGCGAGCGAGTAGGCCATCACGCACCGCACCGACATCTCCTGCCCGCCCTGGTTTCCCTTGGGAAACGACCCCTCGACGCCCACGGCAAAGGCGCCCGCGTTGCCCCCGCCCAAGACGGGCGCGATGCTGATGGCCAGGTTGCTGCCGTGGTTGTAGCGGCCCATGACGGCGTTGCCGCGCTGCGCGACCACGGAAGGCTCGCAGTAGGTGCCGTCCGAGGCCACGGGGAGGGTGGGCTGGAGGGAGGCGCTGCAGTCCGGGGCGACGGTGACGGCGAGGCCCATCATGCAGTCGGTGACGAGGGGAACGCCCGAGCAGCGGGACGCGTCCTTTTGGCGGAGGATGGCCTTGGCTGTTTTTGGGTGTTTTTTGGAGAGGAGGGGGGAAGGTGGGGCGGGGTTTTTTTTCAGCGGGGCGCCGAAGTTGCAGGGGGATGCCGCCGGCGGCGGCGGCAAGAAGGGGGGAAGGGCGGTGGGGGGGCGCGCGCAGCCCGTGAGGAGCAAGCAGGATGGGAGCAGCGGCAGGTCAACGGACGCGACGCGCGCGCGCGAGCGCCGACCAAAGGCGCGCGCGCCGCTCGAGAGAGACACTCGACTCGCTCGCTCCGACCTGCGCCCCCACTCGAAAAAACCGCCCCCCTGATGAAGTCCCAGTGATGTTTTTGGTGGCGGGAAAACACGCGCGCGCGCCGCTCAACCACGACAAAAACGCGCACGCGGGCGCGAGGTGCAACTCACCAGGCGTGCACGTCTGCTCGACCTGGTACGGGCTCTGCAGCGCCTCGTCGAGGCGGGCGGCGGTGGACAGGCCGGGCGAGGCCAGGAGCACGAGGCCGGCCGCGAGGGCCGCGAAGCAGATGCGCATGTTTTTGCTTTTGTCTGCGGTGGTGGTGGTGGTTACTAGAGCTGTGTGTGTGTGTGGACCTACGAGCGTTTGAGCGCGCGTGTGTGTGTGTTCTGTGAAAGGGGCCGAGCGACCCCCCAGCTCCATCAAGAGGGCTCCAGCCGCCGCCGCCCGCCGCCCGCCGCTCAACCGCCAAGAGGGAGACCCCAAAACTTGGCTCTTTCGTGCCGCGCCCGCCCCTTTCTTCATTCCCTGCTGGAGACGAATCTTTTAGCCCCCGGAAAACAAGACCTGCTTGACCCCGAACTCTTTCTTTTTTTTGGCTCTGAGCGACTCGAGAGGAAAGCACGCGCGTGCGCGCGCGACAGAGCACCAACCCCGCGGAAGAGGAGACCGACGGCCTGCCTCCTGCCCCCCCGCCCGCGGCCAAAAACCACCAAACACCGACCCCCCCATGGCCTCGACGGGAGGCTTCGGGGCGGGCGGCACGTGCGGGCTGCTGTACGCGCTCGCGTCGACCGTGGCCGAGTCGCCGCGCCTGCGCCGACGCAAGACCGAGAAGCGGCGACGGCTGCGGTTTGGCGTCGGCGGCAGCGTCGGCGGGCGGCACAGGCCCGCCGTCGACGAAGACGAGACCGGCCCCTCGTCGTCGTCGGCCAACAACAGCCGCATCGACCTGGACGGCATCTGCACGAGCGAGGAGAGGTGGCGCTCGCAGCTGGAGCTGCTGGACCGGGTCGCCGTGGTGGCGGCGGCGCCCTCGTTGTTGTCGCCGTCGCTGTTTGGCCGGGGCGAGGAGGAAGGAGAAGACGATGGCGAGGCCGACGACGACGAGTCAGCGGCAGCGGCGGCGCAAGGAGAACAGCACCAACCCCCTCCCTCGTCCCTGCGCGTCGCGCACGCGTCCCCGGCCCAGCTGCAGCGCGTGTCCGCCGCCCTCGAGCGCCACGCACGCCTGGCCGCCGCCGCCGCCCGGTCGGGCGCCCTCGCGCGCCTGCTGCGGTCGCTCGAGGTGAGCGACGTCGGCGGGGCAGCAGCGGCGGGAGGGGCGGCGGCTTCGGCGGCGTCTTTGGCAGCGTCTTCGGCGGCGGCGTCGGCCCTGGGGACGGCGCTCGTGGCGCTGGCGGCGGCGGCGGCCGGGGCGGAGGAGGGCGTGGAGGAGGAGGCGGACGTGGAGCTGGAGGCAGGCGCAGCCTTCTTGCCTCCTCCACTGCCGCCGCCGCCGGCAGCAGAGCACGGCCTCCTCGGCGACGAGGGCGCGGCCGCGGCCGCCAACGCCGCCCTTTGTCCTCCTCCCCCGCCCCCGCCCTTCCTCCCGGCCTCCCTCGAGCCCCAGCCCCCGCCCCTCCCGCTCGCGTCGCTCTCCCTGGGGAGCATCACCTCGCCCTCGGCCGCCTTTGCCCTGGCGCCCGGGGTGCAGGCGTGCGTGCACGTGGGCCTGCGCGACCTCACCCTAAAGTCGGTCGGCGCCGACGCGCTCGTGGCGCTGACGAGCGCTCTGGCCTCGGCAACGGCGGCGGGCGAGGCCGCGCAGCTGCGGTCGCTGGTTCTCACCGACTGCGCGGTGTCGTCGCCCGCGGCGGCAGAGGCGCTGGCGGCGGCGATCGCGGGCACGGGGGTGGAGCGGGCGGCGCTCGTGCGGCTGAGGTACGCCGGGGGGGCGGCGTCAGCGTCGTCGGCGAGGGCCGGGAACGTTGGTGCTTCGGGAACGACAACCACAACAACAACGTCGGTCCCCAACCCCTCGGCCGTCGTCGCCGCCGTCGCCCTGCGCACGCTCGCCGCGCGCCTGCCCTGGTCCCCGCGCGCCCTCCGCGAGCTCGACGTGTCCGGCACGACGGCCCTGGCCGACCCGATCGCGGCGTCGGCGCTGGGCGCGCTAGCCGCGGCCGCCGCGCAGCGGGGGGGACTAGTCAAGCTGCGCGCGGCCGGGTGCGGCATCTCGGACGAGGGGATGGCGCGCTTTGCCGACTCGGCCAGCGTGTCGGTTCTTGGTGGTGGTGGTGCTGGGAGGAGGACCAGGGCTGGGGGAGTGCCAGGGGTGGCAGGGGTTGGAGCGGCGGGGGCGGCGGCCAGTGCTGCCGGTCGTGGCGGCAGCGGTGCCGCCGCGGGCGCGGGCGGGTGGGCCGCGCGGCTCGAGTTGCTCGACTTCTCCGACAACGCCGTGGCCGACCACGGCGCCGCGCGGCTCGCGCGCGCCTTGGCGCTGGCGGCCGCCGCCGCGCAGGCGCCGCCCCGCCTGTCCTCCCGCGCGTTGCACCAGCAGCTGCACCAGCCGCCGTCGGCGTTGGCGGCGCAGCCGAGCGGTGGCGGCGTTGCAGTCCCGGCCCCCAGCGTGCCGTCGCGGGGCCCAGGCTTGACGCTGGTGCTGAAAAACAACGCCGGGATCGGCGCGGCCGCGGCCGCCGCCCTTGGCGCGGCCATGCGCGCGGGCGTGGGGGTCACGCACCTGGACCTCTCCGGCACGCGCGTCGGGGCCGGGGTGGCCTCCTTGGTGGTCCCGCGGGGGACGACCGAGCCGCCGAGCGGGCTGCTTTTGGCGCTTGGGGGAGGTGGAGGTGGTGGAGGCGGCGGCTGCGGGACGAGCGGCGGCGGCGGCCTGTACGTCGGCGGCGGCGGCGACGACGGCGCGGCGGCCTCGTCCTACTGCTACTGCGACGCTTGGGAGCCCCCGCCGCTGCCCCCGCCCAGGGGCCGCCCCCGCCCGTTGGCGCTCGCGTCGCTCGACCTGTCGCGCTCGGGCGTGACCGACGCCGCGGCGCAGGCCCTGGCGCGGGGGATGGCCATGGGCCTGGTGCCCCGGCTGCAGCGGCTGGCGCTGAGCGGCAACGCGATCGGCGACCCGGGCGCGAGGGCGCTCGTCGGAGGGGCGGCGGCGGTGGTTTTGGGGGGGAGCGCTGGTGGGGGTGGCGGCAACGGCCCGAGCTCGGCCTCGGCCTCGTCAACCTCGGCCTGCCCCCTGCTCTCCGAGCTCCTGCTCGACCACAATCGCGTGCGCAGCGGCGGCGCCGACGCGCTCGTGAACTGGGCGCTCTCGCGCAAGGGCGTGCGCGACCTGAGGCTCGACCACAACCGCGTCGCCTCGCCGCTCGTGCTCTTCACGTTTCTCTCGGACGCGGCGCGGGTGCTGGCCGCCAGGCGGGGCAGGGCAATGGCGGTGGCGGCGGCGGCTGCTTCCGGAGCGCGGAGGCGGGGGCAGCAGCAGCAGCACGAGTGGCAGCCTGGAGGGAACGTCGACGAAGAAGAGGAGGCGCGGAGCAAGATGGCGCGGCAGGGCGGGAGCAGCGCCGCCACCACCCCCACGATGACCACCAGGGCGCCCGTCGGCCAGGCGTGCGCGGAGGACCGCCGCGCGGTCTCGGCGCAGCACGCGGCGCTGGGCGGCCTGCGGGCGTTCCTGGGCGCGGACCGGCTGGCGCAGCTGCTGACGAAAAAGAGGAGCGATGGTGGAAGGGGCGGCGGTGGTGGTGGTGAGGGGTCGGTGGTGAGCGGCGGCGGGGACGGCAACGGCGGCGGCGGCGGCGGCGGCAGCGGCTGCGACGCGGCATCGCTGGGAGACTGGGCGCTCGGGACGGCGGCGGGCTCCGGGACCGTCGACGAGGCCGCGTTTGCCGCGGGGGGTGGGCTGCCGTCCTCCCCGGGGCCGCCCGCTCCTGATTTCGCTTGCCCCCCCGCGCCGCCGCAGTTGCCGCCGCCCGCGGGCGACGCGGCCGCGACGGTGCGGGTGGCCGCGCCGGTCGTGGCGATGGCGGCGGCGGCGTCTGGAGGGGGCGGCGGCGGCAAGAAGGGTGGGGAGGAGGCGCTCGTGGCGGCCATGCGCACGAGCAGCTTGAGGTGTGGGGGTGGTGGTGGTGGTGGTGGGGCTGCTGCTGCGCCTGCGCCGGAGCGCGCGCCGTGGGCTTGATGATTTTTTTTGCTCCGGGGAGGCGAAAGCGGCGACGGGGCGCCGTTTGCGTCCAGAAGAGAGATAGGTGCCCGCCCCCCCTCTCTAGCACACAAACACACACAGCTTATTCGAACTTTTCTCCAGGAGCCTCACCCGCTCTCTGCCCCGTGCTCTCTTCTCCTTTTCTTGTCGGAAAACGTGAGTCGTTTTTTGCTGGGTTTCTGCCACGGTCAACAGCCGTGGGAATTCTCGCCCTAGTGACACTGGGCCCGCGCGCCTCTCCAGGGCCCCGCCCGCCCCCGCCCAAGCGCCCATTTTTGAGGCGAGGTCTCGATCTCTGGGAATACGGACTTGGCGGGCGAGGGGGAGGGGCGCGCCGAGGAGATGCGGGAAGAGGCGGACGAAAGTGTCGGCCAACTAACCACTCGGCTCGTTCCGCGACCGACCTCGCCGCGCGCATGCGCCCCCGCTTGAAAGTCCCCGGCAACTCGCGAGTACTGGACGTGCCTGGTACTCATGCACCAGCGCGGGCCGGTTCGGGGGGCTTGGAGGGGCGGGATGGGCGCGCGCGGGCCGACGGGGTGTTTGCGCAGCGCGGGGGTGTGGCTTGCGAGGGGGGGGCGACGACGCGACGCGGCCGCGTCAGTGGTTGGCGGCGCGGGCGCCTAGTCGATTTGCCATCCCCAGCTGATCCCACGCCCAGACAACACCGCACGCCTTGCTCACTGGCCCTCCTGCCCCCCTGTCTCGACAAAATAACCCCCACAGCCCCAAAACAAAAACAATGGACGCCGCCAAGGCCAAGGAGGCTGCCGCTGGTGCCGCCGCTGCGGGGCACAAGGCAGTGCAGGACATCCTCAACCACCCGTCCGTCCAGCCCCACGTGAAGAAGGTGCTCGAGTGCCCGCAGGTCCAGAAGGTGAGCATTTTGATGTTGGGCCGGGATGAGCTCAGGTTTTCTGGCTGCCGCCGCCGCTCACCCGCTTCCTCCCGCCCAAACCCCCAAAACCCCACAGGTCATGTCGGACCCGCGCGTGGTTGCCGCGTACTCCAAGCTTTCGGACCCGGCCGTTCAGCGCCACTTCCTTTCGGACCTTAAGCAAGTAATCGCCGGAGATCTCCATCTGAAGGATGCGGTCGTTGATTTGAAGGGGGTCCTGACCGACAAACACATTGAGGAGGCCAAGGCCGTTCCGACCGACAAGTAGCGCGGCGGCGACGGCGACGAGCGGCCCTGCAGGGGGCGGTGTTTTCCCCCTCTCCCAGCCCGCGCCGCCGATCTCCACCGTGCCCTGTCACCCTCAGCTGCGACCTTTTTTTTGGACGGAGGGGTCGAGTCGGATGAAGACGGGTTTTCGTCAAGGGGCGGGTCGGGATAAAGTGGCGCCGCTTCCCGCGGCACCGCCCCCCCCTGGCCCGCCCCTTGATCTTTCACCCTTCCCCCGGCCCCGCTCTTTCCTTTTTTGCAGACGCACGCGTGCGTTTGGATCAGGACGGCGATCCCTCGCCGCCCTATCTACCTCGCACCACCTGTGTAAAAGAAAAAAAGGAGCGCCATTGAAGAAAAAACATGCGCCTCAGGTTGAAGGCGGGGGGGAGGGAGGCGGGCGAAGTTCTCCAGCGAGGACGCCGAGGCCGGGGCGGCGGCCGGCGGTGGTTCTCTCTCTGGCCAGCGCTGCTGTCCTCCTCCTTCTCCTCGCCCAGCTTATGTTGCGGCCGCGGGATCGTGGCGCCGGGATTGCGCCGGCCTCGGCATCCATGGACCCCCGAGCCAAGCACCCCCCTCTCCACACCCCCGCCCGCCCGGTCGCCGCCGCCGCCGCTGCCCGCCCATCGCGCTCGCCCCCCCATCAGAAAGGAGGCCCACGCTCTCCCCCCCAAAGCCACATCTCCCCCCCAACACCCAGAGGAGTACTATCACCACACACACGGACCCAAGCCTTTTATCCAGACACGCGCGCGCGCGCGCCGTCTCTAGAGAAAAGCCCAACTCCCCCCCAAACCCTCTCCGCGCCGGCTCTCGCTCTCTCTCGCGCGCCGACCCGCCTCCCTCCCGCCCCGCGCGCCCACAATGACCGGCGCGCTCGCCGCCCAGGCGGGCCGCCTGCTGCTTCAGGCGGCGGCGCAAGCGGCGCACGGGCCGGAGGAGGGGGCGCACGGCGCGCACGACCATGGCGCGCACGCAGCAGCGGAGGCAGCCCTTGCCGCCTCCTCTGCTCCTGCCGCTGCTCCTCCTCCTCCCGCGGACGCCCACGAGGGCCACGGCCACGGGGCGCACAGCGGCGGGGGCGACGGCCAGCCCACGCTCGACCTGCGCGTCGCGGCCATCTTCTCCATCTTTGCGGGCGCGCTGCTCGCCGGCCTGCTGCCGATTTTCGTGCGCCGGCTCGCGTCGCCCGACGCGCCGCTCGCGCGCGCGCTGCGCACGTTTGCCGGCGGCACCATCCTCGGCCTGGCGCTGGTGCGTTCTTTTGCGTTTTTTTGTTTGTTTCGGGGCGCGCGCGCGCGTGACACCATCGACCGCGCCGCGCGAGTCGAGACGCGCCCGGCGGGCGGGCGGGCGGGCGCGAAGCGATCGAGGCGGCGGCTCTCGCCGCTGGCCGCCGCCGGCCGCCGCCGTCCGTCCCCCCCTCGCCGTCCCGGCGTCCCGGCAGCCGCCGTCCCCCCCCGCCCTCGCCAACCCCTCACCTCCCCCCACCTCCCCCCCCAAAAAAACACAAAAAAACCAAACCACAGGTCCACATCATCCCCGTCGCCATCGAGGAGCTCGGCGCCCTGAGCGTCGGCTACGAGCACCTGGGCGGCGTGGCGGTGCTCCTGGGCGTCATCCTATTACTCATCATCGACAGCACGGTCACCGCGCTCATGGCGCCCGCGGCCGTCAAAAAAGCGCTGCAGGCCGAGCGCGCCGCGCGCAGCAGCGCCGTGGCGGCCGCGGCGGCGGCCGGGGCCGACGCGGACGAGCGCGAGGCCGCGTCCCTGCCGGCCTGCGCCGCGGGCGACCCGTTCCACCACCACCACGTGCACACGTCGCCGCAGGCGGCCGCGCTCGACGCGGCGGCCGCGGCAGAGGCGGCGGCGGCGGCGGCCGAGGCCAAGGCGGCGCACGGCAGCCACAGCCACAGCCACCACCACCACAACGGCGACCTGGAGAACGGGGCGGCGGCTGCGGCCGCCAAGGCGTCGTCCAAAAAGGCTGCTCACCACGACGACGACGACGCGCCCATCACCCTCTGCCACCACAACCACGGCGGCGGCCACGGCCACGGCGGCCACAGCCACGACCACCACCACGACCACCACGACCACGATGAAACCACCACGGCCGACTACCACCACGCCTCGCAGCACACGCACCAGTGCCTGCGCTCGTCCAGCGCGCAGCGCTGGCAGCTGGCGGCGGCCGCCGACGGCAACACCCAAACCGCCCACACCGCCAACGAGCGCGCCGCGCGCGCCGCCGCGCTGCGCAAGGTCAAGCTCACGGTGGGGGCCTACGCCATGGAGCTCGGGTGCATCTTCCACAGCATCATCATCGGCATCGGGTTGGGCGTGGTGGTCTCGGGCCGGGCCTACGTCGCGACTCTGCTGGGCGCGCTGACCGTGCATCAGGCGCTCGAGGGCCTCTCGCTGGGCAGCGTCCTCGCGCGCACGGGCTTCTCCCGCCTGCACCAGTCGGCCATGGTCCTCACCTACAGCCTCACCACCCCCCTGGGCATCGCCATCGGCATCGCCGTCACGGGCGCGTACGACCCGGCCAGCAAGACGGCGCTGGCGGTGCAGGGGGCGCTCAACGGCCTGAGCGGCGGGATGCTGCTGCACATCGCGCTGTTTCAGATCGTGGCAGAGGAGTTTTCACGCGAGGACCTGCTCGCGCGCCCGCGCCTGCGCCTGGGCCTGTACACGAGCCTGCTGCTGGGCGCGGCGCTCATGTGCATCCTGGCGATCTGGGCCTGAGAAGAGGCAAAAGCGGTCCCGGGTGTGTGTCCTTTCCCCCCGCCTTGCCCCCGCCAAAAACCATTCTTTCGACGACGAGCAAATTGCCGTCCTCTTTTTTCCTCTCTCTTTCTTCCAGCCGGAACCAAAACAAAACACCACAAGGGCCAAGCCCCCTTCCGAACCCCAACCCTTTTTCGCCGTACTACTCCTGCCCCCCCCTCCCCCCTCCCGATGATGCGCCGCATTTCATCATATTGTTTTTGGCCCGCCCCGTCAAGACGACATGGCGACGACGGGCGACGGGCGACGACGCCCTCCCCGGCCCCCCGCCTCGTTCATCTGATGCCGCACGGCCGCTGTCTCTCTCTTTTGCCCCCCACAACACAAACCCCAACAACCCCAACCAATCCTCCCTGGTCCTGTACTGTATTAGGCCCGTTGAACAGGCGCGCGCGTGAACCGCCACCTCTTCTTCCCCCCCCCCCGTTGTCAAAAAGCCCACGGAACGGAAGTCTCGTCTCTCTCTCCCGCAGCCATCTGATCCATCTCGCGCCCGCCTCGGCGGCGTCCGACCTGCCTAGCGCCTAGAGCTGGGTCTCCTCGTGCCCTGAACGTGCGCCGATTTCTCGGGGCGAGAAGGGGGCGGGGCGACACGGGCGGCGCCAAGAGCGAGAGAGAGAGAGGTGAGAGAGAGGGAGGCGAAAGCCCTCTCACCTTCTCTCTCTGTGCGCGCGCCACACCCCAGCAGCCCCAAACACGCGTTTCAATGAAGACGACGACGATGGACCCCTTCTTCGCGGTGGGGCTCAAGTTCCCCGTGCACGCGCTGCAGCAGCAGCAGCACCACCACCATCAGCTCGAGCGGGCGAGCGACGAGAGTGACGCCGACGCCGACGCCGACGCCGACGCCGACGCCGACGCCACCACCACCGCGCCCGACCACCAAGACCCCCACACCGACACCCAGCACGCCGCCCTCGTCATCCCCGATCTGCTGCTGCAGGTGCTCGCGCGCGTCGACCCGGACACCCTCGTGCGCGGCGCGTCGCGCGTCTGCCGCTCCTGGCGCCTCGCCGCGCTCGACGCGTCGCTGTGGCGTCCCCGGCTCGACGCGCGCGTTTTGGCGGCGCTGCTGGAGGGCGGCGGGGGGCGCGGCGCCGCCGCCGTCGGGCCCGTGGGGGCGGCGGCGGGCGGTGCGCGGTGGGCTCCTCTTGCGGGGGACGTGGACGACGAGGACGAGGACGAGGGCGACGACGACGACGACCTGGCGCCCGATGGCGGCGGCGGGCGGAAAGCGCGCCCGCGCCAGAGGAGGAGAGACGAGCCTGGCAGCAGCAGCAGCAGCGGCGGCGTCGTAGAGTCGGCCATCCCGCCGCCGCCACCACCACCACCACCAGCCACGACCGACCCCATGCTGCTCCCGCGCCTCTACTTTGGCCTGTACCGCCGCAACTTCATCCGCAACCCGCGCTTCGTGCGGCGGCTCAACAACGGCAGCGGCGCCAGCGGCCTGGCCAGCCCCCGGCAGCAGCAGCAGCAGCAGCAGCAGGCGCCGGCAGCCGCAGCAGGCGCCGCCTCTCGCCGCCGCCGCAGCGTCAGCAGCGACGGCGGCGCAGCAGCAGCTTCGGCAGCCGCAGCAGCCGCCGCCCCGCCCACGGCGTGGACCGTGTCCAACAGCGGCGGGCCCCAGCCCGCGTGGGAGTGCCCCCCGCGGGGCCTGCCGCCGCACGTCTTCCCCCCGCCGCCCCCGCTGCCGCACCCCTCGACGTGCGGCGGCGGCCAGGGCGGCTCGGCGCTCTGGTTCCCGGAGGACGAGGGCGGCTTTGGCGGCTTCGGCGGCAGCAGCGCGGCCGGCGGCGGCGGAGGCGGCTTTTTCCACCGCCTGTTTGCGCAGCTGCTGGGCGGCAGCAGCGACGGCGGCTCCACAGCAGCAGCAGCAGCAGCAGCAGCAGCCGCCGAGCCTCGGTCGCCGCGGTCGTGGCCGACGCAAGTGAGCGGCAACAGGATCAACACCGCCGCCTCCTCTCCCTCCTCCCCGACCCCGCCCTCAACGACCCGCCCGCCCCCGACCCCCTGCCTCGCCTCCCCGGCCGCCGCCTGGTGCGAGGTCGCGCAGGTCGTCGACCTGCGCGAGGAGCTCGTGCGCCGCGTTCCCGGCCTGTCGCCCCGCGCGGCCGAGCGCCTGCTCGACTCGGGCCTCGCGCTGGGGCTGGCCGTGTGGGTGGCGGCGCCCGAGGGCGCGAGCTGCGCGGCGCGGCTGCTGCCCTCGTCGGCGTCGGCGGCGGCGGCGCCGCCGCCTGCGGGGGACGCAGGTGCCTCGTCGTCGTCTTCTTCTTCGTCTGCCGCCGGCGGCCGCAACCCCCGCGCCGCGGGACTCCTCAGCGGCGCCCTGTGCAGCAGCAACGGCAACGGCAACAACAGCAGCACCGCCGCCGCCGTCAACGCGGCCGCCGCGCGCACCTTTGGCGCGGGCCCCTGCCCCTTTGCGCTCTGCCTGCGGCTCGACGAGGGCGCGGGCCCCGCCTGCGGCGCCAGCCAGCCCCCGGCCAGCACCAATCCCTTTGCTGCGGCCGCGGCCGCGGGGGTGGGCGCAGGCCCGCCGCTCGGGCCCCCCACCATCGTCGTCGGCGGCGGCGGCGCTGGGGGTGGAGGAGGGGGAGCAGGAGGAGGAGGCGCGGCGGCGGCGGCGCCGCCGGCGGCTCTGGCCCTCAACCACCAAACCGCCGCCGCGGCCGCCGCCCCCCTCCACGACAACACCGCCCTTCTTCCCCCCGCCACGCCCGGCCGCTCCCCCGTCTTTAGCACCTTTGGCGCGTTCGTGCGGCGCCCCTCGGCCCACCACTTCTACTCGCGCCGCCTCGCGGCCGTGCCCGGGCAGTGGCGGCGCTTTGCCTACGCGGTGCAGGTGCCGCACGGGTGCCGGCGCGCGGTCGTGCTGCTGCGCGGGAGCGGGCCGGCGCCCGCCGGGGGCGGCGGTGTCGGCGGCGTGGGGGTGGGGGTGGTGGGGATGGGGGCGGTGGGCGGTGGGTCCGAGGGGGCGGCCGGAGGCGGCGGCGGCGGGTCGGGCGTCAAGTTCGCGTCGGCGCAGCTGTCGTTTTTGCCCGCGGGCGAGGTGGCCGCGTTTGGCGCCGACGAGTGCATCGCGGCATGGGAGGAGCGGCGGCTGTTTTGATTGCGATTGGTTGAGAGAGATTTTGTTGCTCGTGTTTCGCCGTCGGTCATGTGTGAAGTTTGGTTTGCGTCGTTCGTTCTATGGTGCGCGTTCTCTCCATTTTGGCGGGGGGATCGGATGGGCAAAAGGAAAGGGGCGGGGGGGGGGGCCGCGCGCGCAAGTCGTGCCGCTGCCGCCCGCCCGCTTTCGCCCGCCCCCCCCCCCTTCCAAACCCAGTCCTCCCCCAGTCCCCCCAAATCAATCCAAATCAAGCCGCCGCCCCCAGCACGTCCTCCTCCGGGAACACCACCGCCGCGATCTCCCCCGTCCCGGCGTCGCGCACCACGCTCCACACCGCGATCGCCTCGTACTCCCGCACGCACTGCGCCACGACCTCGTCCGACAGCCGCTCGAGCGCCACGGCCCCCTGCACGTCGGCCCACGACAGCTCGGCCTTGCGGTTGGCCACGGCATAGTCGCGCAGGCGCCGGTAGCACCGGCTCACGGGGTCCTCGCGCTGGCGGCGCGCGAGCTCGGGCTCGATGGACGCCTGCGACGCGCGCATGAGGGCCAGGGCCGCGTCCACGTCGGAGCGGGACACCGCCGTGTCGAAGCGCAGCTTGGCGACCGCCTGCGACAGGCGCAGGAGGCTCATCAGCGTGCGGGGGGTGACGTAGGACTGCCCCTCGAGGGCCTCGGCCTCCTTCTGGCGCAGGCTGACGTAGTGGGCGCAGACGTAGTCGGCGAGCTCGGGCGCGACGTAGGGCTCCTGGCGGCGGGCGAGGGCGATGTAGGCGCGCAGGACGTCCGGCGGGACGATGCCGCCGTTGTTGTTGGCGGTCGCGTTGGCGTTGGCGGCGTTGCTGCCGCCCGCCCCGCCGCCACCCCCACCAGCCAGCCCCTCGGGCGCGTCCACCACGCCCTGGTGCACGTTGAGGATGTGGCGCGCGAGCCGCGCGTCCATCTCCGGCTCCGCGCGGTCCAGCAGCAGCCACATCACGTCAAACCGCGACAGCAGCGCGGGCGGCATGTTGATGTTCTCCGCGGGCGTGCGGTGCGGGTTCCACCGCCCAAAGGCCGGGTTGGCCGCCGCCAGCAGCGTCGTGCGCGTGTTGAGCGTCGTCGTGATCCCCGCCTTGGCGATCGAGATCGTCTGCTGCTCCATCGCCTCGTGGATGTTGGTGCGGTCGGCCTCGTCCATCTTGTCGAACTCGTCGATGCAGCACACGCCCTTGTCCGCCAACACCAAGGCGCCGCCCTCGAGCACCAGCTCCTTCGTCACCTGGTTGCGCATCACCGCCGCCGTCAGCCCAACCCCGGACGACCCTTTCCCCGTCGTGTAGACGGCCCGGGGGGCCACGCGCGCCACGTGCTTGAGCAGCTGCGACTTGGCCACGCCCGGGTCGCCCATCAGGCACACGTGGATGTCCCCGCGCAGGCGCATGCCGTCGGGAAAGGAGCGGGGGACCCCGCCCACCATCTGCAGCAGCAGGACCTTCTTGACGTCGCGCATGCCAAAGATCTCGGGCGCGATCGACGCGGCGAGGCGGTCGAAGACGCCGCCCTCGCGGCCGAGGCGCTCGATGGCGGCCACGTGCTCGGGCGTCACCGCGTAGTCGGCGTACGAGGCCTTGCCGTGCTCGACGGCCATGACCTCGACGTGCGTGGACGTGAGGAGGCCCGCGCGCAGGGCCTTCCAGCCCGTGAAGGGCTCGGGCAGGAAGACGCCCGTGACGACGACGTCGTCGCCCGCGCGCATCTGGCGCGTCACCTCGCCGCGGAGGTGGAGCTGCAAGGTGCGGGGGGTGGCGCCCTCGGGGACCTCGTCCGCGCACTCCTGCAGGCGCACCTCCTGGAACTTGACGAAGCGCGAGCCGCGCGTCTGCATCTGCTTGGCGCCCGTGGCGGCGGCGGCGGCGGCGGCGGCGCGCGCGGCGGGGCCCGCGGCGGCCCCGCCCGCGGCGGCGGCGCGCGCGGCCGCGGCGGCGCCCGACGCGGCTCGGGCCGCTCCCCCCGGGCCACCCCCGGCGTCCAGCGGCATGAAGGTGCGCCCGACCACCTCCTGGTAGACCTCGGTCCCCGACTCCTCGTCCGTGTACGTGATGACCGACGCGAGCGGCTTGACGTCCGTCACGTGCGTCACCACCCCGCGCACGCGCACCAGCCTCCCCACGTCGCGCGCGCACACCTTGCGCATCCGCGTGACGCGGTGCGTGCGCTCGGCGTGCACGTAGCAGTCGTAGCGGCGCGTGAGGGCGGCCGGGAGGCCCCCCGCGGCGGCGGCGCGGGCGGCGGCGGTGGCGTCGCCCGCGGCGGCGGCCGTGTCGATGATGACGGCCGGGTTGTTGTTGTTGTTGCCGTCGGCGTCGGCGTCGGCGGCGTTGCCGCCGGCCGACGCGGCGGCGGCGGCGCGGCGGCGGGCGGCCGTGGCCGCGCGCTGCTCCTGGTCGGCGCGGCTCATCGTGAGCTGGTCGTAGATGTCGTGCGCGGGCGTCGTCGTCGGCTGCGGCATCAGGTCGTCCGCCGCCTCGCACAGCAGTCCCACGTAGTGCATCGTGTTGGCCTTGATGGCATCGACGAGCGCCACGCCCACGGCGCCGTTGGCGGCCCCGCCCGAGCCGTCGGCACCGCCGTCGTCGAGGAGGTCCTCGTGCCCCTCCTCGGCCTCGACCTCAAAGTAGGTGCGGAGGTCGTCGAGGTAGATGTCGAGGGTGCGGCGGGAGCGGTTGGAGATCTCTTGCTGTTGGTTTTGATTTGGGGGGCGGGTCGAGAGAGGCGGTGAGCGGCGAGCGGGAGAGAGAGCGGCGCGCGGCGGCGGCGGCGGCGTTTTTCGCGCCCTTCGCCCTACACGCGTCCGCGAGAAGGACGCACCAGCATGTCGATGTACTTGTGGGTGGGCTGCGCCGACCCCTCCTGCTCCTCGCGGAAGTTGAGCATGAACGTCTTGAGGCGGGCTGTGGGGTTTTTTGGGGGGGGGAAGGGGGGGGCGTTCGCCAAGTTTTTTTTTGAATGTGTGTGTGAGCAAAAGTCGTCTCGCCTCCGTTCCTGTTTCGGCCACAAGCGGGCGAACGCGCCCGGCTTGAAGAGACGCAGAACTCACACTTCTCGCGCTCCATCACGCTCCGCTCCGTCGCGGGCGCCGCCGCCATCGTGTCCGGGCGAGGGAGGTGACTGTAGG
Source organism: Mychonastes homosphaera (assembly GCA_009193075.1). Taxonomy (NCBI): domain Eukaryota; kingdom Viridiplantae; phylum Chlorophyta; class Chlorophyceae; order Sphaeropleales; family Mychonastaceae; genus Mychonastes; species Mychonastes homosphaera. The sequence goes on from VXJC01000006.1 coordinate 303,879, forward strand.
CGGGGCGGATGTTGTCTCTCCTTTTCAAATTGAACGCGCTTTCGATCGCGCGATTGTTCTTGCTTGCTTGTTCGTCAGGGGTCCAGGCTTGCTCTCGTGAGCAAAGAGAGTGTGTGGAGGGGGGGTTCGCGCACTTGTTTGTGTGAGCGTGTGTCTCGTGTGAGAGCGGGGCGCGAGGGGAGGTGGTGCTCGTTTTTTGGGGTGGGGGCGAGAGCGGCGGCGGCGGCGGCGGCGGCGGCGCGAGGCGACGGCGAGGCGAACCGAGACGCTGCCGCGCAGAGACAAGAACAAAGGGGCGGATCACTCCCCTTGCACACTCTCGCCCCGCCCTCCCCCATCACCAACTAGTTTGCATACGCACGCACGCACGAGAACAGAGCAGCCAGCCCCCATCGATCATTGCGTTTGAAGAGCAAGCAGCAGCAAAACACACAACCTCCTCCTCTTCCGACTGCGGGCGCGCGCGCCACGACACAAAAATGACCGCGGCTGCGCCCGAGCTCGGCCGGCTGCGCATCGTCGAGGACGACAGCGCACCGAGTACCTCGGGAGCAGCAGCACCAACAGCAACAACAACACCAACAAACCACCCCCTCCCGACCGTCCGCGCCTTCAGCGAGCGCGCGCCCGACGGCAGCGGCAGCGTCGGCGACTCCGTGGTGCTGCACTACCAGCTGGTCGACCTGGGCGCGCAGCTGTACGTGTGGGTCGGTGGCGGGGGCGCGGGGCTGCCGACCGTGCCCAACCTGCACTTTGCCATCCAAATGGCGGCCTCATCGTCCTCCACCCAAAAGGAGCCGGCCGTCGCGGCGCTGCTGCCCGAGCGCGACGCGGCGGGCAGGGCCGAGGCGCTGTCGCGGCGGCTGGCGCGGCGGCTGGGGCGGCCCGTGCTGCTGTCGTGCGCGCTGCCGGCCGGGTGCGACCCGCTGCTGCACGCGCTGGCGGAGCGGCGGCTGCTCCAGGAGCTCAAGGACATGGGGCTGTTGGGTGGTGGTGGAGCCAAGGCGGCGACGGGGGGGTGAAGGAGAAGAAAGCGGGGCGGCGGTGACAGGGCAAACGACGAGGGCACACACAAAAACACAACAACAAAGAGATGGAGCTCGCCGACGTTGTAATCTACCCGGTCAAGAGCCTGCGCGGGATCAGCGTACCTCGCGTCGCCGTCGAGAGGGAAGGTGAGAGAGCAGCAGCAAGACAGGCGCGAGCGACGATGATGGTTTCGGGGGGGGCTCTGGTGACCTCCCCCTCCCCCTCTCCCTCTCTCTCACCCGCCCGCCCGCCTCCTCCTCCCCGCCAAAAACAAACAGGCCTCGCCTTCGACCGCCGCTGGATGCTCGTGCGCGAGGACACGGGCCGCTTCCTGTCGCAGCGCGAGGTCCCGCGCATGTGCCTGATCCGCCCGGAGCTGCACCCGCTCGACGCGCCCGCGCTCGGCACGACCGCCGCCAAGCGGCTCAAAGACGCCGCGCTCGTCCTCCACGCGCCCCCGGGCGTCGCGCTGCCGCCGCTGCGCGTGCCGCTCGCCCCGCCCTCGTCAAACACCCGGACGGCCACGGTGTGGGGATTCACGGGCGACGTGCTTGATGAGGGCGACGAGGCGGCCGAGTGGTGCACGCGCGCGATCGCAGAGGCCGGGGGCAACGCCTCTTCTTCTGCCTCCCCTGCCCCGCGGCCGGCCGGCAGCAGCACCAAGCGCCGATTTCGGCTTGTGCGCCACGCCCCCGAGCTCAACCCGCGGACGGTCGACCCGACGTTTGCCCTCCCAGGAACTACCGTGGGATTCGCGGACGAGTTTCCCCTGCTCGCCGCCACCGAGGGGAGCCTGCGGGACCTGAACGCGCGCCTCAAGCAGACCGACCCCTCGGCCGCAGAGCTTAGCATGGCGCGCTTCCGGCCCAACCTGGTCTTTCGCGGCGGGGAGGCCACCGAGTCGCCGTGGGCCGACGACGGCTGGGCGCGTGTGCGCGTGAGCGGCGGCCAAGGACAAAAAGCCTGCGAGTTTGCCTACGTCAAGCCGTGCAGCCGGTGCAAGGTGACCACCGTCGACCAGGAGACGGGCGCGGCTGGGGAGCAGCCGCTGCCGCTCCTGCGCTCGTTTCGGTCCGGCGTGGCGCTCGGGTGGGACGCCACGAGGCCGTCGTTCAAGCACGCCGTTCATTTCGGGTGGAACGTGCAGCCGGTGGTGCCGGGAGCGGGGGAGGGGGAGAGCAGGGGCGGAAACGACGGCGGGTACGAGGCTTACACGGGCGAGGGGCCGCTGTGCATGCTCGAGAGGGGGGGCGGGGCGGAGGTCGTGGCGCGGCGGCAGTTTGAGTAGCAGGGATTTGTTTTTGTTACTGCGTCTCCATCAACCCCTCCCGCCATTCCTCCCCTCGGGCAGCATCAGCCCCAAGAACCGCCCCCCCACGCCATCCTTGCCGCCGCCGCCAAACGTCCGCTCCGCTGCCGCGCGCACTTGCTCCCCCGTCAGCGCCTCCAGCTCGCCCAGCTCGGTGAGCAGCGCGCGCCACCCGCCGGGCGACGTGGCCTCGTACGCCGCGAGCGCCCCGGCGAGGCCCGTGTTGCTCTGCGTCGCGCTCAGCAGGCCCACCTCGGCGCCCCGCTTGACGCGCGCGAGCTCGGCGTCGGTGATCCCCCCCTCCAGCAGCCGGTCGGCCTCGTCCTGCATGCGCCGGGCCAGGCGGCGGCACGCGCGCTCGTCGGCCGCCTGCCCCTCGGGCGGCACCGCCCCCGCCAGCGCCGCGCCCGCGTGCTTGTCCCCGGGCCACCCGGGCACAAGCGAGGCGCCCAGCGCCAGGCCCGGGCGCACGAGCGCGCGGCCAAAACGCGAGGCGCGGCCGGAGGCAAGGGCGTCGGACGCCGCCTCGAGCGCGACGGCCTCGCTGCCCGTAGAGGCGGCCAGCGAGGGGCGCGGGTAGGCGAGGTAGACCGCGGGCCCCGCGGCGCTGCGGGCGACGTATTCAGAGGCCGCGGAAAAGCGCGGGGGCGATTCCTCGCTCAGCAGCCGCTGCCGCTGCCGCTGCTGCTTGTTGTTGTTGTTGTTGTTGCCCCCTCCGCCGCCCGCGCCGTCGCCGTCTTCCCCCCCCCACACGCCAAAGTAGCGCTCGGCCATGGCCGCCACGCGGTCGCACGCGCGCGACGCCGATGACAAGGCGCCGCCCGCAGCAGCAACGACGACCGTCCCCGTCGCCGCCGCCACGTCGCCGACCACGGCCACGACGGCCGACTGGGGCAGGTAGCGCGCGCGGAAAAAGGCGGCGAGCTCGCGCCGCCCGACGGAAGCCAGGTCCTCGCGGTAGCCCAGGACGGGGCGGCCGTAGGGGTTGTCGCCGGGCGCCAGCTGGCGTGTCGCCGGGATGGCTGGGGACGACGACTGCGACGACGACGATGGTCCTGCTCCCGCCTCGGCCAAAAACGCCCGGTCGGCCATGGCCGCGACGTAGCGCCCGCGGGGCGAGGCGTCCACCCGCGCGCGCCGCTCCTCGGCCACGACCTTTTTCTCCTCGTGCAGCTGCCGAAACACGGGCACCGCCAGGCGCTCGCCCTCGAGCGCCATCCACAGCTCGAGCTTGTTGGCGGGGAGGCTGCAGAAGTAGCGCGTCTCGTCGTGGCTGGTGGCGGCGTTGAGGCCGACGGCGCCCGACGCCTGAAGGCGCGCGCCGTAGCCGCTCTCCTGGCTGGCAAAAGCCGCGGCGTCGGCGACGCAGCGCGCGAGCTCGGCTTCGAGCTTGGCGACGCGCTCGGGGAGGGCGGCGGGGCTCGAGTTGCTGTTGCCCCCGTTCCCGATGCTGTACCCCTCGACGCTCAGCCCGGCCTCGCGCCGCGCGGAACGCACGGCCTCGAAGGCGTCGTCGACGCGCTCGAGCGCCGCGCGCTCGCCCGCCCAGCTCGCCCCCTGCGCCAATCCCGTCCTCGGGGTGCCCTTGAACATCATGTGCTCCAGCAAATGAGCATAGCCCGTTTGGCCGTCGGGCTCGTCCCAAGCGCCGGCGTCGTGGTGGACGGTCACCGACAAAACTGGCCCATCCTCGGGGCGGGGGACGACCAGCAGCCGCAGGCCGTTGGACAGGGCGTACTCGCGCACGCGCGCCTCGAGCGACGCCGCCAGCGACGACGCCAGCTGCGACTGCTCCTGCGGGAGGAGGAGGAGCGGCGGCGGCGGCGGCGGCGGGTGGCGCGCGAGCGCGAGGGCGGCGGGGGTGGTCGCGGTCGCGGCGGCGCCGAGCGAAAAGAGGGCGTCCCGGCGCGTGGCTGGTGGAGGCGGCAAGAGGAGGCGGTGGTGATGGGAGTTGTGGATCGGCGCCGCGGCCTCGCGGGCCGCGGCGCCGATCGGTGGTCGCGACGGTGGTGATGGGAGCAGCATCGTGTCGGGACGCCTGTCTCCTCCCTCTCCCTCTCTCCCTCTCGCGCGCGCGCTGCGCCCGCGGCCAATCAGACCGGGTACTAGTGCAGGATCGTCGACGATGCGGAGGAGAGTGGATCGTTGGTGATTGGCGTTTGGTTGTGTGTGTCCGTGCGAGTGCGACGCGTGAGAGGGAGGGAGCACCGGGAAGAGAGGGAGGAGGAGGGGGGAGGGGGAGAGCGCCTCTCCAGCACCGCCGACTCTTTTGCTCGCTCTCTCTCCTCCTCTCTCAACCTCAGAATCCAATCACGCGCAACACACACACACACACACACACACAAACGCAGCACGCCAGTACCGCCACCCCTACGCCGCATCGACGCTCGCTCGTCTCCGCAAACACAGCGCGCGCGCGCCGACATCGAGAGAAGACCGCCCCCCCCCCCATCCGCCCGCCCCCCTCCACCATGGCGGAGGCGGCGGCGGAGGGCAGGCGGCCGCCCAAGGGGGACGAGCAGCAGCAGCAGCAGCAGCAGGAGGGCGACGCGCGCCCGCCGCGCAAGAAGGGAAAGGTGTGTCACGCGCGTCGCAGATTCCGCCGCCGCCCGCCGCCGCTCGGCGCCGCCGCTCGGCCGCTCGACCGCTCACGCCCCCCCCCCCCCCAAATAAACCCCAAACAAACCAAAAAACAACAGCACGACAAGCCCAAGCCCTGGGACCACGACGGCATCGACCACTGGGCCCCCGTCCCGGCGTGCACCGCCGAGGACAACCCCTCGGGCATGCTCGAGGAGTCGTCCTTTGCGACCCTGTTTCCTAAGTACCGCGAGCGCTACCTCCGCGAGGCGTGGCCCGCGGTCACCCGCGCGCTGAAGGAGACGGGCGTCGCGTGCGAGCTCAACCTGGTCGAGGGGACGATGACGGTGCGCACGACGCGCAAGACGTACGATCCCTACGCGATCATCAAGGCGCGCGACCTGATCAAACTGCTCGCGCGCTCGGTGCCCGCGGCGCAGGCGCTGAAAATCTTGAGCGACGACGAGATGCACTGCGACGTGATCAAGATCGGCGGGCTGGTGCGCAGCAAGACGCGCTTCGTCAAGCGTCGCGCACGGTTGCTGGGACCGGGCGGGTCGACCCTGAAAGCCCTCGAGCTGCTCACGGGGTGCTACATCCTCGTGCAGGGCAACACGGTCTCGGCCATGGGGTCGTTCAAGGGCCTGAAGGCCTGCCGCCGGGTCGTCGAGGACTGCATGCGCAACGCCGTGCACCCGATCTACCACGTGAAGGCGTTGATGATCCGGCGCGAGCTCGCCAAGGACCCGGCGATGGCGGAGGAGTCGTGGGACCGCTTCCTGCCGAAGTTCAAGGCGAAGAACGTCAAGCGGCGCAAGCCCCTGAAAGTGCGCGACCGCAAGGCGAAAGAGGACACCCCCTTCCCGCCGGCGCCCACGCCGCGCAAGGTGGACCTGCAGATCGAGTCGGGCGAGTACTTTTTGTCGGGGAGGCAGAAGCAGGCGCGGGCCGAGGCGGCGGCGGCGGAGCAGCAGGCGCGGCGGGCGGACGAGGCGCGAGCGCGGCGCGAGGCGGCGTTTGTGGCGCCGAGCGAGGAGGGGAAGAAGAAGGGCAAGGAGGCGGGGGGGGACAACAACAAGGGCGGGCAGCAGACGCCGGGCGGCGGCGGCGGGGGAGAGGACGTGCGCGCCCTGGCCGCGTCGCTCAAGGACAAGGGCGCGCGCCGCGAGGCGGCGCGGTCGGCCGCCGAGGCAGCGGCGGCGGCCTCGCCCGCGACGCCGCGGGGCGAGGCGCTGGGCGCGTACCTCAGCGGCAGCGGCGGCGGCAGCGGCGGCAGCGGGAGCAAGAAGGACAAGAAGAAGGCCAAGCGGCGGCGCGGAGAGGAGGAGGGGGGCGGCGGCAGCGAGTGAGAGCGCATCGTCTCTCGAGTTCCGGTTTAAAAAACAAAGAGCATAAGCAACAAAAGAAAAAAGCAAGCAAGAGATTTAAAGAGGGGGGCGCGCGGTTTGGCGATCAAGCGAGAGAGAGAGCGGGGGCAGAAGTCGGGTGACCGCCCGCCACCAACCAACCCCCTTTCTCCTCCTCCTCCTCCTCACCTCAATCCTCCAAGTAGGCCGCCGGCCCGATCAGCCACGCCGCGATCGCCAGGTAGAGCATCGCCGCGAACCCCACAGCCGCCTCCCCCCGCTTGGCGTCGCGCACGTCGACGACGACCACCTCATCGTCGTCAGTGGGCTCGGGGGCGCCGGGGCCGAAAAGGGGGGCGGGCGCCTTTGCGCCACCCTTGCCTCCACTCGCCGCCCCACCACTGCTGCCGCTGAGGCCCTCGGCCCACGACCCGGGGGAGAACAGGGCCGCGAGCAGGCCGCCGGGGCCGCCGCGGCCGCCGCCCGCGCCGCCCGCGCCGCCGCTGCCGCTGCTGCCCGTCGCAGCGGGCTTGGTCTTGTTGTCCGCCGGCCTCTTGGCCTTCAGCTCGCCGTCCTTGTTGTGGTCGATGCGCCGGCGCGCGAGCTCGTACGTGGGGCTGAACGCATAGCCCAGGACGCACCCGGCCAGGGCGCCCACGGCCAGCCCGGCCACGGACACGCCGCCGTCGCCCATCTCGCCGCTCAGGCTGTCGCCGCCCCCGCCCGAAGCAAAGGCGTCAACTAGGGCGCGCAGCGCGGCGCCTCCCGTCCCCGCCGTGCGCACGAGCGCCTGCACGTCCCGGGGCACGAGGAACGACGCGCTGTAGCCCATGAACAGGTCGACCTCGGCGGTGGTGAGGCCGCCCGGGTCGTCGTGCAGGGGGTCGTCCTCCTCGCCGTCGAGGCTGCCGCTGATGCTGCCGCTGAGGTTGCCGTAGCCGCCGACGTTGAGGCCGCCGGCGCGGGTGGCGGCGGCGGCCGAGGCGGCGGCGGCGTCGGCTGCGGCGGCCGCGAGGAAGGCGGCAGAGGCCGGTCCGTCGACGCCAGGGGTCGTGCCGGCGGCTGCTGCTGCTGCTCCGCTTGCTTGCCGCTGCGAGGCGCCGCCGCCGTCCTCCTCGTCCACGCTGCTGCTGGCCGCGGAAGCGGCCGCCGCGGCTGCCGCGGCTGCGGCGGCCGCCGCGGCAGCGGGCGACACGACGGGCGCCGCCTTGCGCGAGAGCGAGAAGGACGACACGACGACGGGCAGGAGCGCCAGCGGGTTGTCCGCGACGGCGGCCGACGCCACCGCCGCCACGGCCGCCTTTTCCTCGGCCGTGCTGTTGGGGCTGAGCTTGCTGACGGCCGCGACCGCCTTGAGCGTGCCGACCCCACCAGCTCCCTCGCCATCTGCAGAAGAAGACGACGACGACGACGACGCGGCAGCAGCAGCAGCGTCGGCAGCGTCGGCCGCCGCCACCGCGGCCGCCAGGCTCCCGGCCGTGCCGGCCTCGACTAGCGGCCGGAGCCCAAGCCAAGGCGGCAGCGGCCTGTTCTCGGCGATCCGCTTGCGCAGGGCCTCGACCGCCGACTCGAACCGCCAGTTGCGCGCCGTGTGCACCAGAAGCGCGCCGACCATGCCGGCGACCGCGGGCGCCGGGCCCTGGGTCACCAGGCGGGGGAGGCCGTCGGCGCCCGCGGTGATGGCCGCGGGCAGCGCGGCGTCGGCGAAGCCGCCCGCGACGGCCGAGAGGGCGTACGTGGCCCAGAAGAGCTCCGGACCGAAGATCCCCTCGAGCTCGGCGCCCAGCGTGAGCATGGCCACGAGGTACAGGCCCAGCTGGTAGAGCGACTCGGTCGCCGCGAACGACGACGTGAACAGGCGCAGCACGTCGCCCTCGGCCACCGCCGCGTGGTCGTTGGCCAGGCGCAGCACGACAGAGTCGGCGGCGTCGGGGCCGAGGAGGTTTGTGGTCGCGAAGAAGGCGGCGTAGGTGCCCAGGGTCACGTAGTAGAGGACCGTGGAGATGGCCGGGCGGGCGCGGGGCTCGGCCAGGTCGACGCGCTGGGCCGGGGGGACGGGGCGCTTGATTTCGTCGCTGTTGTTTGCGTCGGTGGCGGAAGGAGCGGCGGCAAACGGCGAGGGGCGCGCCAGCGCCGGCGCCGTCGCGGCGGCGTCGCCGCTGCTCACCCTCGCCGCGCCGCCGCGCGCCTGCCCCGCCGCCGCCTCTCTCCTCCGCACGCGCGCGCGCAGCAAGGGGATCTGCGGGGCGCGCAGCGTCCGGCACAGCGCCGGGGGCCGCTGGGGGCACAGCCCCGCGGGCGCCATCCTCCCTTGCTTTTTTTGTGGGCGAGAAGGGCCCTCTCTTCTTTCTCTTTTTCGGTCCGCCGGCTTTGCTTGAATCGATGGCGATGGGGGGGATGCGAGGGGAGCGCTTGAGGACGTAGGGGGTGGACAAAGCAAGTGAGATGTCTAACGGGGGCTAGGGTTGACGGCGATGTCGGCCTCGCGAGTGAGGGCGTTGCTTCCTTTTGGGGAGTGGGGGGAAAGAGAGGTGGGGGAGGGCAGCAGCGCCGCGAGCGGGCGGCAACCCCCCGCTCTAGGGCATGGTGATGGTGCTTTCGGTGCTCTCTGTTCCACTAAAACGCGACTACTACAGCAAACGACTACTCCAACAACCGCCGCCGGGGCGGGCCCCGTCCCCCGAGGCCGTCGTCCATCATCATCGGCCCGCCCCGCTTGAGGCCGCCCCCGCCGCCACCGTCGCTGCTGCCGCCCCGGCCGCCGCCGCCGCCACCCTCGGCGGCCGCCACGGCCGCGGCGATGGCGTGCGGCGAAAAGTCGGCCTGCAGCAGGGCGTGCGCGACGGCCATGGGGTCGGGCATGGGACCGTCAAGCAGGTGGGGCGGCGGGAGGGCGGCCAGGAAGCGGCCGACGGTGGGCGGGTAGCCGCTGACGGCCACAGGGGCGCCGCCGCAGCCCCCGCTGCCCGCGCCGCCGCCTTGGCCTCCGCCGCCGCTCGCGGGGCTGTGCGGCGGGCCCAGGCCGGCCATGGCCCTGGGCGGCGGGGGAATGGGCGGGTAGCCTCCTGATCCCCCTACCGCACCCGGTCCGCCCCTGCTGCCGCCGCCGCCGCCGCCGCCGTCCTCCTCACCACCACCACCGCCGCCCTCGTCTCCTCCCCAGCCGCCCTCGCCGCCGCCTCCAAAGCCCCACCCTGGCCCCGCCGCGCGCTCGACCTCCCGCCGCTCGGCCGCGCTCGCGAGGGGCGCGGCGCCCTCGCATGCGTACCGCCGCAGCTGCAGCGCGAGCGCGCACCGGTCGCCCTCGCCGCGCGCGCGGTCGGCCGCCGCCGCCGCGGCCGCGGCGGTCCCGCCCGCCCCGCCCGCGTTGCCGGCCTCGGCCGCCGCGCGCCCGAGCGCCTCGCGCGCGCGCCGCTCCACGCGCAGCACGGCGGCCAGGTCGGCGCCGCGCTCGCGCTCGAGCGCCGCGTACGCGGCCCACACGCGCCGGGACGACCGGCACGCCGCCTCGGTCGCCAGGGCGCGCTCGAACAGCGCGCGGCAGTTGGCCGCGTCGCCAGAGTCGGACAAAAACCTGCTGTAGCACAGCACGTACTCGGGCGCCGCGGCGATCTCGGGCACCTCGAGGCCCTTCTCGAAGATGCGCCGGGCCACCTCGGCGCCCGAGGGCCCCCCGTGGCGCCACTCGAGCAGCGCGGCCTCGCCGTAGACGCGCCAGGGGCAGCGCGCGGAGCGGCGCGCGCGCACGAAGAGGCGGCGGCAGGCCGTCAGGTCCTCGGTCCGCCGCAGAAAGGCGAGGTAGGCCGACCAGGCTAGGGCCGCCTGGTCCTCGGGGAGGCTGTCGAGCAGGGGGCCGCCGGCTGGGGCCGGGGGGGTGGTCGGTTTGGTGGTGGTGGTGGTGGTGGTGCCGTCGGCGGCACCGCCTCCTGCCGACGCCGCCTGCGCTTGCGCCGCCGGCTCCAGCTGGCAGACGAGCCCCTCGTACACGGCCTTGGCGGCGTCGGGGCGGCCGCGCGCCTCCTCGGCGTCGGCGAGCGCAAAGTGCAGCAGCAGGCAGGCGGGGAGGGCGGAGACCCCGCGCCGCAGCAGCGCGACGGCGGCGGCGGGGTTGCCCCCTGCTGCTGCGCCCGCCGCGCCGCCTCCGTCGCCTCCTCCTCCTCTGTCGCCGCCGCCGCCCGCCGCCTCGCCGGCCCCCGACTCCTCCGCGTGCCACCGCGCCGCCTGCAGCCACCACTCCGGGCGGTGCAGCGCCACCATCAGCGCCTGGTCGTACGCCAGCGACACGCGCGCGGCCAGGGCCGCGGGCTCGAGGCGCTGCGGGTTGGCGCGCTCGAATTCGACCAGCGCCGCCCACGCGCCGCCGCCCGCCTGCAGCCCCGCCTGGCGCTCGAGCGCCTGCCTCTGGGCCGGGGGCCCCGCGACCTGCCCAGGGGGAAAGGCCAGGCAGCCAAAGTCGATGGCGTCGAGGCGGCGCTTGCGGTCGCGGTAGCACACGCGCGCGGCCTGGAAGCGCGCGCGCTGCTCGGCCAGCACCTTGGCGGCGGCCGCCTTGGCGCCGGCGCCGCCGCCGATGGCGGCGGCCTGGCCGTTCTCGAAGGCCTCGTACTGGCGCCAGACGGCCTCGAGGCTGTGCGTGGGCACGGCGATGGCGCGGTGGAAGACCTCGCTGTCGGTGTTGTTGTTGGTGGTGGTGGTGTTGTTGTTTTTGGGGGGTGGTGAGAAGAAGGGCAAACAAAAAAACCGACACGGGCGGCGGCTGATGGAGCAACGACAACCCCCGAAAAACAAAACAAAAACAACTCACCGAATCGACCGCGCGCGCTCGGCCTCCTCGTCCCCGCCCACCAGGCCCGTCGAGAAGAGCGCCAGGTACTCCGGCGTTCCCGGCTTGGGCGCCTGCAGCCACGCGAGGTACTCGAGCCAAAGGGGGCCCGCGCCCGCGTCCTGCCCCGCGGCCGACAGCGCGTGCTCGAACGCCGCTCGCGTCTCGGCCATCGCCTCGACCCCGCGGGAGTCGTTGGCGCGCCGGATGCACCGGAGGTACAGCGCGTAGAGGTCGGCGGTCGGGCACGAGACGAGGCAGCGCGCGAACAGGCGCTTGGCCGCGTCGGGCCCGGCCCCGCCGCTCGGCGGCCCGCCCAGCTCGAGCTCTGCCCACCGCGCCCACAGCTGCGAGGCCGTGGGAAAGAGGGCAAGGACGTCCTCGTAGACGGCGCGCAGGGCGTCCGTGAGCACGGGCTGGGCGCGCAGCTCGTCGGCGGCGGCGCGCCAGGCGGCGGCGTCGTACGGTTGGTGTTGTTGATGGGGTTGGTGTTGCTGGGCGGCCGATGTTGTCGTTGCGCGGTGGTCGGCGGCGGCGACGCGCGCGCGCAGGTCGCGGACCTGGAATTGTTTGGTTTGATGAGAGAGAGAGAGGGCGGCGCCGCCGGGACATCATGAGGAGGAGATGCGTATAGAGCACGCGCGAGACGTCCGCGGGACGGCGGTAGGATGGAGAAAGAGAGGAGAGAGAGACGGGGCGCGTTACAGGCAGGCGTCTTGCTGCTTGCTGGTGTTGTTCCCCTCTCTCCCTTTTGCCCCGCGCGTGGCTCTTCTAGTCCAGAGCGCGCACACAACGCAACACACACGCGATGACACTCACCCTCGCCGCGAGCGCGGCCACCTTGGGCCCGCCGCCGACACCCCCTTCTCCGCCGCCGGCGCGCATGATGGTGATGGTGGTCGGAGAGCGAGAGCTCTTCTCTCTCCGCCTCCTTGCTGATGGGAATGGCGCGCGCCGCGCGCGCGTGGGGTTGGTGTTGTTTATTCGGGCAGTTGGGGTTGCGGCGTCGTGATCATGTCGTTGTGTGGTTCTCGCGCTCTCCAAAAGTTGTGAGAAGTCGCTCGCCGAGGGGCGCGCGGCCGCGTCTTCTCCCTCGACCGCGCGTCGGCGTCGGCGACGGAGCGGGCGCTTTTTCCGGCAACGGCGAAGCCCGTCCTCTCCTCCCCGCGCCCCCTTCACCTCCCCTCCGCTGCCCCCAGTCCCGCGATCCTCAATCATCAGACGCACCCTCCCCGCTTCTCCTCGGACCCGCATTTTCACCGCACGCTTGGATTGTCGCCTGGTGCGATTTCTCCCGAAACACAACAAAACCCAACCAACCCCCAAAAGTTCATCGCGCGTCCTTCCGCGACCCCGCACTAACCCCAATCGCGTGCCAACCGACCTAACCTCTCATCCCCGATGCAGCCGCTCGCGCGCGCGGCGTCTCCCGGAGCCGCGGGCTCCCGAAGACCGGCGGCGGCGGCGGGCGCGATGCTCCTCGTCCCGCCGGCGCCGACGCCTACGACGACGACGCTGGTGATGCCACGCCACCGCCTCGGCCGCTCTCGCGCCCCGCTCCTCGTCTCGGCCTTCCAGCAGCCGGGCCGGCAGCAGCAGCAGCAGCAGCAACAACAACAACAGGAGGCGCCGCTGGCGCTGTCCCCAACAAAGCAGCCCCCGACAAAGCAGCCCCCACCTGCATCAACCCCCCCGGCCGCCCAGGCCGTCGCGCTGCTACGGCTCGTGCAGCCTCTGCTTACGCGGCTGCCGCCCGGCGCGCTCGTCGCCGCCCTCGGCCTGGCCGCGCGCGCGGGCGCCCCGCCCTCGGCCGAGTGGCTCGAGGCGTGGACGGACGCGGCCGAGGCCTCGGGCGCCCTGGCACCCTCGCGGCTGAGCCCCGCGCGCGCATGCGGGCTGCTGGCCTCGCTGGCGGCGCTGGCGCCCGTGCTGCGCGCGCGGCGCATGCGGCCCCCCGAGGCGCTGCTGTCGGCGCTCTACTCGGCGAGCGTGCCGCCCTCGGCCGAGTTTTTGGTGGTCGGGGGTGTTGTTGCCCTACCCGAGTGGCCTTCGAGGCCGGCGGCGGCTCTCGCGGCGGCGGCGGCAACAGCGGACCAACAAGAAGACGACGACAACGTGCGCTGGCGGCCGCACTCGCCCGGCGGAGGCCCGAGCGCCAACGCAGCGTCGTCTGCTGCTGCTGCTGCTGCAACTTCTTCCTCGTCGCCGTCGTCGTGGTCCGAAGCCGCGCGCGTGCTGCTGCAGTACGGCCCCGACGAGCGCGCGCAGGCCGCGGCGGCCGCGGCCGCCCTCATCGCCGCCGCCGCCACTGCCGAAGCGACGCCGACGGCCACAACAGCAACGACGACCCCGGACTCGGCCGCGTCGGCGCTCGAGGCGGCCGCGTCGGGCGCGGCGGGCGCGTCCCCGTCGCAGCTGCTTGCGGCCATGCAGGCCGCGGTGGCGCTGTCGTCGTTGTCGTCGTCAGCAGCAGCAGCAGCACCCGTGCCGCCGCCGCCGCCTCGCGCCATTAGCCGTGCGTGGATCGAGCTGCTGGGCTCGTCCCCGGCCGCGCTGCGCGACCTCGGCCCGGAGGGGCTCGTCGCATTCGTGCGCGCGACCGCCGACCTCTCCGCGGCGGCGCGCTCGGGGGGCGGCAATCCGTCGTCGTCGTCGCCATCGCCGCTCTCGCCCTCGTTCCTCCTGCCGCCGCCGCCGCGCGGGATGCGGTGGGCGCGGCGCGTGGCCGACGCGGCCGCCGATGCTGCCGGGGCTCTCGGGCCCGAGGCCGTCGCGCGCCTGGCCGCGGGCCTGGGCGACGTGTTTGGGGGGCTTACGGCGGCGGACAGCAGCAGCAGCAGCAGCAGCAAAGCCGCCGCCGCCTTTTGGCGTAGGCTGGTGTCGCGCGGCGCCCTGCCCCGGTCTTTGCTGCTGCTGCTCGCGTCGCCGCCGAGCACCTCGGCGAGAGCGTCGTCTTCTTCTTCTGCGTCTTTCGCCCAGCGGCGCGGCGCCGCGGTCGTCGAGATCCTGCAGCTGCTCGCGTCGGCACGCGAGGCGTCGGCGCGGCTGGGCGCGGCCGTCGACGGGCGGCAGCGGTGGCACCGCGCGTCGGCCCTGGCGGATGATGATGATGATGATGATGAGGATCGTGGCGGTTATGGCGAGGTCAACTACTCCGCCGCCGGGAGCGGGAGCGGGAGCGAAAGCAGCGGCAGCGGCGACATGCTGGCGGCGGCGCTCGAGTCGGCGGCCGCCGCCACGGCTTTCTCGTCGCCGCCACCGTCGTCGCCATCGCAGCAGCAGCAGCAGCAGCAGCAGCAGCAGCAGCAGCAGTCCCCGGACCTGCCGTTCGAGCTGCTCGCGCGCGCCCTCGACGCCTTCACGCGCCTGGGCCACCGCCTCCCGCGGCCCTGGCTCGACGCCTTCGTGCAGGGGGCGCTCAAGGCGGAGGCCGAGCGCGCCTCCGCCGGCGCCGCCTCCTCTGGCGGCGGGCTCGCGCCGTCGCTGGCGCGGGGCCTCGTGCGCGACCTCCGCCTGCAGGGCCGGGCGCTCGGGTCGGTCGCGGCCGACGCCCACGTCCTCGTCCACGCGCTCGGACCCGCGCCCCCGCCCGCCGCGGTCGCGGACGTGGCGTTTTTGCTGGCGCTGGCGTCCGAGGAGGAGCAGGAGGAGGAGGATGGCGGGGGGGTCGCGGCGGCAAGTGGTGGCGGCAGCATCGGCAGCAGCAGCAGCGGCAAGGCGGGCTTGCTCTCCGCCGCCGTCTCGCGCGCGCTCGAGGCGTACGCGTCTGGCGCGGACGATACAAACAGTCCCGCTCCTCTTCCTCCTCCTCCTCCTCTGGCCCCGCTCGCCCGCCTCCTGTGGGCGAGCGCGCGCCTGGGCCTGCCGCTCCCGGCCGCCGCCCTGGCCGCCGCCGAGGCCGCCGTCAAGGGGGCGTGCCTGAGTAGGTTGTCGCCGTTGAGGCCGGCCGGCGGCGGCGGCCATCAGGCCCGCCGCGGTCAGCACTGCTTTGACGGCTCTTACAGCAGGGGCTGCGAGGAGGAGGAGGAGGAGGGTTATATGGAGCGCGACGACGACTCGCTCTCCTCGTCGTCGTCGTCGTCTTCCCCGCTCTTTTCGTCGGCGGGCGGCGAGGTGATGGCGCTCATGCTGCCGCGGGCGGGGGAAGAAGACCCCGCTGGGCAGCGGCAGCGCACCGCTCCCGCCTCGCCGCCGCGCAGCGGCGACGTCGCGCGCTGCGTGGCCGCGCTCGAGGACCTGCACGAGCAGCAGCAGCAAAGCCGGGAGGAGAAAGACGAGGACGAGGCGGCGGCGGCATTTGCTGCGGCCGGCCACGCCGCGGCCCGCGCCCCGCTCTTCCTCCGCGCCTTTGGCGCCGCGGCCGACCCCGGGGCCGCCGACGCCGCCGTGCTGTTCGACGCCCTCGCGCGACGCGCCGCGCGCACGGCGCGGCCCCTCGGCGGAGTCCCTTTTTCCTCCTCCTCCAAGGCCGCCGCCTCTGCAGCAGGGGAGCACGCGGCCGCCGTCGACGCGGCGCTCTCGGCGGCGGGGCTGGTGTGGTCGGAAGGGGCCGGTGCTGCTGCTGGTGGCGGTGCCTCTTCTTCTTCCCCACCCCCACCCCTCCTCCTCCTCCTCGAGCACGTCCCGACGCGCGAGCTCGCCATGCTCGCCTCGGCCCTGCCCCACCTGCGCCCCTCCCCTTGTTCTGCCGCCCGCGCGTCCACCGCGCTCCTCGCAGCCATGACGCCGCCCCGCCTGTCGGCCGCGTCAGCGCGCGAGCTCGTCGCGCTGGCCCGCGGGGCGGCCGACCTGGTTGCGCTGGGGGCCGATGCGTCATCGGCGGCGGCGGCACTGCCGCCGCTCGAGCAGCAGCAGCAGCAGCACCAGGGCGGCTATCTGGCCCCGCTGCCGCGCGGGTGGCTCGACGCGCTGCTGGAGCAGGTCGCCGAGCGCCTGCCGCCCGCGCCGCTGTCGACGGTCGCGGCGGCCGTCGTCGCACCTGTGGCGGCGGCGGCGGCGGCGGCAGCGGCTGGAGAGGGCGCCGGTCGAGGAGGCCTGGCCGCTGCCGGCCCCGCCCCGCGTGCGGCCTGGCGGCGTGGAGCTGGGGATGGGCGGGACGAGGCACGGGGGGAGGACGGCCGTGCTGCGGTGGTGGCGGCGGCCGCGCGGCGGCCCCCGACCTCCACCACCTCGAGCGACGAGGAGGAAGAGGAGGAGGAGGAGGAGGAGGTTCGGGGCGTCCCGTCGGACGCCCAGCAGCAGCAAAAACAGCGCCGCCGCCACCGCCGCCGCCGCCTGCTCTCTCCCGCCGACGCCGCGCTGCTCCTCGCCGCGCTCGCCGACCTGCGCGACTCGGGCGCCGTGCGCGGGCCCCGCGACGCCGCGCGCCTGGGCGACGGCCTCGCGCGCCTCGCGGCGGCCGTCACGTTTGGCGCGGCGCGCCTCGCGCGCCGCGCCGAGCTCGAGGAGGCGGCGGCGGCGGCAGCGGCGGCGCGAGGTCGCGGCGGCCGCGGCGGCCGCAGCAGCAACAGCAAGCACGGCGGTTCCCTTCAACACCACCACCACCAAGCCCCGTCGTCGTCGGCGCTGGGCGGGGCCGACGCGCTCGCGCGCGCGGCCATGTCGCTCGCGCGCCTCGGCGTCGACGTCTGCAACCGCGCCGCCGTCGACAGCGTGGTCGAGGCGCTGCTGTCCCCGCCCCGCGCGGCCGCCGGGTGGCCCGCCTCGTCGCCGCCCCGCACGCGCCTCGCGGCCATGAGCTCCCCCGCGCGCGCGCGGCTGCTCGAGATGCTGCTGCTGTCCTGGTCGTCGTCGTCCTCTTCTTCTTCTTCTGCGGCGGCGGCGGCGGCGGCAGCGGCGGCGAGCGGGGGCGCGGCGGCGACGCCGGACCCGCCCCCGCCCGCCCGCCTGCGGCAGCTGCAGCGCCAGCTCGCCGCGTGCCGCGCCGCCTCGGCCGCGGCCCTCTCGCCCGTCCCGGCCCAGTGCCGCCCGACCGCCGAGGAGCTCGAGCGCGCCGTCTTGCTGGTGTGCGGGCTCAATGGCGGGGGCGGGGGCGGTGGCGGCAGTGGCGGCAGTGGCGGCGGAACCGGCCGGCCCGCCGGCGCCGCCGCCCCTCCCGTCGAGCCCGCCCTCATGCGCGCCTACTTTGCGGCGACGCGCGACGAGGCGGCCGTCGTGGCCGAGGCTGCGGGTTTGGAGGCCGGGTTTGGAGGCAAGAGGACGACGACGCAAGGGCACCACCACCACCGCAAGGGCGGCAAGCACGGGCGCGTGGCGGGGGCGGCGGCGGCGCAGGCAGAGGAGGAGGATGATCCCGCCGCGGCGGTCGCGCCCTCGTCCTCGTCGCAGCCGCCGCTGGCCGTGCCGCTCGAGCGCGTCTGCGCGCTCGTGTCGGCCCTGGCGCGCGTCATCGTCGTGGCCTCCTCGGCGTCCTCGGCGGCGGCAGCGGCCGATGCCGACGCGCCGCCGCCGTCGTCGCCGCCCTCTTCCCCACGCAGGCGGGGCAGCAGCAGCAGCAACAAAAAGCCGCCCTCCGGCGCCCCCGACTTGGCCGACCTGGGCGCCGCCGCTGCAGTCCCCGTCGACTGGAGCGCGGGCAGCAGCCGAGGAGGAGGAGGAGCAAGTGGAGGCGGCGCCGGCCGGCGCCCCGGCGGCGCCGCCGCCGCGGGCGGGCCCGAGCTCGTCGACGCCGTGTGGCTGCTCGACGCCCTGGCCGCGGCGGGCGGCGGGCGGCGCGGCGGGTTCTCGGGCGAGGCCACGGTCGTGGCGCTCGCGGCGGCCGTGGCGGCGGCCGCCGACCGGCAGGAGGCCGCCGCCGCCGCCGCCGCGCCGACTCCGCCCACGCCTCCCCCGGGCGCCGACAGCCTCGACGCCGCCGCGGCCGCGGCCATCGCAGGGTCGTCGTCGGCGGCGGCGGCCTCGTCCTCGGCCTCTTCCTCATCGTCGTCCTCTGTCGGGCCCAAGCAGCTCGCGCGCCTCGCGCGCCTCGCCGACGACATCCAGGCGCTCGCCGAGCACCGCGCCTTTTTCGGCGGCAGGGGGGGGGGCGAGCGCGACCGCGTGGCGCGCCGCATGGCCGACGTCGCCGCGCTGATGCGCGAGTTTGCGTGAGGGATTCTGATTGAGAGAGATCGATCGTTGATTTTTTGGGACATTCTTTTTCGTCGAGTTTTTGTGTACAATACACCCGCTGTCGTCGTCGTCGTCGTGCTAGACTCCTCTCTGCTCATCAACCGCCATGACACATCAGTCGTGCTCGCGGAAGACCTGCTCCTTGACGGGCGGCGGCGCGGGCGCGCCCCCGCTGCCGTCGCTGCCGCCGCTTCCGCCGCTTCCGCCGCCGCCGCCGCCAAACCACGACCAGAAACCGCCGCCGCCCTTGCTCCCCTCGGCTGCGTCCGGCCCGCTGCCGATGCCGCTGCTGCCGCCGCCGCCGAGGCCGCCGCCGTCCAGGCCCCCAACACCAACCCCGCCGCCGAGCAAGTCGGGGAGGGGCGGCGGCGCCGTCGATGAGAGCAGCCCCTCGCCGCCGACGACGACGCCTGCGCCGGCCAAGGGCGGCGGCGGGCCGCCCACGCCTGGGGGCATCGGCATGCTGGGTGGGGGGGGCGACGTCATCTTGCTGAGCGTGATGCCGAGGCCCTCGATCACGGCCAGCAGCACGCCGCCAAACACGGCCGACCGCAGGGCGGGCCGCACGCCCGACCGCAGCTGCAAAAAGCCGCCCGTGAGGGCGCCCGCCATGATGGCGTTGAACGGGTCCTCCTGTTATTTTGTTTTTGGTGTTGGTGGTGGTGGGGGTTGGTTGGTTGGGTGGTTGGCTGGGTGAGAGGCGGGCGGCGTGTAGGGGCGTTTGTTCCCGGGGTTGGGCGCGCGCGCCAAGACGACAACAACGACGGCGGCGGCGTTTGCGCGCTGCCAAGCACTCCAACACCGCCGCACCTTTTTCCGGACGTAGAGGCAGGTGCAGTCAAAGACCGAGAACATGAGGCCCCAGTTGGCAAAGTTGCCCCCGATCCGCGGCGACTCGCGCCGCACCGTCTCGATCGCGCCGATGAGCTTGTACCCCTTCGGGGAGTTCTTCAGGCCCTTGTACATGTGCCACGCGCCGCCGCCCAGGGCGCCCATGCCGAAGGCGCCGCCGATGTCGTCGAGGATGCGGTCGGGGCACGGCTCGCGGCCGTGCTCGACGGCCTGCTGGGGCGGCGGCGCGGGGGGCGGGGGCGGGTAGGATGCCATTGGGGTGGTGGTGGTGGTGGTGGTGGTGGTTTTTGCGCGCGCGCGTGCGGCCGCCCTTTGTTGACAGAGGCGCCGCCGCCTTGGTGCCCGGCGCGCGCGCGCGCGACAGATGCCGGCACGAGTAGCGGTAGTACGGCGGCGGTGGGGTGTGTTGGCGGAGGGGAGACGAGGGAGAGGCGGGGGGGGGGAGGAAGAGGTTTTGGGGTGTGTGTGGGGGGGGCGAAGCGTGGTGGTGCCTCTTTTTGCTCTTTCTGTGTGTGTGTGTGTGTGCGTGGGTGGAGGGAGGCGGCGCGATCGGATTCTGTGTGCGTGTGTGATCGGGTCCGGGTCGAGGCGGTGGGCGGAGAAGAAGGAGGAGAGCGAGAGGAGGAGGCGGCTGCCTGCCGGTCAATCGGCGCCGACGGCGGCGGCGACGGCGCGCGCGCGCGCCCGTCGGCGGCAGAAGGAGCGAGCGCCGTCGGCCGGCTCTCTCTCTCTCTCATTCTCGCAACAGAGACACCCTCTCTCTCTTCTTCATCATCACACAGCCAAGCGCTCTCTCTCCTAAACCCTAGCTCGGCGAGCAACAACAACAGCACCGCGTTTCGTGCCGCTCCCACGTTCCTTCCTCTTCCGCACCACGCCCGCCCGCGCGCGCGCCCCCGTCTCTCCTCTGCGCGCGCGAGCGCGCGCGCGCGCAACAACAGACACACACGCAGACGTGCGTGTGACACCCACCAACAAATCCAAGCCGCCACCATGCCCAAAAAGACCACCCTCCTGTACACGAGCTCGGACGCGCCGCGCACGCTCGGCGCCGGCGGCGCGGCGGGAGGCGCAGGCGGCGGCCCGCCGTCCTCCTCCTCGGCAGACCTGCACGTCTACCACTGCCGCGCCTCGGGCCGCGCCGCCTTCATCACCGACGCCGACGTCGAGGCCCTGCCGCGCCGCCGCGCCGACGGCTCGGCCGTCCTCGATACCACGCGCCACACCTTTCGGCTCTTTAGCGACGACGGCGGCCGCGGTGCAGCGCCGCCGGCGGCGGCGGCCAAGCTGCTCCGGCGCTCGTCGGCGTCGGCGTCGGCGTCGCCGCCCTCGCAAAAGCCGGCCGTCGAGCGCCAGTACCGCCTGTGCGTGGGGCCCCTGCCGTTCGCCTACCGCTCGCCCGACCCGCAGGGCGACCTCGTCTACATCCTTCCGGACGCCGTCGTGTGCTTTGCGCGCGAGGGCGCCGCGGCGCAGCGCGCGGTCGTGGGCGGCGGCATCGCGGCGGCGGCGGGCGAGGGCGGCGGCGCCGGAGCCA
This sequence comes from Mychonastes homosphaera, assembly GCA_009193075.1. Taxonomy (NCBI): domain Eukaryota; kingdom Viridiplantae; phylum Chlorophyta; class Chlorophyceae; order Sphaeropleales; family Mychonastaceae; genus Mychonastes; species Mychonastes homosphaera. Next base: position 324,464 of record VXJC01000006.1, read on the forward strand.
AAGGCGGCGGCCGCCGGGGCGCGGCCGAGGACGTCAGCGCCCTCGTGCCGCCCTGCATCCGCCCCGGCGGCGCCGCGGGCGGGTGGGTCGAGGCCGACCTGGCCGTCGCCGAGCGCCAGCCGCACGCGGCCGTGCGGCGCGTGACGGCCAAGGCCGTGCTGGTCGACTTGGCGGGCGGGGGCGGGCCGGCCGTCGTGGGGGGTGCGGCTGGTGGTGCTGGTGGAGCTGCCGCCGCCGCCTCCTCCATCGCTGGCGGCGGGGCCGGGGTGGTGGCCGGGGCCATGGGCGCCGCGGCCGAGCAGGAGCTCGTGGCCCTGCTCGCGCGCACGCTGGCCGTGCGGCCGACCGCGCTGACGCTGCTCGGGGTTGGGGGAGGAGGAGGGGGGGGCGCGGGCGAGGGCGAGGCGGCGGCGACGGGCGGCGGCGGGTGGCAGAATAAGCCCGGTCGGCCGCCGCGGCGGCGCGTGGCCGTGGCCGTCGACGGTCTCACGGCGCGCCAGGTCTACATGCGGTTCCGGGAGGGAGGGCCGAGGGAGGGTGGTGGTGGGGGTGGGGGTGGTGGTGGGGGTGGGAGGGGTGGGGGTGGCCGGGGCGGCGGCGGCGGCGGCCGCGGCGGACAAAAGAAGCGGCCGTGGTTCTCTGGGTTGTAATACCTGATGCGGTTGTTGTTGTTGTTGTGTTTGTTGTTACAATGACAAGGCGTGCCATGCGTCTCTCTCTCTCTCTTTCTCAACTCTGTGCGTGTGCGCGCGCGCGTCTAGGCAAATATGCAGCATTCTCTTGGCGTCGTGCGTAGTCGTCGTCGTCGTCGCCCTCTCTCTCTCTCTGTCTCTCAACCCGCCACCGCGACCGACGCCACGCGCGCCGCGAGCTTCCGCTCGAGCCCCGCGATGCGCGCGGCCAGCAGCAGCTGCTTGTCCTTGCTCTGCTTCCCGCCGCCCTTGCCCATCACGGCCGCCGCCGCCTCCTCCATGGCGCCGCCCCACTCCTCGTGCTCCTGCGCCCCGCCCGTCGACAGCGCCTTTTTCGCGCGCTGCACGACGCCCAGCGTCGTGCTCGTCGCCGACGCGCTCTTGCGCACGGGGCAGCCCGCGACGAGCATCAGGGCGGCCGCGCGATCAAAGGCGACGGGAGGCGGCGCCGGGCCGCCGCTGCCGCCGCCGCCACCGCACGTGAAGAAGTTGTGGTCGAGCGCGCGGTCAAAGGCGCTGATGCCCGCGGGCGCCGTCGTGGCCGAGGCGTCGGCGCCGCGCGAGAGGAGGAGGTGCAAGATGCGCCAGTTGAGAAAGGGGGCGGCGAGGATCAAGGGGGTGTACGACTGCTTCTTCTTGCCGCCGCCTCCGCCGCCGCCCTTGGCTTCCGTGCCAAGGTCGAGGAGGTGGCGGGCGGTCTCGGCGCGGTTGTACGAGCAGGCGAGGGCGAGCGGGGTGAAGCTGGGGTCGTGAGGGAGGCCCGCGTCGAGGCGGTTGTTTTGGTGGTGGTGGTGGCGGTCGGGGGACGGGGGAGCAAAGGCGTTGATGGTGGTGGCGTTGGCGGCCTAGGCGGCGGCATCAGCAGCGGTGGCGTCCCCCTCGCGCAAAAATTGCTCGAGCTCGGCGGGCGGCGCACCGTTGAGCGCGAGGATGTGGAGTGGCGTGAGGTCCGACGAGGGAGAGAGGGACCATTCGCCGGGGGCGGGGGCGGGCTGCTGCATTTTGCGCGAGTTTTTTTTCGGTTTGGTTTTTTTTTGGGGGGGGGGGGGGTTGATGGGGGGGCGGTGAGGGGGAGAGAGTGAGGGGTTTGGGGGGGGGACAAGCGGCAGCGCGGCGGCGTGTCTTCTTCTTTTCAGTGCGCGTTGCTTCTCTCTCTTTCTTTCACAAAAAAGTCATGCGCTCTCTTTCTCTCTCTCTCTCTCAATCAGGCGCCGGTCGTGCGGCCACCGCCGCCGCCGCCCTCCTCCTCGCCGCCGACGCTCGTCGCCGCTCCGTCGCCCGCCCCCGGGCCCTGCTCCTCCTCCTCCTCGTCGTCGTCGTCCTCCTCATCCTCATCCTCGTCGTCGTCCTCCTCCTCCTCCTCCTCGCCGCCGACGCTCGTCGCCGCTCCGTCGCCCGCCCCCGGGCCCTGCTCCTCCTCCTCCTCCTCCTCGTCGTCGTCCTCCTCATCCTCCTCCTCGTCGTCGTCCTCCTCCTCCTCCTCGTCGTCGTCGTCCTCCTCCTCCTCCTCCTCGTCGTCGTCGTCCTCCTCCTCCTCGTTGTCGTCGTCCTCCTCCTCCTCGCTCTCCGTCGTCTCCTCGCTCTCCTCCTCGTCGCCCGAGTCAGATCCCAGCTCCTCCAGCTGCCGCTCGAGCTCCGCGATCAGCCGCTCCTTCTCCGCGATCTCGGCGCGAGTCGAGCACCAACCCGACGACCGCCTCGTCCAAGCGCCAGCACGCCTTCATCGACATGCCGCGCGCTTGCAGCCGGGGCTCCAGCCACTCGTGGCGCGCCGCGACGCGGGCCATCGTGTCGGCCTGAACGGGCAGTCCCAAGGCCATTAGGTCGGCCACGAGCTCGTCGTGCGCGGGGCTGTCGAAGAGCGGCTCCTCCTGGCGTGGCCGATAGCGCGGGCGCGGCGAGGAGGGCTCGACGTCGTCCAACCAGATGTCAAAGGGCATGCAGGGGTCGAGGAAGTAGTCGAGGGCGCTCAAGCCGCGGTCGTCGACCGCGCGGCGCGTGTCGTCCGACGAGAGGCGGAAGAGCTCGCGCGCCAGCTCGAGGACGGGCGCGCCCTCGGAGAACGCAAACATGAGCGGGGAGCGCTTGTGCTCGCCAAAGACGTCGACCGAGGCGCCGCGGTCCAGCAGGAAGCGCGCGAGGTCGAGGTCCTTGTTGTGCGCCGCCCACACGAGAGCGGTGCACTCGTGCCGCCCCTCGGTGTCCACGTTGGCCCCGTTGTCGAGCAGGAGCTGCACGACCTCGCCCTCGTTCACGGCGTTGCCCCCCACGAGCGCGCGACGATCGGGGGGTCGCCGACGCCAGAATCGACGACTACCCGGCGATCGAGCTGGCGCACAAGGACCGCCGCGGCGACCTCGTCGCGCTGCTCCTCGAGAGCGGGGCCGACACGTCGACGATGTTTGGCGGGCAGGGCGTCGAGGCCGTCGCGCTGGTCATTTGCTACGTCCTCCCGCGCACCCTCGACGCCCTCCTCACCTCGGGCCGCATCGACGCCAACGCCGAAACGGGCTTCTACGAGATTGCCGAGTACGGCCCCACGGCCCTTGAAGCGCCGTTGCCCTGGACGTCCTCGACGCCCGTCGACCTCTGCATCTCCTCTCTTCCCTCCCAGACTCCCTACCTCGACGACGGGTGCCAGGCGCTGCTGCTCGAGTGCCTGCGCGTGCTCTTGAACCACGGCGCCGACCCCAACGCGGAGAATCGCGCTCGCGGCCGCCGCGCGGCGCTCGTCCGAGCCCTGCGCGCCAAGGTCGAGCAGGCGCCGCACCTCCTGCACGCTCTTTCGCGCCTCGACCGCGCGGTACACCAGGCCAACGTCGTTGGGGTGCTCCGTCATTTTTGTTGCTTGGACTGGTTGAACTTTGGTGGTGGGGGAGCCCTTCATGCGATTGCGGGAAAAGGGAGAGGAGGAGGAAGGAGCTTTTTTGGAAGACGAGAGACGTTGCGAGCGAATGCGCGCGCTTCGGAGAAAGGGAGAGGCGCGAGCGGGACGCTGAGCGCAATAGGCGGACTTTGCGTACTTGGTGTAAGTTTTTGCGTGGGTGTGTGGAATGGGCGGTCGATCAGGAGGAACGGGAGAAGAGAGGAGGAGCGAGCGCCGCCACCCGCCGCTGTCGCGCGCCTCCGCCCCCCCCGCAGGACGGGTCCGGGCCCCTGCCTCAAGTTGCGGCGAGCGCCAACAAACAAATCACCCTCACCTAACACCGCCCCCCTTCTACGTTGCCCCCCCCCCCCGATCATCACTCCTGCCCCAAAGCCTGACGCGCGCACTGCGATTCTGGGGGCAGCGATCGATCGTTTTGGAGCGCGGATCAAGGACAAAAAGGGACCGGGAGACGAAAAGGGCTCAGCGTGCGCGTAATTTATTCAACGGCCGCCGCCGCCATCCGCCGCTTTACGCACCAAATCGCAACCGATCGCCGTAAAAATTATGTTGTCAAATGCGCATGGTTCAGTTCTTTATTGCTAATGCAAAAGCAAAGAAAAAGAATTGCGTGATATAGGCGTGGCGGACGCATCAGGTCAAAAAATAACCTCGTAAATTAATCCGACGTCTAAGCTCTTCATAAATAATTTATCGGCCCTTGCCGTCATCAATCATCATTCAGCACGGACGAGCGTCAATCGCTCGATCTAAATCTGCCTCCGTAGCTCAGTCGGTAGAGCGCAAGACTCTTATCACATCGACAAAGATCTACGACCGATAATCCTTCTTCGGTTAATAGTACAAGTATCCAATGCCAAACCAATGGCATGCGTCAATGCATGCATACCTCTCCCAAAACACATCGATCTTAAGCGACATCTTGTGGTCGCGGGTTCGAGCCCCGCCGGAGGTTGGCTAGCTTTTTGCTCCGTACCATGATAGCGTATCGATCTACGCCTAAACGACGATGAAACGGGTCGTCGGAAAAAATGATTATTTTTTATCGGCGCCGGCGCCCACCGTCATTGTTTCTAGTGCACGTGGTTGAAACCTCGTGTTTTGGCGCTACTTTTTGCATGCAAACGGGCGTCGTGGCCATATCTATAGCACTCGGTAGCATACGGCCGCAAGTCGCCGGGCGGGTACAACCCGCAGTCGAGCGGGACGGCCGCCAGGTGGATGGGGTGGCCAAACTCGCTGCCCCACCTCACGCGCTCGTGTCACCAGTGCCGGTTCGCAGTAGCTGCCGCAGCGCGTCCACCTCGCCGTAGTAGATGCACATGGAAAGGGCGTCGGTGGGCCCAAACAGATAAAACGGGGACCGCGCGGGCGCGGGCCAGGAGCAGCTCCGCGGCCAGGTCGCCCCTCGCGATGCGGTGCGCGGCCTGCAGCGGGGTCTCGCCGCTCGTCTCGTCCTCGGCCAAGTTGGCCGCGCAGTAGCGGCGGCTGCTGCTGCCCTCCACGCAGGTGTCGAGGAGGTGGTGCAGCTCCTCGTGGGTCGTGCTGTGGCGCACAACCGCCTCGCGCACGCAGCTGAAGTCGGCGTCGGCGTCGGCGTCGGCGTCCTCTGCGGGGTCGGTGGCGGCGCTCGCAGCGGTGGCGGCGGCAGCAGCAGTGGCGACGGCTCTGGCTTTGGCACAGGCGTTGACAAAGGCGGCGGCGTTGGCAGCTATGGCGGCGGATTCGGCTTTGGCAGTCGATGGCGGTGGCGAGGGCGGCGGCGGCGACTGCGCGGCGTGACGCACGCTTTTTTTTCGCCATCTGTTTTTTTGGGCGGGCGCGGGGAGAGAAGGGGAGGCGCAGTCGCCTCTCTTGCTTGTCAGAGAGTTGCGGCGGCTGGTGTGTGAAGGAGCTTTGTTTCTAAGAGGGGGGAATGGCGTTTGTGTGGGGGGAGCGAGCGCAAGAGGGGAGGGGGAGAGAAAAGAAGAGGAGGAGGAGGAGCGCGCGAGCGCGTGCGCGCCGACGAGGGCGGCACGAGCCAGGAGAGGCGCGGCGCGCGCGCAACCGATCATCATCATTCTTTAATACTTGAAGCAGACTAAGAGCCACCACCACCACCACCACCACCTCAATCATCACCACCACGGCCACCAGGTCGGGTGCGGGGGGCCCTCGTCGGCGGCGGCACGGGCACGGACGCCGGCACCGGCACCGGCACGCGCTCGGCTGCCGCGGGCTCCGGCACTCGCGCCGCCGCCACCGCCACCGCCGCCGCCGACGCCGCCGCCGCCTTGGCCGTGATCGCCAGCATAACCGCCGCCTCGCGCCGGCGCCCGGCCAGCACGGCCAGCGCCCCGTCGCCCTGCGTCGGCGAAACCGTCAGGGACGCGGCCGCCGCCTCGACCGCCGCGGCCAGCTCGAGCGCACGGCGCGCCGTCGGCCTCGCCCCGTCCTCCACCCCGACCCCGGCCTCGCGCGCCATCGCCGCGGCCAAGCCCACGCCATCACCACCCCCACCCCCACCCACTCGCGTCAGCACCTCGAGCGCGTCCAGGCACGCGAGCATCTCGAGCGCCGTGAGCGTCTGGGGCGGCGGCGCCCGGTGCGCGCCCACCCCGCCGCCCCCGCCGCCCACGCTGGCCGCGGCGCGCGTGCGCCGCGCGGCCACGTCGAGCCAGCCTCGGCCGCCGCCGCCGGCGCCCGCGCCCGCAGACGCCGCCGCCTCGGCCGCCTCTCCGACGCCCAGGCGCGCCATGGCCTGCAGCAGCCGCGCCCACGCCGCGGGCGGCACGCGCCAAGCGGCCGCCGCCGCCGCCGCCGCCCCTCGCCCATCTTGGAGGAGGAGAGGGAGGAGGCGGCGCCCGTCGTCCTGCTCGCCCTCGTGATCCTCCTCCTCTGCCGCAGCCCCGCCCGCAAACATCGCCCCGGCGACCGCCTCGCCGAGCGCCTGCACGCTGCGCGCGGCGGCCGCGACGCCGCGCGCCTGGCGCTGGCGGAACAGGCGCCGCTGCTGCTGGCGCGCGTCGGCCAAGGGGGATGAAGAAGAAGAAGGAAAAGCCGCCGCCGCAGCAGCACCCCCCCCGCCGCCGCCGCCGCCGTCCTCGCGCGCGTCGGCCGCAGCCGCCTGCTCGAGCGCGGCCGAGGCCTGCGCGAGCAGGCGCTCGCACGCCCACAGGGCGTCGGCCACGTCGCGCGGGCCCATGGACGTGCCCGAGGCCATGGCGGCGGCGGCAGAGGCGGCCGAGGAGGAGGAGGAGGAGGCCGAAGAGGAGGAGGGGCCGCCGAAAACGCGCTCGCGCACCTCGTCGGCGAGCAGCGCGACCCACGCGCCGCCGGCCACGCCGCCCGACGAGACCGCGCGCAGGCGCGCGGCGGCGACGGCCAGCATGGAGAGGGTGCGCCCGCGCAGGGGCGACAGCAGCGAGAGCAGCGGAGGCAGCGACGACGAGGAGGAGGACGACGGCATCAAGCACCCCCCACCGCCACCGCCACCACCACCGGCCGCCACCAGCCCCTGCCGCAGCACGTCACGCCCGGCCGCGTCCAAGCCGAGCTCGGCGAGCGCCCACGCGCACTCGACCAGCTGCGCGGCGTCCATGGCCGGGGCGTGCCGGCGCGCGGCGTCGGCGGCGGCGGCGGCCCAGTCGCGGGGCACGTGCGCGGCGACGGGGCCCGAGGACGAAAAGGCGGCGGCGGCGGCCGCTCCTCCCCCCGCGGCCGCGCCCGCGCCGCCGCCGCCGGCGTCCAGCCGCAGCATGCGCGCCGACTGAAGCGCCGAGCCTCCGCCGCCGCTGCCGCCGCCGCCGCCGCCGCCCTCGTCCTGGCCCGCCCCGCCGTGCCTGCAGTTCCAGAGGGCCAGACCCAGGAGCAGCTGGTGTAGCTCGCCGCGCGAGAGCAGGGGGAGACGCGCGCGCGAGACGCACTCGCCGAGCAGCGCGGCGAAAAAGGGCGACGACGACGAGGATGACGACGACGACGACTCGCCGCCGCCGCCCCCCCCCATCCTCCTCCTCCTCCTCGACCCGCCGGCTGCTCCTCCCGCCCCGCCGCCTCCCCGACGACGCCGGCGCCCACCTCCCCCGACCACCTGCCCCCTCCTCATAATAATAACCACCCCCCAAGAACCCCCCACCCCCACCACCAGAAGAAGGACAAGAAGGCAGCGGCGCGCCGAGCCGCGAGAGCGCCAGCACCGTCGCGCTCGCCTCGCCCGCCGAGAAGAGCGGCAGGCGCGCGCCGACGCTGTCGACGAGCGCGGCGAGCCAGTCCGGGCCCGGGCGCCAGCGCAGGCGCGCGAGGGAGGAGGAGACGCTCAGGAGGGCCTGCGGGGCGCACGCGCGCAGCTTGGGCCGGAGCGACTCGAGGAAGCGCTCGGTCCACGCGGCGGGCGGGTGGTGGTGGTGGTGGTGGTGGTGCTGGTGTTGCTGGCCGAGGGACCGCCTCGCCGCCGCCGACCCGCCCCCGCCGCCGCCATAAAACACGGCAAGCGCGTGCGCCGTGTTGGCCAGCGACTGCGAGCCGTACAGGTCGAGCACGGGGTAGGAGGCCGACAGCCACGCCGACAGCCACTCGCCCGTGGGCCGCACGCGCAGCTCGGCGAGCGCGTAGGCGGCGAGCGCCTGGTCGCGCGGCGAGGCAGAGGCGGCTGTCGTCGCCGCCGTCGCCATCCCTGTCGCCGCCGCGGCCGCCGCCGTCGCCGGCCGCATCATGAGCTCGGCCGAGGCGCGCAGGTAGGCCTGCGTCCACGACGGCGTGGGGCGGTACTGCAGCTTGGCGAGCGCCCACGCGAGCAGCGAGAGGCCTTGGGCGGTGAACGACGCGCCGTTGCCGCTGCTGTTGCCGCCGATGCCGCCGCCAACACCCCCCCCCCCCACACACCCCCCACCCGCAAACCTCCGCTCGGCCGCCGCGCAGAAGCGCGCCATCCACGCGATGGGCGGCCTCACGCGCAGCTTGGCCAGGGCCCACGCCACGTTGGCGAGGCCTTGGGCGGTCAGGGCGTCGGCCTCGTCGTCGTCGTCGCCGTCGTGGTCGTTGTTGGCCTCGACAGCAGCGCCGACGCCGCCGACGCCGCCGCCGCCCTTGCCCCGCTCGCCCCGCCCACCCTCCCCCGCTTCCTCCTCCTGCTCCTGCTCCTCCCGCCCGAGCTTGTTCGCGACCGCGTCCAAAAAGGCCGCGACCCACGACGCGTCGGGCCGGCGCGCGAGCTTGGCGACGGCCGAGGCCAGGTTGGCCAGGCCCTGCGCGCTGAAGGCCGGCATCACGCGCTCGCACGCGGCCATAAAGGCGCGCACCCAGTGGCGCGGCGGCGGCGCGACCGACAGCAGCAGCGGCGGCGGCGGGGCGGCGGCGGCAGAGGTGGCGGCGGCGGCGTTCGGCAAAGCCTGAGGATGAAGAGGAACAACGGACGACGAAGACGACGCGCTCAAGGCCGCGGCGACCTCGTCCTCGTCGCTGCCGTCGGCGGCGCCATCCTCCTCGTCCTCACCGGCCGCCCGCCGCCGAGCAGCGCGCCGCCGCCCGCCGCCCGCCTCTTGTTCCTGTTCCTCCTCCTCCTCCTCCTCCTCCAACTCTTCCCGCCTGCCCCGCTGGTCGCCAACACGCAGCCCGTACCCCGGCGCGGGAAGCGACGGCAGCGCGTGCGCGAGGGCGGCCAGCGACCGCGCGTCGAACTCGCCCGCCTCCATCAGCGGCGCGGCCGCCTGCAGCAGCTCGGGTGCCAGCGCCAGGGGGTCGGCCGCGCCGGCGCCCGCGTCGACCACCGCGGGGGAGCGCGCGGCCTTGGCGAGCAGGCCCAGGATCGTAGCGATGGCGCGCGGGTCGAGCTCGAGCAGCCTGGCGCGCGCGCGGCGCGATAGAAGCTCGAGGCACGCGGGGGCGTGGCGGTAGGTGGTGTTGCTGCAGTTGGCACCGCGACCACCACCACCCCCACCGCCCCTCCGCCCGTCGGCCGGCGCGGCCGCCAGCAGCCGCGAGAGGGCGGCCGCCAGCGACGTGAGGTGCACGGGCGAGAGGCGCGGGCCCAGGCGCGGGTGGCGCAGCAGCTGCCAGACGCGCTCGCACGAGGGCGACGCCTCGCGCACGAGGGCGGACAGGGGGTCTTGCGGCTGCTGCTGCTGCTGCTGCTGCTCTTGATGGTCGGCCGGCGGGGGCGGGCCCGTCGCCGCCGCCGCCGCCAAGGCGTCGAGGCGCGCACGGAACGACGGCGGCGGCGTAGGAGCAAGAGCGGGGGTCTCTTCTGGCGGCGGCGGCGCTCTGGACCTGGAGCGCGAGCGGCCGCTGCTCTTGCTGCGGCTTCGGCGGCGGGTGGTGGTGGTGGTGGTGATGGGGACGCTGCTGCTGCTTTTTGCCGCCGTCTCTCCCGCCGCCGCCGCGCCGCCTTGTCGCCGCCGCCCCCGCTGCTTTTGCTGCTGCTGCTGCTCCTGCTGCTGCTTCTCTGCCGCCGCGATCAGCGACGACACGTCGACGGCCGCCAGCGCGCGCGCCTCGGCCAGCACGGCGGCCAGCTCGCTGTCCTCGCCGTCGTCGCCGCCTGGTGCTGCTACAGCAGCAGGGGCAGCCCCATCATCACTAGCATCGTCGGCGGCCGCGGCAGCGGCGGCGACCGGCGACGCCGACGCTCCGCGCCCCCGCTGCCGCCGCCGCCGCGCGTCCTCGGCCGGCAGCAGCGGCGGCAGCAACGCCGCCGCCGCCGCTGCCTCCCGAGGATGGCGCTGGGCCTCGCGCCGCCATCGGCAGAAGCGGGTCCACAGGTGCGGGGGTAAAGGCGCGCCCGCCGCCGCCGCTGCGAGCGAGGAGGCCGGGCGCGGGGCTCCGACGTTCCGACTTCCCCTCATGTTGGGAGGAGCACTGCTGCTTCGCGCGCGTCCCCCAAAAAAGCGCGCGCTCAGCGCTCGGAACCCCGGCCTGGCATGCCACGGGGCAAGAGGAGGTCCGTACTAGTCCTCACGCGCGCGCGCGCGCATCGAAAAGGGGCCGGAAAGGGGGCTACGGCGGAGTCGGCTGTACGGGTGTGTGTTTTGTCGAGACGGAAGAGAGGGGCTCTTTCGCGCTCGCGCGTTACGATTGCGTGGTAGGGCTTTGTGTTGCAAAAGCCGTCTGTGCGCTCTAGTGCGAGGGACGCGATTGGGCGATTGGTCGATTGGTGTGCGCGTGGGGAAGCGGGGGAAGGTGCGGGGCCTTGAATCCAAGAGCGCTGCCGCCGCCGCCGCGTCGCCGCGCCGCACGCCGACGACAGGCCGCGAGCGCGAGCGCCCTCCCCCCCCCGCAAATCCTTCCCCCCCTTATCACATCTGCGACCCAAACGCGCCGCCGCCGCCGCCGCCGCCCGAGGACGGGGGCGCGACGGCCGGCGGCGGCGGCGGCGGCGGCTCGGTCTGCTGCGCCTCGGGCGGCGCCTGCTCCCCCTCCTCCTCGGCCGCCGCCGCCGCCGCCCCCTCATCCCCCGCCCCCTCGCCCTCCGCCATCCAAGCCGGCATCGCCTCCTCCTCCTCCCGGTCCATGGCCGCCGCCAGGCCGCGCGCGCGCGCCGCCTCGGCCACCGCCGCGCGCTCCTGCGCCTCCTCCTCGGCGTCCAGCATCGCGTCCTCCTCGTCCTCGAGCAGCATCATCGCCTCGGCGTCGGGGGCGTTGTCGGCGGGGGCGGTAGCCTCGGCCGCAGCCGCAGGAGCGTTGCTGCCGCGCGCGCCCGTGGCCGTGTTGGTGTTGGTCTTGGCCGGACCCAGCAGGCCCCCCGCCTGCTCCTCCTCCTCCCCGTCCTCCAGCAACGCCAAGCCCCGCCGCCCCCCCCGCCCGGCCCCCCCCCCATAGCCCCCGTCGCCCCCGCCGCCCCCGCCGTTGTCGCCCCCGCCCTCCTCCCCCCCGAGCTCCCCCGCGTCCAGCACCTCCTCCGCCGCCTCCTGCATCTCCATCATCTGCGCCGCCTGCAGCTCGAGCAGCTCGTCGTCGTCCACGTCGAGCTCGTCGGCCGCCGGAGCGGCCCGAGCAGCAGCAGCGGGCGCGGCTGCCGCCCCAGCCGCCCCAGGCGCCGCCTCTTGCTGCTCCTCCTCCACCTCCTCCTCCCGCCTCGGCCGCGCCTCGGACGCCGCCTCGACGCGCCGCCGCATCCCGTCGCGCATGCCGCGCAGGTGGTTGCGCATCACCATCGTGCCGCTCAGCTTCTCCAGGCGGTCTACGAACCCGGGAAAGTCGCAGTAGGGAAACACGCGCCGCTGCCACCGCTCGTACAGCTCGAGCAGGCGGCGCAGGTCGCGCGCCTCGTGCCCAGGGCGGCCCATCCCGCCCTGCGCAAAGCAGCGGGGAAAGGCGTCGAGCACGTCCGGCAGGCCCTCGGGCGCCGTGAGGGTCTCGAGCGTGAGCTTGGGGCGCTTGGTGCCCGTGCCGGCGCCGCCGGCGCGGCGGCGGGCGGCGGGCTTTTGTTGTTGTTGGGGTTGGTGTTGTTGGTTGTGGCGGTCGTCGGCGTTGTCGCCGTCGTCGCTCGCCCCAGCGTGCGGGCGGCGGTCGCCGCCTCCTCCGGCCCCGCGCTCGGCGAAGCGGCCGCCGTACCCGTCGTCACCCTCGCTGCGCGCGCCTTCCTCCTCCTCCTCCTCCTCGTCGTAGCTCCCTCCCCCGCCGCTGCTGCCGCCCTCCTGCTCGTCGTGGTCCTCCCCGCGTTGGCGCGCCGCGAGGTAGGCGTCGAGCCGCGACGGGCGGCGGCCGGCGGCGTTTGCGGGCGGGGGCTTGGCGGCGGCGTTGCCTGCTCCTCCACCTCGCCGGCCGCCTCCTGCGCCGCCGCCGTGGGCGGAGACGACGGTGCTCCTGTTTTTGGTGGTTTGGGTTTGGTTGAGGAGGAGGATGGTTGAGCGGGGAAGAGACAGACGCGGAGAGCGAGCGGCGTCTGTGTCGGCGTCAGCGGCGTCGGCGCGGCCTGTCGGTTCGCCCTCTCTCTCTTCTGACGCGCGCGCGGCCTCTGTGCCCCCGTGGGTCGAGAGAGAGGATAGGGACGACGCACCCGCCGTCGTAGTGGTCGTCGAACTCGATGTCCATCTCTCTTTCTTTTGGCGTGACAAGAGAGGAAAGGTTTTGAGTTTGAATGGGGCGGTGGGGAGAAGAAAGTTGGCTCTCGCTCTCTCTCTCTCGTTCTCACGCTTCACACGCTTAGGTAGGATGCCTATCGACGTTCGCTCGATAGCGCGTTCGATGTTGGCTGGCTTGGGGGTGGGTTGCCTCGCGAGGATGATGGGCGGCCCGTCAAGTGCTGCTCTCCCTCGCCACCAGTTGCTCTCTCTCTCTCCTTGCTGCCCTCAAGCCACTCCACGACCCCTCCCCTCACAAAGTGCTCTCGCTCGCTCGCTCTCCCGATCCCACACATAGCGCTTTCACTCAGCAACGCACACACACACGTACTGTTCCGTTGCCCCTACACACAGCACATACAACCCCCGTCGATTGTATTTCCCGCGCAAAGAAAGAGAGAAAAGACAGCAAGCAAGACCACCACCACCACCACCCGACCACCCCAACACACACGCCATGCAGCAGACGCTCGCGCGCCGCGCCGGCGGCGCCATGCCGTACCTGGCGCCGCGCACCGCGCGCCGCTCGGCCGTGCGCGTCGCCGCTCAGCAGCAGAAGGCGGTGAGTTGCGGATTTCGGCCTTGTCGTTTTTTTGTGTGGTGTTTGGGAGGGGCAACAGGAGGAGAGGGGGAGCCTCGGCCCCATCCTCACGCTCGCGCGCCCGCCCCGCGCCCCTGCTCGCTCGGATTCCTCGGCCCGACGCGCGCGCTGGGTCGTCCCGGGCCCGCGCGTCCTAAGCACGCTCTTGCTGGGCCCGCGCGGCCGCGATCGCGGGGGCGCGCGCAGGGGAGGAGGGAGGACCACTCTGTGTGGTGTGAGGGGGGGAGGGAGAGTCTTCTCTCTCCTCCCGCACTCCTCTGCCGCCCGCCTCTCGCCACGCACGCGGCATCGGGCGCGTCGATCGCGTCCCCCGCGCGCAGTACTAGCTGCTGTGTGCTTTGGCGGTGGCGCGCGGCTGCGAGAGGGCGCAGAGGGCGGGGGGAGAGAAAGAGGAGCCCCTCTCCCCTCTCTCGCTCTCTGGAACGCCCTCCCCCCCCCTCGCATCGCCCCGCCCGCCCGCGCCTCCCTCGGCTCCCCCGTACGCGCCCTGGCGCGGGATCGCCCGCGCCCGCCCAGATCGACCGGCTCTAGGGGCCGGGAGGGCGCACGAGCGCAAACGCCAGGGACAACCCTCTCCTTCCCGCGCCACACAACCGCGCGCGCGCCGCGCGCTGCTGCTGAGCGCGTGCGCGCGCGCCGCGCGCCCCCGCAGCCACACAATCCGCGCCGGCGTCGTGCTCACCCCTCTTGCTCCCCTTCCCTCCCAAAAAAACAAACCAATCCACACCCCCATCACACAGGCCCCCACCGCCACCGCCACCACCAAGCAGGCCTCCGCCGCCGCCCTGGCCGCGCTCGTCGCCGCCTTTTCGGCCGGCGCCCCCGCCCTGCCGGCCCACGCCGACCTCCTCTCGTCGGCGCCGCCCACCGAGCAGGTGCAGCAGGCTCAGCAGCCCGGCGGCCTCTTTGCCACCCAGCAGGCCCCCGCCCTCGCCGCCGAGCAGAACGCCTCGGGCCTGCCCGAGGGCACCCAGTGGCGCTACTCCGAGTTCATCAACGCCGTGGAGGCCGGCAAAGTCGAGCGCGTGCGCTTCTCCAAGGACGGCTCGATGCTGCAGCTGACAGCGGTGGACGGGCGCCGCGCGGCCGTCGTGCTGCCCAACGACCCCGACCTGGTCGACATCCTCGCGCGCAACGGCGTCGACATCAGCGTGAGCGAGGGCGACCAGCAGGGCAACTACGCCGCCCTCCTCGGCAACATCCTCTTCCCGCTCATCGCGTTTGGCGGCCTCTTTTTCCTCTTCCGCCGCGCGCAGGGCGGCTCCGGCGGCGGCGGCGGCGGCGGCCCCATGGGCGGCATGGGCGGGCCCATGGAGTTTGGCAAGTCCAAGTCCAAGTTCCAGGAGGTGCCCGAGACGGGCGTCATGTTCGCCGACGTCGCCGGGTGCGACGGCGCCAAGCTCGAGCTCGTCGAGGTCGTCGACTTCCTGAAAAACCCCGACAAGTACACGCAGCTCGGCGCCAAGATCCCCAAGGGCTGCCTCCTCGTCGGCCCGCCCGGGACGGGCAAGACGTTGCTGGCCAAGGCCGTCGCCGGCGAGGCCGGCGTGCCCTTCTTCTCGTGCGCGGCCTCGGAGTTTGTCGAGCTCTTCGTGGGCGTGGGCGCCAGCCGCGTGCGCGACCTGTTCGAGAAAGCCAAGGCGAAGGCGCCCTGCATCGTCTTCATCGACGAGATCGACGCCGTCGGCCGCCAGCGCGGCGCGGGCCTGGGCGGCGGCAACGACGAGCGCGAGCAGACGATCAACCAGCTCCTCACCGAGATGGACGGCTTCGAGGGCAACACGGGCGTCATCGTCCTCGCCGCCACCAACCGGCCCGACGTCCTCGACCAGGCGCTCCTGCGCCCGGGGCGCTTTGACCGGCAGGTGACCGTCGACCGCCCCGACGTGCAGGGGCGCGTTGAGATCCTGAAGGTGCACGGCCGCGGCAAGTCGCTGGGCAAGGACGTCGACCTGGACAAGATCGCGCGCCGCACGCCCGGCTTCACGGGCGCCGACCTGCAGAACCTCATGAACGAGGCGGCCATCTTGGCGGCACGCCGCAACCTCAAGGAGATCAGCAAGGAGGAGATCGCCGACGCACTCGAGCGCATCATCGCGGGCCCCGAGAAGAAGGGCGCCGTCATGAGCGACAAGAAGCGCAAGCTCGTGGCCTACCACGAGGCCGGGCACGCCCTGGTCGGCGCCCTCATGCCGGACTACGACCCGGTCACCAAGATCTCGATCGTCCCCCGCGGGGCGGCCGGGGGGCTGACCTTTTTCGCCCCCTCGGAGGAGCGCCTCGAGTCGGGCCTCTACTCGCGGACCTACTTTGAGAACCAGATGGCCGTGGCCTTGGGGGGCCGCATCGCGGAGGAGCTCATCTTTGGCGAGGACGACATCACCACGGGCGCGTCGGGCGACTTCCAGCAGGTGAGCCGCACGGCGCGCCTCATGGTCACGCAGCTCGGCTTCTCCAAGGCCCTGGGGCAGGTGGCGTGGTCGCAGTCGGGGGGCAGCCAGTTCCTTGGCGGCAGCCTCGCGCAGCCGCTCGACTTTTCGTCCGAGACGGCCGACGAGATCGACCGCGAGGTCAAGACCCTGGTGGAGCGCGCCTACCGCCGCGCCAAGGACTGCCTGCAGTCCAACATCGACGTCCTGCACCGCATCGCGGCCGTGCTGATCGAGAAGGAGAACATCGACGGCGACGAGTTTGCGGGCATCGTCGAGGCCGCGCGCGCGCCCCTCTACCTGCAGGAGCCCGACGCCAACATCTCGATCCCGTACCAGGCGACGCGTTAAAAGAGATGATTTGATGGGAGTAGTAGTTCAGGAGCAGCAGCAGGATGATGAGGGGGCGACTGTTTTCCTTTTCTTAGGTGTTTTTTCTTTTTGTGGCTCCCGACTCGAGAAACGAACGCTTTTTTTTCCGTTCGGGGGCGCCGCCCCCCTTGCGCACACTCACACACACAAAGAATGGAAAGGGAGCGGCGCGCCGTGTATCTACTACACACACACACAGTTCACACACACACATAAAACAAACAATCCCTTGCCGGGCGACCTGTAAAATTACCAAAGCAAGAAAAACGCCAAGGGCCCGAGAGCAGGCGAGAGAGCAGGACGGCGGCGTCGGCGGGATGCCGTCGGTGCTCTTTTCTTTCTCTCCCCACGCCCTCACAAAAAACCACCTATCTCAGCTCTTACAAAAATGGAGAGCCAAGAACAAAAAAGTACAAGCCCAGCAGCAGCAGTCAAAGGGGAGGGGGGGGGGGGCCAAGGAGAGAGAACGCGCGAGAGAGCGCACCCTGCCGCCGCTCGACGCCCCCCCCGTTGCCCCCGTCTCTTCACTTCTTGCCCCCGTCCTCCCCCCCTTCCTTCTTCTTCCCGATCCACTTGGCCACGACGGGCGTCAGCGCCACCGTCGGCGGGAACCGCACGGGCGACAGCGCCTTGTGCGCCGCGTACGCGATCGCAAACGTCCCCACCTTTTCCGACGCGTCGCTCGCCTGCAGGCCCACCCGCGCCAGCAGGGCGCGCACGTCGACGCCTACCGACACGGCGGCGTAGCAGATCGCAAACGAGACGGCCGCAAACGACACGCTCGTCAGGAGGTAGGCCCCGCCGTACTGCGCGAGGAGCTGCTTGGCCTGCTGCGTGCGCGAGGGGACGCCCGAGGCGGCGGACGAGGACGCGTCGGCGGGCTGCTTGGCGGTCGCGACCTGCAGCAGGCCGGCCTCGAGGCCATACTTTTCCGTCGTGCGGCGGAGCGCCTCGGCGGTCGCGGCGGCGGCGTCTGCGGCGGCGTTGGCGTTGGCGTTGGCGGCGTTGGCGGCGGCGTCGTTGTCGTCGCCGTTGTCGGTCGAGGCGGCGGCGCGGCACGAGAGGTGGGCGGCGCGGGGGCGGCGCGGGGAGATGAGGAGGCTGTTGGTGTGTTGGTTGGATTGGATGGGATTGGATGGGTGGGAGGGGGCGGCGGGTGAGTGTGAGAGAGAGGAGAGAGGAGCGAGGAGGTGCCACCTCGGCATCCGCTGCTCCTTCTCGCCGACGCGCGCGTCGACAAGCGCTCTTATTCCCCCCGCCGAGCGCCCGCCCAATCCGATGCGTACCTGCGCGGCGCGCCGGTCGATCGACCGCTGCAGGACGCGCCGAGGGCCGAGCTTCGCCTGGCGACACACTGCATGCTGGTGGTGTCTCGGTCGGCGGGTTCTCTCTCTCAAGTGCGCGCGCGCGCGAGAGCGAGTGAGAGGACAAATGGGGTGTCGTATCAATAGGGCGCTGCAGTATGTGTGGAGGTCGATGCGAGAGGGGCTGAGGTTGAATACGGCGGAGGAGAAGGTGCGATGAAGGGCGCGCCCAGAGTGAGAGAGCGCCGCCGTTTTTGTGGTGCGGCGTGCGCGGCACTCGCTAGGACGCTCGCGCTCGCGACGCAGCCCCCCTCGCGCTCTCTCGGAAACTCGACGCACGCGCGTTTCCCCCTTCCTCCCGTCGTCGAGACTCACGTGCGTCTGGACTGCCCTCGCCTCGAGCGCGCGCATGCACCACCAAACTGCCCCCATCGGCCCCACCCTCCGCAGCCGCAGCTGTTTTTTTGGCGGGGGGTGCGCGCGCCGCCTCTCCCGGCTCGTGCCGCCTCGTCGGCGCGCGCGCTCCTCCTCTTCATCTGCTTCTCTCTCCCTCTTGCGCTCGCCCCACACACAAACGTCTCTCCCTCAACGCAAAGCCCGGGCGCTCCACCTCCCACCAACGCAACGCGTCTCTCAGAGCAGCTATAGAAGCGACGCGTGCACCACTTCCAATCGCCGTCCTTCTCCCCAACAAGAAGAAAACATGGCGTCGCACCGCGCTGACGCCGCTGCCGCTGCCGCTGCCGCCGCCGCCGCCGCCGCCGCCGCCGCCGACGCCGCCGACGCCGCCGACGCAAACACCAACACCAACACCAACACCAACGCCAACGCCGACGCCGAGACCGAGCTCTCCTGCGTGCACGAGGCGGTGGTGCGCCCCAGCACGATCCGCGAGGAGCTGCGCGACCTCCTCGACAGGTGCGCGACGGCGGGCAGCGCGACGCGCCGCGCCCTGGCCGCCAACTACTAGAAAATCGGCAAGACCCCGTTGCAGGCCGCGCACCGCATCGGGAGGGGCGACCTCGTCGCCGATCTGCTCTTCGCCGGCGCCCGCGCGAAAGACCTCTTTCCAGGCGGCCGTGCCACCGCGCTCACCATCTGCATCTCCTACGGCGAGGCGGGCGCGCTGCTGCGGCCCGGGCACAGCGCCGATGCGCCTGTGGCATACGAGATGGATGGGATGATCGAGGGCAGCGACGACTACAATGCGGTGTGCCTCCCCGTCCACCTGGCCGTCTTGCCCCCCCGGCGCCCGGGCCCAGTCTTGTCGCCGCCGCAGCTCGAGTGCCTCCGGGCCCTCGTCGATGACGGCGGGGCGGACGTCAGCGGCCGGGACAAGCTTGGCTTCACGCCCCTGCACTGGCTCGTCTGCTCGCCTACTCGCTTTGACCGGGCGCAGGCCTTGAGCACACTGCTCTCGTTGAGCGCCGACCTCGAGGCGCAAAACGTGTTCGGGCACACCCCCTTCTTCCTGGCCGCAGGGCGGCACGACCTGGAGATGGCTCAACTCCTCTTGGCCCGCGGCGCGTCGGCCAACGTGCGCGATGCCTCCGGCCACACACCCCTGATGTACGCCTGACCGGCAAGCCCTCATCGGTCTGTTCCTGCCGCCCTCGTCCGAGGAGACGCGCCGCGCCGTCGACGAGCAAGGGCTCAGCGCGATCGACCACCTCCTCCAGGACGGCGAAGGCGAGCTGACGCCCTGGGAGCGCCAGCTGATCGCCGAGCTGCTGCGCTCCGGCACGCCTGTCGACCCCGACTTGGCGGAATGCGTGCTGCCAGTCGCTGCGCAGCTCGGATCGCGGTTCGAAGCCGAGGTGAAGGCGCGCGAGCGGTCGACGGGCGCGTACTGGCGCGCGCAGGAGGCGATGGTGGGCCTGGCGTTTGACGCGTACAACGCGCGGGCGGCGGAGCAGGGGATGGCGGCGCGGGAGCGGCGCGTGCAGGAGCTCGAGGCGGAGCTGCGGGCGCTCGGGGTGGGGACGGATGACGACCCGGACGACGAGGAGGAGGGCGAGAAGGAGGACGACGAGCGGCAGGACGAGGGGGAGGAGGCGGACGACGACAACTAGGGGGAGGGGGTGGAGGACGAGGGGTCGTAGACGGCGCCGCCGCCGGCAGCGCAGATCGGCTGAGAGCAGTTGTTGTTGTGGGGACAAGAGACACGTACGCGCGCACACGAGAGAGACGATAGCGCATTCAACACGCACAAAGACGCACAAAACACCTCTGGTTGCTCAGTTGTTTTTCTCTCACGCCGCCGCCGCCGCCGCCGCCACCCCCGCCCCCCCGATTGCGCGGCCCCCCCTCCTCCTCGCCTCCTCCTCCTCCCCCGCCGCCCCATCTCTCTCTCTCTCAAATCAAAACCCGGCCTCAAACTCCACGCGCACGGTCCCGTCCTCGAGCACGCTCGTCCGCATCCCCTCGCTCGCGCGCACCTTCACCACCTCCTCCGGGAAGCCGCCCGACGCCCCGCCGTCGCCGTCGCCCCCGCCGCGCCGCACCACCGTCCGCAGCCGCAGCCGCAGCCGGCGGTTGCGCTCGCGCGCCTCCCAGCGCCCGCCCTTGTCGGTCGCGTCGTCGTCCCGCCGCAGCAGGGCCTTGAACTCGACGCCATCGTCCCCCTCGTCATCGCCCTCTTCCTCCTTCTCCTGCTCCTGTCGAGCCTCGAGCCGGGCGACCGCGTGCCAGCACCCGCCCTCGCCCCACCGCAGCCGCAGCGCGGCGGCCGGCCGCCACCTGCCGAGCGCCGCGGCGCCACCGCACAGCCACACGCGCTCGCCGTACGCCGTGTAGGGGCAGCGGACGACAAACTCGACGTTGACGGGTGTCGTTGGTACTGTGGCGGCGGCTGGGCGTGATGGCGATGCTGCTGCTGCGGCCGGCTTGGGCGGCGGCCGCAAAGCAACGGCCGGAGCGGCGGCGGCGGCTGCGGCGGCGGCGGCGGCGGAAACGGCCCAGGGAGCAGCAACTCTTCCGCCGCCCTCACCCCCGCGCCTGGCCTCCCAGTCTGCAGCAAAGGTGTCCTCAACGGCGTCGCGCACGCGCCAGCGGATGTCCCTCTCGGTCTGCTCCTCGGCGATGGCCGCGACCTCGTCCTGAGCGGCGCCCGCGGCATCGCCGACCGCCGCCGCCGCCGTTGCTGCCGCCGCCGCCGCCGCCTCGTCCGCGGCGCCGCCGCCGCCGTCGCCCGGCGAGTGCTGCTGCTTGCGCAAGAGGAGGTCCACCCGGGCTTCCAACTTGAGGAGGCGGTCGTGGACGCGCACGAGGTCGGCGGTCGCCTGTGGTGGTTGGGTCGTTTTTGGTGAGTGTGTGGGGGGCGGAAGAGGGGCGGAAACGGGACTGAGAGGCGTTTTCTCTGCTCCAAGCGCGCGTGCCCGCGACCCCCAAGCAAGCATCCCAATCTTGCTCGGGCGCGCAGCACATGAGCGTAACGCACCTTGGCAACCGTCCGCGCGCGCGCGACCCGCGGCGGCCGCGGCGGCGACGACGCGCACGAGGCGGGAGCGCGAAGCATTTGGTCTTCTCTCTCGCAGGTCGGAAAGGCCCCGGTGGTCTTTGTTGTTCCTCGCGCGCGCGCGCTCTCTCAATCGACCTGACTCCACGGGATAGCGAGGACGGACCAGTTAGTGCGGAGCGGATCAGAAGCAGAGATGAGTCGAGGTCGCCCTCTCGCGCCGGACCGCACGCGCGCGCGTTTTCTCCCGCCGCGCCGCCGCCGCCGCCGAGTCGCGGCCCGCGACCGCCCAAAAACAAAAAAATACACCCCATCGCCACCACCACCGGAGAAAGGCGTCGGTTGCACGACCCGAAAGGCACACAAAGAGCACCAACGACATCCCCCCCCCCCCACCACCAGCCACCAAACCAAACCCTAAACAAACTTCTCCTCCCGGATCCACCGCGTCGCGCTCCACTTGGTCCCCTCCTCCACGGGGCACGACGCGTGCAGCGACGTGTCGTCAGGCTCCCCCGTGGGCGTCACCGAGTAGAACAGCAGCGCGTCGCCCTTCCTGGGTTTCACCGCCAGGGGCGCGTCCGCCGCGCACTTGGACAGCTCCCCGGCGTCGGTCATGGCGTCCAGGCGCGCGGCGGCGGCGGGCTCGAGGCTGCGCGGCTCGGCGTCGGGGAAAATCGTCTCGCCCCCCCTGACGACGTCGGACAAATAAACGAGGACGGTGGCGACGCGCTGCCCGCCGCGCTTGACGTTGACGCTGTCCGTGAAGGTGTCGAAGTGCGGCCTGTACTGCTCGGTCTTGTCGTACTCGAGGATATGTAAAGTTTCGCCGTTCTCGGGCGGCAGCTTTGTCCACGCGGCGATCCGGCGCTCCACGCGCTCGACGACGGGGTCTTGCGCCCGCTTCAGGAAATGGCCCTTGCTCGTGCGCGCCTCGGACGCGAACAGCTTGCCCGTCTTGCTGTCGACGATCTGGCTCGTGCGCATGAAGGGCCGGGCGAGGTTGACGAGGTGGTCGGCCTCGGCGTCGCTGAGGAAGCGGTGCATGAGAAAGGCGCGGGGCGACCACGCGAGGGGCTCGAGCCAGCGGCCGCCGGCGTTTTGGGGGTTGGGGGGGGTGGTGGCGTTGGCGCCGCTGCTCGGGGGCTCGCCGACGGCAAAGGTAAAGGCGTTGCCGTCGCCATCGTCGGGCGGGGTGGTTGTGGTGACGATGGCCTGGGCGCCGGAGCCCGGGGCGGAGCCGGCGGCGGAGGCCGGGGAGGGGGCGAGGAGGGCGAGGGCGAGGGCCAGGATCGGGAGGGCGAGGAGGAGGTGGCGCCGCCGCCGCCGCGCCGTCGCCGCCGCCGCGCGCGCCATCGCCGCTTGTGTTGTTTGGTCGGGTTCAAGCAGATGCTGCTGCTGTTGCTGCGCGCGCGCGCGCGCGCGCCGGAGACGCGCAGGAGCGTGCGAGATGAGAGCGGGACCGGGCCGTCGTGTTTGCTTTCGTCGCTCGCGGATGATGGGGGCGCGCTCGTGGGGGGAAAGTTGGTTTGCGAGCGGCAGGGGTTGATGTTGTGTGGGCGCGGATTGCTTTGGTGAGTCGATGGATGTGTGCGTATGAGAGAGAGAGAGAGAGCGCTGGTGTGTGTGTTGTGTGGCGGGCAGCTGCGAGCGCGCGCGCGCGCGAAAGAGCACGAACAAAGGTGCGCGACACGGCGCCGCGCCACTCGCTCGACGTCGCTCCGCCCCGCCGCTGCCGCCGCCGCCGCCGTCGAAGACTTCATCGGGCCTCGCTCTCTCTTTCGCACCGCGACCTCATCTTCAGTTTTGTTTCCCATCAGCATCAGACCAATACATGACGACCATGACAAACCAACCCTTGTAGACCCCCCGCGCAACGCGCGCGCGCAACACAAACGCACTCTCCTCTCCCTCTCCCCCCACACCCACACCCATCAACGATGAGCGACGAAGACGCGCTCTCTCCGCCGCTCGCGGCGCTCTGCGGGGCCATCCTGCGCGATTACTGCGAAGGGACCAAGTGCGTCGTGGTGTCCAGCGGCTCCACCGGCCGCCCCGGAAAGGCTTGCTCGGCGCGTCGAGTGCCCATTGCTCGTCTCGACGGCCGTCCTCCGTCTCTCGACGGCCCCCTGCCTCCTCTGACGCGTTCGCGCTTGCCCCCCCGCCCCCAATCCCTCTCAAACATCAACAACAAACACACACAGCCCCAACGCCAAGCGCGCGCTGCTGCGGCTGTCGCGCGCGCACCCGACGTCGGCGCTGCCGCACCGCTACCTGGTACGGACGGGGTGGATGGAGAGAGCAAAGGAGGAGGAGGCACCGGGGGGAGACCGACGACTCGCCCGCGCGCGCGCGCCGATGGGGCGCCGCGCGCCCCGGAAACCCGGCAGGCATGCTCTATGCACGCTGCCACACCGCAGTACGCGCGCTCGCGGCCCACAGAGCCGGGGCTAGAGCGCCAACCCGCGCGCACGCAACGGCGTCCGTCGGCCGGCGGGCGGCGGCGGCGACGGCACGTCGGGACAGAGCCCGCGCAGAGCGTGCGCAGCAAACACAGCAGCACAACCGTAGCTCGCCCGTCCCGCCCCAAGCTCACACG
Source organism: Mychonastes homosphaera (assembly GCA_009193075.1). Taxonomy (NCBI): domain Eukaryota; kingdom Viridiplantae; phylum Chlorophyta; class Chlorophyceae; order Sphaeropleales; family Mychonastaceae; genus Mychonastes; species Mychonastes homosphaera. Next base: position 347,840 of record VXJC01000006.1, read on the forward strand.
CAACACACAACACACAACACAACACACAACTTCCCCCGACAACCCCCCCAAACAAAAAAAAACACAGGCCCGCCTCGCCCACCACGAGGCCACCAGCCTGCCGAGCGCGTCGGGCGGCTCGGCGGCCGCCGTCGCGGCCGAGGCGGCCGCGGCCGCCGCTGTGGCCGCGGCCGCGGTGTCGGCGGGCGACGGCAAGGCCGGCGGCGGCGGCAAGAAGCGCCAGGCCCCGGCGACGACGCAGCAGGAGGACGCGGCCGCGCGCGCCGTCGCCGCCATCGCCGCGGCCGGGCACCGCCAGACGGCACGCCGTGCGCAGCTGCTGCGCGAGGCGCTCGCGCACGCGGCGCGCGCGACCGAGCTGGCGCCGGACAGCCTCAGCTGCGCGGCGCTGCGGGCGACGCTGGTGATCAACCTGCTCACGGAGGAGTCGGCGCTGCTCGGCGCGCCCGCGGCCGACACCACCAAAAAGCCGGCGTCGGCGGCGGCAGAGGCAGCGGCGTCAGCATCAGCCGCTGCTCCCGCCGCTGCCGCCAAGGGCGCCCCCGCGACCACCTCTTCCACCGCCATCACCACCACCACCACCACCCCGACGAGCCCCGACGCCGCCGGCCTCAAGTGCAGCGAGATGCAAGAGCGCTTCGCGGGCGCCATCCGCGCGTGCGCCGCCGCGCTCGCGTCGCCGCAGCCGCTGCTGTTTGAGCCCGTGGTCTCGATCAGCACGCCCGCGCCGCCCCCCCCTCCCGCGGTGGCGGCGGCCGCGGCGGCCGCCGCCCTCGCAGCATCAGCAGCATCGGCGGCAGCGGCCCCGGGGTCGTCGACCAAAGCCGGCAGCAGCAGCAGCAACAGCAGCAGCAGCAGCGCCGCTGCCGCCCAGGCCGCCGCTGCCGCCGCCCAGGCCGCCGCCGCCCGCCGCCTCGTGCCGCCCGCCGCCGCCGCCGCGCCCGCCGCCCCCCACGCCACCCACGACCCCTGCTCCCTCTCGGTCGCCGACCGCGCCCTCTCCTGGGTGCGCGCCGGCAGGTGGCACGACCTCGCCGCCGAGAAGCGCGCCACCTGCCAGTCGCTGCAGCAGGTCCTCGAGTCGTGCCTCTCGCTGCTGGGTCACGCGGCCGTTCCCACCGACGTCGTCGCCGTGCTGCAGCACCTGATGCGCCCGGCCGACCTGCAGCAGTGGGCCGGGGAGCTGCTCTCCGAGCGAGGGAGGGGGTTGCTGGACGAGGTGGCGCGCGGGGCGCCGTCGCACGCGGTGGTGACGGAGCTGCTGCGCATGCTGCGCGTGCCGCCGCCGCCGCCGCCGCCGCTGCCGGCGACGGCATCGGCATCAGCGGCGCTGCCGGCACCAGTGTCGGCTCCAGCGGCCAACAACCCAACCGCCACCATCGCCACCACCCCCAACCCTTACCACCAGGGCCTCGCGGACACGGCGCAGCAGCTGCTGGGCGCCCTGCCCGCGGCGCTCGCGGCGGCGGTCGCCTCGGGCCCGCCGCCCCCGCCCCCGCCGCCGCTCCTGCCGCCCCCGACGGCGCTCCTGCCCCCGCCCCCGCTGCTGCCGGCGTCGGCGGCCGCGCTCCGCCCCGCAGCAGCGCCCCCCTCCTCCTCGGCCTCGTCCTCGTCCCGCCTCGTGCCCTCGGACGCGGCGGCCGCCACGGCCGCCACGGCAGTCGCCGCCTACGGCACCGAGCCGCAGCACGCGGCCATCGCCGCCGCCACCGCGGCCGCCTACGGCCACCTGTCGGTCGACCGCGTCGACTGGGATTGGGGGGCTTCGGCGGCGGCGGCGGCGGCAGGGGGCGGCGGCGGCGGCGGTGGCGGCGGCGCGTCGGCGCTGTTGTCCCTGTCGGGCGGCGGCCCCCTGCTGCTTGGGGGGAGCGGCGGCGCCTCCTCCTCCTCCTCCTCGTTCTTGGACGCCGGTGGCGCTACTGACGCCCTCGGCGGCGGCGGCAAGGGCAGCAAGGGCAAGTCCGGCGCCTCGCGCGCAGGGGCGGCGGGCAAGAAGGCCAGCAAGAAGGTCGCGTCGGCGGGGGCGGGGGCGGCTGCCTCGGCGGCGTCGGCGGCGGCTCTCCCCTCCTCGTCCACCGGCGGCGGCAGCGCGGCGCAGCAGGCGGCCCTGCTGCGCTCGCGCCGCGAGCGCTACGCCGAGGCCGAGGCCTTCTGGCGTGCCTGCCCCCCGACCCGCCGCGCCGAGCTCCTGCGCGTGCCCCTCGGCGCGCTCCTGGAGCGCGTCAAGGCCGCGCGGGGGAGCGAGGCGGCCGAGGAGCTGATGGAGGGACTGGTGCTGCTGCGTGAGAGCGGCAATCGGGGGGCGCGCTACTGGCTGTGCCCCGCCTGCGGGCGCAAGTTCCACTGCGCGGCCGACTTTGCGGCGCACATCGACGCGGCGCACGAGTCGCTCGTCCCCCTGCGGTGCGTCCCCCCGCGGCTGCGCGCGGCGGCCGTCGAGGCGGCGCGCGCGGCCGAGGCGGCGGCGCTGGCGCCGCCGCCACCGCCGCCGCCGCCACCTCCGCCGCCCGCGCAGGCCACGGCCGCGGGCGCCGAGCCTGCGGCGCTGCCGCTGGGCCTGGCCGCCGCCGCGGCGCCCGGCGCCGCCGCCGCGCTGCTGGTGCCCCTGCCTAACTGCCTGCCGTGCACGCACTGCGGGCTCGAGGTCGTCGGCACCTATTACGCGTCGCTGCCTCCGCCGCCGCCGCCGCCCCCCGCGATAGCGGCTGCTGAGGGGGCGGCCGACGGAGGAGGCAGCAGCAGCGGCAAGAAAAAGGGCGCCACCACCGCCCCCACCTCTGTCGCGCCTCCTCTTCCGCCTCCTCCTCCGCCCCCGGCGCTCCTGTGCGTGCGCTGCTACGCCGCCGAGGCGCGCGCCATGGGCCCCTACCAGGCCGAGCAGGCGTACGAGCGCCTGACCCCGGGCGCGCCGCGCGGCGCCGAGCGGTGCGCGCGGGCGCGCCGGCGCGCGGCCGTGGTGGCGGCGCGGCTGTCGAGCGGCGGAGGCTCGGCTGCTGCTGGCGCTTCTGGTGCCAGCGCCGAGCGCGCGCAGAAGCAGCGGCAGCAGCAGCAAGGTGGGGCTGGGGCCGGCGCGCTCGTGCCGGCCGCGGCTCCTGCCTCAGCCTCTGCCTCGGCCGCCGCCGCCGCCGCCGACGCTGCCAAGGTGGCGTCCGGCGCGGTCGACGCCCTCTGCGAGCAGCTCATCCGCGAGTTGGAGCTCGTCCACGAGGCGCGCCGCGCCCGCCAGGAGAAGGAGGGGGAGGAGGGCGGCAGCGACACCACCACCAACAAGGGCGGCAGCGACACAAACAACGACCAGGGCGGCGGCGGCGGCGGCGACAGGTCGTTTGCGGCGGCCGCCGCCGCAGAGGCGGCCGCCCTCGGCGCGACGCCCGCCTCCCAGCTGGCGTCCGTCGCGCAGGCCGCCGCCGCCGCCACGGCCGCCGCGGCCGCGGCCGCAGCCGCCGCGGCCGCAGCCGCAGCCGGCGGTGGCGGCAGCAACGGCGGCGCCGGTGGCGCCGGCGCGCTCTCGTCCGCCGAGGCCGAGGCGCGGCGCCGGCGCGACGCGAGCGCGGTCATGGTGCGCCTGATCGAGCTGTACGAGCTCGACCGCGACGTGGCCGACGTCACGCTCGGGTGCGTCTCCGACTTTGTGCACCGCCACCTCATGGCCGCGTGCGCGGCGGCGTTTGCCGGGGCCCCGACCACCGACGAGCCCTCGCCCTCGCAGCATCAGCACCAGCAGCCGGCGTTCCTCGACGCCTCGCGCCACCCTGACCTCGTCCGCAGCTTCCTGTCGGAGCCGCACAACGTGTTCGCGCGGCCCGAGACGCTCCGCGCCGCCCTGCGCTGCCTCCCCGCGCGCCCGCTGCGCCTCGCGCGCGCGTACGCCGCGCAGCAGCTGCACGCCGCGCGGGCGCGCGGCGGCGGAGGGGGCTGCCAAGCCGGCGGCCAAGGCGGCGGCGGGGCGGCGGCAGCGGCGGCGGCGGGCTCATCTTCGTCGTCGGCCGACGCCTCGCGCAAGCGGCCGCGCCGGTCGCTGGCCGCCGCCATCGCCGAGGCCGACGCCGCCGCGAGCGACGACGGCAACGAGGGCCGCGCGGCCGGCCGGGCGACCGCTGCCGCGGCCGAGGACCACGCTCCCGCTCCCGCTCCCGCTCCCGCTCCCGCCCCCGCCCCCCCTGCCGCCGCACCCCCAGCCTTTGCCGAGGAGGCCCTGTTTGGCTCGGGCAGCGAGGCCGGCGACCTGGAGCAGGACGACTTCACCGAGGACGACGACCTGCTGGCCGCGCGCGGGATCCCCGGCGCGGGGGACGCCGCCGCCGGCATGGACGCGGCGACCGCGGCGCGCGACCTGCTGCTCGCGGACGACGAGGGGCGGCTGCTGCTGCTCGACGACGAGGGCGACGACGGCGGCGGCAGCTTTGGCGAGGGCGACGGCGAGGGGGGCGGCGGCTTTGGCGCCGGCGCGCACGACCTCGCGCTCGCGTCGTCCGGCTACCGCTACGACCCCTACGCCGGCTACCACCCGCGCGACAGCGCGAGCGACGGCAGCAGCCTCGACGGCGACGGCGACGACGAGGAGGAAGCCGCGCCCGCCGACAGGCTCGCCGCCAATGGCAACGGCAACGGCAACGGCAACGGCAAGGGCGGCGCCGGCGCCGCTGCCCCCCCTTTGTCCGACGACGACGACGACGACGGGGCCGGCGACGACGACGACGACCTGCTCCCCTCGGACGAGCTGCTGCTCGGCGCCGAGGGCGAGCCCGGCTGCCCCCCGCTCTTCCACCTCTACCGCCTCAACGAGGCCACGTTTGAGTTCCTGGTCGAGCGCGTGTGGCCCGGGGAGCTCGAGGCGCAGCAGCAGCAGCAATTGCAGCAGCAGCAATTGCAGCAGCAGCAGTTGCAGCAGCAGTCTCAGCAGTCGCAGTCGCAGGCCACCGCCGAGGCGCCCGCGCCCTCGGGCGGCGGCAAGGGCAAGAAGGGCGGCGGCAAGGGGCAGCAGGCCTCCGCCAAGCCCGCCGCCGCCGCCAAGCCCGCGGGCGCGCAGCAGCAGCAGCAGCAGCAGCAGCAGCAGCAGCAGCAGCAGCAGCAGCAGCAGCCTCCGCCGCCCGAGCCCTTTTTGCTGCCGGCCGACTGGTGGGTCGAGCACCTGCGCGACACGGGCCGCATGCACTACTTCGAGCAGCACCCGGCCGCCGCCTCCGCGGCCGCGGGAGCCGCGCGCGCGCTGGCGCTGGCGACCGCGGGCCACGGCGGCGGCGGCGGCGGCGGCAAGGGCGGCAAGGGCGGCGGCGCCGTGGCGGCCGACGCTGAGGCCGCCGCCGCAGCCTCCGCCGCCGTCGCCGCGGGCGAGTCGCGCGTCCTGCGCTGGGTCTTCTGCGGCGTCTCCTCCACGCGCGCCGAGGAGTTTGTCGCGCGCCAGGCCGCCCTCAGGGGCGGGAGCGACCGCGACCCGCGCGAGGCCGTGCTCGCGCAGCTCGACGCGCTGGCCGCGGCGCGGCGGCGCGCGGCGCGCGCGGCGGCGCGGCGGCGCGAGCTCGACGCGCTGCGCCGGCGCGTGCACGCGGCGTTCGCGCGCGTGCGGGCGATCGAGGCCGAGGGCGGGCACTGCAGCCCGGCCGAGGCGCTCGCGTTCCTGGACGCGCTGTTTGCGACGCTCTGCGGCGGGGCGGCTGCTTCTGCTGCAGAGGAGGACGACGAGGCGGCGGCGGCGCCTCTGGCCCCGACTGCGGCTGCGGCTCCGGCAGCGGCGGCGGCGGACGGCAGCAGCGGCGACAACGGCGCTCCTCAGCCGCCCAACGCCTCTGCCTCCGCTCCTTCGCAACAAAAGCAGCAGCCCCCGCGCCTCACGCAGCAGCTCGCGCCGCTCTACCTCTGCGAGGCGGCCGTGGCCGCCGTGCGCCGCGCGCCCTGCCTGGCGCGCGAGGCCTCGGCGCGTTATGCGGCCGCGCTGCTCGAGCGCGAGCTCGCGGCGCTGCAGCTCGCCGAGCAGCTGCTGGTCGAGGAGGAGGGCGGGGCCCGCGCGCGCGAGGCCGAGGCGCTCGCGCGCCTGCGCGCCCGCCGCGCCGAGCAGCAGGACGCCGAGGCCGAGCACGCGCGCGCGACGGCCGAGGGCCCCGCCGCGCACCGCAAGCGCGACCCCCTGGACAAGGCGACCAAGGAGGCCGAGCACCGCGAGCGCCTGGCCGACCTGACCGCGCGCGCGGCCGCCGCGCGCGCGGCCATCGCGGCCGACCAGGCGGCGCAGGGCGCCGAGGCGGCCGCGGGCGCGGCGGCCGAGGCCGAGCTGCGGCGCGTGCGGGACGCGCTGCGCTCGATCGCCGCTCGGCAGAAGAACCTGCGCGACCTCAACGCACAGCTGTCGGCGCCCGCCCCGGCGCAGCTGATGGCCGCGCTGGCGGCCGCCGAGCAGCAGCAGCTGCTGCAGCAGGGGTCGAAGAAACAGCAGGGCGCTGCTGCTGTGGCTGCCGACGCCGCCGACGCCTCCCCCGCCTCTTCGGCCGACCAACAAGCCACCGCCGCCGCCGCCGCGGGCGAGCAGGACCCGGCCGCCATCTCGACGGCCGCCGAGCTCGGGTGGTCGTGGCGCGCGCAGCGGCTCGAGTGCCTCATGTACCGCGTCCTCTGGGTGGCCGAGGCCGTCAAGCTGTTTGCTGGGCGCTACGGCGCCCCGGCCCCGGCCTCGGCCTCCTCCTCCTCGGCGGCGGCGACGACGACCCCCTCCGCGCCGCTCGCGCTCACGTCGCTCGACGACCCCGCCACCGCGCCCCCGGCCGACCCCTCCGACCCGGACGCCGAGGCCGACGCCGACGCCGACCGCAGCCACCGCGCCCTGCTCGCGCGCGCCGCCCGCTGGGCCGCCGCGCGCCTGGCCGAGCTCGACGCCGTCGCCGCGGGCGCGGGCGAGGAGGGCGCGGCCGTGCGGCAGCGGCTGCTCGAGCTGGCGTGCGTCGACCTGTCGCTGGACGTGACGGCCGCGGCGCTCGCGCACGTGCGCGACGCGGTGTGCGCGGCGGCCTCGGACGCGCGCGAGCAGGCGTCGCGCGCGCTGCTCGAGGAGCTCGAGCAGGAGGAGCAGCAGCAGCGGCGCAAGCAAAAGGAGGCGGCGGCCGCGGACAAGGCCAAGAAGAAAAAGGCGGCGGCGAGTGCGAGCGAGCAGCAGCAGCAGCAGCAGAACGGAGGGGCGTCGTCCGCGTCGCTGTCGTCGTCGGCAGCTGCCGGCGTGGCCCCTCTGTCCGAGGCCGAGCTCAAGAAGCGGCAGCGCGAGGAGGAGGAGGCGCGGCGCAAGGAGGCGCTCCGCGAGGCGCGCGAGCGCGCCGAGCGCGAGCGCGAGCGCGAGCTCGAGGCGCGGCGGCGCGAGTTGGAGCGCGCGGCGCAGCAGCGCGATCAGGACGCGATCAAGGCGGCGCGCGAGGCGTCGCTGCGCGAGTCCGCGGCCAAGAAGGAGGCTGCTGCGGCGGCGGCGGTTGCGGCGGCGGCTGCGGCGGTTGCGGCGGCTGCGGCGCCGGCCGTGAAGAAGAAGGAGCAGCAGCCGGCCAACAAGGGCGGCGGGAAGCAGCCGCCGCCGCCGCTGCAGCCGCAGCTGCAGCCGCAGTCGCCCCGCAACAACAACAACGTGCCGCCGCTGGCTTCGCCGTGCGGTGGCACCCGCGGCGGCCGCGGCGCCGCCGCGGCGCCGCCCCCGCGCGTCCTCGTGCCCGTGCCCACGACGTCTGGAGGCGGCAAGGGCGGCGGCGGCAGTGGCGCGCCGTCGCCCTCGCCGCGTTCGGCCGCCGCCGCCGCCACGCGGCGCGCGCCGACGGTCGTTAGCGGCGCGCCCGCCCCGGCCGCCGGCGGGCCGAAGCAGCAGCAGCAGCAGCAGCAGCATCAGGGCAAGCCGGGCGTCGTCCTTGTCCCCGTGCACGGCAGCAAGCAGCCCGTGCCCGTGCCGCGGGCGCTCGTGCCGGTGGTGGCGCCCTCGCCCGCGCCGCCGGCCCCTGCCGCATCTGCCGCTGCCGCCCCGGCGCCGGCCGTGCGCTCGGCGCTGGCCGCCGTGGCGATGCGCCGGCCGCCGCCGCCGCCGCCGGCGCAGCAGCAGCAGCAGCAGCAGCAACAGCAGCAGCCGCAGCAGCAGCAGCGCCACGAGGCGCCCGCCGCGCCTGCGGCTCCTGCTCCTGCCGCAGCCACCGCTGACTGGGGCAGCGGCGCCGCCGCCGGTGCCGGCGCGAACGCGCCCTTTGGGCTCGGCGGCCTGTCGCCCGCGCCCCTCGGCGGCCCTCCTCCTCCCGCGGCGGCGCCGCACTGGTCGACCACGGCCGGGTCCTTCGACCCCTTTGGCGGCGGCGGCCTGCTTGGCGGGCTCGGGGCGCTCGACGGTGGTGTTGGTGGCGGTGGCGGCGGCGGCGGCGGTGTTGCCGCCGCTGCTGCCGCCATGCCTCCTTCTGCCGCCAGCGACCCGGCCAACTTGGCCACCTCGCCCCTCCACGCCGCCTCCGTCGGCGCCGCGAGCCACCAGGCGACCGTCGACCACATCCAGGCGTCGATCATGTCGCTGCTGGCGGACGGGGACGGGGGCGGCGGCGACACAGGCGTCGGCGGCCTCTCGCCGCACGCGGCACCGTCGTGGCAGCAGCAGCAGCAGCAACAGCAGCAGCAGCAGCAGCAGCTCAAGTACATGCAGCAGCAGCAGCAGCAGCAGCAGATGCAGCAGCGGCAGATGCAGCACCAGATGCAGATGCAGCACGCCGCCAAGCCCCGCCCGACCCTCCTGCCAGATGCCTTTGGCGGCGGCGGCGTGGGCTGGGCGGCCGGTGGCAGCGGTGGCGGCAACGGCAACGGCAACGGCCTGCCGTCGTGGCAGCAGCAGCCCGCCGGCGACCTCGCCCCTCTGACAGACCAGGTGCGCCGCTCCGACGGGGCCGGCCGCGCCCCTCCCCCGGGCTTTGGCGGCCCGCTGACGCCGACGGCGGGCGGCGCCGGGGTTTGGCCCGGCGGCGGCGGCGGCGGCGGCGGCGGCCCTGGCGGCGGCGGCGGCTTCAACGCCGCGGCCGCCGCTGCTGCGGCTGCGGCCGCGGCCACCGCGGCCCTGCATCAGCACCAACAGCAGCAGCAGCAGCAGCAGCAGCAGCTTTGGGGCGCTCCGATGCAGCAGCAGCAGCACCACCACCAGAACCAGCAGCAGCAGCAGCAGCAGCAGCCGCAGCAGCGCTGGATCTGAGAGGGGACACGCCGCGACACCCCTTTGTTCGCCCCCCTTTTTTTCCATTTGATCCGCCTTTTGACACGTCTGATTGCGGTTTTTCCACTCGTTAAATCAATGTTTCGTTTCGTTTCATTTTGTTAGGTATGTCCTTCAGCTCGCCCTGCCGCCCCTGCCGCTGCGCCCCTGCTGCCGCCTCGACGGTGTTGCCGCTGCTGCTGTTCTCGCCGTCTTCGTCGTTGCTTGGTCGGCGCCCTCCTCCTCCTCCTCCTCTCGGTCCTCCTCGCCGTCGTCCCCCCTCGCGATCGCCGCCGCCGCGCGCGCCGCGCGCGCCGCCGCCTCGGCCGCCCTCCCCGCTGCTGCCGACGCCTGCTCGGCCTCATCGACCGCCACCTTGGCCGCGCGCTCCGCCTCGGCCGCCCGCGCGCTCAGGCGCGCGATCATCTGTTTTCTTGCCGCCGCCGCCGAGGCCGTGGCTCTGGCCTCTGCAGCCGCCGCCGCCGAGGCCGTGGCTCTGGCCTCTGCAGCCGCCGCCGCCGCGCGGCGCTCCCTCTCCTCCTCCTTGCGGCCGTCCTCTTGTCTCTCCTCCTCCTCCTGCTGCTGCTGCTGCTGCATCTGCTCGAGCATCTCGCGGAACCGCCGGGGGGGCGCGGGCCGCCACCTCTCCCTCGCCGTCTGCAGTCCGACGTACGCGGCCGCCGCCCCAGACAGCAGCAGGCCCAGCAGCGAGAGCGGGAGCCAGCCGCGCCAGGACCGGACGGCGCGCGCCGCGCGCGCGAGCGGGTTGGAGGGCTGCTCCTCGGCGGCCGGCGGCGGGGGGAAAGGGTCGAACGAGTCGAAGGGCGGGGCGGCGGCCGGGGCGCCCCAGTCGTCGTCGACCGGGGGAGGAAGAGCGGTGGGGTGTTTGGGTTGTGGGTTGTGTTGTGGTGTGGTTTTCGCAGGAGCGAGAGCGGGGGCAGGGGGCGGCGCCTCGTCGCCGTCGGGGGCGGCGCCGTCGGTCTTGTCGCCTTCTTTCGCCGCCTCGATGCGGATGCGGCGGTGCGACCAACGACGAAAGGCAGGCCTGCCGATGATGATGATGTGCCTTGCGACATCTGGGGCGTGGCGTTTGGGGGCTGGCGGGCGGTGGCGCGTGGAGACGATCATCTCGGAGGAGGGAGGGAGCTCTTTTCGTTGGGTTCGACGCGCCTTTCAAATAAACCCCGTCACGCACAGAGCACAACAACGGCAAACCAACTGTCAAAGGTCGATTCCTCTATCAATCAATCACTCAAGCACACATACAAACAAATCAAAAAAGAATGCGCAAGTTTCTCGGGCTCTCCTCGAGCCGGGCAAAAGCGGCGGCCGCGCGGCCGCCGCCGCCGACCCGCGGGGGAGCGCCTCCGCCTCATCGCAAGCCCTCGCCCGCCTCGCCCGTGGCGATCAGCAAGGACCTGCAGGAGCTGGTGAGTGGTGATTGCTGCTCGGCCTCAGTGGGGCTCGTCTTGATTGAGGGCGCCCTGTGGCCGCGATTCGTTGTGAAGCAGCTGTAACGCTCACACCCGCTTTTTTCAAAAACCACAGCAGGAGCAGCTCGCGGAGCCCCTCAGGAACATCGTGGTCGGGTCGCTCAAGGCGGCCACCGCCGTGCTCGAGACCCTCTCGCCGCTCGGGTCGATCCCGACGCCGCGGCCGCGCTTGCCGTCGCCCTGGCCCTCCTCTTCGCCGACGCCGAAAGCGCCCGCCGCCGCCGTCTCCTCCCCCCCTTGGGCGTCGTCTCACGACGACACCCTCCTCGCCCTGTCGTCCGCCGTCCGGGCCATGTCGAGCTCCTCCTCCGACAACAACACGCTCGACGAGCGCATGGCGGCCGCGGGCCCCGCCCTCGAGGTCCTGCGCGCGCGCTGGCCCGCGGGCGACGCGCGCCTGGCCGAGATCGAGCGCCTGCTGGCCGAGGCCGCGGCGGTCGCCGGCGGGGGCGGCGGCGGCGGAGGCGACGACGAGGAGGACGAGGAGGGCGGCTCGGCGGCCGCCGCCGCGACCATCGAGGCGGCGCTCGCGGCGGTGGCCGAGGCGTCGCGCCTGGAGGTCGAGGCGCTCGCGGCCGAGGCCGGGCGCGCCGCCGCGGCCGCCGCCGACGCCGTGGAGCTGTCGGCGGCCGCGGCCGTCGCCGAGCTCGAGGCGCAGCTGTCCGGGGCGGCGGCGGCGGCGGCGGTGGTCGCTGATGCTGCGGATGCCGACGTCGTCGTCGAGGAGGAGGCGGTGGTCGTGGTGACCGAGGAGGTGACCGCTGCTGCTGCTGCTCCTGCTTTCGCCGCCGAGCCGCCCCTGCTGGCCGAGGAGGCGGAGGAGGAGAAGGTCGAGGAGACAGTGCCCGCGGATGAGGCGCCCCCGGCGGCAGCGACGCCGGCGGCGCCCACCCAGCGCCCCGCCAGCACCCCGCCCGTCGTCCTGCGCGTGCGCTGCCGCACCTCCCCGGGCGAGACCGTCGCGATTGTCGGCTCCTCCCCTTTACTGGGCGCGTGGGACGCGTCGCTGGCCCTGCCGCTCGCGTGGGGGGAGGGGCACGTGTGGAGCGGGGAGCTGCCACCGCTGCCGCTCCCCCAGCAGGAGGAGGGCGAGGGCGCCGCCGCGGCCGCTGCGCCCACCATCGAGTTCAAGGCCGTGCTGCTGACGGGCCGCGCCGCCGCGCCCGTCTGGGAGGGCGGCGCCAACCGCGCGCTGCCCTCGTCGCAGTCGCAGTCGCCGTCGCCAGAGGGCGAGGAGGACGAGGAGGCGCAAGCGGCCGAGGAGGAGGCCGTCGTCGTCGAGTTTGAGTTCGCGCGCTAAAGGCGAGGGAGGCTCGCTTTCCTGCCCGCCTTTCGGCCCACGCCTCCCCCCTGCTTTGCAACCCGCTGAGTTCTTTTGGCGGTCGCGTTCATTCACAGAAAGAAGAAAAGAGAGAGATACCACCCACCGCCTGCCGGCAGGCGCCTCGCTTTCGAACGTGGCGCCATCTCCCGCATATCGTCCCTCCCCCCGCCGCCGCCCCTCCCGCCGCCCTTGTTTCACGTTCATTCATCCCATGAGATCCTTGTACACACAGGCGCAACACACGCACACATCATTTCTGTGTGTGTGTGTCTCCATCGCTCCTTTCCCCCCTTTGATCCATGAGAGGGGGGGGCAAAGAAAGGCGCGCAGGTGGTCCGTCCCGACGGCGGCAAGCCCCCACATCAGAAAACAAACAAACAACAACACCGCGTGTAACAGTACGGTTTTAAGGGGGCTTCGAGCTAGTGTACAAGATCGAAAAAAGTTCAAGTGTGGGGGGCTCTCGCTCACCGCGCGCGACGGCGGCCGCCCGCGGGGGTCGCGCCTTTCGGCACCCCGGCCTCGCGGCCGCCCCCGTCGGCCGCTGCTGCGCCCCCCCCGACGCCGCCGCCAAACGCCGACCCCGACTGCGCGGGCCTCAGCACGCCCGCCTGGCCCTCCAGGTACCGCAGCGTCTCGACGTCGCCGGCGTCCAGGCTGTCGAGGGAGCCGGACGCGCCCAGCAGCACCTGCGAGCGGCGCGCCCACTGCTCCCCGGCAGCCTCGCCCAGCCCCAGACCGGCGGCGGCAGCGGCAGCAGCGGCGGCAGCAGCGGTCGCGCCGTCCGCCCCCGCGCCGACGTCCACCGACGAGAGAGAGGAGGCCGGGCCGTCGTCGTCGTCGTCGACCGCAATCGCTGCGGCCGTCGTCGTCGCCAACGCCGCCGCCGCCCCGTCCTCGCCGACCGCCCCCGCCTCCCGCTGCTGCTGCTGCTGCTGCTGCTGCTGCTGCCGCTGCAGCTGCGATTTCACCGCCTCGGCCACGAGCGCGTCCACGCGGTCGTACTCGGCCTCCACCACCGTCGGGCCCCCCTCTTCCTCGCCGCCGCCGCCACTCGTGCGCAGCTGCACGCGCGGCACTTTTCCCGCCAGCAGCGCGTCAACGCTCCGTTCGGTCGCGTGCGCCACCCACACGCCACGGTCGCGCATCTCCACGACCACAGGGAAAGTGGCGGGCCCGCGGCGCTCGAGCACCGTCTTGCGCGTCCCCCGGCGCGCCGCCTCCTCGTCGCCCAACGTGACGGCCTGCACCCCGCCGACCAGGTCCGCGAGCGACGGATTCTTGAGCAGGTTCTCGAGGAAGCAGCCGTGCGCCGTGGCGACCAGCGCAACCCCCCGCTCGGCGATGGTGCGGCACGCCGAGCACTCGGCCTCGGTGCCGATCTCGTCGATGACGACGGCCTGCGGCATGTGGTTCTCCACCGCCTCGATCATCACGCGGTGCTGCGCCGAGGGGTCGGGCACCTGCATGCGGCGGGCGCCCCCGATCGAGGCGTGGGGGACGTCGCCGTCCCCGCCCACCTCGTTACTTGTGTCGACCACGACGACGCGGCGCCCGAGGCCGTCGGCGAGCAGGCGGCTCAATTCGCGGATCGCCGTCGTCTTGCCGACGCCGGGCCTGCCGAGAAAAAGCACGGACATGCCCGCGGCGAGCAGGTCGGCGATCATCCCGGCCTCGCCGGGCGAGGCGCGGCCGACGCGCAGGGTGAGTCCGACGACGTCGCCGCGGCGCGAGCGCACGGCCGAGACGCGGTGCAGGGTGCCGGGGAGTCCCGCGCGGTTGTCGCCGCCAAAGTCGCCGACGGCGGCGACGGCGGCCTCGAGCTCCTCGCGCGTGACGGCGCCCGGGGGGTGTTGATGGGTTTGTTGTTGGGGTGAGGGGGTGCCGTCGTTGCCGGCGTTGCCGTCGTTGCCGTCGTTGCCGGCGCCCTCGCCCTCGCCCTCGCCCTCCTCGCCGGACCGCAGCAGCTGCGAGCTCGCCCCGCGGAAGCGCGCCTCGGGCAGGCGGCCCAGGTCCAGCACCACCTCGATCAGGCGGTCGCGCATCGGGTGCGACGCCAGCGCCGCGCGCAGGTCCCCGGGCAGCACGGCCAGCAGCCTGTCCAGGTCGTCGGCGTTGGACGCGGCGGCGGCGGCGCGGTGTGCCGCGGCGCGGCGCCTGGCGGCGGCCTGGGCGGCGGCGGCGGCGGCCGGGTCGGACGCCGCCGCCGCTGCGTCGCGGCGCGTGGGCGGCGGGTCCAGGACGGCCGGGGGCTGCTGCTCTTGAGTGCCATCGGCAGCAGCGGCATCGACCACGGCGACGCTGATGCTGGCGCCGCCGGAGGGCGCTTGTTGTTGTTGCTCGCGGTAGCGCGTTCGCGTCGTCGTCGGCGTCGCCGAGCGCAACAGCGGCCGTCTCCGGCACGCGGGTGGGCGCGCGACGGTCGCTGCGGCTGCCGACGAGGGTGACGGCGACGGCCACGATGGCGCACGGCGCCCGCCGGGCCCCGCCAGCGAGGGAGGGGCGCGCGACGAGAGCATCTTCTTTTGGGGGGGGGGGGATGCTCTCCTTTGCTCCGGAAGCAAATTGCTCTTTGCGGGGGTGTGGCGCGCGCGCGCGGGTTTCTTGGCGGGACGCGCCGGGGGTGGCAGCGGAGAGGTCGGGAGGTGCAATTCGACTTGGATTGCGCGCGCGCGCGTAAAAGGAGGTGCCGCGCTCAAGCGAGGAGACGTGAAGCAGGTTTTTTTTGAAGCAAGGAGAGTCCGCGTCGGTTTCTCTCTCTAGACGACGAATCCGGGCGCCTGAAAACACGGGTGAGAGACACCCGTCGGCGGAAGGTTGTGATGAGGACGCGGCGCGTTTGGAAGAGTTGATTGTGCCGTGTGGGGAGCGGGTGAGTGAGAGAGGCGCAAGAGTAGCAAAAGGGGGAGGGGTTGCTCGTCCTCCTCCTCCTCCTCTCTCTTCCCTCCCTTTCCTCCTCCTCTTCTCACCACCGCACAAGCGGACCGACTCTCGCCGTACTACTGCTGCGGTGCTCACGACATCAAACGCACCCATATAAAAGCCGCCCGATCGTCATTGGCGCGTCGAATCGATCGGCGGGCGGAAGTTTGGTCGAATCGCCCCCCTCATCAGCGATGCAAGCGCGTCCCGGGCCCCGCCCGCCCGCCGCGGGCCGTCGGAGCAATCTCAGCAGCAGCAGCAGCAGCAGCAGCAGCAGCAGCAGCATCGCTAGCCCACACACATTTAGGCGCGCCGCCATGCAGCAGCAGCAGCAGCAAAAACATCGCAGCGCCACCGCCGCCGCCGCCGCCGACGCCGACGCTGCCGCGACCACCGCCACCCCCCAAAACACCACCACCCCTCTCGTCAAAGTGTGCGGCATCACCAACGCGCGCGACGCCGCCGTGGCCGCGGGGGCCGGCGCCGACCTCGTCGGCATGATCATGTGGCCAAAGGCCAAGCGCGCGGTGTCGGACGAGGCGGCGCGCGAGATCGCCGAGGCGAGCCGCGCGGCGGGGGCCCTGCCCGTCGGCGTTTTCGTCGACGAGAGCGCTCGCGAGATCGAGGCGCGCCTGCGCGCGTCGGGCCTGCGCGCGGCGCAGCTGCACGGGGACAGGGCGCGCGCGGCTCTGGCGGAGCTGGACCCGGAGGTGGCGCCCGTGGTGGTGTACGTGCTGCACGCGTCGGACGCGGGCGAGGTGGCGACGCCGCTTCCCCCGGCCGCCGTGGCCGCCGCAACAACAGCGCCAACTCAACAGCAGCCGCGCGTCCTCCGCCCCATCGACCTGGAGAGCGCGAGCGCGAGGCGGCGAAAGCGCGGCGAGCCCACGTTCCTGCTGTACGACGGCCTCCAGGGGGGCGGCGGGCGCACGTTCGACTGGACAGCGCTGCTGGCCGGCGCGAGGCCCGCCGAGAGCGCGCGCCTGTGCGGCGCCTCGGGCGGGTGGGCGCTGGCCGGGGGCCTGGGCCCCGCCAACGTGGCGCGGGCGGTGGCTGCGGCGCGCCCGGACGTGGTCGACGTGTCGAGCGGCGTGTGCGGGCCGGACGGCCTGCTCAAGGACACGGAAAAGGTGGTCGCGTTTGTGAAGGGGGCCAAGGAGGCCAGGGGGGCGGGGGGCGCGTGACTTCCCGGCTTGTGTTGCAAAAACGAACGATCGCGCAGGGCCTTATGTCTCTCTCTATATATATACGTCTCTATCTCTCTGTGTCAGTGCGTGGTTGCCTATCCCTCCGAGGAAAAAAAAAGACGATCACAGCACCACGCCGCCACCACCGCCGCCGCCCCCGCCGCCGAGCAAGAACCACCAAGCCGCGACCGCGGCCGCGGCGGCGAGCACCCCGCCGACCACGACCAGGGGCGGGCCCTGTTTCAGCAGCTGCTTCGCGGCGCCGAGGCCACCACCACCCCCAGCCGCCCCAGCCCCGCCGCCCTCCTGCCCGTGCTCATTCATCGCCTGCGCCACCATGGCCGCCAGCGCCGCGCTCGTCTGCCCGCCCGCCCCTGCGCCGACCATTCCGCTCGCCCCCGTCGCGTCGTCCAGCCCGCCCTCCCCCTTGGGGCCGCCCTGCATCGCAGGCGCGCCCAGAGACCCGTCCGGGCCCAGGGTGTACATGCACATGCCCACGGGGCGCTCCAGGAGGGGGGCCGAGTCGCGCATGAAGGCCATCGCGCGCGGCGCCGTGTCGACGCGCCCCAGCGCCTCGTTCGAGGGCGCCTGCAGCCACATGTGAAAGACGTTGGTGTCCCACTGGTCGCGCTCGGCGTGGAAGGACAGGAGGCGGGGGAGGTCCGGGTCGACGGCGACGGGGGCGGGGGGGGAGGAGGGGTCCGTGGCAGCGGGCGCCGGCGAGTCGGCGGCCGACGCCGCCGCCGCCGCCGCCGCGGCGAGGGCGTCAGCGACGAGCGGCGCGGCCGAGGCGGCGCGGGCGCGCGGGGGAGGGGCGCTGAGCGGGCCGTAGTGCTCGCGCACCACGGCCTGCAGCATCTCGGCCACCTGGTCCGCGTGCTCGGGCTTGGCGATGATCGTCTTGGAGCACGCGACCTGCCTGCCCGTCTTGAGCTTGACGGCCGCGGCGGCGACCGAGCGGCGGCGGGCGGCGCCGGCGGCGGGGCTCGTGAAGCCAACGACGCCGGGCGGCCGTGCCGCGCGGGCGGGCGCGCGCTGCGCCTGCAGACCGCCGCCTCGGCTTTTCTGTGTTGCTGATCTCGCCTGCATGGCGCCGGCTGCGGCGACGGGCGCGCGCGATGCGGTGTTTCTTGTCGACGGAACTCTCTCGCGAAAAAGGGAGAAAGCAGAGACGCTTTGCTCTTTTCGTCGGCTCTCTCTCTCGAGCTCACGCTCGCTGTTGTCCTCTGTCTGGTCGCAAGCGCGCGCGGGCGTTTCGAAAGTTGGGTGCGAGATCGATGGTTGCGCGTGTGTGTTTGTTCGTGTGTGTGCGTGTTTGTGTGTAGGACCCACGCTTGCCGTTGCGCCGACTTTTTTGCGCCCCGACCGCCCGCCGCCGCCCGGCGCCGCCCGCCGACGCCCCCCGCTTCTCGCCTCGAGTCCTCCTCACTCCGCCGCCCACAAGGCCCCCAAGACGCCCTCTGAATGGCCTGAAATCGGTCACGGGGATAGAAGTGATCCGTAATGTGCCAAGTACCGTGTTTGCAGGATTGGATGGGCGGCGCCTTGGTTGGTAGGTGCGCGCGCCGAAGCTCGTCCATTCTCTCCCTCCCTCTCCCTCTCTCCCTCTCAAAGCCAAGCCCCCCCCTCCCCTCGCCCTCGCCTCTCCCTCTTTCTTTCCCCAAAGAAACCGAATTCCCCCCGCATTCTATCTTTGCGCGACAAGAAGAATGCTCCTCAACAAGAGCGCGTCGCGCATCGCGCCCGCGCACCGCGCCGCCGGGCGCCGCGTGCCGAGCCTCGCCGCGCCGTGAGTTTTTGTGATGGGGCTCATTGCTCTCTCTCTCCTCCTCGCCCGCCCCCCCTTTCCACCCGCGAGCGCCGCCGATCACGCGTGCTCTCGATCCAGGTCTCCGCTCGCGCCCGCCCCTTACCCCCCCCCCCCCCCCCCCCGCACGCTCCCCGCATCCAATCCCGCAGTCGCCGCGCCGAGGCGCGCCGCGCCAACAAGCTCGCTGCGGCCGCTGCCTCCGAGGAGGCTCCCCCTGCTGCCCCTGCTGCCCCTGCCTCTTCTGCGGCCCCCGCCGCCGCGGGGCAGCCCCGCGAGCGCCGCCAGTCGCGCCAGGTCACCGTCGACCTCGCGACCCTACAGCCCGGAGATGAGCTCCCCGGCACCGTGGTACGTTTCCACGCGCGAATGGGGCCGAGGAGACGACGGACCCTCGATCGCCAAGGGGGATGGGAATTTTGCCCCCCCCCCCCCTTCTTTTTTGTGGCGGCCGCCGCCGGCGCGCGCGCGACGAGGCACCACCACCACCACCACCTGTCCTCTCTCTCATCCCCCCCCCCAAACACACACACAAAACCATCAAACAGACCGCCGTCGAGGCCTACGGCGCCTTCGTCAACGTCGGCGCCCGCTCCGACGGCCTCGTCCACGTCTCGCAGCTCGCCGACGGCTACGTGCGCAACGTCGCCGACGTCGTGTCCGTGGGTTTGGCCGTGAAATGCAAGGTGATGAGCGTGGACGCCGGCTCGGGCCGCCTGGCGCTGACGATGAAGGGCATTGAGGGCAACCCTAAGCCCGCGGCCCCGGCGGGCGGCGCCGGCGCCGGCCAGCGCAGCGGCGGCGGCGGCGGGCGCGGGTCCGGCGGCCGCGGCGCGGGCCAGCGCGGCGGGCAGCGCGGCGGCTCGTCGGCCGCCGACGCCGAGGCCGACGCGCCCGACGAGCTCGAGGCCAACGAGGCCTTCGTCGAGGGCATCACCCTCCGCTTCGACGACGCCGCCGAGGCCGGCGCCGCCGCGGGCTACGGCGAGGCCGACGTCGAGGCGCTCGAGATGCTCCCGGCCTCGGGGGCCGCCGCGCTGGCCGTCAACGATCTCATCGAGGGCGTCGTGAAAGAGGTGCAGGACTTTGGCGTGATCGTCGAGTTCACCGGGGTGGACGGCGCCGCGGCGCAGGGCCTCCTGCATGTCTCGGAGATGGCCGCGCCCGCGTCCAAGCTGTCGCAGGACGCTTCCGCCGCCAAGCCGTCGTCCGCCGAGGGCGCCGGCGAGGGCGAGTTTGCCGGCGCCGAGTACGAGGACGTCGGCGGCGTGGACGACCCGAAAAAGTACTACGCGCCGGGCGACAAGGTCCGCGCCTTTGTGCTGGACGTGGCCGAGAGCGGCGGGCGCGCGGAGCTGACGCAGTTTGTGTACGACGAGGCCGACGGCGCCATGCTCGTGCGGGCGGGCCTCATGGCCGCCGACGACGACGGCGACCGCCTGCTCGAGCGCGTGGCGCGCGCGGCCGGCGGCGAGGCCGAGCTGCCCGCCGCCGCCCCGGCCCCCCGCGGCCGCGGCGGCCGCTACAACGACAGCGATGACGCCGACGCGTCCGCCGCCGACCTAGGCGAGCTCTCGGCCGCCCTCCCCAGCGAGGCCGCCGAGGCCGCGCTCTTCTACGGCCAGGCCGGCTCCTACCCCGACCGCGCCGTGGCAGGCCTGGTGGCGCCCGGCGCTGCCGCGCTGGCCCCCGGCGCCTTCCCGGACCGCCCCCTGCGCGCGGTCAAGGACGTCAGCCTCATGACCCCCCAGGTCGGCGAGGTCGAGGTGGGCGACGGCGGGGAGGAGTCGGAGCTCGTCGACTTCTGGACGCTCGACTACGCCCCCGCCGACTCGCGCCTGATGCGCAAGGGCGCGCTGCGGCGCATCGGCGCGCGCCTGGAGAAGGCCTCGGAGGAGCAGGGCGGCGGGTGGAGCGTGCAGGCGATCGAGGGCGCCGAGGAGGTCGCGGTGAGTTTCTTTTTTGTTTTTCGTCTTGTTGATGTTGGGGGTCTGCGGGGTTTGGCGGGGGGGGGGGGGGGGGGGCGCCAACGGGGGAAAAAAGCAAACGACCGCTCGCCCTCACTCGCAAACAACACACGCCGCCCGCGTCTTCCCCCCCACTCGAAACCCCCCACACAGCCCTCGGCCTACTTCGAGCTGCTCAGCCCCGTCGGCGGTGCCGACGTCGACGCCATCGTCGACGACCTGCTCGCCGACGACGAGGACCTCGGCGAGGCCGAGCTGCCGGCGCTGGCCATGCGCCGCCCGGCCGCCGTGTTCGCGGCCGCGACCACGGGTGAGGACTCGGCGTGATCTCGCCTTTTTTTATTTTTTCCAACGGGGGGGGGGCGTCTTGTCGCGAACGCGCGCGCGGATCCCCCCTTCTCCTTGAACAAACGACTGCCTGCCCCCCACCCCCACGCGGGCCAAAAGAAAGAAAGAACGCATTTCATCCCCCCCCCCCCCCCTCCACCGACCGACCGCGCGACGAACCGCGCGCGCACACGCCTCAACCACCGCGACCACCACCACACGCCCCGCTTTTCGGGGGGAGAGAGAGCGCGGGAGAGAACGACCGACGACCATCCCGGGCGGAACAAGGAGAGCGCGGGTGCATGAGCGAGAGAGAGACCGAGCGAGGGAGCGAGAGCGAGAGAGACAAAAAGGAAAGACAAAAAAGGAGAGGCTTGCCGCCAAAACAAAAAAACCCGCCCCTCTCTTTGACGGGGGGGCGCGACAAGAGACGAACCGCTTTTTTCTCTTCCTCTTCCTCTGGCAAAGCCCCCCCTTTTTTCTTTTCTCTTTGCTTTCCCCTCCCCTCCCCTCCCCTCCTCCTCCTCCAGCCCTTCCCTCTTTTTTTCCGCCCCCGGCTTGGGTTCCGTTATCGTTTCTCCCGCGCCCCGTTTCCCCCTAGAGAGCCCGTGCGCGGCGCGCGGTGTTTTGTGTTGTACGTGTGTTGTGTGTGTTCGTGTCTGAAGCCCCCCGTCTCTCGTCGTTTCCGTCTCGCCCTCTCCCTCGCGCGCCGCAGCCGCAACCCGCTCACAAATCGTCGTACCCTCCCCACCCAAAAAAAACTAAACAGCCATCAGCGCCGGCACCGTCAAGGCGCTGCGCGAGAAGACGGGTGCGGGCATGATGGACTGCAAGAAGGCCCTCTCCGAGAGCGACGGCGACATGGACAAGGCCGTCGAGTGGCTCCGCAAGAAGGGCCTCTCCGGCGCCGACAAGAAGGCCGGGCGCGTGGCCGCCGAGGGCGCTGTGGTCAAGTACATCCACCCGGGCAGCCGCATCGGAATCCTGATGGAGGTCAACTGCGAGACCGACTTTGTGGCGGCCTCGGACGAGTTCCGCAAGCTCTGCGCCGAGCTGTGCATGATCGCCGCGTCGAGCGACGTCGTGTGCGTCTCGGCCGACGAGGTGCCCGCTGACCTGCTCGCCAAGGAGCGCGAGATCGAGATGGGCAAGGCCGACCTCGCGACCAAGCCCGAGGGCGTGCGGAGCAAGATCGTCGAGGGCCGCATGGACAAGCTGAAGAAGCAGTGGGCGCTGCTGGAGCAGGACGCGCTGACGGTGGCGGGGACCAAGGTGGAGGACTTGGTGAAGGCGACGATCGCCAAGGTGGGCGAGAACGTGCGCGTGCGCCGCTTCGTCAAGTACACGCTGGGCGAGGGCATCGAGAAGAAGGCGAGCAACCTGGCGGCCGAGGTGGCCGAGCAGACGGCCGCCATGGCCGCCAAGGCTGCCGAGGCCAAAAAGGAGGACGCGCCCAAGAAGGCGGCCGCCGCCGCCGAGGCCCCCAAGCAGCCCGCCGTGGCCGTGAGCGCCGCCTCCGTCAAGGCCCTGCGCGACAAGTCGGGCGCCGGGATGATGGACTGCAAAAAGGCGCTCGCCGAGAACGGCGGCGACGTCGAGAAGGCGAGCGAGTGGCTGCGCAAAAAGGGCCTCGCCGGCGCCGACAAGAAGGCCGGGCGCGTCGCCGCCGAGGGCGCGGTCGTCGAGTACATCCACCCGGGCTCCCGCGTGGGCGTGCTGCTCGAGCTCAACTGCGAGACCGACTTTGTCGCGGCAGGGGAGGTGTTCACGCGCCTCGCCAAGGCGCTGGCGATGCAGATCGCGGCCAGCCCCACGGTCGAGTACGTTTCCGCCGAGGAGATCCCCGCCGAGGTCTTCTCGACCGAAATGGCCGCGGAGATGGGCCGCGAGGACATCGCGAGCAAGCCCGAGGCCATCCGCGCCAAGATCGCCGAAGGGCGCGTGAAGAAGATCGTCGCCGAGCGCGCCCTGCTGGACCAGCCCTACCTGGTGGACAATGCCAAGACGGTGGGCGAGGCCATCAAGGAGGCGATCGCGGCGTGCGGGGAGAAGATCAGCGTGCGCCGGTTCACGCGGTTCGTGCTGGGCGAGGGCATCGAGAAGAAGTCGACGGACCTGGCGGCCGACGTGGCGGCCATGGCCGGCGGCGCGAAGGCGTAAAAGAGATGAGGACTGATTTGGTTTTTGCGGTTGTTTTGCGCGCGGGCCCCCATCGATTTTCCCCGCACGCGCGACGACGCGCGCGCGCGGCCAATCTCTCCCAAAAAATGAACGATCATCCCGCTTTGATTCCCGAGCTGTTTCATTTTTTCCCGCTTCACACACGTACTATAAGCACAGAGAGAGAGATCGCATGTTAGGAGAACACACACAAACACGCAGCGGCTGGACGGGGTGTGTGCGTCGTCTCTCTCGCGCGCGCTCCTCGTCGTCGCCATCTCGTTGCCGGCGTCGTCCCATCGTCGCCGTCGCACAAAACGCCAAACGCCCTTGCGCGCGCCGATCAATCCCATTCTTGTCGGACCGCACACATCTACCACTCCGCCCCCATATCGGATTGGTACTTGGCCCCCTTGCGCGTTTGCTGAACCAGCAGGAGAAGGACAACTCCCTC
Source organism: Mychonastes homosphaera (assembly GCA_009193075.1). Classification (NCBI taxonomy): domain Eukaryota; kingdom Viridiplantae; phylum Chlorophyta; class Chlorophyceae; order Sphaeropleales; family Mychonastaceae; genus Mychonastes; species Mychonastes homosphaera. The sequence goes on from VXJC01000006.1 coordinate 370,659, forward strand.
TCTCTCCCCTCCTCTCTCCCTCTTCTCCCGCGGCTGGGACGCATGCCCGCCCCGCCTCCTCCTCCTCCGCACGGCGGCGGCGGAGGGGACGACGACAACACTGCAGCAGCATGCGGCGGACAATCAGCAGGAGCGACAGCAGCACCAACAACAGCAGCAGGACCGCCGCCGCCGCCGCGTGACGCCGAGCGCGCGCCCAACCCGCCGCCCCTCCTGCTTCTGCCCTCGCGCCGCTGCAAGACGCTCCACCTCGTCCGCCACGCCGAGGGCTTCCACAACGTCGCCGGCGCGCTCGACTACGCCAACTACAAGCTCGAGAGGTTTCTGGACGCGCACCTCACGCGCGAGGGCTGGCGGCAGGCGCACGCGCTGCGGGCGGAGCTGCTGCAGGCGGCGGCGGCATCGGGCGGGCAACAGCCGCAGCATCATCATCATCATCACCACCGCCCCGTCCGCCCGGCCGTCGTGCTCACATCCCCGCTGACCCGCGCGCTCGAGACGGCCGCCGCGGCCTTTGGCGGCAAGGTGCTCGGCTTTGAGGACGATGAAGAACCCGGCGGCGCCGACCCCCGCTCGCCCCCGCCACCGCTCCTGATGCGCACCCAGACCGCCGAGCCGGGCGTGCGCGAGGCGCACCCGCCCATCTGCGCGCCCGCCGGAGGCCTCCCGCGCTTCGCGGCCGTCGAGCTCGCGCGCGAGCACCTCGGCGTGCACCCGTGCGACCGGCGCCGTCCGCTGTCGGGAAAGCGCGCGGCGTTTCCCGCAATCGACTTTGATCGCCATCCCTCCCCCGAGGACGACGCGCTGTGGCGCGCCGACGCGCGCGAGACCGAGGCGGAGATCCGGGCGCGCGCCCTGGCGCTGCTGAGGCTGGTGGCCGCCGGGCGGGACGAGGCCGAGGTGGCGGTCGTGTCGCACGCGTCGCTGCTGCGGCACATGCTGCACGCGGCGACCGCGACCGTGGGCGACGAAGACGGCGACGCCGAGGGCTTGCGACGGCCGTTTACCAACGCCGAACTGCGGACGGTCGTGCTGGTGGTGTCGCCGTGAAAAAACGGGCATCCTCTCCCCAACTGTGTTAGACGCCTCAGTATCATTTAGTCCTTTCTCTTCTTCGTCTTGGTCCCCCACGGCTGGCTGAACGACGACGACGAATAGGACAGCGAAACCGAACCACACCTCCTCTCGCTGGTGACTCTCTCCCTTCCGTCCGTCCGCAGTCTCTGATCGGAGCTACTAAGAGGACCACCACGGGCACGACGCGATGGCGCCGCGCGGCGCCTCGTTCGCCGACCACGCGCGCCGCATCGCCGGCGACGCGCTCGGCATGCGCGGCAGCCGCAACCTGCTGTCGTGGGCGGTGGCGGGCACGGCCGCCTACTTCATCTGGTGGCGCCCGGAACAGGCGCGGCGCGAGGAGCGCCGCCTCGCGCACGAGCAGGCCAAGCAGCGCGCGTTTGAGAAGGGGATCGCAGACATTGATCGCGTGCGGCCGCGGCCAGACCCGCAGGACACGGGCGTGATCCGGGGCCACGCGGGAGGAGCAGCAGCAGCAGGAGAAAGGGGAGGACGAGGGGGGGCGGCAAAGGCATGAACGAGCGGCTGTGGCGGCGCGGGCGGATCGAGGGCGCGGCGGCGGCGAGCGGCGCGGCGAGACGAGCGTGCGCTCCCCTTTTGCTCCTCTCTCGCGCGCGCTTGGGTCTCTCTCTCCATGCCTCTCTCGCGCGCGCGCTCCTTAGTGCAACGAACCGCGCGCCTCTCTCTTCTCCAACTTCATTTCGCGCGGAGCGGCGTCCCGGCAAAAAAGGAGGTTGGCTCTCTCCCCCCTCCTTCTCCTTCCCCTCCTCCTCGACGCGCGCGCGCGCCCGCAAACGCACCCCCCCGACGACAAGCCACACCGCGTGGATTCGACGCGCGAGCGCCCTCTTTCCTAGTACGCCTTCCCTCCCCGCCTCGAACGATCGGCTGTGCGCCATCAGCGCACGAGAGAAGAAGAAAAAAAGGCGCCCGCGACGCCGTCGCCGTCGCCTGAAGCGCCAAAAAAACCCACGGAAAATCGCTCAAAGAAATCCAATCGAAAACTATGGCCGCTCCTTGCATCGACTTTCTCGGTGCCGACGTCCTCCGGCGCATCCTCGACATCGTCGGCGACAAAGATCTCGCGCGCCTGACGACGCTGTGCCGCAAAGGCAGCTGCATCGGCAGCGGTGGCAGCGGCAGCAGCAGCAACAGTGGCAAGAACGCCACCTTCGCCTCCTCGTCGCTCTCACCAAACAGCAACAACGACCACAGCAACAACAACCCCCACCTCCTCATCGCTGAAGCCATGTGCGAGCGCCGCTGGCTCGAGCTGTTCGTCAAGCGCTTCGGCGGGCCGCCCGGCGGCCTGGCCGAGCGCGCCGCCGCCATCGCCGGGGGCTGGCGCCGCCTGTACGCGGCGCGTGCGGCGGCCGCGCGCGCGGCCGCCGACAACATGTGGGAGCGCCACGAGATCGGGTGCTACACCGCGGAGGACGCGCTCGTCGATGCGCACGCCGGGGTGCTGGACGGGTCGGCCTCGCGCCGCGCGCGCACCGTGGCGTGCCCCGCCGAGCTCGCGGCCCTGCTCGCGGCCGTCGCGCGCGTGCCCGCGCCGCCGCCGCCGCCGCCGAGGACCGACGAGACCGACGCCGCGCCCAAGACGACCGCGCGCGCCGTCTTTCTCGTCGACGGCTCCGGCTCGGTGACCCCCATTGAGTTCGACCGCGCGCGCGCCTTTGTGCTGGCCGCCGTCGACGCGTTCAAGGGCGCGGCCGCCGAGGCGGCGGCGGCGGCGGCCGCATCTTCGTCCTCCTCCTCCTCCTCCTCCTCCTCCCCCTCGTCGTCGTCCTCGCCCTCCCCCGGCAGCCGCCCCCCTCCCCCACTGGCCGCCGAGCTCAACGTCGCGCAGTTCAGCGCCACCGCAATCGTCGAGGCGCGGGCGACGGTCGTGGCCGGCAGAGGCAGCGTCGGCGTCGGCGCGCTGCGCAGGCGCGTCCGCCACATGAACCGCCTGGCGGGTGGAACCAACACGCTCGAGGCCGTGAACCAGGCCGCCGCGATCTTGGCGCGCCCGACCATGCTCGAGGACGTGGGCGCGGCGCGCGCGGCCGCCATGGAGGCCTCGGGGAAAGTGCGCGGAGCCGAGATCAACGTTGAGAACGCCAAGAAGGAGGCGCGCGAGGCCGAGGCGACGCTGAAAAAGGCCAAGAAGAAGGACGGCAGCGGCAACGGCGGCAGCAGCAGCAACGGCGGCGGCAGCAGCAGCGGCAACAACAACGGCGGCGGCAGCATCCTGGGCACGGTGACCGAGCTCGTCGCGGCGGCGGTGCCCGCCGCGGCCGGCGACAGCGCCATCAGCGGCAACCCCGCGCCGCCGACAGCCCCCGTCCCGACCGTCGCCGAGCTCGAGGACGAGGCGCAGGCGGCGCGCGCGGGCGTGCCCCTGGCCGAGGAGGCGCTGGCCAAGGCCCGGGCCAAGTCGGCAGCGGCGCAGGCGGCCGTGCGGGCGGCGGAGCGCGCGGCGGCCGGCAGCTGCGCGGCGTCGGCGCGGCGCGTCGTCGTGCTGCTGACCGACGGGCGCGACCAGAACGCCGCCACCGTCAAGCGCTGCCTGCGCGGGCTGCGGCGCGAGCGGGAGGAGGAGGAGTATGGGCACGGCGGGGGCGGCGGCAGCAGCAGCAGCGGCGGCGGCGGCAGCGGCGGCGGCGGCGGCGGCCCCGTCGAGGTGTTCGTGGTCGGCTTTGCGGGGGCGTTCGACCCGGACGCGTTCTCCACGGTCACGTGCGCCCAGGAGCTCGACGACCAGCCCCTCTTGCGGCCGCCGCCCCCCTCGCCGCTCTCGCCCGAGACACCGTCGCCGCGCGCCGCGGCAATGCCGCTGCCCTCGCCCTCGTCGTCGCTGTCGTCGGCGCTCGGCGCAAGCCCGCTGCCGCGCTGCGTGCGGCTCATGTACCCGCCGCTCGCGGTGAGCGCCACTGTACCCGGGGGCGGGGCGACGTACGACGACGACGACGACGACGACGACGACGACGACGATGCTTGAGGCGAGGATGGGTTGACCGCGCGCCGGCGTCGGCGCCGGGGCGAGCGAGGCGCCGCGTGTCGCAAAGACGACCGAGCGCACCAGTTGTTGTACAGCGCACAACAGACATCACACAAGCAGCAGAACCCGCACCTACATACGCACACACGGCGCACCACCACCACCGCCTCCTTGTAAAACAGCAGCAGCACAGCGCCCGAACGCGATCGCGGAAAAAAAACCGACGGGGATCATGGTCGGAGGGGGGCAGCAAGCCCTCGCGAAGAAGCCCCTCCTCCCGCCGCTCGACACGGGCCCACTCCCGCTCGCGCCCATCCGGGACGCGGCGCGCAAGCAGCTGATCGATGTGATCGACTCGGTGAGACAAAACGGTTGAGCAGTCTGCCTTTTTATTTCGAGACACGCGAAAGCGCCCCGCCGCCGTTGGCGCGCCGGCGACGCCGCTCGCTCGCTCGACCGCCCCCCCCCCCTCGCCTTGAACGCTGCTCGCCGAACGATTCAACCAACGACGAGTCGCGACAGGGAGGGATGGGGGCACTGGGCGGGGCGGCGTCTCCGCGAAAGCACTACGGGCTCGAACCCGCGGCCCCCGACCCAAACACCCGTAGCTGAGTCGGGAGAGGCGGGGGCGCCGGCTTGCGGCGCACGTCGCACCCCCCGACCGGCAAAGCGCCTCTTTACCGACCGAGCTACGAGCTCGCCCGACCCTCAACCCGGCGAGGGCTTTGGTGGGGCCACGGGATCGAGGCCGTCCTTTACATGCGCGCCTCGCGACGGCGTCTCGATCCCCCGCGCCGTAGCTCAGTCGGGAGAGGCGGGACGGCGCCCGGCGGCGTTGGGCCCTCCCCTGACAAAGAGGCCGCCTCGCTCTACCGCCCGAGCTACGCGCCCGCCCGACCCCTCAACAAGGCGGGATGATCCATTTGTGGGGACGCGGGTTTGAGGCCCGCCTGCAGGAGACGGCGTCGATCCCGGGGCCGACCCTCCCCCCGCGCCGTAGCTCAGTCGGGAGAGGCAGGGGCGTCGGTTGCGGAGCCCGTCCCGCCCGCAGCGACCAGGGCCCCTCTCTCCACCGGCCGAGCTACGCGCCCTGCGAGGCGGAGTCTTTATTTGGGGCCACGGCTTCGAGGCCCGCCTTCATGCGCGACTGCCTTCATTCTCCGCGCCGTAGCTCAATCGGTAGAGGCAAATGAGAGATCAGGGCGCGCGCGCGCTCACCCTCCCCCCCCCCCTGCCCCCCGCTCACACACCCGGAACCCCCACGAACCAACCAAACCCCCCAAACCCCCAAAACACAGCGCCGCGGCCGCAAGGCCCTGTTCCTGGACCCGGCCCTCTCCGGACCCCTCACGCTCCTGGACGCATCCCTGGGCGAGGCGCTCGCCGAGCACGGCGTCGCGCGCATGGCCTACTTTTCGTCGGCGCCGCTGGCGCCAGGGGGAGGCGGCGCCGGCGCCTCGTCCTCCTCCCTCTCCTCCTCTTCCTCTTCCTTTGCGTGCCCGCCGCCCCCGCTCACCGACCCGATCTACGACTCGGGCGACCCGCCCATGAGCTCCCTCCCGACCGTCTTTTACGTGCTGCGCGCGACGCTCGCCAACGCGCGCGCCCTGGCCGCGCACGTCAAGGCCGGAGGGGCGGCCGCGCGGCGGCTCTCTCGCCCTTCAGCGGCGGGCGCCACCGCCGCCGCCACAACAACAACAGCAACAACAACCACCACCACCGAGCGCGCCCTCGTGGCCGTGTGGGTCCCCCGCCGCTCCGTCGCGTGCGAGCGCGTGCTCGAGGACGAGGGCGTGTCCATGTCCCTCGACGATTCCCTCGAGCTGCCGCTCGACGCCGTGCCCCTGGACGACGACGTCCTCGCGCTCGCGGGCGGCCCCGGGGGCGACGCGCCGCTGCGCGGCGCGCTGCTCGAGGGTGACCCGGGCCCGCTGCTGCACGCGGCGCTGGTGCTCTCGCGCCTGCAGTCGCTGTTCGGGGCCGCCTCGCGCGTGCAGGGGGTCGGCCCCGCCGCCGCGGCCGTGCGCGAGCTGCTGGCGCGCGCGCGCGCCGAGGCCCCGTTCCCGCCCGCTGGGGGCGGGCCCGCGAGCGCGCTCGGCAGCGGCGGCGATGGTGGCAGCGGCGGCGGCGGCGGCGGCGCCCCCGCGCGCATCGACCGAATCATCCTCCTCGACCGCGAGGTCGACCTCGTCACGCCCCTGCTGACGCAGATCACGTTCGAGGGCCTCGTGGACGAGGTGATCGGCGTCACGCACGGCGCCGCCACGCTGCCGGCGGCGGGTGGAGGAGGAGGAGGGGGCGCGGCGGCGGCGGTTTCTGCGGGCGGCGCATGCGGCAGCAGCAGCCCCGGTGGCGCAGGAGGAGGAGGAGGAGCAGCAGGGGCGGGAGGCGTGACGGTGCTGCTCAACAGCAGCGACCCGTTCTTCCGCGAGCTGCGGGACCTGCCGTACTACGTGGCGAGCCAGAGGTGAGAGAGATGCGCTGGTTTCCAATCGGCCCCTTCGCCCCCCCCGCCGTTCGCGCCCCCGCCCAACGACGCTGCCCCCACAACCCCCCCGCAATCAAAACAAACCAAAACAACAGGCTACAGCAGTACGCGCGCGAGGCGCGCGCCGAGTACGCCTCCCTCGGCGAGAAGGACCTCTTGCAGCTCAAGATGTTCGTCAAGGGCCTCCCCAAGCTCGCGGTGCTCGACCGGCTCACGGGTGAGTGGGGGGGAGGCTGCCTGCCTCTCTTTCCGCTTTCTCCCCCCGCCCCCCCGGGGGCGCCGACACCGGCCGATCTCTCTCTCTCTCCCTCTCACCGACTTCCCTCGTTCCCACCACCACCACCCCAAAAAACCAACCAACAAACAGACCTCGCCGTCCCCGTGGCCGACGTCGTGCGCCGCCAGCCCTTCCACGACCGCCTGCGCTGCGAGGCCGACGCCGTCGAGGGCTACGGCGGCGCGGTCGAGGCCGGGGCGGCGCTGGCCGCGGGGCTCGCGCGGCGCGGGGACGCGCTCGCGTCGGCCCTGCGGCTGCTTTGCCTGCTGAGCCTCACGCACGGCGGGGTGCCCCGGCGCCAGCTGGACGCCGCGCGGCACGAGCTGCTCGCCGAGCACGGCCCGGCGCACCTCCTGACGCTCGCGGCGCTCGAGCGGGCGGGCCTGCTGCGCGCGCACGGGGCGGCGCCCGCGGGCGGGCCCCCGGGCGCGGCGACGGGCGGGCCCGCGCTGCCGGCGGGAGGGCAGGCCGCGTCCGGGCGCGGGCAGTTTGCGCGCCTGCGCGCGGCGCTCAAGCTCGTCGTGCGGGAGGACGATGCGGCGGCGGCGGCGGCAGAGGGCGGCACTGGGGGAGGCAGCGACCCGGACCTGGCGGCGGCCGCGTTCAGCCCGGGCGACGTGTCCCACCTGCACCGCGGCTACGCGCCCATCAGCATCCGCCTGGTCGAGTCGGCGCTCGGCCTCGGGCCCTTTGCCCCCCGGGGGGCGGCGGCGGCGGCGGGGCAAGGCGGAGGAGCTGGCGCCGCCGCCGCCTCGGCTGCCGCCTGGGGCGCGTCCGGCGGCCCCGTGGCCGAGGCGCTCGCGCTGCTGCCGGGGCCCCACTTTGACGTCGCGCAGGTGCACGACCCGGGCACGGGCGCCGTGGTCGAGCGCGCCTGGGGCCCGGTTGCGGCGGCGGCGGCGGCGGCGGCGGTCCAGCAGCAGCAGCAGGGGCAGGGGCATCAGGCCGGAGGGGGCCTGAGGCCTCCTCCCCAGGAGACGGTGCTGGTGGCCTTTCTGGGGGGCTGCACGGCGACCGAGATCTCGGCGCTGCGCTGGCTGTCGTCCCGCCCGGGCGCGCGCCACCGCTTCTGCGTGCTCACGTCGCGCGTGCTGACGGGCTCGGGCCTGGTGGGGGAGTTTGCGGACCCGAGCGCGGCGCGATGGGAGAGCGGCGTCGTTGGTGGCGGCGCCGAGTCGTCCGGGGCGGCGGCGGTTTGAGAGAAAAAAAAAAAGGGATCGCCGCCGATTGTAAAGCGCTGCTGCTGTTCCGTCGAATCCGTTACACACGAACGACGACCTCTTCGTGCGATGCCCGGGGTTCCTAGATGAGATCTCTGTTCCCCTCACGCCGCCGGCGTCGCCTCGTCCCCTCCACCGCTGCCGGCAGCCGCCGCCTCTGCTGCCCGCCTGGCCCGCGCCTCACGCCGCTCGGCCACCCACCCGGCCACCTTGGCGCGCAGCGCGCGGTCCGACCGCACCATCCCGAGCGTCAGCGGCGCGCGAGAGAACGGGTCCGTCCCGCCGCCCACGCTGGTCGCGCCATCGCCGCCAGGGCCGCCGCCGCCGCCGCCGCCCCCGCCGCCCTGCGCCGCCGCCCCCCCACCTCCTCCCCCTCCGCCGGCGAGGATGTGCCGCTCGATCGTCGAGCGATCCACCGTGACGCGGCTGTCCGGGAGCAGCACCGGGTCGGCCATGGGCGCGGCGGTGATGGGGTCGAGCAGGTCGTGCGGCAGGTCGGCCTCCTCCTCGGGCGAGAGCGACTGCAGGAAGGCGGCGTCGGCCTCGACGGCCGCAAAGGCGCCGCCCCCCGCGGTCGCAGCAGCAGCAGCAGCAGCAGTGAGGGCGAGGGGCGGCGGCGGCGCGCCGCGCTCGGCGGCCACGGCCGCGACGAGCGCGTGCAGCTCGGCCAGGCCCGGCGCGAGGTCGCCGGCAGAGGGGAAGGCGTCGGACCAGTCGAGGCGGTCGGCCGCCAGCGAAAGCGCCTCCAGCAGGCGGTCGATGCCCGGCTGGGCGGCCAGCAGCGCGACGAGGGCGCCGGCGGCGGCGGGGGGGCGGCGGTCGCCGCCACTCCCCGCCGCCGCCGCCGCTGCCGCCTCGCCCTCGCCCTCGCCTCCGCCGCCGCGGCGGGCGCCGGTCGCCGCCTCGTCCAGGCCCAGGAGCGCGCCGACCACGGGCGCCAGCACCGCCGCCTTGCTGATGCGGTCGGCCATCTCGCGCGCCTCGAGCCCGGCCGTCATCGCGGCCACGGGCGAGGGGGGCGGCCCGCGCGCCGCGCTGGCGGCGGCCGCCACGGACGTCGCGCGCAGCATGGCCGAGACCGTGGCCGCCAGCGTGGCCGCGTCGCCGTGGCCCGCCCCGACCGCCGCGATGAGCAGCTCCGTCGGAGAGACCGCCGCCGCGACGGGGGCTTCGGGGTTGGTGGTGGTGGTGGTGGTTGTCGTGGCGGTGGCGGTGTCGGGCCAGGCCGCCGCCGCGCGCCCCCCTCCTCCTGTGGTGGTGGCCGAAGCCGCCGCCACCAGGTCCTCGAGCCTGCGCGCGTCCGGGCCCACGGCCACATGCGACAGCAGGAACTGCACGAGGTCGACGAGGCGCGCGCCGCTGACGCGCGCGGGCGCCCCGGCCGCGGCGGCGGCATCGAGGTCGTCCGACTCGAAGGCGGGGGGCAAGGACAGGCGCGCGCGCAGCAAAATGGCCAAGGCGGCGGGGGGCAAAAAGGCGGCGGGCGCCCGTGCGGCCACAAACTCGAGCATGCGCAGCAGCGAGGCCGCCAGGTCGAACATGAGGCCCGCGCGGCGGTACTTGTTCGGCATCTCGCTGGCCAGCTGCGCCGCGGCGCGGCGGGCGCGGGCAGAGGTGGCCGGCAGCGGGGGCGTGGGCGCCGGGGGCGCGCCGCTGCCTCCGCCTCCGCCGCCGCCGCCGCCCGCGCCGCCGGCCGAGGTCGAGGGCCGCGACTGGCGCAGGTGCTGCGGCAGCGCGGCGTGCAGCTCGGCGACGTTGACGCTGAACTCGGTGAGCGTGTAGTTGAGCATGGCCAGCAGACGGTTGACGAAGCCAGGGAAGGGGTGGTCCTGCAGCGGCGCTGGTGTCGGCGGTGCGGCGGCAGCAGCAGCAGCAGCAGCTGGAGCTTGTTCTTTGGCCGCGGGGGCTTGTTCTTCGGCCGTGGGGGCTTCTTCGGCCGCCGCCGCCGTCGTCTCCTCCCCGCGACCGCTGCCACCGCCACCGCCCTCGCCGTCGTCGCCATTGCCGCCACCATCGCCCTCGGTCGTCTCCCAGTCGCCCTCGTCGTCGTCGTCGTCGTCGTCGACCGGGCCCGCCGCCCCCGGACGACCGCCGTCGGGCGCCGAAGGGGGGGGCGCAGGCGCGGGCGCCGCCGCGATGAGCGCGGGCGTCTGCGCGGCGCCCTCGGCGCACACATCGCGCATGGCCGCCTGCAGCGCGGGCAGCGGCGCGAGCGCCGGTGCTGTCGCGGCGGCCGCAGCCTCCTCCTCCCCCTCATCCTCCTCCTCCTCCAGTAGCCGCTGCCGCCGCTGCTCCTGCCCAAACCCCGAGCCCTGCACGAGCCGCAAGAAGAGCGGAGCCACCTGGTGCCACATGCGCGAGTCGAAGGCGCGCAGCACCGACAGCGCGAGCGCGCGCGGCGCCGTCGGCGACTGCGCAAAGAGCGGCGCCCAGGGCCCCCCGCCTGCGCTCTGCGCCGCCAGCCGCCGCGCCACGGCGCGGGCGCGGCGCGCGGCGCGCTCGCGGTCGCGGCGGTCGCCCCCGACGAGCAGGCCGCGCGGGCACGCCGCCGCGAGGCGGTGCAGCGTGTCCTCGAGCACGGGCAGCGCGCCGGCGTTGGCGCCCAGAGCGGGGGCGCCCGAGCGCGGCGGCCGAGAGAGGAGACGCCGCCGCGCCTGCGCCCGGGCCCCCAACCACGAGCAGGGCGCGCCCGAGGCGGCGCGCGCGCAGGGCCGCGCGCTCGGCCGAGGACCACCCGACCGCGTCGAACAGGGACGCGGCGAACGCCATCATGAGGTCCTGCGCGTCGGGCATGCAGATGCGCGGGTCGCGCAGCGCGGCCACCGCAAAGTCGACAAAGTGCCCGGCGGCGCCGCGCCCGTCGACGCCGCCGCCCCCGCCCCCGCCCCCGCCGCCGCCCCCGCCCCCGCCCCCGCCCCCGCCCCCGCCCCCGCCCCCGCCCCCGCCCCCGCCCCCGCCCCCGCCCCCGCCTCCACCTCCGCCGGGCGCGGCCGCCCCCGTGGCCGCCCCGAGCTCGGAGGGCGTGGCAAAGGGCACGTCCGCGCGCCGCAACGCGGCCAAAAAGTCGGCCGGCAGCTCGAGGTAGGCGCTCGGGACGTAACCCAGCAGGGGGCTGCCGGGCTCCTCTGAGCGGGCGTCGGGCCGGGGCGCGACGCCCGCCGCCGCCGCGACGACGGCCGCGCAGTGCGAGGCGAGCAGGCACAGGTCGGCCTGCTTGGCGGGCGTGAAGAAGGCCGCGCGCAGCACCGCCAGGATGCGCGAGTCGCGCGAGGCCTCGGCTCGGTAGAAGCGGCGCGTCTCCTCCAGGTAGGGCCGCTCCTGGTGCTCGCGCCGCAGCGCGGGCCCGTCCCCGGCGGCCGTCGCGGCGTCCTCGGCGCGCTCGTTGGCCGAGAGCAGGCCCTCGACCGTGTCGAGCGCGGCGACCGAGCTGCCGAGCGTGCCGGCCAGGGTGGCGAGCGTCCGGAGCGAGGAGGCGACGCGCCACGCGTAGAAGAGCACGCACGCGTGCAGGAGCTCGTCGGCCGCGCAGACGACGCCCTCGACCTCGCGCGGCGACGGGCCGCTGCGGGGGTTGGCGGCGTCGGCGGCGGCGGCGGCGGCGGTGTCGGTGGGGGCGACGCCGCCCGGCAGCTGCACCCGCATGGACACGGTGGCGAGGGCCTCGGGCGCGATAGAGGCCGGGGGCAGGCCGCCGCTCGCGGGTCCGGGCAGCGCGTCGTCGGCGCCGAGGCAAGGCAGCAGCACCACAGCCGCGACATCGGCCGCGTTGGCGTTGGCGCTGCCGGCCGCCGCCGCCGGCAGCCTCAGCGGCCGCCGGTCGACGGGCCGCGCGAGCGGGGCCTCGCGCTCGAGGAACGAGAGCAGGCCGCCCAGGCGCGGGGCCTCCGAGGTGGCGCGGTAGTCGGGTGAGGGCGGGCCGCGGCTGTCCCAGCGGCGCGGGCCGAACAGCGCGGGCGCGGGGAAGGTGGGGCCAGAGGGCCCCGAGGCGGCGGCAGAGGGCGGGCACAGCGGCCCCTCGCCGCGCATGCCGGCCACCAGCGCCGGGCGCAGCAGGCGCAGCAGCACGAAGAACGTGTCCGAGATGGCGGTGGGGTCCGACAGCCCGGCAGCCGGCGCGTCGCGGTGGCAGGCCTCGTTCTTGACGAGCAGGTGGCGCACGAGCGCGACGAGCGCCGACGGCGCCGCGGCCGCGGCCGCGGCCGCCGCCGCCGCGGGCGTCAGGGCCAGGTGGTCGCGGCCGCCCGCGTCGCGCGCCCAGCGCTGGTGCCGCGAGGGCCGCGGGGGGCTCGGGACCGGGTGCGCCGCGAGGGTGGCCAGGATGACCGCCTGGGCGTCGTGCAGGCGCGCGGCCGACCGCGCGAGGTGCGCGGCGCCGCGCATCGTCGACACGCGCGTGAGGTGCGCCCTGTCCGCCGCCGCCGACGCCGACGACAGCCCGCCGGCCTCGCTGCCGCTGCCGCTGTCCCGGCCGCTGTCTCGGCTGCCGCTCCCCTCCTCGTCCTCGTCGTCCTCCTCGCGCGCGGCCGCGGGCCAGTAGGTCTCCGGCAGCAGGCGCGTCACGTCCGGGCTCGACAGCGACTTGCGCGTCATCAGCGCCTCGGCCACGTCCTGCCAGTCGGGCTGCGCCAGCCACGCGCGCACGGCCGCGCTGCCGCCGCCGCCATTGGGGGGGCTCAGGCGGCACAGCGCGGCGGCCAGGGCGCAGGCCGGGTAGCCCCCGCCAAACCCCTCGGCGGCGGCGCTGGCCGCGGGGGCCGCGGGGCGGCGGCGGCCGCGGCGGAAGCGCCGCTCGGCGACGGAGGCGGCGGCTGCGGCGGCGGCGGAGGAAGGGGGCGGCGGGAAGAGGGCGGCGGCCGTGCCGGCGCCGCAGAGGGCGCGCAGGTGCCCGCGCGCGCCGAGCGGGCAGCGGTGCGGGGGGCGGCGGCCCTCCTCCTCGTCCTCCTCCTCCTCGTCCGAGTCGGTGGAGGCGTCGACGAGGGCGGGCGGGGAGCCGCTTTCGCCGTCGTCGTCTTCATCGTTTTCAGCGGTGTCGAGGCTTGCGCTCGCCGTGACCAAGCCTGCCGCCGCCGCAGCCGCAGCCGCCGACCCCTCGTCGTCGTCCTCGTCGTCGTCGTCGTCGTCGTCGACGTCCTCGTCCGAGGCGCCGCTGCCGCTGCTGGCCGAGAGGGCCTCCTCTCCAGCGGCCTGCCGCTCGTCCGCCTCGCTCAGGTGTTCGTCGTCCGCCTCGTCGTTGACATAAGGCAGGCGGCGGCACAGGGCAGAGGAAGAGACGCCGCCGCCGCCGCCGCCGGCCGCGCCCGACGCCGACAGGCGCCGCCGCTGCCGCCGCCGCTGCCGCCGCCGCTCCGCCGCGAGTGCGACTGCGGCCGCTCCGGAGGCCAGATCGGCGGCCGCGTCGACGGCGGAGGTGATCTCGTTGCTGGACGGCGGGTCGACGGTGGACGTGCGGCACGCCTCGCCGCAGCAGCGGATCACCTCGGCCAGCACGGCCCCGGCCCAGCTGATGGCAGCAGGCTTGCTGCCGCCGCCGCCGCCGCCGCCGCCGCCGCCGCCGCCGCCGCCGCCGTCCACCTTTTCCTCCTCCTCCTCGTCGTGGTCGCCCGGCGCGTCCCCGCCGGCAGCCTCGAGCAGCAGCAGGAAGGCACGCATCGCGTCCGGGTCGTGCGGGGGCGCGCGGCGGTGCAGGCGGGCGAGGGCGGGGAGGAGCGCCTCGCGCACGAGGAAGCGGCCGCCGCGCGCGTCGTCAAACGGGTCGAGCAGGGACGACAGGGGCTCGACCAGCACGGCGGCCATGAGGGCGGCGTCGTGCCAGGGGAGGGTTTGAAGCACGGGCGCTTGGGTGGGGGCGGGCGCGGGAGGCGCGGGCGCGGGCGCGGGCGCGGGCGGGGCGGGCGGCGGCGCCGGCGGCAGCACGGCCGTCGAGGCCGCGGGCTCCTCGCCTCCTGCCTGCGGCGGCGGCGCGGCAGGCGGCGGCGGGACCGTCGCCGCCGTGGCCGCGACGGCCGCCGCGGCGACGGCCGCCGCGGGCGTGGGCCCCGCCGCCGAGGGCACGGGCGGCAGCGCCGGCGCCTCGCGGCGGCCGTCGCTGTTGCTGCTGCCGGGGCGCGCGGCCGTCGTCGTCATCGCCGCCACGGCCGACGCGGGCGCCAGCACCTCGCCCCCTCCCCGCAGCTGCGCCTCCTCCTCCTCCTCCTCCCCTTTCTCTTGCTGCTTCCGCCGCCGCAGCTCGCCGCGCCGCTGCCGGTCTTCCCGCCGCCGCTCCCGCCGCGCCCCCGCCGCCACCGCCTCGGCCGCCGCCCGCGCCCAGTCCCCCCTTCCGGCGATCACCGCCGCCCCCGCCGCGCCCGGCCCGCTCGCCGCGCGCGCCAGCCGCGCCAGGCACCCGCACAGGTACCGCGCGGCCGCCAGGTCGGGCGCCGCGGGCGGGGGGTGCAGGGGCAGGTGCCCGTCGGGCGGCGCGTGCCGGAACGGCCACGCGCCAAAGTTGAGCGCCAGCCGCTCCGTGTGCGACATGGAGACCGCGGGAAAGTAGGCCAGGTGCGCCGCGCGCGCGACGCGCACGTCGTCGTACGCGATCCCCAAGGGTTGGCCGTTGCGGAAGAAGCTCACCCTCCCCCTGTCCCCGCGCAAGTCGATCGCGCACCCGTACACGTCGCCCTGCGCCCAGGGCACGCCGTAGGGCGCCGCGCGCACCGACCACCGGCGCACGCGCTTGCCGTCGACGGCGTACGAGTCGGGCGCGTCCCCCACCCCTTCCTCGAGCGTGAAGGGGCAGCGGTGCGTGGCCCACCCGATCTGGTTGATCCCGGCCGTCAGCAAGGTGGCCTCGTAGTACCACGCGCCGGCGTAGGCGGCGGCGTTGGCCCGGCACGAGGAGAAGTTGGCGCGCGCCTCGAGCTCCAGCCCCAGAGGGCCAGAGCGCCGCAGCGCGCCGACGGCCGAGGCGGGGTCGACCGTCACGGTGGCCGGGCCCAGGCGTCCCGGGATGCTGGCCCAGGCGCGGCGGTCGGACAGACGGGCGCCGTGGCGGCGGGCGGGTTCGTCCGCGGAGGAGGGCGGGGGGCGGGAGGGGCCGGCGGATGCGCCTGCGGCTGCGGCGGCTGCGGGGGCAGCGGCGCTGCGGCGGAGCGCGCGGTGAAGGGTGGCGGCTGCGGCGCCGCCGTCGCCCATGCCCTCGTCGTCGCTGCTGGTGATGCTGGGGCTGCTGCTGCTGCTCGCGAGGTTGGGCAGCGAGTTGGTTTCCGAGTCGGAGGCGCGATGCTGCTGCTCTTGCTCGTCATCGTCGTCGCCTGCTCCTCCTCCTCCGTCGCCGCGGTGCAGCGCGCGCCGCGCCCACTCGCCGTGCGCCGCCGCGCGCTCGTCGGCGAGGCGCTTGCCGAGCTCGAGCGCGCGCGCGGCGACCAGGCCCGGGAGCTCGTGCCACTCGGGCGCCGCCTGCTGCCTGCGCGGTAGGTCGAAGACGTAGTGGATGAGCGCGTGGCGGTCCTCGGCCGCGCGGGCGCGCGCGGCCTGCTTCTGGTCGTCCTCCTCGACACAGGGAGGAGGGGGAGGAGCAGAAGGGGGAGCGGGAGGGGGAGGGACGACGGTCGTGGAGGACGACGCGCCCGCCGGAGGGGCGGCCTCCACGCCCCCCCCCGCGCCGATCAGCGACTCGAGGCCGCTGATACCCATGGCGTGCGTGCGTGCGTGCGTGCGTGCGCGTGTGCGCGATCGGCGGGGGGGTGATGTGTCGTCGTTGCCTTGCCCTGTTTTGTTCGCGCGCGCAGCGCCGTGTGGGGCGTGCGCGCGCGCGCGCTCTACTGGGTGTCGTGGAGGAGGGAAGCGTGCTACAGAGAGTGCGCGAGCTAGTACCTCGATTTTTGGATTTGTGCGCAAGAGAGAGAGAGAATCGTCGGCGAGTGGCGACAGCGCGCGCTCGGCGGTTTTGGCGGAGCGCGTCGCTCGCGGCGTCGTCGGTTCACACTCGCATCAAGACTCTTCTAGCGCATCGACTGCACCGCCCCACCGTCATACGCCTCGCGACCACCATCATCATCCTCGTCATCATCATCATCATCACGCGGCCAGTCGACGTGCGCCGACCAAAAGTCGCACGCGGCGTCGACGCGCGCCAGCGCGCGCAGCGCCTCGGCCGGCGGCGGCGGCGGCGGCGCATAGCCGTCATAGCCGCCCCCCCCTCCTCCTCCTGCTCCTGCTCCTCCCCCGACAAACGCCATCGCCGCCTCAAGGCGCAGCGCGTCGATGGCCACGCGCTGCGCGCGCTCCTCCTCGGCCTGCTGCTCCTGCTGCGCCGCCGCGTCGCCCCCCCCGGGCCCCGCGCCCGCCGCCCCGCCCCCCCGCTGCAGCTGCTGCTGCCGGGGCCCGCCGCCGCCCCGCCCGCCGCCCCACCCGCCGTCACCCGGCGGCCCCGCCCCGCCGCCCGCCGGCGGCTGCTGCTGCGCCTGGTCGTACCGCGCCGAGAAGTGCGTCAGCACCAGCCTGCGCGCCCCGACCGCCCGCGCGAAGCACCCGGCCATGCGCGCCGTGCTGTGCTGCGCCACGGCCGCCTTGCCCTCCATCCCCCGCGCAAACGTGGCCTCGTGCGCGATGAGGTCGGCGCCGAGCGCCAGCGGCGCGAGCGCGGACGAGTCGACCGTGTCGCCCAGGAGCACGACCTTGCGGCCCGGGGAGGGTAACAGGGAGGAGGCGTCGGCACCGTGGGGAAGGAGGCCGCGGCGGCGGGCGGCGGTGGCGGATTGCTGCTGCTGCTGCTGCTGCTGCTGCTGTGTTTGCTGCCGCTGCTTGCCGTTGCCGTTGGAGCTGGCGCTGCCGCCGCCGCCGCCGCCGTTGGCCGCCGCCGGCGGGTCCTCCTCCCAGACGTAGCCCCAGCACGGCACGCGGTGCTGCAACTGCGCCGCCTGCACGCGCGCACCGCACCCCTCGGGCACGGGCACGTCCCACACGAGGCCCGGCTTGGCCGTGTAGGGCGGGGGGCGCGCGCC
This sequence comes from Mychonastes homosphaera, assembly GCA_009193075.1. Taxonomy (NCBI): domain Eukaryota; kingdom Viridiplantae; phylum Chlorophyta; class Chlorophyceae; order Sphaeropleales; family Mychonastaceae; genus Mychonastes; species Mychonastes homosphaera. The sequence goes on from VXJC01000006.1 coordinate 387,688, forward strand.
GTTGCCCGTGTCGGCGTCGAGCTGCCCCGCTGTCGGTTGGGGGGGCGGCGCCTGGTGGTGGTGGTGGTTGTTGTTGTGGTTGTTGTAGCCGTTGTTGTTGTAGCCGTTGTTGTTGTTGTATCCTCCCTGAGGCTGCTGCCACTGCTGCTGGTGCACGCGCCGCTGCTCCGGCGGCACCAGCGACGACCCTTTCAGGCGCGCGCGCAGCTCTGCGTCGGGCCGCTCCCCCCGGCGGGGCGGCAGCCGCTCGAGCACCACGCTCGCCGCGGCGGGGGCGCCCGCGAGCGCGCACGCGGCCGCGTGCTTGCGCCAAGCGTGCGAGGGGGAGGCCGCGACGGCGTCGCCCGGCAGCTCGACGAGCTCGATCACGTGCAGCAGGGGGGCGGGCTGGGGGTTGGCGGCGGTGGCGGCGGTGGTTGCTGCGCGCTTTTTGCGTTGTGCCTGCTCCTGCTCCTGCTCCTCGTAGTCATCATCGTCCGGCAGCAGCGACCGCATCAGGCCCGTCGCCAGCAGCTGCGCCGCCACCAGGTCGTGCACCCCGGGAGGTCCCACGATCAGCAGCGGCTCGCGGGCCTCTCTTGCTTCCCCCCCCGCCTCGGCGCGCGCCGCCGCGCTCGCCGCCGCGCGCCGCGCGGTCAGGCACGCGGCCGCCAGCGACCCGAGGCCAAAGCAGTGGTCGCCGTGCAGGTGCGTGATAAGCAGGGCGCGCGCGCCGGAGAGGTCGACGCCCGTGCGCGACAGCTGGCGCGCGCTGCCCTCGCCCGCGTCGACGATGAAGGCGTTGGGCGGGCGGGCGGTGGCGTTGTTGCCGTTGGCGTTGTTGCCGTTGGCGTTGTTGCCGCTGTTGCCGCGCGCCGTCGCCGCCGCTGCCCCCGCCGCCGGCCGGTGCCGCAGCACGGTGCACGAGATGTTGCGGTGGAGCGAGGGCGCGCCGGAGGAGGTGCCGAGCCACGTGACGGCGAGTCCCGTGGGCATGTCGTCCCAGTCGACGGCCTCGGGCAGCTTGGGCGGGGCGGACGCCGGTATGCGGAGGGGAGGGGCAGGCGCCTGGTGCTGCTGCTGCTGCTGCATGGGCCCCGGCGGCGCGCGGCGGCTGCGGCTGCGGCTCCGGCTGCGCGCCCCCGCCATGCGGCCTGCCCCTGCCCCTCCCCCTCCCCCTCTTCCCGGCCACGGGCGCGGGGTGTGGTGGTGCTGGAGCTGCTGCTGCTGGACCTGGGGGCCGCTGCCGCTGCTGCTGGCGGGGGAGGGGTCGTTGTTGGGAGTGCGGCTGAGGCCGAGGCGGCGTGCGGCCGCCGCCGAGCCTCCTGCTCCTCCGTCGGCCGCCGCCGCCGCCACCTGCGCGGGCGACAGCCGCCGGCGGCGGTGCGCGAGCGCGAGCCCGGGCGGCGCCGCGCGATGGCCGCCGCGCAGGGGCCACCTCGCGGCTGTGGGCGCGCTCGCGGCGCTCGCTCCCGCGGCCCGCATCATGCGGGGCTGTTTGGGTGGTGGTGGTGGCGGAGAGGGGAGGAAAGGGCGTGTCGTCTGGACGTGTGCGCGCGCGCGCGCCCGGGCCGAATGTGCTCGAATGAATGCGGATGGGCGATGGGAGTGGTGGTTGCGGGCGGGCGAAGGTCAGGCGGGCATTGATGGGGTGTGCGTGCGTGAGCGGCGTGCGGGAGACGAGGGTGACGGGGGACGAGGCGCGCTTTCCGGTTGCTCGGCGACGGAGTGGCGTTGGCGCGCGCGCCCGTTCGCCGACGATCGAGAAGCGGGCGCTGCTTCTGCTTTTGCGGTCCTCAAACCGCGACGGCCGACCCTCATCATCGATACGCGCACACGCACCACCACGGAATCGTAGAACCACACGAGAGAGACAGCAAGCAAGAGCCAAAGAGAGCCCCCAGCAGCACCCCCCCTCCCGATGGCGACCGCGGTGGCCCCGGCCCCGCTGCCCGAGCTGGGCCAGCTGCTGACGGCCAAGCTCGTGCTGCTGGGCGAGATGGGCGCGGGCAAGAGCAGCCTGGTCCTGCGCTTCGTCAAGGGCCAGTTCTTCGACTACCAGGTCGGTCGGTCGTTCCGAAGAAGCTGGGGAAGGGAGAGGAGGAGGAGCTCTTGCTCTGACGCCCAAGACCGTTTGACTCTGCGCCCCCGCTCGGACAACGCTGACAGCGCACGCTCGACGCCTCCGTCGTCGTCGTCGTCGCTGCCGTGGCGGAGGGCGGGGCGCGTGGCACGAGAGAGGGCGCACGCGCGAGAGAGAAACATCTCTTCCTCCATCAGCACCAACCCTCCCCATCCCCCCCTTCTCACGCCAACCACCCACGCACACACACGCCAACCACCCACGCACACACCACACACCACAGGCGTCCACCGTCGGCGCGGCCTTCCTCACGAAGACTCTGCCGGAGCTCAACGTCAAGTTCGAGATTTGGTGCGTACTTATGCACAGCCATCACGCTGCCGCCACAAACGCCGCCGCGCGCAAACCGTGCCGTACGCTCACCCCCCCCCACCAAAACCAACCCAACCCAAACAAAACCCCAAACAAAACGACCACAGGGACACCGCCGGCCAGGAGCGCTACCACTCCCTGGCGCCCATGTACTACCGCGGCGCCGCCGCCGCCGTCATCGTCTACGACGTGACGAGCGCCGACTCGTTCGCGCGCGCCAAGGCGTGGGTGCAGGAGCTCCAGCGGCAGGGGACGCCCGGGATGGTGATGGCGCTCGCCGGGAACAAGGCCGACCTGGAGGCGCAGCGCGCGGTGACCAGCGAGGAGGCGGCCGAGTACGCGCGCGAGCAGGGGCTGCACTTTGCCGAGACGTCGGCCAAGACGTCGCTCAACGTCGAGCCCCTCTTTCTGGAGGTGGCGCGGAGGCTGCCGCGCGGCAGCAGCCCGCAGGGGCAGGCAGGGCAGCAGGACGGCGCGGCCGAGGGCGGCGGGCGCGTCAACCTGGGCGCGCCGGCGGGCGGGGCGGCGGGCGCGAAGAAGGCGGTCGGCGGGTGCTGCTGAGGGAGAAGAGGGAGAGCAGAGGGGCGGCGCGAGTGGCGTTCTCTGTTCGCGCGCCGCTCGCTGCTGTCTCTCTGTCTCTCTCTCTCTCTCTTTCCTTCGCCACCACCCACCGCTGTTGCTGTACTACTACCACCCACCCTTCTTACCTGTCCGCGCGCGCACTACGCGGCCGGCCCCCTGTGGGCCCGCGCGCGCCCTCGTCGATTCGTGTGTTGGCGCTCGTCGTCGTTGCGGCGGCGGCGGCGCGCGGCGCCTCAAAACTGCTTCTCCTAATAATCTCCTTGCCGCCGAAATGAACGCGCCCCATCCCCCCCACTCACCACCATTTTTGTGTTACGAATGGCCATCGCTGTCAGCAGTGTCTTTTTTTTGGACGAGGGTGGCCCGCCACCGAGGGGGCGAAGCGGCGCCTCGGCTGGCGTGGCGAGCGACGCGCGCCGTTGCTCTTCAACTCTCGCGTTCGCCGCGCACATCACACACGCACCACGTCAACCGCTCCACGTCGCACGCGACCTCTCTCCGCACTCACAGATTCCGTCCCGATCGCGCACCTGTCGAAAGCACTCTGCGCACCGATCCTCTCTCTCTCGCGCGCGCGGCCGCAAAACACACCTCGCCAACTTGGTCCCCTTGCCGCCATACACACTGAACAAGCGTGTGTGTGCGCGTGTGCCCACCAAGGACGCGCGGCAACAAGGCGGACGACAAGACAAACAAGTCTTGAGGCGCGCTTCACGACCGGCGGCAGCGGCGGCAACTCGCGCGGCGCAAGAGGAGGAGGGGCCATGGCGTCGGCCGAGGTCCCCGCCAACCAGCAGCAGCAGCAGCAGCAGGCGATGGACGTCGACGCCGCCCCCCGGCTTCATGCACAGCAGCATCCCGCCGCAACAACAGCAGCAACAGCAACAACAACAACAACAACGACACCAGCAACAAGCGACGCCCCCACGTCCGAGCACTACCGGCGCCTGCAGGCGCTCGAGCGCGCGGTGGTGGCGGCGGTCTCGGCCGCCTCGGGGGCCATGGCCGAGCTGAGCCGCGCGGCCGCGTGCGACCCGGTGCTCCTGCGCGCGCGCTGCGAGGCCTTCCTCGAGGGCGTGGCCGAGGCGCAGCGCCTGCTGCTGGCGGCCGTGCGGGGGTCGGCCGCCGACCGCGGGCTCGAGGCGTCGGCGTACGCGCCGATGGTGAAGGCCACGGTGGCGCGGGAGAAGATGTCGGCGGTGCTGGCGCACCTGCGGGCGCTGGAGAGGCGGCTGGCGGCGGCGTCGGGGGCGGCGGGATAGGAGGAGGAGCCAATCGTTTTAAACAAAGGAAATGGAAGAGGGCGTTCGTTTTAGTTTTTGTTTTTTTTGGTGGGGCGCCAGCGGCCGTCGAGCGTCCTCTCGCGCCTTTTGGTCGATGCCCCCTTGTCCTGCTTTCTTCTCAAATCGCGGTGGGAAGATTGGGGTTGCTCGTTCGCATGGCGGGCAAGGCGGCGCTCGCGCGGCCTCGCGCGATCGATCGATCGACCGACCACCCTCAGTGGCCCCCGTGGCCGTGGCCGCCGCCCGACGCGGCGGCCGCCTGCTGCCTCCGCTCCTCCTGCGCGACCTCGAGCTTGCGCTCGTGGTAGCGGCGGTGGTGCAGGCACTCGAGGTAGTCGTCGGCCCACGCCTTGCACGCGGGCGGGTTCTCGCCGTTGTCCTCGATGCACTGTTGGGGTGTTTTTTTGGGGGGGGAAAGGGGCGTGAGGACGTGTCGGCACGCGCGGCGGCGGCGGTGGACGTCGAACGATTGCAGGGGTGGGATCCCGCGCGGGCTCGTCGGGTCCACAAGCTCTCACCTTCAAGAAGTCCATGAAGAAGTGGTAGCACCGCGAGGGGCCCCCGGTGGGGCTCATCAGCACCATCGTGGGCGTTCGGGGGTGGGGGTGTTCGGGGTGTTTTGGGGGGGGAGAGTGCTTCCCTCTCTCTGCCTCTTCTCCTCCTCTCTTCAAGGAGAGCCTGGACGCAAAGGGCGCCCGGGGATCCCCTACCGCGCCGACGTCTCCTGCTCGACCACACGCGGGAAGGAAAGAGAGAGAGAGAGGTGGGCGGGAGAGAGAGAAAGAGAAAGTGGGGGGGGAACAGGGAGGGTTCTCTTGATCGTTTGGGGTGTCCGCGATGGGTGGTGTCGGTCGTGCTGCGATCTGACGAGTCGGAGGGGTGCGACGTGTTTGGTGTGTGTGTGTGCCTGTGTGTGTTTGGTCGCACAAGCGATCGGGGGTTGTATCTTTCTTTCTTCGTACTCGCCGCCGGCGGCGCGGGGCAAAGCGGCAGCCGCCCAAACGCCGCCTCGTGGTGCCTTTTGGGCGCCCCCCCATTTCTCGTCCTCTTTCGTCCGTTCGCGCGCTTGCATTAGGAAGTAGGATCCTAGTCAGGGAGAGACGGCGTTCGCACCGCAATGCGGGAAATGAAATTAAGAAAGGGATGGGGGGGACGGGGCGGGTCGCGATCGGTTAACGCCGCATCACCGCCGCCGCCGCCCGCCCGCCCGCTCCTCCTCATCGTCCTCCTTTGCCTCCTCCTCCTCAACCTCCTCAACCTCCTCGATCGCCTCACCGTACACGCGCGAGGGGCAGTGCGTCAGGCCCAGGGCCGCGCGCAGCTCCGCGATCAGCTCGCCCGCGCCGCCGCCGCCGCCGACGGCGCCGGACGGCGGCGGCGGCGGCAGCACCGCCGCCGCCGCCGCCGCCTCCTCCTCCTCCCGCTTGTGCGGCAACACCAGCACCGCGCCCGCCACCCGCTCCTCGGGCGAGCGCAGGCGCAGGCGCACGCTCATGGTGGCCGGGGCGTCGAAGTCGGGCGACCACCACCACCCGGCACCGGCCAGGCGGTCGCGAACCTCGCCCCAAGTCCGGGGCGGAGGAAGAGGAGCAGTCGCCGCCGCCGCCGCCGCCCCCGCTCGTAAGACCTGCGCCTCCTCGGCCCCAAGGAGAAGGGGCGCCTCCTCCGCCGCCCGCCTGCGGTGCACGACCATGCCCAGCATCAGGAGCGGCAGGTACGCCAGGCTCGCGCGGAACGCGCGCCGCGCCGACGCCGCGTCCGGCCGCGCCCAGAACGCGGCCGACGCCGCCACCATCGCCGCCGCCAGCGCGCCGGCCTCGGCCGCGAGGCACGACGAGTGCCAGCCCGGCTCGCTGAGGCCCAGCCACGCGGCGGCGGCGCCCAGGGGCACGAGGGCGAGCGAGTGGCGCAGGGCCACGGCCGCCACGCGCCGGCCGGCCGCGAGCTCGCGGGCGGAAGAGGAGGCGAGGGTGGTGGTGGTGGTGCTGGTGGTGGCGGCAGCGGCGGTGGCGCCGGCGGCGGAAGGCGCCCCCCCAACCCCCGCCCCGGCCAGCGAGAGCATCTTGAAGCCGCCCGCGCGGTAGTCGTCGCGGCACAGCCACGCGAGGGCCATGAAGTGGGGCATCTGCCAGGAGAAGAGGCTGAGGGCGAGGACCCAGGCGCCCGGGTGGCGCAGCTCGGCGCCGAACGACGACCACCACCGAGGAGGAGGAGAAGGAGAAGAGGAGCCGGCGCCCTCCTCCTCGTGCCCGGTCGCCGCCCCCGTCGCCATCGTCGCCGCTGCCCACCCCATCAGCGGCGGGATGGCGCCGACCACCGCGCCGACCCACGTGTTGGCCGCCGTCACCTGCTTGAGCGGGGTGTACACCCCGGCGTACAGGGCGATGTTGGCGGCCCCCAACCCCGCGGTCGTGGCGTTGGTCTCGCGCGCGAGCAGGCCCACCCCCGCAAGGCCGGAGAGCAGCGCAAACGCGCCGGCCTGCGCCGCACTCAGGCGCCCCGCGGGCAGCGGCCGCAGGCACGTGCGCTTCATGGCGGCGTCGTTGCGCGTCTCGTACAGCTGATTGAGCGCGTTGGCGGAGGCGGCCGCCAGCCACGTGCCGGCCGTCGTGGCCGCGAGGCCGCGCCACCACTCGGCGCGCGTCTTTGGGGGTGGTGGTGTTGCGTCGTTGGCGGCAGCGGCGCTCGGCCCATCCTGCTGCTGCCGCCCCTCGACGGCGTCGCCCAGGACGTAGCCGGTCGAGGCCGTCAGCGCCACCAGAAGGCTCAGTCGCGCCTTGGACAGCTGCTTGAGGTCGCGCGCGAGGGCGCGCGCGCCCGTGACGCGCGGCTGGCGGAGGAGGGAGGCTGCTGCTGCTGATGCTGATGCTGCTGCTGCGTCCGCCGTTGCCGCCGTTGCCGCTGCCGGCGCCGACATCCAGCGCCGCGCGAGCGCCTGCAGCTTGGTCGTGGCGGCGTGGTGACGGTGCGGCTGGTGCTGCTGCGCGAGGGACCCGATCACCCCCCGCCCGCTCGTGCTGGCGGCCGCGTGGCTCAGGTGGCGCGCGCCCGCCGAGATTGCTGCTGCGGGTGATGCGGAGGAAGAGCCGGGGTGGTGGTGGTGCTGCGCCGCGCCCCGCGCCGAGGAGGAGGAGGCGGCCAGCTCCGCGCGGCAGGCGTGCCAGGCGCGCAGGCACAGCTGCTGCGCCGGGGCCGACGGCGCGCGCGCCATCGTTGGACTGATGGTCGTGGTGCAACGATGGGAAGACGAGGACGAGGACGAGGGTTTTGTGTGAGGTGGTTTGGGGATTGAGAGGCAAGCGTCAAACGGGGGCGATCTGATCTGGGGCCTGTGGGGCGTCGACGAGGGAGGCACGGATGGTGCCGACGCGGGTTGGGTTTTCGTTTTTTGTGTGTGTGTGTGCGTGCGGAGGAGAGAGAGAGAGAGAGAGCGGTGTGGGTTCTTGGGCGGCGCTTCGAGCCGTCGGCGCCGTCGATGCTTGAAGCGGCGCGCTCAGCGACCGCTGTGCTCGACAAACAAAACGGCACAACTCGCCAACGACGCGCCTCTCTCTGTGTGTGCGTACACTGACACAGACGTGCGCAGCCATGTCAGGTGGAGCTGCGGTGGCGCCATCATGAGCATCATCATGAGCGGCGGGGCTGGCCTGCGGGGCTCGATGTGCCGACCTCTCGTTCCCGCCCCGCCCTCCGCCCGCCTCCCCCCGCTGCTGCTGCGCCCGTATGGAGGCCTGCCTTATGGCGCCCACAGGAGGACCCGGTGGTGGAAAGTACCGGCAGCCTCGTCCGTCCTCGGAGGAGGAGGAGGAGGAGGAGAACGGAGGAGCAATGACGCCGACGCCGACGCCGACGGCACCACCAGCGGCAGCGCGCGAAGGCGAAACAGAAGACAACCCAAAACGCCCCCGCCCACCGACGAGCAAGTCGCCGCGCGCCGCGCCGCCGCGTCCGAGGCGCTGCGCGCGCGCTGGCGCGACCCGCAGTTCCGCGAGCGCCAGCGCGGCCTCGCCGAGGCGCGCCGCGAGGTGCGCGCGGCCGAGCTGGCGGCCCGGCGCGCGGCCGCCGAGGCCGCGGGCGCGCCCGTGCCGCGCGAGTGCCTGACGCAGGCGAGCGGCGCGCCCTGGACCGGCGCGCGGCCGCCCGGGCCAGGGCCGAGGCCCAGGCGAGGGCGCTCGAGCGCGCGGCCCGGGCCCACGCCGCGCGCGAGCTCGTGGCCCGCTGCTCGGCCGCCGTGCGCGCGCTCGAGGACCGCGCGGCGGCGCTGGCCAACGACCGCGAGGCGGCCGAGCACGCGCGCCGGTCGCTGGCGCAGGGGCGCGCCACGCTGCGCGCGGCGTCCGAGCGGCTCGCCGAGCTGGAGCGGCGCGACGAGGAAGAGCGGGTGGCGCGGGCGCGATGAGATATTTGTTGTTGTTGTTGTTGTTGTTGTTGTTGTTGTTTATAAGAAAGAGAGGAACATACGGGGCATGGGGGCTAGAAGCAGTGGGGTGTTTGTGGAGTCACGTCGTCGTCGTCGTCGTCGTCAAAACAAAAGCAGCGCCGAGGCATCCAAAAAAATGATAGGGAAGCGCAAGGCGGCGGCGGGGAGGGGGGGGGCGAGATGGGCGAGGCCGAACCGAATGGACGGCGCCCTTCCTCTCTCACTGCTGCGTCTGCCCCGCGCGCCAGTTGGCCACCCACTCCCGCGCCTCCTCGGCGTTGTCCTTCGCGGCGGCCGCAGCGGGGGCGGGGGCGGGGGCGGCGGCAGCAGACGATGACGATGACGAGGACGACGAGGACGACGAGGACGACGACGACGACGACGACGCCGCCGCCCCGACCTCGCTCGTCAGCACCTCGGCCGCCTTGGCCGCCGTGGCCGCGGCCGCCTCGGCCAGCCGCGCCACCTCGGCGGGGGTCACCCCGACCTCCTCCTCGAGGAAGGCGCTCACTTTGCCCACCGTCTTTTTGCGCTCGTCCGCAAAGAGCGTCGCGCGGCCGACGTTGAAGAGACCCACCAGCCCGGCGAACTGCAGCAGGGGCTCGGCCTCGGCGATGACGAAGGCGGCGGCGCCGACGCCGCCGAGGGCGGCGAGCACGGCGGTGCCGAGCGGGGGAAGGGACGGGAGCGCGAGCTTGGCCTTGGAGGAGGAGGAGGAAGAAGAAGCGCCCTTCTTGGCGGCGGCGGCGGCGGCGGCGGCGGCGGGCTTGGACGCGGCGGCGCCGCCGCCGCCGAATAAGTCGCCAAAGAGCGGGGTGGGAGCGGCATCGGCAGCCTTCTTTCCGGGCGCGGGCGAGGGCGAGCGGCCCGCGCGCGCCGCCGCCGCCGCCGTCGTCGTCGTCGTCCTCGTGCTGGTGGTGCCCGGGGGGGAGGAGAGGTCGAACGACGGCAGCGCAAAGGAGAACGGCGAGCCCGCGCCGCCGGCGCGCTTGGGCAGCCCGGCCGCCTCCCACGCCTTGAAGCCGCCGCTCACGGCGACCAAGCGGGGCGCGGCCGGCACGGAGGAGGAAGAGGAAGCAGAGGGCCCCGCCGGCGAGGCGGCGCGCCCCCGCGCGGTGGTGGTGGTGGTGGTCGTCTTTGACAAGGCGGTGCCCCCCTTTTTGGCGCGCGCGGCGGCGGCGGCGGCGGCGGCGGCGGCCTTCGCGGCCTCGCGCGCCTTGAGCTCGGCGGCCTTGCCCGCGGCGCGCGCCTCGGCGGCCCTGGCGGCGGCCGCCTTGGCGACGGCCTGCGCGGCGGCGGGGGCCTTGGAGCCGTCGCTGTCGAGGAAGACGGCGGCGCCGCTGCCCGAGGGGAGCTGGCGCAGCGCCTGCGCGCCCCACGCGGCGGCCGCCTCGGCGCCGCCCTCGGCGGGGAAGGGCAGGGTCAGGACGCGCGCGGCGCGCCCGACGTCGGGCGAGCCCTCGCGGGAGGCGTCCTGGCGCGCGCGCACGTCGACGAGCACGGCCGGGGCGGCGGCGGCGGCGGCGGGCTTGTTTTTCGCGTCCTTGGCGTCGCCGCCGCCGCCCTTGAGTAGCGCGAGCGCCGCCTGCGGCGAGGCGGACGAGACGCCCGCGCCGCCTGCGCCGCCGGCGCCGCCCCCGCCAAGGAGCGCGGCGACGGCGGCGGCGGCGGCCGCGGCGACGACGCCGCCCGCGGCGAGGGGGTCGACGGTCGAGGCGGTGCTCGCCGCAGAGGACGCGGCGGCGAGGGCCGCGCTCGGGGTCGCGAGGAGGGCGGCCGTGGCGACGGCGACGGTGGCGCTGCCGGAGATTTGAGCCTTGTTGCTCGGGGCAGCGCGCGCGACCACCACTCGGCTCACGCGCTGCGGCTGCTGCGACGAGGGGGCGGCGGCGCGCGCCGCGGAGGGCTTTTGGACCAGCATTTTGTCGGGCGAGAGAGCGCGCGCGCGCGCGTGTGTTTGGAGAGAGGGAGGGCGGTTGGGGTGTGTGGGTGTGGGGTGTGGGTGTGTCGAAGTGACGCCTTTTCGCGGTGGCGAGATTGGGCGTTGGTTCTTGCCTGTGGTGGGCCGAGGGGACAATCCGCGTACGGGAGTTGGCACGGGCGCCGGCTGATGAGCATGGGGGCGAGAGGCAGGGCGTAGTGGAGGATGGTGGAAGAGAGAGGCTCGTCCTGCTCCCCCTCCCCCTCCCCCTCCCCCTCCCCCTCCCCCTCCTCCTCCTCCCTTCTTGTTGCGGGTCCTTCCCTCTCTCTCCTCGCACCTCTCTCAGACGACCCACCACCACGACCGCTTCCACCACCTAGTAGTCCCGCGTCGGAGCCGCTCTACTAGTCTAACAGAACGCCCGCCGAGAGAGGCGCAGCTCGACGGTCGCGATCAGCAACAACCCTCCACACACAACGCCTCCTCCCTTTCGCGCCCGCCTCACCACTCTCCTCCCTTTGGCAGCAAAGCGCGCCGGCCACGGCAAGCGCACGCGCGGGACCCGATCAAGATGCCCGGGGCGGAGCGGCCGGTACGTCGTCGCCCCGTGCAAGGGAGGGAACGCGCGAGAATCGATGGCGCCGGCGGCGGCACCCCCCGCCTCTCTCGCCGCGCCGCCGCCGGCAACTGTCCGACCACTCAAGAGAACCAACTGACGCTTCCTTCTTCCACCCCCCATGCAACAAAAACGCAGATCTTCATCGGCAACTTCGAGTATGAGGCGCAGGAGCGCGACATCGTCCGCCTGTTCGAGCGCTACGGACCCGTCGAGAAGATCGACATGAAGAGCGGTGCGTCGTCGTCTTGGTCGCCGTCTGCTCGCGCTCGGCGCCTCCGCCGCTGATCGCTCCTCTGCTCGTTCGCGCGCTCTCTCATCTCTTTCTCATCTCTCTCATCTCTCTCATCTCTCTCATCTCTCTCCAACTCGACCATCGTCGCGGCCCCCATGAACGTCATCTCTACATCAAATTCAACCAACCGAAATCAACACATCATCATCAACGATGACTAAAAAAAACAGGCTTTGCGTTTGTCTTCATGCGCGACCCGCGCGACGGCGACGAGGCCGTGAAGGACCTCGACCGGCGCGAGTGGGGCCTCACGCGCGCGCCCCGCGCCCTGAGGGTCGAGTGGGCCAAGAAGGCCGAGGACCCCAACGCCGCGCGCAAGCAGCAGCCGTCGCGCGCCCTCTTCGTCGTCAACTTTGACGAGCGCCGCACGCGCGAGCGCGACCTGGGCGACTGCTTCTCGCGCTTTGGCCGCGTGGTGCGCGTGGAGATGCGGCGCAACTACGCGTTCGTCGAGTTCGACCGCCTGGAGGACGCGGTGGCGGCTCAGGAGCGCACGCACGGGACGGTGTTCATGGGGCGGACGATCACGGTGGAGTTTACGCAGAAGGGCGGGTCCGGGGGCGGCGGGCGCGGCGGGGGAGGGGGCGGGGGTGGGGGCGGCGGCGGGGGCCGCGGCGACCGCGACCGCAATCCGCGATCGGGAGCGCGAGCGCGGTGGCGGCGGCCGGGGCGGTCGGGAGCCGAGCGCGAGCGGTACCTCGCGCTCGCGGTCGCCGCGGCGCCGGTCGCGCTCTCCGCCGCCCGGCCGTGGTCGAGTTGGCGGGTGCGCAGGCTGCGAGGCTCCGCTCGCCGCCCCGCTCGCGCACAGCCCCGTCGCGCTCGCCAGTAACGTCCCGTGAGGGGCCGCTCGCGGCGCCTCCCGCGTCCGCTTCAACGGCGGCGGCGGCGGCGGCGGCGGGCGGCTACGGCGGGCCCGCGCGTCCTACGAGGACCGCCGCCCGCGCCCCGTCGCACCGCCCCCCCATGTGCGACGACCGGCGCGGCGGCGGCGCGGGCAGCCCGGAAGGGAGACGGCATGGCGGTCGACGCCGGGGTCCGGCGGCGCGGGGGCCGCGTGGCCGCTCGCGCTCAGCGCTCGCCCGCGGGCGGCGGCGGCGGCAGCGGCGGCGGGGGCGACTACGGCCGCGGCGGCGGGGAGGAGCACCACCGCCCGCGCAGCGCCACGCGCTCGCAGTCGCCGCGCTGAGGAGGAGGGCGACGACGACGAGCAAGGAGGAGGGAGACGACGACGACGACGCCCAAGACAAACGAGGACGACGCCGACGCCGCCGACGAGTTGCGAGCAACGGGGCGCCCCGACCACACGCCCGCCCAAGCTAGCCATCCATCCATCCGCGCACGCACGCACGTCATTGCCCTTTTGCTTCTCCCCCGCCCGTCATCAGGCACACATGAGCCTACTCCTCGCCTCAGTTGCAACAACCCATCATCATCGTCCTTGCTTTATTCTTCATCATCAACGATTCAACCAACACGAACGCTCATTTGTCCATCGTCCTCTGCGCCGGCTGGCGCGCGGCGCGCCCGCCGCCGCCGCCGCCCCGCCGCCTCTTTTGCTTTCGCGCCGCTCTCCTCCTTTCTCTCTCTCAAAACACATTCCTACTCCTCACAAACGCGAACACAGCCTAGGACTCACACTCTCTCCCTGACCTGCTTACAGTCTGACTGACTGACTCTTGTTAGAAAGAGAGAGCGCGCTCTTCTTTTTGGAGAAAGCCGGACCTGTCTCTCGACTCGATTTTGCCCCCCCTCCCAACTCTCATGTTCAAATCCGCGATACAGAAATGAGCGGATCGCAGGGCGCCAACAGCCGCGGCGGGCGGTACCGCGCCTTCGAGGGGTCCATCTTTGTCGTGTGCGGCTATGAGGGCGCCGAGCTCGAGGCGGTCGTCGAGCGCATCGACGCCCTCGGAGGGGTGGTGCTCTCCCGCTCGCAGCAGCGGCACCAGGCGCCCCACGTCGTGGTCTGCGGCAACGTCAACGATGCCACCTACCGCGTGAGTCGGCGGGATGCCGCCAACGGGGATTGGACGCCGGGGCGCCGCGCGCGCCCGTCCCCCCCTTGAAACGGGCGGAGGGCCGTTGAAGAGCGCCGAGCGCCGCCGCCGCCGCGGGCGCGCCGCCGTGCGGCGAGCGAGACGCGCCGCCGTCGCACGCTTCCGCCCCCCCCCCCCCACGCTGCAACAGAAAAAAACCCACAACCGCCCATCTCCCCCATTTGCCCCATCGAAACTCTGAAACCCGCACACAACAGGAGGTCGCGAAGCGCCACAAGGCGCCCACCTTTGTGACCAAGGACTGGGTGCACGAGTGCTTCCGGACCAAGATCAACGTGCGTCGTCGTCGTCGTCGTCGTCGTCGTCGTCGTCGTCGTCGTCGTCGTCGTCGTCGTCGTCGTTTGCAAGGGGGGGTCGCGCCGCCCCCCCCCCCCGCCTCTCTCTCAACCCCAACCCCCCCCCCCTCCCCCCCCCCCTTCCCCCCCAAAACACAAAACAAACAAACGAACAGGTCCCCTACGACCGCTTCCGCCTCGGCCCCTTCACCGGCCTCAACGTCTCCGTGACCAACCTCACCGTCGCCGAGCGCGACGCCGCGCAGCGGCAGGTCGAGCGGGGCGGGGGCCGCTTTAGCGCCGAGCTCTTCCGCGATCGCTGCACGCACCTGGTGGCGGCCGAGCCCTCGGGGAAGAAGTACCGCGCGGCGCTGGCGTGGGGCAACATCCGCGTGGTGGCGTGCTCGTGGCTGGACGCGAGCGTGGCGCTGGGCGGGCCCGCGCCGGAGGAGGCGCACCCCGTGCGCAGCCTCGCGGCGGCGGCAGGAGGGGGCGGCGGCGGCGGCGGCGGACGGCAGGCGGCAACAACAGCAACAACAACAGCAGGAGCAGCGGCACCCCAAGCAGCAGCAGCAGCAGCGGCGGCGCTCGACCCCGGCGCCGCCGTGCAGCAGCTGGGCGTCACGCCCGCGGACGCCTTCCTGGCCGGCCACCACGACAACGCCAATGCGCCCGCCGCCCTCGGCCCCCTCCCGCCGCTCGCCAGCGCCACGCTGGCCGCGGGCGGCGCCGGCGCCGCCGCCCTCATCGCCCCCGCCGCCCCGCCCGTGCCCGACCTGTTCGACGGCGGCGGCGGCGGTGGCGCCAACCACCCCGCCGCCCGCGCCGCCGCCGCCGCCCTCTTCGACGACGACGGCGCCGCCAGCCGCCCGGCCTTTTGCCTCGCGGCCGCCGCCGACGAGGCCGGCGCCGCGCTGCCGTCGGTCAGCGACGCCGAGGTCGAGGCGCGCCTGCGCGCGCTGGCCGCGCGGCACGGCGGGGTGCTCGGGCCGGGCGCGCGCTTCCTGGACAACGTGGTGCTGTCGCTGGTGGGCGTGCGCGCGGGTTCGGCCGAGCACCGCGAGCTGTGCTCGGTGGCGCACGCGTACGGCGCGTCAAGGTACCCCCTTCTCCCCTCGGCGCCGCCGTCGTCGACGCCGATGGCCGGGGCGGGGATCGGCGTCGGCGGCGGCGGCGGCGGCGGCGGCGGTGGCGGCGGCCTGCCCTCCTCCTCCTCCTCCGTCGCCACGGCTTTTGGCCCCGAGGGTCCGGGCCCCTTCCTCTCGCCCTCCCTCACGCACGTGGTCGTCGGTGCGGGCGCCACGCGCCAGGAGCTCGCCGCCGTGCGGGCCTTTGCGGCCGCGCGGAGGTGGGTGAAGGTGGTGAGGCCCGACTGGCTGCGGCTGTGCCACCGGGAGCAGCGCAACGTGGTCCCCGGGGAGGGCGGCTCGGCCGTATCTGCGACGGGCGGCGGCGGGCGCGCGCCCTGCGTGACGTTCGACGTGGAGGCGGTGCTTGCGCGCGACGCGGCGGCCGGCGGGGGGGACGGGCTGGGCGACGGAGGAGGCGGAGGCGGAGGCGCGGCAGCAGCAGCAGGAGGAGCGGGAGCAGGAGCAGGCGGCGGCGGCGTCTTTAGCCACGTCGCGACCATCCGGGCGGCCGGGCAGCAGCAGGGCGGCCTCACGCTCGACGCCCTCGCGGGCGGTGGGGGCGGCTACAGCAACCCGGGCTTTGCCGCGGTCGGTGGGGGCGCGGCCGGCGCCTCTGCCGCCGCCGCCGCGGCCGCCGCCGCCGCCGTCGCGGGCGACGCCCCAATCGAGTTTTGGCGCGAGCAGCCCGCCGACCCCAAGCGCCCCTTTGCCGGCTACTGGTTCACCCCGGCCGCCCTGGGCGCTTCCGCCCCCGCCACCGCCGCCGCGGCGTCCAGCGCCGCCGCCGCCGCCGACGCCGCGTCCGCCGAGGCCGAGGCGCTCGCCGCCGTGCGCGCAGGCGGGGGCAGCGTCTTTCTCGACGCCGCCATGCTGCCGCCCGCGGCCTCGCCCCTGCGCACGTTTGCCCTCTGCCCGCACGGCCTGACCCCCCCGGACGCCCTGGCCCTCGAGCGGGCCTCCGGAGCCTTCCGCGCCGTGCACTGGTCCATGCGCGTGACGGTCTTCTGGGCAAAGGCGTGCCTGCGCGCGGGGCGGCTGCTGCAGATCGGCGAGCGGCACCTGCCCTTCCGTCCGCTGCCGCACCGCCTGCCGCTGCCGTCGTTCCGCGCGCTGCGCGTGCACACTTCGGGGCTGGACGAGGCGCGCAAGCAGACGGTGCGGTACGTGGTGGGGATGCTCGGGGGTCAGTTTGCCGAGGGGCTCAACCGCGCGTGCACGCACCTCGTCATGGCGCAGGTGCCCCCGGCGAGCGCAGGGGGGGGTGGGGGTGGCAACGGCGCGCCCGGCAGCGGCGGCGGCAGCAGCAGCGGAGGCGGAGGCGGCGCGGGCAGCGGGGCGGCGGCGGCGGCAGCGGCAGCGGCGGCGGCGGCCCCGCCCTCGATGGACAAGGCCGCCTTCGCCGCGCGCTTCCGCGTGCAGATCGTCTCCCTCGAGTGGCTGCTCGAGTCGGCGCGCGCGGGCCGCGCGCTCCCGCCCGACGCCTTTAGGCCCCCCGGCGCGGAGCGGGTGCTCGGCGGCGCGGGCAGCGGCGTCGCGGGCGGCGGCGCTGCGGCCAGCGGCGGTGGCGGCGGCGGGCCCATGGCGACGCAGGGCCCCACGCAGGCCGGCGGTGGCGAGGCCGGCGGCGGCGGGGCCTACGGCGCGCTGCTGCCCACGCAGGCGGCGCCGGCCACGTGGCTGCGCCCGGCCGCGGTCTCGGCTGTGGCGGGGGGAGCGCTCGTGGCGACGACGCCGGCGGCGGCTGCGGCCCGGCCGACGCTCGCCGACGTGGGCAACCAGCTCGGAGGCAGCCAGGGCGGCGGCTCGCAGGGGCAGCTGGCCGCGACGGGCCCCGCGCGCGGGCCGGCGTCCAAGGGCCCCGCTGCTGCTGCTGCTGCTGCTGCTGCCTCCGGGGGGCTCTTTGGCAAGCCGCCGCGCTCCGGGGGCGCGTCGGCGGCGCAGGCGGCGGCGTCGGCGGCCGCGGGGCTGGAGAACGGCGCGGCCGCAGCAGCGGCAGGAGGCGGCGGCAACGGCGGCGGCGGCGAGCCCAGCAACATGCTGATCGCCAGCCTCAACAACCTGCTCAACTCGTTTCAGGGCACGGGAGGGCCGAGCAGCGGGGCCGGCGGGGGGGCGGCGGCGGACAAGAGCGGCGGAGGCGGCGGTGGCGGGGGCGGTGGCGGCCGCGGGTCGGCGGCCGCCGCCCCCGCCAATGCGCCCCCCGCCGTCCAGCTGGACGGCAGCCACCCGGGCGACGGCAGCCACCCGGGGGACGAGGACGCCAACCCGGCGAGCGACCTGATCCTCGGCGCTGGCGGGCGCGGGGCGGCAGCAGCGGCGGCGGCGGCGGCCGAGGCGGCGGCGGCCGCGGCCGTCGTGGCGGCCGCCGCGGCGGCCTCGGCCGGAGGCGCGACGCCGCTGCGCGCGTCGGCCGGCGCCAAGCGCGGCGGCGGGGGCGGAGGCGCCGCCGACCCACCCAGCAGCGAGGGCGGCCCGACGCCCACCCCGGCCAAGCGCGCGCGCCGGTCCACCAGCACGGCTGGTGGTGGCGGCGGCGGCAGCAGCTCGGGCCGGCGCGCGGGCAGCGGTGGAGGCGGCGGCAACGCCGCCGCGCTGATGCCGCCGCCGGCGGGCCGCGCGAGCCGCCGCGCCGCCGCCGCCGCCGCCGCCCAGGCCGCCGCCGCCCAGGCCGCCGCCCAGGCTGGCCCTGCCGTCAGCAACTCCCTGGCCATGGGGGGCGGGCTGGGCGGGGAGATGTCGCAGCAGGTGATGGTCGGCTACGACCTGGGGGAGAGGCCGCTCGACCGGCTGCGGCGGCGCCAGCGCGCGGGCGAGCAGCAGCAGCGGGAGGACGGTGGCGGCGGAGGCGGCGGCAGTGGTGCCGCGCGGCGGCAGGGCGGCGCGCGGCAGGGTGGCGGCGGGCCGCTGTCCGCGGCCGGCTTGCTCTGAGAGAGAAGAGAGAAGGGAGAGAGAGGTTCTGCGCCGCCCATGCACTGTAAGGATTGGATTTTGTTTCGCCGAGAACCCCAAGCGCGCGCGGCGATCCTTAGACGACCGCGCCGCCGCGCTCGATCTTCTCGCGCCATCTTCCCGATCGCCTTTTTTTCGTTTTTGTTTTTTACACCATGCGGGATGTGTGTCCGTCGCCCGCGCCCCGCCGACGATTATGATGACGAAGAAGAAGGAGGAGAAGATCAAGGTGTTCTCGGTTGGTTGTTGTTGATGGTACAAAAGGGGGGCGCGGCAAGAAGAGAGATGGAGAGAGAAAGAGGCGAGCGAGCCGTGCCGCTGCACGCCGCCCCAAAAGCCTGCCCGCTCGCCCTCCCTCCCTCTCCCCACACACCTCTCTCTCTCCCCCTCTCCTCTCACTCGAGCGACCGCTGCGCCAGCCGCCGCACCCTCTTGTTGTACGCCGCCGGGTCCGACTGCAGCAGCGCCGCCGCCTCGGGGTTGGCCGGCGACGCGAGGTTTGGGTCGGTCAGCAAGGACCTCAGGCTCGTGAGGATGGTGCCGACGCTGTGCACGGGGGACCAGCGGTCCTGGAGGATGTCCAGGCACACGCTGCCGTCGCGGTAGACGTTGGGGTGGAACACCTCGGAGACGAAGCGCACGGCGGGGGGTTTTGAGGGGTAGCTGTCGCCGAACGCGACGCGCAGCGCAAAGATGCCGCCCTCCCACGCGCTGTCCGCGGGGCCGCAGATCGAGGCGGTCCAGACGTAGAGGTTGTCCTCCGAGGCCGGGGACGCGGAGCATCCCTCGGGGGGGTCGTTCTTGATGGAGCGGAGGTCGGAGAGGAGGCGCAGCATGGCGGCGCTCGGGGACGACATTATTTCGGGATTTTGTCGGGTGGCGGTGGGGGGTGGGGGGGGGGGGTTTTGGGCGCCAGACGGGACGCCGCTCGCTCGCTCTCGCTTTTTGGTTTGGTTGGAGCGCGCGCGCGTGCCCGCGGGAGCCGGGTAGGGTCCGCCCCGTGCGCGCGCGCGGCGCGTGAGCGAGAGCGGCCGATCGGAGAGGGCCCCGTGCGCTCGCGCCTAGGGTATAAAGGGGGTCGCGGGAGGGGGGGCGCGTGCGCTTGTTTGCGTGAGGAGGAGGAGGAGGGAGGAGGGAAGAGTTTCGACGCCTCGCGCTTTGCTTGTTGTTGCTGTTGCTGCTGCTTCTCTCTCTCTGGATGGGAGACGCTTGCGCGCGCGGCTATGTGATGTTTGTTCGTGTGTGTGGGTCGCTAGGGAGTCTCTCTAGTGTGCGAGTTCGGAGGGGAGCATGTGAGAAAGAGGAGGCATCGAGTGCAGGCTTGCCCCTCCTCCCTTCTCCTCCCTTCCTTTGCCCCTCCTCCTCTTCGCGCGCCCTCTCCCTACACACACTCTCCCAATCAATCGCGCAAACGACGCGCGCGCCCTCCACCTCGCACACCACAATCGACCCATCGACGCGGGCGCGGAGCGAGCAAACAAGGAAGGAACAAGACGACGATGGCGGGCGACGACGACACCCCGACGCCCGCGCAGGTGCTCGAGTTCCTGATCGACAGCGCGCGCTACGGCGACACGGACGACGTCAAGATGGCCCTGTCGCAGTACTCGGCCCCGGTCAACGGCGCGGACGACGACGGGCGCACAGGTGCGTAGAAGCTCGGACTCGCGACGGCGGCTGCGCGCCAAGCGACGCGCCGCCTCGCAAACGACCGGCCCGCCTTACGCACAAGCCCCCCCCCCCCCAAAAAAAACACCCCAAACTCGAAACAAACAGCCCTGCACATGGCGTGCGCCAACGGCCACACCGACATCGTCGAGGTCCTGATCGGCGCCGGGGCGGTGAGTCTTTTTGTGCAGGTATAGGCTCCCTGAGCCCGAGCGGCAGCGGCGCGCGCCCACCCCGCCCCATTCTCTCCGCTCGCGGCACCGGCTCCTCCGCTCACCCGGCAAGGCTCCACACCCATCCCCCCAACAACACTACCAAAACCACCACCAACAGGACGTCAACGCCACAAACGCCCAGGGCAACACCCCGCTCCACTGGGCGTGCCTCAACGGGCAGCGCGCAGCGGCCGAGCGGCTGCTGCATGCCGGCGCCGCCGCCACCGTGCTCAACCGCGCGGGGAGGACGGCCGTGGACGAGGCGCTGGGCAGGGCCGACGCGAGCGAGGGAGAGGCGCTGCTGGCGCTGATCAACCGGTTCGAGTCGGCCGGGGTGGCGCTGGAGCGGGCGGCGGGGGAGGAGGAGGAGGTGGAAGAGGCGGGGGCGGGGGCGGCGGCGGGGCAGGAGGAGGAGGTCGAGGAGGAGGAAGCGGAGGCGGAGGACGACGTCGGTGCGGTGGGCAGCAGGGACCAGGCGGTCGGCGCGGCAGCAGCGGCGGGCAAGGCAAAAGCGGGACCAGCAGCAGCAGCAGCAGCAGCAGCAGCAGCAGCAGCAGCAGCAGCAGCAGGCGCCGACGTGGCGATGCGCGACGCGTGAGCAGGCGGGGGGCGCGAGCGCGCCGCCGCCGCCGCTGTCGCCCTCAAGAGGGCTCAGCGCCTCTGCACTCGCACACACACACACATATATATACAACGAACGAACACGCCACTGTCCCCTCGCCGATCAGCTGCAAAGAGGCTCTCTTTAAGAGAGCAAAGCAGAAGCACCAGACGCACTCGAAAGCAACCTCCTCTCCCTCCTCCCTCTCCTCCCTCTCGTTCCGCCCGCCCTCCTTTCAAGGGCAGGCCCCCCACACACACCCTCCGCCCTCTGCGGGGAGTGGTGCGTCGAGTGGCGCGCGCGCGTCCAGACAGTCGAGCGCGCCGCGGGCAAAGAAGAGCGAAGGAGGGAATCGAAGGCAATCTCCTCCTTTCGTCGACGACGCGCGCACACGTCAATCTCGCACACACAAAAACACACACACAATGGCGGACGAGGGAGGAGGAGGAGGCGCCAACCCGGGCATCATGGCCACGCTGGCGTCGTGGAAGGCCGGGCGCGCCAAGCTGCGCACCGAGGGCGCGGGCGGCGGCGCCGACGCGGCGGCGGCGGCGACGGCGGCGGCGACGGGCGGCGGCGCCGCGCCCGTCACGGCCAGCGCGAGGCCGACCAAGGCCGCGCGCGTCGGGCCCGGCGGCGTGCGTGCGCGCAGCACCCCGCCGCCGCCGCCCGCGGCCGTCGGAGGAGCAGCAGGAGCAGCAGGAGCAGGAGGAGCAGGAGCAGGAGGAGCAGCAGGAGGCGCCTCCGCCATCCCAGCCCCACCGCCGCCGCCCGTCCCCTTTGCCAAGCAGGTCAAGGACGCGCTCGCCATCCTGCGCGCGGCCGAGGGGCGGCCCCTGACGGCCGACGAGATGCGCGCGGCCGGCCTCCCGGCCTCGTACGACCTGACCCCGGGCGGCCGCCTGCACACCGAGCTCGTGCGCCAGCCCCGCGTCGCGCAGACGACGCGCCCCGCCATCGCCTCGTCTGCTTCCTCTTCCTCCTCCTCCTCGACCGTCGTCGTGCGCCTCGCCTACCGCTCCGAGCACGGCATCCGCGACTCTGACGCCCTCCTGCGCCACATCCGCGCCCGCCCCGCGGGAACGAAAGCCAACGACGTGCGCGACGCCTACCGCGCGGTGCTGGACGACGCCGACGCGCTCGTCGCAAGGGGGCTGGTTTTGAGGCAGTACAGCTACGAGGCAGGGTGCGACGTCTACTTCCCCGCGGACGCGCGCGCGCGCCCCCAGGTCGCCCTCGCGACCGAGGTCGTGCGCATGTTCCACGAGATCGAGGTGCCGACGGAGCCGGCGGAGCTGACGGCGGCGCTGCGGCGGCAGGGCTTCCCCTCGGCGCTCGCGACGCTGCAGAGGCGCAAGGTGCCGCCGCTCGAGCGCGCGCACGGGCAGCGCAAGCGGCGGCAGCAGGCGCCGCGCAACGTCACCAACGCGCACTTGCCGGAGCTGTTCCGCAGCGCGCAGCCCGACGCCATCGACAAGAGGTGATGTGATTGGAAGATGAAAGCGCACAAGCGAGAGAGAGAGAGAGCATGAAAGAGACGCATGTTGCAAAAAAAAGAGTAAAAGCGCGCACGCCAAGACGACGCAAACGCGCGCCCAAGGGGGGGGGGAACAAATTCGTGTTTGTTTTTTCTCTCAAGTGACCTTTTTCGTGGTGGTGGTGGTGGCGCTGCTGCGGCTGCTGCTCCCGCCCCCCGCTCCTCCTCCTCCTCCTCCTCCCCCTTGTCCTGCCTTGCCCGCCGCCGCCACGGACGCCATCGCCGCCGCGCCCGCCTCGCGCTGCGCCCGCCGCACCCTCTTGGCGGCCGCCTCCTCGGCGATCGCCGCCAGGTGGGGGCCCAGGTCGATGCGCCCATCGGGTCCCAGCGCCGCCGGGTCGGCCGTCGGCACGCTCGCGTCGATCTCCACGCGCGTGCCGTCCCAGCTCGTGCGCACGCCCGCGCGCTCGAGCGCCATCATCGTCGTGCGGTCGTCGCGGTCGTACAGCCTCCCGCCCTTGCCCCCGTCCACCCCGCCGGCGACCGGGGGCAGCGCGCGCGCCATCAGCAGCCGCACGTTCTGGGCGTAGAGCTGCGGGTTGTTGCGCTCGGCGGCCGACGGCTTGTAGACGGGAAGGAACTCGAGCTCCAGAGGGTTGTAGGCCTGCGTCAGCATGCGCAGCAGGTGGAAGGGCATGGGCACGATCCCCCACGCCGGGCTGAACGACGAGTCGAACGCCCCGCCAAAGAGCCACCCCCGACGGATGAGGGGGAGGCGTGAGGGCGGGTAGCGGATGACCAGAGGGACGACGGGCCGCCCCGCGGCGAAGGCGCCCGTCTTGAACTTTAGTAAACCCTTGCCGTCCGAGAGCGTGCCCTCGGGAAAGACGATGACGGGCACGCCAAACTCGGCGCTGCGCTCGGCGCGCTCGGCCACCGCCTGCGCCGCGCCGCCCGCCTCGGACGCCCCGTCGCTCGAGACGTAGATGTTCTGCAGGGCGCGGATGCCAGGGCCCAGCAAAGGGATGGACTTTGTAAACTCGAGCGTGATGCCGCAGGGGCAAAAGGCGGCGACGACGGCAAAGGCGTCTGCGTACGAGACGTGGTTGGCGACCACGACCGCGCCCTCGCGCTCGAGCCCTTGCCTCAGGTGCTCGCGTCCCTTGACCCGGGGCCGGTAGAACCCGGCCGCCGCGAGGATGGACCCCGTGCAAAGGCGCGACGAGGCGACGACCCCCCACCGGCGCCAGCGGGGCAAGGGCTTGGAGAGGTCGCAGGAGCCGACGGCCGCGGCGTTGAGCACGCCGACGGCGAGCGCGGCGACGAGGATAAAGGCGATCTTGAGCGGGAGGAGCGGGAGGAAGAGGGCAAACTTGACGGCCTCCCAGCGCGTGAAGGGCGCGTCCAGCACCAGGAAGGGGCTGGCGCGCGTGTCGTAGATCATCGTTTCGGGTTTTGTTCTTGGGTCGCGGACAGGGCGGGAGAAGTGACGAAACGGGGAGCGGCAACGAGGTCTGCCGCGAGTTCGCGCGTGGAGCGCGGCGGTGGGTTGGGTTGGCGGCGGTCGTGTCTGTGTGTGTGGCGGTGATGTGTGTTTGGAGAGGAGGAGGAGGAGGAGGAGGTCTGCGAGCGTTGTGATCGCAGCTTTGGGAGGGGAGACGGTGAGAGGTGGCGGCGGCAGGTGGCGGCGGCGGCTTTTGGGAGCGGACGACGCGGCGCGGCCGCTTCTTCTTCTTCTTCTCGGCTCTCGCTCTCTCTCTGCTGCGCACAAACCACACAAACACACAACTCTCTCTCTCTCTCAAGCCGACGACGCACGCGCCTCCTCGTCCTCCTCTCAGCAAGCAACAACAAGCAAGCAACGACATGGCGCAAGCAGCAGCAGGCAGCGGCGGCGGCGGCAACAACGAAAACGGCAGCGGCGACGTCAGCTGCGTCTACCGCGGCGTCCGCGCGGGCGAGACGGCCGCGCGCGTGCGCGAGCTCATCGAGGGGTACGCCTCTGCGGAAGGGGCGCACGCGCACGGCTCGGACGAGCACGTGGCGGGCGCTCGGCGGCGGTCAACTACAGCAGCTGGTCAGACCAGGACGGGCGCTGCAAGACGCCGTTGTGGGTCGCGCACCGCTTTGCACGCGGCGACCTTGTCGGCGCGCTGCTCGAGCACGGCGCGAACGCCACGCCTATCGGCCGCAACTGCAGCGCCCTGGCGCTCGCCATCCAATACGACCAGATCGGCACCCTGTGCGCGCTCCTGCGCAGCGGGCGGCACCAGGCCAACGAACGTGTATCGTACAGCATGTCGAGCACGCTCTATGGGGACTACAGCTCGTCGTCCTGCTCCCCCGCCCACCTCGCCGTCAGCTTTGGGCGGCTTCCGCGGCTCGCCGCCCTCGAGGTCTTGGCGCGCAGGTTCGGCGCATACTTCAACGTGGGGGACAATCTCGCTGCCAGCTTGGCTGCGCGGCTTCCGCGGCTCGCCGCCCTCGAGGTCTTGGTGCGCGAGTTCGGCACAGACGTCAACGCGCGGGACAGCTACGGCGGCACGCCACTGCACTGGGCTGTCTGGATGGCGTCAGGGAACTGGCGGCAGACGGCCGACGCGCTAGACGCTCTTGTTGAAGCCGCGGGTGGGCCCGTGTCGGTCTCGGCGCCGGGGGCGGCCTTCGCGGCGGCTGGTGGTGGCGGCGGCGGCGCGGCGGCGCACGACAACGTCGGCCAGACGCGCATCGTCGAGGCCGTCAACCAGCACGACCCCCCCATGGTGCTTCACCTGCTCTCGCTCGGCGCATCGGGCGACGTGCTGAGCACGTACGGGATCTCCCCCCTCATGATGGCCTGCTCTGCCCCCGAGTCGACCGCCCAAGTGATCGTGCCGGCCCTGCTGCGCGCGTCGTCCCGCGCGACGCGACGCGCCGTCAGTCACAGCGGTAGCAGCGCGGTCGACCGCCTCGTCGCGCGCCAGTACTTCACAGAAAACTGGTGCCAGGATGTCATCGGTGAGCTCCTCTCGTCGGGAGCCCCCGTCGTCCGCTACAACACCTCCCTCGTCCTGCCGCTCGCCACACGCCTCGGCGCCCGCCTCGAGCGCCAGGTGGCCGTGCTGCCGACGGTGCCCTGGCAGGTGCACGAGTCGATGGTGGAGCTGACGTTTGACTTTCAGGACGTGCGGACGGCCGAGGAGGGCGTGCGGGTGCGCGAGCGGCGCGTGCGGGAGCTGGAGGAGGAGCTGCGCGCGCTCGGGGTGGGGACGGAGGACACCGACGAGAGCGACGAGGGCGAGGGGGAGGAGGGCAGCGAGAGCGACGAGAGCGGCAGCAGCAGCAGCAGAAGCAGCAGCAGCAGCAGCAGCAGCAGCAGCAGCAGCAGCAGCAGCAGCAGCAGCAGCAGCTGAAAAGGAGGGGACGAGCACAACAAGCAAGCGCATCAGACGACACGCCTACAACCCTAGCGGCGCAGTAAACCAGAGCTGCGCATGAACCCTTCGGTCGTGTGAAAGCATCCTTCCTCATCGCCGGCAGCGGCGAGGAAGAGAGCGGGCGAGGGCGGCTTGTCGGGCCAGAACTTGAATGAAATACAGGAGTTCAAAAAACGAATGATGCGCGTGTTGCTGTTCTTTAGAGTTCTTGAGGGTCGGGGGCTAGAGCCTCGGGCAAGGGAAGGACGCAGGGCAGAGTGAGCAGGAAGGGCTTGTCGGGCGCGCGGCGCGGCGTCGCGGCGCCCCCGCGCTGTTGTTGAAAAAAAGAGCGCTGCCGCCTCTCTCTCTCTCTCTCCCGCACGCCCACAAAAGTACACACTTCAAGCCTCTCTTCCTCTCCCACCGCCACCTCCACCTCACCCCCTCCTCCTCCTCCAAACAAACAGACAAAATCACACCGTGTGCGACGCCGCGTACAGAAACTGGTTGAACGACAGCCGCACGACGCCTGTACGCTGCGGGTCGAACGCGTTGAAGGTGGCCGTGGCGCTGCGCAAAAACAGCGTGAGCGCCAGAAACTCGGCCAGACCAAGCGCCCCCGAGCGCGCCGGGTCGAACCGCTGGAACACCGCCTGGAGGGCCTGGCGCTCGAGGGTGTAGCCAGCGTGCTGCAGGGCGGCAAAGATCTCGTCGTAAGATAGAGACCCGGACCTGTCCTTGTCAAAGTACTCGAACGAGTGCTGCACGTTGGTGAGAAACTCGTGGAGGCGCGCAAAGTCGGCAAATGCGATGGCCCCTTTCCCCGTGCGGTCGTGGATGCGGATGATGTGCGCGACCGTGGCGAGCGAAAAGTTGAGGCCGCCGAGCTGCAGGGCGTTTTGGAGCTCGACGGCCGCGAGCGCGCCGTTGCGGTTGCGGTCGATGGCGTCGAACCAGGCGCGGAGCTGCTCCGGGGTGGCGCCGGCGCCGTCCGCGTTGTTGTTGTTGTTGGGGTTTGGGGGGGCCATGTCTCTCTTTTTTTTGTTCGGTCCGAGGGGGGGGATGGGGAGAGGAGAGAGGCAAGGGCGGGGGCGACGTGGCGCTCGCGCGCGCGCGCGCGTACGGGCGGCGGCGACGGCGGCGGCCGAGCGCGCTCGGCGCTTGCTCTCTTGCGTGTGCGCGTGCGGTGCGCAATCAGGCGGGGCACTGCCGAGTGGGGGGCAGGCGATGCAGTGGCCCTGTGTCGACGAAGAGGGAACGCGAGTGGGAGGGGCGAGAGGAGAGGTCGGCGCGCGCGCCAAAAGAAGAAGGTGCAGGGAGAAGGCCGGCTCTCGAGCCTGCTTTTTTGCGTCCGCGAACCTGGGTTCGACGGGCTTCGGTGTTTGCGGCTTTGCTCGGATGCTGTGCGGGAATATGAATGTGTGCGCGTAGTCGGGGTTGGGGCGCTTTTGGTGTTCGTGTGTGTGTTTAGAGGGGCGTGCGAGGGAGAGAGCGGTGCGGTGTGAAGGTGGCCAGCGCCCCTTCTCCCTCTCCCCCTTCTCTCATCGAATCCCCCCGACGACGCACGCACACACACGCACACGCGGAGAGACTCAGCCCACGAACACACACACGCACACACGCAACGAGCTAAGCAGCCTGTCCTGTTGCCTCCCCCGCAGAAAACGCAAGAAGAAGACCCTCGCGCGCGCATCAGCAGCACAGGCGCACATCGGACACCCGCGCGTCAGGAGGAGGAAGGAGGAGGCCCCCCGCCTCGTCGACAACCGAGAGAGAGAGAGAGACAGGGGCGCGCGCGCGCGCGCGCGGCAGCGCACCCTTCTTCTCCTCGCACAGGAAGAGGAGCAAGGGAGGGGAGCCCCCAAGCGCCGCCGCCGCCGCGACCGCCGCTCAATCGACCGCGCCGCCGTCGCGCGCCGCCCTCGCGCGCGCGCGCGCGACAACAAACAACGCTCAACCCAACCATGCCCCCGCTCTCCCGCCACCGCCGGACGGTGTCCGAGGCCAACATCAACAAGAACGTCAACTGGCTCGGCTCCCGCGGCGTCTGGACCTGGTACGTCTCCCTCCTGCTGCTGATGTGGGCGGTCAGCTCGGCCTTGCTGTCGCTGCTCTTTGGCGCGCAGGACGGCGGCCGCTACGCGTGGACGGCCGTCCACTGGCTGCACGGCGCCGCCAGCTACTGGCTGCTGCACTGGACCAAGGGGTCTCCCTGCGCCGAGGACCAGGGCCGCTTCGACCAGCTCACGTTCTGGGAGCAGATGGACAACGAGACGTACGGCACGAGCACGCGCAAGTTCTTCACCCTCGTCCCCGTCGCCACGCTCGCGCTCGCTGCGCACGGCGGCGGGCTGCTGTCGGCGGCGCTGGCGGGTGGGGTTGGGGGGGGCGGAGGAGGAGCAGGAGCAGGAGGAACAGGATCAGGAGGGGCGGGCGGCTTGCTGCAAGCGCCGCGGGAGCTCGAGACGGCGCGCCTGCTGCTGGGGGTCAACGTGGCGGTGGCGGCCGTGCTGCTGGTCGCCAAGCTGCCGGCGATGCACCGCGTGCGCATCTTTGGCATCGGGCGGTGGTGAAGGGCGTATAGAGGAGAAGGCCTGAAGGGTTTTCAAGTGGAGCCAAGGGGAGGAGCGGCCCTCTGCCGCCCCCTCTCGCGCTCTTCTTGGGGCCCGCCGCCGCCGCCGCCGCCTCTCCCCTCTCTCTCAACGAACGCGCCCCCCACCCCCCGGCCCCGCCCGCAACGAAACAGAGAGAGAGCTCCCTGCTCTCTCTCCTGTTTCGGGCGCACAATTTTCCTCGCCTGTTTCCCTCCTCAAGAGAGCGTAATGTGTAACTCGTGTGAACTCTAGAAACCAAACTCGTCAAACAAAAAACATCACGTCGCGTGCGGCGGCAGGGACCACCCCCCGCTCCCGCCCCCGCCCCCGCTCCCGCCCGCGCCGCCGTGCGGCGGATGCGGCGGCGGCTGATGCGCGCGCGGCTGCCAGGTCCGCCGCCCCCCGGGCGCCGCAGGCTGGCCGTTGGGCTGGGTCCGCGGGAAGGAGAGGTGCGTCTGGCGCAGGATCGCCCCGGGATCGGGCGGCGGCGGCGGCGGCGGCTGCTGCTGCTGCTGCCACGAGGGCGGCGGCGGCGGCGGCGGCGGCACCGAATACGGCTGCAGCAGATACGTCTGCTGCTGGTGCTGCTGCTGCTGGTGCTGTTGCTGCTGGTTCAGCTGCTGCTGCTGCTGGTGCTGTTGCTGCTGGTTCAGCTGCTGCTGCTGATGGTGGTGGTGGTAAAAGTCCAGGAGCGCGCGCGGCGGCGGTGGCATCAGCAGCGACGGCTGCGGCTGCTGCGGCTGCTGCTGCTGCAGCAGCGGCTGCGGCGGCCTGAACTGCGGCAGCAGCCCCTGCGGCGGCGGCGGCGGCGGCGGCAGCTGCAGCCCTGCCCAGCCGCCGGCCGCCGAGCGCAGCCCCATAGAGGCCTGCGCCACGCGCACGGCCGCGATGGCCGGCGTGTGCGAGGGCCCGTCCGGCGCCCGCCCGGGGGGGGCCAGGTGCCGCGCCGCGGCCGCCACCTCGGCCGCCACCATCATCCGCTGCTCCCGCTCCCGCGCGCGTGCGAGGGATTCGCCGACGGAGCCGCGGGCAGGCGGGTTTAAGAGGCCGGCGAACGAGAAGCTGTTGCGGCCCCCGTTCAGCCCCAGGATCAGGGCATCGCGGCGGGAGAGCGAGGAGGGCCCATTCGCCGCGCCGCCGCCGCCGCCGCCCGCGGCCCCTCCTCCCGCCCCTCCGCCTCCTCCTCCTCGCTGCCCCTTGAGCGCCTTGGCCCACGCCTCGCGCGCGCGCGGCTCCTCGTCCGCCCACTCCCGCTCGCGCTGCACGCGCTCGGCCAGCCAGGCCTGGGCCCTGGCCTCGGCCGTCGTCCCGCCCTCCTCGCCGCCGCCGCCGCCAGGCCCGGGCGCCGCGGGCGCGGCGGCCGCAGAGGCGGCGGCGGGGGCCGCCGCCGCCGCCGCCGACGGAAGCACCTCGCGCACCATGCGCGCGAGCGTGTGCGCCTTGTGCGGCGCTTCGGTCACGGGGGCGCGGCACATCGGGCAGAGGCAGCGCGAGGCGGCGGCGCCGCCGGATTTGCCCGGCCCCAGCAGCAGCCCCGACAGGCACGGGCCGCAAAAGGCGTGGCCGCAGGCGAGCTCGTGCGGCGCGAGCAGGACGTCCTGGCAGATGGGGCAGTCGAGACTGGAGGCGAGGAGGAGGGAGGGTGCAGGGGCGGGGGCGGGGGGGGCCGGGGGCTCGGCGGCGGCCGCGGCGGCAGCGTCGGCGGCGGCGGCTGCTGCTGCTGCTGCCACGAGGGCGGCGGCGGCGGCGGCGGCGGCACCGAATACGGCTGCAGCAGATACGTCTGCTGGGTGCTGGCTGCTGGTGCTGTTGCTGCTGGTCAGTGTGCTGCTGCTGCTGTTGCTGCTGGTTCGCTGCTGCTGATGGGGGGTGGTAAAGTCAGGAAGCCGCCGCGGCGGTGGCCTCAGCGCCCGCCGTGCTGCGGCTGATGCTGCTGCAGCAGCGCTGGCCGCCGGAGCTGCCGGAGCAGCACTGCGGCGGCGGCGGGGCGGGCGGCAGCGCAGCCCGACCCAGCGCCGGCCGCCGAGCGCAAGCCCCATAGAGGCCCTGCGCCACGCGCACGGCCGCGATGGCCGGCGTGTGCGAGGGCCCCGTTCCAGGCGCCCGCCCGGGGGGGGCCAGGTGCCGCGCCGCGGCCGCCACCTCGGCCGCCACCATCATCCGCTGCTCCCGCTCCCGCGCGCGTGCGAGGGATTCGCCGACGGAGCCGCGGGCAGGCGGGTTTAAGAGGCTCGGCGAACGAGAAGCTGTTGCGGCCCCCGTTCAGCCCCAGGATCAGGGCATCGCGGCGGGAGAGCGAGGAGGGCCCATTCGCCGCGCCGCCGCCGCCGCCGCCCGCGGCCCCTCCTCCCGCCCCTCCGCCTCCTCCTCCTCGCTGCCCCTTGAGCGCCTTGGCCCACGCCTCGCGCGCGCGCGGCTCCTCGTCCGCCCACTCCCGCTCGCGCTGCACGCGCTCGGCCAGCCAGGCCTGGGCCCTGGCCTCGGCCGTCGTCCCGCCCTCCTCGCCGCCGCCGCCGCCAGGCCCGGGCGCCGCGGGCGCGGCGGCCGCAGAGGCGGCGGCGGCCGCCGCCGCCGCCGCCGCCGACGGAAGCACCTCGCGCACCATGCGCGCGAGCGTGTGCGCCTTGTGCGGCGCTTCGGTCACGGGGGCGCGGCACATCGGGCAGAGGCAGCGCGAGGCGGCGGCGCCGCCGGATTTGCCCGGCCCCAGCAGCAGCCCCGACAGGCACGGGCCGCAAAAGGCGTGGCCGCAGGCGAGCTCGTGCGGCGCGAGCAGGACGTCCTGGCAGATGGGGCAGTCGAGACTGGAGGCGAGGAGGAGGGAGGGTGCAGGGGCGGGGGCGGGGGGGGCCGGGGGCTCGGCGGCGGCCGCGGCGGCAGCGTCGGCGGCCGGCGGCTGCGCCCGCGCGGGCGGCGAGGAGGACGAGTCCTGCTGCAGCGACGCAGGCTGCGGCGGCGGAGGCGAGCTCGTCGCCGCGCCCCCTCCTCCTCCACCTCCTCCTCCTCCTCCTCCTCCTCCACGCCCGGCGGCCGCAGCGGCGGCCGCGGCCGCGACGGCCGCCGCCGCCGCCGCCACGGCAACTGCAGGATGCGTCGGCGGCGGCGGGCGGCGGTGCGGGCGCGCGCTGCTACCGTGGCCCTCGTGGAGGCGGCGGGCGGCCAGCACGGGCACGGCCGACGCCGTCGGGGGGGAGGAGGTGAAGGCCGGGGGGGGCACGGCGCCGTCTTCGTCTTGGTCTTCGGCGGCGTCGGCGGCGTCGGCGTCTTCGTCTTCGGCGGCGGCGGGCGGCGGGGCTGGGTGGGGGGGGGGCGGCGGCGGGGGCCGGGGTGGCGCCTGCGCCTGCGCCTGCTGCTGTTGCTGCTGCGGCTGCTCGGCGGCGGCAGGGCGACCACCATCGTTGCCGCCCCCGCCCCCGCCGCTCTCGCCCCCCTCCTGCCTGTCGCGCTCACGCTCGCGCTCCTGCTCCCGCTCGCGCTCCCGCTCGCGCCGCTCCAGCCGCCGCACGCGCGCCTCGAGCGCGCCCGGGGGCGCGGCCGCGTACACGAACACGAACGGGTTGGGCACGCGCAGGGCGGGCGACCGGCCCGAGGACGGAGGCGTGGCGCCCGCCGCCGCAGTGCCGCGCGGCACGGGCGGCAGCGTGCGCGGCCCGCCCAGGTAGAGCGTGTCGCCGCTGCGGAGCGCCGCGGCGGCGCCGGGGCCGCGGAGGGGCTCGGGGTCGGGGTCGGGGCCGTGCGCGCGCGGCCGCTCGTCCTCCTCCTCCTGCCCTAGTGGGTCGTTCTCGTCGCGGTCGCGACCGTCGCCCGCCGCCGCAGCCGTTGCCGCGCCCTCGCCCTCCTCCTCCTCCTGGGCCGGAAGCGCCGGTGCCGCCACCGCCGGCGACAGGCGCGCGCGCTTGAGCGGCTGGGGCGGCAGCAGCGCTGGCGGCGGGTTCCGGCCCTGATGCTGCTGCTGCTGCTGCTGCTGCTGCTGCTGCTGCTGCTGCTGCTGCTGCTGCTGCTGCTGCTGCTGCTGCTGCTGATGCCTGGGGTCTGCTGCGGCCGACGACCACGGCCCACCACCACCCCCGCCCGCGGCGGCGACGAAGGTCCGGTTGGCGGCCGCCGTCGCCTCGACGCGGAGGCGCCCGTCGGCCAGCAGCCGCAGCACGACCTGCGCGCGGCTCAGGAGCGGCGGCTGCATCTGGTCCGGCACGCACAGCTTGGCCGCGCGCGCGTCCACGAACACGCGCGCGGGGCCGTGGCCGGGCCTGAACGAGCCCCGGCGGCCCAGCGTGAGCGGTGGGCCATCGGCAGCGGGCGCGGCAGCGTGAGCGGCGGCGTCGGCGTCGGCGGCGCCGGCCTCCACCTCCTCCCCTGCCCCGCCCGCGGCGGCCTGCTGCCTCTGCCACCGCCTCTCCCGCCGCGCCGCCACGATCGCGGCAGCCGAGGCGTCGAGCAGGTCGATCGTCTCGGGCACGGACGCGCCCGCCGCGGCCGTGATGCAGCGGAGCATCCTCGACAGCTCCAAGTGTGTGCAAAAAAAAGAGTTAGTGCGTCGACGCTCGCCCTTTTGTTGTGAAGCGAGCGAATGGGCGCGCGCGCGCGCGAGGGCGACTCTCCTGGACGAGGTAGTGGGGCGCAGTATTGTGGTGGTGGCGGGGGGAGGAATCAAAGAATGGGTGTCTCGTTCGAGAGAGGGGTGAGACGCTCTTTTTGAAGGGCTCCTCCGCTCCTCCCCTCCTCTCTCTTCTTCTTCCACCCCGCCCGCCCCTCTCCTCGACCCTCTCTCTCCCTCTCGCACCCCACCCTCCGCCCCACGTCTAGAGCGCGCGCGGACCCTCCATCGCCACCACGTCCACCCCATAGAGTAGCCGTCTCTCCTACCGCACGACAGCAGGAACGAGGCGCGCGCGCGAACAGCCTCTTGCCCCCCCTCCTCCTCCGCCCCTCTCCCCTCTCTCCTCCCCCCCGCCCTCTCTCCCCCTCTTTCCTCTCTCGTCCTTCCCGCCTCTCTCTCTCATCTCACCCTCCCCAGACCCCACCCCCGCCCAAAGGCAGCGGGCAGCGACGGCGCCGCCCCTTAGCATGCGCGGGCCGGGCGCGGCCGGCTGAGCGGAGAGACAGAGAGAGAGAGAGGCGCGCGCACTCACGCGCGGGCGGCGGCGGCGGCGGCGGCGGCGGCGGCGGCGGCGGCGGAGGCACGATCGCCCCTCGCCCCCCCCCCCCCCGCTCACCCCAAAAAACAACGACATGTCGACCGCGCGCGGCGACCGCCTGCGCGAGCTCTGGGCCTCGCGCGACCTCCTCGGCACCCTCCCCACCGACCTCCTGCTCGAGCTCCCCGGCCGGCCCGCCGTCCTCTGGTGCATCCGCGACTACACCGCCGCCGACTGGTCCTCGAGCGAGGGCGCGGAGCGGGGGAAGGCGCAGGCCGAGAGCGCGCGCTCCGACGCGCCCTTTCTGTTCAAGGCGTTCGAGACGGGGCAGATCGGCCCGCGCAGGCTCGCGCGGCTGGCGCCCGAGCAGCGCCCGCGCGCGGCCACCATCCACGAGTACCTGGACTGGACCGTCACGGGCCGCAAGGCCGCGCAGGACGGCGACTATGTGCGTGTGTTCTCGTCTTCGTGCTTGGCTGGTGGCGCCCATTTTTTCGTCGGCGGGACCCCCTCCCCCGAAAACACGCCCAAAAGCCCCAACGACCGCGAGCCGTCACGCCCCCCCCCACCCCACCCCACCAACCAACCAACAAACCCCCCCTCCTCATCACACCACCACCCCTCAAAAAAAACCTCACACAACAGGACTTTTCCGGCTTCCGCGTCCTCGCCCTCTTTCCCCGCGAGCGCTCGATTTGGCCCGCCCCCGGGCAGCACGACCGCTGCCTGACGGCCCCCCGCCCGCACGACGCGCTCGGCGCCCCGCTCGGCATGTGCCCCCCGCCCGCCCTCAAGGGAAAAGCCATCAGCGCCGCCACCATCCGCACAGGGCCGGGATACCTGGAGGTGCCCTTTGTGGCCACGCACGAGGGCAGGCGGGGGAGGGGCCACGGCCGCGCGGTGGTCGAGGCGTGCGAGGACCTCGCGCGCGCCCTCAACCTGCCCTTGCTGCTCCTGTGCTCGACCAACGAGGAGTCGGTCAAGCTCACGTGGCAGCGCCTGGGCTTCGAGTATACCACCGAGAAGCAGCTCGAGGGGTTTGGCGTGCTCGAGGGCGACCTCGTGCACATGCAAAACACGGTCCAGATGCACAAGGCGGTGCCCCCTGCGCGGCGGTGGCAGCCCCTTTTGATCAAGCACCAGGCCTTCCTCGCGCGCAGCTACCTGCCCGTCGACCCCCCTCCGCCCCTGACGGAGCTGCAGATCGAGGCGGCGCGGCGGCGCGCGGCGCTGTCGGCGCCGGGCAAGGCGGCGGCGCCGAGCAAGATGATGACCAAGAGCGCGGTGGCGAAAGCGGCGGCGGCGGCCAAGGCGGCTGGGGGGGGGGCGGGGGTCAGCAAGCCTTGGGGCGGCGGCGGCGGCGGCGCTGGCGCGAGTGGGGCGGCGGCGGCGGCGGCTGCAGCAGGCGGCGCGACCCCGGCCGACTACATCGCCGGGGGGTCGCTGATGATGGGGCGTGCGAGCTCATATGGCATGCTCGGAGGGGCCGCCTCGGACGCCGGGGCCGGCAGCGGCGGGCGCGACGCCCCCACGCCGATGCTGACGGGCCCCGGCAGCGAGGGCGGCGGCGGCGGCGCGAGCGGCGGCGGCGGCACCGGCGGCCTTGGCTTCCTCCCGGACGGTGGCGTGTCGGCGGGCTTCCTCGCCCCGACGGCCGTCACGGGCGCCACCATGACGGCGGCTGCGAGCGGCGGCGGGTACGCCACGAGCACGGGCTGGCCCTCTGGTGCGGGCGGCGGTGCCACGGGCGGCGCCACGGGCGGCGGCGGGGCGGGCGGCGACAGCGGCGTGGTGGTCGTGGGTTGCGGCGGATTAGCGGGGGGCTTGGGGCCGATGGAGGACGCGCAGCAGCAGCTGTTTGGCGCCGGCGTCGGCGCGGCGTGGTCGGGAGGAGGAGGAGCAGGAACAGGAGGAGCAGCAGCAGGAGGAGGAGCAGCAGGCGGGGCGGCGGCTGCAGCAGCAGCAACAGAAGCAGCAGCAGCAGCAGCCCCGTCCAACCTGGGGGGGCATTTGGCGACAGCAGCAGCAACAGCAGCAGCAGCAGCAGCCGGGGCCGCGAGCGCGAGCGCGCCGCTGCCCCCGCCGCCGCCCCCGTTGTGAGAAGACCCGCTCCCCTGGCTGTCGAAGAAAAACAATCGTCGCATTATTGTGTAAAGATCGGAAGCCTTCTTCTTTGTGTGTGATGTGTGCGCGTTTACACTTGCTGATGCGTGTGTGCGTGCTTCAGTGGTGGTGCGGCGGCAGCTGGTGCTGCTGGTGCGTCGCCGTCGCGAGCGGCGGCGGCGGCGGCCCGCCCCCAACCTGCTGCTGCTGCTGCTGGTGCTGCTGCATGGCCTGAAGCTGCTGCGCGGCCGCGAGGGCCGCGTTCCTCGCGGCCAGGTCGCTCGGCAGCACGGGCATCACGCGCTTGAGCAGGATGTTGTAGTACAGGTTGTGCTGCATGCGCGGCGGGCGGAGCGGGCGCGCGCCGAGCGCAGCGGCGGCCGCCGACGGCCCGCCCGCGGCCTGCTGCTGCTGCTGCTGCTGCTTGAGCAGGCGCTTCTCGCGCTTGCGCTGGCGCCGCTGGGCCTTGTCGTCGTCGTCCGCGCCGGTCGTCGGGGCGGCGTCCCCTGCCGC
Organism: Mychonastes homosphaera; assembly: GCA_009193075.1. Taxonomy (NCBI): domain Eukaryota; kingdom Viridiplantae; phylum Chlorophyta; class Chlorophyceae; order Sphaeropleales; family Mychonastaceae; genus Mychonastes; species Mychonastes homosphaera. The sequence continues at coordinate 423,354 of VXJC01000006.1, forward strand.
TGCCGCGCCCGCGTCCCTGTCCTCGGCGGCGTCGTCGTGCGGGGGGAGGGGCGCCGCCGCCGCCGCCGCCCGCGGGGCGGTCGCCGCGCCCGCGCCCGCCGCACCCGCCGCCGCCGCCGCGCCCGCCGCCACGCGCGTCGCTACGCCCTGGTCCACGCGCTCGACGAAGAAGCCCTGCGCCGCGCGCCACGCGAGCATCGTGTTCATCTGCTCGACGACCGCGCGCTTGGCGCGCTCCATCAGCGACACGCCGCCCCGCGCCTTGCGCCCGCCGCCGCCGCCCCTCCTGCTGTCGCCGCCGCCGCCGCCGCTCCCGCCGCCCCGGCTGCCGTCCCCGCTCCGCGCCCCCTCGTTCCCCTCGTCGTCCTCCTCCTCCTCGTCGTCCTCGATGATGTCCAGGAACCCCGTCTCCAGGTACGCCGACTCGTACTGGCACTGCGTCCCGGGCTGCGGCACCAGCGCCGCCGAACGCACGTGCCCGACCAGGTCGGGGAGGCCGTAGAAGAGCGCCTCGCGCGCCAGCGCGTGCATCGCGAGCGCGTCGTCCGCCGGCAAAGGAAAGGAGGGCTCGGCGTGGGCGGCGGCGCGCAGATACTCGAGCACGCCGGCAAAGGGGGGGCCGGGGCGGTCGACGAAGAAGTCGCCGAGGGCCGTGCGCGGGAGGGCGAGATCCGGGTCGGCGGCGTGGCCGCTGGCGACAGTGCCGCCGTTGCCGCCCCCGCCCCCTCCTCCCCCGCCTGCATGCACGATCCGCCAGAAGAACGAGCCGCTCACGGCCGTCAGCGTGCGCAGCGTGGTGGCGTAGCGAACGCCGCCCACGTCCAAGCGCACGACGCGGCGGGCCGCCTCGGCCTCGCTGGCGGCGGGGCGGAGCGAGTTGGCGTTGGCGTCGGCCGCCGCGAAAGGAGGAGGAGGAGCAGGAGGGGCGACAGCGGCGGTGGCGGCGGGGGCGGCGGCGGCCGGAGGGGGGGGCATGCCGGAGGCCGCCTCGTCGCCGCCGTCGATGGTGCTGTGCGGGCGCTTGCCATTGGCGTTGAGCGTCGTCGGGGCGCCGTGGTGGTGGTGGTGGTGGTGGTGGGAGGGCAAGGGTGGGCCCGCGGCGGTGGCGGCGGCGGCGGCGGCGTTGGGCTGCTGCTGCTGCTGCTGCTGCGAGTGGTGCGGCATCGGCGGCGGCGGGCCCTGGTAGTAGCCTTGCTGGTGGTGGTGCTGGTGCTGCTGCTGCTGGGGGTAGTACTGCTGGGGCCCTCCGGCGTGTGGCGGCGGCACCATCATCATCATCTGCTGTTGTTGCTGATGCTGTTGATGATGCTGCTGCCCGCCGCCGCCTCCGCCCGCCGCCAGCCCCTCCTCGCCACCACCCCCCGCGCCTCCGCCGTCGTCCTCGTCCTGCTCGTACCCGTCGCCCTCCTCCTCCTCCTCGGAGGACGTGCGCGCGCCGGCGCCGCGCGTGTTGCGCCGGCCCGCGGCCGAGGACCCGTGCGCCCCCCTGCCGCCGTTCCCGCCGCCGCCGCCGCCTCCGCCCTCGCTCGCTGCGGCTGCGGCCGCGGTGGCGGCGGCCGTCGTCGTCGTCGCCGCTGCTCCTGCTCCTCCTGCTCCGCCTGCCCCAGCACCCGCGCCGCGCGCCCGCGTCCCCGACCACACCGACCGCGACTCCTCCATGAAGGCGCGCAGCTCCGACTCGAGGACGGCCGAGGTCGAACCCGGCAGCAGCGCCCCGCCCGCCGCGCCCGCCGCCGACGCCAACGCCGCGACCAGCGCCCGCACCTCGCCGTCCGCCTCGGGCAGCCGCATGCCCGTCAGCACGCGCACCTGCACCCCCCCCGCGCGCGGCCTGGAGATGCCCGAGCACCCGACCGCCGCGCGCGCCAGCTTCCAGAAGCGCTCGCGCGAGCTGGGCAGCAGGCCGGCGGGGACGTGGCGCTCGAGCACGGCGACGACGTCGAGCCGCCGCTGGAGCGCCGAGGGGGCGTAGATGACGACGGGGAGGTGGCTGGCGGTGGCGGCGGCGGCGGACGCCGACTGCTGCTGCGCGGAGGAGGGCGAGGGGAGCACGAGGGCCGGGGCCAGGGCCGCGAGGAAGGCGGCCGGGGGGTCCCGCGGCGGGGGGGCTTGGTTGGTGGTCGGGGGTGGCGGTGGCGGGGGGGGCGCCGGGGGCGCCGGGGCGGGCGGCTGGTTGTACGGCTGCTGCTGCTGCTGCGGCTGCTGCTGCTGCTGCTGGGCCGCTGATCCTCCTCCTCCTCCGCGCGCGCCGTAGGCCTCGTTGTTGTACTGCGGCGCCATGGGGTGGTGGTGGTGGGGGTATTGCTGCTTCGGCGGCTGCTGCTGCGGCTGCTGCTGCAGGTGGAACGGTGGCGGCGGCGGCGGCGGCGGCATTTGCTGGTGGTGCTGCTGCTGATATTGCTGTTGCTGCTGCTGCGCCGCGGGCATCATGCCCGGGTCCGCGTGCGGGTGCGGGTGCGGGTGCGGCGCGTGGCCCTGGTACGCGTACGCCCCTGCCCCGCCCGCACCGCCGCCGCCCTCGAACGCGTTTGAAGAAGGGACCGCGTTCATTTTTAAATGGTGGGGTCTGTCTTTCGATCGCGTCTCTCTCTCTGTCGCGCGTGTGTGTGTGTGATGTGTGAGGGGTCAAAACGAGCAGGCACGCGCGTGTGCGCGCTCTCTGGTTATGTGTTCATTTTCTCTCGAGAGGAGGGTCGTTGCTTTTGTGTGCCCGTGGCGGAAAGAGAGTCGACTTGCTTTGAGCGCGCGAAACGGCGACGGCGGCGGCAGGCGAACGGACGAAGCGGAGAGAAAACGAGGCGGCATTTTCGTGAACTGTGACTGTCGGTAACAAAAACCCAGCCTCGAACTTGTGTGTGCGTATCTGTGCGTCTCTCTCTCTATCAACCTGTGTGTATATGATTTGTTGTGTTCCTCTCTCTCTTTCTCTCCCATCCCGGACGAAAAAAACGCAAAATGAAAAAAAACGCGAGGCGCGGGACGAAAGAAAAAGCGCCCCGCCCTCCAAAAAAACCCCATCTCCTCCTCCTTAGAGCTTGTCCTCGTACTCGTTGAGCGGAGGGGGCTGCTCCTTGAGCCCCTTGCGCTTGCGCGTGGCGAGCACGATCGAGTTGGCCTGGTTGCCCGGCTGCAGCGGGTCCATCGTCATCACCTCCCAGTGGTCAAACACGCACTGGGGGAAGGCCTGGCCCGAAGTCGCCGCGCGGAGAACAGCAGTGAAGCCAAACGACTCGACGACGGGGAGGTACGCCTTGATGTTGTACATGGGCGTCCCCGGGCGCTGCATCTCCTCGAAGACCATGCCGCGCTTCTGGTTGAGCACGCTGTAGATGCCGCCCAGCGCCTGCTCGGGCGCCTGGATCTCGACCAGGTAGACGGGCTCGCACATGCGCGGCTGCGCGGTGAGCTCGGCCGCGTAGAGCACGCGGCGGCACGTGGGGATGATCTGCCCGCCGCCGCGGTGGATGGCGTCGGCGTGCATGACGACGTCGTGGATCTCGAAGACGATGCCGCGCATGTTCTCCTCGCACATGGCGCCCTCCTTGGACGCCCACTGGAAGGCCGCCACGCAGCTGTCCTTCATCTCGCTCATGTACTGCACGCCCTTGGTGACGTCGACGAGGATGTTGGGGCCCATGGTGTCCGGGCCGAAGCACCAGATCTTCTTGGTGAGGTCCTTGTCCCAGCCAAAGTCCTCCGACATGAGCTTGGAGCGCGCCTTGGGGTCGTCGCGGGGGCCGATCTTGCCCTCGTCGATGGCCTCGGCGAGCCCGTCCTCCATGGGGCGGGCCTGGTTGGTTTGGTGGGTTATGGTTGGTTGTGGGTGTTTGGTGTTGGGAGTTGGTTGGGGGGAGGGTTGGGGGTGAGCGAGGCGGGGGGCGGACGGGGGAAAGGGGGTAGCGCGCGCGCGAAAGGAAAAAAAGAGGAAAGCGAGCGAGCGGGCGCGTCGCGCGGCCGCGCGGCCCCCCCCCCCGCAAAAAAAATTAAGACGCCTGCCCCCCCCCAAAAAAACATTCCAATCCTCTTCTCTCACCTGCATGTACAGGCGGTTGTGCTTGTTGGGCGACTTGGACATGACCGTGTGGTCCGACGTCGCCGACACCGTCTCGCGGAACGACACCACGGGCTCGGAGACGCGGATCTCCGCGCCGCCCATGAAGTCGTCCTGCAGGTCCTTGAGGCAGATCTCGAGGTGCAGCTCGCCGGCGCCCGCGACGATGTGCTCGCCCGTCTCCTCGATCAGGCACTGCACCATGGGGTCGGAGCGCGCGAGGCGCTTGAGGCCCTCGACGAGCTTGGGCAGGTCCGACGCGACCTTGGGCTCGACGGCGACGCGCACGACGGGCGACACCGAGAACTTCATCGCCTTCATCGGGAAGGCGTCCTCGGCGCCGTCGTTGGTGAGCGTTGCCGTTTTAGTGATGAACTGGTCGAGGCCGACGAGCGCGACCGTGTTGCCGCAGGGCACCGACTCCACGGCCTCCTGCTTGCGGCCCATGCACAGGACCGTGCGCTGCACGCTCTTGCTGTACAGGTCCTTCTTCTCCCCGGGGACGTAGTTGGGGCCCATGATGCGCACCTTCTTGCCCGTCATGATGGTGCCGCTAAAGACGCGGCCGAAGGCAAAGAAGCGCCCCTTGTCCGGCGACGGGATCATCTTGCTGATGTACATCATGAGCGGCCCGTTGGCGTCGCACGTGCGGATCGACGTGGCGTACACGTCGTCGAGGGGGCCCTCGTACAGGGTGTCGACGCGGTACTTCTGCGCGAAGGCGGGCGAGGGGAGGTGGTAGATAATCATCTCGAGCAAGGCGGTGTTGGCCGGCAGCCACGTCTGCATGATGCGCTTCATCAGCGGCTTGCCCACGAGCTCCTTCTCCTCCGCCTTGAGCTTGTGCAGCACGTTGACCTTCTCCAGCAGGGCAAAGAGCTTGTCCTTGCTGTCGTTCATGGCGAGCTCGATGACCTGCTTGATCGGCTGGTAGCAGAACTGCACAAACCCGCGCTGGCACGTCTTGCTGTCGGTCGCCTTTTTCGTCCACTTTTTCGTCGCCGGGTCGAAAAAGTTGTCGCCCCACAGCTTCTCCATCATCTTGGTCTCGTCGGTGCCGAACTTGGCGGCGTACATCTTGGCGAAGGTGGTGAGCGTGAAGGCCCAGCCGTGCAGCCCAGCCGAAAAAGACACAGTGCCCTTGTCCGGGTAGACCTGCAGGTCGCCCATGGCCGCGTCCTGGTAGGTCGCCATGATGACGTTGGCGTTCTCGACGACGCGGAGGAAGGCCATGTAGGCCTCCTCGCCGTCGATCTGGAGCTCGAGGAAGCAGCGGTCCATCTTGTTGACGGTCAGCACCGGGCGGATGCGCTCGGTGAGGGCCTGGCGCAGCACCGTCTCGGTCTGCACGCACACGCCCTCGATGCAGTCGACGACGACGAGCGCGCCGTCGGTGATGCGCAGGGCGGCCGTCACCTCGGAGGAGAAGTCGACGTGCCCGGGCGAGTCGATGAGGTTGACGAGGTAGTGCGTCCCGTCGCGCTCGCCCTTGAACGCGGCCAGGGCCTCGTCCTCCATCTCGTAGTAGAGCGAGATGCCGGTCGACTTGATCGTGATGCCGCGCTCCTGCTCGTCGGCGCGCGTGTCGGTCAGGCGCGCGTCGCCGGCCTGCTCCACCGCCATGATGCCGGCGGCGGCGACGAGCGAGTCGGTCAGGGTGGACTTGCCTGTTTGGTGGTTTTGGTTTTGTTGGATTGGGAGAAGAGAGAGAGAGAGGGTGAGTTTTTTTTTGTTGCGGTGCGGGCGCGAGAGAAAAACCGCTCGCGCGGCGGCCGCCGCTGATCGGGGGGAAAACAGCGCCGAGGAGGAAAACGTACCGTGGTCGACGTGCGCAATGACGGACATGTTGCTGTGGGGTTGAGGGAGAGGGGGGAGGGAGAGAGGGGGGAGAGGGAGGAGGACGGGGCGAGAGAGACGGAGAGACCAGGTCAGCAAGAGGTCGAGCGATCAGAGGAAGGGGAGAGAGAGAGGCGACTCCCTCCTCCTCCTCCTCCTCGACCACCGCCGGCGCGCGCGCCCCCTCTCTCGCCACGGCGACGACAGGGGCAAGGCGAGTAGACGCACCGGATGTTGTGCTTCTTGTCCATCTGTGAGTGTGTATCCGAGCATGGGTGGATGGGGGGGAGAGAGAGCGAGGGGCGGGTGTGTGAGTGAGAGGGAGAGGGGGAGAGCAGCAGCAGCAGCACTTGTTGGCACTTGCGCGCGTTCCGTTGCTCGCGACGCGCGCCCGCCGGGACCGACGGGGCGCGCGCGGGCCTTGGGATGGCGGGCGCGGGGCCTCAAGCACGCCCTCGCGGGGCGGCCGGGCCCGATCAGCGCGCGCGCGGCGCGAGGCGGGCGGACGGAGGCAAAGGCGGCCGCACTGAGCGTCCGGTCGTCCTCCTCCTCCTCTCCTCCTCGCCTCGGCGCCTCGCGCCTGTCCTCCACTCTGCCACGCCCGATCGGGCGACGCACCAGCGTCCGGATCTCATCGATCGTGAAGCGAACCATCTTGGCGACGTGCGGAGGCCCGCGCTTGCCAAATGTGCCGTCGGCTTTTTGGGGGGGGGGAAGAGGGAGAAAAAACTCTGCTGTTGTGGGCGCGCTCGCTTGGGGGTGAGCGCCGCTTGTCTTGGGTTTTACAGTTGTGTGAGAGAGAGAGTCGTCGCTTGCGAAAGCGGAAGAGGGAGAGACGATAGCGTGCCGAGAGGCGCGAGAGCTTTCAAGGGAGAGGGGAGGGGAGCGAAGGCGCGCGCCGGCGATCGGGCGACGGCGGCGGCGCCGAAACAGAGCGGCGGCGGCGGCTTTCGCCACCGAAACCGCACCCCGCTCGGCCCCCTCTTTCACTGCTACCAACTACCCCCGAAACCCCCACGGAAAAGAAGAGCCTCCACCACCACCCCCGCCCCCCGCTCTCCTCCTCCTCCTCCTCCGCCTCCTCTCCTCCAGCAGCGCGCGCGCCGCCGCCACGTGCCGCTCCGCCGCCCGGTCCATCGCCTCGCCCGCGCGCCGCGCGACCGCCCCCGCATCGACGCGCTCGCCGTCGCCCTCGACCCGCGCGTACCCGTGCGCCAGCAGCGCGGCCAGGTTCTGGTAGTGGTAGTTGTCGCGCATGTTGTGCCACACCTCGACCACGGCGCCGCACCCGGGGCGCATCAGCAGCATGTTGGCAAGGCCCGCGCCGTGCACGCCTGCCACCACGCCCGCGCGCGCGAGGGCGTGCGCCTGGTCGGGGGCAAAGGGGAGGTCGGACAGCTCGAGCGCCTCGAGCTCGAAGAGCACGGGCAAGGGGCGGCACTTTTCCTTGGGGTCGGTGGGGATGGCGCCGCCCTTGCTGCCGTCTTTGACTTCCGAGAGGCGGCGGCGGCGGCGGGGCGGCGCTTTGTTGTCGGCGGCGTTGTCGTCGGGGCCGCCCTTGCGCTGCTGCTGCTGCGCGCCCGCCGCCCTCGTCGTCGCCTCATCGTCCTCCTCCTCCTCCTCCTCCTCCTCCTGGAGCGCGCACGCGCGCGCGTTCCACGACAGCACGGCATCCTGCAGCGCGAGCACGACCTCGCGCTCGGCCGCCGGGCTCAGGCGGCGCTGCCGCTGCCAGGACGACGAGGTGCCGGCGGCGGCAGCGGCGGCCGCAGACCCGCCCTCGCCCTCGCCCTCCTCGCCCTTGCCGCCGCCCCCACCGCCGTGCCGCTCGTAGTGCGCGCGGCTGATCCACACGAGCTTGAGGCGCACGAGGTGCGGGCTGTAGGGCGGGACGATGGCAGCAGCTGAAGAAGAAGAAGAAGACGCCGGCGTCGCGGCATCGCCGCCCGTGCCGCCGCCGAACCGCCGCCCGAAAAACCGCAGCGCCGCCCCGGCCGCCCCGCCTCCCTCCTCCTCCTCGACCGCCTCACGGTGCCGCACGTACCACGTCGGGGCCGCCACGCCGTCGGGCACGTAGCCGTGCGCGAACGGCTCCCCGGCCGCCGCACCACCTCCGACCCCCTCGCCCGCGCCCGCGCCCTCCTCGAGCGCCTCGGCCGCCGCCAGCAGAAAGCCGCGCCCGTCGGGCGCCGCGCCGCGGAGCGCGTGCCGCAGCCACAGCGCCGCGCCAAAGGCGACGGGGCTGGCGCCGCAGCGGCCGTCGCTCCCCACGCCCGTGTACGTGAGCAGCGACTGGCCGTGCGGGGTGTAGGGCAGGAGCACGGCGCGGCGGAGGCAGGTGCCCGCGGAGAAGGGGCGCGAGGCGAGGTGGCGGACCAACGGGGCCTCGGCCGCCTCGCGGCCGTCGCGCGGCCCACCCCCCCCGCTGCTCCCCCTCCTCCTCCTCCTCCTCCGCCCGCGCGCGCCCCCGGCGCCGGCCGCGAGCCCCCGCCAGATGTCGAGGAAGGGGCCCGGCCACGCTTGGTCCGCCAGCACCACCTCGGCCTGCGCCCAAGCGTGAGAGGGGGCGTCGGCGTTGGCATCGGCGCCCGCCGCCGCCGCCCCCGCCGCGGGGGGCAGGATGCCCGCGCGCCGCATCTCGGGCGCCGCGACCGCCAGCGCGGAGAACACGCTCAGGAGGCTCTCGGTCGTGTGGAACGCGTTGAGGCCGTCGGTGCGCGTGAGCAGCAGCACGGGACGCTCGACTGCGGCGCCGCCGCGGCCGCGGCCCGCGCACGCGGCCGCCACCTCTTCTTGCGCCGCCGCCATCGTGGGGTGCGCGTTGCTGCTGCCCGCGCCGCCGCCGCCCCCCGACCCCGCCGCCGCCAAGAACGTCGCGCGGATCCACTGCTTCGGCCCGTCCTGGTCCAGCCGCCGGCGCAGCAGCGCCTCGGCCCGCGCCTCCGCGGTGTTGTTGCTGTTGCTGCTGCTGCTGCTGCTGCTGCTGCTGCTCCCCTCGCCGGCTTGCTGCACCACCAGCTTGAGCCGGCACGCCAGCCGGACGCTGCCGGGCGCGCCCGCAGGCAAGTGCGGGGGCACGGTGCCCGGGGCCACGCGCGACGTGCCCATGAAGGCGTCGCTGTCGGACAGCACGAGGTTTCGCGCTACGCAGGCCGTGAGCTCGGCGCCCGGGTGCGCGGCGCAGTAGACGCGGCTCGCGGTGGTGGTGGAAGAGGTGGTGCGAGCGTCGTCCTCTTGAGCTCCAGCGTCGCCCGTCGTCATTGTCGTTGTCGGCGTCGCTGGCGTCGGCGGCGCGCACACCTCGCGGCCGGTCGCCGCCCACCGCGCGAGGTACGTGCTGCCGTAGCGCGAGTCGCACTCCTCGGAGGGCTCCGGGACGCCCAGCGCGGCCATCTGTCGCTTGGCGATCGCGATAAAGTGCCCGGCGTCGAGGGTCGAAACGGCCAGAGCGACCGATGGGAGGAGGAGGATGAGGAGCAGCGTCGCCAGTCGTCCTGTTGCTCCTCCTCCGCCTCCTCGCCTGCGCGCGCGCAGCGCTGGTGACTGCATCCTAGGAGTTTGTTCGATGGGGTGGCAAGCCGTTCATGTTTGTTTGTCTGCGTGCGTGTGGACCCTCGATCCTTTGAGAGCTCATTGTTTTGAATCGTGTCGCTCGCTCATTCGCTCGCTGCTGCGCGCGCCGCCGCCGAGCCGCGAGAGGCGGATCGGTCGATCGAGAGACTGAGACTTGTTCGTTCCAACACGAGGGGGGCAAAGATTGGGAGCGTCCTAAGGTGCGTGCGTGAAAAAAAAGAGTAAGAAAAACAAAGGGCTGTGTGTGTTGTTGTGTGCGTGGGTCGGTTTTGGTGGTGGCGGTGGGGGGGGAGAGCGCGCGCGGCGTGAACGACGCTCGCAAAGCAGGAAAATGGGGGGGAGGGGAAATGGGGAAACTGTACTACTGCACCACACGAGCGCATGCGCGCGCGTGTGTGGGGGGGGGGGGGTTGTTTATCTGCCCCGTGTTTTTTGAGAATCGGGGGGGGGGTATTGCGAATGGGTGGAGGGTGGTGAAAGAAGGGAAACAGAAAAATAATCGAGCAGAGCGTCGGTCGCGGGCGCGGGCGTGGGCACAGGGGAGAAAGGAGGCAAAAACGCAACTCGCTCTTGCTCAAAGCGAGCCCGTCGCCGCCAGGGCAACCATGGGAGGGGCGCCGCCGTGGCCGTTGAGGCCGCCGCCGCCGCTGTTGCCGCCCGCGCTGCTGACGCGCGCGGACGGGGGGGGGCCCGCGCCCAACCCGCCGCCGCCGCTCCCGCCACCGCCGCTGCCAACGCCGCCAACGCCAACGCCGCCAACGCCACCACCGCCGCCGCCAATCTTGGCCATGATGCGCTTGCCGTGCGGCGTGTTGCGGATGGCCGGCAGCAGCGGTCGGATGGCCGCCACCAGCGCCGCGCGCAGGTCGGGCGGGGCCACCGCCAGGGCGCTCTGCACGACGTAGTTGCCGTACGAGTCCTGAAGCAGGCGCGGCAGCAGGGGCGAAGCCACGATCTCGCCCACCACCGCCTCGCGCCGCGGGTCCAAACCGGGCCCCCCCAACTTTAGGCAGCGCTCGACGACGTTGGACGAGAACTTCTGGAGCGACAGCTCGGCAAAGTGCCCCCCCAGGGCGTCGATGATGGCGGCCGACGGCTGGTGCTGCCCGAGCTCCAGGACGTACTGCACGACGTAGTTGCCGAAGGCGTCCTGCGAGAGCGGCAGCGCGTGCCGCGCCACGCGCGCCACGAGCGCGTCGCGCTGGGCGGGCGTGGCGTGGTCGATGCACCGCTGCAGCACGCAGCACCCGTGGCGGTGCGTGGCGAGCTCGACGCAGTGCTCACGCGCGGCGTCGTACACGAACTGCGCGTCGTCCGGGGGCAGGCGCTGCAGGCAGCGCTGCACGACGTGGTTGCCGTTGAGGTCTTTAACCAAGGCGACGACCCCCGGGCGAAGCGCCGACACGACCACGCGCCGCTGCTCGCGCGTCGTCAGCGTCTCGACCAGCTTCTGCACCGCGCGCGTGCCGTGCGCTGAGAGCGCCACCGTGCACAGCTCGCCCTTCTCCGCCACCGCCTCCAAGAGCGACAGCCGCTGCTCCTCGCTGCACCGCTCCAGCAGCTTCTGCACGAGGTAGTTGCCGAACGGGTCGGTCATCAGCTCGACGCACAGCTCGAGCAGCTCGGGCAGGATCTGCGCCACGGCCGCGGGGCCGCCCTCGTCGAGGCGGCGCTGCAAAAACCTGCACCCGTCCTGGTCGCGGGCGGTGGCCAGGAGCTGGCCCGAGACGTCGGCCAGGGTGGGGAAGCGCGCGGCGAAGGCGGCGATGCCCTCGTCGTGGCCGGCGCCGGCGGCGCCGGAGCCGGGGCCGCCGCCGCCGCCGCCGGACGACGAGGGGCCCGCGGCGGCGCGGTCGCGGCGGTCGCGGTCGCGGTCGCCTCCGGCGGCGCGCTCGCGCTCGCGGTCACGGTCGCCGTCGCGGCGGTCGCGGTCGCGGCGGTCTCGGTCGCGGGCGCTGCCGGCGCGCTCGCCGCGCTCCGCGCTGCCGCCGCGCCGGTCGCGGTCGCCGCGCAGCTCGTACGACGGCGGCGACGGGTCGCCCGACGGATAGGCGTGCTGGTGGTGGTGGTGGTGGTGGAGCGGGGGCGGGGCGCCGCCGCCGCCGCCGCCAAGGCCGCCGCCGGGCGGCATGTGCGCGGGCGGCATGCGCGCACCGCCGCCGCCGCCCACGGCGGCCGCGGCAGCGGCGGCCGCGGCCCGCGGCAGCGGCGGCGGCAGCGGCGGCGTTGACGCCCAGCTGCTGCTGGCGCGAGCTGTTGCTGGAGGACGGATGGCCCCCACCACCCCCGCCGCCGCCGCCGCCATAGCCGGCGCCGCCCCCGTTTTGCGTCACGGCCGCTTGCGCCGCCTGAATGGCGGCGGCGTGCGCGGCCGCCGCTGCGGATGCGTGCGGGCTGCCGTGGTGGTGGGGGTGGTGGTGGTGTTGGTGGGGCGGCGGGAGGGGAATGGGCTGGGGCAGGGCGTGGTGGTGGAGGTGGTGGTGCTGCTGCTGCTGCAGCATCGGCGGAGGGGGCAGGGGAGGAGGCGGCATCGGCGGCGGCCCGCCCGCGCCGCCCCCGACGCTCATGAGCGCCGCCTGGTACGCGGCCTGGTACGCGGCCTGGTACTCGATGGAGCCGGCGGCCAGCATGGGCGGCGGCGGCGGGGCCCCGGACGCGTCCAGCATGCCGCCGGTCGGGCTTCCGTAGCTGCCAGGGCCGCCCCCGCCGTACGGCGGCGGGTAGGGGGGAGGCGCCGCGCCGCCGTACGGTGGCGGGGGGTACTGGTACGCGTGGGGCGGCGGCGGCAACGGCTGCTGCTGGTGCAGGTGGTGGTGGTGAGGGTGCGGCGGCGGAGGCGCCTGGTGGTGGTGGTGGTGCGGCTGATAGTGCTGCTGCTGTTGCTGCTGCTGCTGGGAGTGGTGGTGGTGGTGGGGGGGGTGGTGACCGTTGGCGCCGCGGGCGTGTTGGCCGCCGCCGCCGCGCCCGTTCTGCTGGTGGTGCTGGTGCTGGTAGTGTTGCTGGTTGTCGTCAAACGCCAGCTGCGACGCGGCCGCAGCGGCCGCGGCCACCGCCGCCGCCGTCGCCATGTCGTGGCCGTCGCCGTCGCCGCCGCCACCACCGCCGTTGGCCCCGCCGGCCCCGCCGCCGCCAGCGTCGTCGCCTCCGCCGTTGGCCGCCGCCGCCGCGGTGGCGCTTTGCAGCGCCTGGAGGGCGGCCTCGAACGGCGTACCGGGCTTGCTCCCGACCTGGACGCCCGGCGCGGGCGTGGCCGACGCGCTCGCGGCGACGGCCGCAGCGGCGGCGGCGGCGGCGGCCGCCGCCGCGCCCGGCGGCAGCGGCGGCAGCGCGGGCGAGACGGCGCGCTGCTGCTGCTGCTGCTGGTGCGCGAGCGCCAGCTGCTGCAGCGCCGCGCTCAGCACCACGTCCTCCGTGGTCGCGCCGGCGGACGACGACGAGGGCGGCGCGCCGCCGCCCCCGCCGTTGGGCTGCTCGTGGATGACCTCCAGCCCCGCGGGCGTCGTGTTGTTGCCGCCGCCGCCGCCGCCGCCGCCGCCAAGGGGCGGCGTCCCGGCGCCCTGGCGGACGACCCCCGCGAGCGCCTTGCGCGCGGCCGCCGCGGCGGACCCGCCGCCGCCGGGCGAGGGCCCCAGCAGGCCGGGGAGGTCGGCCGCCAGCTCCTGGTACAGCGAGCGCCCGTCCAGCGGCGGCGGCAGGCGGCTGCTCGCCTTGCTCGCGCCGTGCTGCTGCGCGTAGGCCTCGTAGAAACGCGCGTAGTCCTCGTCCATGCGGATGTCGGTGTGGTCGGCGATGACGGGGGTCCACCCGCGCGAGTTGGCGGGCTCCTGTGCGGGCGGGCGGGGGTGGGGGTGATGTTTTTTGGGGGAGGTTGAGCCAGAGGAGAGAGAGAGAGAGGGGCGGGTGTGTGTGAGAGAGAGCAAGAAGGGGGGAGGAGAGAGAGGTAGGAGAGAGAGACAAGAGCGCGCTTGCCCCGCGACGGCAACCGGCGCGAGACTCACCACGCCCCATCGATCGTGCAGATTGGGCGGGGCCGACGTCGCCCGGGGGATGTCCTCGAGCAGCTTGGAGATGTCGCGATCGGCGTCCGCCCTGCGATTGATTTTTTTTTTTTTGCGTGTCGTTTTTTGAAGGAGAGGGAGGGGTGAGAGAGAGGGAGGGCAGGAGAGGAGAGAGGAGGAGCGTTGCCGATGCGCGCGCTCGCCCGGCGCGGGCGGGGCCTCGGACACGCACCACCGGGGGCTGTTGGCCGACGCGCCCATCATCTTGGCCCCGCGCGAGGCGCGCGCGCGCGGGGGGAGGTGGGGGGAAGGGAGGAGGGACGGAACAAAAGAGGGGTTCCTTTGGGTGCTTCTTCAGCGCGCGCGTTTTGGGGGTTGAGGGTTGGCCCCCGTGAATCTTTGCGCTCGCTCTCAGCGCCACGGGATGGTGGGCCGTGAGAGGTCCAAAGAGGGTGCCGGGGGGATTACAGGTGGTGGTGATACAAAAAACAGAAGAGTTGGAGAGGAGAGGTAGCGGGCGCGGCGCGCTCTTGAGCGCCGTCGGGCGTGCTCGCCTCGCCCTCGTGAACGACGCCTTCTTTGGCTTCTTGCCCCTTTTTTTGAGTGGTGCGTGCGCTTTTGCAAATGTGCATTCTTATGATGTGTAGAAAGGAGAAAAGGTGGGAAAACACTGGAAGACGAACGAAAAAAAAGGGGGGGGGGGGCTTGCTCACGCGCCGCCGCCACCGCCGCCACCGCTACCGCCGCCGCTCTTGTTGCGGCCGCTGCCGCCGCGGTGGCCATAGCGCCGGCCGCTGCCCCCGCCGCTGCCACCGCGGTTGCCGCCGCCGCTGCCGCCGCCGTCGGGCGGCGGCTCAGCAGCGCCGCCAGTGGCGACCGGCCGGCTCGCCTGCTGGCGGGCGACGCGCGCCTCGTCGGCCTGGCGCTGGCGGTCCCAGCCGCTGCCGCCGCTGCCGCCGCCGCTGCTGCCGTCGCCGCCGCCGCCGCCGGGCGGAGCGCCGCCACCGGAGGCCGGCCGGCTGGGCCCCTCGTGGCCCGGGCGCGCGCCCTCGGCCTGGCGCTGGCGGTCCTGGTCCCAGCAGCTGCCAAAGCCGCCACCCCAGCCGCCACCGCCGCCACCCGAGCCGCCGCTGTCGCCGCGAGAGTGCCGGCGGGCGGGGGGCGCGGAAGCGGCGGCGGCGGCGGCGGCGGCGGCGGCAGCAGGGGGCGGGGCGCCGTCGCCGCTGCCCGCCGAACCGGGCCGAGCTATCGCCGAGCCGTCTGGAGGGCCCGGGGGACGCGGCGCGGGCGGGGGCGGGGGTGGGGGGAGATGGGGGGCTGGGGGCGCCAGCTGCTGCTGCTGCTGCTGCTGCTGCTGCTGCCGCGGCCCCGGCTGCTCTTGCACGGCCGGCGGCAGCGGCTCGAGCAGCGACGCCTCAACGCCCAGGCCGCCGCCGCCGACCGCGGGGTCGAGCGTCGGGGGCGCCATGGGCTCGGGCAGGAAGCCCGCGGCCCAAGACGGCAGCGCCCCCTGCGCCAAGCCGATGTTTTGCGACAGCGACACCTTGCCGTTGCCCCCCGCGCGCGCGCCCGCGCCCGCGACGCCGACGACGCCGAGCGCCGGCGGAAGGGGCGGCGGCACCGGCGCCGCCGGGGCCTGCTGTTGCTGGTGTTGCTGCTGCTGCTTGCGGCGCATCTGGGCGGCCAGCGCGGGCAGGACCGCGCGCCCGGACGACGAGGGCGCCGTGCCGCCGCCGCTGCCGCCGCCGCCGCCACTGCCGCTGCTGCCCACGCCTGGCAGGGCCGCCGCCGGCCCCCCTGGCGCAGCAAAGAGCGCCTGCGTGGGCACGAGCGCGGCCGCCGCGGGAGCGCGCGGGGCCGGGGCCGGAGAGGGGGCGGACAGGACGGAGACGGGCACGAACGCGGGGCCTGGGGCCGGCGGCGCCGCCATCACCATTGCCGGCGTCAGCAGGTGTGGCGCGGGGGCGGGCACCGCCACCGCCGGCGCAAACGGCGGGGCGACTGCGGCGGTGGGAGGAGCAAAAGGAGCGGGGGCAAAGGGCGCGGGCACCTTGTTGTAGAAGAGCATGGACGGCTGGATGCGGCCGGCCGCGCACTTGCGCACGACGTCTGACCACGCGTGCCCGAGCCGCAGCACGCGCGCGTCGTCGAACAGCAGCCACGCGCCGAGGCCGCCGTCGCCGCCGCCCGCGCTCCCCGCGCCGCCCCCAGCCTCGCGCACGACCGCCATCCAGTGCTGCCCGTAGTAGCACAGCATCCCCTGCAGCGCGTACCGCAGCGAGCCGCCCTCCGCCGCCGCTCGGTGCGCCGCCTCCTGGTCCAGCGCGTCGTACACGGACGACAGGTCGACCGCCTCCCCCAGGGCCTCCATCGCCGCGCGCACGCCGCCGCCCGTCACCTCGGCGGGCCACGCGAGCTGGAGGGCAAAGGCGGCGTGGGGCGCGCGCTCGAGGGCGCGCCGCGGAGGCTGCGGCCTGCCGCACCCTCCCTCGTCGCGGTCGCAGGCCTTGGTATCCTGGCGCACGACGGCGCGCAGGAGCTCGCCAAAGGCGCGGGCGGCGGCGGGCGAGAGCGGCGGCGGCGGGGGCGGGGGCGGGGGCGCGGCCGAGCCGTCGCCGCCGTCGCCCACGCCCCGCTGCTGCTGCTGCTGCTGCTTCTGCTGCTTCTGCTGCTCCTTGCGCCGCGCCGCCGCCAGCTGCGCCAGGCTCGTCGCGTTGACCACGTGCACGTGCTCGATGCGCGCGGGGACCACGTGCGTGCGCCTCCCCCCGCACGGCGCGCACACGATCGCCTCGCGCACCTGCGCGCCCATCGCGCCGTCGACGAGCACGCCGCAGCTGCCCGGCCGGCGCGGCACGTCGAGCGCGGCGCGCGCCTCGGGCGGCAGCGCGTCGCGGGGGGCGGCCTGCTCGGCCTGGTCCACGCAGCGGTAGAGCGTGTCGAGCAGGTCGGCCGGGTCGGCCATCTCGCGCAGGCGGAAGCTGATGGTCGTCGCCGCGCCCGCGCCGCCGGCCTCCGCGGCCGAGGACATGGCGTCCAGCGCGCGGCGCAGCAGGGAGGGGTCAGCCGGGCCCGTGGCGGCGGCCGCGGCCGCGGCCGCGCGCCCGGCCGACTCGCGCGCGGCCGCGTCGGCCTCGGCCTCGCCGTCGCCGCCCTCGCCCCCGCCGCCGCCGCCGCCGTGCTCCGCGAGCGCGCGCTCGTACGCCTCGTTCCACGCGCACTCGCGCGCCCACGCGGCGGCGTCGAGCGACGAGAACAGCGACGCCAGCCCCGCCACCACGGGACCCGCGGGCCCCGTCGTCGTCGCCAGTGCCGCGTTGGTCCCGCCGCCCACGGTGCGCTCGAGGTGGTTGACGGCCGAGCGGAAGTTGCGGCAGTGCCAGAGGCACTGCACGGCGGCGTTGAGGAAGCAGTTGTACTCCCCGCCCGCGTTGGAGAGGCCCGTGGCGGCGGCGAGGTCGGCGCCGCCGGTGGCGACGGCCGAGGAGAAGGAGGAGGAGGCGGGCGGCGGCGCACCGCCGGCGGCGGCGGCGGCGGCCGGCGGCGGCGGCCGAGGCGCCCGCGGCCGCGTCGGCGAGCTGCCGCTCCTCGCGCCGCTCGCGCTCGCGCTGCTGCTCCCGCTGCTGCTCGAGGCTGGCCGCGATGGCGGCCTGCACCATGCGCTCCTCCTCGTCGTCGTCCTCGCCGCCGGCAGCCGCCGCCGCCGCCGCCGCGGCCGCGGCCGCGGCGCGCGCCTTGCTCTCCAGCTCCTCGCGGCGGATCTCGGCGAGGCTCTTGGCCTTGTTGGCCTTGGCGTCGCCCGCGGCCGCCGGACCCGCCGGACCCGCCGCCGCCGCCTTGTCCTTGTCCTTGCTGCCCTCGGCCTCCAAACCCTTGGCCATGGCCGCCGCGAGCAGGTCCTGCGCCTCCTTGAGCGCCGCCGCCGCCGCTGCGCGCTTGGGCTCGCCCACGTTGGCGCCGCCGCCCGACAGCGCCAGGCGGATGGCGTCGCCGTTGAGCGCGCGCAGCGCCTCGTCCGGCGGCGCGGCCAGCAGCGCGCGGCGCAGGCGCGGCTTCTCGTCGATGCCTTTGAGCAGGTTGCGCAGCGGGCCGGGGGGCAGGCGCTCGTCGGCGAGCAGCTGGCGCACGAGGCCCGAGAGGCGCGCGCGGCGCGCCTTCTCCGCGGCGTCGACGGCGGGGGGCGCCGAGGCCGCCGCCGAGGCCGCCGCCGCCCCGGCCCTGCCGCCGGCCGACCCCGACGACACCTTGGGCTGCTGCTGCTTCTGCTGCTGCTGCTGCTTCAGCTTCGCGCGCCGCGCGTCCTCCTCCGCGCGCCGCGCGCGGGCCTCCGGCAGCGTGCACTCTTGGTACTTGCGGTGGTTCTCGTGCTTGGGGCACACGTACGACGAGCGCCTGTGCCCGATCCCGCCGCACGCCCGGCACGGGTGGCAGCCGCGCTCGTCGGTGTGGTCGAGAGTGCCGCAGCGCGGGCACGTGCCGCTGCGGCCCGGGCCCGGGCAGTCGTCTGGGTGGTGCCACCAGGCGTTGCACTTGTGGCACTGCGTCGAGAAGCAGTTGCCCATGCAGTGGTTGGTCATGCCGCAGCGCATGCACGCGGTGTCGACGAACTTGGGCGGGGCCAGCGCCGGCGGCGCCCCGCCGCGCCAGGACCGCCGCGGCCGCGGCCGCGGCGCGCGCCTTGCTCTCCAGCTCCTCGCGGCGGATCTCGGCGAGGCTCTTGGCCTTGTTGGCCTTGGCGTCGCCCGCGGCCGCCGGACCCGCCGGACCCGCCGCCGCCGCCTTGTCCTTGTCCTTGCTGCCCTCGGCCTCCAAACCCTTGGCCATGGCCGCCGCGAGCAGGTCCTGCGCCTCCTTGAGCGCCGCCGCCGCCGCTGCGCGCTTGGGCTCGCCCACGTTGGCGCCGCCGCCCGACAGCGCCAGGCGGATGGCGTCGCCGTTGAGCGCGCGCAGCGCCTCGTCCGGCGGCGCGGCCAGCAGCGCGCGGCGCAGGCGCGGCTTCTCGTCGTCGATGCCTTTGAGCAGGTTGCGCAGCGGGCCGGGGGGCAGGCGCTCGTCGGCGAGCAGCTGGCGCACGAGGCCCGAGAGGCGCGCGCGGCGCGCCTTCTCCGCGGCGTCGACGGCGGGGGGCGCCGAGGCCGCCGCCGAGGCCGCCGCCGCCCCGGCCCTGCCGCCGGCCGACCCCGACGACACCTTGGGCTGCTGCTGCTTCTGCTGCTGCTGCTGCTTCAGCTTCGCGCGCCGCGCGTCCTCCTCCGCGCGCCGCGCGCGGGCCTCCGGCAGCGTGCACTCTTGGTACTTGCGGTGGTTCTCGTGCTTGGGGCACACGTACGACGAGCGCCTGTGCCCGATCCCGCCGCACGCCCGGCACGGGTGGCAGCCGCGCTCGTCGGTGTGGTCGAGAGTGCCGCAGCGCGGGCACGTGCCGCTGCGGCCCGGGCCCGGGCAGTCGTCTGGGTGGTGCCACCAGGCGTTGCACTTGTGGCACTGCGTCGAGAAGCAGTTGCCCATGCAGTGGTTGGTCATGCCGCAGCGGCACGCCGCAGAACTCGGCACGCGGCCGCCGCGGCGGCCGAGAGGCGGCTGCAGCGCCGCCGCGCGCGCGAGGAGACGAGACGAGGGGGCGCATGCAGCGCGGCCGGCTCTGTGGCGGTGTGCTGCCGCCGCCTCCGAGCTGCCAGGCAGCGCTCGTCCGCGCGCGGCCGCGTGCTGCCCGCGCAGCCGCCGCCGCCGCTGTCGCCACGGCCGAGGCCGACGACGACGCTGACGTCAGGCCCTGGCGCCGCGCGAGCTGGCGCGCCAGCCTCGTGTCGCCGTCCTCGTCCTCCTCGTCGTCGTCCTCCTCGCCGTCGGCCTCCTCCTCCTTGTCGACGCTGTCCTCGGCCTCGAAGAACTCGTCCTCGTTCTCGTCGACGTCCAGGCCGCCGCTGATGTCGTGCACGATCTCAAAGTCGGCCGAGTCGCCGTCGCAGCCGCCGTCGCTGCCGCCGTCGCCCTCGCCGTCGCCCTCGCTGGCCCCCCCGCCCCCGCCCCCGCTCGTCGCCTTCTTCGCCTCCTTCTTCTTCTTGCCCTTCTTCTTGGCGGCCTTGGCGTTCTTGGCTGCGGCGGCCTTCTGCTCCCTCTCCTGCTGCGCTGCCACCTCCTCCAGCAGCGCGTCCTCGGCGCGCTTCGCCTCCTCCGCGCGCTCCTCGTCCGCGCGGGCCGCGGCGTCGAGGAGGAACGCGGCGCGCAGCACGGACAGCGCGCCGTGCGGCCGCGCGAGCACGCCCGCGCGGGCGCCCGACAGCGCGGTCGTGCAGAGCGCGCGCGACAGCGACGCCGCGTATAGGGCGTGCTGCGCCCCACGGCGCACGGCCTCGCACAGCAGGCTGTGCAAGCCGCCGTCGTCGGCGCCGCCGCTGGAGTCGCCGCCGTCGTCGCCGCCGCCGCCGTTGTTCGGCGCGGCCGCGGCCTCGCCAGCGGTGGCGGCGAGGCGCAGGTCGTCGGGCCTGGGCGGCAAGGCGAGCGCGGGGAGCGTCAGGAGCAGGTCCCTCCGGAGCTCGAGCCCCCACCTCGCCGCGTGCTGAGGCCACGCCCCGTGCGATTCGGTGAGCGCCTTGACGATGTCCGCGTCTCCGCACTGCACGCCCTGCGCGCGCTGGGTGGCCGCGCGGACGTGCGGCGGCAGCCCCTGCGCCTCGCGCTCGGCCTCCTGCTCAGGCAACAGCTGCGCGGCCGGCGCTCTCGGGTGGAGCTGGAACTGCACAAACCTGCGAAGGGCCCACATGCGCTGCTGGATGGCCGAGGCGGCAGCGAGCAGGTCCTCGGGCCGCTGCGCCGCCCCGGGGCTGCGGCCCAGGACGTCCGCGCCCTCCGCCACGGCGGCGTCGAGTGCGCGCCTGAGCTCGGCGGCCGCCAAAGCGCGGCGCAGCAGGCTGCCGCGCAGGCCCCACGCCGCCGCCTCGCGCGCGACCAGCCCGCCGTCGCTGGGCTCCGGGCCGTCGTCCGGGCGGGAGCGGTGCGGAAAGACGGGAGACGTGAAGAGCTGCTGGGCCAGCAGGAACTCGACGGGCCGGGCGAGCACGGCGGCCGCGGCGTCTCGCTCCCTGGCCACCTGCGCCAGGCTTTCCCTTGCCTCCGCCGCCACCGCCTCGGCGTCGCTCGCGCCGGCCTCCTTGGCGACCTCCGCGACGATGTGCTGCCGCTCCTGGTCAAGGAGTTCGACTCGGAGCTGGCACACGCGGCGGTAGAAGAGGGCCTGGCCGTAGAGCTGAGGGGACGGGACCAGGGACAGCGACCCGCCGTCACTGCCGGCCTTGGCCTTGCCGCGGCCCCCCCCGCCGGCGGGCCCGGCCACCTCCTTGGCCTCCTCGCGCCGCGGCCACGGGGTATGCGACAGCCACTCGGCGCGCGCGGTCTCGGCGGCGGCCATCCATGTCGCTCCGGCGTGGAGGTTCAGGCCGACCGAGAGCAGCAGCATCGAGCGCACCGTGTGCAGCCGGGGCGCCCTAGCGACGCCCGCCAGCAGCGCGGCGTCTGCTGCCTCGGCCGCCGGTGCGTTGGCCACCGCCGCTGCCTTGCCGCCCCCGCCGTCGCGCTTGGCCCGCTCGCGCAGCTGGTCCATGGCCGACTGAGCGAGGGCATCGATTTCGGCCACCAAGGCAGCCTGGAGGGCATCGACCCCGGCGGGAGCGTCCCGCGGCACGCCCAGCGCAAGCCGCAGCTGCCGCTCGAGAGGCCCGGCGAGCGCGCCGCCTTCCTCGAGCAGCGAGAGCGCGGCGATGCAGTCCTCGGCGGCGCTGACCGCGAGCGAGCAGGCGGCGTCCTGGGCGGCGTCGCGCGCGTCGGGGCCGCCTGAGCAGGCGCGGCGGGCGAGGCGCGTCGCGTCGGGCGGCTCGCCGAGCATGTAGGCGTGCAGCCAGCGGCGGCACTCCTCGGTCGTGGTCCATTCGAAGCGGGTCTCGGGCGTTGAGCACAGCAGCACGACGAGGCGGTCGCGGGCGAGCGCGGAGGGAGACTTGACGGGGTGGGCGGGGTCGCGGGAGCCGACGACGACGCGGTCGACCTCCGCGTCGAGCAGCTGCAGGAAGGGGTTGTCGTCCGGGTTGTCCGGGAAGCCGCCCACCGATCCCCAGCCCCCCCCGCCGCCCCGGCCGCCCCCGCCCCCGCGCTCGCCGCAGCCGACCTCAGGCGCACCCTCCCGCCCGCCGCCGTCCGCCCGCCCATGCCCTCCGCCCGCCGCCCTGTTGGCGGCCCGCCGGCGCATCACGGCCCCGAACCCCCGCGCGGCCGCGTAGTTGTCGAGAGGCCCCGCGAAGTTCGGGTCATCTTCGCCCTCGGGCCAGGGGAGCCGGCGCATCGCGAACTGCAGGCGGGGCTCGGGGGGTTCCCCGTAGAACTGGATGATTGGGTGCACGACGGGCTCCGCGTCGGGGCCGGACACGTAGGCCGCGGCGCTCAGCGCGTACCCCAAGGCGTGGAGCGAGGGGTGGGCGCGGGAGCCGGCGGCGCTGGGACCGAGGGCGAACTGGTCGAGCGCAAAGAGGTGCGCCTGCTGCTGCCGCTGCTGCTGCTGGGCCTGCTGCTGCTGCTGCTGCTCCGGCCGCCCAGGGGAGGCGGCGGCGGCGACGGCGGAGCCCGGGTCTGCCCAGTTGCAGAGCAGCTCGCTGGCCGCGGCCAAGAAGGCCTCGTCGGAGAAGGCGCCGTCGCCGCCGCCGCCTGCGCCCGCGCCGCCGCTGCGGTCCGCCTGCGCCCTCTCCGCGCGCGCCAGCACGTCGGGCCCCACCATGAACGAGAGGAGCGCGGCGTTAAGGGCGGCGTCGAGGGCTTGCAGGCTCGCGCGCACCGCCACAGGCACGACGAGGTGGGGGGCGGCTGCGTCCGCCGCCGCCACCGCCTCTTCCACGCCGTCGTTGCGGCCGTCGCCCTTGCTGCGGCTGCTGCTGCCGCCGGCGTTGCCGCCCCCGCCGTCGCCGCCGCCGCCCTGGAAGAGGCGGCCGTCCGGCCGGCGCGCGGGGCCGATGACGTAGACCTCGACGCCCGGGTCCTGGCGCTGGAGGGTGCGCCGGAACCACCCCACCGACGCGCTCGGCACGAACAGGCGCCACGTCAGGCAGCCCGGGTCCGTGCTTGGGGGGTAGGGGCGGCCGGCCGCCGCCGCCTCGGCCTGCGCGGCGGCCTCTTCGGCCGCGTCGATCGGGGCCCCCAGCATGGCGTCGAGCTGCGCGCAGAGCAATACCCGCCCGCCCTCGACGCCGAGAGCCACGACCTCGGGCAGTAGGACGATCGGGGCGGCGTCGGTGACCATCGCGGCCAGGGTGCCCGGCGCCGGGGCGCCGCCGCTGTTCCCGCCGACGCCGGCCCCGCCAGAGGAGCCCTTCTTGGCGGCGGCGGCCGGCGCTGCCGCCCCCGCCTTGCGCGCCTGCTCCTTGAGCGCGCGCACCGCCAGCTCCTCAAAGCGCGCGCGTGTCGTCCGGAAGACGTGCAGCGCCGCCGCGCGGCGCGCCTCGTGCTCGCAAGCGGCGACGGCGACGCCCGCGCGCTCGGCCTGGCGGCTCGCAAACTCGGCGACGCGCACCGCCACCTCGCCGAGGGCTTTGGCGGCCGCAGGGTCGCGCTTGCCGCCACCGCCGCCACCGCCGCCGTCGCCGCCCCCGTCGTCGCGGCGCCTCTTGCTCTCGCGCAGGCGATCGCGCATCGCGGCCGCGGCCTCGGTGGAGCCGACAGCGCGGCGGCCCTTGACCCTCAGCTGCTGCTGCTGCTGCTGCTGCTGCTGCTGCGTCGCCTCGTCGTCCTCCTCATCCTGCTGCCCTTGCTGCCCCTGCTGCTCCGCCTGGCTCAGCTTACGCACCTCCGCCACCGCCTGCGCCGGGTCGCTGACGTTGATGACCGTCAGGTTGCGGCCGCCGCCGCCGCGCGCCACCACCTGCTGGCGCCGAGGCGGCTGCTCCAAGGCGATCGTCGCGTCCCGGAGCGTCTGGGGGTCGATGACCTGGCCGAAGAAGAGGGCGCCGTCCACGGTGGGCGGGGGCGGCACCACGCCACCGCCCTTGGCGGGGGGCCGGGCCCGGGCCAGCTCGTCGCGCCGCTGGCGCGCCGCCAGCGCGCACCTCGCGGCGGCCGCGTCGAGCGGGGCCACGCCGAGCTCGCGCCGCGAGCCGAAAGCGAACATCTCGGCCTCGGCCCCCGCGCCGTCGCCGTACGCGTACACGCGCCACATGTCGAACAGGCGGGCGTGCCCGGACATCACGAAGGCGTCGGCGGCGGCGGCCGCGCCCGCGAGCGCCGGGTCGGCCGGCAGCGGCGCCCCGCCGCCCGCCGCCAGCACTCGGCCCCCGACCTGCGCCCTCTCATAGCGCCCGTGGTCGACCGCGGCCGACGTGCCGCGCAGCCCGGCCGTCGGGTCGTCGTCCGCGGGCGCGAGGTAGGGGCAGCGGCCGGTGGCGGGGGCGCCCTCGCCGTCTCCCCCCCACGCCCCGCGCCGCAGGCAGTGCGACAGCCAGTGCAGCAGAGGGGCGCGCCGCTTCCCGAGCTCCCAGGCGTCTTGGGCCCCGGACCACGGCTGCTGGTCGCCGCCAAAGTCCTTGACGCCGTGGAGCTCGAGGATCGTCATGAAGTTGCGGCCCGGGTGGGCAAAGGCCTCGGTCCACCCCTCGATCTCAAGCGCGCGCGCGACCAGCAGGTTGAGCTGCATCGACAGCAGCGGGCGCGGCGGCGGCGCGGCGCCCGGCCGCGCGGGCAGGTCCTCGAGCTCGAGCACGATGGGCTTCTGGGCGCCGCCGCCGCCGCCGCGCAAGGCAAAGCCGTAGGCGCCCTCGCCAAAGGCGGACCGCCGCGATGACTCTTGCTCCATGGCCTTGCCCGCCACCTTGGCGGCCAGCGGCGCGGCCGGCACCGCCGGGTCGGGCGTCGCGACGCCCTCGCGCGCGAGCACGGCGGCCGCGGCGCGCAGGATGAAGAGCGCCCTGACCGCGTGCTCGCCGGCCATCTCGCACGCCTTCTGGCGCATCACCGGCAGGCGGGAGAGGCTGCTCGGCAGGCCGGAGAACTTCCCGTAGAAGGCGTCGGCCGCGGCCAGGTCGGCGGCCCCCAGCGCGGGGCTCTCCTCCTCCTCGGACAGCGGGCGCGGCGGGAACAGCCCCCCGCGCTGCAGGTCCCCCGCGAGCTCCGCGCGGCGGACCAGGCGGTCGAGCGCGGCGCCCAGCGCCATGAACTGCCCGGCCCTTTTCAGCGTGCGCGCGGCGGCCGCCAGCAGCGGCAGCGGGCTGCCGGGCCACGCCTCGGCCGCCTGCGTCAGCGCGGCGAGCGCCGCGGCGGCGTCGGCGCGGCGCCGCTCGCGCCACTCGCCCAGACGGTCGTTGCTGGCAAACGCCTCCGCCACGAACACCACGCGGCCGAGCGCGGCCTCGTAGTCGCCCGCGCGCTTGATGGCGGTCAGCTCGTCCTCGGCCGCGAGCACCTCCCCGGCGGCGCGCAGCGCCTTCTTGTCCGGCTGGAGCCTCTTTGGCGTCGCGTCGAAGGCGAGCGGCGCGGTCGTCGCGGCTGCCGCCGACGCGCCGCTGCCGCTGCCGCTCGCGCCGCTGCCGCTCGCGCCGCTGCCGCTCGCGCCGCCGGCCCCCTTGCTGCTGCCGCGCGGGGGCATGGTGGCGGTCGAGTGTGTGGGCGATTGTTTCGGGGGGGATTGATGCCTTGGCTCGCGCGCGTGTGTGTCTTGGCAAGAGCGATCAAGGAATGAGGAGGAAGAGGGGTCGGGTGTGATGGAAAGAAGTGGGGAGGGAGGGTGCCTGTCTCTCCCCCCTCTGTGTCTGCGTGCGGCGCGCGCGCGCTTTTCCTGCGCGGCCGGCGACGCCCGAGGGCCCGGCGGTACTACCCGCGGGGGCTCAGCATCCAAGTCAGCATCGGGGGTGGGTGGTAAAGGGGGGCGCGCGCGAGAGAGGGGGGCGCAGAGGACGCATGAGGTGCGTCTCTTAACTCCTGTCGACACAATCGACGCTCGCGGGCCGATGATCCCTGCAAACCCCCCACCAGAAGGGAGGCCGGATCGCCTGCTGCGCCGCAGGGCCGGTGCCTCGAGGGGCAGGCGCGGGCACAAGGCGCAAAGGGCGCGGGGAGAGGGCGCGTTTGGGCGCGCGGGCGCGGAGAGAGAGGTGGCGAGAGGGGTGTGTTTGGTTGACTCTCTCGCTTGCCCGTGCTGCTCTGTGTGAGCCAAAAGGGAGGGGGCGGGTTGGAGCGACGATTGGAACGTGCTAACGCTAGTGTGAGTCGGGTGGGCGGTGGACAGGGAGCGCGGATTTTTCCGTTCCTTCTGCCGGTCGACGACGGCGCGAAGGCGCGCGCGCTCGCGGACGCTCCCTCCCGCCCGACGCTCCTCGCTCGACTCTCGTCGGCTTCTGTTGTCGTTCTTCAAGCCCTAAAAAAACGCCTCAAATTTCAGTACCACCCGATCAGCCACCAGGGCGAGTAGAGCGCGGGCGCCGGGGAGCGCGGCAGCGGGCCCCGCGCGAACACCAAGTAGCCGACACGCCGCGTCGACGACCGCTCGAGGATGGCGGCGACGGGCGGCTCCTCCTCGTCGTCCTCGGCGTCCTCGCCCTCGCCCTCGGCGTCGCCGCCTCCTCGCCGCCGCGCCCGCGCCGCCCCGTCCCCGCGCCACCCGGCCGGGCCCAGCGCCACGTCCACCTGCGCCTCCACCTCGACCGCCACGGCCGCCCACCAAGGCACCGTGCCGCCCCCGCCCCCTCCCCCTCCTCCCGCCGCCGCGCGCTCCGGGTCTAGCCGCGCGACCGCAGCCCGCCTCCACACGTTGGGCGCCGCGAGCGAGACCCGCGACGCGCGGGCGGTGACGCTCACGGGCTCCATCCCCTTGCTGGCGCGCAGGTCGTCCCAGGCCGCGCGCATCGACCGGACCACCGCGGGCGACGCCATGCCGGCCAGCAGGTCCCACCTCCCCCGGCCGTACAGCGCCATCACTTGGGCGAACGCGCCCGCGCACCCCTCGCAAAAGTCGGCCGCGGAGAAGTCGCGCTCGATGCCGTGCTGCACGAGCGCCTCGCCGCGCGACTGAAGGGCGCGACGCATCGGAGCCGTGAGCGACGCGAAGAGCGACTGCGCCCAGACGAGGGGGGCGCGCTGCGCGCGCGGCGCGAGCGTGAGGAAGGTGCAGCCGCGGCGGCTGGTGCGGCCGCCTTGGCCGCCGGCCGGGGCGCCGGGGCTGGTGCCCTCGACGCAGGCCGCGACGAGCCAGGCCTCGAGGTTGGCGCGCATCGGCCCGCCGCCCGCCGCGAGCGCGTGGATGCGGTGCTCGCTCTCCTCGTCGTCGTCGGCGGCGTCGTCGTCTTTGGCGTCGTCGTCCTTCTTGTTGTCCTCGGCCGCCTCCTCCTCCTCCTTCTTCTTCTCGCTCTCCTCTTCCTCCTTTGCCGCCTCACCTCCTCCTCCCTTGGGCTGCTCGGGCGGCGGCGGCGAGCTCGCGAACCAGCGATGGTGCGCGGGAGAGGGCGTAGTCGGCATCGGCATCGGTAGCGGTCGGCGGCGGTCGGGCGGCGCCGACGGCGGCGCCGGGCCGGACAGCAAAAGCAGCGCCCCAGGCGAGCAGGCGCGGCGCGCTAGGTCCACCTGGGGCGGCTGCCGCTGAAGTGCAGCGAGCGCCCGCGCCATCAGCAGCAGCGGCGCATGTCGCCGGCCGCTCATTAGTTTGTCCTCGTCCTCCTCCCTCTGCCCTCCTCCTCCTCGAGCGCGCGCGCGGAGTGTGAGCGCCGGGAAAACGAGTGCGGTTCGCGGCTACTACTGATGCGCAGAAAGATCTAGAGGGGATGGGCGCGTGGATTGATTGATTGATGGTCGGGGGGTGCGAGTACGCGGATCCTTTTCCAAAGGACGTTTTGGCGACTTCCGGCGCCCGGTCGAGCGGGTCGAGCGCCGGACGGTTCAAACGGAGCGGCGCGTCAAAAGCCCCCTTGCTCGCGCGCATACAACACACACACACACACAGACACACAAACGCGCAACCCTCTCGATCGAGACGCACAAGCGCCCCCTCCTCCTCTCCTCTCCCCTCTCTTGAATCGCGCGCAGCGCGCACAACCCCAAAAGAAGAACAAGAGACTTCAAAAACACCCCTCCCTCTTCCTCTCCGCGTTCGCCTGCCATGGCGTCCAAGGACAAGGAGAAGACCCCCTATGAAGACGAGCCGGTGGACGACGACAACGAGTCGGACGAGATCAACCGCGACGCGGGCGACTCGGGCGACGAGGCCGTGAGCGAGCAGCCCGGCACCGAGGAGGAGGACGCCGAGGAGGATGTGAGTTTTTTGAGAACGCGCGCTCGCGCTCTCTTGCGCGCCCCTCTCGTTCGTTCGCTCGCGCTCCCTTGGCATCGCACGCGCGGCGCGCTCGATGGGGTGGCGGCCCTGCGCACGGGCGCGAACAGGAGAGCTCCTCCCTTCCAGCCGCGCGGTCGTGCGCCTCTCGCTTCTCCTCTTGCGCACAGAGAGCGAGGGGCAAACACGCACACCGAGCTCCTCCCCTCCCTCACGACCACACCGCGCCGCACCCCCCCCAACCCCCACCCCTCAAACCAACCCACAGGAGGTCGCCAAGGCCGAGAAGCGCCGCCTCAAGGAGCAGGCCAAGCGCAAGGCCGAGCTGCTCAAGAAGATGCAGGAGGAGGAGACGGCGGCCGGCGGCGCCGCCGCCGCCGGCGCCACGGCGCGCCGCGACCGCAACCGGCTGGCGTTCCTCACGCGCCAGGCCGAGCTCTTCCAGCACTTTGCCCCCGGGGCCGCCGCGGCCGCCGGCGAGGGCGGCGGCGGCAAGAAGGGCGGCAAGAAGGCCGCCTCGCGCGGCCGCCGCGCGGGCCACGACGAGGGCGACGAGGACGCCGAGCTGCTGCGCGACGAGGACGACGGCGGCGAGCGCGCGGGCCACCGCCTGACGGTGCAGCCGTCGTGCCTGACGGGCGGGCAGCTGCGCGAGTACCAGATGCAGGGCCTCAACTGGCTCATCCACCTGTACGACACGGGCATCAACGGCATCCTCGCGGACGAGATGGTGAGGGCTTGAGTTTTTTTTTCTCGTGCTTGCGTCGAGAGAGAGCGCGGGGCGAGCGCGCGCGCGAGCGCCACGCCGCGCTGCACTGCTGCCTCTCTCTCTCGCTCCTTCCCCCCCCCCCCGCCTTTGCCTCCTCCTCTTGTACCTGTGCCGCACCCCCCCTGCTCACCACCAACAATCCGCAAAACAACCCGCCAACCACAAAAAAACCAACACCAAAAAAACCACAACCCCTAAAACCACCAGGGCCTGGGCAAGACGCTCCAGACCATCTCGCTGCTGGCCTACCTGCGCGAGTTTCGCAAGATCAAGGGCCCCCACCTCATCATCGTGCCCAAGTCGACGCTCGGCAACTGGATGAACGAGATCCGCCGCTTCTGCCCGGTCATCGACGCCGTGCGCTTCCACGGCAACGCCGAGCAGCGCGAGCAGACAAAGCAGAAGATGCTGCCCGCGGGAAAACCGCCCTTTGACGCCGTCGTCACGTCGTACGAGATGGTGATCAAGGAGAAGGCCTTTTTCCGCCGCTACCACTGGCGCTACGTCATCATCGACGAGGCGCACCGCATCAAGAACGAGAACAGCGTGCTGTCGCGCGTCGTGCGCCTCATGAAGACCGACTACCGCCTGCTCATCACGGGCACGCCGCTGCAAAACAACCTCCACGAGCTGTGGGCCCTGCTCAACTTTCTGCTGCCCGAGGTCTTCTCCTCCTCGGAGCGCTTCGAGGAGTGGTTCGGCGCGGGCGCCGCCGCCGAGGGCGAGGACGAGGGGCAGAAGGCCGCGCGCGAGGCCGAGGTGGTCTCCCAGCTCCACAAGGTCCTGAGGCCATTTTTGCTCCGCCGCTTGAAGGCCGACGTCGAGCGCGGCCTGCCGCCGAAAAAAGAGACCATCCTCAAGATCGGCATGAGCGAGATGCAGCGCAAGTGGTACAAGGCCCTGCTGCAGAAGGACGTGGCGGCCATCGACGGCTCGGCCGACCGCTCGCGCCTCCTCAACGTCGTCATGCAGCTGCGCAAGTGCTGCAACCACCCGTACCTGTTCGAGGGCGCCGAGCCGGGCCCGCCATACGTGACGGGCGACCACCTCGTCGACAACAGCGGCAAGATGGTGCTGCTGGACAAGCTCTTGCCGCGGTTGAAGGAGCGCGGGTCGCGCGTGCTCATCTTCTCGCAGATGACCCGCATGCTCGACGTCATGGAGGACTACTGCCTGTACCGCGGGTACAAGTACTGCCGCATCGACGGCAACACGGCGGGCGAGGACCGCGAGTTTGCCATCGACTCGTTCAACGCCCCCGGGAGCGAGCAGTTTGTTTTCCTGTTGTCGACGCGCGCGGGGGGGCTCGGGATCAACCTGGCGACGGCGGACGTGGTGGTGCTGTACGACAGCGACTGGAACCCGCAGATGGACCTGCAGGTGAGGAGAGGAGGAGCGTTCTTCCGTGGGGAACCACACCTCGGCCGCCGCCGCGCCCTTTCTCCCTCTGCGCGCGCGCGCTCGCTCACACGACGGGAAAACGCCCCCCTCGCGCTCTCCCTCCCCCCCCAAAAAAACCCCAAACCAAAAAAAACAGGCCATGGACCGCGCGCACCGCATCGGCCAGAAGAAGGAGGTGCAGGTCTTCCGCTTCTGCACGGAGCACTCGATCGAGGAGAAGGTCATCGAGAAGGCGTACAAGAAGCTCCGCCTCGACGCCCTCGTGATCCAGCAGGGCCGCCTGACCGAGGGCAGCAAGGCCGCCAAGGTCAACAAGGACGACCTGCTGTCGATGGTGCGGTACGGCGCCGAGCTCGTCTTCAGCAGCGAGGCGGCCTCCATCACCGACGCCGACATCGAGGCCATCCTCGCCAAGGGCGAGCAGGACACGGCCCTGCTCAACGAGAAGATGCAGCAGTTCACGGACAAGGCGTCCAAGGCGCTCGCGTTTGACGGCGGGATGAGCGCGTACGACTTTAAGGACCCGGAGGAGGAGGAGGCGCAGGAGCGCGACAAGGCGGCCAACGCCGCGGCGGTCATCAAGGCGGCCATGGCGGAGAACTGGGCCGAGCCGGGCGAGCGCAAGCGCAAGCGGCCCGTGGGGTCGTACAGCGAGGCCGAGTACTACAGGCAGGCCGGGGTGACGAAAGGCGGGGTGGGCGGCGGGGGCGGCGGGGGCGGCGGCAACAAGGGCGGCGGCGGCGTCAAGGGCGGCGGCGGCGTCAAGGTGCCGCCCATGCAGGACTTTCAGTTCTTCGACCAGGCGCGCATCTCCGAGCTGTACGAGAAGGAGAACCGCCACCTGCAGCGCAAGCCCGAGGCCGAGCTCGAGGCCTCGCGCGCGCGCCAGGCCGCCCTGCAGCGCGGCGAGGACGAGGCCGCGGCCGAGGCGCAGGCGCAGGCCGCCGCGGCCGCCGCCCTCGACGGCGCCGAGCCGCTCACCGAGGAGGAGGCCGAGGAGCGCCGCCGCCTCCAGGCCGAGGCCTTTGGCAACTGGTCCAAGAAGGACTTCAACGCCTTTGTGCGCGCGTGCGAGCGCCACGGCCGCGGCAACCTGCAGGCCGTCGCCGCCGACGTCGAGGGAAAGGGCGCGGCCGAGGTGGAGCGCTACGCGCGCGCCTTCTGGGCGCGCCTGTCGGAGATCGGCGACCACGAGCGCGTGCTCAAGCAGATCGAGCGCGGCGAGCAGAAGATCCAGCGCCAGGCCGACATCATGGCCGCCATCCGCCGCAAGCTCGCCTCGTACCGCGACCCGTGGCAGGAGCTGCGGCTCGCGTACGGCCAGAGCAAGGGGCGCGCCTTCACCGAGGAGGAGGACCGCTTCTTGCTGTGCACGGTCGACGCGCTCGGGTACGGGCAGTGGGAGGAGCTGAAAGCGGCGATCCGCCTGCACTGGCGCTTCCGCTTCGACTGGTTCTTCAAGAGCCGCACGCCGATCGAGCTGGCGCGGCGGTGCGACGTGCTGGTGCGCCTGATCGAGCGCGAGAACGAGGAGAACGCGACGGCGCAGGGCGGCGGCGGCGCGGGCGGCGACGGCAAGGCGCGCAAGTCGGTCGCGTTCGACGCCGGCGCCGGGTCCGAGGAGCCCGAGGCCAAGCGCTCGCGCCCGGGCAGCGTGGGGCCCGCCGCCGCCGCCAAGGACCCCGAGGCCGCCGTGGTCTGATGAGAGACACTCTCTGTCTTTGCGCTCCCTTTCCCCCTTTTTTTTCGGTTCCTCTCCGAGCGCCGACCGACGACCCGATCGACCGACCGACCCCCAACGAACGCGAGCACAAAAAAACAAACAAACGAGATAGGACGACGAATTTTCGCGCACACACACTCGCACAGCCCGAAAGGCGCACCTTTTGCACCAGACAGAGAGAAGAAGCACGACGTATTTGTGTAAGAATGAAGCACACGAGCGCGACGCCCAGAGCGAGGATGGTGGGGGGAGGTGAGCGAGACAAAAGAGCCGCGACGAGAGAAAGAGAGAGAGGAGGGGGGCCCTCCTCCTTTTACAAAAACACACGAGGGCGGCGCGACCCCCCCCCCCCCCCCTCCCCACGCGCGCGCGAGTGGGGGAGGGGGTGTGGCGTCGTCGCCTCTTGTTGGGGGTGCTTGGGGCGGGGTGCGAGAGATTTTGTGTTGAGAGGGGGGGGGTTGGGGTCGAATCAATCAATCGAAGAATCGTCGTCGCGCGGGGCCCCCCGAAAAGGGCCCCCGAATCTTGCCCCCCAAAACCGGAGCGCGCGTGCGTCTCTCTCTCCCTCTCTCCCGCACGCGCAAACAAGGCACGCGCACCAGTGTCACACGGCGCCTCGCGGCGGCGGGTGGGGTGGGGCGGCGGGGTCGGGCGGCGGGCAAGGGGAGGAGAGAGGGCCAGGGCGGTCGGGCGGGGGAGGGTGAGGGGGGTGCGGGCACGGGCGCGCGGAGCGGGGGCAGGGCACGGGGGGCAAGAAGCGACCCGTTTCACGCCCTCTTTTCACGCATCCGGGGCACAAGCCCGCTCCGCATCACTGCATGCGGCCGTACCCGCCCGTCTGCTGGCCGTAGCCTCCGTACTGGGCGTACTGCTGCTGCTGCGCGTACTGGGGCTGCTGCTGCTGCTGCTGCGGCTGCTGCTGCTGCTGCTGCGGCTGCTGCTGCTGCGCGCCGTAGCCCGCCTGCTGCCCGCCGTACATCTGCTGCTGCGAGTAGTAGTCGGCCATGCCGACCGCGCCGCCCATGCCGCCGCCCATGCCGCCGAGGCCGGCCATCATGCCGCCCGCGCCGGCGCCGGCGCCGCCGAGGCCGCCCTTGGCGCCGCCCGCGCCGCCCGCGCCGCCGCCCATGCCGCCGTACGCGCTGGCCTGCTGCTGCTGCAGGCCCTGCTGCTGGCCGTAGCCGCCGGCCGCCTGCTGGCCGTAGCCGGTCGAGTACAGGCCCTGCTGCTGCATGGCGAGCGCGGCGGCGGCGGCGTCCTTGGTGCCGAGGCCGCCGCCGACGGCCGACGCGTCCTTGGCGGCCGAGGCGCCGCCGGCGCCGCCCCCGCCGCCGTACGCGCCGTAGGCGGCGGCCGCCGCGGCCGCGGCCGCCGCGGCCGCGGCCGCCGTGGCGTCGTCCTGGCCGACGCCGGCGCCGCCCGTCATGCCCGGGTAGCCCGTGTAGCCGCCGGCGCCCTGCTGCGACGCCTGGCCGACGCCGCCGGCCTGCCCGCCCTGCTGCCCGCCCTGCTGCTGCTGCGCGCCGACCAGGTGCTGCTGCTGCTGCTGCGCCTGCGCCTGCTGCTGCTGGAGCTGCTGCTGCAGCTGCTGCTGCTGCTGGGCGCCGTAGCCGCCCTGCTGGCCGCCGTACCGGCCGTACGACGACTGCTGGGGCTGGTAGCCGCCCTGCTGGCCGTAGCCGCCGCCGAGGCCCGAGCCGCCGAGGCCCCCCGCGCCGCCGAGCCCGCCGAGCGCGCCGGCGCCGCCGCCGACCGCGCCCTGCTGCTGCTGCGGCTGCTGCTGCTGCACCTGCTGCTGCGGCTGCACCTGCTGCTGCTGCTGCGGCTGCTGCTGCTGCTGCACCTGCTGCTGCTGCTGCGCGTACGGGTTGTACCCGGCCTGGTACATGGCCGCGCCGTACATCCCCCCGCCGTAGCCCGAGTAGGGGTTGTAGCCGCCGTACTGCTGCTGCTGCTGCTGCGCCTGCTGCTGCTGGGCGTACTGCTGCTGCTGCTGCTGGGGCTGCTGCTGGGGCTGCTGCTGCGCCTGCTGGGGCTGCTGCTGCTGGAGCATGCCGTAGGCGTCCTGCTGGCCGTACTGCTGCGCAAAGCTGGTCGTCGCCTGCTGCTGCTGCTGCTGCGGCGCCGCGTGCGCCGAGTGGTGGGGGTGCATGTAGGGCTGAGCGCCGCCGCCGGCGTGGTGGTGCTGCGCGACCGCGACGGGCGCGGCGACGGGAGCGGCGACGGGTGCGACGGCGACGGGCGCGGCGGCCGCGACGGCCACGGGCGCGGGGGCCTGGGCGGCGACGGGTGCCGCGGCGGCGGCGGCAGGCGCCGCGCCGAAGCCCGACGCGGCGCCAAAGCCCGAGGCGGCGTCGGCGCCGGCGCCGGCCGTGGCCGGGCTCGAGAGCGCAAAGTTGCCAAAGGTCAGGTTGAGGCTGTCGACGCCGCCCGAGGCCGCGGTGGCGGCGGGCGCGGGCGCGGCGGCCGCCGGGGCAGGGGCCGCCGGGGCGGCCGCGGGGGCGGCCGCGGCAGGGGCCGCGGCCTGGGCGGCCTGCTGCTGCGCGGGCGCGGCGGCGGCCTGCGCGGCAGCGGGCCGGCCGGGCACGGGCGCGGGCGCGGCGGGGGACGTACAGGGGCTTGGGGGGCGAGCGGTGCTGCTGCTGGGCGGCGGCGGCGGCGGCGGCCTGCGCGGCGGGGCCGGCGCCCTTGGCGGCGGCGACGCCCGAGCCGGGCGCGCCCCAGGCGGCGCGCGGGGCCGCGGGCGCGGCCGGGGCAGCAGTGGCGGCGGCGGGCGCAGGCGCGGGCGAAGGAGCGGCCGCGGCCGGCGCGGCGGGCGCGGGCGAGGCGTCGGCCGGCGCGGGCGCCGCGGCGTCGGCGGGCGTCTGGGGGCGCGCGGCCGACTGCGGCCGCGGCTGCTGCTGCTGCGCGGGCTGCTTGCGCACGGGCACGGGCGCCGGCGCGGGAGGGGGAGCGGGCTTGGCCTTGAAGAGCGCGGCGAACGAGGGCTTGGCCCCGGCGGCCGGCTCGGCGGCCGCGGGCGCGGGGGCGGCGGCGGCAGACGAGGCGGCGGCAGCGGCGGGCTTGGGCGCGGCGGCGGAAGCGGGGGCGGCCGAGGACGGGCGCCGCGCCGCGGGGGCAGGGGCGGCGGCGGCGGCGGCGGCGGCGGCGGGCGCGGCGGCCGAGGCGGCCGGGGGGGCTCCCCAGGCGCTGGCGACCGGGGCCGCGGGCGCGGCCGTCGTGGTGGACGCGCCCCAGGAGTCGCCCGACGGGGCAGCAGCGCCAGCAGCCCCGCTGCCGCCCCAGCTGTCGTCGCCGCCGCCGCCGTTGGCGGCGGGCGCGGGCGCGGGCGCGGCCGACGAGGCCCCGTTGGCGCCGGCGCCGCGGCCGCTGCGGCCGGCGACGCCGCCACGCAGGCCCTCGCTGCCGCGGCCTCCGCCGCGGCCGCCGCGGCCGCCGCGGTCGCCGCCGCCCTCGCGGCGGTCGCCGCCGTCGCGGCGCTCGCGGCGGTCGCCGCCGCCCTCGCGGCGGTCGCGGTCGCCGCCGCCCTCGCGGCGGTCGCCGCCGTCGCGGCGCTCGCGGCGCTCGCCGCCGCCGCCCGAGGGTCCGTTGGTGCTGCCCTCCTTGCGGCGCGGGGCGTCGTCCTGTTTGTTGTGGTTGTGGTTGGTGGTGCGGGGTGTGGGGGGTGTTGGTGGTCAGTTTTGAGAGTCGAGAGCAGGCGGGTGAGAGATGAGAAGAGGGGAGGGGTGTGGAGGAGGCAGAGCAGCCATCCCCGCCGCCCTTGTTTCATCGCTCGCGAGCGCGCCGCGCCGGCCGCCCTCTCGCCACTGTTTGCCGCTGGCCGGGTACTACGACTCACCGGCTTGCGCACGGGCTTCTTCTTGCCGACCGTCTGGAAGGCGGCTGTGTTTTTGGGGGGGGAGGCGGGCGGGTTTATTGGCGGAAGGTGAAGAGGGAGGGAGAGAGGGTGAGCAGGGGTGTGTGTCCTCAAAAACGCGCGCCAAAACGGGGGCCCGGTCGCGCGCGCGCGCCGAGCTAGGGGCCGGGTCCGGTCGATCGACCGCCGGGGCAGCGCCCTCGAGCGTCTCGGGGCGCGCGCGCGCGCCGCAGTCGAGGTGGGCGGGAGAGAGGAGGGCCGCGCTTTTGCTGCTGCTCTCTGCTCTCTCCCCCCACCCCGCAAAACTGCTCCCCCACTAAACTCACTGGGGCGCATCAGGAGGTGGTCGATCGTCGCGGCGACGTCGCCGCCCTTGTTCGTGAAGGCCTCCGCGATGTCCTCGTCCGCGGCGCCGCCCACGGCCTCGCGGATGAACGCGAGCTCTGCCTTGGACGGCGGCATCGTTGCTCTCTTCCTCCTCCTGTTCCTTCTCGCTGTCTCGCTGCTCTTTCTTTCTCTCCTTCTCCCCCGTGGGTGGTGTCTAGAGTGTCGGGGGGGGGCCGGGTGTGTGTGTGTGTGTGTACGTCTACTCGGACAGTATGTTTTGGTCTTGGTGTGAAAAAGAGGCCGGTGTGGAGGGGGGGTGTGGCGCGAGGGGGCAGCCTCTTGTTTGCCTCTCCCCTCTCCTCTCTCCTCCCGCTCTCGTCGTCCTCAACTTCCGCGACCGCGCTGACGCTCGCGCGGGGGCTGGCAGCGCGCGAAAATGGGCCACAACGCGATTCCATCGACACCAGTACCCGCACCAGGCCCTGATCCGGCCATAAGTGGGCCCAGTACCGGTCGCGCGCGCGCGGAAAGGAGAGAGCGAGAGCGGCCGGGTGCGCCGCCGACCGGCGCTACGGGCGCGCTGGCCCCCCGGCCCCCACCACCACCACCACCTGCTCGCTCGCGCGCCCACGCTATTTGGTGGTGGGGGTGGGGGCAAAAAAAAAGATGCCCCGACGAAAGAAACCCCTCATCATCGACGACGAGAGCAGCAGCAAGACCCGAGATGATCTTACACCCCCCCAAAAAACAAACAAACAAAGCCCATCCTCCCGCCCTTCCTCTTCACTTGCGCCGCTCGAGCACGCGCCGCGTGAGCGCGACAAGCGCCGCGCGGTGCGCGCGCGCGCGCTCGGTCCGCGCGGGCGGCAGCGCGCGCACGGCCGCGGCCGCCGCGTCGGCGTGCCTGCGCGCCAGCGCCCACGCGCGCTCGACGCCCCGGGTGCGGGACACGAGCTCCACGGCGCGCGCCACGTCGCGCTCCCCCCCGGAGAACCGCGAGCGCGCCAAAGCGCGCAGCTCGCCCGTCGCGTCCTCCTCGGCCGCCATCAGGACGGGGGCCGTCGCCAGCCCCGCGCGCAGGTCGCTCAGCGTGGGCTTGCCGAGGATCCCCGGCGCGCCCGTGAGGTCGAGCAGGTCGTCGACGACCTGGAAGGCCATGCCCAGGTGGCGGCCGTACTCCCACGCGGCGTCGGCGGGCGCCAGCACAGGCCCGGCGGCGGTTCCTGCGCCTGCCGCCGCGCCCTCGCCCCACACGCCGCCCCCGCCCCCGCCTCCTCCTCCTCCTCCCCCTCCCCTCGCGAGGCCGCCCCCCCCGCCCTGGTCCGCGAGCCCGTCCCCGCCCCGCGCCGCCTCGAACGCCAGGTCCCCCCCGCCCTCGGCCCCGCCGATCAGGGCCACCGCGCGGCAGCTGTTGGCCATCAGCGAGGCGGTCTTTGCGTACGTCTTGCGCAGGTAGTGCGAGGGGGAGGCGAGGAGGTCCCCCCGCGCCGACATCTGCATCACCTCGCCGCTCACGAGGTGCTCGAGCACGCGCGACAGGAGGGCCACGACGCGGCTGTCGCCCAGGGCGGCGAGGGTGACGGAGGCGCGCGCGAGGAGAAAGTCGCCCGCGAGGATGGCGAGCTTGTCTCGGCGCGAGGACGAGGAGGAGGAGGAGGAGGACGAGGAAGCTGAGGCGGAAGCGGCGACGGCGGCGGTGGCGACGGCGGCCGCTGCGGCGTGCAGGGCGGGCACCCCCCTGCGCGTGGACGCCTCGTCGAGCACGTCGTCGTGCAGCAGGCTGGCGACGTGGATGAGCTCGGCCACCTCGGCCACGCGCTGCTGGCGCCGGCGCGTCTCGTGCGGGGCGCACGGCTCGTGCGGCGCGCGAAGGTCGACCGATAGCGGGTCGTCGTCGTCGGGGGAGGAAGGAGCGGCCGCGGCAGCGCCTTTTCCACCGTCCTCCGCATCCTCGAGCGCGCCGGCCATCAGCAGCAGGAGCGTCGGCCGCAGGCGCTTGCCCGTGACCCCGGGCCTCAGGAAGTAGAGCGCCGCATCGGCCAGCGCGGGCACCTCGGTCGCCACGGTGCGGCGCATGCGCTCGCCGACGGCGGCGACCTCGCCCGCGACGAGGACGAAGGGGTCGCGGCGGGCGGACGCGACGAGCGGGGAGGGGTCGTCGCCGTCGTCGTCGTCGTGGGAGCTCGAGGGGGAGGCGAGCGGGGCGGGGGCGGCGGCGGCCGCGGGGGCGGCCACGGCGGCGGCGGCTGCGGCGCTGCTAAAGGTGCGGCAGCGGCAGCGGCCGGGGCCGGGGCCGATGCTGCTGCTGCTGCTGCTGCTGCTGCTGTGTGCGAGCGTCGACGCTCTTGCTACTGCTGTTGCTTGTCGCATGGCCGCTATGGATGCCGCTGCTGCTGCTGCTGCTGATGATGGTGATCCCCGCGGGACGCTGCTGCTGTTGTCGCTGTTGCTGCTGGTGCTGGTGCGTCGGCGGTTGCCGGCCGCGGCAGCAGGGTCGTCGCCGGCGCCGTCTTCTCGCTCGGCCGCGCCGGCGCCGCGGGGGGCTGGGACCCGCGGGGTTGCTGCGCCCGATCCGCGCAGGAGCTGCGGCAGGGCGAGCAGCGAGGGCGCAGAGGCGCCTCCCGCTGCTGCTGCTGCTGCTGATGGTGTTGCTGCTGCGAATGGTGTTGCCGCTGCCGCTGTCGGTGGCGCCGGCGTCGACGCCGCTGCCGTCGCGGCCGCGCGCTGTTGGTGTTGTTTGGGTTTGGTTTTCGTGGGGGGATGGGGTTGCGTGGGTGCGTGGTTGAGCGCGAGATCGGGGCCTGGTCGCTGGCCTGTCGCTCGGGCGCTGGGGTTGGAGTCAGGGAGGCGAGGCGAGGCGCGCGCGCGCGCGAGAGCGATGTTGGGGCACTTGGTGGTCGACGTCTCTTCCTTTGACGCACCTGCGAGCGCAGCAGCGCGGCCGCCCGTCCGCGCATCGCGGACTAGCGGGGGGTACTACAGCGCCCCCCTCCTGCGGATCGTCGCGACTGGGGTCACGGCCTCGGTTTTGCCGTCCGAAAGACGGGCGTTTGGGGAGAAGGGGAAAGGAGAGGGGCTTTGGCTCTCTCAATCGTTCGATGCCTGTCTCTCTTGACGCGGGCGTGTTTGTTTCCAGGGAAGACGGTGAGGTTCGGAGCCTCTGTTGATCAACAAGGCGGCGTCTGTGGGATTGGTCGCTGGAGGGGAAAGAGGAGGAGGCGCGTGCTTTGCAGCCAACAGCCCTCCTCCTCCTCCTCCTCCTCCTCCCCCAAAACGCAGCGCCCACGCCCAAATCCTCCTCCAAACCAATCGCGCCATCACGTAGATAGGACCCGCACCACCACAACAACACCAACAACATCTGCCAAGCATCAAACACGCCACCGCGAACCCCAGAACGAGTCGTTGTGTTCTCTTGCTTGCCCCTCCAACCACCACCACCTCTCTCTTGCGCCCGCGCGCCTCCTCCTCCTAAACCCCCGCACCATGGGCGACCCCTTCGACTTCAAGGACATCTACGAGCAGGCCGGGGCGACGGGCTTTGTGAAGAAGAGCATGGCCGACATGAAGGCGCCCCAGCCGCAGCAGCAGCAGCGCGCCCCGACGCCGCCGGACGAAGGCGCCGCCTCCGCCGCCGCCGCCGCCGCCACTCGCCCCTCCTCGGCCGCACCCCTGCTGCACGGCAGCAACAGCACGAGCTCGCTGCCGCCGCGGGGGCCCATTGGGACCACCACGGCCAGCGCCGCGTACGTGGGCGCGTCGTCCTCGTCGGACCCGTTCGCGTCCCTAGTGGGCGGCGTTGGCGGCGGAAGCGCGACGGGCGGCAGCGGGGGCGCGCCGCTGCGGCCGCCGCCGACGCAGGCCCCTCCTCCTCCTCCTCCTCTCGCGGCCTCGTCCTCGGCCTCGTCACTGGCAGCAGCAGCAGGAGCAGCAGCACCGCCTCCTTCAGCCTATGACCTGGACGACGTGTTTGGCTCGCGTCCAGCAGCAGCAGCAGCAGCATCGACCGCCGCCAACAGCAGGCCTGCTGCGAGCGGCGGCGCCAACGCCACGGGCGCCTCGGCGGGCTCGGGCGACCCCTTTGCGCTGTTCGAGACGGTGGACGGCGCGGCCCCGGCGGTGGTGGCGCCCAAGGTGGCCGTCAGGACTGCAGCGCCGGCCGCCGCAGCGGGCAGCACCGGCGGCAGCGCTGGGGCGGCGGCGCCGGCGGCTGGCCGGACCGGCAGCCCGACGCGCCGGGCAGCAGCAGCAGGAGCAGCAGCGGCGGCGGCAGCGGGACGAGGTGGCGGTCCGTCGCTGACAGCAGCAGCAGCAGCGAGCGCAAGAGCGCGCGCGGCGCCCTCGCCGACAGCAGCAGCAGCGGCAGCAGCGGCCCCTCCCCCGCCGCGCGCCTCCCCAGCGGCCCCGCCTCCCCCACCCCCACCACCGCGCCCGACGCCGCTCCCGCGGCCGGAACAGCAGCAGCAGCAGCAGCAGCAGCAGTGGTACGGCAGCGGCGGCAGCGTCGAGCCCTACCCGCCGTCGCATCCGTACGGAGGATCAGGAGGAGGAGGAGGCGGCCACGATGAGTGGGGGGGCCCCGGCGGCGGCGGCGGCGCAGCAACGACGGCGCCGCTAGGGGGCCTGTTCGGCGCCGGCGCCGGCGCGGGAGGCGCGGGCACCACGGCCGCCGGCGTGCGCGGCCTGCTGCGCGGCCTGCAGCGCGGCGCCACCGAGATCGGCAAGCGCGGCCTGCGCGCGGCCCAGGCTGGGCTGCAGCAGCTCGAGGCGGCGCTTGAGGACGGCGGCGGCCACGGCCACGGCCACGGCGCTCACGGCCCCTCGTCGTCGCCCTACCCCGGCGACGACCCGGCCGGCGCAGGCGCCCCTCCCCCGCCGGCCGAGCAGGTCCTGTCCATCGCCATCCACGTCAGCGAGCTGCCCACGGGGCGGCGCCAGCAGGAGGCGCTCGCGCGCCTGCCGCGCGCGCTGCGCGAGCGCGTCGAGGCGGTGCTGCGCGAGCAGGCGCTGGCCGGCGGCGGGGGCGGGGGTGGTGGGTCCGGGGAGGGCTACGGCGGCGGCGGTGCGTACGCCGGGAGCAACGGCAGCGGGGGGGTCATCCACACTGCCGAGTTCAACCTGGACGGCGAGTTTGGGGACGAGCGGCTGGCGGCGGCGGCGGCGGCGGCGGGCAGCAGCGGCGGCGGCGGCGGCGGCGGCGGCGCAGGAGCAGCAGCAGCAGCAGGGGAGGCGCCGGCGGCGGCATCACGCCTGTGCGGCGGCACCAGTGCTTCTGGGCCGCGGGTAGCCGCTGCCGCTGCTGGTGCCGCAGCCGCAGGCAGCAGGACCGCAGCAGCAACGTCGGCGCCCAAGGCCGCAGCCGCCGCCAAGCCCGCGGCGAGGGCTCCGCCGGCGCGCGCGGCCGCCGCGGCAGCCTCGGGCGACCTGCTCGGCCTGCACGACGACCCCGCCAACCCCCAGCGCCACAACCACAACCACAGCAACATCGTGGACGTGTCTGACGCGCAGGACTTTTTCAGCGGCGGGGGCGGGAGCGGCGCGGGCTCGGGCGGGGGCGTGCCGGCGGCCGCCGCGGCTGCTCCCCCTTCTTCCTCGGCCAAAGCAGCAGCAACAGCCCCCGCCACCGGCCTCGACGAGCTCCTGTCGCCTACCTCATCCGCCGCCGCCGCCGCCGGCATCCACAGCAGCAGCAACAGCAACCGAGAGCCCCCGCCCGACCCCAACGAGCCCGAGCACCGCCGCCTGCTGCGTGAGCGCCGCCTTGCCGAGCGCGGGGAGAAGATGCGCGCGGCGCTGGCGGCCAAGCAGGGCGCCGACGACGCCGAGGCCGCGCGCCGCGAGGCGCAGCAGCGGCACAAGCTGGCGCACGCCCCCCGCGTCGAGGCGTGGCGCGCGCGCAACAAGGGCAACCTGCGCGGCCTGCTGGCGTCGCTGCAGACCGTGCTTTGGGAGGGCAGCGGGTGGCAGCCGATGGGGATGGGCGACCTGCTCGAGCCCGCGCAGGTGCGCAAGGCTTGGATGCGCGCCAACCTGGTCGTGCACCCGGACAAGGTGCGGCAGAAGCACGGGACGGACGAGGAGGTGGCGATCAGCGACCTGGTGTTCGACGCGCTCAAGGAGGGGATGGCGGCGTTCCAGGGGTGAAGGGGGGGTTGAGCAGGGTGAGGAGGCGCGGGCGATCGGGCGCGGGCGGCGAGGCGGGACAGGCCACAAGCGAACGCGTCCCGCTCCCGCCTCTTTCCCTCTCTCTTTTCCTCTAGCCCTTGCGTGTAATTTGTTCTGCGGCTTTTTTGTTTCACAAGGTGTGCGGATCGAATGAATCGATCGATCAGGTGAGCATCGACTCGTCAAAGCGCGCTCCTCCTCCTCCTCCTCTCCGGCCGCGCTGCTGCTGCTGCTCCGCCCGCTCGTCGTCGTCCCCCCCCGCCTCGTCGTCGTCCCTGCTCTTGAGCCCAAACCCTTCCCCTTCCTCCTGATCCTCCTGCTCCTCCTCCTGGCCGCCGCCCGCGGGACCCTGTTGCAGCTCCGCCCGCAGCGCCGCCGCCCGCAGCTCGTCCCGCCGCGCCCGCACCGCCTTGAGCCAGCGCGGGAACTGCGGGTGGCGCCGCGAAAACCCGGCGTCGCCCGGCTTGAGGACCTCGCGCAGCGTGAGCGCCCTTCCCGCGCCCGTGGCCGACAGGAACTCGAGCCTGCGCAGCCCGCCTCCCGCGTCGGCCAGGAAGAAGGCCACGAGCGAGGGCGTCGCGTCGGCCAGGTCGCGCGACCACGCCTCGCGCGAGGCGCACAGCCGCCGGAGCGCGGCCAGGGCGCGCGCGACCGCGGGGGCCGGCTTGGCGAGGGCGACGGGGTACTTTCCAGCGACCGCCCGGCAGCGCTGCGCGCCAAACGCGAGGGGCGGCTGGGCGAGGCCGCGCGCCAGGGAGGCGTAGTTGAGGCGCGTGACCTCGGCGGGCTGCGCGAGCAGCTCGGGCGATTTGCGCAGCAGGGCGGGGAGCAGCGGGGAGGCCGGCGGAGGGGGAGGAGGAGGCGGCGCGCCTGAGGCGGCGGCGGCCGAGGCTGATGACGGCGCCGACGACGGCGACGGCGGCAGCTGCAGCAGCGCGGCCAGCGCCTCGGCCCGCGCCGCCAGCTCCGCGGGCGGCTGCTCCAGCAGGCGCGGGCACCGGTTGACGTACACGAGCGCCAGCTCGCGCCCGTAGGCCGCGCACAGGTGCTCTGCCGCCGCCGCATGCGCGGGGCCGTTCCAGGGCGCGAGGCGCCCCTCTGCGAGCGCGCGGTGGAGGCGCGGGGGCAGGCGCGGGAAGCCGAGGACGTTCTGCACGACGCCCTCGAGCTCGTGGCAGGCGCCGTCGGCGCGCGCGCAGGGCGAGAAGGGGGCGGCCGTGCGTGGGTAGCGGCGCGCGGTGTCCGAGGAAGGGGGCGGCGGCGGCATCAGAGGGGGGGGGGTGGCGGCGGCGGCGGCCGAAGGGGAGCGGCGGCGGCTGCTGCTGCGGCTGCTGCTGCGCGGCTGGGGTTGCGGCGGCGGGTCCTGCCACTCCTCTCCGCTAGGAGGCACGGCCGCTGCCGCCACTGCCGCTGCCGCGTCTGAAGCTCGCCTGCGCGGTCCGTGGGCCGAGGAGAGAACAGGAGGGGCGAGGTGGTGGCGGCAGCGGCACCCCGGCACGGTTGCCGAGGCGGCGGCGCCGACGGCGGGGCGCGCGCGAGTGCCGACGCCGACGCCGCTCGCGGCCGCTGCCGCCGATGCCGCGGGGCTGCCGCGCAGCATGGCGCGGCGAGCTCTCAAGCTAGCTAACGGGGGTGAATTGGGATTGGTGCGCGCGCGCGCTGTGGTGTGGCCGGGGGGTGGCGGGCAGCGGAAGAGAGAGAGCACGGACGCCTCTCGCTCGTCGACGATGATGGCGCGGGGGGGGGGTCCGTGTATGTGCGCGCGTGCACTGTGGTACTAGTTTCGAGGCGCGGCTGTCGGGGGAGGTGAGAGCTGGCGGCGGTGTGTGACGACGTGTCGTTGTGTGGCGTGTGCTTGTGAGAGAGAGGGGCGCCCCAACATCTCTCTCCCCTCTCTCCTCCTCCTCCTCTCCGAGAGCTCACAACAAAACGAGACCCCTCTCTCTCTCTCTCCGCCCTCGTTCACACAAAACTGACCCCACCCTCTCACAAGTGTTCCCGCCAACGCCTCCTTGCGCACGACACGCTCGCCACACAGCGCCGCACACAAACCAAAACCACAACCCCGTCGGCGGCATCGCCGGCGGCGGCGGTGGCGGCGTCGTCGGCATCGCGCGCTCTTGCTGCTCTCTCTGCTCGCCGGCGCGCGCGCACTGAACAGAGCAGCCCGCTGACTTGCACGCGCGACTGGGCATCCCTCCGATCCCACTGTGCCTAGGGCGATCCCACTGTGCCTAGGGCCGGCGGCGCCGCGCCGAGAGAGAGAGACCGAGGCGAACGAACGCCCGAAGCAATCGACCCCCTTCGCTCTTCCTCCCCCCGAAACGCCCCCCCAAAAAACAACGATGGACGTCGACAACGACAACAACGCCGCGTCCAACCCGGACCTGGCCCGCGAGCAGCACGAGCGCGAGGAGGCCGAGCGCTGGCGCGACCTCGACGTCCTCCTCACGCGCCCCTCCAACCTCGCAGGGCCCGGGTTTGAGCCGTGCCCCGAGCTGCGGCAGTTCTTGGCGTCGGACGCGTGCCGCATCCTCGTGGTCGGGGCGGGCGGGCTCGGGTGCGAGCTGCTGAAGGACCTCGCGCTCACGGG
Organism: Mychonastes homosphaera; assembly: GCA_009193075.1. Taxonomy (NCBI): domain Eukaryota; kingdom Viridiplantae; phylum Chlorophyta; class Chlorophyceae; order Sphaeropleales; family Mychonastaceae; genus Mychonastes; species Mychonastes homosphaera. The sequence goes on from VXJC01000006.1 coordinate 467,936, forward strand.
CTTCCGCCACCTGGACGTCATCGACATGGACACCATCGACGTGTCCAACCTCAACCGGCAGTTCCTGTTCCGCACGGCCGACGTCGGCAAGCCCAAGGCCGTCGTCGCGGCGCGCAAGGTGCAGGAGCGTGTCCAAGGGTGCCGCGTGGCGGCGCACCACGCCCGCATCGAAGACATGCCCGCCGGGTTCTACGCCGAGTTCACGGCCATCGTGCTGGGCCTGGACTCGCTGGAGGCGCGGCGGTACATGAACGGCGTGGTGTGCGGGATGCTGGCGTTCGAGGACGCGCCGGCGGCGGCTGAAGGGGAGGAGGCGGACGAGGAGGCGGGGGAGGAGGGGCAAGAAGAGGCCAGCGCCGCCGGCGCCAACGCCGACGCCAGCAACGCCCCGCCCGGCGCTAAGCGCCGCCGCAGCAGCCCCTCGGCCCCCTCCCGCCCCGACGGCGACGGCACTCCCGCCAGCGCCCCGACCGTCGACCTCTCGACCGTCAAGCCCGTCATCGACGGCGGCACCGAGGGATTTAAAGGCCACGCGCGCGTCATCCTCCCCGGGGTGACCCCCTGCTTCGAATGCACGCTCTGGCTCTTCCCCCCGCAGGTGCGCTTCCCGCTCTGCACGCTCGCCGAGACCCCCCGCACCCCGGCCCACTGCGTCGAGTACGCGCACCTGATCCGCTGGGGCCAGGACCGCCCGGGCGAGGAGTTTGACGCGGACGACGAGGAGCACATGGCGTGGGTGTTTGAGGTGGCGTCGGAGCGCGCCAGGCAGCATGGCATCGCCGGGGTGACGCTCCCCCTGGCGCAGGGGGTGGTCAAAGGGATCGTCCCCGCGGTGGCGTCGACCAACGCGGTGGTGTCGGCGGCGTGCGTGCTGGAGACGCTCAAGACCATCACGATGTGCTCGCAGGGCCTCAACAACTACATGATGTGAGTTTTTTTGCGGGTTTTTTGTGTTGGGGGGGCGGGAGCCTTGGCGCTTTCGATCGTTCGGCCGCGTCCCGTCTGTCTCTCTGACTGAATGGCTGACGATCGTCTTTCTTTTCTGCCCAAACTAAAACCCCCCTACCCAAACCCAGGTACTCCGGCCCGGACGGCGTCTACACGCACACCTTTGCGCATGAGCGCGACCCGTCCTGCCCCGTCTGCTCCCCGGGGGTGAGCGTCGAGGCCGCCCGCGAGAGCACGCTGCGCGAGGTGATCGACGCGATCAAGTCCCACCCGACGATCGGCCCCCTCGTGTCCCATCCGAGCGTGAGCCACGGGTCGGACAACCTGTACGTGCGCGGGGCGCTCGAGGAGCTCACGCGCGGCAACCTGGACAAGGGGATGGTGGAGCTGCTGCGCCGCGGCGGCGGTGGTGGGAGCGGCGGCGGGCGCGTGTCGGCCACGCTGACGGTCAACGACAAGCAGCTGGCCGCGCCGCTGCGCGTGCGCCTGACGCTGGTGTGAGGTCGTGGTGGTGGTGAGGATGTGTGTGAGACAGAGAGAGAGCAAGGGGGAGGACGAGCGGAGGGCCCGGGGTGTCGCCTCTGCCGCGTTGGCGGCGGCGGCTCGCGCTCGCGCAGCGCGGGCGACGAACAAAGACTTGAGAGAAGACGCACGGCATGCGACGCACACTCCTTGCAAAATCACAGCATCAGCACTCCTCTTCTCGTTGCGCGCAGAGACGAGGCAGACCAGAAACACAGAGAGAGCGCCCCCCTCTCCGATCACGGGCGTTTGAAACCGAACGCTTCGAGACCACCTTCGATCGCGCGCGCCTCCTTTCCCCTCTGCGCGCGCGCGCGCGTCTCTCTCTCGAGCCAAGCTCGAGGCGGGTGCGCGCCTCTGACGCGGTGGGACCCAACCCAACCACACACACAAACCAATCAAAGATGCCGTTCGCCGAGGGCGACGTGCAGGAGGTCCACCTCGTCCCGCCCGCCCTCCGCGATCTGGTCGAGGACGCCGGCGCGGGCGCGGCGGAGGGCTTCCGACCCGGACAGACAGCCGAGCACGACGGTCGCGCGGTGCTCTTCCCGCACGTGGGCATCGCGTCCGCGCCCTCGGCCGCGGGCGCGTACGGCTACGCGCTCGACGCCCGCGCGCAGACGCTCTTCCTCTGGCGCGCCGCCGCCGACGGGGGCGGTGGCGGCGCCTCGGCGCGCGTGCTGCGCCTGCCCGTGCCCGCGGGCGGCCGCGCGCGCGGGGGGGCGGGGGAGGAGGGGGAGGAGGACGATGACGGCGGTGGCGCCGCCAACCCCCCACCCGCCGGCGCTGCCGCCCGCCGCTACCACGTGTGCGTCGTGCCGCGCGGCGGCGGCAGCGGTGAGGGCGCCGGCGCGTCGGCAGTCACCGTCGTCCTCTGCTCGCCGTCGGGGCAGCTGACCGTGTGGCTGGACGCTGCCCAGCCCGGCGGCGCGTCCCCGCCCTTCACGCAGCAGCTGCTGCCGAGCGCGTCGTCGGCCGGCGCCGCCGAGGTGACGGCCGTGGCGGCCGTGGCGGCGGCGGGCGGCGGCGGCCGCGGCAGGGGCGGCTCCGCGGGGGGGTTCCTCGCGGTGGCCGGGACGAGCCGCGGCGCCCTGCACGCCGTCTACGGCGGCGACCGCGGCGTCTTCACGCGCTGCATCTGGCGCGGCGGCGGCGGCGGCGGTGGTGGCGGCAGCGGCGGTGGCTCGTCACAGCTGCAGCTTCAGCAGGCGCGGGCGGCGGCGGGCGGTGGTGGCGGTGCGGCGGCGACGACGACGCCCGCAGCGACGACCGCCTCGTCCGTGCTAGGCGCGCTCGGGTCCGTGATGCGCAGCATGTACAGCGAGGCGTTCGACCCGCTGCACCACGCGCGGCGCCAGGGGCCCTCTACCAAGCCCGTGACGGCCCTGCGCATCGTGCCGGCCTCGTTTGCCAGCGGCGGCGGCGGCATGACCCGGCGCTCGGGCGCCGCGGCCGCCACCACCTCCTCGTCCTCCTCCACCTCGGGTCCCTGGCGCCTGCTCGCGCTGTCGGACGACGGTGTCGACAGCTGGCACCTGGGCTCGCTCGCCGCGACCGCCGGCGCCAGCAACGCGGCCCCGGCGCACGAATGGGCGTACAACGCCCCCTCGGTGCTCGGCGGCGCGCTCGGCGCGGCGGCGGCCGGTGGCGGCGGCGGCCTCGGCGGCACGGCGGCCGTGGCGCTCGCGGCAGGCTCGGCGGCGGCGGCGGCGACGTCGGTCGCGCTGCTGGCCATGGACACGAGCCCGGACGGCTCGCGCGCGCTGCTTTGGTGCGCTTACCAGAGGGCTGGTGGCGGTGGGGGCGGGGGCGCCGCGGCGGCGTCCTCCTCCTCCTCTTCTTTCCACCACGCCGTCGCCGCGCTGTCGCTCCGCGCCGACGGCACGCTGCCGGAGCTTGAGGCGCCCATCGTCGAGGTGTGCGCGGGGCGCGCCTCGGGCCCCCGCTCCCTGTACCCGTGCCCGGCCCCGCTGTCGGGCGGGCGCGCCTGGGCGCCGGGCGCGGGGGCGGCGGGGTCGGGCGCGTGGCAGCTCGCGGCGGCGCCCGGGGGCGGCGGCGCGGCCGTGCTGCTCGGTCCCGGCGGCGCCGTGTGCGAGGTTCGCCTCGCTCCTTCTTCTTCTTCTTCTTTGAACGCGGAGGAGGATGCCGCCGCTCCCGGGCATGGAGGCAGAGGAGGAGCGAGCGGGCGCCGCGTGACGGTCCTCTGCCAGGGCGACGACCAGGGCGCCGTGGCCGTCGCGCGCCGCTGCGACAGCGGCGACAAGGCGGGCGGGCACGGCCGCGGCCGCGGCGGCGGCGCGCGCCTCGCCTGGCTCGTCCTCTCGGCGCGCTTTGGCGTCCTCGAGCTCGCCGCCCGCGCTCCGGGCGGTGGCGGCGGTGGCGCTGCCGCCGCCGCCCCTCCGTCCTCCTCCTCCTCCTCCGCCGCCGTCGACGCGCGCGCCGCCCGCCTGCTCGAGCGCGCCGTGCGGCTGCTGGCCAAGGCGCGGTCGGGGGGCGCGGAGCACTACAGCGAGCTGGCGGCGGGCCTGGCCGCGCGCCTGGCGGCCGCGGGGGCCGACCCGTCGTCGGCGCCCGGCGCGGCGAGCGTCGTGCGCTTCTCGGCGCGCGGCGTGCTGGACGGCGGCGGCGGGGGCGGCGCTGGTGGGCTCGAAGGGGGCGAGGAGGAGGAGGATGCGCGGGAGGATCAGGAGGACGAGGACGAGGGCGGCCGGCGGCGGGGCGAGGACGACGAGATGGGCGGCGGCGGCGGCGGCGCTGCGGCCGTTGCTGCTGCCACTTCCCTCGCCGCCTCTTCCGGCGGCGGCGGCGGCGGCGGCGTCGCCCTGGCCGACCGCCTCGCCCTCAAGGCCGCGCGCCACGACCTCCTGCTCGCCGCCCTCGAGGCCGGGGGCGCCCTCGCCGCCATGCCCCCGCCGCAGCGCCGCGCGCTCGTGGCGCACGGCGAGATGCTGGCGGCGCTGCAGAGCGCGCTCGACACGCAGCGGCAGGCGGCCGCGCTGGCGGCGGCGGCGGCGGCGGCGGCGGCGGCCCCGGCCTCGTCTTCCGGGAGGGGGGGTGGTGCCGCTGCTGCGGGCGGCGGCGGCGGCAGGGAGGAGGCGTGCGCCCTGCGCGCGGCCGTCGACGCGGTCGTCGAGGGCGCGGGGCGTCTGGCCGCGCGGGCGGCGCGCGGGCGGCTCGCCGCGCTCGACCCGGCCGAGGCCGCCTACGCCGCGCCCTCGGTGAGCGCCCCGCTCCTGTTCGCCGCGGCCGCCGAGGCCGCCGCGGACGTGCGGCGCCGGCTCGACGCCGGGACGGGCGGCGCGCGCGAGGCCATGGGCGCGCTGTGCGGCGTCGCGGCCCTGCTGGTCGGCGCGGCGTCGGCGGCCGCGGGCAAGCGCCAGGCCGCGCGGCGGCGGTACGCGGGGTGCCTCCTCCTTGACGGCGGCGGCGGCAACAACAACAACAGCAATGTGGTGGAGGCTGCCGCGGGCGAGGGCGGCCCTGGCGACGGCGGCCTGGGGCTCGTGGTCGCGTCGTCGTGCTCCGGCTGGCTCGGGCACGCCGGGGCCGGGGCGGCGGCGGTCCAGGAGGAGGAGAATGGGCAGGAGGGCGGCGGCCAGCACGGTGGCGGCACCGCGCCGCGCGCCTGGGCCGAGCTGGCCGAGGCGTGCCTGGCGCTGGCGTCGGCGCTGCGCGGCGGCGACGCCGACTCGTCCTCGGCCGCCCAGGCGCGCGTGGAGCTGGCCGTGCGCGCGCACCTGCCCGCCACGGCGTGGATGCTGGCGTGCGGGTGGGAGGGGGCTGCTGCTTCGGCTGGGGCGGGTGGCGGCGGCGGCGGGATCGGCATCGGCGTCGGCGCCATCCGCGAGGCGGCCGCCCGGCACCTGCGCAGCCTGGTGCAGGACTCGGCGGCGCAGGTGTCGGCCGTCTACGGCGCGGCGCGCGCGATCGACGGGGGCGGCGGCAGCGACCCGCTCGACTTTGTGGCGGGCGCGGAGAAGAGCAGCGGTGGTGGTGGTTTTGGCGGTGGTGGGGACGGCGCCGACGCGGCCGACGCCGCCGACGCCGCCGCCGCGCTCGCGGCCGGCTTTCACGCCTTCCAGAACCAGCACCCGCACCAGCAGCTGCTCGCCTGGCGCGTCGAGGCGCTCGCGGCCGAGGAGGAGCAGCGCGAGGGCGGCGGCGCAGCAACGGCGGCGGCTACAGACGGTGCGCGCGGCGGCGGCGGCGGAAACGGCGGCGGGAACGAGGGCGCCGCCCCGCAGCTCTACGCCTCGCTCGCCCTGCTGGCGCGCCCCGGGCTGCTCGGCCCCGCCGGCGGCGCCGCCCGCGCCCTGGCGCGCTGCCGCCGCTCGCCCGCGTTCGCGGCCTACGTGCTCGCGCGCCTACAGGCGGCCGGGCGCCGCCGCGAGCTCTTGGCCTTTGGGCGGAGCGGCGGCGGCGGTGGTGGTGGGGTTGGTGTCGCCGGCAACCCCGTTGTCGCCCACGGCAGCCCGCGCCTGCGCGACGCCCTGGCCGCGCACCTGGCGAGCCAGCCGTCGCTCCTGTGGCTCGCGCAGGTGCAGCTCGGCGACGCGGCGGGCGCGGCGCGCACGCTGCTGCAGGCCGAGGCCGAGGCGGCGACGGCGGCGGGCGAGGGCGAGGCCAAGCGGCGGCGGCTGGCGTCGCTGGCGCGCATCGCCGCCTACGCCGCGGGCGCCGAAGCCGCGCGCCGCAAGGCCGAGGCCGACCTGCGCGTACTGCGCGTGGCGGCGGCGCTCGGGAGGCTGGAGGAGGAGGGTGGTGGTGGTGGTGTTAGCGGCGGCAACGGCAACGGCAACAGCGACACCACGCCCGCCGCGCTGGCCGAGCGTGCTCTTGCCAAGGGCGAGCCCGTGCTCGCGCTCGAGGCGCTCGCCTGCGACGCCCGGCGCGGCGGCGACGACCAGCTCTGGGCGCGCGCCTGGCAGGCCGCGCTCGGAGCGACCGACGTCGGCGCGCTGGCCGCCGCGCGCCAGGCCGACGCGGCCAGCGGCGGCGGGGGGTACGAGGGCGCGCTCGAGGCGAGCGCGCTCTACCGCGCGGCGCTGGCCGTCGGGCGCGTCGTCGTCGCGGCCGGCGGTGAGGTCAACTCGCGGGCCGCCGTTGCCGGGGGCGAGGCGGGCGGGGGAGGAGGCGCCGGAGCTGCTGCTGCCGCGCTGGCGCGGGGCGCGCTCGCGGCCGCGGCGCAGCAGGTGCTGAGCGCTGGGGCGGGAGGAGAAGGAGCAGGAGGAGGAGGAGCGGGGGCCGTCGTCGTGAGCGACGCGTTTGAGCTGGCGGCGCGGCGCGCGGTTTGCTGATGACATACGCTATGGCTCTCTCTTTGCAATTTCAACTCGGACTCGTGCGCTCGATCCATCTTTCTCTCTCTCTCAACTCAGTCGTCGTCGGTGGCGCCGCCCTCGTCGCCGCCAGCGCCCTCGCTGCCGCCGCCGCTGCCGCTCGCCCCGTCTCCGTCTCCAGCCCACGGGTCCTCCTCCTCCTCCTCCTCCTCCTCCTCGCCCCCCTCGCTCTCCGTCGTCTCATCGTCGCTCGAGTCAGAGCCCAGCGCGGCCAGCTGCCGCTTGAGCTCGGCGATGCGCCGCTCCTTTTCCGCGATCTCGGCCTCGTCGTCGGCGACGTGGGCGCGAGTCCAAAAGACCAGCCCCAACGACCGCCTCGTGCTTGCGCCACGCCGTCTTGTCCGACAGCCCGCGCGTGTCCATCTCGCGCTCCAGCCACTCGCCGCGCGCCGCGACGCGGGCCATGGTCTTTAAGTAAACGGGCACGCGGTTGCGAACCAGGTCGGCCGCGAGCTCGCCGAGCGCGGGGCTGCCGAGGAGCGGCTCCTCCGGGCCCGGCGGATCGCGCCGGTTCGCGTGGTCACCGGTGTCGTCGAAGAAGCAGTCGCAGGGCAGCCACCGGTCGAGCAGCAAGTCCAGCGCGCTCACGCCGCGGTCCTCGGCCGCGCGGCGCGTCTCGTCCGACGAGCGGCGGAAGATCTCGCGCGCCAGCTCGAGGCTGGACGCGCCCTGGGCGAACGCAAACATCAGCGGCGAGCGCCCGTGGTCGTCAAAAACGTCCACCGAGGCGCCGCCGCGCTCCAGCAGCACGCGCGCGAGGTCGAGGTTCTGGTAGTAGGCCGCCCATGTGATAGCCGTGCACCCGAATTGTCCCGCGGCGTCCACGTCGGCCCCTTTCTCGAGCAGCGGCTCCGCGGCCTCGGCCTTCTTGCGGGCGTGGCCCTTGGCGAGCTCGACGAGGGGGGAGTCGCCGACGCTGTTTTTGCGTTCGCGTCGGCGCCGTGCCGCTCGAGGAGCACGCGCAGGCACTCGAGCCGCGGCAGGTCGACCAACGGGGGCCCGTTCGTGGGGCCGGCGCAGAGGTGGACGGCCGTCGAGGAGAACCCGGACTCGAACGAGTCGGAGTCGTTGAGACCCACCCACTCGGGCGTGTTGTAGAGGCGCGCCGGCGCGTTGGCGTCGATGCGGCCCGAGGCGAGGAGGGCGTCGAGGGTGCGCGGGAGGTCGAAGTGGATGCACAGCGCGACGGGCTCGCAGCCCTGCCCCTCCCATATCTTCGACGTGTCGGCGCCGCTCTCGAGGAGCAGCGCGACCAGGTCGCCGCGGTCGTAGAGGTAGGCCACCTCGATCGCCGGAAGGTCGGGCCCGAAGCGGTGGGCGAAGGCGTTGCCGGCGGCGGCTGCGCACGCGCTCGCTGCGGCGGCGCGGCGCTCGGAAGAGCCCTGCGCGCACAAGCCGAGGCGGTGCGAAACCTCTTGCGCGCTCTTTCCCGCCGCGACCGCGCGGAAGACCAGGCCAAAGTCGTTTGGGTCTTCGATGGGGTCTTCGATGGGGTTTGCGATGGGGTCGTTGCTGAAGTTGTCGTTGCTGAAGTTGTCGCCCATTGTTTCTGCCCGCGTGCTTGCGCAAAGCGGAAGGGAAAGGTGAGAGGAGGAGGGGGTGGATGACTTTTTTTGCTTTTTGGGCACAAGTGGGCGCGCCGGGCACGAGAGGGGTTGGAGGCGCGCGCGCGGGAAGGAGGGTGGCTTGTGCTTGTCGCTGATCTGTGTGTGTGTGTGAGGAGTGGGCGGTCGATCGAGCCGAGGGGCGGGGGAAGAAAAGAGGTGCGACGGGGAGGAGCGAGCGCCGCCGCCGTCACGCCCGCCCCCGCGCTCGGCGTCCCCCGAAAAAAAATCAGCAGCCAAAAAAAGACCGTATACGATCCACAACAATTGCAAATCGGCCCAAACCAGGCCCGTGAGGCTTAACGTACCGTTTTGCGGTCCTAAGGGTTGTTGTTGCCCTGGGGTTGGCGTGTCCCGGCACCTGCCCGCCGTCGTGCTGTCCCCCCCGCCCCCGCAAAACCAAGAAACGCATTATGCGTGCAACGGCGTTTGCGCTCAAACAAAGCCCAGACGACGCGCACAAACGCAGAACACAAAAAGGTGTAGCCACCATGCAGGGACTCGAACCCTGGTCTCACGGGAATTCCCATTTTGGCGTTTGGATGCTGTGATCAGCAATCCTGAGCAACATTTGTGCGAGTGTCCTCGCATGTGTTATGGCTTGAGAGCCGTGTATCCTAACCGGCTAGACGACATGGTGTTGCTGGTGCACACCTAGGCGACCTTTTACAGTCGCTGGGAGAGCATGTGTCGGGCTTGTTGTGTACAGAAGCAGAAATAACATTATATTAATTGCCAAGGCAATGCAATTTATTATTGATCAGAGCTTTTGTTTTTGGCGCACGGCATCGCAGCCTTTCACCAACGAGTGCAACTCGGGCGCCCAAAAGGAGCTGCTTGATTACAAATTTCACGTCGACCGCAAAGGCCCGGGTTTTTCAACATTGAAGACGCACGGGCATGTCCGAGAGCAAACAAGCGGCACCGAGCGCCCGCGCACGCTGCCACCGGGGAAATCTTCGAAAGTTCTCGGGCAATTCTCGAACGTCGAACTGTCTGCAATTCTCGAACGTCGTTTTGTTTTTTACACTGACTCACGCTGGAAGGGGCGGGGGGGAGGGGCGCGCTAGTCAAAAAGGTTGGGAACAAAAGCAGCCGGCCAGGCGCGCGCGCGCGCGCCCGGCGCCACCGACGCCACCGCGCCGGCTCTGGGGGGGAGAATGGTCCCCCGGGGGCCGGTCGTCGTGGCTGTGCTCGAGGAGACGGCAGCAGCTGGCGGCGCTTTCCGCAGAGTCGCTCTCTCTCTCTCGCGTCGAATTCGCTCTCTCTCTCTGTCTAACCTCACTGGTACAGCCCCACGACGTCCCAAAACCCGCCCGTGGACGAGAAGAAGGCGCCCGAGGTGGGCAGCAGGCCGCCGCAGCTGCGCTGGCGCTCGAGGTTGGCCGGCACGACGCTGGACGGCGGCGGCTGCGAGCAGCCCGCCGACGCAGCGGCTGCAAAGGCCGCCTGCTGCTGTTGTTGCTGCTGCAGCTGCTGGTGCTGCTGGTGCTGCTGCGCGGCGGCCGACGACGACGCTGATGCCGCCGCGGCCACCGGCCCGCCGGCCGCCGCCGCAGCGGCGGGCCGCGCCGCCCGGGAGCCGAGCATTTTCTGGGGGTCGGGGGGGCCTCTTGCTCCTCTCTCTCTCCTCGGCTCTCTCTCTTCCGCCCGCGCTCGCCCGGACAAACGAGGGCGAGGGCGGCCCGCGCTACCCGGCGCGCGCCTTGAAGCCCCGCCTCTATTGCAGCCTGTGGGCTCGGCTGGGGGAAAGCGGGCGAAGGACGGGGCGGGCGGGGCGCGGGGCGAGTCCTCGGTCGCGAAAAACGCCGCTCGCAGGTTTTTCAGGGGGCCTCTCTCTGCTCTTCTCTCTTCTCTTGCTTCTTCTGAAGCGCGTCGCTTTGCCGCGTCGCCTTCTAGAGAGCCAAAACCTGGGTGTGGGTTTTGTGCGTGTATGTCGCGGGGAAAGAATAAAAAGAGAGAGCGGCGAGGGCCGGGCGAGCAAGAAGGACCGGCGGCGGCAGCGGCGGCGGCCTCGGCGGGCCACGACAGGCCCTCACAACGCGCGACGCTCCCAACTCTGGTTTGCCACCTCGTCACAACCAAACGCGACGCCTATTCTAATCAATCGTCATCCCCCAGCGCGTCGTCCTCGTCGCCGGCCGCCGCCCCGCCGTCGTACACAAGCGCGTCGCCGTACGCCGCGCCCTCGAGGGCCGCGCGCCGCAGCGCGGCCGCCTCATCGTCGGCGTCGTCGTCGGCGTCAGCCGGCAGCGCCGCCGCCGCAGCAGCCGCCTCGTCTGCGGCCGCCGCCGCCGCCGCAGCCGCAGCCGCAGCAGCCGCAGCCGAACCCCGCTTGGCTGGCTGGCGCTTGGCCGGCGGCGCGGGCGCGCGCCTGCCCGAGGGGGCGGCGGGGGCGGCGGGAGCGGGTGCCGCTGCGGGCGGCTGCTGGCGCGCGCCGCTGCGGCCCCGCGCGCCGCCGCCGCCGCCGGCCTCTTCGGCGGCCGAAGCCTCGTGCTCGGCCAACCCACCACCAACACCACCACCGCCGCCGCCAGTCGCCAGCCCCGCCGACGCCGTCATCAACTGCCACACGTCCGGCGTCACGATCGCCCGCCGCGCCACGCTCCCGAGCAGCCGCGCCATCCCCCGCCGCGGGTCGAGCAGCGCGACGTCGTGCCGCGAGCGCACGGGCACCCCGCCCGCCACATCCAGCAGCACCTGCGGCTGCCCCGATTGTTGTTGTTGTTGCTGCTGGCCCGCCTCTCCGCCTGCCGCATCCCCGGGCCCGCCCTCGCTGACGAGCTTGACGCGTCCGGACGCGTACACGCGCAGCTTGCCCAGGTAGAGGCCGTGCGGGAGGTCGGGCAGCGACGCCGCGGGCGGGGGGGCGGGGTTGGAGCCGCCGCTGCCCCCCGCTGCACCACCACCGACCTTGCGCGGCAGCAAGGGCGGCAGCTGCACGAGGATGAGGTCGTCCGGCGCAAACATCCCGTCCTCCTCCTCCTCCTCCTCCTCCTCTCCCCCAGCAGCACCCCCAGCAACCCCAAGCCCCAGCTCGCGCGCCGCCAGGCACCCGCGCGCGTCGAGCACGTCGTCCCCCGCCATCATCGCCTCGACCCCGCCCCCCCCGCCCCGCAGCGCCGCGTCCTGGCGCAGGTCGGGCGCCTCCGGGCCCAGCACGAGCGCCTCGAGGTCCTCGGCCGGCAGGAACATGCGGTCGTAGGCCGCGACACCCGCGCCCGCCGCCGCCGCGCCGGCGGGGCGCCGCGCGCGCGAGGGCAGCACCGTGGGAAAGTCCCCCATGTAGTCGAGCGCGGCCGCCACGTCGGTGGTGCCGGCGCGGCGGCCTCCTGCGGGGGCTTGGTGGCCGTCGTCGTCGTCGTCCACGTCCATGCCGTCTTCGTCGTCGCCGGAGCCGACTTTGACGGTGGTGGCCGGCGTGGTGGTGCGGCCAGATGCGGTCGTCGCGGTGGCCGTCGCCACGGCCGCGGCGGTCACGGCGGCGGCCGCGGCCGCCGCGCCGCCCGGGCGCCTGCTGCTGGACGGCGGGGACTTGGGGGCGGCGGCTGTTGTTCCTGCTGCTACTGCTGCCGTTGCACCCGGAGCCGACTTGCCACCGCCGCCGCGCTTGGACCGCGGGGGCGACGCCGGGCTGGGGCCGCCAAACGCCGCTTGCTGCTGCTGCTGCTGCTGGCCGCCGCGCGTCGGCGAGACCGCGCCTCCTGCCCCGTGGCGCGAGCTGCCGCCGCCGCCCCCCCTGCCTGCTGCTGCGGCGGCTGCGGCGGCCACGGCCGCGCCCTTGTGCTGCGCGAGCAGCTCGGTCACGGTCGTCGCGTCCATCATGGTGGCTGCTGCGCCGTTGGCCGCCGTGCCGTCGCCGCCGGCCTGCTCCTGCTGCTGCTGCTGCTGCTGCTGCTGCCCTCCGCGACGCGTCGACGGGCCGCCTTGTTGTTGTTGTTGCTGCTGCTCATTCTGCTGCTGCTGCTGCTGCTGCTGCTCCGCCTCTGCCTCCGCCTCCGCGTCCTGCTCCTGCTTGACGCGCGCGCGCGACGCGTTGGGCCGGAACGTCGTCTTGGCGCGGCCGCCTCGGGTGCTGCTGCTCGGGTTGGCGCCGCCGCCGCCCGCGCGGCCGCCGCTGGCGCCGCTGCCGCCGGCGCCGCGGCCGGACATCTCGCTCGCTGCTGCTGCTGCTTGCTGCTTCTGATGCGGCGGCGCGCGCAGCTTGTCGGTGTCCTAGGAGAGCGCTGTGTCTGGCCCAGAGGGCGCCTGTCCCAGTGCTCGCAGCCAAAGGAGAGCGAGTGTCGGCCGGCGGGGGTTCTTTCGGTCGGCGCGCGCGCGGGGCACCTCTTGAATCGTCGCTTTCTGTGAGGGTTGCGCTTGAGAGAAAGAATGTGGGCGCGCGCTTGTCAGTAGTACAGGGATCGATGGGCGGGCGTGTGGGTGGGGGTCATGGTTGGGGCGCCCTCGCTCGACCGCCGACCGCTCGTCGTCGCCGCCCGCGCCGAGATGGGCTGGCGACGAGCGCCGAGGCCACAAACAAATTCGGCTCGCGCTCGTCCCCCTTTTGTACACACGCACACACACGTATACAACTCGACGGCGCTCAGCAATTCATCCCCCGCCCCATCGGTTTTCCGCCACTATCGCAGAGGCGCGCGCGCCAAGACGAGCAAAGGAGCACCCACCACCACCACCACCACCACCACCACCCAAAAAGGAGGCAAAACGTCCCCGACGACGATGCGCCTCCACGGCCGCGTCGGGCGCGCCGCGCCGATGCGGCAATCGGCGGCCGCGCGGGTCCCCTGCGCACCGCCTGCCGCCCGCCTCGGCTCGGCCCCCTCCGCCCCGGCCTCGGCGCTCGCCGCGGCGGCCACCACCTCTCCCTCCTCCTCCTCCTCCCCTGCTGCGGGCGTGGCAAAGACGACGACCCCGATGTCGCCCGCCCCCCGCCCCCGCCTCCGCACCACCACCCCCGCCACCACCACCACATCCACGCGCGCGGGCGGCTTCCTCGGCGGCCTCTTCAAGCAGGACCCCTCGGAGAACACGCGGCGCAAGTACGCCGAGCGCGTCGAGCGCGTCAACGCGCTCGAGCCGCAGATGGCGGCGCTGGACGACGCGGCCCTGCGGGCCAAGACGGCCGAGCTGCGCGCGCGCGCGACGGGCGGGGAGTCGCTGGACGCGCTGCTGCCGGAGGCGTTCGCGGTGAGTCCGTCGTCCTTTTATCGTTTGCGCCGGGGATATATAGAGGATGGACGCGCGTGGATCTCGAAAAGAAGAGCCGCCAGGCGCTCGCGCCCCTGCTCACCCGCCATCCCCCCCCGACCCCCCCCCCCAAAAAAAACCCAGCTCGTCCGCGAGGGCTCCAAGCGCGTCCTCGGCCTCCGCCCCTTCGACGTCCAGCTCATCGGCGGCATGATCCTCCACGAGGGCCAGATCGCCGAGATGCGCACGGGCGAGGGCAAGACGCTAGTCGCCGTCCTTCCCGCCTTCCTCAACGCCCTCTCCTCAGAAGGCGTCCATGTCGTCACGGTCAACGACTACCTCGCGCGCCGCGACTCGGAGTGGGTCGGCCAGGTCCACCGCTTCCTGGGCCTCACCGTGGGACTCGTGCAGGCGGACATGACGCCCGAGGCCCGCCGCGCGGCCTACGGCGCGGACGTCACGTACGTCACCAACTCGGAGCTGGGATTCGACTACCTGCGCGACAACCTGGCGTCTAGGCGCGAGGACCTCGTCCTGCGCGCCGAGGAGCCGTTCCACTTTTGCGTCATCGACGAGGTCGACTCGATCCTCATCGACGAGGCGCGCACCCCGCTCATCATCTCGGGGACGGCCGCGGCGCCTTCGGAGCGCTACGCGCGCGCGGCCAAAGTGGCGGGGGCCTTATCTCGCGACGTGCACTACACAGTCGACGAGAAGCAGCGCAACGTCCTGCTGACGGAGGAAGGGTACGAGGCGGTCGAGGAGGTGCTGGGCGTCAAGGACCTGTACGACCCGCGCGCCCCCTGGGCCGCCTTCGTCATCAACGCCCTCAAAGCCAAGGAGCTGTTTGTCCGCGACGCGGCCTACATCGTAAGGGGCGGGGAGATTGTCATCGTCGACGAGTTCACGGGGCGCACGATGGCCGGGCGGCGGTGGTCCGACGGCCTGCACCAGGCCATCGAGGCGAAAGAGGGCTTGGAGGTGCAGGCGGAGAGCGTGACGCTCGCGAGCGTGAGCTACCAGGCCTTCTTCCGCGCCTACCCAAAGCTGGCCGGCATGACGGGCACGGCGGCCACCGAAGTGAGCGAGTTTGACGGGATCTACAAGCTGCCCGTCGCCGTGGTGCCCACCAACCGCAGCACGCTGCGCAAGGACAACCCGGACGTGGTGTTCCGGTGAGTAGGAGTAGGAGAGGGATTTTGGGTTGTTTGGTTTGTTTGGTTGGGTTTTTGGTTTCGGTTTTGGTTTTTTCCCCGCCGGCCGCCACTCACCCGCTCTCTCTCCCGCCCCCCCCGCCCAACAAAAAACAACCAAAAAACAGCCTCGAGCAGTACAAGTGGCGCGCCGTCGTCACCGAGGTCGAGCGCATGCACGCCGAGGGCCGTCCCGTCCTCGTCGGCACCACGTCGGTCGAAAAGTCCGAGGTCCTGAGCGCCATGCTCGACGAGGCCGGGATCCCCCACCGCGTGCTCAACGCAAAACCCGAAAACGTCGAGCGCGAGAGCGAGATCGTCGCGCAGTCGGGCCGTCGGGGGGCCGTGACGCTGTCGACCAACATGGCCGGGCGCGGGACGGACATCCTGCTGGGCGGGAACCCGGACTTTATGGCGCGCCTGCGGCTGCGCGAGGCGCTCATGCCGCGGCTCGTGTCGCAGGTCGAGGAGAACGACGGGGCGGCATACAAGAAGAAGCGCGGGGGCGGCAACGACAACGGCAGCGGCGGCGCCAGCAACAAAAACAACGCCAACAACAACCCGTACGCCGTCGACCCCAAGCTTTACCCCTGCTCGCTGTCCGAGGAGACCGAGCGCCTCATCTCCAAGGCCGTCGCCGCGGCCACCAAGGCCTGGGGCGAGCGCGCCTTGCCCTTACTCGAGGCCGAGGACCGCCTTTCGGTCGCGTGCGAGCGGGGCGCGGCCGACGACCCGGCCACGCTCGCGCTGCGCGCGGCCTTCAACGCCGCCGCCGAGGAGTACCGCCGCGTGACCGACGCCGAAAAGGCCGCCGTGCAGGCTCTGGGCGGGCTCCACGTCGTCGGCACGGAGCGCCACGAGTCGCGCCGCATCGACAACCAGCTCCGCGGGCGCTCGGGGAGGCAGGGCGACCCGGGCTCGACGCGCTTTTTCCTCTCGCTCGAGGACTCGCTCTTCCGCGTCTTCGGCGGCGACCGCATCAAGAACCTCATGGTAGCCTTCCGCGTCGAGGACCTACCGATGGAGTCGCAGATGCTCACCGACGCCCTCGACACGGCGCAGAAGCGCGTCGAGTCGTACTTTTACGACATCCGGAAAAACCTCTTTGACTACGATCAGGTGGTCAACACGCAGCGCGACCGCTTCTACGGCGAGCGCAGGAGGGCGCTGCTTTCGGCCTCTTTGGACGGCCTGATGCGCGAGTACGCCGAGAAGACCGTCGACGATATCCTCGAGGCCAACGTGGACAAGGACGCCGACCCGACGACCTGGCGCCTGGACGCGCTCGCGGGCAAGATGTCGCAGTACTGCCCCTTGCTCGAGGGCCTGACGGGCGACGAGCTCGCCGCGCAGTGCCGGGGCGGCGACTTTGAGCGCCTGCGCCTGTACCTGCGGCAGCTGGGCGCCGCGGCTTACGAGCAAAAGTGCGAGGCGGTCGAGGCGGTCGAGCCCGGGCTGATGGCCGAGGCGCAGCGGTTCTTCTTGCTCACGCAGATGGACGCGCAGTGGAAGGAGCACCTGGCGGCCGTGAAATTTTTGCAGCAGAGCGTGGGGCTGCGCGGGTACGCGCAGCGCGACCCGCTCACCGAGTTCAAGCTCGAGGGTTTCAACCTGTTCGTGGAGACGCTGGCGACGATCCGGCGCAACGTCATCTACAACGTCTACTGCTTTGTGCCGCAGCGGCTCAAGCGCGATGAGGAGGACGGGGAGGAGGATGACGGCGGCGGCGCGAAGCAGCGGTCGCTCGCTGGGGCGGGGGCTGCTGCGGCGGCCAAGTCGAGCTAGAGAGGGAACAATGCGGCTTTTCAGTAGACAGATAGAGACAGGACCAATAATACTCACTCAACAAACAACACCCGCCTTCTTCTTGCAACCTTTGATTTGGTTTATTTTTTTGATCGATTTTCCGCGCTTTTTTTCTCCGCAATCTCTGAACAAAAAAAGAATTACAGCCCGTTTTGTGTGGATCCTTTGGCCTACTGGTGTTTGTGGTGCGCGTGGTGCTGCGCAATCTATAGATCTAATCTACGTTGAGAGGCCTATGGAGAGAGGGACAGAGGGCCCCAAAAGTCCTACCAAAAAAGAAAAAAAACAGCGATGGTCGACAAAGACGCGCTGCGCCCCCCCTCCCCCGGGGGGGGGGAGGACAGGAAAAAGGAAGAGAAAAGTCGAGCAGCATGCCGTCACTCGGTCAGCAAGGACTTGCGCGGCTGCTGCTGCTCGCTGGCGGCAACCTCCCTGCCCTCCTTGCCGCTGCCGGCGTTGGTGAGGCACAACGTCGCGCTCAGCGCCGCCGCCACGGCGCCCGCCCCGGCCCCGCCGCTCGACGACAGCCCCCCCGCCCCCGCCGCCGACCCAAACGGCCCAAACGCGCGCGCCGCGTCGTGGTACAGCCGCCGCGCCGACGCCAGCGCCGCCGCGCGCATCGCGCGCTGCTCGGCCAGCAGGGCCCCCCCGCGGGTCGCCGACGCGCGCGCGACCGACGACCGCACGCGCTGCAGGTTGGCCGGCATAGTCAGCGCGCACGCGTTGACGACGCTCGGCGGGACCCCCCCCCGCGGGTCGACCTGCACCAGCAGCGTCACCTCGCAGCGTTGCGGGGGCTGCTGGTGGTTGAGGGAGGCCGACGAGAAGGAGGGCTGGTTGTGGTGCTGGTGCTGCTGGTGCTGCTGCTGCTGGCGGTGCGTCGGCGACGACGCCCCGGCCGCGGCCGCCGCGGCCGCGGCCGCGGCCGCCGTGTGGCGGTGGTGGCGCCCGTGGCCGTGCGAGCCGCTCGCGCGCCGCCCGCCGCCGGGCGAGCCCCCGCCGCCGCCGCCGCCGCCTCCTGCTCCCCCTCCGCCGCCGCCGCTGCTCGACCCCCGCATCCGCCCCTGCTGCTGCTGCCCCTGCCCCTGCTGCCCCTGCTGCTGCGTCAGCACCGCCCCCGTCATCGGCGGCAGCGGCACCAGCGGCGAGATGACGGCGCCCGTCACGCTCATGTGCGCGCGCACGGCCCGAGGGGGCACGCCGACGTCGCGGACGTCGCGCGGCGGCTGGTGCCCCTCGGGCAAGGAGTAGATGGCGATGACGCGCGTGCGGTCGGGGAGCTCGACGCCCATGACGCGCAGGAGGAACTGCCGCTCGCTGAACACCAGCGAGAAGCCGGGGACGCCGTACAGCATGACGTCAAAGCCCGACTCCAGGACGGGGAGCGCCGGGTGCGGGTCGCGCCGCAGCACGTCGCCGCGGCGCAGCAAGGGGTCCCACTCGCGCACGGCGTCCACGTTGCTCATGTAGTGGTAGATGACCTGTTTGATTTTTCGTTATTGGTGTGTTTGTTGGGTGGTCGGGGGGGGGGGGAGTGTGTGTGTGTCGCGCGTGTGTGTGGCGTGAGGTGATAGGGCGTTTTTTTGGTGAGGGAGTGGCGGTGGGCGCAACTTGCGCGCGCCGCATCTCCCCCCCCGAAAACGCCGAAGGGAAAAAAAGTGAGATCAAACTCCTCACCTCGGGCTCGCCCTCGACCTCGCCGACGGCGCGGATCTTGTGCACCTTCTCCGGCGGCACGGGCTTCTGGCTGCACGCCACGATCCCCTTCAGCGAGATGTACTGCTCCCACGCGCCCTCCCCGGGCGTGGCCGCCGCGCGCCGCTCGTGCTGCTCGCGCTCGGCGCGGTACCCTTGCGGCAGCAGTGCGGCGGGCGCGGCCGCGACCTGCGTGGCAAAGCGGGGCGCCTGCGCGAGCACGCTCACGATGTTCTGCTTGTCGAGCTCGGTCATCTGCGGGTGGTCGCGGATGAGCTGCAGCGCGCGGCACACCTCGGCCTGCGTGGGCGGGGGGGTCAGGGCGGCGGACGCGGACGAGGACGAGGGGGAGGACGATGTTCCGCCGCCGGCCGAAGACGACGACGCCGACGCGCGCGGCCCTCCTCCCGCCTTGCCCGCAACTGGCGGCCCTCCTGCGGCGGCGGCGGACAGGGACCCGGCCAGGTCCGCCACGGCCGTGGGCGCGCGCGACAGGATGCCGAACGGGGACATCACGGCAGGGGGTAGGGGCGCCGCGCCGGCAGACGGAAAAGTGGGGCGGAGGGTGGGGTCACGCGCGATGGGTCGAAATGGGGGGTGCGGCGTTTCGCCTTGACCTGGAAAAGGGGAGTTGCGCCCTCTACTTCTTCTTGGCGCCAAGAAGAAGCCGCGGGGGATGCAGGGGGTCGCGCGTTCGAAGGGGGTAACGCGAAAAAGGGTCGGTTCCGTTCTCTGCCTAGTGGTGTGATGCGTATCGATGTGAGGAGAGGGCGGCGGCGAGGGCGAGCGGGAGGAGAGGGGGGGGGAAGAGGGGTGGGGTCTGGGGTGGTCTCTCCTGCCTCTCTTGCCAGTCCCCCCTCGCCGTCTCGCCTCTCATTTTCCCCCCGCACACGCGCGCGCGCGCGCGACATACAATAACTGGCTTCAGCCACACGAAAGATTTGCAGGCAAGAGGCAGCCAAAGCAGCACCGCCAAGCGAGCGCGAGCGCGCGCGCGCGAGAAAGAGCGCGCGCTCTCCTTTTTGCTTCTTTCGGAGCGCGCGCCCGCCTCCCCCTCCTCCAATGGCGTGACCGCAAACGCACACAGCCTATCCACGACACAGGCAGGTCGGATGCCCGAGGAAGAGCAGCAGCAGGGCGGCACGGGCGGGCGGCGCTCGGGGGGCAGCAGCGATGGTGGCGGCCACGACGGCGCCGGCGGCGGCGCTCCTCCAATCGCCGCCGCCGCCGCCATTCCGCACCGCCGCCCCCGCGAAAACCAAGAAGGAAACCCATCCAAGAAGCCCCGCCGCGCCCCCAAGGTCCCGCACGACCTGTACCAGCCGCGCGAGCTGATGGCGTGGCGCCGCGCGCAGCGCGCCGCCGTGCTCGCGCTCGCGCGGCGCGCCGCGCTCGACGCCCCCGCGGGCGCCTCGGGCTCCGGCGCGGCGCTCGCCGTGGGCGCGGCAGCCGCGGCGCTCGGCCCGCGCGCGTTCGACAACGTGGTGGCGGCCGGGCCCGAGGGCGAGCGCGAGGCGCGGGCGGCGCGCGCGGCCGAGCTGGTGTGGTCGATGGCCGAGGTGCTGCGGGCGGCCGAGGCGGCGTTCTCGTCGTCGTCGTTGCCGTTGCCGGGACAAGCCAACGACAACGGCGACGACGACGACGACGACCCCTCAACCACCCCCGCCCCCACCCGCCTGTCCGGGGCCGCGGCGGTCGCCCGGCAGACGCGCCTGCGCCTGCTGAGGCGCGCCGCGCACCTGCTGTCGCGCCGCCGCGACGCGCGCGAGCGCCTGGGCCTCGAGCTGGCGCTGGCGCTCTGGAGCGACGGCGGCGCGGCGGCGGCGGCGCTCGGAGGCCGGGGCCAGCCGGCGGCCGCCGCCGCAGCAGCCAACGCCACCCCCACCGCAGCAGCCATCGTCCCCAACGAGGGCGCCGCCCAGGCCCTGCAGATCCTCGAGCAGGCCGAGAACGACCTGCTCGCCGCGCGCGCCGCGTACGGTGGCCGCACGGCGCCGTCGCGATGGCAGGCGCTCCGCGCGTCGGTGGGCGCGGCGCTCGCGCACTCGCGGTGGGCGCGCGCGGTGGCCGCGGCGACGACGGCGGCGGCGACCACAACGACGGGGCGCCGAGGGGCTGGCGACGACGACGACGACGAGGACGATGACGAGGACGACGACGAGGACGACGACGAGGACGATGCGGAGCGCGCCGCCGCCGCCGCCGGAGCAGCAGCCGCCGCAGCAGCAACAACAATCGACCTGCGGTGGGGTGCCTTTGCGCTGCCGCTGCGGCTGCGCGGCATGGGCGGCGGGGGCCGCTCGGCGGCGGCGGCGGCGGAGGCGGCCGCGCAGCGCGAGCTTACGGCGGCGGCCGAGCGGCGGCGCGAGCGGCGGAGGGAGGCCAGGCTGCTGCGCCAGGCGCGCCAGGTGGCCTGGGACCGCGAGGCGTCTGCTGGCGCGATGACGGGCAGCGCGGCCACGGGCGGCGGCACCCTCGGCACCCTCGGCACGCGGGGGACGCGCGGCGGGGGCACCGCCGCGACCGCCAGCACCGCCGCGCGCCGGTCGACGCGCGCGGCCGCGGCGGCGGCGGCGGCCGCGGCGGCTGCGGCCGCAGCGCGGGCCGCGGCGGCCGCGCACGACGAGGACGAGTGGGCGCGCGCCATGGCGCTGCGGCCCGTCCAGGACGCGGCGCGGGCCGCCGACGCCGCGCTGCAGCGCGCGCTGGCGGTGGCCGAGGAGCAGCAGCAGCAGGCGGCAGTCGCGGCGGCGACGGCGGCGGGGGCGGGGGCGGGAACGGCACCATGTCCAGCCCCCCTCGACAACGCTAACGCCCCGCCCTCGACGACGCAACCGTCGAGCACCAACGCCACCATTCCGGTCGAGTCGTCGGGCGTGGCCGCGGCCGCGGCCATGCGCGCGCAGCTGCTGCTGGCGCAGGGGCGGGGCGGGGAGGCCGTGCGCGCGGCCGAGGCGGCGGCGCGGCGGGCCGCGCCCACGGACAGCGACGCGCACCGGCTCGTCGCGGCGCTGCTGCGCGAGGTCTACGGTGGCGGCGGCGGCCGCGGTGGCGGCGGGGCGGCGTTGGCCGACGCCTTGGGCGATGGTGGTGGTGGCGAAGAGGAGGAGCAGGAGGGAAGGGGGGGCGGCGGGGCCGCCCAGGGGGAGGAGGAGGGGGAGGAGGACGAGGAAGACGATGACGACGACGCCCCGCCCTCGTCCCGCGCGGGGCGCCAGCGCCTGCGGCACCGCCTGCGCGACGCCGCCGCCGCCACCCTCGCTTTGGACCCGTGGTGCGCGGGCGCGGCGCGCGAGCTGCGCCTCGCGTCCGCCCACTGCGCCGGGTGCTGCTCGGCGCGCGCTCGGGCAGCGCTGCGGCGGTGCGACCTGCGCCTGGCGGCGTGGCGGGAGGAGGAGGAGGACGGTGAAGACGACGGCGACGAAGACGAAGACAATGGCGACCCGCACGCGCGCGAGCTGGGCTGGGGCGGCGCGCTGGACGCGCTCGTGCACGCGGCGCAGTGGGCCGTGTGGCCGCAGCAGCAGCAGCAGCAGCAATTGCAGCCGGAACAGCAACAATCGCAACAACCGCCGCCGCCGCCGCCGGTCCCCCGCCCCCTGCGCGACCTGTTCTCCGAGCTCTCGGCGCGCCGCGCCTGGTGGCCCTCGATGCTGCCCCCGGCGGCCGGCAGCATCGGCGGCGGCAATGGCGGCCGCGCCGAGCCGTCCTCGTCGTCCCCCGCGTGGCGGCGCCGGCTCCTCGGCGAGCGCGCGGGCGTGGCGGCCGTCTGCGCCGGCAGCGGCAACCCCTTCACGTCGGCCGCCGCGAGGGCGGTCGGGCTCGAGCCCGTGGTGGAGGGGGAAGACGAGGAGGACGACGACGAGCAAGAGGAGGAGGGCGAGGAGGAGGAGGACGACGAGGACGACGACGAGGACGGGGAGGGGGAGCGCCGCCGCCGCTCCCGCCGCCCCCGCCGCCCGGCCGCGATCGACGGAGGCTTTCACACGTCCGGCGTCCCCGCCTGGGCGCAGGAGGCGGCGACTGCGCTGCTGCGTGGCGTGCGCGCGGCGCGCGAGCTGGAGCGGCACGGGTTGGTGACGGCGGCCTAAGTTGCGCGTTGTATCCATGTTATTGTCGGTGGCGCCTCGATTTCTTTTTTTTGCGGCGGGGGCGGCGGCGGCGCGAGGCGGGCGGCGGTCGCGCACCGACCAACGCACCCCCCTCCTTCTTCCCGTGGCGCCCTCCCTCAACGCCGTACTACCAGACCTCTTCGCAAGCACATCCACATGATGCCATCAACCCACCGCGCCGGCCCTTTGCCCCGCCATCATCAATAAAAAAAACACGAGAACACCCCCACAGCCTCGACAAAAAAATTGCACCGCCGCCCCCCCCCACTGAACCGAGACCGGTCTGTCGTCGACGAGATTTGAGCCCGAAACCGCCCCAACCATGGACGAGCTGGTCGCCGTGGCGGTCGACGAGATTGCCCTGGAGGGCGTGGACGGTGCGTGCGCGGTTCGTTCAGTTCCCGGGGCGGCGTGGGAGAGAGAGGAGGTCGACTGGGGGGGAGAGTGAGAGAGAGAGCCTCCCTCGCTCTCTCTCACTCGGCCACCCGTCTGTCGCGCGCCGCACGTGCCTCGGCGAGACAGAGCGCGCGCGCGCGCCAAGACGCACACTGACCGCCGCAGCAATCCCATACCTCGGTCGAGACTCCCTCGCCTCCGCAACATCATCAATCAGCATCGATGGGCCGCCGCCGCCGCTGCCCATTGCCGCTCACCCCCACCGCCGTCGCCTCCCCCCACTCACTCCCCGCTCACTCGCCCCGCAACCCCAACCAAAAAAAACACAGGCTGCCTCGTCCGCCGCCTCTGGACGCTGATCGAGCGGCGCTTCCCGCTGGGGCCCTTCCCGGCGGGCTCCACCCTGCCCCCGGCCCTCCGCGAGGCGATGTGGCGGCGCCTGGCTCGCGCGTCGTCGTCGCTGTCCTCGGCGCCATCGTCGTCTTTCCCTGCCGCCCCAGCCCCCCTGCACCTGCGCACGCCCGCCCAGCACCGCTCCGCGCGGCGCCGCGCGGCCGGCGCGGCCGTCGGCTACGAGAGCGACGGTGGGGACGACGGGGATGGTGGCCAGGAAGAGCAGCAGCAAGAGCAGCAGCAGCAGCCGCAGCAGCCCGCCAACGGAACGACAACAGCAGCAGCAGCAACACCAACGCCGCCGTCCCCACCCCTCCACCTCCTCCCGCTCCCCGAGGCCGAGCGCCAGGACCTGCGCTTCGTGGCTTCCCTGCCCGCGCGCCTCGCCGCCCTCGGCGTCTACGACGACCTCGAGGCCGCCAACAAGCTCTCCGCGCAGCAGCTCGAGGTGCTCGCGCGCGTCGGGCGCAGCCGCGCCCGCGGCGAGACGCAGGCGGCGCTCGCGGCCGCGCTGCGCATCCCCAACCGCAACTTCTTCTACGTGGCGCGGTCGCTGGAGGCGCGCCGGCTGGTCGTCAAGAGCCGCTTCGTGGCCGTCTTTGGCCCCGGGGGCGGCGGCGGCGGCGGCGGCGCGCGGCAGACCGTGACCAACGTCGTGCACCTGCGCCGCTTTGCGCCGGCCGCGCGGCTTGCGCCCGGCGCCGCCTTTCGGCACGCGAGCGGCGTCGGCAGCGGCGGTGGGGCTGCCGCCACGGCGGCAGCGGCGGCCTTTTGCGCCGTGCCGGCGAGCGCCAGCCTCGGTGCCGGTGCCGAGGGCGGCGGCGGGGCGTCCGGGCTCTCGCTGGGCGGGCAGAGCGCGGACGAGCTGCGGCGCGTGTGCGCGGTGCTCGCAGCGGCACCCGGGCGCGCGGCCGTCGAGGCCGAGCTCAAGGCGGTGCTCGGGTACCGGCGCGCGCCCGGGCACCGGGCTTGGCGGCGCTTGCGCGCGGCGCTCGAGCGCACGGGCCTGGCCAGCGTGTTTGTCGGGCGCGTGATCGTCGCCGGGGCGCCCGCTGCTGGCGGTGGTGGTGGTGCCGGCGGCGGCGGTGATGCTGCCGCTGCAGCCGAGGGCGCCGACAACGCCGCCCCTGTCGCGGCCGCGGGAGAGGAGCGCCTTGCGCAGTGCGTGCGCCTGCTGAGGCTGTACGATGAGTACGAGGCCGAGCAGCGGCGCCAGCAGCAGCAACAGCAGCAGCAGCAGCAGCAGCAGCAGCAGCAAGCGCCGTCGTCCGCCGCCGCCGCCAACGCTGACGCCGCCGACGGTGGTGCGGCCGACGACGGCGACCAGAGCTCCGGCAGCGAGGACTACGGCCTCGTCGAGCTGCACTACCACCACAACCAGCAGCAGAGGCGGCAGCAAGGGCCTGGCGCAACGAAGGCCGCCGAGGACCCGGACGGAGGAGCAGGAGGGACCGCCACGACTTCAGCTGCCGCTGCCGCTGCCGCTGCCGCTGACCCGGCCGACCCCGCCGCTGACGCCGCCGACGCCGACGACGACGCCTCGGCCCCTTCGCGCCTGTGCGCCGAGGCCTCGGCCGAGCGCCAGGCCCTCGAGCTCGTGCTCGAGGCGGCGGACGAGGGCATCACCACCACGGCCCTCGTGCGCCGCCTGGGCCTGCCCTCTAAGGCCGGGGCGCGCCTCGCCGCCGACCTCATCTCGCGCTTTGGCCTGCGGACGCAGTACCGCTCCGAGGGGCGCGCCGTGCACTGCGTGCTGCGGGCGCGGCCCGCGGCGCGCGCGGCGTGGCGGGCGCAGCGCGCGGCGGTGTACGGGCTGCCGCCCTCCGCCGGCGAGGACCAGGCGCAAGAAGGGGAGGGGGAGGAGGACAAGGAGGAGGGGCACGCGGCGGCGGCGGCGGCAGCAGCGGCGGCAGCAGCGGCAGCAGCAGCGGCGGCAGCCACGACAACAGAGGGGGCCGACGACGCCGCCGCGGCCGCGCTCGACCTGCTGCCGTCGGCGGCTGCCTCGAGCGACGAGTATGAGGAGGGAGAAGAGGACGGGCGCGGCGCGGGCATCGTCGCGCTCAGCGGCCTCGACCCGCGCCGCGCGTGGCGCGGCGGCCGCGGCGGCGTGGCTGCCGCCGTCGAGACGCGGCGACGCCTGGCGGCCGCCGAGGGGGAGGAGGATGAGGAGGAGGAGGCGGAAGAGGCGGCCGCCGGGGAGGGGGCGGACGTGGAGAACGGGGCCACCCTCACCGCCGCCGCCACCACTGCCCCTGCCCCAACAACGACGACGACGACCCACCGCAACGCCGCCCTCGTCGCCGACGACGGCCGCGGCTACACGACCGTCACCGCCGCCGCGCGCCAGCGCCTGCGCGTGCTGCTCGCGCACCTGCGCCACGAGGGCGTGCTGCTGCAGCAGGAGGTGCGGCGCCTGCTGCTGCTGGCCGAGCGCGCCTCCCCGACAAGCCCGCTGCCGCGCTCGGGCGAGGGCGGGGTCGACCGCAAGACGGTGCGGCGCCTGCTCTCGACGCTCGTCAACATGGGCGCCGCCGAGGAGCACGGCGTGCCCGACGGCGGGGCGCTGGGCGGGCAGGCCAGCATCGTCGTCCTGTTCACCCCGGGGGCCGCGGAGCGCCTGGGCGGGCCTCAGGCGCTGGCAGCGCTGGCGGCGCGGCGGCTGCGCGAGTGGCGGCGCGAGGCGCAGCGCGAGGGCGCGGCGCAGGCCAACGCGCAGCGGCTGGCGGCGGTCGAGGCGGCCTTGGGCGGGCCGGCGGGTATGGCGGCGGCAAAACGCGCTGGTGGCGGCGGTGGTGGTGGCGAGGGCGACGAGGAGGCAGCGGCGCAGAAGCAGCAGCAGCAGCAGCCATCGCAGCAGCAGCAGCAATCGCAACCGCTGCCCCCGCCGCAGCCGATGTCGCTGCCCGTCGTGCACCCACTCGCGGCCGCCGCGCTCGCCGCGGCGGGCGTGGCCGTCGGCGCCGGCGGCGCAGGGCTCGCGTCGTACCGTCGCGTGGGGGTGGTTGGGGGGGTGGTGGGGGACCACTACCGCCGGGCCCTGCCCTCCCTCCAGAGGGCGGCGGCGGCGGGGGCGGCCGCCCCGCCCCCTTCCGTGGCGCGCGCGGTGAGGGGCCGCGCGGACGACGACGCGGACGAGGCCGCGGCAGCCGCGGGCGGCGGCGGGGACCCGGAGGCGGCCCTGAGGCGCATGGGCGTCGTCACCGCCGGGGACGGCGTCGGCGGCGGCCCCGGCACCCCGCCTCCGGCCGCGTCGGGCGCCCCAGCGCCAGCGGGAGGCCCCCACCCCAACCCCCGCCCCCGCCCCCAGCCCGCGCCCGCCCGCCGCCCGCTCGTGCGCTCGGCCAACGGCCTCGCCCTGCTCGCGCGCTCGCTGCGGTCGGCCAAGCTGCTGGCCTCGGCGCCGCCGCTGCCGCGCTCGGCGCGCGGGGCCCTGGCGGCGGCCGGGGCGGGCGCGCCGCCGGTGGGGGGCGTCCTCAGCCTCAACCGCCGCCGGGGCCGCCTGAGCCTCGGGCCGCTGTCGCGCAGGGGCGGCCGCGGCCGCGGCCGCGCCAGCTCCCCCGCCGAGTCCGACTGGGAGGCCGAGCCGTCGCCCCCGGCCTCGGAGCTGGGCGACGAGGGGCAGGAGGAGGACGAGGAGGAGGACGAGGAGGACGAGGAGGACCAAGGCGGCGGCGCCTCGGGAGAGGAGGCGGCCGACGACGACGAGGCGGCGCGCCAGCGGGCGGCCGAGGCGGCGCTCGGCGACGGCGAGGAGGAGGAAGAGGGGCCGGCCGTGCTCGACGACGCCACGACCGAGGAGGACGAGGCCTTTGTGTCGGCCGCCGCCGCCAGGCGCGCCGCGACGACGACGACGGCGACGGCGCGCGGGCGCGGCGGCCGGGGCCGCGGCCGGGGCCGGGGCCGGGGGCAGGGCAGCGGGCGGGCGGCCGGCGATGGCGGCGCCAGCCGCCTGTCGCGGCGCCTGCGCGCCAACCCCTTCCGCCTGTTCCTGATGGCGCTTCCTCCCGCGGCTGCTGCTGCGCCTGCGCCTGCGGCGGCCGCGGCGGCATCGCCAGGCGCCCCCCCGGCTCCCGAGCTCCAGGAGGCAGGGCAGGAGCAGGAGCAGCAGCAGCAAGCGCCCGCTGCCGACGCCGACGCTGACGCCAACATCGCCCCTCCGCTCCCGGCGGCCCCGCCCGCGGCCCCGCCCCCGCCCGCCCCGCTCGCGGACGCCGTGCCCGTCGACATGTCCCACCAGGCGCGCGGCGAGCGCCTGCGCCGCGTCTTTGCGCTCGGCTGCCCGCTCACCGCGCGCGGCCTGCGCGCGCGCATGCTGCACGTGGCGCTGCTGCGCCTGACGGGCGCAGTGCCGTCGAGGGCGGCCGAGCGGCCGGACGACGACGACGCTGATGATCAGGATGGCGGTGACGGCCGCGCCGCCGCTGCTGCCGCCGGCAACGCTGACGCCGACGGCCGCGACCCGGTCGCCGCGCTCGTCGACCGCGAGATCTCCGGCGCGGGCGGGCCGGGCGCCATGGTGGCCGCGGCCGTGGGCGGGGGACCTATCATTGAGCTCGCCGCGCGCCTGGCGGCCGGCGGGGGCGAGGCGGCGGCGCGCCGGCTGCTGGAGCAGGCGCACGCGCCTGTCGGCGGCGTCGCAGCGGCGGTGGCGGCGGCGACGCGGCCGGCCCGGGCGCAAGGGGAATCTGAAGACGACGACGACGACGACGGCGACGGCGAGGAGGCAGCTGCCGCCGCGGCCGCGGCGGCGGCTGCCGCCGCCGACGACCCGCCTCCCCCACCCCTGGAGCTCCCGCCCGCGACCACGCCCGTCGCGCCCTTCCCGCACACGTTCTCGGTCGCCGAGGCCGCCGCCGCCCTGCCCGTCCCTTTACTGCTGCAGGTCGCGGGCACCGACGCGCCCAGCGCCGAAGAGGCGCTCGCGCTCGTGCGGCGCGGCCGGCCCGTCGGGCGCGTGCGCCCCGCGGCGCTGGCGGTGCGGCTGCTTGCCAACGCCCCCGCGTGCGCGCGCCTGGAGGCGCTCCTGCGCCTGCTCTGCGGCCTGGGCCTGGTCGAGGTGGTGTGCGAGCCGGCAGCGGCGGCTGGCGCTGCTGCGGCTGCGGCTGCGGCTGCGGCTGCTGATGCGGATGGGGCCTCTGCCGCCGCCGCCGCAGCGGGCGCCCGCAACAACGCCGCGGCCGGCGCGTTTGCGCGCTGGACCGTCACGCGCTACAGGCTCGCCGAGTCGGCGCTCCTGGAGCGGCCGGTCTTCTCCGAGGACGGGGAGGAGCAGGTGGAGGAGGAGAAGGAGGAGGAGGAGGAGGCGAAGGAGCAGGAGCAGGACGCCGGCGGCGGCGCTGCGCCCGGCCCGGCCCCTAGCGCCCCCGCCCCCGCCCTGCCCCCGCCCTTTGCGCCGCGCCCCCGGGCCCAACGCTTTGTCTTTTTCGACCGCGCGGCGTCGCTCGCCCGGGGGTGGAGGAGCAGGAGGGGGCGCGGCAGCGGCGGCGACGCCGATGGCGACGACGACGACGAGCGCGCCGCGGCCACAGCCCTGGCCGGCTACTGGGGCGCGCTCGAGGGGCAGTACGAGGGCGCCGGGGCGCGCGGCAGCGACGCGGCCGCGGCCGCCGAGGGCGCGGCCCGGCGCGCGGGGCTCGGCGCGGGCGGCGCGGCCCGCGCCGTCGCGGCCTTGCCGTCCGCCCTGGCGCGCACGTTCCCGGCCACCGCCGTCCCGGAGCTCGTGGGCGCCGCGGCCGCGCCGGCGGTGGGGGTGGTGGCGCAAGCAGCAGCGGCTGGCGGCGAGGACCACGAGGGGCAGGAGCAGCCACCGCCCGCGCCGCCGCCGCCGCCGCCGCCAGCGCCGCGCCTGGCCGTCGCCCCCATCTCCTTCCGCGCGCCCTACCCGCTCGTGCGGTCCGAGCCGTGGCTGCGGCTGCAGGTGCGCCTGGCCCACAGCTACGGCCCGCACGACGTCGCGGCCCTCACCGCCGAGCTGGCCGAGTCGCTGGCGCAGGAGGCCGAGGCCGGCAAAGGCGGTGGGCGGCGGCGGGCTGCCGCCTCCACAGCCGCCTCGTCGCCTCCTCCCCCTTCCGCCCCCCCAGTGCTCCCTTACGCGGCCGCCGTGCACGCCGTCAACATGCGGCGGCGCGCCCTCCAGGCCGAGCGCGACCAGCTGGGCCTGCCCCGAGTGCGCGTGACCGTGCCCGGCGCGCGCCGCCCGGGCAGGCACGGCGCGCACGGCGCCGCCGCCGCGCGCCACCGCCGCCAAAACAAGGCCGCGGGCGCGGCCGCCGCGCCACCCGTCGCGCGCCGCGCCCGCCCGCTCGTCGCCATGCGCCCGCCCGACGAGACGCGCGACCTCGAGGCCCGCGCGGCCGAGGAGCGCGCGCGCCAGCAGCAGGAGGAGGAGCGGGAGCGGCGGCAGAGCGAGGAGGAGGAGGCGGACGAGCAGGACGGCGGCGGGGAGGAGGAGGAGGAGGAGGAGGGGGCGCAGGCCACCGCCGCCGCCGCCGCCGCCGCCGCCGCCGGCCGCCGCCGCCGCCGCCGCCGCGCGCCGCTGCGCATGTGGACGCGTGATGAGGACCGCGCCATGCTGCGCGCGCTGCTCGAGCGCTTCGCCGAGTGCGGTCCCACGCGCCACATGCGCTGGGACATCGTCTCGCGCCGCTGCGCGCACGCGGCCGTCACGGGCGAGCGCGCCAAGAAGCGCTACACGTACCTGATGCGGCGGCACGGCGGCGGGCTCGAAGGGCAAGAGGGCGGCGGCGGGAACGGCGACGACGGCGCCGACGACGAGGACGAGGGCGAAGGCGGCGCCGGCCGGCGGGGCGTGCGCGCGCTGCAGGAGCGCGCGGTGGCCCTGAACGCGCGCGTGGCGGCGCGCTGGCCCGCGGCCCTGCGGCTGTGGGAGCTGCGCCAGCAGCGCGCGGCCGACGAGGCGGGCGGCGGACAAGCCGACGAGCAGCCGCCCCAAGCCGCCGCCGCCGCCGCCGACCTCTCGGCCGCCGCTGCCGCCGCGGGCCCGCTCTTCGCCGAGGGACCCGGCCCCGGCCGCCCGCGCCTGCTGCCCACGGACGAGGAGCGCGCCGAGCTGCGCGCCCTGCTCGCCGAGGCCGACGCCTTCGTCGACGCCCTCTGGACGTCGGGCGCCCGCGACGGCGAGCGCGGTGGCCGCCGCGGCGGCGGCCCGGGGGGGCGCCGCCGCCAGGGCCTGGGCGCGGCGCGGCGGCTCGAGCTGGCGGCGCGGCGCGCCGAGCGCGACTCGCGCGTGGCCGCGCGGCTCGAGGCGCGCCTGCGCGTGCGCGACGGGCGGCGCCTGACCGCCGCTGCGCAGCAGGCGGCGCGCCGCGACGCGCAGGCCCTTTTGCGCGCGCGGCGGCCGAGGCGCGCCGCGCCGCGAGGCGCGCGGTGGCGGCGGCGGCGGCGGCGGCGGCGGGCGGGGCGGGGCAGGATGGCGGACCCTGGTCGTCCCTGGGCCGCCGCCGCCGCCCGCGCGCCCGCGCGGACGGCATCCTCGTCTTTTCGGGCGGCCGCGGCGCGTGGGTGCGCTTCGGCGGCGTGCGCGCGCTCCGGCCCGTCCGCGAGGAGCTGCTGATGCAAGAGCAGGCGGCGGCGGCGGCGGCGGGAGCAGCGGCAGCACCGGCGGCCACCAACCCCACCACCCCCCCGCCCCCTGCCGTCGCCCGCCGCCGCATGACCCGCGCCGAGGCCGAGGCCGCGCTCGACGCCCCGGCCGTCGCGGCCGCCGCCGCGCGCGCCGTCTCGCTGCTGTACCTGTCCGAGCACGCCCCCGCGGCCGGCGAGCGCGAGCGCGCGAGGGCGGCGTTTGCGTCGTCGTTGTTGGCGGCGTCGGCGGCGGCGGCGGCAGAGGAGGACGAGGAGGAGGAGGAGCAGGGGGGCGCTCCGGCAGCGGCGGCGGCAGCTCTGCCGGCGCTCGAGGCGCTCGGCTGGGTCGCCAGACAGGACGCCCCCCTCTCCTCCGCTCCTCCTTCTTCCACCGGAGACGGCGCCCCGGCGCCGTCGCGCTGGCGGCTCTCCTCTTCTTACGCGCGCGCCCTCTCGCCGCCGGCGCTGGCCGGGACGCGCGCGTGGCTGCGCGAGGCGGCGGTGGCGCGCGGCCTGTGCGAGGCCGCGCTGCGCGCCTCGTCATCGTCGCCGCCGTCGTCGTCGTCGGTGCCGGCGGCGGCGACGACAAGCCCCGCCCTGTCCCCTCCTCCTCCTCAGCAGCAGCAGCAGCAGCAACAGCAGCAGCAGCCGAACTTCGCGGGCCTGTGGCCGCTGCCCGTCGCGCACATCGAGGCCGCGGCCGCCGCTGCGGCCGCGGCGGCGGTGCACGCGGGGGCCGGCGAGCGCGGCGAGGCGGGAGCATTGTCGTCGGCGGCAGCGGCAGCAGCGGCGGCGGCAGCGGCCGAGGCCACGGCCGAGCCGTCGGCGCTGGTGCTGCCCGCGTCGGACGTGACGGCGGCGGCCGCCGTCGCCGCGGGCCTCGCGGGCGCCGCGGCCGCGCGGCGCAACGCCGAGCGGCTGCTCCAGCAGCAACAGGAGCAGCAGCAGCAGGAGCAGCAGGAGCGCGGGGACGGGGAGGAGCCGAGCCCGCCGCCGACCTCTCCCCCCCTCGCCCGAGAGGACCCTTCGGCCTCCGCCGCCGCCGCCGCTGTTGCCGTCGAGCAGGCCGCCGCCCCGGCGACGCCGGAAGCCACGCCCCCGCCCCTTCTGGGCGCGCTGGCGGCCGAGATGGTCGTGCGCGGGGCCGCGGGCGCGCTGTCGCTGCGCCTGGGCGCCGCGCTCGTATTCGCGCCCCCTCCTCCGCCCCCCCGACCGCCCGCGGCAGGCGACGGCAGCGGCGGCGGCGGCGGCGACAATCCCGCTCCACCAGGCGGCCACCAGGACGACGGCAGCAGCGAGGACGCGGACGAGGACGGCCTCTGGGTCGACGTCCCTGGCGCCAAGCCCGGCGTCGTTGTCGTGGCCGTGGAGGCCGCAGCTGGAGGAGCCGGGGGGGCCGCAGCCCCACTGATGGCCGCCGCCGCGCCAGAGGCGCCGCCACAGCAGCAGCAGCCACAGCCGGGCGAGGAGGCAGAGGAGCAACAAGGCGGTGAGGACGACGACGACGACGCCCAGCGCCGCGGCGACCAGCAGCAGCAGCAGCAACTGCTGCGCAAGCGCGGGGCCGCGGCCGCCGCTCCCGCCGCCGCCAAGCGCCCGCGCGTCGCCGCGGCGGCCGGCCCTTATTCTGCCTCGCCGTCGCCCGCGCTGCAAGTCGCCGTCGTGGCTCCCGAGGGCCGCGCCGCCGCCGACGACCGCGCCACCCCCGCTCCCCACTCTACCGCCGTCGTCGTCAGCGACCCGGCCGCCGAGGCCGCCGCCCTGCGCGCCGTCGCCGCGGGCGGCGCCCGCGGCGCCGCCGTCGCCGACGTCTCGGCCGCCCTCGCGCTCGCGCAAGGCGGCACTGGAGGAGAATCCGCGGGGGGCGAGCTCGCCGCCGCCGCCGCTGTCACGCCGGCGGGCGCGGCGCGCGCTGCCCTGGGCGCGCTCGTGCGGTCCGGGCGCGTGCGGCGCGCGCACGGATGGCGCCTCGGCCGTCGGTACGTGGCCGTCGGGAAAGGAGGGGGGGGTGGAGGAGGAGGAGGCGGAGGGGCCGGCGACGAGGTCGCGCCTGCTGCCACCGCCGCCGCCACCACCGCCATTGCCACCGCCCCGAGCCCTTACCCCTGGCTCGACGAGCGCGGCGCCGCCAACGCCCCCCTCTGGCGCGCCCTCTCCGAGCGCTGCCTTGCGGCCGCCCTGCGCCACCCGGGACTGCCCGAGCCGCTCCTGCTGCGCGCGCTGGCCGACGTGCTGAGCCCGGCCGCCGCTCGGCGCCTCGCGCGCCTGCTCGTCGCCGGCGGCGCGCTCGAGGTGCGGCGCGCGCCCCCCGAGGCCGCGGCCCCGCGCGTGCCGTCGCTGCTTCTGCCTACGCGGCGCCGCCCTCCTCCGGCGAGCGAGGCCCGGGGCGAGCGCTGCTACTTTCCGGCGCTGGGGGCCAGCCTGACGGCGGCGGGGCGCCTGCTGCCGCCGCACTGCGCGGCGGCGGCGACTTGATTTGGTTCGTTGAGAGAGAGATGCACACGTGGAATTGTAAAGAGACAGTTGTTTGCATTTGTTCTTTTTTTTCCCTTAGAGAGAGAGAGAGGGTCACCGCCGCCAGAACAGCTCGCGCGCGGGCCGCCGCTCTCCTGCCCCCGGGAAGCCCGGCGGCGCGGGCGGCGCCGGGTAGCGCGGCGGCGGCTCGGGCGGGCCGGGAGGCCACGGCGCGGCGTCGGGCACCTCGTCGTCCAGGCCGAGGCCGAGGCCAAGGCCGGCCCCCATCAGCCGGCGCGGCGGCGGCTGCGCCGACTCCTTCCGCATCGAGAAGGTCGGCGCGACCGGCGGCGGGGGGCTGGGCGGCGGGCTGGGCGGCGGCGGGCTGGGCGGCGGCGGCGGGCGCGGCGGCGGGGGCGGGCTCGGCCCCGGCGGCGGGGGCGGCGGCGGCGGCGCAAAGATGGGCGACGCCGAGACGCACGACCCGCCGTTGGTCGAAGGGATCGTAAAGGGCGGGCAGACCTTGCAGACGGCCGTGATGCCGCCGGGCGACGCGCTCTCGTCGTCGCAGCGGTAGCACTGCGAGGGGCCCTGGAGCAGCCGGCGCAGGTGGCTCAGGCGGCGCAGGCGGCGGGGCACGTAGAGGCGGCCGTACCGGCGCTCGCGCCGCTGCTGCCGGCGCTCGCGCCGCTGCTGCTGCTGCTGCTGCTGGCGCCGGCTGCTGCCGCTGCCGCCTCCTCCTTCGTTTTTCTTCTCCCCTGCCTTTTTGGCGTCGTCGCCACCGCCGTCGCTGCTCCTGTCTGCGTCGTCGGGCGCGGAGGTCGGCAAGGAGCCCGTGCTAAAGGCGGTGTCGTCGTCCTCGGCCGCCGAGGGCGAGAGCGAGAAGGGCGGCGGCGGCTGCCCGCCCGGCGCCAGCGCGGGCGGCAGCCGGGGCGGCGGCGGGGGCATGCGCGCCGCGATGGGCGGGACGGGCGCGGCCGGCGCGTCGGCGGGGGGCATCGGCGGGGGGGTCGTCGTGCCAAAGGCGCTGCCAAAGCTGCTGCTGCTCTCGTCCAAGACGGCGGACGATGACGACGAGGACGAGGGGTCGGCCTCGCGCCCGCCGCGGCGAACGCGCGTCCGGCCGTTGTTGCCCCTGAGCGCCGCCGCTGCCTCTTCCACCGTGTTGCTCGTCGAGACGCCGTAGCCCGGGGCGCACCCGCAGAAGCGCCCGTAGGGCCGGAAAGACTCGTCGACGCACTTGCCGCAGTACTGCGTGCCGCCCATCCGCGGCGGGTTGGGTAGCTCCTGGAGCAGGCTGCGCGTCGCCGCCACGGCTGCTGCCGCGATGCCGCCGCCGCCGCTGCTGCTGTTGCTGCTGTTGCTGCCGCCGCCGCCTGCACCACCGCCGCCGCCAAACAGGCGATCGGCCCCCCGCGCCTCCAGCAGCAGCCGCGCGTCCGGGTGAAAGGCCAGCCACGCCTCGTCGTCCGTGAGGGGCTGCGCGCCGGCGCCCGCGCCGGCCTTGAGCGCCGCCGCCGCCGCCGCCACCTGCGACCAGTAGTGCGCCGCCTCGTCGCGGTGGTGAGGGTCGCCGGCGCCCGCCCCCTGCTGCTGCTGCTGCTGCTGCTGCTGTTGCTGGGCGGCGTCCTCCTCGTCCTCCTCGGCGTCGTCCTCATCGTCCTCGTGCCCGACCGGCATCGGACCCTCCTCGGGGCAGTCGTACCAGAGGCGCCCGTCGTCGCCCCAGAAGAGGCGGGCGGGGTCGGTCTCCTCGGGCGGCGCCGGCGCGTCGTCGTCCTCCTCGTCCTCGCCGTCCGCCAGGTCGCCCCCTTCCTCCTCCTCCTGATCGTCCCGGTACGCGATCGAAAAGAGCGCGCTCGGCTCTACTTCACTGGCCTTTTCCTCCTCCTCTCCTTCGCTCCAGTCCCACTCGCCCTCTTCGTTGCGGCGGCGGTCGGCCGCCACCACCCCGCCGCCCTCGGCGTCGCTGCCCCTGCTGCTGCTGGCGCCGCTGCCAGAGGCGCCATGACCCGCCGCCCCGACAAACATGGTGTCGTCGCCGTGGTGGTCGTGGTGGACGGCGTCCGGGGGCGGCGGCGGGCCCGAGGTCGCGCCCGGCGGGCGGGGGGACAGCGAGCCGAGCGCCGCGGCCGCCGCCACCCGCGCCGCCGGCAGCCCCCCTTGCTGATGCTCCTCCTCCTCGCGCAGCGTCCTCCTCCTCCTGCGCCGGCCGTGGCCCTTGGAGGGCTTGCCGGCCATGGGAAAGGCGGGCATCGTGTAGCACGAGAGGCAGTTGGGGATGTTGCATGTGCCGTTGATGAGCTGGTTGTCGGCGGCTGCTGCCGCGGTCGCCGCGAGCGAGCGACGGCGGCGCGTGTTGGCGGCGGCTGCCTGCGGTGGCGGCAGCGGCCCGAGGGGCGGCGCCGGGGCCGGCATCGGCGGGAAAGGCGACTGCCCTGCCGACGGGGCGGCTGGCTGATGTTGCTGTTGCCGCCGAGCACTGTTGTTGTTGTCGTCCTCTGCCGTCGCCGCGCTCCGAGGCGCGGGCGCGGGCGCGCCGACGCCGCCGCCGTGGCCCGCCTCCGCGTCGGCGACGCCGGCGACGACGACCACGGCCGCAAGGATAGCAGCCGCCGCCGCCAAGAGCGCTCCTCCTCTCCTCCTGCTCCTCTTTGGCCGCATGGTCATGGCTCTGGCCCTTGGTGGGACGGCCGATCGATTGAGCTTGGATAGACCTGGCGGCAAGGCGGGCCGCGCGCGCTCGCTCTCTCGCTCTCTCAAGCCATTGGTTGTTGAGAGAGAGAGAGAGGTCCGCAGTCCTTGCTTGTCTCCTCTGCTTCCGCGATCCGCGCGCCGCTGCCTCGTGCCCGTACGAGCGCGCGCGGACCCTTGGGTCCGTTATCTTCACCCGGACGGGAGACTCCGTTCACACGTCTCTTTGCTTGTCTCGAAAAGAGAGGTCGTTTGGCGATCGGGGGAGAGAAGGTGGTTGTCGAGCCTCCCCAAAAAAGCAACAAAACGAGGAGATGAGAACGAAGAGGTGTTGGGGGGAAAGGATGATAACACGTACAAACAAAGGGTGCGGTCGGTCGGTGGTGGGCGGCGTGCGGGGGGAAAGGAGAGAGCGCGCGCGCGCACGGCGGGATGTACCGCCGACGGACGCGCGCGCGCCGCCCGCTGCCGCCGCCGCCGCCGCCAATCCATCGTTCCGCCCCGCTTCAGTTGCTCAGCAAGGACTCGAGGCGCTTCTTCTTGGCCGCCTCGGGGTCCTCGGCGGCCGCCTCCTCCTGCTGCTCCAGCAGCTCGTCCGGCAGCTCCTGTGGCGAGGGTTGAAGGGCAAGGAAGGACACACACACACACACAAAGGGCGTGAGAGTGAGCGAGAGACGAGAGAGGGAGGGGGGCGGCGGCGGCGGCGGCGGGGGCGCGTTCGGCTCTCTGGCCCCGCGTCACGCCGCCCCCGCCCCTCCGCCTCCTCCCCCTCCGGCCGCGAGCTTGGCGTCGAGCTCGGCGAGGGCGCGGATGGCCTCGTCCTCGCCCTCGTCCGGCGGCGCCTGTGCGCGGGGTCGAGGGGGGGGGGGGGCGGGAAAGGGCAGCGGGGCGGGAGGGGGTGGGGGCGATGAGAG
Organism: Mychonastes homosphaera; assembly: GCA_009193075.1. NCBI lineage: Eukaryota > Viridiplantae > Chlorophyta > Chlorophyceae > Sphaeropleales > Mychonastaceae > Mychonastes > Mychonastes homosphaera. Next base: position 504,783 of record VXJC01000006.1, read on the forward strand.
AGAGACGACCGGACGCGGCGACGCATAACACGCCCCCCGCCCCCCCCCACCCCCAAAAACAAAGACCAAACAAACCAAACCACAACCAAACATCAACTCACCTCGACCACCTCCTTGACCTCCGGCACGTAGTGCATCAGCATGTTCTCGATCCCCGATTTCAGCGTCACCGCCGAAGAGGGGCACCCGCTGCACGCCCCCGCCATCTTGAGCGTCACCGTCCCTGTGGCCGCGTCCCACGACCGAAAGACAATGTCCCCCCCGTCCTCGCGCACGGCCGGCCGGATGCGCGTCTCGAGCAGCTCCTTGATCATCGCCACGACCTCGTCGTCGTCAGGATGGGCGGCCGTGTCCGCGCTGGCGGCCGCGGCGGCCTCGGCCTCGGCCGCGGGGAGGAGCGTCGGCTCCCCGGACGCGTAGTGGTCGCTGATGGCCGCAAACAGGTCTGGTTTCAGCGTCGCCCAAGACGCGCCCTCGGTTTTGGTCACCGTGATAAAGTCCGACCCGAAAAACACCCCGGCCACGCCGTCGACGGCGAAGAGGCGGCGGGCGAGCGGGCTGGCGGAGGCGGCCGCGCGCGCGGAGGAGTACTCGATGGGCCCGCCCGACTGCTCGTCGCCGAGGACGGCCTTGCCGGGCACGAACATCAGGCTCTGCGGGTTGGGCGTCGGCTGCGTCTGGATGAAGAGGGAGCGGCGGGTAGTGCGCTGGTGGTTTTGGTGCTGGTTTTGGTGGGTTTTGGTTTGGAGAGGCGGGGCCCATGTTGATGCTGCTGCCGAGGGGGGGACGCCGCCGCCGCGGGCGCCAGCGCCGATGGCCAGCGCGTGGTAGGAGGAGGAGGAGCACGGCGCGCAGGGGGGGAAGCGAGGGGCGGCGACGGCGGCGGCGCTCGTCGCAGCGAGCGGCGGCGCCCGCCTCGCGGCTGCGGCGGCGTCGCCGATCGGCGCCGCGCCCGCGCCCGATGCCGCGCGCGCGGCCCGCGCCGTGCGCAGCAGGAGGTCGAGCTGGCGGCGCATCGCGTGGTCGGGTTTGGTTGCGCCTCGGCTGATGAGTTGTGCGGTGGCGCGCGCGCGCGCGTGCGGAAGAAAGAGGGAGAGAGGGGAGGGAGAGTGAGGGTTTTGCGCACAAACGCTCGGGGGGCTGCCTTGGGGCGATGCAAGCGTGCAATGGTGGCTGGATGGATAAGGGGGGTGTGCGCGAGTTTGGGTGGTGTGTGTTTGAGTGGAAGCATCGACGTGAGCACGAGCAGAGGACAGAAGAAGTCGGCGAGGTGTCCGCGGACACGCGCGGCGGCGCCGCTCCGCGCGACACGCGCGCGCGTGTCCTTCTTGTTCGCCAGCGCGCTCCCTCTCTCCCTCTCTCCTCCAAACACCGCCTCCAATTTTCGGCGGACACACACAACCACCACCACCACTTGCGCAAGCATGTCGTCTGACGACGACCGGGGCCGCACGGACCAGACGCCGGCCGGGCGCGAGGAGGTCGTCACGCTCCTCTTAAAGTCTCCGTCTTCGTGGGGCAAGGAGCTGGCGCTGGAGCTCCCGCTGTCGGCCACGCTCGCCGACCTGCACCGTCTCATCGCGGACAAGTACGACGGGCGGCCGGACGAGTCGCGGCAGACGGTGAGTCGGTTTGTTTTCCGTCACGATGTTGGCGAGAAGAGCGGGGGAGAGCAAGGACACCTCGGCTCACTTCCCTCTCCCACCCGCAAACACAACCACACCAAAACGACACGCAGCTCATCTACGCCGGCACGGTGCTCAAGGAACGCGCGGCCACCATCCGCGACATCCTGACGCAGGTGAGGAATTAAGAGCGCCCGCGCAGCTTTGCCCGACGACGAGTGCGACCCGCCGACCCGACGACGCCGACATCCGCCGACGCCGACGACCAACGCCAAACAACCCCCCACCCCCGCCAACAACCCGAACACAAACAAAACAGTCCGCCCCGCCCGGCTCGGCGGCGCTGCACGCCGGGCCGCACAGCCTCCACCTCGTGCTGCGCGCGGCCGAGGCCGCTCCCGCCGCCGCCGCCGGCCCGTCACCCTCTGCGACAGCGGCGGCGACCAGCAGCGGAGGCGACGACCCCGCCACCGCCGCCACCCGCCCCGCCACCGCGCCCGCAGCGAGCCCCAACTTTGGCAGCCCGAGCCCCATCTCGTCGCAGGGAGGAGGAGCAGGAGCAGGAGGGTCCGGAGCGGGCAGCAGCGGCAGCCTGCTCGGGGCCGCCGCTGCTGCTCCCGCAGCAGCAGCAATAACGACGGCCGCCGCCGCCCGCCCCGCGCCTGCCGCGGCCGCGGCCGCGGCCGCCGCCCCGCCCCCTCGCCTGACCGGCAGCTCCTCGACGGGGTCGCTGTACCCGCTGCCGTCGATGCCCACGGCGGCGGCGGCGCTGTACCCGAGCGGCAGCGGCGGGGGGACGACGTCGACGGCCGCCGCAGCAGCAGCAACAGCGGCGGCCGCAGCAGCGGCGGCGGCGGCGGCGGCAGCAGCCGCGGCGGGGGCGGGAGGAGCAGGAGGAGCAGGAGCAGGAGGAGCAGGTGCGGGCACGAGCGCGGCCGCCGCGGCCGCGGCCGCCCCCGGGGGCTTGGCGCCCACCGCCGCCTCCTTCTACCACCACCAGGGCCACCCGCTTGCCATGTTTGCTGCCGGCGCGGGCCTGGTGGCCCCGGCCACCCCCGCTCCCTCTGCCGCCGCCGCCGCCGCTGGGGGTTTGGCGGCGGCGCCCCCGCAGCAGCAGCAGGCCGCCGTGCCGCCGCCACCGCCCCCGCCCCAACAAGCGGCAACGGCCGCCGCCGCCGCCGCGGCCGCGGCCGCGGCCGCCGCCCCGCACCCGCAGTCCCACCTCCTCTACTCGCCCGTCATGGCCGGCGCCTACCGGGCGGCGTACGCGGCCGCGCACGCGGCCATGGAGGGGGTCCAGCAGCAGCAGCAGCAGCAGCAGCAACGCGCGCCGCCGATGCAGTCGCTGCCGGAGCAGTGGCCGGCTGCGGCGGCCTCCTCCTCCTCCTCTGGCCCGGCGCCGCCACAGCAGAATCAGCAGCATCATCCGCACGCGTCGTCCTCGTCGGCCGACCCCGCCGCCGCCGCCGCAGGCGCCTCCCCGCCGCCTCCGCTGCCGCCGCCGGCGACGCTCGCCAGCAGCGTCGCGGCGGCCGCCGCGGCCGCGGCCGTCGCGGCCACCGTCGCGGCCGCGCAGCAGGAGCACGCGCTGCACCAGCAGTACGCGGGCCTGCTGCTGGCGGCCCAGTACCACCGGCAGCAGGCACAGCGGCACGCGGCGGCCGCGGCGGCCGCGGCGGCCGTGGCCGCGGGCGCGGCGGGGGCCCGTGGTGGCGGCGGCCGACGCGGCGACGGCGGCGGCTTCTTCTTCTCAGCAGCACCACCACCAGCCGCCTGCCGCCGCCGCCCTTCCGCACGGCCCCGCCGCCGAGGTCCTGCGATGGGTGCAGGGCCAGGCCGAGGCGGCCGGGCTGCGGCATAGGTTTAGGGTCGCGGCGGGCGGGGGCGCGGGCGAGGCTGCCGCTGCCGCTGCTGCTGCCGCTGCGCCGCCGCCGGCCCCCGCTGCCGGCGCCCCGGCCGCCGCCGCCCCCCCGGCCCCGCCCCCGGCCCCGCGCGCCCCGCCCCGCGTCATCCGCGTGCGCCTCTCCTTCCGCGCCATGCTCCAGGCCGCCGTATTCGCCATGGTCCTCTACCAGCACTGCACCTGGCAGAGGCTGCTGCTGCTGTCGTCGGGCGCCGCGCTGCTGTGGGCGGCGGCGGCGTGGCAGCCGCTGCGGGCGCGGCTGGCCGCGGCGGCGCGGCCGGTCGGGGCGGCGGCCGCTCCCGCTCCCGCTCCCGCTCCCGCTCCCGCTCCCGCTGCCGCTGCTCCCGCGCCTGGCCCGGCGGTTCCCGGGGCGGCGGCCCCTGTTGCGCCCGCCGCCGCGCCGGCCGGGGCGGCCGCGGCGCCCCGCCCGGCCGCTCTCGCCGCAGCGCCCGCCGATGCCGCCGTTGCCGCCGCCGGCGGGCCCCGCGGCGCCCTCCTGGCCGAGGCCGTGGCCATCGCGGTCGGGTTTGTCGCGTCCCTGCTGCCCGGCTTCGCGGTCGACCCGGACGACGCGGCCGCGTTCGCGGCCGCGCAGCGGGCGCCTGACGCCGCGGCGGGGCCGGCGGCGGCGTTTTGAGTTGTCGGCATTCGCCTCGACCCCCGTTTGTAAGCGAAGGAAAAGCATGTGCCGGCTCGGCTGCGAGGGGTGGGTTGGTGGCGGCGGCGGCGGCGGCGGCGGCGAGAGGCCCCCCCCCCCCCCCCCTCCTCCTCTTCACCCCCCGACCCTCCCCCATCGTCGCCCGTCCCTCTTCCCCTTCCGTCTTTCGTTCGTTTACGTAGGAGCAACCAAAAACTTCACCATGGGGTGCGTCTCTTCTTCTTGCCTAGCTTCCAAGACAGCGTTCGCCGCCGATCGAGCGGGCGCGCGCGGCGAAAAAAACTGTGGAGCGGAGGCTGTGCTCTGCGGCGCCCCCCCCTTCTCTCTCCCGACGCGCGCCCGCTCCTCGTCCGAGGCCGATGCCGGCCCTCCGACGGGCTACTGGGCGCGCGGCGGATGATCTCGGCTTGTTCGGCGCGTCCGGGCCTCGCTGGGGCTCGCGGGGCGCGCGCGGGCGGGACAAAGGAGGAGGAGGAGGGCTCGAACAACAGCCCCCCCCCTTCCCTCTCTCTCCCTCTCTCCGCGCCTCTCGCAAGCCACGGCCACCTGGCCTCGCGCCTCCGCCCCAGTCGGACGAGGCGCGCGTCGACCGGATCAGTGGCGCGGCGCGCCGCGCCCGTCACGGCCTGCTCTCGCCGCGGACCCCCCCCCTCTCTTTGGGGAGCGGCGGCGGCGGCGGCTCCCGCGCGCGTTTTTTCGCCCCTCGCCCGCCCTCTTCGGCTCGTCGACGCCGACCTCCCAAGCACTCACCCCAAAAAAAACCCTCCCCTCTCCCCCACCAACAAAAAACCACAGCAAGACGCGCGGTCTCGGAGCCGGGCGCAAGCTCAAGACGCACCGCCGCAACCAGCGCTGGGCCGACAAGGACTACAACAAGGCCAACCTCGGCAGCGAGTGGCGCAAGCCCTTTGCGGGCGCGTCGCACGCCAAGGGCATCGTGCTCGAGAAGATCGGCATCGAGGCCAAGCAGCCCAACAGCGCCATCCGCAAGTGCGCGCGCGTGCAGCTCATCAAGAACGGCAAGAAGATCGCCGCCTTCGTCCCCATGGACGGCTGCCTCAACTTCATCGAGGAGAACGACGAGGTGCTCATCGCCGGGTTCGGGCGCCGCGGCCACGCCGTCGGCGACATCCCCGGCGTGCGCTTCAAGGTCGTCAAGGTGGCCGGCGTGGCGCTGATCGCGCTGTTCAAGGGCAAGAAGGAGAAGCCGCGCTCGTAAGAGGCGGCTTTGAGTTTTTGAGTGTATGAGAGGGCGCGCGCACAAAAAGAGCGCACGGATTTGTTAAGACAATCGACCCCCCCCACACCGAAAGAGACTCGCGCCGGGGAAAAAACGAGGGGCTGCAGCGAGGGGGCTCGTCGCCGTCGCCCCTCGCCGCCGCCCGCCCGCCGCCGCTCGCTCGCTCGCCGCTCCCTCTCAAGAGGGGCTCGCCCGCGCCTGTCCCCTGCCTCTCCCTCTCTCTCTACTCCAACTCCAGGTCAGTCAGAAGGCGCTTTCGCCCCCCCTCCCCACGCCCTCCGTCTGTGAAGAGGCCACCAAGCAGCGCGAGAGAGAAAACCAGACAGAGCCTCTCTCCTCTGGAGAGCAACACCCTTTCAAGGCACGCCCCCGTCCCTCGATCGGCGCCGCCTGCGGCCGCCGCGACCGTCCAATGACGCGCGATGGACCGCGAGCTTGCTCTCGGGCCGCTTGGCAGAGAGACTCCGGGGCCGCTGGCTGAGAGAGAGAGACAAAGCCGAGGCGGCAGAGAGGAGGAGGAGGAGGGAGCAGCAGCACCGCGCCGTCCGCTCTCGCTCTGTCTCTCTTTTCTCTCGCGGCGCCCTCTTGCCCCCGCGGCCCGCACAATGTGGCCGAGGGCCGCGCGTCGCGCCCCAGATCGGCGCGCGACTCGGGCGAAGAGATCGATCGATCGATCGATAGCCTCGGCCGTCGGCGTTCTCTCGCCCTCTGCTTTTTTTCGCCCTCGCGAGGCTACAGGGGGCTTTGCCCCCGCCTCGCGCTGCTTTTGGTCACGCGCGCCTTCCCCTCTTCCTCCCCACCTCGACACGCCACGGTGGTACTGACGCTCCCCACGCCACTCCCCTCCCAACAAACAACCACCCACCACCACAGAAGAGACCCCCCAAAAGACAGCAGGATGGTCCTGAAGACGACCGTCTGCCGCTTCAGCGGCCTGCGCATCTGGCCCGGCCGCGGCGTGCTGTTCATCCGCACCGACAACCAGCAGTACCTCTTCCTCAACAAGAAGTGCCGCTCGCTGTACAACAACCGCCTGCGCCCGGCCAAGCTCGCGTGGACGACCACCTACCGTAAGCAGCACAAGAAGGACCAGGTCACCGAGGCCGCGCGCAAGAAGCGCCGCAACCTGGGGCGCGGCAACACGCGCGCCATTGTCGGCGTGTCGCTCGAGGTGCTGCAGAAGCGGCGCCAGGAGAAGCCCGAGGTGCGCCAGGCGTCGCGCGAGGCGGCCATCCGCGAGATCAAGGAGCGCGCCAAGAAGGCCAAGGCGGCCAAGCTGGCGACGGCGGCCGCCAACAAGGCGCCCAAGGGCGGCAACGCGCCGGCGCCCAAGGCCGTCGGCCGCGGGAAGCGCTAAGCAAAAAGGAAGAGTAAAAAAGCAACCCGCGCGGGAAGCAGCAAGTTGAGAGCAGCGGAGAGCAGGGGCGCGCGCGCGCCCCCTCTCTCTCTCTCTCTTGACTTGGGGCCCCCGCGCGCGCGCATTTGTGTAAAGGTGGTGGTTTTGGTTTTTCTCGACGCTCGTCTTTTCAAGCCGCCGCCGCCGCAAGCGACGCATGCGCTCTGTCTCTCTCTCGCTCGAGACCCCGACGCGCGCGCCCGCAAGAGTCTACAGGTCATGTTACAGGGTGCGCCGGAGGAGCGGTGCGCGCAGTTCTAGAGTTGCAGAGGCCGGGAGGTTGGTTGGGCGGAATGAGCCCCCAAAATGCCGCGGCGCTCTCGCTCGCCTCTTTGCGCGGGGGTTGTAGCGGGGCGCGTTTTTGGTGTCGCGCGCTCTCTCTCTCTCTCTCAAATCAAAGGGGTGGGGCGCGGATGGGAGGACAAAAATACCGGGGCCTGCGCATGCGGGGTCAAGGACAAAATGAAATCTCAAGGTGGTGGAAGGGGGGCGGACGGGCGGGAAGAGAGAGAGATGTGAAGCGAGAAGGGGCGGTGGAGCGGGGGCGGGGGCGGAGCGGCGGGCGGGGCGGAAACAAAAAGAGCCTGCGTCAAACCTGCAGCCGCGGCTCTTTGCCGCTGCGGGCGCGCGCGGGGGGGATCGCCACCGCCCCGGGAGACGAGGGCAACCCCCCCATGACGGCCGTCAGGCCGCTGCTCCCGCCCCCGGACGACAGCGGCAGCGCGCGCTTGCCGATCGGCGCGGCCGCCGCCTTCGCCGCCGCCGTCGTCGGCAACGTCGTCGTCGTCGCCGTCGTCACCGGCGGTGGTGGCGCGCACGAGCCCAGCGCCAGCGCCGCGTCCCGGCTCTCCTGGATCGCGCGCAGCAGCATGGCGTAGTGCTGCTGCTCGGGCGCGGGCAGGATGGACGGCGCCCCTGCGGCGGGCGCCGGGGCGGCCGGGCGGCCGTGCGCGGCGTGGCTGCCGCAGCCGCCGGCGCTGCCATAGCCGCTCCCCGCCCCGGCGAGCGCCAGGGACGACGACATCGCGCCGCTCCCGGCCGTGAGGCCGCTGCTGCCGCCGCCGCGCAGGGTGGGCGCGAGGGCGCAGGCAGAGGCGGAGGCGGCGACCACGGCGGCAGAGCTCGCGGGGGCAAAGAGCGCCGGCGCCGACGCGGGCACAAACGCAAAGAGCGACGACGGCGGCACCAGCGCTGCGCTGCCGCCCCGCGCCGCGCGCTCGGCCGCCGCCTCCTCGCCGCCGCAGGCCCCGGACGTGGCGAGCAGCTCGAGGATCTGCTGCGCCAGCCGCTGCTGCTGCAGCAGGTCGGCGCTCGCCGCCCCGAGCCGCGAGGGCGTGGGCCAAGAGGGGCTGGAGGCAGCGGCATTGGCGGCGTTGGCGGCGGCGGGGCCGCTCGGCGTCGCCGTCGGCGTCGCCATCGGCGTCGGCTGCTGCTGCTGCTGCTGCATCATCCCGGCCCCCAGGGCGGCCGGAGACGACGCGCGCAGGGCCGCGAGGCCGGCCACGGCCGCGGCCATGCGCGGGGAGAACCCGGCGGCGTCCGCGGCGGCGGCGGCGCTCTCGGCCGCGGCGGCCGAGGCGGCGGACGAAAAGGCGGCCCGGCGGCTCGGCGACGACGACGACAGGGGCGACGGGCCCCTGTCGGCGGCGGTCGCCGTCGCGAGCGGGTGGTGGCAGCTCGCCGCGACGCCCGCGCTGCTGCACGTCGCGAGCGGGGTGCGCGACGTGATGAGGGGCCGGAGGGGGTGGCGGAGGGACAGGAACAGGTCGTCGTTGGCGTTGGCGGCGGCGGCTGCGTGGGCGGGGGCGTGGGCGGGGGGGGCGAGAGCAGGGGCCGGTGCGGCGCGGGCCCGCCGCACGGGCCAGCGGAGGCTGCCGTCGTCCTCGTCCTCCTGCTCTTCCTCCTCCTCGTCTTCCTCGCCCCGCTCCTCCTCGTCCTCGTCCTCCTCGTCCTCCTCCTCGTCCTCCTCGTCGTCGGCCGGCCCCGCGCCCGCGCCCACCGTCGCCCCAGTCGCCAGCGCGAGCGCCTCGCCCGCCGCCGCCAGCGCCACCGCCGTGCTCACGCCCTCGGCCAGGGCGCGCACGTACCGCCACAGCGGGCTGCGCGGCCGCTGGCTGGTGCACCGCCTGGTGGTGTTGAAGCGGTTCTTCACGCAGTTGTCACTCCTCCCGGGAAGCTCGCGCGCGATGGCCGCCCACCGGTTGCCGTGCTCGGCGTGCAGCCGCGCCAGCCGAGCCTCCTCGCGCGGCGACCACGCCGCGCGCTTGAGGCCCGGGGCCATCTGGCTCACCCAGCGCTCGCGGCACTGCTTACCCGTGCGGCCGGGGAGCTGCGCGGCGATGGCGCTCCACGAGCGGTGCGTGCCGTGGAGGGCGACGAGCTCGGCCAGGCGCGCGTACTCGTGCGGCAGCCAGCGGCGCGACGCCGACGCGGCCGAGGCCGACGCCGACGCCGAGGGCTGCGGCGGCGGCACGGCGAAGGACGACGACGGCTGCTGCTGCTGTGGGTTGTTTGCTGCTGCTGCGCCGCCAGCGCCGCCGCCGCCGCCGCCGGGGGTGGGGCTGCGGGAGCCCCTCGACGGGGGCGGCGGCGCTAGCAGCGGCGGGAAGGAGGACGGGTCGGCCATAGGGGTGTTTTTTTTGGAAGGTGGGAGCGGTTTTTCCCGGCGGCAGCAACGGGTCCAGCAGCCCCTCTGGCCTCTCTCCTTGCTGCTGCCTCCCTCTCGCGCGGGGCTCGCGGCGCTCCGCCCCGCGCGAGCTCCGGGAGGATGAAAGGCCGCTGATGCCCTCCGCGCGCGCGGATACGCGGGGGGCGGCCGGGGGCAGGGCGCGCGGGCGAAGGTCGGCCTCTCGGCGGGGCAGTTGCGGGGTCGAGGAACGGGGGGTGAGGAGGGGCGAGAGCGCCTCTACCTCGATATCTCGCCGTTGGACGGATGGGGGGGGGGAGTGGCGCGCGCGCGCTCGGAATTGTTAGGGTGGCTGCGCTGGTGTGGGAGCGTTCTGACTAAATGGGTCGCAAGTGCGCTTTGGCCATGAGAAGGCTGGCGGGGGGCACGGAGAAAAACGGGCAGAAGGCGGCCACCGAGCGCCGGGCCCGCGCTCGCCCTCTCTCAGCCCCCCCCCCCCCCCAGTCCACACACGCAGGTGGGTTTCGTTTTTTCGTGTGTCTTTTCATTCAGGGGGAAAACACTAGGGACGACGCGCGATCCAAAGCGGGGGGAAGAATGGCGGGCCTGTGACTTCTAACTACTTAACGCTGCTGCTGCTGCTTCAAAATGAAAAAAAACGCCGCTGCCGCAAAAAGACGGCCCGCGCGCGACGCATCCTCGTTTCCTCCTCTCTTTCCTTCTTCCTCCATCTTAACCCACCAGCGCCGGCTGCTGCTGCTTGCCGCCCGCCTCCTGCTGCGCCTGCGCCGGCGCCAGCCTCCCCCCCGCCAGGTCCTCGCAGATGGCCTCGGCCGCCAGCTTGCCGCTCAGGATGGCCCCCTCCATCGACGCGAGGTACTTTTGCTTGGTGTAGTCGCCCGCCAGGTAGAACCGCTCGTAGGGGGACCTCTGCAGGGGCCTGAAGTCCTCGCGCCCGGCGATCGCGCGGTACACCGACCGCGGGGTCTTGACCACCTTTGTCTTGCGCAGCTTGGCGTACCCGCTCGCGCTCGCGTCGGCGCGGATCTCGTTGGGGAACAGGCGCTCCAGCTCGGTCATGGTCGCGTGCACGATCTCCTCGTCGCTCTTCCCGACCCACTCGTCGGCGGGGGCAAAGACGAGCTCAAGCATCGACTTCTCCGTGTCGTAGTACTCCTTGCACGTGGTGCTCATGTCGGCGTACACGCTCAGGAGCGGGGAGCGCGAGAACAAGAGGTGGTCGACGGTCGTGAGCTTGCGGTCAAACCAAAGGTGGACGTTGATGACGGGCACGCCCTCGAGCCCCTCGAGCTGCGTGAAGTAGCGGTCCTGCTTCCACGGCTCGGGCACGAGGAGCTTCATGATGTCCACGGGCACGGCGCTCACGTAGGCGTCGGCCTGGACCGTCTCCCCGCCGACCAAGGTGACGCTCTCCATGCCGCGGCCGTCGGCGCGGGGGTTCCAGCTCTTGACGCGCGCGTTGAGGCGCACCTCCCCGCCGCGCGACGTGAAGTGCTCGACCATGGGCCCGCACAGGCGCTCGGGCGGGGCGCCATCGAGGAAGGCCATCTTGCACCCGTGCGTCTCCTGCAGGAAGCGGTTGAGGGCGGTCAGCACGACCGTCATGCTGAGCTCGTTGGGACCGATGAATGCGAGCGCCTTGGCCATGGCGATGAAGACCTCGTCGTTGACGCGGTCGGGCACGCCCTGCTTCTTCATCCACTCGGTCACCGTGAGCTTGTCCTGCGCCTCGACGTAGGGTTGGCCGAGCACGATGGCCGGGAGCAAGCCGAGGGCAAATTGGATCTTCTCGGGCCACGTCAGCATCTGGTTGTTGCGCAGGATGGCGACGATGCCGTTCCAGGGGGCGGGGAGCCACTGCGGGAAGTCGAAGCGCGAGAACTCCCCGGGCGCGTCGGGACGGGCGAAGATCATCGAGTGGGACTTCCACTGGAGGCGGTCCTCGATGCCGAGCTCCTTGAAGAGGTTCATCATGTTGGGGTAGGCGCCGAAGAAGATGTGCAGGCCCGTCTCGTACCAGTCGCCGTCCTCGTCCTTCCACGCGGCGACCTGTTTGTTGAAGGGTTTTTGCGTGGTTTGTGTTTGTTTGATGGGGGTTTGTTTGTGTGTGTGTGTTTGAAGCCTCGGTTAGCTTGAGTGGCGGGGGTGGGGGGGTGGGGTGGTAGTGGGTGGGCGGGGTGGGCGACCCCCCAAACCACGGCCGAGAAGGAGAAGAGGGAGCGCCGTCGCCCGCGCTCTCGCTCTCGCTCTCGCGGGCGGGGGGGCCCAAGAGCGAGAGAGGACCCGCGCCCGCCAAAACAAAAGGCCCCCCCCCCCCCAAACACTGAAAGAAAGCAAAGGACCAACGCAAAGGACCAACGCACCTTGCCGCCCAGCACGTCGCGCCCCTCGAGCACGATCGGGATGTGCCCGGCGTCCGACAGGTACTTGGCCGTCGACAGGCCCGCGAGGCCCGCGCCCGCGACGACGACGCGCAGCGGCTTCTCCGGGCGGGGCAGCGCGCGGAACTTGGCGCTGAGGGCCTGGTACTGCTGGAAGGTGTCGGCGCTCTCGAAGGCGGGTTTTGGGAAGTCGCCGGCGCGCACGGATACGGCGCGCGCGCGCGAGGGCACGCGCGCGGCGACGCGCACGACCACGCGCTTGGTCGGAGTGGTGGAGGTGGTGGAGGCGAGGGCCGGAGAGGCGACGAGTGGCCGGCGCGCCGCGGCCGCGGGCTGCGCGGCGCGGGCGCCATTGCCGCGCGCGGCGCGCGAGGACATGGAGGTGCTCATCCCGAAAGGGGCGCCGACGGAATACGGATTGGGCGGGCGCCGGAAGGGGGCACCACGCACGGATCGAGTTTTGTCTGGTGGGGAGAGGACGAGGCCCCCCTTTTGCGGCTTTTGCGCGCGCGCGGTCGCGGTATCCTTGGTGGGGAGGGCTCGGCGGATGCAGAGCTCGGGCGGTCGGATGAGAAAGGCGTGTGCGAGTAGCTTGCGATTGGCGGTGGAGAGGGTGGGGGCGCTGGGCTTTGTGTTGTGGGGAGAGAGGGGCGACTGCTGCTGGTGGAGGGGAGAGAGAGAGAGCCAGAGCAGGGCTCTCCCTCCTCCCTCTTGATGTTTGGGCGGCTCTCACGCACTCTCGCTCACGCGCACACACCCACACCCGACAGGAGAGAGCGATCTCGCGACTCGCGCATCCAGTAGGCCACAGTAGACACGTCCTGCACAGAAAAACAGCAACATCACCACCGAAGAACCGAACACGCGCACACGCGCATCGAGTTGCCCCCCCTCCTCCTGCCACCCTCCTCCCTTTGCACGCGCGCACGCGGGCCCTCGCGGCAACGACACACCGGCGCTGCACGCACGCACATGCCCGCGGCCCTCCGCGCGATCCTGACCAAGTCCTGCAGCGCCGCCACCCCCCTTTGGCTCGCGCGCGGCAGCGCCAGTGCCGCCTCGGCCGCCGCCGTTTGGCGTGCCGCCGCCGCCGCCGCGTCTGCGTCGTCGCACCCGCCCCTCCTCCTCATCCACGGCGCAGTCCGCACTCCTCCTAGAGGCCCCCGCTTCTCCCACCCCGGACAGCAACACCAACCACAAACCCAACAACCGTCGAGGAACATGGCGTCGGCCGACGTGATGGCCGACGCCGCGGCGGCCGCCGCGCAGGCGCAGGGCGGTGGCGGCGGCGGCGTCGCCGTCGCAGGCGGAGCGGGCGGCGGCGGCGGCGGTGCGATGGCGGAGCGCGCGCACCAGGCGGACCAGCGGCACCACCTGCTGGTCGACGAGCAGGCGGCGGCCGCGGCCGTGGCGAGCGCCCTGACGCTGGACGCTGCGGCCGCGGCGGCGGCCGCGGCCGTGTGCACGACGGCGGCGGCGTTCAGGCAGCAGCAGCAGCAGTGGCAGCAGCGCGAGCGCGAAGCGGCGGCAGCCAAGGCGGCGGCCGCTACCGCCGCTCACCAGCAGCACCAGCACCAGCAGCACCAGCACCAGTGCAGCTGCGCCTCTGGGCGCGGGGCCGAGGGGTCGGCGGTGGCAGTCGCGGCAACGGCCGGCGCCGCCAAAGCAGCAGCAGAAGCAGCAGCAGGAGCAGGAGGAGGCGCCGCCGCCGCCGCCGCAACCGCCGCCACCGCAACCGCCGCCGCCGCGCTCCCGCGGCCGCCGCCGCCGCGCGCGCGCCTGCCCGCCCAGGACATCCCCGTCCCCTGCACCGACTGGACCGAGCACGACGTGGGCTACATGCGCGAGGCCCTCGTCCAGGCGCGCATCGCCCTGCGCCGCCGCGAGGTGCCCGTCGGCGCCGTCATCGTGCGCCGCCGCCGACGCATCGCTGCCGCCGACGGCGCCGCTGCCACGATCGACGACAGCGACCCGGGCGTCGTCGTCGGCCGCGGCTTCAACCTCACCAACGCCACGCGCAACGCCACGCGCCACGCCGAGTTCCAGGCCGTCGACGAGGTCCTCCTCGCCTCCGGGGGGTGCCCCGAGCGCGCCGACTTTGCCTCGTGCACGCTCTACGTCACGTGCGAGCCGTGCATCATGTGCGCGGGCGCGCTGGCGCTCGTGGGGGTCGGGCGCGTCGTCTTTGGCTGCGCCAACGACAAGTTTGGCGGGTGCGGCTCGATCCTCTCGGTGCACCGCGACGGGTGCGGCGCGTGCGGGTCGGACGGGTACCGCGGGCCCGGAGGAGCAGCAGCAGGAGGAGAAGGAGGAGGCGGCGGCAGCGGCAGTGGCGGGAGGAAGATGGAGATGGAGAAAGAGGAGGACGAGGCGGCCGCTGCCGCTGCTGTGCCGATGATGCTGGGCGTGCCCGGGCGCGGGTTTGAGCGGCGCAGCGGCCTGCTGGCGGACGAGGCGATCCGCCTGCTGCAGGCCTTTTACACGGCGGGCAACCCGAACGCGCCCAGGCCGCATCGCATGCTCAAGACGCTGATGGAGCCGGAGATGGAGTAATACGATGATGATCTGTGTCCTGACACGCGATCTGTAAGGAAACGTTGCTTTCGTCGTCGTTTGTGGGGGGCGGGGCGTCGCTCGGCGCCCGCGACAGAGAGAGACAAGACAGGGGATCGTTTCACAGAGGATGGATGGTCTTTCTCAAACGGGCCCTACACATACATGTATGCCGCGCGCGTCTGACAGTGTGTCTGCCTCTCCCAACCTATCAGAGGAACAGCAGCAGGGGCGGGGCGGGGCGTTTTTGCTTTGTGTTTTTGGCCGCGCGCGCGCGCGCGCGCCCCAGCGCCGCTCGCTCGGTTTGGTTTTTAGTTCGTTCGTTCGTTCGTCTTTTCCTTCCCCCCGCTTCTTCTTCACGCCACAAACTTGCGCGCCGTCACGTCGTAGCGCGGCAGGTCGCGCAGCGCCCCCGTCGCCACCACCGTCGGCGCCGAGGACGACAGCGCCGCCTGCGCCATCCGCGCCACGTCGGCCGCGGTCACCGACGCAACCGCCGCCGCGTAGTCGGCCGCGCCGTATTTTCCGCGCGCCAGCAGCTGCATCCCGGCGTCCTGCACGGCGCCCGGCTTGGCGGACACGGCCGAGGCGTACCCGCCGAGCGCCAGCTGCCTCGCGGCCGCGAGGGCCCCCTCGGCGATGGGCTTGGTCGCGAGCGCGTCAAACTGCGACGAGAGCGCGTCGAGCGCGGCCGTGGCGCCCCCCGGCGAGCACCCCGCGACCATGCCAATGAGGCCCGTGCTGCGGTACAGGTGCGCGATGGGGGCGTAGCCCGCGGCGAGGGCCGCGGGCGACGCGTCGGCCTTGCGCGAGAAGGGCACCGACTCGCGCACGGGCGCGTTGAGTAAGGCCTTGGCCACGGCGGCCACGGCCACGGCTTTGGGGTCGGCGAGCCCGCCTTTCGCCTCGAAGGCCAGCCCGACCGCGGGCGGCACGCCGGGGGCCAGCGCCGTCAGGAACCCGCCCACGTACTTGCTGCTGCTCGAGGCCGCCGCCGGGGGCGCCGCCGCCGCCTTGCCCGCGCCGCTGGCCGCGTCCGCGAGCATGGGCCCCGCGAACGCGCGGAGCTGCTCGGGCGAGATCCCGGTGGCCGCGATGACGAGGTTTTGCGGGTTTTTCAGGTGGCGCGCGGCAAACGCCCTGAGCTCGTCGCCCTCGGTGTAGTCGAGCGCCTCGCCGTCCGGCATGAGCGGGGATCCCAAACCACCTGTAAAGGCGGCGCGGTGGAGGAGCTCCACGGCCAGCATCCCGGGCGAGGAGGCGGCGGCGGCGCTGTCCTCGGCGACGGCCTCTTTGACGTCGCGCAGCTCCCAGTCGCTCAGGCGCGCGTTGAGCACGCAGTCGAGCAAGAGCTCGGTCGCCTCGGCGGCGTGCAATTTCGTGGCCTCGACGCAAAAGGCCATGTGCTCGCGCCCCGAGACGGCCGTGGCCACCGCGCCGTACTTCTCGAGCTCGCGGGACACGCGGAAGGTCGAGCGGTGGTCGGTCGAGCGGAAGGCCATGGCCTCGAGCAGCTTGGCGGCCCCCGGGGCGTCGAGCGCGGCCTCGTCGGCCGAGCCCGCGCCGACAAAGACGGCGACGCAGGCGTTGGGGCCGGGCGCGTCGGTGGCGACGGCGCGGGCGCCGCCCTCGAGGCCCGTGACGACGGTCATCTGGGGCTTGGGCTGGGCCGAGGGCTTGACGGCGGAGACGCCGGGGAGCGGCTCGGACAAGGGGGTGTTGATGCGGCCGCGGATGCTGGCGGCGGCGGCCGAGGCGACGGCGGGCGCGAGCGCGGGCTGGGCGGCGGCGGACGCCGCGGCGCTCGTCGCGAGGGCGCGCGCCTGCTGCTGGAGCAGCAGCGGCCGCAGCAGCTGCTGCAGGGCCGCCGGGCTGCGGGACATGGTGGTGGTGGTGGCGCTGGTGGTGGTGTGTTGCTCTGTTGGTTGGGTGTGCGGGGCGGGGGGGGGGGCGGAGGAGCGAGAGGGTTTTGGGTGAGTTGAGGGTTGGGCGAAGGGGCAAACGTTTGGTCGTCTCTCTCCCTCGAGAGCGATCAACGCTCGGCCGTGGTCGTGACACCGGGTGGGGCAGCTCCTCCTCGTCGCGCCAGGGCCGGCAGGGAGAGGAGAGGGCGCGGGAGACAAAGAGAGAGAGAGAGAGGGCGAGGCGGGGAGAAGCCCTCTCTCTCTCGCTCTCTTGCCGTTCGATCGCAACCGAGACCCACCTCTTTCTGCGTGTCTCTTCGAGGGAGGGAGGGGGAAGGCCACAGCACGGCGGTGCGGAATGGGGCGCAGACGCCTTGGGGGTCTGCGTTTGTTGTGTGTGTGAGAGAGAGAGGTGGCACTGTGAGAGCACGAGAGTAGAGAGATCGGCGCAAGACCGACGCAAGAGCGCCCCCCGACGCCGACGCCGACGCCGACGCCGACGCCGACGGACCGTCGCGGGGGTAGGCGCTCCGTCGCTGCGCGGACATTAAGGGAGCGCGCTCTCAGAGACAGCCTGACGGCGCCACACACACGCAGGCACCAATCACCCCGTCGTCAGCATCATCATCCGCTCGCGATTCTTTGGTTCTCAAGAAAAGAGCTCGAACGCCAGAGCAAAACCGGTCGTGGGGCTCCACCTGGGGGAGCGATGCACCCGCCACTGCAGCGGCTGCTACTGCGCGCCCTGGCGCGCGCCGGCGGCGCCGCGGGCGGCGGTACTACGCCGATCCCCGTCGTGGCGGCTGCAGCGGGTGCCCATGGGCTGGCGATCGGACCCGCACGGGCGACGGGATGGCGGGAGCAGCAGAAGCAGCAGCCCTCCTCGTTGCTGCTCCCCCTCTTGTCGTCGCGCGGCTTTGCTTCGCGCGGCCCGAGCTTCTTGGACCAGCAGGCGCGCCGCGCCATGAAGCAGAAGCGCCAGGTCAAGCAGCGGCAGCGGCTGCTGCGTGAGTGGTTTTGCCGGGGGACGGATCGCTTCATCGACGATCGACGAGCGGCGAGCGGCGTCTTTGGCGGCGGCGGCGGCGTCTTCGAGGAGGCATCCTTTCCTGTGCGCGAACGCCACGCAGAGAGAGGCCTAATCACACCACCCCTCTGAGCGACAACGCACAACAACACACAACCCCACAAACTAACCAACAGGCGACATGAAGGGAGGGTCGACGGTCGTCGCGGTCGGCAGCACCGGCGACGTGGCGGCGGTGGCGGCGGCCGCGCGCAGGCGGGCAGCGGCAGCAGCGGCAGCAGCAGCAGCCGCCGCAGAAGCAGCAGCAGCAGCTTCGGCGCCGTCGGCAGCAGCAGGACCAGCGGATTCGCCCACGCAAGGCGCAACAGCCACAGCAGCAGCAGCCCCGCCGCCGCCGCCGCCGCCGCCGCCGCCCCCGCCCCTTTCGTCGCGCGCCGACGACGGCGGCCCCGAGGACGACGACGGCGCGGGCGACCCGGCCACCCCGATCGAGATGCAGCGCGAGCAGACGTCGTGGCTGCCCGGGTGGATGCGCAACATCATGCCCGAGACCCTCGGCGGCGGGTTCGGCAGCGGCAGCAGGAGCCGGCGGCGGCAGCAGCAGCAGCCGCCGGACGGCGCGGGTGCGGACCAACAAGCAGGCGCCACCAGCACCACCACCACCCCTCCTGCGGCGGCGGCAGCAGGAGGAGGCGCCAACGACGGCGACGACGGCCGCTACGCCAACCTGGAAAAGTACCGCGACCTCAACCTCGAGGCCTTTTTGCAGCACCAGGGCGAGCAGAGCGACGACGCCCCCCCTCCGCCGCGCTCCCCCCCGGACCGCCGCATTCCCCCGCTCTCGCCCCTGCGCCGCGCTCACCAGGCCGATGAGTCGCGCCGCGTCCTCTACTACCGCGCGCGCCACCACGTGCGCATCGTCGAGGCCCTGCGCGAGGACGAGCGCGCGGCCATCGAGGCCGACCCCCGCCGCGCCGCGCGCCGGGAGCGCCTCCTGCGCTCGGTGGCCGCGCGCACGGGCTACTCCCCGGGGCAGGTCGGCGACTGCCTGCAGGCGTACGAGTCGCTGCGCTTCCGCGTCAACGCCCTCTGCGACTGGCGCGCGTCCGGCCGGCGCATGCCGCGCACCCAGGCCGAGCTCACCGCTGTGGTCGAGGCCGCGCGGCGCGCGCGCGACGACCAAGACCTCGCGGTGGTGCTGCAGGAGCGCCGGACGCCCGGGGAGAGGTGCCCGATCAAGCCGGGGCATTTGTCGGCGTTGGGCGGGAGGCGGCGGGCGATCTGCCCGCAGACGCGCCTGCCTTATGGGGAGTGCTGCGGGGCGCTCGAGGGGCTGGGCGGCGGGGGGCAGGGGCAGCAAAGGGCGGCGGCGGCGATGCTTTGAGTCGGCCACCGACTGTCGGCGATGTAAAGAGGCTCGCGCTCTCTCTCTCTTTCCGCAACAACACGCGCGCGCTGTCGGGGCGCACACACACACAAACGTACACACCAGCCTCCCCCACAGAGCGCCGTCTGTGTGACACACACAGCGCGCGCGTCGCAAGTCGAGAGTTTCGCACGTCGACCGAGGGAGAGAGCTTCGCGCGCGCTCTCTGTCACTCTCCCCCAAGGCGCGCGCCCGCGCAGCACACGCGGCGCGCCTGTTGGGAGCACCCCGTTCCCAACCCTCCTCCCATTTGAGCGCGATGGTGAGTTCCAAGCACGCGGGAGGGAATCGAAAGAGGACGCAGCTCGCTCGCTGTCTCGTGCTTCAAAAACCGACACCCGCCTGCTCCCCCCCCGACTCCCCCCCCCAAACACGCCGACCACCAAAACAGGACATCCGCTCGTTCTTCAAGACCGACGTGAGTTCTTCGACCAGCCGCCATACAACCGACGTGCCCCGGCGCCGCCCGCTGCCGCCGCTCCGTTCGATCGCACGCTGCTCCTGCGCTCGCTCACGCCCCCGCACCCCCCCACCCCACCCCACCCCACTCAACAACAACAGCGCAAGGTCACCGCCAAGAGCCCCTCCAAGGGCGGCACCGCAGGCGGCGGCCCCTCCAAGGACACGGCCGACGCCGACAAGAAGGCGCCGTCCGCAGGCGCCGCCGCCGCCGCCGCCGCTGCTCCCTCGCCAGCAGCGGCGCAGCGGTGCCCCAAGAAGAAAAAGGAGGAGGACGAGGAGGATGATGGCCCCATCAACCTCACGGGCTCCACCACCACCAGCAGCGGCGGCGGCGACGACTCGGACTACAGCGCCGGGGAGGAGGAGGAGGACGCCGCGGCGACGGCCAACAAGAAGAAGAAGAACAAGGGCGGCGCCGGCAGCGGCGGCGCCGGCAAGAAGAAGGGCGGCGGCTCCGCCGTGGTGGTTTTGGGCGACAGCAGCAGCGACGAGGACGACGACGACGACGACGAGGCCAAGAAGCAGCAGCAGAAGAAGAAGAAGCGCGCGCCGCCGGCCGCGGCCGCCGCCAAGTCGCCGCCGGCCAAGCGCCCGGCCTCGGGCGCCACGCGCCCGCGCAGCGCCGCCGCCGCCGCCGCCAAGGCCGACGCCTCGTCCTCCTCTTCCGACGACGACGACAACGACCCCGCCGCAGCAGCAGCCGCAGAAGCCGCCGCCGTCGACCCGGAGGCGGTCGCCCGGGCCGCCAAGACCCTGGCCAAGAGGCGCAAGAAGGGCACGGGGCTCACGACCGAGGTCGAGTTCAAGCCGCGCTCGCCCGGCGCCGACAAGAAAGCGGCCGCCGCCAAGAAGGCCGCCGCCGCCGCCGCCTCGCGCGAGGGCTCGCCGCGCGCCGTCGCGCCCCTGCCGCCGCCCGCGCCCAAGAAGCCGCGCGCGTCCCCGGCCTCGGACAAGAAGCGCGCGCAGCCCTCGGACGCCGCGCGCGCGGCCGGCCTCGTCGACGTCGCCCTGCGCGCCGCCCTGCTGGCGGGCGTCCCGGCGGACGACCAGATCGGCTTCATCGAGGAGGGCGCGGGCGGGTGGGGCGACAACACCAACGCGCCGCCGCCGAAAAAGGGCCTCAAGCCCCCGCCGCCCGAGGCGCACCCGGACGCCCTGTCCGGCCGCTCGATCGTGGTGACGGGCGTGCTCGACTCGCTCACGCGCGACGAGTTCCGCGACCTCGTCATGCGGCACAACGGGCGGCTGACGGGCGCCGTGTCGGGCAAAACCGCGGTGCTGGTCGTCGGCGCGAGCGCGGCCTCGCGCAACAAGGTGCGCGCGGCGCGCGAGAAGGGGACGCCCGTGGTGGACGAGGACGGGTTCTTCGAGGTGCTGCGCGCGAGCCAGCCGGCGCTCGCGGACCTGCGGCGCCGCGAGGAGCGCGAGCGGCGCGAGCGCGAGGCGGCCATGGACGCCGAGGAGGAGGCCAAGGAGCAGCGCAAGCCGCCGCCGCCGGCGTCGGCCGCGCCGGCCGCCGCCGCCGCCGCCGCATCCGCCCTGCTCAACGCCCCCGCCGCCGGCGCCCAGGCCTTTGCCGCGGGCGCCGCCGCCGCCGCCGCCGACCTCACCGGCTACGCCGCTCGCGCCGCCGCCTCCGACGCCGCGCGCTCCGCCGCCCTCGCCGCGCGCGCCGGCGCGCTGGCCTCGGGAAAGCCCCTGGCGGAGGAGCAGCTGTGGGTCGACAAGTGGCGGCCGAAGACGAGCGCCGAGCTCGTCGGCAACAACACCAACGTCGCCGCCCTGCGGCAGTGGCTCGCGCAGTGGGAGGCCGTGCACCTGCGCGGGGCCGTCCCGCGCGCCATGGAGGGGGCGGGCGGCTCGAGTGGCTGGGGCAGGGGCGGGAACAAGTACGACATGAGCAAAAAGGCCGTTCTGCTTTCGGGGCCCCCCGGCATCGGCAAGACGAGCGCCGCGCACATCGTCGCGCGCGAGCTCGGGTTTGACGTGGTGGAGGTGAACGCGTCGGACGCGCGCTCCAAGGCCGACAGCAAGATCTCCGGGGGGGTGGCGGGCAAGCTGAGCAACATGCTCAAGGAGATGGTGCGGAGCGAGAGCGTGCTGGGCATGATGATGCGCGGGGCGGGTGGCGGGGGCGGCGCGGGCAAGGGCAAGGGCAAGGCGCCCGCGTCGGCCTCTGCGACCGCCGCGCACGGCGGCCGCCGCACCGTGCTCGTCATGGACGAGGTCGACGGCATGTCCGCGGGCGACCGCGGCGGCGTCGCCGACCTCATCGCCACCATCAAGTCGTCGCGCGTCCCCATCGTGTGCATCTGCAACGATCGCTGGTCGCAAAAGCTCAAGGCGCTCAAGGGCCACTGCATGGAGCTTGAGTACCGCCGCCCGACGGCGCAGCAGGTGGCAAAGCGCGCCGCGGAGATCGCGCGGCGCGAGGGGCTCAGCGTCCCCGAGTCGGCGCTGGTCTCGCTGGCCGAGGGGGCGCACAGCGACATCCGCCTGGTGATCGGGCAGCTGCAGATGGCGCGCCTGCGCAGCCGGGCGCTCTCGTACGACGACGTGAGGAGGGGGGCCGCGGGGTGCGCCAAGGACGCAGCGCGGTCGGCCTTCGACGCGTCGCGCGCGCTGCTCGAGCCCGGGGCCGCGGCGATGAGCGTGCTCGACCGCATGGACCTGGCGTTCACCGACCTCGACCTCACGACGCTCCTGACGGCGGAGAACTACGTCAACCACCGCCCCACGCTCGGCGCCGGCAGCGAGCTGGTGAGTCTTTGTGTTTTTTCGTGTCTGTTTCTTGTCGGGGGGGGGGGTGGGGCGCTTTTCCGCTGCAGTTCGGGGCCGCCCCGCCGTCGCCCTTGCGCTTTCCCTCTCGCTTTGGCCCCTGTTCCGCTCACTCCACCCCCCCATCTCCCACCACCCTCCTGCCAAATCGAACCACTCAAACAACAACCCCCCCCCCAAAAACCACCCCAAAAACCAACAGCTCCGCCTCCGCGCCCTCGCCAAGGCCGCCGACTCGATCTCGCTGGGCGACGTGGCGGGGGGGCTGGTGCGCTCGCGGCAGATGTGGGCCCTCTCCCCCTACCAGGCCATGGTGGGCGTGGTCACCCCGTCCGCCTACGTCCGGGGGCCCCGCGAGTGCCTCGACATCTTCCCGGGCGAGACCAACTTCCCGCGCTTCCCCGCCTGGCTCGGCCTCAACTCGACCGCGGGCAAGCAGCGGCGCCTGCTTTGCGAGCTGGCGGCGTCGATGGCGGCGTGCGAGGGCGGGGCTGGGGGGATGGGCGGCGTGAGCGGGGCGCGCGCGGCCGTGCGGCTGGACTACCTCCCGGCCCTGCGGGTGCTGCTTCCGCTGCCGCTCAAGGAGGAGGGGGGCGGCGGGGCCGAGGCCACCATCGAGATGATGCGGGTGAGTTTTTGGGTCAGGGGCAGCGAAGGTGGGAGCGACGGGCCCCCCCCCCCCCCAAAAAAAAAACACGCGACCGCCCTCTCTGACGACCCCAACAACCCCTCCCTTTTTTCCCCCGCGAAAAAACTACCATCACCCCCGACCACCCACCCACCCAACCACAGGAGTACGGCGTCTCGCGCGAGGCGCTCGACTACGTGTTCGACGTCACCAAGTTCCGCACCAAGGCCGACTGGGGCGCCGACCCGATGGCGGGGGTGGCCGCCAAGAGCAAGGCCGCCTTCACGCGGCTGTTCAACGCCGGCGGGGGGCTGGGCAAGCCGCGCACGGCCAAGCAGGCGGAGGAGGGCGGGGGGATCGTGCGGCGCGGGCGCGGGGGCAAGGTGATCAAGGGGCCCAAGGGCAAGGGGCGCGGCCGCAGCGGCGGCGGCGGCGGCACGTCGAGCGACGAGGGCGACGACGAGGACGACGAGGGGGGGGGCGAGGAGGGCGGAGAGGGCCGCGAAGGCCGCCGGCGCGCGTCCGGCCGCGGCAGCGAGGACGCCCGCTCGTCCGAGGAGGAGGAAGAGGACGACGACGACGACGAGGAGGCGCTCGCCGCGCGCCTGGCCGCGCGCGGGGTGGTGATCGAGCAGCCGGCGGCGGCGGCGCCCGGCAAGAAGAGCGGTGGAGGGGGCAGCGGCCGCGGGCGGGGTGGCGGTGGGAGCGGCCGCGGCGGTGGCGGTGGGAGCGGCCGCGGCGGCGGGAGCGGCCGCGGGCGCGGGAAGAAATGAGGGGTGAAGAGGAGAGAGGATGGGGTGGGGTGAGAGGCGGAGCGCGCGCGCTTTCGCGCTTTCGCTCGCTCACCCGCGTCGACCCTCCGGCACCCGGCGCTCCGTGCCTTTTTCTCTTTTTGCCGAAGCCGTTTCTTTTAGGGTGGGCCTCCCGAGACCCGCGGACGCATTCGATTGCATGCAAACGCACCAGCGCAACGCCTCCCGCCGCGATCAGTCCTGACGTCGTCGCGCGCGCGCGTAACTTCCGCTGCGAGAGAGGAAGGGGGCTTCGGCTTCTCCCTCTCTCTCCCCAAGGTGGCGTGAACGCCCAAGGCAATTCGCGCACGCGCCTCCGGCGCCGCTCCTCCGCTCCATCAATACGCGGCTTCAACCGCACCATTAAGTGTCTCTCAAGTTCACCCGACCTCCTCCCCCTGCTCTCCACAGAACGATTTGCGCCACAAACACACAGAAAGAAAAAGGTCCCCCTCGACCCCTGCAAAACGATCGTCCGCCCTCCCTCTCTCGCCCCCGCGTGCCCTGAACGCCCCGCTCGCGTGCCGAGCACGCCTTCAAGCGCCCTTCCCAGGCCCTCCCTGCCCGCGCCGGGCCCTGCGGGCCGCGGAGAAAGCGCGCGCGCGAAAGCCCCCCATAAAGGGAAAGCGTTGCCTTCTCTTTTCCCCCCCCTCTCCCTCCCACACACGCCCCTCCCCGAATCGCGACCGCCCGCGACGCGCCCCGACCTCCTCCGGCCCCGGCGCGCGCGGCGCCCTAGCTCCTTTGGGCGCAGGCATCCGGAGACCGCGAGCAGAGCCGCGCGCGCGCGACCCCCGATGGCCCCCACAGCCGCGGGCGCACACGGCGGCGGCGCGTCCGCGCCGGGCGCGGCGGCCCTTGCCGCCGCCGCCGCCGCCCACGCCGCCGCCGCCGCCTTTGCGCCCCCGCCCCCGGCCGTCGCGCCCGCCGCCGACGTGCCCGAGGGGCCCTTCCCGATCGGGCCCGACGGCAGGCCCATCCTCCCGCGGCCGGACAAGCTCCTCCCCTGCCCCCGCTGCGAGTCGATGGACACCAAGTTCTGCTACTACAACAACTACAACATCCGCCAGCCCAGGCACTACTGCCGCGGCTGCCAGCGCTACTGGACGGCCGGGGGCTCGCTGCGCAACGTCGCCGTGGGCGCGGGGCGGCGCAAGAGCAAGGCGCGCGGCGCGGCGGGCGGCGGCGGGCCCGGCGGCGGCGGCCCCGGCGGTGGCGGGGGCTCCGGCGGGGGCTCGGCGGGCAACGTGGCGCTGCCGCACCTGCCGCACGGGCGGCCGCAGAACCACCACATCAGCACGGTCAACCCGGCCGAGCTGGAGCAGCAGCGGGGGCAGCAGCAGCAGGCGGTGGCGGTGGCTCAGCAGCAGCAGCAGCAGCACCAGGCGGCGGCCGCCGCGGCTGCGGCTGCGGCGGTCACGTCGCGGCACGGGTCGCAGCAGCAGCTGGCGATGTTCGCGGCGCTCCACCAGCAGCAGCAGCAGCAGGCGCAGGCGCAGCAGCAGCAGCAGCAGCACATGGCTCTGATGGCGGCGGCAGCGGCCGGCGGGGGCGGCGGGGCGGCGGGGGCGGCGGCGGCAGCAGCAGCAGCGGCGCACCAGCAGCAGCAGCACCACCACCACCACGGCCACCACCACCACCACCACCACCACGCGCACCACCACGGCCACCCCCACCACGCGGCCGTCGGTGGCTCGACCTCGGCCACGGGCGCGCTCGACCCGGCCTCGGCGGCCGCGGCGGCCGCGATGCAGCAGGCAGCCGCGGCCGTGCAGGCGGCCGCGGCCCTCCAGCAACACCACCAGCAGCAGCTCGGTGCCGGCGGCGCCGGCGCCTCCGCGGGCGGCGCGTTCCCGGGCGCGGCCGCGGCCGCAGCCGCGGCCGCCGCCGCCGCGGCCGCCATGCCCGGCGCCACCAACAGCCGGGGGCTGGTCGACCCCGCACAGGCGGCGGCGGCCGCGGCCGCCGCGCTGGCCCCCTACATGCCGCGCGGCGCGGCCGCGGCCGCGGCCATGAACCCGGCGCTTCTGACGGCCACGCAGGCTGCGGCTGCGGCGCTCATGTGGCCGCAGATGTTTGCCGGGGCGGGCGGCGGCGGCGGCGGCGTGGGGGCCGCGGCCGGCAACGGCAACGGCAACGCCGACGTCGGCTCAGCGGCCGTCGGCGTTCCCAACAACAACGGCAACGGCAACGGGAGCAGCGGCACGGACGCCGGCACGCGCGCGCGCGCGGGCGACAACGACGCCGATGACGGCGGCGCGGGCAACCGCCGCGTCAAGCAGCGCACCAGCGGCACCTACGGCGCGGCTGGGCAGCAGCAGCAGGAGGGCTCGGGCTCGGGCAGCGGCGGCGAGCAGCAGCAGCAGCAGCAGCAGCAGCAGCAGCAGCAGCAGGCGCCCAACACCGGCGCCATCAAGCAGCAGCCCGGCAAGCGCCCGCCCGCCGCCACCCCCGCCGCCGCGGCTCTCGCCGCCCTCGCCGCGGCGGGGCAGCCCACCCCCTCGTCCACGGCCACCGCGTGGCTGCAGCCGCTGTCGGCGACCGCCTCTGCCTTGGACTCGATCAACGCCTCGCTCGCCATGGGCCCCGCCGCGGCTGCGGCGGCGGCCGCTGCGGCGGCTGCCGCGGCCGCGGGCGGCAAGGCCGGCGGCGGTGGCACGGCGGCCGACGCGGCGGCCCAGCTGGCGGCGCTGCAGAGCCTTTGGAGCCCCACGGCCACCGGCGCGGCGGCGGCGGGCGGGGGTGCGGCGGCGGCCGGCGCAGGCGCCGGCGCCGGCGCGGCCGGCGGCGCCGCGGGCGCCTACCAGGCCTACATGGCCTCGATGGCGGCCGTCACCGCGGCCGGCGGCCCCGGCGGTGCCGCCCTGCAGGCGCAGCAGCAGCTGATGCTGGCGGCGCAGCACCAGCAGCAGTACCCGCTGCAGGCCCAGGCGCCGCTGCCGCCGCACAACAACGCGGCGGCCGCTGCCGCCGCGGCCGCCGCCGCCCTGTCGTTTGGCAACGGCGCCGCCACGTCGGGCGGCGGCGGCGGCCCTGGCGGCGGCACGCTCCAGTCGCTGATGGCAGGACTCGGCGCGCTCGACGCCGCCGCCAACACGGCCGGCACGGCCGGCGGCGGGCTGCGCGGCGTGCTGCAGTCGGCGCTGCCCCCGCCCTCTTCGGGCTCGGGGTCGTCGGCGCTGCAACAGCAGCAGCAGCAGCAGCAGACGCTGCAGCAGCAGCAGCAGCAGCAGCGCGCGGCCGCCGCCGGGCCCGCGGCCACGACGGCCGCGGGCGGCGCCGGCGCCGGCGCCGGCGCCGCCAAGCAGAACACCAGCGGCGCGGCGACGTCCAACGACGGCGGGGACGCCGCCGACGCCGGCAACAGCGGCGCCGCCAAGGCGGCTCCTACGGCGGCGGCCGACAAGCAGCAGCAGGCGGCCGTCGCGCAGACGCCCGTCGCTGCTTGAGCAAGAATCTTCTCACACCCGACCGTCCCTCCGTCCCCTTGAACCCCCTTTTCCCCGACTTCTAGACCCTGCGCCGGCGCGCAACCCCCTCTTCCCTTTTTCCCCCGGTTCCTCGGTTGCGGCTGCAACGCCGACGCCGACGCCGGTCGCGTGTGTTTTTTTCCCCCTCCCATCTGAATTTTGAACGAGCCCGAGAGCGAGAGAGATCGAGATCCCCGTGTCAACGATTACGGGCCGGGACTCCCCCAACCTGTCACAATAACTTGCGCGCCCCCCCCCCCCTCCCAACCATAGAGAATGCGTTTGTTTTTTAGTTTTGCTCTAGCGCCGCGTGCATCCCCCCCACGGCGTGTTTTGTTTTTGTTGTTTTTGTTTTTCAGACCGACGGGTTGGTGTTTTTTTTAACTCAACAACATCCCTTCGTCCTCCTCTTCCTCCTCTTCCTCTTCGACAGTCCCGAACGCCCCGCCGCCATCACCGCCGCCGCCGCCACCGCCGATCCTCGCCCGTCCCGCCGACGACGCCACGGCCGCCGCCGCCGTCCCGCCCGGCGCGCGCCGCGCTGCCGCGCCCACCGCGCCCGCAAACGGCTGCTGCATCAGCAGCGGGCCCGCGACCACCGGAAGCACCCGCCCCGCGCCCGGGACCGGAGGGGCCGGCACGCGCAGGGGCGGCTCGCCGATGCGGAAGCGCCGCGCCAGCTGCGCGAGCGCCCCCGAAACCGCCACCGGCGCGTCCTCCTGAACGGCGTGGCCGCTGCCCGCGACCAGCAGGAGCTGAAACTTGCCCTGCATCTGCCCGACCGTGAGGGCCCGGTCGAGGCGCTCGGCGCCCGCGGCGATGAGCATGCGGGGCAGGCCCGCGGGCAGGCGCTCGAGAAAGGCGGCGCTGAGGCCGCGGTACCAATTCTCCCAGTGGCAGCTGCTGCGACCGAGCGGGGTGCGCCACACAAAGCGCGGCAGCGGCGGCGGCGGCGGCCGGGCGCGCGAGCGGGGGCCGGCGCCTCTGTCCTCGTCGTCCTCGTGGTCATCGTTTCCG
Source organism: Mychonastes homosphaera (assembly GCA_009193075.1). Lineage (NCBI taxonomy): Eukaryota > Viridiplantae > Chlorophyta > Chlorophyceae > Sphaeropleales > Mychonastaceae > Mychonastes > Mychonastes homosphaera. The sequence continues at coordinate 532,689 of VXJC01000006.1, forward strand.
GCGGCGGCGGCGGCGGCGGCGCGAGCCTCCTCAAAGGGCACCACCTGCGTCGGCGCCGACACCTCGGCCGCCTCGCGGTTGCGGCACGCGCCCGAGCGCAGCGCCCACCGCGCCGCCTCGCCGGGCGACGCAAAGCCGCGCGGCCGCGCCGCGAGCACCGCGCGCATGTGCGGCAGCGCGGCCAGCGCCGTGCCCTCGACGACGTCGACGACCACGCAGCCGGAGAGGCCCGGCATTGTACTTGGGGTGGTGCCGGGGGTGACGGCGGCGGCTGCCGCGCAGGCCCACACGGCGATCGCGCCCCCCATGGAATGGCCGACGACGATCACCGACGGCGGCGGCGGCTGCGGGGGTGCGGCTTCTGTTGCTGCTGCTGCTGCTGCTGCCGTCGGCGCTGCCTCTGTCGCCATCGTCGCCAGCAGCGCCCCCCAGAGGGCCCGCACGTCATCGCGGAGCGTCTCGGCGCTCAGGTCATCGTCGTCCTCGGTCGTCGTGAGGCCGTGGCCGCGCAGGTCGGGCGCAAACACGCGGTACGCGCACTGATGCTGCTGCTGCTGCTCGCCGCCGCCCTCCGACCCCGGCCGCGCGAGCGCGCGCGCGACCAGCGACCATGTCGCCCCCGTGTACCCGCCGCCGTGCAGGCACAGGAAGCACGCCGGGGCGTCCCGCGGGCCCGCGGCATACACGTTGAATGTGGCGCGCCGCTCGGGAACCGGCACGCGCATGCGCTCGTCCCAGTAGTCCCTCCAGCAGCGGGGGTTGGTGGTGGCGTTCGCGTTGGCGGCGGCGGTGGCGGTGGCGGTGGCGTTGGCGTTGGCGCTGGCGGCGTTGGCGCTTGCGGCGGTGGGAGAGAAGAAGGCGCCTCGTTCTCCTCCTCCTCTTCCGTCTGGCTGTGTGCGCCCCGCGCCGGCGGCGGGGTCGGCAGCGGGGTCGGCCGCGAAGCGCGAGTGCGGGCGCGCGAACGCGGCCGTCGTAGCGGGCGCGTCGGGCTTCTGTTGCTGCTGCTCTCGGGGGTCTCTCCTCTCCTCCGACAGCTGGTGCGGCCGCCGCGGCGGGGGCAGCATGGTTGCGTGCCTGTTGATGGTTTAGGCTCGGGCGTGATGCGAGCGCACTCGTTTTATTGTGGGGGCTAGGCACGAGAGCAGGGAGCGCACGCGCCCAAGTTTGGAGAGAGGCGGAGCGGGGACGCGACGCAGCGACGCCGACACCCGCGGACCGGATGCTCGACGCTCGATTCCTCTCTTCATGATCGGTCGCACCTCCTCCTCCGCCGCCACCAAGGTACTACTCCTGAGCGCGCGCACTCACAACAAGGTCGCACACCGATCGATCAATCGCCATCGGAGAGAGAGAGAGAACGCAACGAGCGAAAACCAATTCCCTTCTCTCTCTTCTCACCTCTTCCAGAACCACCCCCTGCCCGCGACACCAATCCCAAGAAACGCCGATCGCGCGCGCAATGCAGACCCTGAGGTCGCTGCGACCCGTTGCTCGCGGCGGGGTTGAGCAGGTCGCCGCGCCCCTCCCCCGCCCCTCCTCCTCCTCCCGCCGCGTCGCCGCCCGCGCCGCCAACGCCACCGCCAACGCCACCAACCAATCGGGCGACGCCAGCAGGCCGCGCCTCTTCGACGTCCCCGTCTCGAACAACGGTGCGCGCGTGCGCTACGTCGTCTACTCGCAGAACCTGGACGTGTCGATCGAGCCGCCGACCAACCTGGGCGGCGGCCTCAGGTCGCCCGAGTACCTGGCGCTCAACCCGCAGGGCAAGATGCCGGCGCTCACCGTCACCGATAAGGGCGGCGCTGCTGCCGGCTTGTACGAGTCCGAAACGATCGTTTCCTATCTTCTCGACCGCTACTGCGCCCCCGGAACATTGCAGGCCAAGGACCCGCTCGCCCGCGCGAGGCAGCACCTCGCCACCCGCGTCCACGACCTGTACGTCACCACGGTCCAGGGGGCGATGTACAAGGGGGGCATGTCCCCCCAGGAGCGATCGGCGGGGCTGAGGCAACTGAGCACGCAGCTGGACGCGCTCGAGGCGATCGTGGCCGCAGGCGGAGGGCCGTTTGTGGCGGGCGGCGCGGTGACGACGGCCGACGCGGCGCTCGCGCCCACGTTTCAGTTCATGGTCTTCATCCTGCCGAAGGTCTTTGGGTGGCGCGACGTGTTCTCCGGGCGGCCCGCGCTCAGGCGGTGGTGGGCCGCGCTGCGCGAGGAGGACGTGGCGATGGTGCGCGTGCTCGACGAGGTCAAGGGCGGGCTCGAGGTGTGGGAGGCCAAGGGGCGGTGGGACGAGCTCGGCATCACCGAGCAGGTGGCGAAGGGCGAGGCGCAGTACGCGTTCTGAATAAGAAGAGCAGGTTGGTTGTGGTTGTGGCCGTCGTCGTCGTCGTCGTCGTCTTGTCGCGATCTCGCCTTTTTTTTAATCGGCATCGTCGTTCATTACAATCAGTATCGCGAGAGATGGATGGTCATCAAGACAGGCAGGAAGGGGGAGGGGAGGGGGAAGAAAGAGTGGGACAAAACATGGATTGTGATTGTGTGTGTAGGGCAGCCGCGGGGGTGGTCTTTTGGTTCGCGCCTCGATCGGGCGCCGCGGCAACGAGAAAGAAACAACGCCGGAAGAAGAGAAAATGCTCCTGATCCTCCTCCTCCTTGTTCAAACCTTGAGCCCGACCAGCTGCACGCCGGGCGACATGCCCCCGACCGCCGGGCCCACCCCTCCGCCGCTCGCGCCCCGCAACGCCCCCCGGGACGACCCCGGCGCCGGCCCCGACCCCGGCCCCGACCCCGGCCCCCCCCACCCGGACCGCAGCACCGCGAGCTCGCGGAGCGCCATGCGCGACAGCAGCGCGCCGGCTGCCGTGGCCGCGAGGTAGAGCATCGCGAAGACGCCGTCGAACCCGCCCGTCTCGGAGATGACGCCCGTGAGCATGGGCCCGATGGCCGCGCCGACGCTGCCCATGCCGTCGATGATGGCAGTGACCGTGGCCAGCGCGCGCGCGTTGCCTTGGAGCGACTCGTGCGAGCCCAGGTCCGCAGATACTGCAGTGGTGATGAGAGCATAGGGCCCGTTGACCAAAAACCCGGCGATCGTCATGAGCGCGACGTTGACGGCGAACGAGGCGTGCCCCGAGGTGCGGTAGAGCCAGAGGGCAGGGACCGCCGCGAGCGTGAAGGCCGTGGAGACCAAGGCGGGCGAGGCTGTCTTGTCCGAGAGATGGCCCGCGACGACGCCCCCGGCCACGCCCCCCACGTCAAAGAGGACGCTGAGGTCCCCCGCCTGGCGCGACGAGAGCATGCGGCCCTGGATGGGGGTGGCGCGGATGTAGAAGGGGAGCCAGTAGAGGAAGGTGTAAGCGATGAGCTTGGAGAAGAAGAGGGCAAAGGCGAAGGCGGCGACGCCCGGGATGGCCCAAGCCTGCGCGAACGAGACGCCGCCGCCGTGGTGGTCGTCCGGCGGCGACGACGAGACGCCGCCCGCGCCTGCTCCTCCTATTCCTCCTCCTCCTCCCGCCGCCTCCCCCGCGCCACCGCCGCTCCCCCCGTCGGCCGCCAGCAGGCCGGCCTCGTCGTCCTCGCTGCTGTGCCCGCCGTCCGCGCCGCTCACGGGCAGCGCGCCGTTGTTCGCCTCCTCGTTGCTGTCCGATCCTCCGCCGCCCGCGCCGGCGCCGTTGCTGCCGCCATTGCCGCCGCCGCCGCTGTCCCCCCGCGCGCGCGCCGTGCTGCTGTTGCTGCGCACGCGGCTGCTCCCCCGCCCGGCCGCCACCACCGACGTGCTGCTCGTCATCGCCAGCGCGCCGCTGCTGCCCCCAAGCCCCCCGCCCAGGCCCATGCGCACGCACGCCGTCTGGCTGCCCACGCTGCGCAGGAGGTCATAGTCGCCCCCTCCCCCGCCGCCCTGCTGCTTTCCGGGCGTGCCAGCCAATCCACCGCCGCCGCCGCCGCCGCCGTCGCCGTCGGCCGAGGCCGACAGGCCCACGTCCTGGGGCTGCGGCACGAGCGTCGCAAACACCACCACGCCCAGCGCGCTCATCACGAGCCCGGGCAGCACAAACGACCACCCCCAGCCGCGGCTCAGGCACGCGGCCGCCGTCACGGTCCCCGCGATGTTCCCCAAGGAGGTGTGCGCGTTCCACACGCCCATCACCAACCCCCTCTTGCCCTTTCCGAACCAGTTGGCCATCACGGCCACCACCGCGGGCCAGCCCGTGGACTGGAACAGGCCCGCGGCGACCTGGACCACCAAAAAAAACGGCATCGAGTGGATCTCCCAAAAGTAGGCCATCCCGACCATCGACGTGAGCAGGCCCGACCCCAGCATCCCGACCGCCAGGAAGATGCGCAGGTCGGTGCGGTCGGCGGCGTGCCCCGCGAAGAACATCCCCGCGGCGTAGGCGGCCAGGAAGGCGAGGTCGACCTGCCCGAGGAGCGCCGAGCCGCCGGGGCCGTCAAAGGGCGCCCAGCCGCTCCCCGCGGTGCCGTCGCCCTTGAGGACGCTGGTGTTTTTTTTTTGGTGGTATTGGGTCGTTGGGGAGGAGAGGGGGTTGGAATGGGGGTGTTGTGTGTTGCTCTTGGTCACGAAGAAAAAGCAGGGGCGAAAGGCACATGCCGTGCCGGCGGTTGCGGGGGGGCGGGAAGAAGGCGCGCGCGCGGCGCCGCCGCCGGCGCCGGCGGCGAAAGGCAGCACGAAGACGCACCTCTTGACGATGCTCGGGGGCTTGCGCGTCGCGTGGTACATGAAGTACGTGAAGAAGGTGAGCACGAGCGCCTGAGTGTGAGTGTGTGTGCATCGGGATTGGGAGGTGGGCGGGCGGGGAGAGGAGGGCGTGAGAGGGAGAGGGAGAGAGGGAGAGGGAGAGAGGGAGAGGAGAAGGAGCGGCGAGCTTACCAGCGACTTGTACGTTTGGTACGAGAACCGGGGCCGGCGCGTGATGCGGTAGGCGACCTCCAGGCCCGGAGGCCCCGCGCCCTTCCTCGGCTTCATCCTGGCCGCGGGCGGGCGGCCGCGACGGTTTGGGAGGAGCTCGTGCCCTTGTTCTTGCTTCTTCCACGCGCGCTGCGCTCAGGCTCAGGAGCAGCTGCTTTTGATGAGGGCAAAGGGTTGGCTGTGGTGGTAGTGTCGCCGAAGACCTAATGAGGGGTGAGGAGGGGGCGACTAATTGGAATGTGCTGTGCGTGAGAGACGATTGCTCAGCAAGCCGCCGCCGGTTTTGGGGGCGGGCGGCGTCGGCGGCGGCGGCGGCGTTCTTCTCGCCTCGTCCTCATTGCCTGCTTTTGAGGCTGTGTGCCGCACAACCCTCCCCATCTCCCTCCCCTCAACACGCGCGCGCGCGCTTCGACCGCGCACGGGCGATGCTCCGGCCAGCAGCCGGCAGCAGCAGCAAGGACAGAACAAGAGCCACACGCGGCGGCGGCGGTCCGAGGAAGGCGCGAGGGGGCGGCGGCCTTGTGCTGACCGACCGCTACGATGCTCGCGGCCGCGGGTCTTGCGCTGATGCTCGCGGCCGTGGCCATCTCGCACTACCAGATCCTGTGCCACCTGCGCAACTACACGGAGCCGCTGTTCCAGGTGAGAGAGAGAGAGAGGGGGCGCGCGCGCGCAAGGGACAGGGCGTTGCGCGCGCCGCTGCCGACGAGCGCCTACGCCGCTTGACCGTCCTCGCCCCCCGCTCTCGCCCCGATCCCGCAAAAAAACCAAACCAAGCGCTACATCATCCGCATCCTCTACATGGTCCCCGTCTACGCCGTCGGGTCCTGGTGCTCCCTCAAGTGGCACGCCGGCAGCATCTACTTTGACACCATCCGGGACTGGTGCGTGGGGTGGCGTGAGGTTTGAAAGGCGCCCTCGTTCCGGCCGTCTCTGCTCATCCCCCCACGCCCACCCCCTACCCTCCACAAAAAAACTAGCTACGAGGCCTACGTCATCTACAACTTCATGGCCCTCCTCCTGGCCTACGTGGGGGGCCCTGGCGCCGTCGTCGTCGGGAGCGAGGGGAAAGTGGTCCACCCGTCGTGGGTGCACATGACGTGCTGCCTGCCGTCGATGCCCGTCGACGGGTTTTTCCTGCGGCGCTGCAAGCAGTGCTGCCTGCAGTTTGTGCTGGCCAAGCCCGTGATGGCGGCGCTGACGCTCCTGCTGTACGCGGCGGGGGCTTACACGGACGGGGAGATGAGCCCGAGCAACGGGTGCGTTTCGGCGTCTGTTGTGGTGGAGAGAGACGTCTGGCCACCGCTCGCGCCCCCCCCCCCCCCCCTCCCGCTCTCCAAAACCCAGAAAATAAAACACAAAACCCAAAAATACCAAAAACAACGACAGCTACTTCTACATCTCCATCGCCTACAACGTGAGCTACGCCCTCGCCCTCATGGGCCTCGTCCTCTTCTGGAACGGCGCCTCCGAGCTCCTGGCGCCCTTCAACCCCCTCTTGAAGTTCCTTGTCGTCAAGACGGTCGTCTTTCTGACCTTTTGGCAGGGCCTAGTCATCAGCGCCGTGCACTCGGCCCGCGGGGACCTGGGCGGCCCGGAGCAGGGCAAGGCCGTGCAGAACTTCATGATCCTGGGGGAGATGGTCCTCGCGGCCGTCGGGATGCTCTACGGGTTCCCGCACGCCGAGTACAGCTACGGAGGGGCGGCGCGCGGGTTTCGCGTGGCCGCGTTTGCGCACGCCGTGTCGGTGCGCGACGTGGTGGCGGACGTGGCGCACGCGGTGAGGGGTCGTCAAAACGTGTAGTAGCACGCCCGCGACCTTTGCAGGCGGGGGGGCGCCGCGCGCGCCGCCACCAAGAGCAAAAGGGACAGCGAGCAGCCAGGACTACACTGACGCCCTCCTGCCCCTCCTTCGACACCCCTCGAAATCAACACAAACACACAACCCCCCCCACCCCCCCCACCCCCAGTTCGGCTCTCTCTACTCGGACTACGTGCTCTACACGGACGGCGGGCCCGCCAGCAACGTCAAGCGCAAAAAATACCGGGGGCACAAGCAGGACGTGCCGAGCGCGGCCGCCGAGGTCGGCGCGGCGGGGGCGGCCGGGGCGGCCGTGGCCGACGGCAACAACCACCACCGAGCCCAAGAGGAGGAGGACGCCGACCCCACCATCGCCGCGCTCATCAACGCGCGCCTCATCAAGAAGCTGGCCGAGCGCCTGGCCGCCATGGACGCCGCCGCCGCCGCCCGCGCCGCGGACGCCGCGGGCGCGCCCGCGCGGGCGGAGCAGCAGCAGCAGCAGCAGCTCAAGCGGTGGCCCGGCGGCGGGGGGCGCGTGGCCGGGGGCCTGGCGCTGCCGGCGCTGCCGGCGCTGCCCGCGGCGGCGGCCGTGGCCGCGGCCCAGGGCAAGGCGGCGCTCGAGGGCGGGGCGCGCGCGGCGCGGCGGCTCGCGCGCGAGGAGCTCGAGCGCGCGGCGCACGCCATGGAGATGCACCGCAACGCGGCCATCCTGGTCGAGAGCGACAGCGACGGCCTCGAGGAGGAGGAGGACGAGGGCGGTGGGGGCGGGCGGGGGCGGCGCTTTTTGGGCGGCGGCGACGACAGCTTTGGTGGTGGTGGGGTTCGGCGCAAGGAGAGCGAGGACGATGACGTTGATGACGAGGATGAGGATGATGGCGAGGAGGATGACGACGAAGACGAGGACGGCGGCCGCATCGGGACGGCGGTGGAGGAGCGGCCAGCAGCAGCAGCGTCTTGCTCCGCGTCGGCGTCGGCTTCGGCGTCGGTGTCAGGAGAGGAGGAGGGCGACGATGACGACGACGACGGCGGCACGTCTGGCGGGGGATACAGCGAGAGCGGCGACGAAAGCGATGCCGACGGCGAGGAGGACGACGGGCGGCGCGTCGCCGTGCTCCCTTCTCCCGCGGCGGCGGCGCTCCGAGAGGACAAGCCCTCGCTCTCGCCCCCGGCCCCGGCCCCCCCGCTGCCAGCGCCCCCCAAGCTCTCGCCCCCGCCACCGCCGCCGCTCCGCACCGCGCGCCTGCTGCTGCTGCAACCGCCGCCTCGCGCCGCGGGGGCCGCGGCCGGGTCCTCGCCGCAGCCCTTGCCGCGGCCCACGTCGCAGCCGGGATGCCCGCCCCTGCCCTCGCAGCAGCGGAGGGGCGCGAGCGGCAATGGCGGCGGCGGCGGCGGCCCTCGCTCCTCCTAGTTGTTGCTTGTTGCTGTTGTTGGATCTCCTTCTGTATTACAGCAACCACTATCTCCTCAGCGCCTCGTACACCAGGACCCCCAGGAACAGCTCGCGCGCGTCCTGGCATGCCTCGAGATCTTCGCGCAGCGCGGTCGTGTGGTCGGTCAGCGGCGACGTCGGGCGCGGCGGCAGCGGCTGGGGGGCGGCAGCGGCGGCGTCGTCGCCCTCCTCCTCTTTCTGCTGCTGCTGCTGCTGCTGCTGCGGCGTCTTCTTCACCTTGACGCGGCCCATGATCTGCTGCCGTGCCGGCGACGCTGTAGAGGACGAGGCTGCTGCCGCCGCCGCTGCTGCCGCTGCCGCTGCCGCTGCCGCCGCCGCCGCCGCCGCTTTGCCGTCGCTCTCGCTGCCGCTCGCCGCCCCGCCGCCGTCGCTCTCTTCGCCGCCGCCGCCCCTCTGCCGTTCGTGGCTTCCGCCCGTGAGCGGGTCGAGCCAGTCGGGCGCCAGCTCCGGGTGCGTGGCGCACAGCACGGCGGCCCCGGCGCCCACGGCCACGCGCACGGCGGCCAGGGGCCCGCGCGCGGGGCAAGACGGGCCTTGGGTCGTCGCGGCCGCTTTCGTTGCCGCCGCCGCCGCCGCCGCCGCCGCCTCGGCCGCCGCCCGCTGCGCCGCCGCCGTCGGCGCCGCCGCTGCGCGCTCGCCCGCGCGCGGGTGCCGCACGCGCTCGTACCGCGCCAGCACCTCGAACCGCGGGTCACACTCCAGCGGCCACGGGTCGTCTGACTGCCCCTCTTCCGGCGGCGGCGGCCCGTGCGGCACGAAAAAGGGCCCCCCGTTGCAATAGTCGGTGGCGCGGACCCATCTTTCGGCGGGGGATGGGGGCGCTGGTGCTGCTGGTGCTGCTTCTGCCGCCGCCGCCCCCGCCGCCGCCCCCGTTGCCGCCGCCAAAGGCACGCGGAACGCCAGCGGCGCGGCGACCGCCCCGGCCTCCGTGGCGTAGTCGAAGCCGGGAAAGGCCGCGCCCCGCCCGATGCCCGGGAAAAAGGCCAGCTCGCGGTCGCCCACGACGGGGGGAGGGGGGGCGGCGGCGGCGGTCGCGGCGGGGAGGCCGCCGCCCGGAGCGCAGTTGCCCGCCGCGGCCGCCGCCGCCGCCACGCTGCCGACCCCGGCCTCCCACTCGACGCGCGAGCACAGGTAGTAGGCGCCCGCGCACAGGCCCAGGACCCCTCCCCCGCGCTCCTCCACGAACGCGCGGATGCGCCCGTTGCCCTGGGGGCCGTTGAGGCGGCGGGCGTAAGGCAGGTCGGCCCCGCCGGGCAGCACGAGCAGCGCCGTCTCTGGCTCCCACCCGCCGCCCGTTAGCTCGGCGCTGCCGATGCCGTCGACACGGTACGGCGGCGGCAGCAGTTTGGCCAGGGCGGCGGCGGCGGAGCGGACGGAGCGCCAGCCCGCGCCGTCGCCGCTGTAGATGCGGACGCGGGTGGCGTGCGGGGTGCGCGGCGGCGGGATCGGCGGGGCTTGTGGGAGGCAGGTCGTCGCGTTCATTTTCGAAAGAGGTTGGGTTGATGGGGGAGGAGGAGGGGGAGGAGGATGGGGGAGAAGAAGAGGGGGCGAGAGCTCTCTTTCGTTGCTTCTCCGTTCGACTTATTCGTGCGGCGCCATCATCTTCATCATCACATAAACGAATCGCGATTGCGTGCGCACGACCTCTCGCATCAATCAAGCATCGGGCGCTTGCTTCTCCAATCCAATCAAGCCACCTCACAACTTGTCGCCTTCCGTCAATCGCCCCACCCCCACCCCTTATGCCGACGACGACGGCCGCGCGGAGCGGGACGCCGAGGCGGCGATCCCTGGCCGACCCTCTCCACCACCAGCAGTAGTACGAGGAGGCGCGATGGAGGAGGCGCCGCTGGCGTCGGCGCCGGCGCCCGGCGGTGCCGCCGCCGATGCCGCCGATGCCGCCGCGACGCAGCAAGGAGAGGAGGAGCAATCGGAGCAGCAGCAACAACAACAGACACAGGAGCAGCAGCAGCGGGCCAAGGCCAAGAAGCGCACGGGCACGTCCAAGTACGACTTTGTCAAGGTGCGCGTGCGCCTCGACACGCCGCTGCTCCTCGACTCGCCCGGCGGCGGCGGCGGCGACGGCGACGGCGCTCCACCGACCACCGCCGCCTCCGCCTCCTCATCGTCGTCATCCTACGTCCTCTCGCGCTACTTGGTCGCGCGCATGCTCGCCGTCGCCCGCGTCCCCTACGTCAAGGCCGTCAAGTGCGCCCTCGAGCTGAAGAAGCGACTCGTCGACGCGGGCGTGGCCGAGCTCTCGCAGCGCGACCTCGAACGGCGGCTCTTTGCGCTGCTGCGAGAAAAGGGTTTTGGCGCCGACGTGGTGGGCAGCTACCGCCTGGCGGCGTCCTTTTACGGGGCGCGCGTGCCCCTGGTGGTGGCGCTGGCCGGGGCGCCCTGGACGGGCAAGACGGCCCTGGCGCAGCAGCTGGCGGCGCGGCTCAACGCGCCCAACGTCGTGGCGACCGACGCCGTGCGCGCGGCGCTCGGGGGCGCGGCGTGGGCGTCGGCAGCGGCGTCGGCGGCGGCGGCGGCTGCTGCGGCTGCGGCTGCGGGCTCGAGCAACAACAACGGCAGACGCAGCACCAACACCGGCGGCGGCACTTCCACCGCCACCACCACCACCGCCAAAACCCCGAGGGCGGCGGCGGCAGCCGCTGCGGCGTCGGCCGCCGCGGCGCTGGCGGCCGCGTGCGCGGGCGCGGGCGCCGGCCTGGCGCCCGTGCCGCTGTGGGCGCGCGCCGACCTCGCGCCGCCAGCCGAGAATGAGGACGACGACGGCGGTGGCGGCCACTCTCGGTCCTCCGCCGCCGAGCGCCGCCTGTGCGAGGCGTGGCGCGACGAGTGCCGCGCCGTGCGCCGCGCGCTCGCGGGCGACCTGGCCAGGGCGCTGTCGGACGGCCGCCCGCTGCTGCTCGAGGGCGCGTCGCTCGACCCGGCCGCGCTGGCGCGCGACCTGGGCCGCGCGGGCGTGGCGGTGATGCTCCCCGCCGCCGCCGCCAGAGCGACGGAGGGCGCCGAGAGGGGCTCTGCTGAGCGGTCGGGACCGGGGGCGGCGGAGCCGAGGGGGGGAGGAGGAGCAGCGGCGGGGGCGGCAGGCGGCGGAGCGAGGGAGGCGGCGCCGCTGCCGCGCGTGCGGCCGGCGGGCGGCCCCCGGCCCATCTTCATCCCCGTCATCGTCGCCATGGACGAGCCCGACCACCGCCTCATGGCCCAAGACGCGCTCGCGCGGCGGGAGCAGCAGCAGTTGCAGCAGCCCGGGGGCGCGGAGGCGGCGTCCGAGGCGGCGGCGTTCTGGCGCGCGCGCGCGCTCCAGGCGCACCTCGCGTCGTACGAGCGCGAGGGCCTGCCCGTGCTGCGCGTGCGGTACGGCGCCTTCACGGAGGCCGTGGACGCGCTGCACGACTACGCGCTCCGATGCATCCAGCTGTCGTTCAGGGTGTGATTGATTCAAGGTGGAGGAGGATCGCGCGGGCTGCGTGGCGTGCGCACAGCGCGCCGCCGCCGATCGCGCTCGTCGGTCGGCTTTGTTTGTTTCTTCAAGGGCGCGAGGGCCTTCTGTCCCCGCCATCTCAGTAACAACAAGCGCGCAAACGTGACTCCTTGCCAAGCTTCTTCTGCAACAACCGAACCCATTCGCAAAGCTCGACCACCAACTGACGAAACAAGCGAGAGCTTTCTGTTCCCCTCTCCTCCTCGTCCCTCTATTGTCACTCCCCTCGCACGCGCGATGTCGTCGCGGGGCCTGGGCGTCGATCGGGCGGCAAGGGTCAGTCGCGCTTGAGAGGCGCAGCTCTCTTCACGACGCGCGCGCGCGCACGCGCTTGGCTCACGAACGAGAGCAAGAGCTGCTCCTGCCCTCCGCCCCCCCGCTCTCCCGACACCGCAAAAACCAACAGGAAGCGTCGCGCCTGGTGTTCGTCTACGTGCGCGACAGCAAGCCCAGGCGAAAGGTCGCCGTGCCCGTCCCCGACTCCCTCACGTGGGACCAGTTCTTGGCGACGGTGCGGTAGACATCGCCCTGCGCGCCGCCAGCGCCGCGCTCGAACCGAGTCGGCGTCAAGCCTCACGCCCCCCGCCTATACACACCAAACCCAACCCCCAAAACAGATCAAGGCCAAGCTCAAGGTCGCGAGCATCGCGGACATCTACCTGTCGGGGGTGAGTTGGCGAAGCAACATCATCCGGGGGTCGAGATCCAGGGGGCGGTTGTCGACACACGCCGCCGCGCCGCGCCGGCCCTGCTCAGCCCACCGACCCGCTCCCCCTTCACCCCTCAAAAAACCAACAGAGCGGCCAGCGCGTGCGGCGGGTGGACGAGCTGCAGGACATCGACGAGCTGTGCGTCGTCGACGGCGGAGCAGCCGGCGAAGGAGGAGCAGGAGGCCTAGCGGGCGGCGGCGGTGTCGGCGCCGCTGACGGCAGCAACGGCAGCAGCGGAGCGCCGGCAGCAGCAGCCGCTGCCGCCGCCGCCGCAGCGGCCACGGCCGCGGCCGCGCAGGCCGCCACGGGCCTGCTGGCCGGCGCCCTCTCCGGCGCCCTCTCAGGGAGCGTGTCCGTCGGCGTCGGCGGCCCCGCGGGCACCTCGCGCTCGAGCCACGACTACGGGGAGATGGCGGACGAGGCCGACACCAAGTATGTGCGGCGGCAGGGCGCCGCGCGGCGCACGCTGCAGGCGCTGTTCCCGGCGCTCTTTCAGCAGGGCTCGGGGGCCCTGCCGGTCTCGTTGCGCGATGGGGTGGGGCCTGGCGGGGGTGGTGGCGGTGGTGGGGGCGTTGGCGGCGGTGCTCCCCCGCTCGCGCGCGTGCGGTCGGCGCGGCCAGGGGGAGGGCGGCTGGGGTCGGCCGGCGGGGCGGCAGGCAGGGGCGGGGCGCCGGCCTCAGCGCGCCGGCGCGCGCTGCGGTTCATGCTGGCGGTGCTGGTGCTGGCGTCGGCGGTCGCGACGCTCGTGTTCCTGTTCGCGCGCAGCCACCCGGACTCGGCCCTACCCGAGCCCGTGCGCACGTTTGAGCGCGAGGTCGTGAGCGCCGAGCGCGCGGCGGTGGCCGCGGTGGGGCGGGTCGAGGAGGCGGCGGCGGCGGCGATCAACGACCGCATCAAGGGCGGTTGATACGGAGAGAGAGAATGAGCGCTTTTACAACGGACAACGCTTGCAACTCCAATGTGCTCACACTCGTGATTTCTGTCTTGCTTTCTCGATCGATCGATCGCGCGAGCGGGCGGGCGGAGAGTGCTTTCGAGGCCCCCCTCTCTCTTCCCACACACACCACAAACACCCAATCGCCCCTCTTTTCCCCCAAATCAACAACCCGAGCCGACCAACCATGCGACCGCCGACTACAGGCCTGCAGAAGCTCCTGCGCAGCAGCACCAGTCGCGGCAGCAGCACCGCCGCCGCCATCCAAGGCTGGCGCCGGCGCCTGGCGTCGTCGGCGCCATCCTCGCCGCTCTCCGCGCCGTCCTCGCCCTCCTCCTCCTCCTCCTCCTCCCCCGCGCCCGCCCGCAGCCCCGTCGCCGCCGAGGCCGGCCCCTCCTCCTCCTCCCTCCGCGCCCGCGAGGCCAAGCTGGGCTGGGTGGCCGGAGAGCACCGCAAGGACGTCGCCCAGTGCGTCGAGCTGGCCGAGCGCGCGGCCGAGCGCTGGGCCGTCGCCGCCTCGGCCTTTGCGCCCCCGCCCGTGCAGGCCGACGCCATCGAGGCCATCCGCCAGTCGTGCGGCGACGACGTGGCGGCGCTGCCGTGGGGCGGGTACCCGCAGGCCGAGCGCTGCCGCGTGGTGGTGGGCCCGCGCGACCTGCTGCTGCCGCCGCAGCTTGCGGTGACGCAGGAAGGGGAGGCGTCCGCGGCGGAAGATGCGGGCGGCGGCGGCCCCAGCCCCGACCGCGCCGCCCCCTCGCTCCTCTTCCCCCCCTCGACGCGCGCCGCGCTCGACGACGCCGCCGTCGTCGCCGCTGCCGCCATCCGCGGACAGTTCCTCTTCGACCCGGCGACCCACCGGGACTTTTTGGGCGCCGTGTTAGGGACCGGGATCTCGCGCGACAAGGTGGGCGACGTCGTCGGCATCAGCGAGCGGGGGGCTATTGTGCTGGTCGACCCACTACTTTTGGAGCACCTCGAGCGCGAGCTGACGAGCGTCCGCAGCGTCCCCGTCACCGTCTCGCCCCTCGCCCTCTCGGAGCTGCGCCTGCCCCCGCCCCGCGCCGAGACCCTGCGCAGCGTCGAGCAGTCGATGCGCCTCGACGCCGTCGCGAGCGCGGGCTTTCGCACGTCGCGCGCCAAGATGGCCGATTTGATCAAGTCGGGGGACGTCAAGCTGCAGTGGCGCGTGACCCACAAGGCGTCTGCAGAGGTCAAGCAGGGCGACGTGGTGTCGGTGGCGGGCAAAGGGAGGCTTGAGGTCGTGAGCGTGACGACGACCAAGAACGGGCGGTTTGCGGTGGAGATGGTGCGGCGGAGCTGATCTTTCTTTTGTTGTTGTTGCCTGGGGTGTAAGACCAAAAAACGCCCGCGCCCCCGATCAAAAACCAGCGCTTTGCCACACCAAACCCACAAAAAAGCAAGGCGTCTCTCTCAGCCTCCATAACATCCCATCACAAACAACAACAACAACAACAACAAGAAATGGCGACATCCTCGGAGACGCTCCTCACCCCGCTGCAGGCGCTCGCGCTGCGGCTCGTCGCCGCGCGGCGGCTGGCGGCCCGCGACGCCGCCGACGCCCGAAAAAAGGTGGACGAGGCGCACGCGTGGGCGCGGTCGCTGCTGGCGGTGCGCGTGGGCGACGGAGGAGGAGGCAGCGGCGTCGGCGAGCAGCAGCAGCAGCAAGAGCTGTCGACCACCTCTCTCCCCCCGCTCGGCGACGACACCCACCACCACCACCACCACCACCACCCCCACGCCGACGGCCAAAAGGCAGCCGCCCTCTCGCGCATGCTCGTCGGCAACGCGCGCATGCTCGCGCGCCTGCGCGCCGCGGGGCACTCGGGGTACGACGACGACGACGACGGTGAAGACGAGGCGGCCGTCGTGTGCGCTCTCGTCGCCGGGACGCTCCTGCGGGCGCCTGCCTCGTCGCTGCGGCGGGCCTACCTGTCGCAATCGGCGGCGGCGCTCTCGGCGGCGCTGCTGCCGCAGCCGACAACAGAGGCGGCGGCGTCATCGTCATCATCGGCGAGGTCAGCGGCCGGGCACGTCGCGCGGCTCGTGGCCGGCCTGTTGCGCGAGGTGGCCGAGCACCGGCGGCGGCAGTGCCTGATGCCCCCCGCCGGACAGGAGGAGGAGGAGGGCAGCGGCGGCGGCGGCGGCAACGGGGCGGGGGCGCGGGCGGCGGCCGCGGCCGCGGCGCTCGCCGCCCTTTCCGCCCAGCCGGCGACCTCGCTGCTCGTGCTCCAGGGCGCCTGGTCCGCCCTGCGTTCGGCCGTCGTGGCCGCGTCGTCGCATGAGGCGGCGGCTCCTTCCGAGCAGGAGGACGACAACGATGGCAACGACGACGACGAGGCGTGGCTGCGCAAGAGCGGCGGCGCGGCCGAGCGGGCGGCGGCGTTCCAGGCCGCGGGCGCCGTGCTCCAGCGCGTCCTGCTCCCGCTCCTCGCGAGCGCGCACGGCTCGCTGGAGGCGCGCGCGGCGGGGGCCTGGGCCCTCTCCCCGGTGGCGGCCGCGGCGTGGCTCCCACAGGCCCTGGCCGCCTGCACGGCCGCGGCGCTCGGCGTGCACGGGCGCCTACCGGAGCTTTTGCTGCTCGTGCCGCCGCCGCCGCCGTTGTCGTCCAAGGCGGAGGAGGAGGGCGGGCGCGGGCGTCGTCGCCGTCGCGCCCCGCCTTTGTTCTGCCCGCTGCTGGGCTCGGCGGCCGCGCGCGCGTGCGCCGAGTGGGCGACGGCCGTGCAGGGCTTGGCGGCCGGGGCGGCGGGCGGGCGGCGCGAGGGCGGCTCTGCCAAGCCCGTTGTGCCTCAGGAGCTGCGGCAGCTGTGCGCGCGCCTGTGCGTGGCGATCCGCGACGGGTTCATGCCCCCCGCAGGCGCGGCTGCTGCTCCGGCGCGGGGCTTGGCGGCGGCGGCGGCGGCGGCGGCGGGAGGCGGGGCTTGAAGAAGAAGAGACGAGGCGCGGTTTTGCTTTACAGGGAGAGATGGAAGGGGGGTGGCGATCAAAGAGGGATCAAGCCGTGCGTTCGGGGCGGAGGAGATGAGCGGGGGGGGGGCTTGTGCGAGGCGGCAAAAGGAGCGGAGGGGGCGGAGGGAGGGCGGGGGGGTTAGGGGAGGAGGGGGGGAACGATCCAAAAAATAGGGCGAACGCAGAAGATCCCAGATCACGTGTATCGCTGCACGCGGAAGTCGCCCCACGCGACCGAGTGGCTGGACGCCGACTCGAACATGATGGCGGCCAGGTCGCCCGAGCCGCCGCCGCCGCCGGCCGCGCCCGCGCCACCACCGCCACCAGCCTCGAGGCCTGCCGCCGACGCGTACAGCCCCACGTACCAGACGGGGGCGTTGCTGCCGCGGCTGCCGCTGCCGTTGCCACCGCTGCCCATGAGCGTGGCGGCGGGGATGCCGTGGAGGCGGTCGACCTCGCGGCCGTTGACGCGCAGAAGCAGGCTCATCGTGCGGCCGCCGTTGGCGCCGCCGTCGTCCTCGGCGGCGTTGCCGTCGCCGTCGACGTCGCCCTCCTCCTCGGGCTCCTGGCCGCCGCGCGAGCGGGCGTGCCGGCGCGGGCTCTCGGGCTCGAGCACGAGCTCCACGGCGTCGCCGCGGCGCCACAGGCGGCCGAGGCCAAAGACGTTGTTGCCGCCGTTGCCGTTGCCGCCGCCGTTGCCGCCGCCTTCGCTGCCGCCAGACCCGTCGGCCGCCGCCGCCGCTGCCGAAAACGGCAGGCCCGCCACCGCCGCCGACGCGCACGCCGCCTCGGCCGCGCCGCACCGCCACCCGTAGCACGGCACCTGCGACCCGCGCAGCCCGTTGACCTGCTCCCGGCCCGTCACGCCCAGGAACACGTCCGGGTAGTCCCGGCGCGCGACGACCGTGAAGGCGGTGCGCTGCAGGTGAGGGGGGAGGAGCGGGCGGTCGGTGGTGACGTCGCACGCGAGGTCAAAGGCGGGCGGCTGGGCGCCCGAGGCCACGGCCGCGGCGGAGACGGCGTCCATCTCGGCCTCGGTGAAGACGGTGACGTGCATGGGCGGGGCGACGCCGCCGCCGCCGCTGTTGCGGGAGGAGGCGGTGTTGCCGTCGCCTTCCGAGGACAGGAGCGGGTCGGCCGCGGCGACCGACGCGCGCGGGATGGGCGTGGCCTGCACGTAGTAGGCGTGGTTGAGCGGCGGCGGGTGGTCCGCGGCGGGCGATGCCGTGGACCGCCGCCTCCGCTCTTGCTGCTGCTGCTGCTGCTGCTGCTCGGGGGCCGAAGCCGCGGCCGAAGCCGCCGCCGCCCTCCCCGGGGGGCGCTCAAAGGGCGGCACGGGCGACGCCGGCCGCGCGAGGTGGTGGTGCGCGCGGCCCTCGGCCTCGGCCGCGTCCGCCTCGGCCTGCTGCGCGAAGAAGAAGCGCTGGAGGTCCTCCTCGTGCAGCAGGGAGGACGCCCGGGACGCGCGGCGCGGGGGGGCGGGCGGGGGCAGCTGGTGGTGGGGGTGGTGGTCGGCGCCCGTCGTCTCGTCGAGCGAGGCCTCGGCCGAGGAGACGGGCGGCGCCGTCGAGTGCTGCTGCTGCTGCTGCTGCGGGTGGTGGTGGTGCTCTTGCTGCTGCTGCTGCTGCTGTTGATGCGAAGAGACCCGGCGCTGGGGCCCAAAGGGCGGCGGCAGCGGCAGCCACGATGACGGCCCGCCGCCGCCGCCACCGCCTCCGGCGCCGCCCAGGCCCGCGGCGGCCGCGGCGCCGACGCTCAGGCGGCGACCAGACGACGAGGCCGAGGCCGCACGGCGCATGACGACGGCGCCGGGGGCGGGGGAGACTGGCGCGGCGGGCGCCCCGCCCGCGCTGCCGCCGCCCAGCGCGCGGCCCGACGGCGTGCGGGCGGCCAGGGCGTGCTGCATGGCGGTGGTTCTGTTGTGCGGCGACGAGGCGCGACGTGACGGCGCAGCGGCGGCTCGCGAAAAGATGCGCCTTGTCTTTGTTCCGCGCGCGCGCGCGCGGGCTGTACAGTGGTCGAGGCGGCCTGCTTTTGGTGTCGGGGGAAAGATGTGCGGAGAGTGGTTCCTGGGTCAGCGTTGGGCGGTCGGTCGGGGGGATCGGCGTGGCGGGATTTAGGCGGGAAAAGGGCGCGCGGCTCCGGGAGAGGAGGAGAGGAGGAGAGGAGGGAAGAGATGGGAGGAGGAGAAGCGTCGTCGTTCTCATCATCGCGAGCGCGCGCACAGAGGGCAAAGGAGAGGGGCGCACCTGGTCCGAGGGCAGAGAGAGTAGCGCCGTGCGATGCGCCTGGCGTATCGGGCCGGGGCGGTCAGAGGGCGGAGGGACGGCACAGGCGCGCGCGCGGAGGAGTCGTCTGCGGCTCCCCCTTGCTTTCGTGAAGGGTCCTTCCTTTTGCGTGAGGGGAACGCGCGCGGGGAGGGGAACGAGGATGTGTGTGTGTCTGTGTGCGAGCGCGCGAACGGAAGCTATCGGTCGAAAAAACCTGAGTCGTCGGGTGTGTCGGGGGTCGCCGTGCTGGGGAGGCGAGCGGACAAGAAGAGGAGGAGGGCGCCCGGGCGGCAAAAGGCGGCGGACCTCCGGCCCCGGGGGCCGGTCCGCGCGAGAGAAAAAAAGAGAGAGAACCGACCACGCCCCCTCCCAATCGAAATGCACCTTCCTCTTTACAACCACCACCATCATCATCAATCGATCACTTGTAAAACCGGTGCAGCGTCGCGGGGACCTCCCGCCGCAGCGCCCCCTCGCGCTCCTCGGCCGCCAGCCGCGCCGCCTCGGCCTTGCGCTCTGCCTCGCGCCGCACCGCTTTCCCCACCGCCGGCTTCTTGTCCTCCACCACGTTGGTCTGCTTGCGGTGCTGCCTGCGCGTCGGCTTGTTCTTCCCCTTCATGCGCTTGCGGCCGTCGGCCCTCTCCCGCCGGTCCCGCAGGCGCGCGGCGTTGGCCTCGGCCGCCTCGGCCGCCCGCTGCGCCGCCACCGCCGCGGGCTCGCGCCGCAGCGCCCCCACGCCGCCCCCCCCCCCCGCTCCTCCTCCCCCCCCACCCTCGGGCTCGAGCACAATCGTGTCGGGCTGCAGCTTGTCGAGCAGCTGCGCGACCTCGGCCGCGCGCCGCTCCTTCAGCGACGCCAGCGGGTTGACCACCCACGAGTCAAAGTTGGGCTCTCCAGCTCCCGGGACGAGCATGGTCGACAGGCCGCCGGCCGTGCCCGCGGCCAACACATCCTCATAGGGGCAAAACCGCGCGCTCCGCGCGCTGCCCGTCCCCAGGCGGTGCGACAGCAGCGGCGCCGCGGCTTTTGCTTCGAGCGCCCCCTTTGGCCACACCTGCACCTTGGATCCCATCGCCACGGCCAGCAGGCCCCGCTGCGAGATGTCGACCGACGTGGGCGCGGCGTCCGCCGCGTAGGCGTGTAAGGGGCGGAAGGTGCGGACGTCCCAAACCTTGACGCGGCAGTCGGCGCCGGCGGTGACGAGGAAGCGCCCCGAGGCGTCGACGGCGGCCGCGCGCACGGGGCCCCTGTGCACGAGCATCTTCACCAGGGGGACCGTCTGGTTGGGCGACCACATCGTCACGCTCCCGTTGGTGTGCCCGGCCACCAGCACGGCGTTGAAAGGGTTCTGCGCGAGCACGCCCGTGCTCGGCCCCAGGCGCGTGCGGTGCTGCGCCACGAGCTGCCCCGTCGAGACGTCCTGGTAGACCAAGGAGCCCTGCGAGTCCCCGCCCGCCGACGCCAGCAAGAAGTGAAAGGGCAGGAACTGCAGGGCGCGCGGCTCGGCGTGCGCGTCGAGGCGGTGGAGCTCCACGCCGCGCTTGTCGTAGATGTAGGCGCGCTTGGACTGCGCGGCCGCGAAGTAGGCCTCCGAGTGCAAAAAGCACACGTCGCGCACGCTTTCCTTCACTTGCAGCTCGCACGTGAGGTGGGACCTTTGCCACTCGACCACGGCCAAGTGGCCCCGCGCCCCTCCCAAGACGACGTGCCTGCCCGCGCGCGAAAAGGCGCACGAGTAGGGACCGAGATCGGGCAAGGAGAGATCAAAGGCCTTCCTCGCGGCGCCCTCGGGGGCGTGCGCGGCGAGGTCGCGCTGCTGCAGGCGCCACGTGCGCTCCAGCCCGCCCTCGGCCTCGAGCTCGCCCTCGTCGTGGGGTAGGAGCCACTCGCCCGCGCGCGCGGCGGTGACGGCGGCGCCGGCGTAGACGCCCTCGACGTGCTGCAGCTGCCCGCGCAGCTTCTTGTCCGAGAGGCGCTCGAGGTAGGCGGCGTCGGCGCGGGCGCGCGCGAGCGCGGCGGCCGCGGCGTGCGACATGGGGGCGCGCGCGTCGGGCCCCTCGAGGGGCGGCGGGAGGGGCTCGTCTTCTGCTGCTGCTGCTGGGCGGCGCGGCGGCCTGTTGCTGCTGCGCTTGCGGGTGGCGGTGGTGGCGTTGCTGTTGCCGCGGTGGTGCTTGGGGCCGCTGCTGCTGCAGCTGCGGGGGAAGGAGGGCTTTTTCGGGCGGCTGCCGCCGTCCTTGCCCTTGCCGCCGCCAGTGCCGCCGCCGACGGCGCGCTTGCCGCCGCCGCCGTCATCCTTGCTCCTGTGGTGTCGTTCTCGATGGGGGGATTCGAAGGGGGAATATAACAGGGGATGAGCGAGTGACCCTGCGTCGATGGGTTGCATGTTTGCCGCCCATCGATCGAGAGCGGGCGCGCGCGCTCGGGCGGAAGACGCACCTCCTCGGCTGCTTCGGTCCTCCCTCGCGCGCCATCTTCCGGATGCGCGCGCGCGCAGGCCGCGCTGGGGCCGGAGGGACGCTCAGAGGCGCGCGACTCTGCCTGCCAGTACGCGCGCGTTGGGGGATATGCCACCCCGGTTGGGTGGCGCGGGCGAGATAGGAGGAAGAGCTCCGAGAGGGAGGAGGCGGCGGTAGTGGCTCTCTCGCTTTGCTCGAGGCGCGCGCGTCGATTGGGTGGTCGAGGTTTGTTTTTTTGTCGACAGGCGAGGGGAGTTCGTTTGTTCGGCTAAGACGCGTGCGTCTGTCTGGTGTGTGTGTGTGTGAAGGAGAGAGCGGCGCGGTCTTCTTGCGCAGAAGGCCGCGAACGCGCCCGCCGCCCCTCTTGCTCACGTCGCCGCCGCCGGCGTTTGCCCCCCACCGGCCCCTGCCCCAGCCTGCTGCTGTTGCTGCTGCTGCGCCGCCATCATGCGCTGCTGCGTCGCCATCAACGACCGCTGCTTGTCCGCCGCCTTGCCCTCGAGCGCCGAGACCGATGCCGACACGCGCTCGAGCTCCGCGCCGATGGCGGCCAGGCGCCGCGCGACGGTCGCGCGCGCCTCCTCGGCGTCCTGCGCGACGAGGGCCGGGCCGATGAGCTTGAAGACGCGGGGCTTGGCGCCGCCCTCGGCCTGGCCCGCGGCGTCCAGGCGCTTGAGCTCCTGTGTTTTTTTTTTGGGGGGGGGGGGGGTCGGTGGGGGGGCATTGAGGGCGGGGGGACGATGGCGGTAGCGGCAGCAGCAGGCGGTGTCGCCGTAAAAGCCACACTCACGTCGAGCACCATCTCGTTCTCGCCCTGCTGCGCGACGAGCTGCCGCCGCTGGTCCTGCAGCTTTTGCATGTCTGGTGGTGTTGTTGGTTTATTGGTTCGAGTGTGTGTGGGGGGATGTGTGAGGGGGGGGGAGTACGAGAGTCGTCGGCGTCGGCGCCGGCGAGGGGAGGAGCGACCCCGCGAAACGCCAAGCTCGTTTTTCTCGTACCCCGCTGCAGGGCCCGGAACTCCTCGACCTCGCGCTCAAAGGCCTTGGGGTCGGCCATCAGTCCTCCTCTTTCTTCTTGCGTCTCGGAGGCGGCTGTTTCTCGAGCGCGCGCGCCCTGGAGCGGAGAGGAGAGGACGGGGTCTCGTCTCGCAAGGAGTTGCAGCAGCGTCCGTCCGCCGGTTTAAAGAGGGAGAGAGAGAGAGAGGCGTTCTGCTTTTGGCTAGTCGAGGGCGGGCGCGCGTGATCGTGGCTTGTGAAAGTGGGAAGAGTGGTGGTGGGGGTGGCGGCGGGCGTGAGTGCGCGTGCGCGCCTCTTCTTTCTCGATCCTTCGCTTTGGCGCCCGCCGCCGCCGGCGCCCGACGCGCGCCCCAAAAACGCCGGCGCCCTAACAGCGTTGACCCCCTCGCCCCCACCACCCAAACACCCCCAAACAAACAAACACCATCCATGGCCGACGACGACCTCGACCTCGCCAAGGCCGCCGAGGCCGCGCGCGCCGCCGAGGCCGAGCGCGCCGCCCGTAGCCTCGCGCGCCACCGCCGCGACGCCCACCACGCCCTTGCCAAGGCCGCCGCCGACCACAGCGCCGCCCTCGCCGTGGCCGCCGAGCTGCGCGCCGAGGCCGCTGCGGCCCGCGCCGAGCGCGACGCCTGCGCGCGCCGCGCCCAGACCGCGGCGGCCGAGGCGTGGCGCGCGGCCCAGGAGCTCGAGGCCGAGCGCGAATCGGGCGCGGCGCGCCTGGCGGCCAGGCGGCAGGAGCTCGAGGCGGCGGCCGCGCGCGAGCGGGGCCTGAGGGAGCAGCTGCAAGCCGCGGCCGAGACCACCGCGGCGCTCGACGCGCGGCGGCGCGCCGAGGAGGCCAACCTGAAGGCGACGCAGGAGCGGCTGGCGAGGGCGCAGGAGGCCCTGAAGGCCGAAAAGGCGGCGCGCGAGCGCCTGGAGGCGGCCGTGGCCGAGGCCGAGGCCCGCGGGAGCGCCGCTGCCGAGAGCGCGGCGAGCGCGAGCGCCGCGGCGAGGGCGAGCGCGGCGCGAGCGGCCGAGCTGGAGCGCGAGGCCGCGGAGGCGTCGGCGCGCTTCTCGGCGGGTGTGAAGGCGGCGCGCGAGCGGGCATCGGTGCTCGAGCGCGAGCTGCGCGAGGAGCGGCGCGCCCGGGCGGCCGATGCTGATGCGTCCCAGCGCGAGGGCGAGGCGCTGCGGCAGCGGCTGGACGACGCCGCGCGCCAGGCGGCGCTCGCGTGGGACAGGGCAGTGGCCAAGGCGGCAGCAGCAGCAGCAGCAGCAGCAGCAGCAGCAGCAGCAGCAGCAGCAGTGGCGTCAGGATCAGAAGAGAAGACAGCCACCACCACCACCACCACCACCACCGAGGTCGCGCTGCTGCGGGCCGAGGTCGCGGGGCTGCGGGCCGACCTCGAGGCGTCCGCGCGGCGCGAGGCGGCCGCGGCGGCCGCGGCCGAGGCGTCCGCGCGGCGCGCCGCCGAGGCCAGCGAGGCCCCTCTGCGGGCGCGCCTGGCGGCGCTCGAGGACGCGCTCGCGGCAGGTGCAGGTGCAGGTGCAGCAGCCCCGGAGGAGGCAGAGGAGGACGCGCAAGGCGACAGCTCCTCCTGCTCATCATCATCGACCAAGTTTTGGCGCGACCGCTGCCTGGCGCTCGAATCCCCGGCCCGCGCCGCCGCCGTCGAGGCCGCGGCCGCCCGCCGCGCCGACCTCGTGCTCGACGCCGCCCTCGCCCGCCAGCGCGCCGAGCTCAAGAGCGCCTCGGCCGCCGCGCTGGCCGCCGCCGCGCAGGCGCACGCGCAGGCGCAGCACGCGCTCGTCCTCCAGCACGCGGCGTCGGTGCGGCAGCTGGTGGCCGAGCGCGCCCGGGAGCACGAGAAGACGCGCGCCGTGAGCAAGAGCGCCGAGCTCGCCCGGTCGGCGCAGGCCGAGGCGCACGCGGCCGAGCTCGCGCGCTGCAGGCTGGCGGCCGAGCGCGCCGCGGCCGACGCCAAGCGCGAGGAGGGCGAGCGGCTCGCCGCGGCCGAGCGGCGGCGCGCGCACGAGCAGCAGCGCGCCGAGGAGGCGTGCCTCGAGGCCGCGGCCGTGGCCGAGCGCCGCGAGCGCGAGCGGGACGAGGAGTGGGCGGTGGCCGAGCGGTCGTGGCGGGAGCGGCTCGACGACGCCGTGCTGTCCGCGCAGCGGGCGGGGCAGGCGGCCGTCGCCGAGGCCAAGGGCGAGGCCGAGCGGGCGGCGGCCGAGCAAGGGAGGGAGCGGCGCAAGGAGGCGCAGGCGGCCCTGGCCGAGCAGGCGGCGCACCACGCGCGCGAGATTCAGGCCGTGCGCGCGGCGGCCGCGGCCGAGCGACAGGCGCACGCTCTTGAGCGTCGCGAGGCGCTCGAGCGCGCCTCTGCCGCCGAGAAAACCCTCGCGAGCGAGCGGGAGGGGTTTTTGTCGGCGACTAGCGCTGCGGCCGAGGCGCAGCGCGCGGCCGCGCTGCGGGCCGAGGCCGAGGCGCGCGAGCTCGAGGCGACAGTTAGGGCCGAGGCGGCGGCCTTGGTGGCGTCGGCGGAGCGCAGGGCCACACGCGCGGCGGAGGACCTGGTGGCCGCGGGGCGGCGGCCGAGGGGGGAGGACGCGGCCGCGATGGCCGCGCTGCGCGGAAAGGTGGACGAGGCCGAGGCGCGGTGCGGCGCTGCGCTGCGCGAGGTGGAGCGGCTGCGCGGGCAGGTGGCGGCGCGCGACGCCGATCTCGCGGCGGGCGGGCGGTTTTGCGGGGCGGTGCGGGGGGTCGGGGCGGGGGGGGCTTTGAGCCGGCGCTCGGCGACGGCGGCCGCGGGGGCGGTCGCCTCGACTGTGGTCGTCGCGCTGCCGCAGGCGACGACGATGACGATCAAGAAGTGACTGAATCTATTTACAGCTCACTCGGCGCGGCTCAGAGAGAACGACGGGGAGCCGCGCGCCCAATCGGTCGGTCGCCAAAATGGGAAAAAGAAACCTAACAACAACTCAACGCTACTTATTTCTCAAGGCAGCGGGGAGGGTCGGCGTGTTCGAGGACAGCGGCCAAAGCGAAAAAAAGGTGGGGAAAAGGGAGGGGGGGGCGAGGGTTGGGTTGTTCGAGGCGCATACCTGAAACCAAAAAAAAAAACGCTCAGAAAAAAAAAGGGGGGGGGCAAAAGCGTTCACGCGTTCACGGACGGAAAGTCAAGGGAGGGGGAAGAGGGGGGGAGGAGGAGGAGGGGACAACGGGGCAGATGCGCTGGGGAAAAAAAAGGGGAGGGGAGGAGGAGGGGGCGGAAGACAAAAGGGAGGGGCGTTTGTTGGGGGCCGAACGAGAAGCAGGCGTCGGCCGCGCGGGATGGGGGTTTGCGCCAAGTTTCGGGGGGCGGGGACTCACAGCCGCGCCACCTAGTTGTCGGCGGCGGTAGCGCCGCCGCGCCCGTTTACCACTGGGCAGCCGCTCCTCGGCCTCCTCTTGTACACGCAGGAGCCGTTGGAGCACGTCGCGCAGTACCCGATCCGCGAAACGCAGTTGCAGGTCGGCAAGGGGCTCGGGCTCGGCGAGGGGGGCGCGGGAGCGGGGCTCGGGCTCGGCGAGGGCGGCGGCGGCAGGGGAGAAGGGCTCGGGCTCGGCGACGGCGGCACGGGAGAAATGCTCGGGCTCGGCGACGGCGGGACGGGGGCAGGGCTCGGGCTCGGCGGCGGCGGCAGAGGAGAAGGGCTCGGCGACGGCGGCACGGGAGCAGGGCTCGGCGACGGCGGCAGAGGAGTAGGGCTGGGGCTCGGCGACGGCGGCCTGGGAGAAGGGCTGGGGATCGGCGAGGGAGACGGCGGCCTGGGAGAAGGGCTCGGCGACGGGGGCAGCGGCGCGACCATCGACTGCGCCATCTTCATCGCGGCCTCGGCGTTGAGCAGCCCCCCGCCGATCGTGTTGCTGCCGTACGGCTTGACGACCATCGACGCAGACTTGATCAGAATGTCCTTGATCTGCATGCCCGTCAGGCTCGGGAACTGGTTGCGCAGCAGCAAGGCGACGCCCGACGCGTGGGGCGCTGCCATCGACGTGCCGCTCCAGTGGCCCTCGGACGAGGTGGAGCTCGCCGACCAGATGCTGCTGCGGATGCTGACGCCAGGGGCGGCAAGGGGGACCGCCGCGCCAAAGTTGGTGAAGGACGCCAGCGTGTTGGAGCTGTCGGTCGCGGCCACGGGCAAGACGCACTCGGCGCCGGCAAACGCCGCGTAATAGGCCGGGAAGGCACCCGCGCCAGCGGCGATGTTGACGGCGCTGTTGCCGGCGGCCGCGATGAAGAGCCCGCCTTTCGCGCAGACGTAGTCGCGGATGGCGTAGTGCAGCGCGGTCGAGTAGCCACCACCGCCCCACGAGTTGTTGATGACGGCCTGGGCGTTCTTGGACGCGACGTGCTTGATGCACGAGACGGCGTCCGAGAGGTAGCCGCCGCCCGAGGCGGGCAAGAACTTGCACTCCACTAGGGGGGGCGCGTTGGTGGTGATGCCGGCCATCGAGCCGGACGGGCCGCCCCAGCGCGCGGCCATCGTGCCGCTGCAGTGCGTCCCATGGCCGTGGTCGTCCGAGCCGTCGCCAAAGGCGACGCCGTTGGAGTAGCCAATGCTGTTGACCGGGGTGGTCTGGCCGATGAGCTCGGTGTGCGAGTGCATGCCGCCCGTGTCGATGACGGAGCCGGCGACCACCTTGGCCGAGGGCGCGACCGCGCCCGAGACGAGCGCCCAGGCCTGGGGAACGCGGGCGGCGGTGTGGCCCCACATGCCCGAGCAGCTCGAGCTCGTGCACTCGGACGCCTGCGCTTGCATCTGCAGGAGGTAGTCCTCCTCGGCGGACGACACCTTGGCGGCCGCCACGGCGCGCCCGAGCTCGTTGGCGGGCGTCTGGCCTGCGTTGGCGCGGCCGGCGGCGGTGCGGATCGCGAGCATGGCCGTCGACGCGCGCGCCGAGTTGCCCTTGGCCTCGAGCACGACGAAGCCATCGCCGAGGTCCTTGGAGAAGACGAGGCCGCTGGCGGCCGCGACAGACTTGCCTGCGGCCTCGGCGTCGGCCACCTCGACCTTGACGATGACGCGGTCGGATCTGGGGGACTGGGAGTAGATATTTTTTTTCGGACGTGGGGGGGGGGGCATCAGCGACGGCGGCGGCGGCTGACGGGGGCGCGATGATAACCTCCTCTCATCGATCGCCGAGAGATCCTGCCGGCGTCGGCGCGCGCTGCAAAGGAATGTGATCGGTCTGGGGCGCCGCGCCGCGCATGCGCTCCAGGCCGCTGCGAGAAGAGGCGACGAGAGAGAGGGGGCCGGGACGGTTCTCCCCCCCCGCCATCAGAAAACCTTCTGCGCCCACTTTTGGACGAGAGACAAACTCACCGTCACGCGCCGGCCGGTCCAGCGCGCATCGGCGGGGCAGGCGAGCAATATGACCGCGAGCGCCAGGCCCAGGGTCCCGGCGTGGCGCCGCATGGTCGCGGGGGGTTGGGGACAGGGGGCACGGGGTGCGAAGAAAGGAGGGGGTGGGAAGAAGCAGCAGCAGAAGGGAGGAGGGAGGAGCAACGTTGGTCGCGCGCGCCTATTGCGCTGGTGGGTGGGGGGGAGGTTGGGTTGGCCGTCACAAAATGCCTGCGCGCGAGGCAAGAAGCAGAGGCTTTATGGGGAAAACAGGAGGCCGGGAGGGGTGGTTTGCGATGAATGGAGCGGGGCGCGGCGGCGGGCTTATCAGTTGCGTCATCCGAGGCGCCGGCCGCACTGGCCACGCGACACGCCCGCGTTGGTGGTGGGGGGATAATCGTCGCTGCCGCCGTTAAAGGACGGGGAGGAGGATGAAGATGAGGGTGGATCTTTACACAGCCGTTCTGGGAGTCGCACCCGGAGAGAGAAAAACAAAGGCGGCGGCAAGGGGGAAGGGGGAGGGGCAGGGAGGAGGAGGGCGCCCTGAGCAGTCCCCCGCTCCCCCCCCGCCCACACACCCCGCACTCTCGGTTGCTGCCTGGAAACCAAAACCTAACAATTTACTCAGTCCGGCCCTTCCTACTTGATTCCGAGGGGGGGCCTTGAAAGATCGGCGTGTTTGGGGACAGCGGCGAAAGCGAAAAGAGGGACGGTTGGGTTTTGTCGTTGGGGTTCGTGGGGGCTCGCGGGGAAAAACAAAGCGCTCGGGATGAAACAGAGAGGGCAAGCGCGCGGGTGCCTGGGGACGGGGGCGAAAAAAAGGGCCAAAGGGGGAACGCGTTATCGCGGGGAAACCAAAAGTGGAAGGAGGTGAGAAGGAGGCGGGGGTTAAGGGAGGGGCACACACGCGTGGGGGGGAAAGGGGAGGAAAGGGGGGGGGGGAGACAAAGGGAGGGAGGGAACCGAGAGATCGGTGGTTTTGGCCAAGCGAAAAGCAGCGTCGGCTGGGGGGCGAGGCACAAAGCCCCCGCCTCAACACCCCCTTTTTGCCGCCCTCCTGTTCAGCACTTGCCGCTCCTCGGCGTCCGCTTGTACACGCAAGTGCCGGTCCTGGAGCACGTCACGCAGTACCCGGTCCGCGGCGTGCAGTTGCAGGTCAAGGGCGGGGGGGTCGGGCTCGGCGGCGGCGGCGGCGGCGTGGGCGAGGGGGGCAGCGGCGCGACCATCGACTGCGCCATCTTCATCGCGGCCTCGGCGTTGAGCAGCCCCCCGCCGATCGTGTTGCTGCCGTACGGCTTGACGACCATCGACGCAGACTTGATCAGAATGTCCTTGATCTGCATGCCCGTCAGGCTCGGGAACTGGTTGCGCAGCAGCAAGGCGACGCCCGACGCGTGGGGCGCTGCCATCGACGTGCCGCTCCAGTAGCCCTCGGACGAGGTGGAGCTCGCCGACCAGATGCTGCTGCGGATGCTGACGCCAGGGGCGGCAAGGGGGACCGCCGCGCCAAAGTTGGTGAAGGACGCCAGCGTGTTGGAGCTGTCGGTCGCGGCTACGGGCAAGACGCACTCGGCGCCGGCGTAGGCCCCGTAGTAGGCCGGGAAGGCCCCGCCGTTGACGGCGATGTTGACGGCGCTGTTGCCGGCGGCCGCGACGAAGAGCCCGCCTTTCGCGCAGACGTAGTCGCGGATGGCGTAGTGCAGCGCGGTCGAGTAGCCACCACCGCCCCACGAGTTGTTGATGACGGCCTGGGCGTTCTTGGACGCGACGTGCTTGATGCACGAGACGGCGTCCGAGAGGTAGCCGCTGCCGGAAGCGCTCAGAAACTTGCACTCCACTAGGGGGGGCGCGTTGGTGGTGATGCCGGCCATCGAGCCGGACGGGCCGCCCCAGCGCGCGGCCATCGTGCCGCTGCAGTGCGTGCCGTGGCCGTGGTCGTCCGAGCCGTCGCCAAAAGCGACGCCGTTGGAGTAGCCGATGCTGTTTGCTGGGTCCGTCTGGCCGCTGAGCTCGGTGTGCGAGTGCATGCCGCCCGTGTCAATGACTGAGCCAGCGACCACCTTGGCCGAGGGGGCGACCGCGCCCGAGACGAGCGCCCAGGCCTGGGGAACGCGGGCGGCGTTGTGGCCCCACATGCCCGAGCAGCTCGAGCTCGTGCACTCGGACGCCAGCGCCTGGGCCTGGACGATAAAGTCCTCCTCGGCGGACGACACCTTGGCGGCCGCGACCGCGAGGCCGAGGTCCCCCGCGGGGGTCTGGCCTGCGTTGGCGCGGCCGGCGGCGGTGCGGATCGCGAGCATGGCCGTCGACGCGCGCGCCGAGTTGCCCTTGGCCTCGAGCACGACGAAGCCGTCGCCGAGGTCCTTGCTGAAGTCGAGCCCGCTGGCGGCCGCGATGGCCTTGCCGGCGGCCTCGGCGTCGGCCACCTCGACCTTGACGATGACGCGGTCCGACTTGGGGGGCTGTTTTGTTTTTTTGTTTTGGGGGGGGTAGAGGGCGGGAGAGTAGTGTTGGGCGTCAGCCAAAAAACAGCGACAGGGGTGTTGGGAGGGGGGGGGGGGGCGGGGGGGGGGGCAGAAAGGGGGCTCTCTTCCTCTCGCGTGTCATGCGGGCGGCGGGCGAAAAAATCAGCCAGCGGCCGGCAGGGGGCGAGAACCTTCTCTCAGCCCCGGCCGCGCCAGATGGCCGCCTCGCCGCGCCCCGCCCGCGCGCCGGAGAGATACGCGCGCGCTCGGTCTAGGGCTCAGAGCCGCCCGCGCGCGCATTTAGTCAAGGCCGCGCGCCCGTGCGGACCGGGAACGTTGAATGGAGGGAGGCCTCGAGCGATTTTTTTGCCCCTCCCCCCCTCGTCATCATTTTGCGCCGACGCGCCCCGCGCGGACAAACTCACCGTCTCGCGCCGTCCATTCCACCGCGCCTCGGTGGGGCAGGCGAGCAGTAGGACCGCGAGCGCCAGGCTCACGGTCATCGCGTGGCGCCGCATGGTCGTTGGGGGAAGAATGAGGAGGAGGAGGAGGAGGAGGTGGGAAAAGGGGGCTGCTTTCAATCGACTTTCAATCGCCCGGAGCTGGGGGGGGGTTGCTGTTGGTTTGCCGGCAACGAATGCGGGGGCGGGTTTTCAAGTGGAGGAGCTTATATGGAGAAGGAGGAGGAGGTTTGTGTGGGGCGGTGTATTGAGTCCATACTGTGGACAAGCCGGTCGGAGCGGCGGCGACGGCTTATGAGGGGGGCGGGCGACCGGACGGCAACACTTGGCGCCGGCTGCCCGAGCGGCGCGCGCTCTGTCTCTCTCTCTCTCTCCTTGCTCGGCCCGGAGACTCGAGAGACACGTTTTGCTTCTTTGTCGAACGTCGTTTGAGCACAGGATCAGGAGAGCGAAAAAATCATAACAAAGG
Organism: Mychonastes homosphaera; assembly: GCA_009193075.1. NCBI lineage: Eukaryota > Viridiplantae > Chlorophyta > Chlorophyceae > Sphaeropleales > Mychonastaceae > Mychonastes > Mychonastes homosphaera. The sequence continues at coordinate 563,484 of VXJC01000006.1, forward strand.
GGAGGGGCGGCGGGCTAGGGGGGCGGGTGAGCGGGAGCGGGGGGACGGGGACGGGGGACGGGGGCAAGGGGGCGAGCGTCGGGCGCCCGCGAAAAAAAAAGCCAGTTGTTTGTGGGGGGTCAAAACGGCGGTTGTTTTGCCGGTGTTGTCTTGTTTGAAGCTGTAGTAGTAGACTCTCTTGCGGGTGTTGGAGACACGGGCGCCCGCCTTGCTGCCGGCGGCAACCACGAGAGAAGGAGATGGCGTTTTGTTTTTTCCGGAGCGGCGGGTGGGGCGAGAATGGAGGCGCAAAAAGCAAGGGCAAAAGAACAGGGCCTGCAGTGCTGCCGCGGGTGCGAGGACCCACACAAATAGAGAGAAAGAGCTTTAGAGCGTCTTTGCTTTATCCCGCGCCGTCGTCATCGCGGCCTCGGCGTTGAGAAGGCCCCCACCGATCGTTTTGCTGCCGTACGGCTGGACGACCTTCGACGCCGACTGGATCAGAATATCCTTGACCTGCGTCCCATTCAGTTTCGGGAACTGGTTGAGTAGAAGCAGGGCGACGCCGCTGACATGGGGGGTTGCCATCGACGTGCCGCTCCAAGTCGCCTCGCTCTTCGTCGACTTTCTGGCCCAAACTGAGCTGCGGATGCTGACGCCGGGCGCGGCGATTGGCACCGTCGCGCCGAAGTTGGAGAAGGACGCCAGCTTCAGGGTAGAACTGACCGCGGCGACCGGAATTACGCACTCGGCGCCTTTATAGGCGGCGTAGTTGGCCGGGAACGCGCCTGCGCCAGCGGCGATGTCGACCCCGTCGTTGCCGGCGGCCGCAAGGAACAAACCACCCGCAGCGCAGACTTTTGCGATCGCGTCGAACAGCGCGGCCGAGTACCCGCCACCGCCCCACGAATTGTTGATCACGGCATGGGCCTTAACGTCGGCGCTCATGATGTAGTTCAGGCAAGCAACCGCGTCGGACGTGTAGCCGCCATTCGACCAAAGGAACTTGCAGCTCACGATGTTCCCGGCCTTCCCAACCACGCCCGCAATGCTGCCGGCACTGCCGCCCCACTCAGCGGCCATCGTCCCCGTCACGTGCGTGCCGTGCCCCTGGTCGTCCGCGCCGCGACCGGAGACGGGGCCTAGCCGATACGAGCGCCCGAGCGACTCGAGGAGCTGCGGCGCGTTGAGCTCGGCGTGCGTGTACATGACGCCCGTGTCGACCACGCTGCCGCGAACGCTGACCAACGTGGGAAGGAGGTTGTCTGATGCCTCGACGAGCGCCCACGCTTGCGGGGCGCGGATGGCGTTCATCCCCCAGAGGCCCGTGCAGTTCCCGTAGGGGCACTCGCTCGGCATCGCCAGCGACTGCACGATAAAGTCCTCCTCCACCGAGGAGACCTGGGCAGCGGCGACCGCCTCCTCGAGCGGCGTGGTCGGGGGGGTGCCCGCGTGGGCCTTGCCCGCGGCCGCGAGCATCGCGGCCGTCGCGGCCGAGGCGCGGGGCGGGTCGTTCTTGGCCTCGAGGACGACGAATCCGTCGCCGAGGTCGTTCGAGAAGGCCAGCCCGCTGGCGGCCGCGAGGGCATTGCCGGCTGCCGCGGCGTCGGGCGCGCCGACGCGCACGATGACGCGGTCGGAGTTTTGGGGCTGGGGTTTTGTTTTGTTTTGGCGGGGGGGGGGGGGGGGGGGGGGGGGGGGGGGGGGGCGTAGAGCAAGGGTAATGATCGACGGGCGGCCGGCCGGCGCGGGTGACGCGGGGGTGCGAGTCTCTCCACGCCGCCCTCCCCGCGCGCGCGCAGACGCCAGGGCCACTCCACCGTGGCCATCGACGGCGGGAAGCGATCATCGAGCGGCTTCTCGCCCGGCCTGGCGCGCGCGCGCGCGCGCGCGAGGGAGAGACGCGGTGGGAAAGGCCACGGCGGATGTTGGTGTACTTGTCCTCCCGGGCAAGGACGATTTTTTGCTCCCCCATCCTCTCACCTGCGTGCGCCGCCCCGCCGAGTACCGGGCTTCGGCCGAGCGGGACAGGATGAGTATACAAACCACAACGACCGCGCCGCTCAGCCGGGGCGCGGCGGGGGCGCGCGGCATGATTGGGGGAAAGAGGCCTTTTTCGCTGTCTCTCTCCCGAAAAAAAGAGGCAAAGCCGCGCGTGTGAGAGGGATCGGGGCGGGGGGGGGGGGGGGGTTGCGCACGGGGGCAGTGGGTCGTAAGAAGATTGAAGGCAGGGGCGATTAGGTTTGCGTGGGTCTGCGACGTGAGTGCGCGTTCAGGCCGTGTGTGTGAGGGGCGAGCGGCCGCGCGGCGCGAGTCGCGCCGCCGCTCGCGGCGAGCGGTCGCTCCAGAGACGATGCGCGCGAGTGGAGCGGATCAAGATGGAAAAAACCCTAGTGAAACACGCCGGCTCGGGTTACAAATCAAGAACGCCATGAGGGGCGTGCTTTTTTTTTACAGCTAGTGGTTGCAACCGCGGGGGGCAAGAGCGGGGGGGGGCGGGCGAGCAGACAGATCGATCTGGGGCAGGAGCGAGCTTTTGGGGGCGCGGATCGTTCGTTCGTTTTCTTCGCACTCGGTTGTTGTTTTTCGTTCATTTAGAAAAAAACTGGGGCGTCGGGGAGAGAGAGGGCGGTAAGAATAAAAGCAAGGGAGCTGGTAGTTGGTGCTGGTGGTGAGGATGATGAATCGCTATGACGATAAAATGCTTTTCGGGTCCATTGAAATATCGAGTCAGCCCGCTCTCAGCACCTTCCCCCGACCCTGCGCTTGTACGTGCAGTAGCCGGCGGTCGTGCACGTCCCGCGGCAATAGCCCGTCGGAGGCGGCGGACAGGTACACGACGGCGGGGGCGGGGGGGGCGGCGGCGGCGGCGGCGGCGGGCTCGGGGGCGGGGCCGGCGGCGGCACCACCGGCGCCACCCCTGTCGCCAGCGCCTGCGCGGCACGGTAAGCGGCCTCGGCGTCGAGCAGGCCCCCGGAGATCGAGCGCGTGTTGTTGAAGGGCAGGACGATCATGGAAGCCGAGCTTACGAGCACGCTTTTGATCTGCATCCCCGTCAGGGTCGGGAACTGGTTTTTAAGCAGCAGCGCGACGCCAGCCACGTGTGGCGCGGCCATTGACGTGCCGCTCCACGTCGCCTCGGCCGACGTGGAAGCCGCCGACCAGATGCTGCTGCGGATGCCGACCCCGGGCGCGGCTATGGGCACGGCCGCGCCCCAGTTGCTAAAGCTCGCAATCGTGTTGGTCGTGTCGGTCGCCGCGACGGGCAGGACGCACTCGGCCCCCACAGAGGCCGAGTAGTAGGACGGGTAGGTGCCGTTGTTGGCCGTGATGTTGACGCCGTTGTTGCCGGCCGCGACCACGAACAGGCCGCCCTTGGCGCACACAAAGTCGCGGATGGCCGTGAGCAGCGCGTTGCTAAAGCTCCCGCCCGACCAACTGTTGTTGATCACGGCCTGAGCGTTCTTGGACGCGATGTGCTTGATGCACAGGACGGCGTCCGACGTGTAGCCCTGTTTTTTTTTGTGGGGGGGGGGGGGTTGAGGCGGGGGGCAAGGCTTTAAGCGGCGGCGGTGTGCTGGCCCAAAGACAAGCAGCCAGCAAACAACCAACTCACCGTCCCATTCACGTTGAGAAACTTGCACGGCACGATGTCGGCGTTGCCGTTGACCCCGGCCAGCGTTCCCAAAGCGCCGCCCCATTCCGCCGCCATGGTGCCCGTGCAGTGCGTGCCATGGGCGTTGTCGTCCGACCCGTCGCCAGTGAGCGCGCCCGACCAGAAAGTCGCACCCAGGGACTGGACGACCTGCGTGTCGAGCTCGATGTGGGAGTACTGGACGCCGGTGTCGATGACGGCGCCCAACACGGTCGCCGACGAGGGCGCGATTGCCGCGGCCGAGACCAAACCCCAAGCCTGCGGCGCCTTGATCCTCGTCATGCCCCACATGCCCGAGCAGCTCGTGCTGGTGCACTCGGACGCCTGCGCCTGGGTCTGGAGGACGTAGTCCTCTTCGACAAAGTCAACCCGGGCGGCGGCGACGGCCTTGTCGAGCGGGGAGGCCGGCGGCTGGCCGGCGCGATTCTTGGCGGCGGCCTCGCTGATGGCGAGCACCGCCGCGGCCGCGCGCGGCGGGTCGTCTTGAGCGGCGAGGACGAGAAGCCCGCCGCCGAGGTCGGCGGTGTAAGACAAGCCGGTCGCGTCGGCAAGCTGTTGGCCGGCGGCCTCGGTGTCGCCCGCTTCGACCTTGACAATGACGCGGTCGCTCTTGGGGTTCTGTGAAGGGTTTTTTTGGTGGGCGAGTGGCGGGGAGGTGAGCGGCGGCGGCGGCCATGCGGCCGCAGTCGTCCTTACGCTTTCGTCTTCCAAACAAAGTCCACCGCCGCACGCCCGGAACGCCGGTTTGGCCCCGCACCGCCGCCCGCAAACGGCGGGGCGTACGTAATTACTGCCACGGGCGCCCGGTGGCGGGTTCGCGCGGCCGAATCAGCGGGCGGGTCGGGATGGTACGGGCGCGTGCGTATGCGTCAGGAACAGGGGGAGGGAAAAGAAAAGAATGGACTCTCTCTCTCACCTTGCGTCCGCGGCCCCGCACGTACCGCGCCTCGGCCAGCGGGGGGCCCGGCAGAAGCAGAAGCAGGAGAGCGAGGGACGCGACCGTTGTTAAGAGGTGGCGCGCCATTGTTTTGATATGGTTTTTTATGGTGGACTGGTGCGATTTTAAGGCGAGTGCCCCTTTCCTGAAATTAGAAGGGGGGTGACGGGCGACTCGAGGCGGCGGCGGATGGGGGGCGGGGCGGGCGTCGGCGGCGCCGTGTCGGGGAGGCGAACAAGCGGCGGGGGGGGGGGGGTTACAAAGCAGTCGAGCCTCCCGGCCTCTCTCTCTCCCACTACTACCGTACTTCACTCTCGCGCCAACCGATCTCGCAGTGGCTTGCTCTCTTTCACGCGCCGTTTGGTCCTCTCCTCTCTCAGGCGCAACCCTTTCGTCCCGCTCGCTCGAGATCCAATGCAAGCGCTCGCTCCCACGCGCGCCGCGCGCGCATGTGCCCATCGTCGCACGGGGCCGCACCGCCTCCTCAAGCGCGCGCGCACCGCCCCGACAACGCCTTTCCCGCTCCCCGCCGCCGCCGCCGCCGCCGCCGCCGCCGCCGCCAACGCCGACCCGACGCCCCCCCTTCAATCGACGCCCACCGCAACCCCGGCCGCCGCCCAGCTCGTCGACCGCGTCCTCGCCGCCGTCGCCGGCACCGACGGCGGCGTCGCCATCTCCCCCCAGCTGCGCGACGAGGTCGACGCGCTGCTGGACGAGCTCGACGCCGAGCACGGCGCCCGCAAGGTGCCCCGGCCGCTCGACGACCCCTTGCTGGTCGGCGACTACGGCGTCGCCTACACGTCGACGTCGCGCGCCCCCTCGGAGCGGGGGCAGCCGGCCGGGGGGAGGTTCCGGGGGCGGATCGGGCGCGCGCTTTTTCGGACGACGGGCGTCTTTCAGAGCGTGCTGCCGCTGCCACCGGGGGAGGAGGAGAAAAAGGAGGAGGGCGAAGGCGAGGGGCCGGCCGCAGTCGCGCTCGCCGTCAACAAGGTGGCGTTTCGCCTGTTTGGTCTGATCCCCGGGTACGTGGGCCTGCGCGGGTGGTGCTACCCGTGCCCGCGCCCCAACGCCCTTGGCACCAGCAGCAACACCAACAACACCAACACCAACACCAAAGACGGCGACCGCTCCACCGTCCGCGTGCTCTTTGAGCGCCCCGTGCTGTCGCTCGGCCCGCTCACCGCGCGCATCGGCCCGCCCTCCTCGGTCGTCCTCACCACGACCTACCTCGACGAGCGCGTGCGCCTGGGACGCGGCAGCAGGGGGTCGCTCTTTGTCTTCACGCGCGGGGGCGCAGCCGAGCAAGCCGACATGGCGAGCGTGGGCCTGGAAAAGGCGTCGGGCCTTGCAAAGGCGGCCGGGGTCGTGATCCTGGCCGCGATGGTGGCCGGCGGCGCGGCGCTGTGGCGGTGCGGCGCGACGCTCGCGGCCGCGGCGGTGTGGCTGGTGGCCGCGGGGCTGGCGGCGGTGACGTACCAGGGCGGGATCGAGCGGGACGACGGCGAGGCGTTTGGGGGGGGGCAGCGTGGGCGTGGCGTGCGTGAAGACGCGGCAGCTCATGAGGTCGCACGTCTCGAAAGGGGCACGGCGACGACGGCGTAATGGAAATGGGCTCCGCCCTTGCGCAACGACTTGGTTTTCATTCACTCATTCACACTGTTGTTTTGTTTCGCACCCACCAGATCCCCTCGTCGCCTCCTTGTCTCTCGCGCGTCTCTCCCTCGCGCGCGCACACGCACACACGCACCGAAAGAGAAGAGAGAGCCCCCCACCGCCGACACCACCCTGCGTTCGCGCAGAGCCGACCCCGGCCCCAAATGAAGCCGGGCTACGGCAAGAAGACGAAGGCCAAGAAGTTCAAGAAGATCAAGAAGAAGGAGGCCGCTGACGGCGGGGAGGTCGAGATGGCGGATGCGGCGACGGCCGGCAACGACGAGGCGGGAGCTGCGCCGACGTCGACCCCCCGCGCCACGCCCGAGGCCATGGCCATCGCGCACGCGGTGGCCACGGCCACCGGCAAGGTGGGCACGGCCAAGGAGCGCCTGCGCGCCAAGCTGCAGCTCAAGCGCGCGCTGCGCGTCAAAAACCTCAAGCCCAGCAAGAAGAAGGCCAGCAGGAGCAGGGGCTGAGTTCGGGGGGTGGTCTGCGGGGCGGCGGTGTCGGGGGGCGAGGAGCTGCGGGAAGGCGGCGGTCTCTTGCTCACGATCCTTGCCGTCGCATGCCCGCATGCACTCGATCGATCTCGACCGCCCACACACAGATCCGCATCGTAGTAACGCAGCCGCGCACACTCTAAGACTCTTCCGCCATCTGCCCCCCGCCGTTGCCGGCCCCACCTCTCCTCGAGCGGCCTTCTCTCTCCCCTCTCTCCCCTCTCTCTCCTCCCCTTTCTCTCGCCTCCGCAAAAGGCGCGCCCGGCGCAGGAATTCTTCAGCAGAGCACGACAGCGCGCCCAACCACAAACACAGCGGGAGACAAACGTGATACATACGCCCCGCGCGCGAACCCACGCAAACGCAGACCAGAACTCAAAGACCGCGCGCGCTCTCGCTCCAAAAAAAGGGGAGAGAGGACAGCCCTCTGTCCTTTGGCTTTCCCCAACGCGCCCCGCAACAACGAGAAAAAGTCAATTGAACCCCGGCCTGACGACGTTGCTGCGCGTGACGGGTCAAACCCTCGCACTTTTATCTCCGCGTGCGCGCGCGCGCCCGCCTGGACTTGGGCCAAGCCAGCACAGGGCGCGTTCGCGGAAGAGGAGGAAGAGGCTCGAGAGCCTAACCGACCGAGAGACGCTCGACTGACTCGAGCGAGCATGGGCCCGCGGCAATGAGCAGACCGGCTCAGCAGCAGCAGCACACGCGGCGCAGCATGCCCGGCGCGGCTGCCGCACGCGCGGGCGGCTCGCCGGCAACAGCACCGCCAGCAGCAGCAGCAGCAGCGGCAGCGGGACAGCGGCGGTGGCAGAGGCGCCGGCGGCGGTGGTCGTCGGCGGCGCCGCAGCTTGCCCTCCTCGCGCTCGCCGCCCTGCTGGCCCTCCTCGTGCTCGCAGTCAGCGGGGGGGCTGCTGCTGCCGCTGCCGAGGACGACGGCGCCCCGCTGACCGCGAGCACCACGACGTTCGTCCCGCCCAAGCTGCCCGTGGACGGCCCGCAGGCCGCCGCCGCGGCGAGGGCCGCCGCCGCCCTCTTGCCGACGGCAACCTCGACCTTCTTCCCCGGCGGCGGCGGCAGCGGTTCTTCGCCCCTCGCGGCGCGGCTTCCCGCCTCCACCCCCACCCCCACCACCAGCGCCGCGGCCAAGCAATCAGGATCCAGCGCGTCGTCGTCGCTACCAACCCTTGAAGCAGCAAAATCGCTCCTGCCCGAGGCCGGGCAAATGCTGCCGCCGCTGCCCGGGGCGACGCCGGGCGACGACGACGACGACGATGACGCCGGCGGCGCCGCCGTCGACGATGCCACCACCACCAGCTCCGAAGCAGCCACCACCGCCGCCGAGGAGAGCCACACGGCGGCGGCGGTCGCGGCCGTGGTGGCGGCGCGCCAGGACGGCAACAGCAGCAGCACCAGCACCAGCACCACCACCACCACCACCAGCAGCACTACCGCCAGCCCGCTCGAGCAGCGCGCGCCCGTGGTGCCCCCGGCCGCCGTGCTGGCGGCGTGCCCGGCCGACGGCTGGGAGCAGGCCGACGCCGCCTTTGTCGCGGCGATCGGCAGCAAGAACAAGGCCGGCACCGTCACGGTGGACTCTTGGCCCGCGCTGCTCAGGGCCGTGGCCTCCGGCGCAGAGGCCGTGCTGCTGCGGCCCAAGCAGACCGCCGGCGGCGGCGGCAGCGCCGCCGCCGCCCCCCTCGCCGCCGCCGCGCCGCTCGTCGTGCCGCCGGGGACGCGGTCGCTGCTGGTGGCCGCCCACCCGGCCGCCGCCGCCGAGTCGGGCCCCGTGCGCATCGACTGCTCCGGCCTGGCCGCGGGCGAGCCGCTGGTGAGCTTTGACGCCGCAGCAACCACCAGCGGCCCCGCCCTCCTCCAGCTGCGAGGGTTCGCGCTCTCGGGCTGCGCCGGCGCGAGCGCCGTCGCCGTCGGCACCTCGCCCTCCTCCTCCTCCTCCTCCTCCTCCTCTGCCGCCGTGCACGTCTTCCTCTCGGACGTGCTGCTCGAGCGCAACTCGGGCGCCCAGGAGGGCGGCGCCGTGCGCGTGTGGGGCCCGGGCGCCCGCCTGTGGCTGCGGCGCGCGCACGCAGAGGGCAACGCCGCGGCCTCCAAGGGCGGGGCCGTGGCCATCGGCGGGCAGGGCGCCGCGCTGTGCGCGTCGGCGACGCGGCTCGTCGGCAACTCGGCGCCCTTTGGCGGGGCCGTCGCGCTCGGGCGGGGCACGGCCGCGGCGCTCATCGAGGGCAGCCTGCTGGGCGACAACGCCGCCACCAAGGCGTCCGGGGGCGCCGTCTTTGTGTCGGCCATGGGGGAGGACGACGACGAGGAGGAGCAGGAGGAGCAGGAGCAAGTGGCGGAGGACGGCGAAGAGGACAGCAGCGGCGGCGGCGGCACCAGGAGACGGCGCATGCGGAGGAGGGGCCTCCTGCAGGAGCAGCAACTGCCTACTTCCTCCTCCTCCGCCGCCGCCGCTTCCCCGCCCTCGTTCGCCTTTGCCTCGGCCGACACCACGTACGAGCGCAACGCGGCCAAGGTGCTCGGCGGCGCGCTCGCCTTTGCGCACCCGGCCGACGTCGTGCTGCTGGGCGCGGCCTTTGCCGACAACCGCGCCGCCGACGGTGCGGGCGCCTTCTACGCCCGTGGGGGGTCCCTCAGCGCGGCAGCGTGCGCCTTCTACGGCAACTCGGCGGGGCCCGCGGCCTCGGCCGACGGCGGCGCCCTGTACTGCGCCTCGGGCTGCGACTGGCGCCTGCGCGCGGCCGACCTCCGCGGCAACCGCTGCGGCGGCAACGGCGGCGCGCTCTTCGCGTGGAACGCGCGCGTGGCGCTCGAGCGCTGCACGCTGGCCGACAACGCGGCGGGAAGGCTGGGTGGTGGGGCCTCCGTCGCCAACTCGACGCTCAGCGTGCTCGGGGGCGCCCTGCGCGGCAACTCGGCCGACGGCGTCGACGCCGCCGGCGGGGCGGTGTATGCGCAGCAGGGCTCGGTCGTGCTCGGGGGCGCGCTCGACGTGCAGGGCAACTGGGCCTCTTGGGGCGGGGCCGTGTACGCGACCAACGGCACGCTGACGCTCAGCGGTCCCGAAGCGTCGGCGCTGGCGTCGTCGTCGGCGGAGGGGAGGCGAGAGGAGGCGGAGCACGACGAGACGCTCAGCGGGCTCGAGGAGCAGCGGCTGCGCGAGGAGCGCCAGCGGGAGGAGGAGGGGCAGCTTCGGCAGGAGGCCGGCAGCAGGAGACGGGGCGGCAAGGGCGGCGGCAAGGACGACGAAGACGCCTCCTCCTCCTCCTCCTCCTCCTCCTCCTCCTCCTCCTCCTCCTCCCCGGCCGGTCCCCCGCCTCCGCCATCCCCGCCCCGCCCCACCCTCCGCCTCGTCAACAACACCGCCACCAGCTCCGGTGGGGCCGTCTACGTCCTTCGGGGGTCCCTGGCCGCCACCGGCCGCCTGCTCGTCTCGGACAACGCCGCCGCGCTCGACGGCGGCGGGCTCTTCTGCCTCGACTCGGAGTGCGCGCTCGAGGGCTCGGGCGTGCGGCTCGTGTCCAACAGCGCCGGGGGCTCCGGGGGCGGCGGGTTTGTGCGCGGCGGGGTCGTCACGCTCGCCGGGGGGGTGCGCCTGCTGCGGTGCGAGGCGCGCGCCAACGCGGGCGGGGGCCTGGCCGCCGACCGCGCGCTCGTCAATGCGACGCGCGCCGAGGTCAAAGGGTGCTCGGCCGCGGGCGACGGCGGCGGCCTGCTGCTGGCCAACGGGGCGGCCGCGGCCCTGGGCGAGGGCGTGGCGCTGACGGACAACGTCGCCGGCGGCAGCGGCGGGGGGGTGGCCATGCGCAACGCCACGGCCGTGCTGCGGGGCGCGCGCTGCTCGGGCAACCGCGCCGTGCTGGCGGGCGGCGGGGTGTCGGCGGCCGACCGCTCGCGGCTGGCGCTGCTGGGCGCGTTGCTCGACCGCAACCGCGCGGGGGTCGGCGGGGCGGTGGCGGGGGACGACCTCGAGCTGACCGTGCGCGGCGGGTCGATCGACGGCAACGTGGCCGACTCGGTGGCTGCAGCGGCGGCAGAGGGGGCGGCAGAGGACGGCGAGGGCGCCGCCTCGTCCTCCTCCGAAAACGGCCACTCCGCCGTCCTCTTTGGCGGCGGGCAGCCCGCCGCGCGCGGCCTCGGCGGAGGGCTCTACCTTCGCGGCGGCTCCGCGTCCCTCACAGCCTCGGCCCTGCGCCGCAACGCCGCGGGCGCGCACGGCGGGGCGGCCTACCTCGACAGCCCCTCGGGCCCCTTGCGGCTCGAGCGCTGCCTCGTCTCTTTCAACGCGGCCGAGGGCGACGGCGGCGCGCTCAAGCTCTCGGGACTCGTCGCCGGCGCGCGCCTGGCCTCCAACGCCTTCTCCTCCAACGCCGCGGGGGGGAACGGCGGCGCCCTCGCCCTCTTTGGGGGGGACGCGGCCGCAGAGGCGAGCAGCACCGGCGACAGGTTTGAGGGCAACGTCGCTTCGGCGGGGGACGGCGGCGCCGCCTTCCTCACGGGTGCCATGACGACAGCTGTTTTCGAGGACGGTGACTTTGAGGGCAACGCCGCGCCCGAGGGGTCCGGCGGCGCCCTGGCCCTCCGGGACCTGCTCGGCGCCCGGGTCCTGAGCACGCGCATGGCGGGCAACGCCGCGGGAGGCTGCGGCGGGGGGCTCGCGGCCATCAGCCTGGGCCCCGAGGGGCTGGACGTCTGGGGCGGCGCCCTCGACGGCAACGCGGCGTCGGCCGGCGGCGGGGCCTGCCTCGTGCGCGCGCTCGGCCCCGTGCGCGTCGACGCGACCGCCGTCACGGGCAACGCGGCCACAGGCGGCGGCAGGCTGTCCGGGCCCGAGGTCGACTGCTCCGTCCCAGGCACGGGCGGGGGCCTGTGCGTCGAGGCCTCTGGCCCCGTGGCGCTCAACGCGACCGAGGCGCGCAACAACACGGCGCAAAACGGGGGCGGCGCTGCCGTCGCCTTTCGGTGCGGCGGCGGCCTCGGCGGCGACGGCAACAGCGGGAGCTCGAGATCAAGATCTTCTTCCTCATCTCAGGAGGACGAGGACGACGACTCGTGCCACGTGCTGCTCGCGGGCATGACGTTCGAGGGCAACGCGGCCGTCGGCGGCGGCGGCGGGGGTGTGTGGATGGGCGCGCCCGGCGCGGCGCGCGAGCTGCGCTGCGGCGACGACGGCGCCGTGCTGCGGCCGCTGGCCGCGGCGGACCGGGCCTCTGATGGAGGCAGCGGCGTGTCCTTCTACACGTCCTCGTCCGAGCCCGAGGAGGAGAATGACGCGGCGAACAAGTCGAAGAAGGAGGAGGAGAAGAAGGACGGCAAGGCCGGAAGCGGCGGCGGCAACAAGCCGGGGGTGACCGTCGTCAAGGCGCCCGCGCGCGCGGCGGCGGCGCTCGGCCGCGCGTCGGCGGCGGCGGCGGGCAGGCCCCTGCCGGCGACGCCGCACGCCCCACTCACAACTACGACGGTCGTCTTTGGCCCTGGCGGAGGGGTCGCCGGCGGTCGCCCCACGGCGACCACCACCACCACCACCAGCACCAAGGCCGCAGTGCTGCAAGGCGACGCCAACCTGGACGGCGTGCGGCCCCCGCTCGGCAGCAGCGAGGACGACGACCTGCTGCCCCCGCGCGATCCTCAGGTGTGGATGGCGCCCGAGGCCGGGGAGATGACGCCCGGGCCCGCGGCTGGCGCCGCCAAGGACGGCAAGGCTGCTGCTGCTACTGGCCCCTTGGCATCGGCGGCGGCCGCGGCCAACAGCAGCAGCAGCAGCCTCCCCGCTCCCGCCACCGCTCTGCCCCCGCTCCCCCCTCCCCCTTTTTCGTCCTACGACGTCGAGTACGACGAGGCCGACGACCCCGCCGCGGTGCGCACGCACGGCACGTTCGGCAGCATCCCCCCGGGGGCCGACGTGGCGGCGCTGCCCGGAGGCGGCGGCCGCGAGGAGGGCGAGGACGGCGCGGACGAGGAGGAGGCGGTCGACGAGGCAGACAGCGCGCCGAGCGCTTCTTCTTCTTCTTCTTCGGCGCTGCTGCCGCCGCCGTTGCCAACGGCTGCTATGACGACGACGACGACGACGCCGGAGGCGCCGGCCAAGCCGGCCGAGAAGGCAGCAGCAGCGGCCGCCTCGGCGCTGCCTCCGCTGCCTGTGCCCGTGGCTGCTGCGCCGGCGACGGCAGCGGGCGCCAAGGAGGCGCCGACGCCGACCCCCGCTGCTGCTGCTGCTGCGACCCCTGCGGCCCAAGGAGCAGCCGGCGCAGCTGCTGCTGCCGCCCCGCCGCTGCCGCCCAAGCTCACGCCCGAGGCCGGCCTGCGCCTGCGCGGCCCCTCGTCCTCGTCCTCCTCCGCCCGCGAGGCCGGCTCCCGCCGCACGGACATCGGCTACAAGGGCCCCGTGCCCAAGGAGTCGGCCGCCGTGCTGCGCAACCCGCCCACACAGACGACCGTGCGGGCGGGGCAGCCCACGGGCCGCGGCGGGCTGACCTACTCGACTACGGCCTTCACGCCCTCTTCTTCTGCGGGGCGGCCGCGCGGCCGGGGATCGCGCGAGGCGGCGGCGGCGGCGGCGGCGGCGGCGGCGGCGGCCGAGGAGGGAGGCTCAGCCCCCCAGCCCAATGCGGTGGCGGTGGCGATTCTCCACCCCAAGCCGCCGGCCGTGGGGGCCATGGCGCCCACGCCTGCGGCGGCGGTCGACGCGGCGGCCGCCGTCCCCACCGCGGCCCCGACGACGCCGCCTTCCGCTGCGCCGTCGGCCGCCGAGCACGCCGACCAGCTTTGGTCGGGCGCCAGCAAGGACGGCAAGGGCGGTGTTTCACGCGAGGCCGAGGCGGAGACGGCGAAGGGGGCGGCGGCGCCCAAGGAGGAGGAAAAGGAGGAGAAGAAGAAGGAGGACATCACTGCTCTTCCTCGTTCCACCCCCTCCCGCACCAAGCCAAGCAGCAGCGGCGGCCACCGCCGCCGGCTGCTCGAGGAGAAGAAGAAGCAGCCTTCGGCCTCGCCGCCGCCGCCCCCGGCCGCCGCGCCTGCCTCCTCCTCCTCCTCCTCCTCCCTCCCCCCGCCCCTCCCCGCCGCCGCACCCGGAAGCAGCCTCCCGCCCTCGGCCGTCGCCGCCCTCGGCCCCGACGCCGAGGCCTACGGCGCCTACGCCGCCGCGCGGCCGGACGCCGCGCTCGACGCCGCGAGCCAGTGCGGTGCGTTCGAGGGCAACGCCGCCCGGGGCCAAGGCGCGTACGGCGCCGACGTCGCCGGCGCGCCCTTTGCGCTGCGCGCGGGCCTGCCGCCCAGCGGCGTCGTCTACGTCCCCTCGGGTGGGGCCCTGGGCGACGTGTCGGTCTCGGCCGTCGACGTGTGGGGCGGGCTCGTCGCGGGCGGGCCCGCGGAGTTTTTGCGCTACCAGGCGCGCATCGTGGGCGTGGACGACGGCGCCGGAACAGGGGGCCGGGGCGGGGGCGGCAAGGGCTCGTCCTCTTCTTCCTCATCGAGCGCGCACCTCGAGGGCGCGTCGTCGGCGCTGCTGGCCGTCAACGGCACGGCGAGCCTCGACCCGTTGCGCGTCGTGGGCGAGCCGGGCAGCGTCGTGCGCATCGAGCTGCTGCCCTTTGGCGGGCAGGAGCAGCAGGAGGGCGGCGGCGGCGGCGGCGCTCCCTCGTCGTCGGCCCGGCGCCAGCCGCAGTCGACGTCGCTCCTGCGCGCCATCGCCCCGGCCACGCTGCGCGTCGGCCTGCGCGGCTGCGCCCTTGGCGAGGCCCTGCTGCCCGACACCGGGTGCACGCTCTGCGGGCCGGGCACGTACGCGTTTGGCGCCGCCGACGCCACCTGCTCCCCGTGCCCGGCGGGCGCCGCGTGCAACGCCTCGGCCGTCGTTCCGCTTCCCGGACTTTGGCAGTCGCACCCGCGCTCGGCCCAGCCGCACGCCTGCCTGCACGCGCCCGCCTGCGCGCGCTCGCCCGCGCGCCAGGCGGCGCTCGCCGACCTCGCGCGCGAGGGGGCGGTGGTCGCGGCGGGCGAGGTGGACGCGGGCGCGTTCCAGGCGCTCCAGTGCTCCCCCGGGTACGAGGGCCCACTCTGCGCCCTGTGCTCGGCGGGGGACAAGAGGGAAGCGGCCGGGTCCCCGCCCTCTTCTTCTTCTTCTTCCTCTTCTTCGCAAGAAGAGGCGGCGTCCCGCCGCCGCCGCTACGGCCGCACGGGCGGGGTCGGGGGCGGGGGGCGCGCGTGCCGCGCGTGCGAGCGGTCGCCCCGCGCCACCGCCGCGCTCTATGCGCTCGCCAGGCTGTTCGACCTCGCCGTCCTCGCGGCCTGCGTCTGGGTGGCCCAGGCCGCGGCCGCCTGGTGGCGCCGCTCGCCCAACCCGGCGCCGGGGACCGCCGCGGCCAAGGCCAAGCCTCCCCCGGCCCCGCCCTCGGCCGCCAACCCGGTCGTGCAGGCGCACTCGCGCGTGCTGGTCGAGCACCTGCAGCTGCTGTCGGTGCTGGCGGCCTCGTCCGCCGCGGCGCTGTGGCCGACGGCGCTGCAGACGTTTGTCAAGGCGCTGGACGTCGTGCCGCTCGGCACCGCGTCGTGGGTCAACCTCGACTGCGCCCTGCCCGCCGGGCTGTGGCGGGGGCTCCCACGCTCCGTGACCACCCTGCTGGCGACCAGCCTGCCGCCCCTGGCCTTTGTCCTGGCGGCCTTTCTGGCCTGGGCCGTCGCGCGCTTCGCGCTGCGCAGGCCCGCCCGCCGCACGCTCGTCGTGCTCCTCTGCGCCGCGGGCCTCTTCTACCCGCTGCTCGCGTGGACGTCGCTCTCGACCTTTGTGTGCGTGGCGCTCGACAGGCCCGCCTCTTCTTCTTCGGGCGGCGGCGGCGGGGGGGCAAACCAGAGCCCCGCGGCTGCGGGGATGGACGGGCTGCTCTCGCTCACAGAGGGCGGCGGCGGGGGCGGCGGGGGCGGCACAAGCCCTGCGGCGGCCGCCCACCTGTCTGGCCACGCGTCTGCCGCGGGCGCCGAGGGCGCCTTCTGGGCGGTCGACCCGTCGATGCGCTGCTACGAGGGGACGCACTTGAAGCTGGCCCTCGGGTTTGGACTCCCCGTGGCCCTGCTGGTCGGCCTGGGGTGGCCCGCTTTACTCGCGTGGGTGCTTTTTGACGCGCGCAAGGTGCTGCTGCGCGCCGAGCGCGCGCCCAACGAGCGCGCGCGCCGCCGCATGCGCGCGGCCGTCGAGCGCGCGCGCGAGGCGATGGGCCTCCTGGCGGGCGCCTACC
This sequence comes from Mychonastes homosphaera, assembly GCA_009193075.1. Classification (NCBI taxonomy): domain Eukaryota; kingdom Viridiplantae; phylum Chlorophyta; class Chlorophyceae; order Sphaeropleales; family Mychonastaceae; genus Mychonastes; species Mychonastes homosphaera. Next base: position 579,453 of record VXJC01000006.1, read on the forward strand.
GCCCGCGGGGGGCCCTGTGGCTGTGGGCGGTGGCGGTCGAGGCGCGCCGCCTGGCGCTCGTGCTCGCGCTGCTGCTGACGGTCGCGCGCCCCGCCGCCGCGCAGGCCTACGCCGCCTGGGGCGCGCTGGCGGCCGCGCTGCTCGCCGAGGCGTGGCTCCGGCCGCAGGCGAGCTGGGCGCTCGCGGCGCTGCAGGCCTTCTCGCTCGCGGCCCTGCAGACGACGGCCGTGCTGAGCGCGGGCTTTTCGCAGCCGGGCCTCGAGGGCGCCTCGGGCGTGCTGGCCGGGGGGGTCATCGCCGTCAACCTCGCCGTGCTGGCCGCCTTTGCGCTGTCCGTGGGGGCCGGGCTGGACAAGGGGTGGTGGCGCCGGCTGCGCGGGCGCGCGCCCCGGGTCGGGGGCGTGGCGTGGAGGCCCGGGGCGGGCGGAGGCGCTGGCGGGTTTTTGCGCGGGCGGCTCGTGCTGCTTCCGGCGGCAGGGTCGGGGGCGGGGGACGGCGGCAAGGGCGGCGCTCTTCTTGTTGGCCCCGACGGCAAGCCGCTGGCTTCTGCTGCTGCTGGGAACGGCGCGGTGAGCCTCACCGCGGCCGCGGGCCTCGCTCCGTCCTCGTCTCCCGACGCCGCCCTCAACGCCGAGCTCGTCAAGCGCCGGCGCTCGGCCCCGGCCGTGTCGGGCGGAGGCGGGGCCGAGGCTGGCGGCGGCCGTGCGCGCGCCGCCCCGCTCACGGCCGCGGCCGCGGCGTCGGCGGCCGCCGGCGCCGCCGTCGCTGCGTCTGTCGAGGCCGTCGAGCGCTCGCTCGCGGCCTGCCGCAGGGTCCCGAGCGCGACGCCGCCATGTCGCGCGCGCTGCAGTCGCTGGGCGCCGCCGGCGCCACGCTGCAGCAGCAGCAGCAGCAGCTGCACCACCATGCCCACCACGCGCACCACCACCGCCACGCGTCGGCCGCCGCGCTCCCCCGCCCCTCTGGGGGCGGAGGCGGCGGCGACGTCGCGCTCGACGTGCCGGGGCTGGCGGCCGGCGGCGCCGGCTCGTCGTCCGCGGCCGCCGCGGCCGCCGCCGCGGCCGCACGCATGCCCCTGGGCCGCTTCATGTCGGTGCACCAGTGGCTCGAGGCCTCGGCCGCCATCGACGACGCGCTCGACGCCGACCACCACCAAGGGGGGGGCGCGAGCGGCGGCGGCGGCGCCGGCAGCCCCCGCGACGAGGAGGGCGGGTCCGAGGTCCCGGCGTCGCCGGGTCCCATGCCCGCCCCGCGCACGGGCGCCGAGGACCTCGAGCACCGCCTGCTGCCCACGCGTGCGCAGCGGGGGCAGCGCCGGACGGGCCGCCTCATCGCGCGGCCGCGGCTGCCGTCTGCGCGCGTCCTCGCGGCGTCCGTCGGCGGCGGCGCCTTTTGCAGCCGCTGCCTCGCCCGCGCCGTGCGCGCGATGCCGACGGCCCGTGCGCCACGCGGCTACTACAGCATGTGGGGCACTGGCCTGCGGCCAACGCGGGTGGGTCGCCCTGCCGCCGCCGCCCTGACCACGGCTTCCTCCACTGTGGTCGTTCGGGTCGTCGCCCTCGGAGGAGGGCGGGGGGAGGTAATCTCCTCTTTGTTCCTCCCCGCCCCCCCCCGTCGCCCGCTCTGTCTGATTCTCTTGCACTTCCCTTCTTTGCGGCGGCGGCGGCAAGGCGGCCGCTCGCCAGCGCGACACCAACGCGACGGGCGCCCTCGCCCCGCGCACGACGCCTGACGGCGCGCCGCCCGTCACGGCCGTGCGCCATGCGCGCTACTACAACGCGTGGGCGTCGGCGGCGGCCGTGGCGACGGCGCCGATCGGGCAGCGCAAGGAGGAGGGCGAGGACGCGGGTGCGCCGCCGCCGCCGCCGGCTTGAGCGAGCGAGCGAGCGAGGAAGATTGTTTTTCTTGTTCGGTCTTCGGTCTGGAGGAATCGATGCGGGGTCCCTCTGACCCGCACGTGACGTGTGCATATTTCGTTTCTGGAGATGCTCTTTGTAAGTTATTGTGCGCGGAACCGTCGTCTCTCTGTCACCCCGGCGCGTCATCGTCGTCGTCGCCGTCGCCGTTGCCGTCCTCCTCCTCCTCCTCCTCCTCCTCCTCCTCCTCCTCCTCCTCCTCCTCCTCCTCGCGGCGCGGCCGCTTCCGCCCTCCGCCGCCGCCGCCGCCGCTGCCGCCGCCGCTGCCCCCCGCTCGCGCCGCCTGGGGCACGTTCTCGTCGTCGTCGTCGCTGCTGCTGTCGCCCAGCACGATCACGCAGCCGTCGTCGTCGTCGCCGCTGGGCTTGGCCGCCGCCCCCCCCGCCGCCCCCCGCCCGCCCTCCTCCTCCTCCTCCTCCCCGACCAGCACCTCCCCCTCCTCCGCCCCGTCCTCCTCCTCCTCGGGCGCCCCCCACACGCCGCGCGTCTGCTGCCGCCGCCGCCGCCCCCGCCCCGCCCGCTGCTCATCCTCCCCCCCGCCCCCCTCCCCCCCCTCCTCCTCCTCCTGCGCCCCGGCCCCCGACCCCCCCAGCAGCGACCGCCCCAGCGCCGCGCCGTAAAGCGCCGCGCGCGCGGGGCCCAAGGCCCGCGCGGCGGGCATTCCGGACGCCAGCGCGCGCAGCTGGGCGCGCGAGGCCACGCAGCGGGGGAGCACGGCGTGGCGGCGCGCCAGGCGCGACCGCGCCGCGTCGAGCGCCGGGTGCTCGGCAAAGGGCGCGTCCTCGGCGTCGCCGCCGCCGTCGTCCTCGTCGTCGCCGCCGCCGCCGCCGCCGCCGGAGGCGCCGCCGCCACTGCCGCGGCCGCCGCCGCCGCCGCCGCGGCCCCGGCCCGCCGCGCGAGGCGGCGACAGCAGGCCCGCCGGCACGCGGATCACGCGCCCCTGCGGCTGCTGCCTCCCTTCCGGCTGCTGCCCCTGCTGCCCCTGCTGCTGCTGCTGCCGCTGCCACTGCGCCAAACACGCCCGCCCCCGCGCCGTCGTCGCCACGTACGCGTTGGCCGCGTAGGCCGTGAACCCAAAGTCGATCATGAGCAGGCTCTCGACGAAGATGAGGCGCGCCACAAAGGCCTCGGCCCCGGGCCTGGGCACGCGCACCGCGGCGCGCCGGGCGGCATCGTCCGGGTTTAATTTCGCGCCCCGCCACGCGTCGACGAGCTGCTTCAGCGTGAGGCGCTTGGCCGAGCCGCCGGCGGCGGCGGCCGCGCCGGCCGAAGATGCGGCGGCCTCGGCGCGCGCGAGGGTGGCAAGCAGGTTGGCTGCGAGCGCGGTCGCGTCCTCCTCCTCCTCATCTTCCGCGCCTCGCCCGCCGCTGCCGCCCCCGCCCCCGCCCCCGCCGACGGCCGCCTCGCGCCGCGCGCAAAGGTCGCACATGCCGCGGCAGGGCGGCAGCGGCGCCCCGCCCGCCGCCTCGGCCTCGGCCCCCTCGCCAAAGTGCCGCAGGATCGCCGCGCGGCGGCACGTGCCCGCGCTGCCTCCGCCCCCGCCCCCCCCGCCCCTGGCCCCAAGCGCGTACCTCGCCACCGCGCGCAGGCGCTCGCCCCACCCGGGCTCGGAGCACACGACCGTCGCCAGGCGCAGGGCGTCGCTGGGTTTAAAGAACAGCGCACAGCGCGCGGGCAGGCCGTCCCTCCCCGCCCGGCTGCTCTCCTGGTAAAACCCCTCGAGGGAAGACGGGAGGGTGGCGTGGACGACAAAGCGGCAGTCGAGCTTTGAAACGCCGAGGCCAAACGCGACCGTGGCGACGACGCACTGCACGCGCCCCTCCTGCCACGCCGCCTGCGCGCTCACGCGTTCCGCGTGGTCCATGTCGGCGTGGTAGTGCAGGGCGGGGACCCCCCGGGCGCGCAGGTGGGACGCGAGCTGCTCGCTGTCGCGGCGCGTGAGGGCGTAGACGATTCCGGACGGGTAGGTCAGGCGGGCCGCGTTGCTGCCGGCCGCGGGGGCGGGAGGATAGTGCCTCTCGATCCATTCGGCGATCTGGTCGCCCGCCCCGCCCCCTCCTCCTCCCCCTCCTCCCCCCGCCCCCCCTCCTCCCGCCGCCGCCCCCTCCCCCTTGGCCACCACCTCGTAAAACAGGTTGGGCCGGTTGACCGACGCGCGGAACAGCTCGGCCCCCTGGATCCCCAGCAGCTCGCGCACGTCGCGCGACACGGCCTCGGTGGCGGTGGCCGTGCACGCCAGCAGGGGCACCCCGGGAAAGGACTGCTTGAGGATCCCGAGGCGGCGGTAGTCGGCGCGGAACGAGTGCGAGGCCTGGGACGCGCAGTGGGCCTCGTCGACGGCGACGCGGGCGAGGCGGCCGCGCTCGTGCAGCTTCTGGAGCTTGGCGACGAGGCGCTTGCTCGACACGACGCGCTCGGGCGTGACGTAGAGGAGGCGCAGGTGGTGCTTTGGTTGGTGGGTCTGCGGCGCGCCTGCTGCTGCTGCTCCTGCTGCTCCTGCTCCTCCCGCTGCCGCCGACGGCGCCGCCGCGAGCGCGTCCATCGCCGCAAACGCGCGCGCCACCTCCTCCTTGCTGCTGGCCGACGTGAGGCCCACGACCTCGCCTCCTGATAGCCCCATGCGCCGGAGCGACGCGACCTGGTCGACGATGAGCGCGACGAGCGGCGAGACGACGAGCGTGAGGGCGGGGGAGGAGGAGGCGGAGGGGGCGGCTGAGGCACCGGCGGGCGCGTCCAGGAGCGCGGGCAGCTGGTAGCAGAGCGACTTGCCCACGCCCGAGGGCAGGAGGGCGAGCACGTCGCGCCCGCTCAGCGTCGCGTTGATCACCTCGCGCTGCAGTGGGCGGAAGTCGGGCAGGCCGAAGCGGGTGCGCAGGGTGTTGGCAACCGTGGTGTCGTGCGGCTGCGCGGCCCGCCACTTAGGGTCGTTCACGCGGCGCGGCGCGGCGCGACGCTGCTGCTGCTGCTGCTGCTGCTGCTGCTGCTGTTGTCCCTGCTGCAGGAGCTGCTCGCGCTCGTGCGTGAGCTCCGCCTGGCGCTCCAAGAGGGCCTCGAGGTCGCGTTCCACAGAGGAAAGTTCCGCTTCGACCTCGCGGAGGGACCGCTGCGCCATTTGGCTGTCTCTCTGGCTTTTTCTTTCTTCTTTTGCGCGCGCGGAGATGATCGCTCTCACATCTCGGGGGGGTGTATCGATGGTGCGTGGACGACGACGATAGTGGTGGGTTTTGTGTGTGTGTGTGAGAGAGGGGAGGAGGAGGGAGAGGGCCGAGCTTTGAAAGGCAGAGCGCCGACAGAGAGCGCGGGCGCGGGTGCCGCTCTCTTCGGCCGCGGCGCGACCCGAAACCCGCTCTCCTCCACCAAAACGCGCGGGGGTCGAAAATTTTACACAGGAGGGTGTGCAGAGGGTGTGTGGGTACAACGACGGATCTGTCAAAATAAGAACGCGGGGGGTTTTGTGTACAACAACGAAAACTCTGTTCCTCGACCGCGTTTTCAGCGACAGAGAAGCGGCAGCGCCGACGGTTTTTTGTGTGTTTTTTTGGGTTGCTTTTTTTTCTTCGGTCTCCTGCGGCTGCTGCTGCTGCTGCTGCTGCTTGCTGGTAGTGGCTGCTGCTGGGGTGCGGTCTGGTGGTCCTAGTCTACCTAACTGGGTCTGCTTGCTGCTGCTGCTGCTGCTCCCTCATTTCTGTGTGTGTCGGCGGCGACAGCCCCGCTGGTCGCACGCTCGCTTTTTCTACTCGAGCACGAACATCTCCTCGACCTCCTCCATCTCGTCCTCCTCGTCGAGGTCGGCCATGAGGCTCAGCCAGGCGTCGACGCGCTCGAGGTCCTGTTGTGTTGGTTGGTTGGTTGGTTGGTTGGTTGGTTGGTTGGTTGGTGGGTTTTTTTTTTGGGGGGGGGGGGGCTGCGTCAGCGGGGGGGGCGGCGACCAGGAGGCCCGTGCGAAAAGAGAGAGAGCACCGCACGGAGCGTTTCCTGCCCGCGCGGCCCCGCCGGTCCGCCTGGGGCCGCGGCGGACCGAGTCGAGGCGCGCGAGGCGGTTATCTCGCTCCCTGCGGGCCGAGACGGGCGCACGGGGGCGCGGCGCGCGCGCACGACACCCGGGAAACGCCGCGCGGAGGTGGAGAGAGGAGTGTGGCGAGAGAGAGGTCTCTCCTCTCGTCTCTCCTTGGTCACGCGCGACTATTGAAAACGGACGCACCACGAGCTCCTCCTCGGCCTCGGCGCTGTGGTAGGAGGCCGGGTAGAACTCGGCGGCGAGAGGCGACAGCTTCATGGCTTTGACGGGAAGAAGCGGGGGGGGGGGAGGAACGCGGGAGAGAGGGCTTCGGGTTTCGGTGCTCCGGTGAGGCTTCGCTTTTCTTCGCTGGTGGTGGCTGTGGTGTGTGCGCGCGTGCGTTTTGGGTCTGCGAGTGTGTATGTTGTGTGGTGTGGTGGTCGCAGTCTTGTCGCGCGAGCGGTCCGTTTTGAGGAGGAGCGAGTCTCTCTGCTGGAGTCCTTTCCACTACCCCTCCTCCGCGTCACGCAAACGCCCGCAAACAACGCCACGCGCCCTCCAACCCCCGAAACACCCACGAGCCGCTTATCAAAACGCTCATCGCCGCGCGCGCGCGGAGTTTCCGGGGCGCTGGAGACGCCCACGCCGCACTTTTGGGCGGCGTTGGGGAGAAATTTTCCAGGAGCGGGGCGGGTCGCAGTCGGGGGCGGGCGACGCCGGCAAAAGTCCCGGATTACAGCGCTAAGAGCCTCAAAAAGGGAGGAAAACAATCGAATCTCGATCAGGAAAACAAAATGAGACGAAAAGAATGCGGTAGGATGTCCGAGAGTGTCTCTCTGCGCTTGAAATGAACGACAAGAGGACGAAAAGGGTTGGGTTGGGTTGTGGTTGTCGTCGGCGCAGGGCCGCGCTCGCTCCCCCTCACCGCGACGCTGCCGCCGCCACCTTGTCCACCACCACCCCCTCCTCCTCCTCCTCCTCCCCCTCCCGCGCAAGCGCCGGCGCGACGATGCGCGTCACCCGGAAGCGCGACAGCTCCCCGCCAAAGTGCGCCGGGTCGAGGTGCTCGACCAGCTCGGCCTCGACCCAGCAATCGCGCACAAAGGACGCCCCCTCTTCGGCGGGCGCGGCGGCGCGGCGGCCGAGGGCGCCGCCGTCCCTGACGACGACGACCCGGCCGAACCGGAGGCGGCTGGGGGATGACGCGACCGCGGCGCGCGCGACGTGCGCGCGCGGCAGGGTGTACGTGCCGCCCTCGGAGAAATACTGCGGGGCGCCCGCGGGCGAGACGGCGACGAGCGCGTAGCGCGACGGCGGCGGCGGCGGCTGCAGTGTCGTCGTTGGCGGCGCGGCGCGCGTCATGGGGCCCGCGCCGCCGCCGGCCGCCGCCTGGGCGGAGGCCGAGGCGCGCGCCACGGCGGCGGACATGTTGGGATGGGAGGTTGGTGTCGGTGTGAAGGCGCACAGAGTCGGCGCGGAACAAAAGAGGGGAGACGAGAGAGAGGTTCGGGTGTGTGGTGTGGTGTGCGATGCGAAAGAACGCGGCGGCGGCAAGAATAGAGGGCTCGGAGCAATCAATGCGAGTGCGGGTCCGAGAGGGGAGGGGTCGAGGGTGCGGGTGGTGTGGTTTTGGTGAGGAGGGGGGAGCGCGCGCGTGGTTTTGCGCAGTGTTGTCGGTATGTTGAGCTGGAACAGTACCGGCGAACCGAGCGAGAGCCGAGTCGTAACGAACGGCGCTTCGTACCGAGTGGGGTTGACTTTTGTAACGAGTACGTACCGAACGCACAGCCCGCTGCGCTGCCTCTTGTACCGAAGGGGGGATGGTGGGGAGGGGGAGGAGCGCCGAAGGCGGCGAGGATTTTTTGCGTCCGCTCCCGTCGCCGCCGCCCGTGACCGAGAGCCCGAAGCCGGATCGCACGACCAGTCTCCTCCTGAACACAATAACCCACCATGGACCCCATCCAAGCCAGTACTGTGATCTCGCCGATCAAAACCGCCCTTCGCGTGCACCTGGACGAAGGCGCGCGCGCGATGGGGCGCGCGGTCAAGACAGAGGAGGAGAGAAGGAAGCAACGCGCAGCGTTCGACCTTCTGGACGAGGTGCGGGCAGACCTCGACCGCATCTTCTTGCACTTGGAGCGCACACTTGTGCAGACGGGGCCCCTCCCCTTGACCGAGGCGTATGCGGCGCGCGCTATCGGGTCCTTGAATCGAGAGACGCTCAAGGTGATGAGCGCTCTGGACGAGGTGGCCGCAGCGTGCCCCTACGCGCAGCTGGAGCTCAATTACGTCGCCGCCGAGATCCCATCGACCATCTACGGAGTGTTGAACAAACACCTGCCTCAATCCTTGCAAGCTCTGCTGAAGAGGTGAGCACGGGTGCGTCTTTCAGCGGCACCGCCATGCCGCGCTCGCCCGTCCCGCCGACGCGCGCGCAGCGAGCGCCGCTCTCGCCGCCCCAACCCCAAAACCAAAAGACTCTTTCCCTCGATCGCCATTTCCACCGTCGCGCCGTCTATGTTGTCGTCCCTACCCCCACCCAACCCAAAGCGAAAAACCAAAAAGCAAAAAAAAACAACCCAAACACTCCGCCTGCCACGCCGCCTCGTCGCGCGCCAGCGTCCCGCCGCCCCAGCCCCCCTCCCCCAAAACAAAAACAAACACTAACCCACCCACCCTTTCACCCCCCTCCCCCACACACAAACACCACAGCTGGATGTCACGCGCCGCCACCGCTCCTCATGCTGACACCGCCACTGCTGCCACTGTTGCCGCCGCGCAGGAGGCGGCGGCAGAGCTGCCTCCGACCCGCGCGCCCAGGGGCGGCACGAGCGGTGGCGAGCAGAAGTGGAACCCTGCCTGGCATGGGGACGGCCCCGACTCCATCCCGGGTTCGCGCGACCTGGGCCCCAAACCCGACGATTCGTACCGGTTTTTGTGCTACTTGTGCCACGTCCCTGCCGCGACTCTGAGGCTGCTGATTGATGGCAAAGCGCACCTCATCCCCGGCGACGCCACCAGGGTCGACAAAATCGCGACCGTCGGCTGCCACTCTACCAACGTGATCCGCCACATCAACGGCCCGATCCACACCAAAAACCTCGAGAAGTATGAGTGGCAGTCGGGGCATAGGGTTCTCGTCAAGAACTGGGTGGAAGGTTTGTTCTCGGGCGCCGGCAGTCGCGCCTCGCGCCTCCGTGCTGCTGGTGCTGCTGATGTGGCCGTCGCCGACCCGTGGGACTCACTCACCGAGCAGGAGCGCAACAAGTGGTACTTTGGCGAGGCCCTCGCTTTTCACGTCGTGCCGTTATTGCTGGGCTCCCCGGTCGGGATTGGCTTTTTTGACCGTCTGAGGGTGGAGGCGCTCAACCCAGCGTTCGCCGCCATGGGCCTGCGCTACACGTCCGACGGCCGCGTCGTGCAGTCGCACAGCGGGATGAAGGACCCGCCCGCCACCGTGTCGCGCTTCGAGCTGGGCGCCGGTCACGCCGGCAGGTGGGGCACTAACACAAAAATCCAGGCGTTTGCTGCTGAGGCGGCCGAGGACATGCGCGACGCCGCTGGCAAAGCGCGCGGCTTGGCGGTGGGCTTCGACGAGGTCGTGCAGTTCAACAGGAAGCGGCTGACCATCTACCTATACGCAGTCAACGCAGCAGGCGTGCCGACGCGCCAGGCCTTTCTCCTCTGCATCGTGGAGACCAAGTGCACCGAGGACGCCGAGAGCGAAGACGCCGCCGCCGCCCGCATCGCCGCGGCAGTGTGGAAGGCGCTGACCGTCACGGCGGGCCTGACCGTAGACAAGCTCAAGAAGGACTTTGTCGCCGTCTTTGTGGACGGCGCCAGCGTCAACCTCGGTTCGAAAAACGGCGTCGCGCAGCGGCTGACGAGGCACCAATACCTCGGCCGCTCGCTGCAGGTCGTGCACTGTGTCCCTCACCGAGTGGCCCTCGTCTGCAGCACGTTCTTGACCGAGCCTCCTAAGACGTTGATGGACACCATGACGGCCGAGGCGAAGAAGATCAACGTTTACATGCGCACCGTGAAGGAGGCGGTCAACCAGGGCGCCGTCGCGTCGCACGTTCCGTCCATCTACGAGAAGCAGGCTCTTTTCGCCGACGCCATTGGTGTGCCCCGGCGCAAGGTGCCCACGCTTATCCCGACGCGCTTTCTGTACATCGCCTCCTCGGGCAGGGTACTTCTGGAGCAGTGGGCGTCCCTCGCCACCGCCGCCGAGCGCACTGGCGAGCACGCCCACGCTTTCCACACCTACGGGCGCGACGCCTTCTATCTGTTCCTCACGTGCATGCTTGTCCCCTTCTTCGAGGTGCTCGACACGGACCTGTGCAAGTACGGGCAGAGCAGCACGGCCCACATCGGGTCGGTGCGGGGGGTCGTGCAAGCCACGCGCAAAAAGCTGGTGGAGATGGCTGGGTTGGGGAGCGACGGCGGCGGCGGCGGCGGCGAGGGGGCGGGAGGGACCGCAGCCTTTGCGGGCCCCAGGTTCAAGGCCCTGCAGCACTACACCAAGTACCGAGACGACGGCGGCGCGCTCGTCAAGGACAGGGCCGGCAACATGGCGCTGTACACGGGCACCGACAAGCCCTACCCCATCCAGGTCTACTCGGGCTTTGGCGGCTTTGCGCGCGCGCCCTCGACGGGCGTGCCCATCCCGCCGGAAAAACTCGACGCTTTTGTCGACGCCGTCAAAGAAAAGGTGGCCAAGCCCATGGTCCAAGCCATCATCGACGAGCTGGACGGGCGCTTCCCGGACGACCCCACCATGGCCGCCCTCGCGGTCGCGGACGTGGCCCACTGGTGGGAGCGGAAGGGCGAAAACCACGCCCACCTGCTGACGGTGGCGCCGATTATTGCGTCGTCGTACGAGACGTTCGTCAACGGCGCGGTCGCGCCGCGCTTCAGCCTGACGGCGCTCGAGCAGCAGGCGCCGTGCTTTAACGAGGTCGTGCAGAGCCTGCTTCTTAACCCTACGGACACGTCTAGGGGCTCGGGGAGCGAGGAGCAGCCGCGGCGCTTCAACCGCGCAGCCGCCGCTGCAGTCGCCGCCTCCGCCTCCGCCGCCAATGAGGAGGGCGCCGACGACGAGGCGTGGCAAGCCGCGCTCGGCGAGGCGCTCGATGAGGCCGCCAAGACGAACGAGCCCAGCCCGCCAACCCAAACCGACGCGTTGTGGACGCGTGTCTTTAACGACCCTCGCAACCAGGGCTGCGAGGAGTGGTTGAAGTTTGTGACGATGTCGTATGCGCTTGTGCTCGGAACGAGCGACAACGAGCGCTTGCACTCTCGGATGAAACTGGTGCGCACGAGCGCCCGCAGCAAGCTTGACGACGAGGCGCTCACGGCGGCGCTGCGCGTGGTCTTGCACCCCAATAAGCTGTGCCCCAGGCGCGCGTTCTCGCGCTGGGTGCCCAACCGTCAGGAGGCCGTTGGCGACAAGAGGAAGAGGGGAGAGGAGATCTAGACGGTTAGAAACCTCTTTAATGTTATGTTTTCCTCGTTTTTTCGGGCACGGCGGGGGGGGGGGGGGGGGGCGGGGCCGGGGGGAGGGCGGGAGAGCACGCGCGCGGCGAGCCGCGGCGGCGGCGGCGCCCCCCCCCCCTTCTTCTTCTCTTATATACCGCCCCCCCGCGGCGACCTTACCGCCGCCATACCGAACTCAGAGGGTGAGGCCACTAGCATACCGAGCCCTACCGGAAACGTTTAACGGGTCGACGCTGCTCCCCCCCAAAAACCGAGCCGCTGCTCATACCGGCAGCCCTGGCGGCGACCTTACCGCCGCCATACCGAACTCAGAGGGTGAGGCCACTAGCATACCGAGCCCTACCGGAAACGTTTAACGGGTCGACGCTGCTCCCCCCCAAAAACCGAGCCGCTGCTCATACCGGCAGCCCTGGTTTTGCGGGGAGGAAAGAGCGGGGCGAGACGAATGGGCTGGCTAATGGAAGGCTCCGGCCCCTCCCCTCCCCTTCTCATCGATTTCACCGCGCCCTCGACACATAGCATCAGCGCTACCACACCCATCGGACAGCCTTCACGCATCACATACCTCCGACAGCGACAAGCCAACTCATACCACCGGCGCGACCAACCAACCAGCCTGCGCGCGCAAGAGAGAGAGAGCCCACCCAGCGAGAGCGGTTGAAGAGGGACAGCGAGCTCGTTCGCGCGCGCGCCTCTCCGCGAGTCGAGGGGAGCCGCAGGCGCAAGCACCACCCCCTCCTCCTGCCCCGTCCCCCGATCACTCCGGGGTCGTCACGCGCGCGCTCTTGCAGCAGCAGCAGCAACAACACAACAACACCGCGCAATGGCGCTCGCGCCCGGCGGCGGCGTCGGCGGCGGCGCCGGCGGCCTCGCGGCGACAACAGCAACAACGGCCCTCTCGGCCGCGCTCAACCTGCGCCAGAAGCAGGCCGACAGCCTCCTGCGCCTCCTCAACCTGTCCTCCGGCGACGCTTCGGCCGCATCATCAACAACAAGCCCCCCCGAAAACACCGAGTACAAGGTCCTCGTGCTCGACCGCTTCTGCCGCGACGTCGTCGCCCCTTTGCTGCGCGTGCACGCCCTGCGCCGCGCGGGCGTCACGCTGCACCTCGCGCTCGAGGCCGCCGACCGCCAGCCCATCCCGGACGTCCCCGCGGTCTACCTCGCGCGGCCCACGCCCGAGGCCGTCGAGCGCGTCGTGGCCGACGCGGCCGCGGGGCTCTACGACAGCGTCTACCTATGCTGGGCCACCGCCCTCCCCCCGCCGCTGATGGAGCGCCTGGCGGCCGGGTGCGTGCGCGCGTCCGCGGCCGCGCGCGTCGCGCGCGTGGCCGACGCCTACCTCGCCTTTGTCGCCCTGGAGCCGGGGATGTTCACGCTGGCGCTCCCGGACGCCTACGTGGCGCTGCACGACCCGGCCGCGCGCGAGCAGCAGATCGAGGCGACCGTGGGGGCCGTGGTCGAGGGCCTGTTTTGCGCGCTCGTCACGCTCGGGTGCGTGCCCGTGATCCGGGCCCCCCGGGGCGGGGCGGCGGAGCACGTGGCGCAGCTGCTGGACGCGCGGCTGCGCGACCACCTCAAGGCGCGGCACAACCTGTTCTCCGAGGCCGAGGCCGGGGGGGTTGGTGGTGGCGGCGGATCGGCGGCGCACGGCAGCCACCACCACCACCACCACGGCGCCTCGTCGGCCGCGCTGCTGTCGCGCCCGCTGCTCGTGCTGCTCGACCGCAACTTTGACCTCGGCGTCATGGTGCAGCACTCGTGGTCGTACAAGCCCCTCGTGCACGACGTCCTCGGCATGCGCAGCAACCGCGTGACGCTCGCGCCCGAGGCGCCGGCGGGAGGGGCGGGCGGCGCGGGCGGCGCCGACGCCCTCTCCTCGGCCGCCGCCGCCGCCAAGCCCCGCTCGTACGACGTCGACGAGTCGGACTTTTTCTGGGAGCAGTGCGGCGCCCTGCCCTTCCCGCGCGTCGCCGAGGAGGTCGAGGCGCAGCTGCAGCGCTACAAGCGCGCCGTCGACGAGATCAACGCGCGCACGGCCTCTGAGGGCCGCGGCGGCGCGGGCGCGGGCGGCGGCGACGGCCGCGCCGAAACCTTCCTAGACCCGGACGAGGCCATGCGCCGCAACGCCCAGTCGCTGATGAGCGCCGTGTCGAGCCTCCCCGAGCTGCAGGAGCGCAAGCGCGTGCTCGACAAGCACACCAACCTCGCCACCGCCTTATTGACGGCCATCAAGACGGGCGCGCTCGACCAGATGCACGGCTTGGAGGAGGATCTGGTGGCGGGCAAGGCGGGCGACGCCGCGCGCGAGGTGCTGCGCGCGGTGCGGGCGCCAAAGGGGGCCGCGGCGGACAAGCTGCGCCTCGCGCTCGTGCACGCGCTGTCGGCGCCGGGCCCTTTGCCGGAGCCGGAGCTGCGGGAGCTGAGCGACGCGCTGCGGGCGTGCGGGGCCGACACGACGGCGCTGGCGTACGTGGCGCGGCTGCGGCGCAACGGGCTGATCGGCGGCGGCGGCGGCGTGGGCGGGGGGGGCGGCGGCATGGGCGGAGGCGCGGGCGGCGGCTCGGCGGCGGCGCTGGCGGCGCAGGGTGGCGGCGAGGGCGGCGCGCTGCTGGGCTGGGCGGACAAGGCGCTCGGCCAGGGCCTGTCGAGCGTGACCAAGTCGGTGCGCAGCCTGCTCTCCGGCGCGCGCCAGGCGCCCATCGTCTCGGTCGTCGAGGCGCTCATGGACCCCAAGCCCGCGGCTGGGGGTGGGGGTGGGGGGGTTGGCGGCGGCGGCGCGGGCGGTGGCGGCGCGGGCGGTGGCGGCGCGGGCGGCGCGCTGACCGAGCACGACACCTTTTTGGTCTTCGACCCCAAGCTCCCGCCCGGCCGCGCCGGCCCGGACCGCGCGCGCGGGCCCTTCCGCGACGCCATCGTTTTCGTCGTCGGCGGCGGGAACTACCTCGAGCGCGAGCAGCTGGCGTCGTGGGCCGCGGGCGGCAGCGGCGCGGGCGGGGGCGCGGGGGGCGGTGGCGGCGGTGGCGGCGTCGGCGGCCTGGGCGGCCTCGGCGGCGGCAAGGGCGCCGGCGGCGTCGCCGCGCGGTCGGTGCTGTACGGCGCGACGTCTCTGCCGGGCGGCGCCGAGTTCGTGACGCAGCTGGAGGAGCTCGGGAGGAGGAGCGGCATCGTCGCGGCCGGCGCAGGCGCGCCTTCGGCGATTGGAGGGGGAGCGGGAGGCGCAGCGGGCGGCGGCGGCGTTATGTGAGTCGCCGGCCTAGATTATCTCTCTCTCGAGTCGTTGCAAAAAAAGAAAGAAAACGGGATTTCGGTATCTTTTGGGAGGTCTACTGCTGCTGGCGGCGCGGCTGCCATTCAACCCCGCGCGCGCCCTTTTTTACCGGCGGCCCCCCTTCTTGCCACCGCTGCCGCCCCCGCGGCCGCCGCCGCCCCCGCGGCCGCCGACCTTGCCCGCCCGCTTGCCGCCGCCGCCGCCACCACCGCCGCCCTTGTTCTTGGCGCCGCCACCCCTGCCGCCCTTCTTGCCACCGCCGCCGCCGCCGCGGCCGGACGCGTTGGCCCCGCGCCCGCGCTTGTCCGCCAGCATGCGCTTGTCGAGCGGCGGGCCCTTGCCGCGCTTGCCGCCCTTGCCGCCGCCCCCGGCCGCGCCGCCCTTGCCGCCCTTCTTGTCGGCGCGCGCCTTGGCGTACAGCTTCTCGACCTCGCGCAGCCGCGCGCCCATCGGCACGTCCTCCTGCGCCGCGACCTGGTTGGCCTTGGCGCGCGCGGCGTCGAGGCGCAGCTGCAGGCGCTTGCGCTTGCGCGCTTTCGCCTCGGCCACCTTTTTGATCGGGCGCGCGTCGGCCGCCCGCAGCTGCGCCTTCGCCTCCTCGACCTCCTCGCGCGTCACGGGCGCGATCGGGCGCATGTGCCGCCGCTCGTCGTCCGCGAACCACTTGGGCAGCGCGGCGCCGCCGTCGTCGAACGAGCGGCGGTTGTACGCCGCCTCGATCAGCGACATCTTGGTCTTGCGCCGCAGCATGCGCTTGGCCATGGCCATCACCTCGGCCTTGGCGCGGTCGTCCAAAGCCTCGAACTCCTCGGCCTCCGAGTCGTGCTGGTCGGCGGCGTTGTCCTTGTTGGCAGCGTTGCCCCCCTCGTCGGAGGAGGCCTCACCGTCGGAGCCGGTCTGCGGGCCGACGGCAAAGGCGTCGGCGGTGAGCGGGCCGGCGGCGGCCCCCGAGGCGAGCTTGCTCTTTTTCTTGGGCGGCGGCGCGGCGGCGGCGGCCTCGTCGCTGGCGCCGTCGTCGTCGTCGCTCTCGCCGTCGTCCTCCTCCCCCTCCTGGCTGCCCAGGCTGCCGTCAAAGTCGCTGCTGCCGTCGTCGTCGCCGTCGCCGGCCGCGGCCGCCGCCGCCGCCACCGCCTCGGCCTTGAGGCGCCGCTGCCGCACCCCGGCCGCCGCCTTGGCCGCCGCCGCCGCCGCCGCCGCCTTGGCGCCGTCGCCGGCCAGCAGCAGGTCCGGGTCGTCGAACTCGCCGCGCCCAAACCACTGCGCGGCCACGGCGGCAGGCGTCTTGGGCACGCCCACGCGCGACTCGTCGAGCTTGACGATCAGGCCGCCGCCGTCCTCCTCCTCCTCCTCCTCGGCTTTTTGCCCCTTGCGGCGGCCGCCGGCGCCCAGCAGCCCAGCGGCGGCGTCGTCGTCGTCCTCCTCCTCGTCGTCCTCCTCCTCCTCGTCATCGCGGCCGAGCTCGCCCGCGTCGTCGCCCAGGCGCGCGCGGCGCTCGCGCTCGGCAGCCACGCGCTTGCCGCGGCGCGTCAGGTACTCGGCGTACGAGGCCTCGAGCGACGCCTCCAGCTCGCGCTCGTAGCACGCGTCGCTGTCGTCGCCGCTGCCGCCCTCGTCGTCGTCGTCGCCGTCGCTGCCGCCGGCGCCGCTGTCGGTCGAAGGCTCGGCGAGCTCGGCCATCTCGTCGTCGCTGGGCGCGTCGGCGTCGATGAGCCCGTCGAGGCGCGCGGCCGCGCCGCGCTTGCCCTTGAGCGCGCCGGCCAGGCTGAACAGCGAGCTCGCGCCGCCGATGCCGCCCGCCGCCGGGCCCTCCCCGGCCGCGGGCGGCGCCAGCGACGCGCCGCCGCCGCCGGACGCGCCGCCGCCGTCCTCGCCCACGATGCCCGCGCTGGCCGCGAGCTGCGCCGCGCGCACGCGCGCGCGCTTCTTGGCCTCGCGCTTCTTGCGGCGCTCGCGCTTGGCGCGCGCCTCGGCGCGCGCGCGCACCGACGCCATCTCGTCCATCAGGCGGCGGTCGCCGTCGCCGCCGGCGCCGTCGTCCTCGTCCTCGTCGCGGCCGCCCTCTTCGTCGCTGCCGCTGCCGCTGCCGCTGCTGCCGCTCTCCTCCTCCTCGCTGCCGCTGCCGGCGGCCTGCTTGGCCTTTTTTACCATGGCCTTCTTGCCGCCCTCGAGCCCCAGCTCGCGCTTCAGGTCGCGCCGCAGCGCCAGCCGCCACTTGAGCAGCGCCTTGAACTCGGAGCGCCCCAGCACCTGCAGGTCGGCGCACAGCGCGCCGATCTCGGCGTCGGTGGCCGGGTGCGCGCGCACGGCGGCGGCCAGGCGCGCGAGGGCGGCGGCCGACGCGGCCGAGGCGGCCTCCTCGTCGTCGTCGTCGTCGTCGTCGCCGTCTTCTCCGCCGGAAGCGGCGGCCTTGGCGAGGCGCTCGAGCTCGGGAAAGGCGCTGGAGGGCGCGGCAGAGGCGTCGTCGCCATCGGCGGCGGCCTTGCCCGCCGCTGGCGCTGACACGGCCGCCAGCAGGCGCGCGCCCTCGCCGCCATCGCCCCCCTGCGCCGCCGGCGCCGCCGCCGCCTTCTTGCTCGTGGCAACCCCGGTGCTCCCGCCCCACGACAGGTCCAGGCGCGTGAACCGCCCCAGCATCTCCACGGGCGCCTCGCTCGCCAAAAACGCGGCCGCGGGCGCGGGCCTGTGCGTCGTCGACAGGCCCTCCTCGTAGCCCTCGCGGTGGCGCTTCTGCTTGGTCGCCGCCGCGCGCAGGAGCGCCTCGGGCCCGCTCGGCTTGGCCGCGAGCGAGACCTCGCGGAACAGCACGCGCGGGTCCAGCAGGCGCGGGTCGATCTTGGCGGGCGCGCGGTAGCCCAGGCACACGACAAAGATCTCGGCCGACGCGCTGCGCGAGGCCGCAGGCTTGGTCGCCTCGACTTTCTCAAACAGCTGCCCGAGCGCGTACATCAGCGCGTTGTAGTCCTGCGACCGGAATACCTTGGTGACGAAGGCCCCTCCCGGTTCGAGCGTCTCCGTGGCCAGGCGCAGGGCCTCAAGCACCAGGGCCGACTGGGTGTAGGCCTCGGACGCCCACGCGCCGCCGACGTTGGGGGCGCCGTCGTGGAGGACGACGCCAAACTTGCGCCCGGCGGCCTCGCGGCGGATGGCGGCGCGGCACTTTTGCGTCGTGATGTCGGACGCCAGGGTGCGGCAGCCGCGGACGGGCTTGATGGGCACGAGGTCGACGCCGAGGATGAGCGAGCGCGGGGGCATGGCAGCCGACGCGACCTGCAGCCACCCCCCCGGGGCCGCGCAGAGGTCGAGCAGCGCGCCGCACCCCTGGAGGAGGCCATACTTGCGGTTGAGCTGGATGAGCTTGAAGGCGGCGCGGGAGCGGTAGCCCTGCTCCTTGGCGAGGTGGTAGTACTTGTCGAGGCGGTTCTTCCCCTTTTTGGTCTTTTTCGCCATGGTGCTTCTTGGTGCCTGTCGGGCGAATCAAGCCGTCGGCGGGCGGCGGAGGGCAGGCGGCGGGCGGCCGGCGATGGGGCTCTCTCTGCCTTTGCTCGCGCGCGCGCCGCTGGTGGGTGGATGGATGGGTGGATATGGGCCACGCGCGCGCGGCGTGCGCTCGATGGGGTTGGATGTGCTGCGCTCGGTGGGCTCGAAGGCGGCGCTTGGGCTTGCGCGCGCGCGAGAACGACGCGAGAGACGAAGAGAGAGGCGGCGCGACGAGAGGAGGAAGAGAGGTCTTTCGCGCACGCGGGGAGAAGAGGCGGGCGCGCTCGCTTGTCTAGCTGAAGGCGGGGTACTAGTGTGTGTGCTGGCACTGGTTGCAGTCAGGTCGCGTGTGTGTGTTGTGAGGCGGATCGAGGCGCGTGCGTGCGCGCCCTCAAAACAGAGGCAGCGAGGCAGACGGCGGCGAGAAGCGGCGAGCTCGGCGCGCTTCCCCCCGCGTTCTTCTTCCCTCGCCCTCTTTGCTCCTCTCGCCACAAAGCCCATTTCTCTACTTTCCGCCCACCACTTCAAGCCTCAGCTACATTTACTTCACCAGCAGCTCTCTCTCAAGCACAACAACGTCCCGCGCCGCGCGTGCGCGCAACATAAAAAAGTCCTCCTTTTTGCGACGTGAAAGGGCGAGACAAAGCAATCGCCCATAAGGGCCCGCCGAGAGGCCCGCCTCACGCCCCCCAACGCCGCCCAGCAGGCGCGCCGTCGCTAGTACCTCGGTTTCGGCGCGCGCGCGCGCGCACAGGCAGCAGCAGCAGCGGAGACAAGCGCCATATGATGGCGGGGCTGCTCAGCATTCGCGAGCTCGAAGGCCTCGAGGATGGGGACGAGCCCGCGCTGCCCGTGGGCGCCTTTGCGCGCGACCGCGCGGCCGCCGACAAGCGCGAGACGGATGTCCTGCCCAAGGGCTACCTGTTTGGTGCGTTGTGATGCGTGCGTCCACAGCTGCACCCCCGGCGACCCCCCTCCCCTTCCTCGCTGCTGCTTGCGCCGCGCCGCCGTCACTCGCGCCCCTCTCCCCCCCGTCTTCTCACCCCCCCCCCAACCCATCCATCTCTCGAACCCCCCCCCCCCCCCAACCCAAACACCCCAGTCCTCCTGCTCGTCGTCCTCTTCGCCGGCGTGCTCCCGGCGTCGTTCGTGCTGTGGGCCTGCCTCAGCGTCTTTTTCGTCTCGACGTGCGCGCGGCTGAGCGCCATCGAGCGGCAGCAGCAGCGCGCTCTGGCGGCAGCAGCGGCGGCGGAATCCTCCTCGCCCCGGTCCGCGGGCGACGGCGACGACGACGTCGACATCGAAGCGCCCGCGCCCCACCCGCTGCTGCTGCGTCGCGACCTCTCCGACCCCCTGACAAACACCACCACCTCCAACCCGCTGCTCCTCTACGCGCCGCCGCCCTCTACGCCGCCGCCGCCGCCGCAACCGCAGCAAACGCCGCCGCCGCCCTCTGCGGCGTCCGCTGCCACCGCCTTTGCCCCTCCTCCCCAGCCCCATCCGGCCACCG
Source organism: Mychonastes homosphaera (assembly GCA_009193075.1). Lineage (NCBI taxonomy): Eukaryota > Viridiplantae > Chlorophyta > Chlorophyceae > Sphaeropleales > Mychonastaceae > Mychonastes > Mychonastes homosphaera. The sequence continues at coordinate 599,123 of VXJC01000006.1, forward strand.
CCGCGGCCGCCGAGCTGCTGCAGCTGGCCCTCGCCGCGCGCGAGCTCACCCCGCGCGACTACGAGGCCCTGCTGGCGCTCGACGCCGTTGCCGCCGCGATGTCTGCGACGGCGGCGGCGGGCGCCCTGGCCCCCCTCCGGCCCAACTCGGGCGCCGAGCGCTTCCTCGCGGCGGCCGCGGCCGGGGGGCTCGCGCGCGCCGTGAGCGAGACGGACCTGGCGCGGCTTCCCACGCACGTCTGGGAGGAGGGCAGGGAGGAGCAGAGGAAGACGCACGGAGGAGGAGGAGCGGGGCGGCAGCTGCGGCAAGAGCAGCAGCAGCAGCAGCAGCAGCAGCAGCAGCAGCAGCAGCACGAGGGCGGCGCGCTGCCGCCGCCGGCGTCGCCCCCGGCCGCCGCCAAGCGGCTCGACGCTGGCTGCGCCGTGTGCCTCGACCCCTACCGCCCGGGGGACAGCGTTATGACCTTGCCCTGCCTCCACTTCTTCCACAAGGACTGCGTGAGGCCCTGGGTGCTGCAGCAGGGCGCGCTGGCCGCGTGCCCCGTGTGCAAGACGCCCGTGTGGGTGTGAATGAGGACGGCCGTCGTTTTTTCTGGTGTCCTTTTTTGTCGGTGGTTTAAGAGAGGTTGCCTTGCTTGTTTTTGGCGGTGGGGGCGTGTTTTCCCCCTTGGCTCGAAAAAGTCGCGCAAAAAGCAACCACACAATGTCACAGCTGTCGCTCGAGGACGCGCGCGGCGTCGTCGTCGTCGGGGCCGCGACGCCAGCGCGCCGAGGCGACACCCCCCGCCCGCGCAGCTCCTCATCCGCCCGACCGCCACCATCCCCCCGGCCCGCCGATCAAACGCGATCACGCGCGATCGGGCGCCGCCCTATCGGCCGCGTGCCCCTTCTCCCATGGCGGTCCGCGGGCCGCCCACTGGGGGGTCACCTGCGCCCAGCTCCGGCGCGGCGCGGCGAGCGCGCTGGCGCCGCGAGGCGGCAACGCCCTCTCGAGCGCTCGAGCGGGGGAAGTGCAACCCAAAACGGCCCCGCGCCCGCCCGCTCCCCGCAGCACCTCTCTCCCCTTGTTGATTAGTTTCGCGGCTCCCCACCTGTTTCATCCACAACCCCCTTGACAAGAACAAACCCCTACCTAGCCCCCTAGCGTCAGATGGCGCGCCATCAGTAGAGACGAGCGCTCGCCCCTCTTTTTTTTCGCGGCTCGCTGCCCTCTTTCCCCCCACTCTCTGAGCGCCGCGACACAGGAATGGAGCCCCTCGCCGCGGAAGAGGCGGCGCGGGGGCCCTCTGAGGAGGCCTTGCGCATCGCCAAGTGAGTGGCGCGAGCGACCGAGGCGCCCAGCGGGCGAATGGCGGGCGGGCGTTGTTGGCGTTCGTTGTCCCCTCAGCGAGAGAGAGAGGCTTTTCCGCCCTCCTCCTCTTTCTTCCCCCTTTCCGCGCCCGCCCCCCGCCCCGCCCCCCCGCGCGCCGCGCCCGTTCCCTCGCCGGCACGTCGGGCACGCCCGTCCGAGCCTGCGGACGCGACCCTGTGGCCCGCGCGCGCACCAGGCGCCCGCGATTTGCTCGCCACGGACGTTGGCCGATGGCGAGCGCCCGCCGCCACCCGCCGCCCGCCGCCGGCACCGCCCCCCCCCCGACCCTCTTGCTCGCTCACTCGCCAACCAACCCGTATCCCCGCCCGCCGCGACCCCTTCCGCGCCCCGCCCTATCCCCCCCACCCCACAGGATGTCGGAGCCCCGCGTCGGCAACATCGTCGTGACGGCCCTTTGCCCGCCCGAGTTGCGCGACCGGCACGTCTGGTGAGTCGAAGCGCACCCCCCCGCCGTTTGGTGTCATGGCCCCGCGCCGCCGGCCACGCGGCGAGACGCCCCGGTTACACCCCCCGCGCGCCCGCCGATCGGCCGCGCGCCCGCGCGCCCTCCCGCCGCCCTGGCGGTCGCGTCCGCCCCCCCCGATGGCCTCGAGCGCTAGTAGGGCGCCGGAGGGCCGCGGAGGGGTTTTCCCGACCGCGGGAGCGCGCGAGGGCGGGCGGAGAAACGAAAAGAGGGGGAGCTTCGTCGGTTGGCGTGCGGCTGGTGCCGGCGGCGCTCCCCCGACTGCTCCCCCCCCTCCCTAGAACCCCCCGTGCGTTTCGGGGGCGAATCCGATGCTGCGGCCGGCCCAGCCGCGCGGCGCGCGCCGCCCGTTCGGTGGGCGGGATCCTCCCGCGCCTCTTTGGCCGGTTTTCTGGCAGAGGCGCGCGCGCGCCGCGCGCAGGCGCGGGGTCGTGGAGAGGACCAAGGGCTTCGGCCCCCCCCCTTAGCCGCCCGAGACGGGGAGTGTGTGGCGCTGCCCGCCTCTTGCCCGCGCCCGCCCCCCCTAGGCCGGCCCGCCTCGTCCGCTCCCCGGGCACTCCACTTCCTCTGGACCCCGCGCGCCGAACGCGATCCTATCCTACCCCCGACCGTCCCGTCATTGGGGCGCGGGCGGGCGCGCTTGCCTCGAGGGTTCTTTTTCCGCCCCCTTCCGCCGCCGCTCACCCGTCGCGACACCCCGCCCCCCCCAACCAAAAAAAAACAAAAAAACACAGGTCCATCGACCAGTTCGTCCTGGCCAAGAAGCTCGGCGGCGGGTACGCCTCCACCGTCTACCTCGCCATCGACCGGTCCACGGGCCTGCAGCTCGCCGTCAAGAGCTACCACAGGCACAAGCTGTCGGCGCTCAACCACTACCAGGTTAGGCGCGAGGTGCGTATCCACGCCGCTCTAGACCACCCGCACGTCTTGCCCCTCTACGCCGCCTTTGAGGACCACGCGTGCGTCTACCTCGCCAGCGAGTACGCCCCGCGCGGGGACGTCTTTGGCGAGCTCGACCGTAGGGGCGGGTCGCTGCCGGAGCGCGACGCCGTGCGCTCGGTCGTGGCGCCCTTTTTGTCGGCGCTTCAGTACCTGCACGCCAGGGGGGTGGTGCACCGCGACATCAAGCCGGAGAACCTGCTGTTCACGGCGGCCGGGGTGCTCAAGGTGGCGGACTTTGGGCTGTCGATCGACATGGCGCGCGAGCTGCCCGTGACGCGCGTGGGCACGCTCGACTACATGGCGCCCGAGGTGGTGGTCTGCCCGGACAAGCCGACGGCGCCGGTGCCGCCGCTTCCGCCGGCGCACGGCAGCGGCAACGGCAACGGCAGCGGGTCGGACGGGTCGGACGCCTCGGCCGCCACGGCCGACGCGCCCGCCGCCGCCCACCTGCAGCCGCCGCCGCATTCGTTCCTGCAACCGGGCGCGACCGCGTCCGCCACCCTTGCTCAGCCTCCATCGTCGCGCCTGCAGACCCCGCCGGGGGCCCGCTACGGGCCCCCCGTCGACGCCTGGGCGGTCGGGGTGCTCGCGTACGAGCTCACGGTCGGCCGCGCCCCCTTTGACGGCGGCAGCAAGCGCGCCACCATCGACCGCATCCTCCGCGGCGGTCCGGCCTTCCCCGCCTGGGTCTCGGAGCCCGCGCGCCACTTCGTGCTGTGGGCGCTCACGCGCGAGGCTGCGCGCCGCCCGACGGTCGGGGACCTCGCGCAGCACCCGTGGCTGGCGGCGCACGCCGAGCCCGGGGCGCTCGAGCGCGGGCGCGCGGACGCGGCCGCGGCCGCCGGGCGCGCGATCCCGTCTCTGGGCGCGTGCCTGGACGCCGAGGGCGCGCTGGCCGGCGACGGCAGCATCGCCGAGGGCGACGAGGACGACGAGGACGCGGCCGCCGCGGCTGCCGCCGCCGCCGCCGCGCCGCTCGGCCTCCTGCCCCCCGCCGCCGCGCCGGACCCGCGCCCGCGCGGGCCCATGCACATGCGCACGGGCTCGGCCGTCGACCTGCTGCGCGCGGGCCTGGGCCCCGCCGCCGCGCCCAACCGCATCAAGTTCCCGCTGCTCGGCGGCGCGGCCTCGCTGTCGTCGCAGCTGTCGATGGACGAGGACGCGATTGCCGCGGCGGCGGCCGCGGCGGCCGGCGGCGCTGGCGGCGCCGGCGCTGGCGGCGCCTCGGCCGCCTCGGCCCCGCGCTCGCCCACGCGCGCCGCCGGCCCCGCGCCGGCGCGGCCGCCGCGGCGCGCGACGGCTCGTCCCCCTCGTCGTCGTGCGCGGCGAGCGGCGCCGACTCGGGCGCCATGCTCGACTTTGCGACGGCCCCTGGGCCCTCTGCTGCGATGCTGCTGCGGCCGCCGCGGCCGCGCCGTCGCCGTTTGCGGCGGCCGCGGCCGCCGCCCCCGCCGAGGCCTCGGCCCACGAGGCCGAGGCCCGCCGCCGCCGCCGACCGCCTGCGCGTGCTGATGGCGCGCGCCTCGAGCGTCTCCAACCTCGAGAACATGCGCGCGCACGCGCTGCGCCAGCAGCAGCAGCACCAGCACCAGGCGCTCCAGCAGCAGCAGTGGTCGCCGCGCCGCCGCCTGCAGCGCGCGCCCTCGTGCCAGCTGCTGGCGCCCCGGCCCGTGCTGCGCGTGGAGCCGAGCCACTCGTGCTTCGAGCCGGGAGGCCGCCTGCACGTGCCGCGCTCGCCGGCGCCGACGCAGCAGCAGCAGGTGCAGCAGCCCGGCGCGGCCGCCGCGGCCTCGGCCGCCGCCGCCGCGCCGCTGGGCGCTCACGCACAGCCGGCCGCCGCTGCAACAGATGGGCAGCGCGCCGCCGGTGCTGCGCCCGCACGCGCTCCCGTCGCCAACGCGCCCGCCGCAGATTCCGCGCTCGGACTCGTGCCGCTCGCTCGACCAGAACCAGGGCCACGCGTCTTCGGCCGCCAAGGCCAAGGGCGGGCTCGGCCTGCTGCCCGGGCTCATGATGATGGGCGGCGGCGGCGGGTTCATGCTGGGCGGCGGCACGGCGCCGCCGCTGCCGTCGTCGCGCGGCCTGGCGCCGCAGCAGCCCCCGGCGTACCAGCAGCAGCAGCAGCAGCATCATCAGCCGCCCATCAGCCCGGCCGGCTCGGCCGCGTCGCAGCTGAGTGTCGGGCAGAGCAGAGAAAGACAGAGGAGACAAGAAGGAGCCAGGAAAACAGAGAAAAATGAGGGAAGAGGAGGAAGCGAGTGGACCAGGAGGAGGGAGGCGCGAGGCACTGCGGAGGGGCGGAGGACGGCGGAGGCGGCAGCTGCCGCGGCGTCCGCGGGCCCTGTGGCCCCGGGCGCCGCGGCTGCGGGCGGTGTCGACCACGACTCGCCCTCGTCCATGTCGCCCACCTGCTCGGCCGACCGCCCCGTGGCAGCCGCCGGCGCCGCTGGCGCCGCCGCCGCCGCCGCCCGCGCCCCGCAGCACCAGCAGCCGCACCCCATGGTGCATTCCCACGGCGGCCGCCACCACCGCACGTCGTCCATGTCGCTCTCGACCATGCCAGCGCTGCAGGAGGAGGAGGACGCCGCCTGCGCCGCCGCCTGCGCCGCCACAGCGACGACCGCCGCGGGCGCGGGCGCGGCCGCCTTTGACAGCTGGCTGCTGTCGTCGTCCAAGGCGGCCGTGGTGGCGGCCTCGGCCCCCCCGCCCCCCAGCGCGCCCCCCCAGCGCGCGTGCTCGCACCTCGAGATCACCGCCATCTCGTCGGCCGCCGCGCCCGAGGTGGTCGGCGGCGCGACGCGCGACGCGTCGCCGCCCGCCGCCGCCGCGGGGGGCGTCGCCGCCGCGCAGGCCGCGGCCGCCGCCTGCTCGTTCGAGCAGCAGCAGCACCACCAGCAGCAGCAGCAGCAGCACGCGCAGCCGCCGGCCAGCTGCTTGCCGCTGTTCCGCCCGACTTAAAAAATGCATGGGTGAGGAGCAGCATTCCCGCCCTCTTTGTTCTTGCCCTGGCCCCGACCCGCCGCCTCCTCCCCCTCCTCCCCCCAGCGGCCGCCGCCCATAAAGCTCCTGTGAGCGCGGCGGCCGCTGGGGAGGGTGTGTTCTTTTTTTTCCATTCCCGTTTCCTGATACGGAGAGGGGATTTGGTGGCGCGCGGGTCGTCGACGCAGCGGCGGCAAAGAAGAGGGCGCGTTCGCGCCCCCCTACTCTTCTTTTCTCCCATCCTCCCCCGCCCCTGCTCGCTCTCTCTCTCGGCGCGGTGCCGCGCACCCGCGGCCGCGCGCGCTCTCCCCTCGCTCTCTTTTTCTTGCCCCACCGACCCCCCCTTTTTTGCGGGGTTGCTCGCCTGCTCCGCGCGCGCGCGTGCGCGCGTACGCGCTGCGGCGAGTCCACGATGCACACACACACACACACCACACACACACACACACACACACACACCGCGCTCTCTCACCTCTCTCCACCTTCCCCGCTCTCTCGCTGTGCCCCCCGGACTTGCCCCACCCTCCTTGATCTCGCCCCCACCCGACCCCCCCAACACACGACCCCCGCCCTCCCTCCCCTTTCTCATCCCGCCGCCGTGCCTCGCCGCGCGGCGCCGGAGGAAAGGTCGTGCGCGGGCGCGGGGGGGCCGGCGGGTGCGCGAACAAGGAGCAAGGCGCAAGCAAACAGCCAAGGCACGGCGAGTTGTGGGGTGGTTGAGGAGGTAGAGAGCGCGCGCGCGCGCGCACATACACATTGCATCGGGGCCCCCCGCGGCAGGCGGGCTGCAAAAAAGAGACGAAACGGCGCGCGCTTTGTGCCGAGAGAGAAGAGGCGGCGAGCGGGAAAAAGACGAGCTACAACGCCGGCACGATAAAAACACCACACAACAACAACGCGCAGAACGCAGAGAACGCATCCGTACTACCTACACATATACGCCCACCCTCCAAGCTGGCTCTTCTTCCCGCGCCCCGCGCGGCCGCGGAAGGAGGGTGAAGCAAAAAACCGACTTATGTGGCTAAACGCCCCCGCCTGCTTTCTTTTTTCAGAGACTCCCCCCAAATACCCGCCAAACGCGAGGCTCCGCCCCCCGTCCCCCACCCCCCCACACACAGCTCTTTTTTCCGTCGGGAGGGGGGGAGGGAGTTGCCGGCGCAGGGGGCAGGCGCTCTTTGCGCCGCCCCATCGCGCCGCACCCCCCCCCCCCCCTTTCCCCGCCCACCACCAAACCCCCCTCCCGCCCGCTTGGTAACAGGCGCAGCCGCGTTTCCGGAGAGGGGAGCGGGATGAGGCAGGAGCAGGCGATCGGGCACGCCCTGTGGCGCCCATCGTTCTGCCCCCCTCTCCCCCCAACCCCCCTCTCCCTTGACCCCGTTCCGTCCGTCGTGCCGCCGCGGCACGCCCGGCTCTCTCGGGCGCCGCGAAAAAACAACACCCCCCCTCTCCTTTCGTTTTCTTCGGAGATGCTGATCCCCCTCTGCCCGCTCTCTTTCTCGCGGCAGATCCACAATCCCCCCCCCCAACATCCGTCTCGCCCCCCGCCGCCCACCCCCCCCCAAAAAAAAACAGCACCAACGCCAGAAAAACGAACGAATCTCCGAGGGCGGGCTGCACCAGCCTATTCCCGGTCTTGCCGCCCCCTTTTCTCTCTGCTCCTATACCCCCCCTGGAAAGCATTCTGTGGATCTTTCCTCCTATCTGTAAATCTTACTCGTCGTTTGCTGCGTGTCAGTGGGGGTGGAAAAGGGTGGGGACGGTGCCGTTGCCTCTTGCCGTCAACTCTCGCGCCTCGCGCCCTCCCCCCGTTGCCCTCCCGCTTGCGCGCGCCTCTTCACAAAGGGGGCTCCCCCTCCACGCCCTCACCACAAGCTGTACGTGTACTATCGATCGGGTGGCGCGCGCGCACAAACAGACGCACGCACAGCAACAATGTCGATGCGCTCGGCACTCGGCGGTCGCTCGGCGCGCGCGAGAGGGCCCCAATCCCCAGGCCACCCAAGAAGAAGAGACCTCCTCGCCTCCGCGCGCGCGAGGATCCCGACGCGCAGGCGAGCGCGCGCGGCCGGCGAGGAGGCCCAGGCGCAGGCGGAGAAGGACCCCGAGCCCACCAAGCCGTCCCTCTTCATCTTTGGCATGGGGTACACGGGCCGAGAGCTCGCGCGGCAGGCGGCGGCGCGCGGGTGGCGCGTCTGCGGCACGACCACCAGCGGCGGCGGCGGCGGCGGCACAGGCACCGCCGACCCCTTTGACCTCCCCGAGGCCGTCGAGGTCGTGCAGTTCGCCCCGCGGCGCGACGGCAGCGACCGCGCCGGAGGAGGAGGAGCAGGAGCAGGCGCAGACGCGGCGGCGATCGAGGCCCTCCTCCCCAGCGCCCGCGGCCGAGCCGCCCTGGCCGCCGCCACGCACGTGCTCTCGAGCGTCCCGCCTTTGGCGGCCCCCCTTTACGACCCGGTCCTCGCGGCGCAGCTCGCGCTCCTGCGGTGGAGGGCCACGCTCGACGCCGCGGCAGCTCCCGAAGATGGCGACGGCGACGACCGCGCCCCCGATTCCCCCCATCGCCACCCAAAAAAGCCTCCTCCCCCGCTCCTGTGGGTGGGTTACCTGAGCAGCACGGGCGTGTATGGCGACCACCAGGGGCGGTGGGTGGACGAGGACGCGGAGCCGCGCCCCGCGTCCGCGCGGGGGGTGGTGCGCCTGGAGCACGAGCGCGCGTGGGAGAAGGCGCTGTTTAGGATCGCGCAGGAGAGGGACGACGCCGTCCGGGCGGCGCGGGCGGGGATGGGCGACGCTGCTGCCGATCGGCCGCCGGCGACCCCGCCGCCCCCACCTGCGTTTCGCGTCCTGCGGCTCGGGGGCATCTACGGCCCCGGCCGCAGCGTGCTCGAGCCCCTGCTGCGGCCGGCGGCGGCCGGCGGCGGGGGGGGCGAGGAGGGGGCGCAGCCGCCGCCGCCCCCCCCCTCTCCCCCCCCGCAGCGCGCGCGCAGGCGCCGCCAGCGCTTCACGTCGCGCGTGCACGTGGCCGACGCCGCGCGCGCGGCGCTCGCGAGCGCGGCGGTGGCGGTGAGCGGGGGCGGCGACGGGTTCCCGCCCCTTCCCGCGCGCGTGTACAGCGTCGTGGACGACCTGCCGGCGCCGCGGTCCGAGGTGGAGGCGTACGCGCTGGCGCGGCTGCGGGAGGCCGGCGTAGAGGTGGCCGGGGGGGGTGGTGGTGGCGGTGAAAGTGGAGAGCGAGCGGGGGCGGCCCAGGGCGAGGCGGCGGCCCGCAGCGGCAGCGGCGCCTCGGCCGAAGCGCCGCCGCTGCCGCCGCCGCTGGAGGAGAAGCGCGTGCGCAACGCCCGGCTCAAGGCGGAGCTGCTCGGCGGCGGGCCGCTTCTGTACCCGACCTACCGCCCGGCCATCGACGCGCTCGTCGCGGCGCACGCCGCCGCGTCTTGTACAAAGTAGGGGGGAGACATGAGAAGGCAGCTGTCGCGTTGCGTCTTCGGCCGAAGCGGCAAGGCGCCTCCCGGCGCGCGGCGGCACCGCTCTATCTCCTCTCAAGGCTCGCTCTCTCTCGTCCTGTGCCCTCTCCAACACACACACACTTGAAACCGCCCTTTGCACCCGCATTTCCCTCAACCAGCACGCTTCTGCCTCTCTCGCGCTCTCTCGCTCTCTCAAAGGAAAGGAAGATGACCCCCTCGACTTGAATCCAACACGAAAAAAAGCAAAGCCCCCCCGCCAAAAGAGCCTCTCTTGTTCTCAGCCGCCCGGCGCCGCCCCTCGATCGGGACCATGAGCGCCGAGGCGCTTCAGGAGGCGCTTCAGCGCCTCCCGCCCGTGGACGGGTAAGCAGGGGCCGCGGGGAAGAAAGAAGAGAAGGAAGAGCAGCGAGTCTCTAAAAAAAACACCAGCAGTCGAGAGAGAGAGAGAGCCCTCACTCACACGCGCTCTCTCCGGCCCTCCCCCTCCCATTCAAAAACCGCCCCCTGAAACGCGCGCGCAGGCCCGCGGGAGGGCCGACCCGCAAGTCCTCCAAGGGCGGGTGGACCCAGGAGGTGAGGCCGGGCCCCGAGCATTCCAGGAGACGAAGGGCGGCGGTTGCGGGAGCAAAAGGAGGAGCAAGGGAGCAAGAGAGCTGGTGCTGCCGCCAGCCCCCTCCCTCTCCCCTGCTCTTTCCTCTCTCTCCGAAAAACGCGCGCGGCCCAAGCCCCACGCCGCCCCGCCCCATTAGCGCAGGTTCTACTCGCTCGCCTTGTGCTGGCCGGAGGGCGGTCGCGGCTGTGCCGGAGAGCGACAACGCGGAGAGAGAGAGAGTGCCACACGCGGCGACGCGATGAGCGGCCGAGGCGCGCCAACAGACGGCGCCCCGTCACTCGCCCTGTCTCTCACGCACACGTCACCCTCCGGCCCCCCCAAAAAAACACTCCACCGCAGGAGGACGAGGTTCTGCGCCGCGCCGTGGCGCACCACGAGGGCAAGAACTGGAAAAAGATCGGTGAGTCGGGGGGTTTGTTGCATGTTGGGCTTAGCAGCTCCGCGCCGCCGCTCGCCGCCGCTGACGCCGACGCAACGCCAACCCCCCGCCACCAAAAAAACCGATTCAAACCCCCCCCCCCCACACCCACCCACACACACACCCACACACAGCCACCTACTTCCCCGGCCGCACCGACGTGCAGTGCCTCCACCGCTGGCAAAAGGTGCTCAACCCCTCCCTCGTCAAGGGCGGCTGGAGCCCCGCCGAAGACGCCGCCATCCTCTCGCTCGTGGGCGTGCACGGCGCAAAGCGGTGGGCGCTCATCGCCGCGCAGATCCCGGGCCGCATCGGCAAGCAGTGCCGCGAGCGCTGGCACAACCACCTCAACCCGGAAATCCGGCGGTGCGACTGGACGCACGCCGAGGACGCCGCCCTGGCCGCCCTGCACGCGCGCCTGGGCAACCAGTGGGCGCGACTGGCGGGGCTGCTGCGCGGGCGCACGGACAACGCCATCAAAAACCACTGGAACTCGACGCTGCGGCGGCGCGTGGACAACGGGGAGTTCGACCCCTTGCTGGCTACTGCTGGATTGGTGCGGCAGACGGGGGGGTTGCCCGGGGGTGGACAGGTGGAGCGCGCGGCGCTGGTGGCGGCGATAGCCGAGCTGGCGGCGCGGGGCGGAAGTGGTACGCACCGAGGGGCGCCGCCGCCGCCGCGCGCCGCCAAGCTCCCACGCCTGCACGGCCCGGGCGCGTCCATCGCCGCCGTGGTGGCCGCCAACGCGCCGCGGCGGCCGCGGACGCCCACGCCCTCCCCACGGCGGGCCGCAGCACAGCCTCGGCACGCTCATGCTGCCGCACCTCGGCACGCCGGCCGACCTCGCCTGGCGACGACGGGCGCGGCGGCGGCGTCGGCACCGGCGGCCTTGGCGCGGCCGGCGCTGGCGGCGGCGGCGCAGGCGGCCGGCTGCTGCCGCCCGTGCTGACGCTGCCGGGGACGACGACGGGCGGCCGCACGGGCAGCCGCGGCGCCGTGTCCGCGGCCCTGGCGCAGCCGCAGCACCTCCAGCAGCACCAGCAGCACCAGCAGCACCACCAACAGCCGCAGCCGTTCCCGCTGCCGCCGCTCTTTGTGTCGTCGGCGCGCCCTCGCCCGCGGCGCCGTGGCGACCGGGGTGGGAGTGCCGCCGCCCGCTGCCGCCGCCGCGCCCACCTCGCGCGTTGGCGCCAGCCGCAGCGGCCGCCGCACCGCCTCTGTGGCCAAAGCGGCCGCCACCGTGCTCGTGCAGCAGCAGCAGCAGCAGCAAAACAGGCAGACCAAGGGCGGCGGCGGCGGCGGGCGCGGGAAGAAGCAGCAGCAGCAAGCGGCCAGCGGCAACGGCGGTGCCGGCGCCGGCGGCGTGCGCAAGCCCAAGCGGCAGCAGCAGCAGCCCGGCGCCCACGTGTTCGCCGCCGCCCGCGCGGCCGCCGACGCCGCCGCCGACGCCGCGGCCGCCGCCATCTTGGACGACGACGACATGGAGGCGCAGGCGGCCGAGGCGCTCGCGTCGCTCGACACGTCGCGCGGCGACGGCGAGGGCGGCGGGGGGGTTGGCGGCGGCGGCGGCATCGGCGGCGGTGGGGGCACGGCGCCCAACTCGACCGAGCGCGCGCCCTCGCAGCAGCGCCGGTCGCGGCGCGCGTCGGCGGCCGCCGCGGGGGGCGTGCGGCGCTTCGCGGAGGCGTGGGAGCAGCAGCAGGGCATCGAGGGCGGCAAGCAGCAGCGGCAGAACGAGGGCGTCGCGGCCGCGGTCGTCGCCGAGGCGACGGCGGCCGCGGCAGCGGCGGCGGCCGGCAACTACAACGGCAGCGGCGGCCTCGTGCTCCCGCCGCTGCTCCCGCTCAACGCCGCGGGCGGCGTGGCGATGGCGGCCGAGGAGGGCAAGGGCGACAGCGACAGCGCCGCCGCGGGGGCCGCTGCTGCTTCTGCGGCGGCGGCCGTCGCCACCGGCGCCAGCACCTGCGCCAACACCCTGCAAGGCGTGCCCGGCCTGCCGATGATCTTTGGCATGCGCGCGCGCTCGGCCACCGCGCCCAGCGCGCGCCACCGCCTCGCGCGCGCGGGCGGACCCATGCCGTCCCCGCCTGGTGCTGCGGCGGCTGCGGCCGCTGCGGCCGCCGCCAACGCCGCCGCCAACGACAGCACCGCCCCGCGGCCCACGCCCACGACCACCCGCCGCGCCGCCGCGGCCGCCGCTGCGGCTGCGGCCGCCGCGACCGCCGCCGCGACTGCCGCCACCCCGGGCAGCCCCGGCGCGGCGGCGGCGGCCCTCGGGGCCGCGCCCACGCCCCTGTCGGATGGCGGCGGCGGCGGCGTGGCCGCGGCCGCTGCACACCTGCTCAAGTCCCCCCCGCCGCCGTGCGGCCTGCCTTGGTCGGCGGGCGCGTCGCCGTCGGCCGACTCGCTCGCGCAGCAGCTGCGCGGGCCGGGGGTCCCCGGCGCCTCGTCGGACGGCCGCCGCAAGAGCGGGCTGGGCGCGGCCCTGGCCGCCGCGCGCGCCCTGCTCGCGCCCGCCGCCGCCGCCCCCTCGCCCGCGGCGGCCGATGCTGCCACCGCCGCGCCGACCACCAGCGACGTCGTTCTGCTCGCCGGCCCCCCGCCGCCGCCCTCGTCCCAGCAGCAGCAGCAGCAGGCGGGACCCCTGACGCACTCGCAGCTGCACCTGCGCGGCAAGCGCCACCGCCCCAGCGGCGCCACGGAGGAGCACAACGACCACCTTGGCGGCGGCGGCGGTGGCGGCAGCGCCCTGGCCGCCGCCGCCGCGGCCGGCGCCCTGCGCCAGTCGGCCGTCGGCGCCGAGGACACGCCCCAGCAGCCCCCGCGCTTCGCGGCCGAAGCGGCCAGCGGAGGCGGCCTGTCGCGCGGCGCGCGCAGGGGCCCGCACCGCCGCCTCGGCCCTCGCGGCCGCCGACGACGGCAGCACCCCGGCCGCCACCGTGCGCGGCCCGCTGCCGCCCTCGGCGGCGGCGGCGGCGGCCACCGGCGCCAAGGCGGCGGCCGCTGCCGTGGCCGAATGCCGCCCAAGCACGGGGCCCCGCGTCGCATCGCAGCAGGCCCTCGCGTTCGCCACGCCCTACCCGCTGCTGTACCGGGGGCCCAGCCAGCAGGACCCCGACGCCTCGACGGCCGCGCGGCGCGGCGCCGGCGGGGGCACAGCGGCGCGGCAACAGCAGCAGCTGCAGCAGCAGCAGCAGGCTCCGGCGAGCGGGGGGGCGTGGCGCTCGGGCGGCGGCGCCGGCGGCCGGCGCAGCAGCGCCAGCGTCGCGGCGCTCGCGGGCCTGACGGCCCAGGCCGACGGCGGCGAGGGCGGTCAGCACCAGCAGCAGCAGCAGCAGGCAGGGCGCCGCTGCGCCCGCGCCCTCTGCCGCTGCCGCTGCCGCCATGCCGCCTCCTCCCCCCGTTGCCGCCGCCGCCACCACGGCCACGGCGCGCGCCCTGGCGCTGGCCCCGCCGCCGCCCGCGGCCGCGGCCCCGAACCTGCGCACCACCAGCCCGCCCGCCGCCAACGAGCCCGGCGGCGCCAAGGAGGGCGGCTCGGCCGAGCGCCCCGCCGCCGGGGCCAAGCCGGCCGAGGCGGCGGCGGCCGGCGGCGCAGCCGCCGCCGGCGCCGACCCCAAGCGCCCCAGCCCGCCCGGCTCGGACGAGCCGGCCTGGACCCCGGGCCCCAGCGCCGCCGCCCTCATGGGCGACTACCTCCGCGGCGGCGTGGGGGAGGTGGCCGACCTGGCGTCGCTGCTCGCCGGCGGTGGTGGGCAGCGGCGCGGCGGCCGCGGCGGCCGCCAAGCCCGCAGCGGCTGCGCGCCGCTGATGAGCGGAAAAAAAACACGTAACACCGCCTCCCGCCCTTGTCCCTTTCCCTGATTCTGAGAGAGAGCGACCTCCAAACCCGACCTGACCCAAAGCCCCCTGCACTGGCACTATTCCTGTCGTCCTTTGTGTAACAGCACTGCTTGTTACACGCGATCTCTCTCTCTCTCTATTGTATGTACGCGCGTCGCTCTGCTGCTGCGGCCCCCGCCCCGTCTCCCGCACAAACGGAAAAAAAGAGGGCGACGTCCGCGCGCTCGCGACGATCAATCAAATGCGCCCCAAACAAAGCCTGGACCATCATCCATCCCAATCAAAAGTCCGGGAGCAGGAAGTACCGGTGCCGCAGCGCCCCGCCCACGCTCAGCCTCCCCCGGTTGAACTTGTCGCGGGGCGCCAAGAGCCTGCGCGCCAGGTCCCACGCCGCGCCCCCCTGCCGGTCGAGCTGCGTAAAGTCCATGCGCTGGCCGTTGTAGCGCCGCCACGCGTCCAGGTCCTGGTCGAACGTCCGCAGCTGCGCGTTGAACTGCCGGATGTTGGCCTGCGAGCGCAGCTGGGGGACGGCCAGCTGCACGAGCAGCACGCCCGCGCTGTAGGCGTCGAAGAGGTCGGGGCGGCCATACTGCCACGCTAAAGGGGCCAGCAAGGCAGCAAAGAGCGGGGCGGGCGCGCGCGGGAAATTCTGCGGCATCACCAGCTCCTCAGGGGGCGAGTACCGCGGGTCGAGCATCCCGTAGAGCGGGTTGAAGTTGATGCCCGTGCTCATGTCCACGGCGGCGCCAAAGTCGATGATCTTGACGCCCCCGTCCGCGGTGATCAGGAGGTTGTCAGGTTTCACGTCGCGGTGGACGATCCCCAGGCTGTGGAGGCGCCGCACGCCCGTGAGCACCTGCCTGAGCACCGCGCGGATGGCGGCGGCCTCGCGGCGCTCGGCGCGCAGGATCTGGGCCGAGTCGTCTGCCCCGCCGCCGCGGCTGCCGCCGCCACGGCTGCCGCTGCGGCCCGAAGAGGGCTGGCGCGTGAGCGTGCGCGCGCTGCCGCGCTGCGGCGAGGCGGCGGCGGCGGCGCCGACGGCCATGGTGCCGAGCGGGGACCCCCCGCCGCCGCGCCCCGAGAAGGTCGAGGGGCCTGTGCCGACGGGGCTGCCCCCGCGCGAGCGCGAGGGGCTCTCGCGCCCGGAGCCGCCGCCGCCGCCGCCGCCAAAGCTGCCGCCGCCGCTGCCGTCAAACGCGCCGCCGCCAAACCCGCCGCCGCCCTCGGGCCCAAGCACCAGGTCGGCCAGCGCCCCGGGCCAAGGCCCTAACAGCCCATCCATCGCGTCCGCCAGCGTCGAGTCGCTCTCGAACCGCCACACCAGCCACTGGCCCCCGGCGCTCGAGTTGCCGGCCCCGGCCCCGGCCGCCCCGGCCAGCGCGCCACCGGAGCCGGCCTCGAAAAAGCCAAGGTATTGCGCGCACGACGCCTGCGCCAAGGGGTTGCGCCGCACTTTTCCGTTCATGTACATCTCCACCGCGCCCGTTTCGGCGGCCCCCTTGGCCATGGTCCCCGCGCGCAGGAACTCCCGGCGCACCCCGCCCGTGCGGTCGGCGTTGGTGCGCTTGAGCACGACGCGCCGGCGCTTCTGCTCGGGCGACAGGCGGCCGCGCGTGGTGACGCTCTCGCCCTCCTTGGCGCGCACGCCCTCGTACGTGACGCCAAAGTTCCCGCCTCCGAGCTTCTCGCGCAGTACAAACTCCGGGGCGCGGAGGGCGCCGTCGCGGAGGCGGGTGAGCGGGTTGAGCACGTAAAAGTCGAAGAGCCCCCAGGCGGGCGAGGGGCGGGCGAGCAGAAAGTAGTAGAGCCCGCCCAGGCGGGCGAGCCCCTGGGGCGTCGGCGCGAGCGCGGCGACGGCGGCCACGTCGCCGCCGAGCGTGGCGACGGCGGGCTGGAGCGCCTGCGGGGTGGCCGCGACGAGGGCGTCGACGGCCTGGGAGACGGCGGCGGCGACGCCGGCGAGCTCGGCGACGTCGGCGATGGCGGCGCAGCGGTGGAGATTTTTGGGAGCAGTACGGCGCGACGCCACGGGCGAGAAAGCCAGGGGGGTCGTCGTCCTCCTGTTGTTGCTGTTGGCGGTGCTCGTGGTGCTCTGGGTCGTCGCGGCGCGGCCGGGAACGGGGCTGCTGCCGCCCAGGGCGCGCGCGCCGGCGATCAAGGAGCGAGGCTGCATGGCGCCGGCGGACGCCGACCCTGGGCCGGCGGCGCGCGCTTGTCGCATTCCCGGGGATTGATTGGGCGCGATCGGGCGAGAGGGAGGAGGAGGAGGACAAGAAGGGTGTGTGTGGTGCGCGAGGGCAGGTGGGATTGGTTGGGCGCGAGAGAGGAGGCGTTACGCGGTACTGCGAGAGAGCGTGCGCGAGCGAATGTGCGAATGGTGGATCCGGCGAGGGAGAGAGGCCGGCTTTGTTTCAAGAAGACGAGCGGAATTGCGCCGCGCGGGCTCGCCGCCGCCGCGTGCGTGGTGAGGGGCTCGCCACCCGCGCGCACGCGCACACACGCCACCCCCCACTCAACCCAGTCACCTCCCCCCATGCTGCTGCTGCTGCGCCCGGTGCCACGCCACCACCTCGTCGTAGGGCAGCTTCCCCCCGAACACGTCCAGCGCGCTCCCCACCGTCACGTCCACCCTACCCCCGCCGGCCGCCCGCACCAGTTCGAGGTCGCCCAGCGTCCGCGCGCCGCCCGCATAGGTGACGGGCAGCGGCGAGTGGCGCCCCAGCAGCGCCACGAGCCGCTCGTCGATGCCGAGCTGCTTGCCCTCGACGTCGACGCCGTGCACGAGGAACTCGTCGCAGCTGCGGGCGAGCGTTTCTAAAGAAGCCGGGGTCACGGCCAGCGAGGAGAAGCGCTGCCAGCGGTCGGTCACGACAAAGTACTTTTGGTCGTTTTCGTTTGCATCTGCGTTTTCGGCGTCTGCGTTTTCGGCGTCGCCGCCGCCCTCGCCATCGCCATCCCCGCCCGCTCGCCGCCGCCTGCAGCTCAGGTCCAGCACCAGGCGCTCCTTGCCCACCGCCCGGACCAGCTCGGCGAGCAGCGCCTCGTCCAGCTCCCCGCCCCGGAACACGCTCGACGTCACGATGACATGGCTCGCGCCCGCGTCGAGCCACTCGGCCGCGTTGGCCGCGGTGACGCCGCCGCCCAGCTGCATCCCCCCCGGCCACGCCGACAGGGCGGCGCGCGCGGCGGCGCGGCTGGCGTCGTCGGCGCCGAGCATGATGACGTGGCCGCCCGTGAGGCCGTCGCGGCGGTAGAGGTCGGCGTAGTAGCTGGACGGCTCGCTCGAGACGAAGTTGGTCTGCGGCTGCTGCGCCTGCGCGGCGGCGGCGGTGGCAGACGCCGACGCCGACGCGCCGCCGTTGCCGGCGGGCGGGAGGTCCTTGAGCGTCGAGCCGACGATCTGCTTGACCTTGCCCTGTTGATGGTGGATGGTGATGATGATGATGATGATGATGATGATGATGATGATGATGATGATGATGATGATGATGATGATGATGATGAAGGGTGTTGTGGATTGGTGAGTATTTGCGCGCGTGCGAAAGAGAGAGGCTCGCGGGCGCGAGAAGAGGCGAAGAGGCTCCTCCTCCTCGCCCGTGCGTCCAACCTCCCGGCGGCGCCTACCTTGTGGATGTCGATGCAGGGTCGGAACCGCACGCACGCGGCCCGCTCGGTTGCCTGGGCGCTGGCATTGGCCGCGGATGCGCGCGCCCCGGACGACGACGGCGGGCGCGCTGATACTCCTCCTCCTCCTCCTCCTGCTCCAAGCTTCATCATCACGCTCGTGCGCTTCTGGTTTATGGAGCGTTCGGCGAGACGCGATTGTTCGATGGCAGGACGAAGCGGGATCGAGTCTCCAGTAGTACGAGGTTTGTCCGGGGAAAGAAGAGAGATGTGAGGAGTTTCAAAGAGGCACTGGCAGTCCCTGTTGTATCGCGCCGTCGACGCCGGCGCTCGAACGGCGGCAGCTCGAGCGCATCGCAAAGATACAATCGACACGCACACGCGCACCACCGTACGCAATGAATTGACGCTCGACCTTGACTGATACCTGTCTCGCCAGTGCCGCTTCGTGTTTTTCCACACAGCACAAGTTCTTCTCCAACGCAAGAAAAACCCCGCTTCTCAAAACGGTGACGGCCCGGCGACCCCCCTCCCCCCCCAGCTGTCCCTTGTGCCTCAATCACGCGCCACACGCAACGATGGATCGCCCCGATACGCCCCGCGCCGCATCTCCCCGCAGCTGGGCCACCACCACCGCCACCACCACCACCACCCCCGACGTAAGCGACGACGACCAAGAGGAGGAGGAGCAGGGCGCCTGGGGGGCAAGAGCGCGGCGCGACAGCCAGCCCCGCCGCCGCCCGCCGCCGCCGCCGCCGCTGCGCCCGCCCGGCCCGACCCCGGCGGCGGCGCGCCTGGTGCTGGCCGTCGAGATCGCGGCGGTTGCGCTGTGCGACGACAACGACGGGCGGGCGGGGCCGGCAGCGGCAGCGGCAACAGGAGCACCAGGAGGAGGAGGAGGAGCGGGCAGCGCCGCCGCCCGCCTCGCCGCGTCGCTCCTCCTCGGGCCCTCCTCCTCGTGGGCCGACCACCGCGCCGGCGGCCGGATCCCGCCGCCCCCGCACGTGTGGGTCGAGTGGCAGCTTCGGTTTGACCCGGCCGTGTGGCGCCTGGCGCGGCGGCGGCGGCGGCGGCGGCGCAGGAGGAGGCGGAATGGGGACGGCGACGATGGCGATGGCGACGACGACCACTGGGCGGCGCCGGGCGTGCTGAGCGGCGCCACGCAGGCGGCCGCGTTCGCGCGCTACCCCCCTGCCTCCCTGGGCGACGACGCGCCCGGCCCCTGGGTCGCCCACCTGGCGCACCCGGTCGAGGCCGAGCTCGTGGCGCGGCGCGCGCGGCCGCCGCTGCCGGCAGTCGCCGCCGCCGTGGGCGCGGCCGAGCAGGCGGTGGATGAGGAGGCCGCTTGGCGCGAGTGGCGGCGGCGCGCGCAGGCCGACGAGTGGGCGCTGCAGCAGCGCGCGCGGCGGCGAGCCCAGGAGGAGGAGGAGGGGGGCGGCACTGGCGGCAGCGGCGACGATGACGACCACGACGACAACAACGACAACGAGGACGACAACGAGGACGACGACGACGACGACCTGGAGAGCCTGGGCACCGACGCGCTGGAGGACGCCGAAGAGGAGCTCGTGCGGCTGTTTCGGCGGCAGGCCCTGCTCGACGCGGACGACGACGACGACAGAGAGGAAAGCGAGGTGGGCGAGGAGGAGGAGGAGTGGGCGCCGGACGATGCAGAGGGGGGCGGCGGCCGCAGCACGATGACCCGCTCGCCCCCAACCACCGCCGCCGTGGCCAGCCGCGACGGCTGGCCCGTGCTGCTGCTGCACGTGCGCGGCTCGGACGACTGGGGCCGCTCCTGCACGCTCGGCTACGGCTGGGCGCCGCTCAACCCGGCCTCTGGCGCCGTGCCGGGTCCCGCCGCCGCCAACACCGCCAACGCCGCCAACGCCCCTGCGGCGCTCGGGCTCGACGCCGGCCCGCCGCCGGGGACCGCCGCCGCCGGCAGCGAGCAGCGCGTGCGCACGTGGCGCCCGTCCCCGGCCACCTGGCTCGAGCGCCAGGCCTGCCTGCTCACGGGCGGGTGGCCCGAGGTGCGTGACCTCGGGACGGTGGCGGGGCTCGCGTGTATGCTGCCCCTGCAACCGGGGCCGGGGGCAGCGGCAGCAGCAGCAGCAGCGGCGGCAGCGCAAGCAACAACCCGCCCGGACGCCCGGCCCCCTCGCAAGCGGGTGGACGAGGTGCAGGACGACGGGGGGCCTTCCCAAGGCGCCGCCGCGCCCCCGCCGCCTCGCCGCAACCGCAGCCACCACCACCGACAGCGACAGCGGGCCCTGTGCCTCACCGAGCCGGGCCTCGTGGTGGTCAAGGTGCGCGCGCACGCGGCCCTGCAGTACGGCGGCGCGCCCGGCTGCGTCTTGGCGGCCGCAGACGGGCTGGAGCGCGCGCGGGCGCAGGCGGACCGGCGCCGCAACCGCAGCATCGCGCGCCGGCTGGCGGCTCCGGCGCCGGCGGTGGCGGAGCAGCGCGGGCCGCGCACGCCCCTGCCCTTCGACCTCCCGCGCGGGGGCGCTGGCGCGGCGGGCGGGCGTGAAGGCGCGCCGCCGCCGCCGCCACCGCCGCCGCCGCCACCGCCGCCGCCCGAGCCCCTTTCCCTCGACGCCGTGCTCGAGCGCGCGCGCAGGCGCCTGCGCGAGGCGGCGCTGCTGCGGCTGGCGGCGCGGAATGGGGGTGGCGGCGGTGGCGGCGGCGGCGGCATTGGCAGGGGGTTTGGTGGCGGCGGCAACGACGAAAACGAGGGCACGGGCGAGTGAGCAACGAGGGTTCGGCGTGGGTCTGGCGTCGGGCGGCGGAGCTAAGCGCCGCCGAGAAAACCGCGCGCGCGCCGCGCGCGCTCGCCGTTCCCCCCTCCCCCCTCTCTTGCGCGCGCGCTCTCCCTCTCTCTCTGCCCCCCATCCCTCCGATCGGGCCGCTCGTGCTCTCTCACACAATAGTAGTTGCCCTCGCGCTAGGCGATCAGGCGACGGCGACGAATCAAGGAACAAAGAGACGACCAAGACACCCCAACCGCACCCTCCTCCCCACCACCACCACCACCACCACCACCACCACCTCTCGCGTTCGCGCCAAGACGCAGCCATGAAGATCCGCATCGAGCTCGATGTGGAGCAGGCGGAGGTGCCCGGCATCACGCAGATGCTCGAGACCCTGCGGCGAGTACCGGGCGTCGGCTCTTATGGAGAGCGCGCGCGCTTTGACGATCGATCGCCCTTGTCGGGAGAGCTCCATCCTCCTCCTCCTCCTCCTCCTCCTCCTCCTCCTCCTCTTCTCCCTCTCCCGCGCGCTTGTGCGCTCACGGCCGCCCGCCCCCCCCCCCGCGCACCACCACAACTACGACACGAATAGCCTCCTCGCGGCGCAGATCCAGGGCCCGGGCGCGCCCGCCGCCCCCCTGGCCGTCAACGTGCGCCCCTCGGGCGCCAACGGCGGCGGCGCGCCAGCTGCGGCTGCTGCGCCCGCCGCGCCTGCGCCCCCCGCCGCCGCCGCCGCCGCCACCGATCCCCTACCCACCCCGGTGCTAATCTCGACGCGGTCCGTCCTGCTCGTCGGGCGCATCAAGGACGGTCTCCTCCCCGCCGAGAACTACGCGCACGAGGCCGCGGAGCTCCTCCGCGGCCTCCCCATGCCGGCCTACGCCAACGCCTTTGCCGACGGCTGGGCGCACGAGGTGCTCGGCCGCGAACGGGTCACGGGCGCGCTCGACGCCGCGCCCCCCACCCTGCTCCGCCCCATCGCCGACTTTGTCGCCCCGCTCGCGCGCCTGCCCACCCCCCCGCTGGACGACGTGCGCGCCGCCCTCGCCTCGCGCGTGCTCAACCCGGTCGTCGACCCCCCCGCCGCCGCGAGCGACGGCGGCGCCGTCTCGGCCGCCGCGCACGCGCGCCTGGGCGAGGCGTTCGCGGCGCTCGTGGCCTCGCGCCTGCTGTCGGCAGAGGGCGCCGCGCGCACGGTCGCCAAGCTGCTGGGCGGCGCCCGCCGCAAGCGCGCCGGCGCCGTCGCGCTGGCGCGCGGCCTGCTGTCGTCGCGCGAGGCGACGGGGCCGGGGGGAGCGCTGCGCGACGGCGGCGGCGCGGCCGACGAGGCGCTGCGCGAGCTGGCGCGCGCCGTGGAGGTTAAGGTGGCCCCCACGGCCGCGCGCGAGCCCAACGCCGCGGCGCTGGCCGCCGACCTGCGCGCCATCGCAGCGGGGCTGGCGGGGCTCGGCATCGCGGTCAGCCTGCCGCCCGAGATCGCGCGGACGGCCCCCGCTGCCCCGCCGACGGCCGCTCTGACGCCGGCCGCGTCCCCCCCCGCCCCGACGCCCCCGCCGAGCGCCGCCACGGCCCCGCCCGCCGCCGCCGCCCCCGGCCCCCCGCCCGCCGCCTGCGGCCCCCTCTCCACCGTCACCTCGGTCGCCTCGCTCGCGCAGGGCCACGAGCAGACGGTCTTCTCCCTCGCCGTCGACGACGGCGGGGACGCCGGCACGGGCGTCCTCGCCTCGGGCGGCAAGGACGGCATCGTCGCGCTCTGGGACGGCTCGGCCATGGCCGGCCTCGCCGCCACCGTGGCCGCCGGCGGGGGGCCCGAGGCCGCCGCCAACGCCCCGCCCCCGCTTCACCGCTTCAAGATGGACGGCATGTTTGCGATCAGCGTGGACGCGCACTCGGCGCGGCGCGTGCTGCTGGCGGCGTGGAACGGGGACGAGGACCACTCCAACGTGAGCGGCGTGGTCACGGTGACGGACATCACGCCCGGGTCGGGCTACGGGACGGTGTGAGTTTTTTCTTTTGTCGGGGGGATGGGGGGGGGGGGGGGCGGGTTGTTTTGCGTTGCGCAGCGCGGGACTTGGGAGCGTGCGCGCCCTCCGTCTCTCTCTCCGTCTCCTTTTTGCTCACTCCTTCCTCTCTCTCTCTGTCTCTTGTCTCGATCCCCTCACCACCCCCAAAACCACAACCAAACCAAACCAAACCAACAAAAAAAAAACAGCGCCACCGTCGGCTGCAGCGAGACGATCACGTGCGTGCGCGCCTTTCCCCTCACCGACGGCTTTGCCACGGGGGAGGACCTGGTCGACCCGCGGGCGCCCGCCGGCACGCCCGCGCAGGCCACGGTGGCCGTGTACGACCTCTCGCGCCCCAACCACGGCCCCGTGTCCCTGTACCAGGGCCACAGCGACCTGGTCTCGTGCCTGGCCGCGATTCCGGGCGAGCCCAAGATGATGGCGAGCGGCGGCGGGGACGGCTGCGTGAGGCTGTGGGACTGCCGCCTGCCGCCCGAGCGCGCGTGCGTGGCCTCGTTCGCCTCGGCCGACGGCGGGCGCGCGCACGCCGAGCTCGTCTCCGGCATGGACGCGTCGGGCCCGCTGCTGGCCTCGTGCTCGATGGACAGCACGATGTGCGTGTGGGACGTGCGCGGCGCCGTCGCCGCCGGCGGCGGCGCGGCCGGTAGCGGCGGCGGCGCGGCCGGCGGCGGCGGCGGCGCGGCCGGCGGCGCCGCGCGCGCTCGCCCGCCGCTCACCAAGCAGAACGTCGACGGCACCGACATGCTCAAGGTCGCGCTGCGCCCGGGGAGCGGCTCGGGCGCGCCCGCGCGCCCGGCCGCCGCCGTCATCACCATGCGCTCGGCCTACGTGCTCGACCTCTCGGGCGCCGTGGCCGTGGCGCCCGGCGGCGCGGGCGTGTCGGCGCGCCCGCCCAACAACGCCCCGGGCGCCCCCCCGCCCGTGTCGGTCGTGCCGATCCAGCTCTTCCCGGACGTGGCCGAGGCCGTCGCCATCGACAAGGCGGGGCCCTACCAGGACGTGCGCTGGCTGCCGGGCGCCGCGTCGCTCGTGTTCGCGGGCAACACGGGCCGCCTGGACGTGATGGCGGCGCGCTGATTGATTGGTTGGGTTTTTTTTAACCCAACTTTCGGGGTCATCGTCTTTCTCTCGCCGTCGGCCGCGCCCCGCCGTCGGCGTCTTTCCGCTTTCCCCTCTGCTGCAAGTGCAAAGCAATCGCTCTCTCTCTCTCTCTCTCTCTCGCACAGACACAGAACACAACGCGCTCACAGCGCGCGCGCCTCGAACACTCAACACACGCGCGCCGTTCCGTTTTCCCTTTCTCTGCGGGCGCGCGCGCGCGCGCGCTCGTAAACCCTCTCCTCCACATCAAGGCGTGCCTTCTTCCTCCTCCTTCCCATCAACCCGCCCGCCGTCCACGATGGACGGCGGCCTGCCGGCGTCGGTGGAGGACATGCACTGGCTGGAGCCGGAGTATTGGGATGCCCACGAATTCTCTCTCGAGGAGGAGGCGAGGCAAGGAGGACCAGGCGGAGCAGGAGGAGGAGGTGCAGGGGGGCAAGCCTCTCATCAACCTCATCATCCGGGGCAGCAGCAGCACCATCAGCGCCCGGGCGGCCTGGACGTCCCCTCTTTGGACCAGCAGGTGAGAGAGCAAGGGCTGGGGGCGTGTGCACGAGGGCGCGAGACCTGGGCTTTGAGGCGGGACGAGCCGTCCCTCGGACACGCGCGCGCGCGCACATCAAAAACCAAGGCCACCACGAATATAAACATTCGGCCTTTTCCGTGAGAAAGAAACAACCAAGGCATCGACGCCCGCCGCGCGCTCACCAACCCAATCCGATCCCCGCGACCGCGACCCCTCGACCCCTCGCCCACACAACAGCTCGCCCAGCCGCCGCCCGCGGCGCAGAGCGGCGCGGACGCGGCCAAGCAGCTGGCCGCCGCGCTCGCGGCGGCCGCGCCCCCGCCGCTTCCACCTGCGCCGCCGCCGCCGCCCGCGCCGCCGCCCCCTCAGCAGCAGTCGCTCACGTCGTCGCACCACGCGGCGGCCAGCGCGCTGGCGCCGCACCACCTGGCTGGGCTCGCGCAGCAGCATCAGGGGACGCCGCCGCTGCCGCACCAGTACCTGCCGCCGCCGTCCAAGCCGCCGCCGCCGCAACCCCAGCGCCAGCCCGCGTTCTTCACGCCCGCGCTGGGCAGCAGCGGCCAGCAGCAGCAGCACCAACAGCAGCACCAACAGCTGCAGCAGCCCGACGGCGGTAGCCCGCGCGCCCCCTCATCAGGCGGCGGCGCCGGCGCCGGCCCCAACACCCACAGCCAGCTCGTCATTGCGACGCGCTCGGCCGCCGCCGCCGCCGCCGCCGCCGAGCGCGAGCGCTGCGCCGCCAATGGCGGCAGCCCCGACCCGCCCGGCTCGACCGTATCCCTGCGCCGCACGCTCAGCGCGGGTGCCCTGGCCGCCGCCGCCGCCGGCCGCCCGCGCCTGCGCTGGACGCCCGAGCTCCACCAGGTGTTCGTGCAGGCCGTGGCGCGGCTAGGGGGCCCCGAGCGCGCGACTCCCAAGGGGGTGCTTAGGGCGATGGCGGTGGAGGGCCTGACGATCTTCCACATCAAGTCGCACCTGCAGAAGTACCGGCTGTCGGCGCGCGAGGGCGGGGACGGGAGCATGATGGTGCTGGCGGGGACGTCCGGGGGCGCCGGGGGCACAGCCGGCGATGGCGGGCCTGGCATGAGCGCTGGCGGCAGCGCGGGGCAGCAGCAGCAGGGGCAGCACCAGCAGCAGCACCAGCAGCACCAGCAGCACCAGGACGACCAGGACCAGGCGGACGGCCCGGTCGTGAGCCTCCCCGGCCACGCCCACCGCCACCACGGCGAGGCCGACGACGACGACGACGACGGCCTGCTGCCGCCGGCGCCGCCGGGCCTGGCGACGGCGGCCGCGGCGACTGACGCCGCGGGCAACGTCGCCGCCGCGCGCTCCGAGTCGGTGGCCGTCGCGCCCGCGGGCGGCTCCGAGGTCGCCGACGGCGGTCCCTACCCGGCGTACTACCACCATCAGCAGCAGCAGGGGCAGGGACAGCAGCAGCAGCACCACCAGCACCACGACGGCGCCGACAGCGGCCAGGCCGCCGCTGCCGCCGCCGCCGCTGCCGGCATGCCGGCCACGGCGCTCGGCGCCTCCCCCGCGTCCCTGCCCCCGCAGCCGCCGCCGGCGTCGGCCGCCGCCCCCTACCACACGACGCACGCCATCCGCCCCACCACGTCGGGCGGCGTGCCCCCCCCGCCGCGCCCGCGCTCGGCCTGCGGCGCGCCCCTGCCCCTCGGCCCGCCGCCGCCGCCGCCCCATGCGACGACCACGGCGAGCCACGGCGGAGGCGGCGGCGGCGGCATGATGGGGCGCTCGAGCATCCCTCGTCGCGAGCTCGAGGACGCGCTGCGCGTGCAGGTCGAGCTGCAGCAGCGCCTGCGCGAGCAGCTCGAGGCGCAGCGGCAGCTGCAGCTGTCGCTCGAGCAGCACGGGCGGTACATCGCGTCGCTGCTGAGGCAGGAGGCCGAGGCGGCGGCCGAGGCCGAGGAGCGCGCGGCATCGGCGTCCGCGGCGGCGGCGGCGGCGGCGGCAGCGGCAGCGGCTGGCGGGGGCGCGATGCACTTATACCCGCACCAGCACCAGCACCCGCACCAGCACCAGCACCCCAGCCAACTCCCGCCGGCCGTCGAGGCGCACCCGCTGCCCACGCTGCCGCCGCTTGGCGTTGGCGTTGGCGTTGGCGGCGCGGCTGGAGACGGCGGCGGCGACCCGGCGGCTCCTCTGGCCGGCGGCAGCCCGCGCGCCGACCCGTCGCTGCGGCACGTCGTGTCCCTGGCGCCCGCCAAGAGGCCGCGCGACCCGCAGTCTGGCGCGGCGGGCGCCGCCGACCCCGCGCTCGACGGCAACGGGCACAGCGGCGACAGCGGCGGGCCCCCCGGCGACGACGCCGCTGCAGCTGCTGCTGCTGCCGCTGCCGCTGCCGCTGCTGCTGCCGATGACCCCCACCACCACCACCCGGCCGCCAAGGCCGCGCGCCTGGGATGAACCTGGCGCTCTTTCTATCTATACCTACTCTCTTTCATTCTTGCCTCGTCCGACCTCCACCCCCCCTCCCCCCGACACACGCGCGCGCGAGTGCCGCTTGCTGCCGCCGCCCGCCCACGGACACAGAAGAATCGGCCGCCGCCTAACCACCCCTCACCGACAACTCGTTCGCATATTCTTCCTCGACTCCTGGACTGCATGCTGTAAATATTCCCCTCCTTGCCTTGGAAACAAAAGGTAGCGCGCGAGGGTCGCGGGCCGGCGGACATCGGAGACGAGAAGAGGGAGATAGCCCATCGTGCGACAGCGGACGCGCACCTCTCAGCCCCCTCCCCGGAACACGCCATGGCTGCCGCCGTCGAGGCTCCGCGAGTGCGCATTGAGACGTCGGTGGGAATGTGAGGTGACGCTACATGACCCGCGCGCGCGTCCGCCGCCGCCGCTGTCGCTGCCGACGCCGCCGACGCCCGATGCCGGTCCCGCGACCCTCACGCCCCCCCCCGCCCCCCCGAAACACCCCCAAAAACAACCAACCAACCAAAAACAGCTTCACGGTCGAGTGCTACCCCCTCGAAGCGCCCAAGGCCACCGAGAACTTCCTCGGCCTCTCCCGCAAGGGCTACTACGACGGCGTGATCTTCCACCGCATCGTGCCGGGCTTCATCGCCCAAACGGGCGACCCGACCGGCACGGGGCGCGGCGGCGAGAGCCTCTGGGGCGGCAAGTGGGGCGAGCGCACAGCCTCGCTGCGCCACACGGGCGCCGGGGTGCTGGCCATGGCCAACAGCGGCGGGGACGCGACCAACGGCTCGCAGTGGTACGTCACGCTGGCGCCCGCGGCGCACCTCGACGGCAAGCACACGGTCTTTGGGCGCGTGGCCGAGGGGATGGAGACGGTGCGGCGGTTGGGCAGCGTGCAGACGGGGGCGGGCGACCGGCCGACGACGGACGTGAGGATCCTGCGGGCGCGGCCGTTGTAATGATGCGAGTTTGTTTTTTTTACTTTGCGGGCGGGGGCGCGGTGGTGCGGCGGTGCGGCGGTGCGCGGCGGCAAAAAGACGCAAACATGGAGGGAGCCTCGCATCATCATCGTCCCCCCCCCCAAGCCGAGAGAGATATTACCCTCTTACTCCTCGGCGGCGGCGTCGGGGGCGACTGCGGGCGCCTCGGGAGGCGGCGGAGGGGAGGGGGCGGCGGCGGCAGGCGGCGGCGAGGCAGAGGGGGCGGCGCCGGCGGCGGCAGCAGCGGGCGCCTCCTCGCCGCCCTCGTCGCCCTCGTACTGCTGCTCCTGCTCCTCCTCCTCCTGCTCCTGCTCCTGCTCCCCCTTGTCCTCCTCGGCCGCGGCCGGCGGGTTCTTGCGCGGGCGGCCCCGCGGGCGCTTGGGCCCCGGCGGCGTCGGCGGGCGCGTGCGCGGGCGGCCGCGCTTGCGCCTGGCGCCGCCGTCAGAGGCCTCGGCGGCATCGGCCGCAGCAGCCGCGCCGCCCTCGTCGTCGTTGCCGTCCTCCTGCTCCTCCTGCTCCTCCTCCTCGCCGTCGTCGCTGCTGGCGGCGGCGGCCTTGCGCCCCCGACCCTTGCTCTTCTTCCTCGCCGACGCCTCCGCCTCCTCGTCCTCCGCGTCCGGGTCGTCCTCCTCGTCGTCCTCCTCGCTGCCCTCCCCGCCCTGCCCCGGCGCGTGCCCGAACATCTGCTCGTACAGCGCCGCGTAGTCGACGCGCCCGCGCCGCCGCCGCCCCTCGACGACCAGCGACGCCGGGTCGCGCGCGTCCTCGGCGGCCAGCGCGGCGCGGCGGCGCCGCGCGGCGGGCGTGTTGTTGTTGCCCTTTCCCGCCGCCGCCGCCGCGTCGTCGTCGTCCCCACCGCGAGCGCCCGCGGAGGAGCGGCGGCGCTTGAAGCCCTTGGCCATGGCGGCCTCGGCCGCGGCGCGCGGGCGGCGCTTGCGGACGCGCTGCGACGGGCCGCCCTCCTCGTCGTCGTCGCCGTCGTCGTCGCTCGAGCCGCCGCCGCCGGCCGCGCCGCCGCCGCCGCCGTTGGCTGGGGAGAGCAGGCCCACCTCGTCCTCCGCTCCGTCGTCGTCGTCGCTGCCGTCGCTGCCGTCGCTGCCGTCGCTGCCGTCGCTGCCGTCGCTGCCGTCGCTGCCGTCGCTGCCCTCCTCCTCGCCCTCCACCTCCTCCTCGCCGTCGCCGCCGTCAGAGCTGCCGGCCGCCGCCGCCGCGCCGCGGCCCTTGGCCCTCTTGCCGCGGCTGCGGCGGCCGCCGCCCCCTCCCCCTCCCTCCTCCTCGTCCTCGTCCTCCTCGTCCCCGGCCGAGAAGCTCGCGTCCTCGTCGTCATCGTCATCGGAGGGCAGGTCGGCGCCCAGCAGCGCCGCCGCCAGCGCCCCGGGCCGCGCGCCCGGGCCGATGGCCGCGAGCGCCGCGCGCGGCGACAAGAGCTGCTGCCCGCCGGCCCCTCCTTCTCCTCCTCCTCCTCCTCCTCCCCCGTTCATGTCCGCCGACAGCCAGCGCGTCAGCGGCCCGCCGTCCCCGCCGTCCTCCCCGTCCTCGCCGCCCGCCGCCGCCGCCGCCGCGCGCTGCGCCATCTGCATCGCGCGCCGCAGGTCGCCGTCCGACAGCAGCCGCTCGGCGTCGCCCCGCGCGACGACCGTGCCGCCGCCGCCGCCGCCCCCTTCCTCGCCCTCCTCGCCGTCCTGCTGCCCGACCAGCGTCTCGTCCGGCTCCACCACGTAGTCCGTCCCGAAGTAGTCGTTGACCAGGTGCAGGATGTCGGCCTTGGCGTCGCAGGCGGGGCAAAGCCAGGGCTCGTCCTCGGGCAGGTCGGCCGCCACCAGCGGCGGGTCGAGGCACTTTTCGTGGTAGGCGCGGCGGCAGGGGCCGTCGCACAGCAGCACGTCGTTGTCGTCGCGCGACTCGCCCCCCCTGCACTTGCCGCACACGATGTGGCGCTCGTCCAGCTCCCCCTCGGAGTCGAAGAGCTCGCTGTCGATCGAGGCGTCGCCCTGCGCGTTGTCGCAGTAGCGCACGGCCGCGCGGATGCCCTCCTTGGCGCGCTCGAGCGCCGCCTTGGCGCGGCCGAGCTCGTCGCGCAGGCGCACGCGCTCGCGCGCGGCGCCGCGCCAGCCATCGGCCTGGTAGACGGCGATGGCGTGCTCCTCCTGGGCGACGCGGGACAGATGGGCCTTGACGCGGCGGATGGCGTGGGCGTACGAGGTGATCTCGCCGGGCTTGGCGGCGGGGTGCTTCTTCTCGTCGCCGTCGGACGAGTCGGAGGCCGAGGCCGAGGCAGAGGCAGAGGCGCGGTTGCGGCGGCTGCGGCGGCGGCGCGGCTGCTTCTTGCCGTCGTCGTCCTCCTCCTTCTCTGACTTGCGCGGGCGGCCGCGGCCGCGGCGCTGCTGCTGCTGCTTCTCTGGTTGCTTGGCCTTCGGCTTGGTCTTCCTCTTCCTCTTCTGCTCACCGTCGTCGTCGCCGCTGCCGCTGCTGCTCTCGTCGTCGTCTTCGTCGCCAGAGGCCGCTGCCGCCTTGCCGCTCTTGCGGCGACGCGCCCCTTCTGCCCCTTCTCCCGCCGCAGCCGCCGCCCCCTTGTCCCGCCGCCGCGGCTTCTTCTTGCAGCAGCGGTCGGGGGACGCGGCGGCCGCGAGCGCTTGGTTGTTGGCCGCGATCAGCGACCGCAGCGAGGGCGGCGGGCGCGCGCCGCCGGTGGGGCTCGCGAGCGCCGCCTTGGCCGCGTCCTTGGCGGCGCGGCCCGGGCGGGACGACGAGGGGCGGGCGGAGGCGGTGGCGGTGGCGGAGTCCGGCCTGCTGTCGTTATTGTTGGCGTTGTTGCCGTTGCTGTTGCTGTCCTGCTTCTTCCTCATCTTCTTGGCGTTTTGCTCAGCCGCGTCCTCCTCGGCGCCGCCGCCGCCGCTGGTCGTCGCCGCTGCGCCGTTGCCGTTGCCATTGGCGCTCGCCTTGCGGCCGGCGGCGGCTTGTTGCTCCTGCTCCAGTCCCTCTGACGCCGGCGGGCGCTCCGAAGCCTCCGCCTCCGCGCGGCCCGTCATTGTGTCGCTTTCAGTGTGTCAAGTCGCGTTTCGGTTGTGCGGGGGTGTTCTTGAAGGCTCTGGTTGTCTCGTTTGCGCGCCCCCACACCGCTGCTCGCCGATCGATCGATCAGGGGTTGCTAGCGTGGGCTGGCGCGCCTTCCGTGCAAGCGCGCTCGCGCGCGCCCAAAATGAAAAACGGGGCGTCGGCTGCCGTCGGGGGCTTTCTCTCTCTCGGCGCTCGTTTCGGTGATGCCTGAGGCTTGAGTGTGTTTGCGTTTGGTTTCTGTGACGCCGCCGATCGGGGGGAGAGCTAATGAACTACGAAGGGAAGGGAGGAGGAGCTGATGATGACGGCGACGTGTGAGGCTAGTCCGGGACACGGCGCGCCCCGCTTGTGTCGAGACGCATTTGCCTGCCGCCTAGGCGCTTCGAGCGCCGAGCGAGCGCAGCCAAAGCGGCGCAAGCGGCGGCCGCGCCGAGCTCCTCTTGAAGCTCTGTCTGTCTCTTCCCCCTTCTCCACACACACACCCAAAAACGAACGCAGCGCTCTCGCCCGAGTCGCACACACACACACACACACGAACAACAGACACACACCTAGCAACCCTCCAGCCCGCGAGACCTTCCAAGCCAACGAAAAGCCTCTTCATCTTTCGCGGCCCGCCCATTCAAAAAACGAAAAAAAACAGCGAGAGAGAGAGCCTCTCTCTTCCCTCGCGCCGCTCCCCCCCGCGCGCGCCGCCAAGCCAACCCAACCAACCAAGCAGCCCCGCCCCTCGCGATCATGGCCGACACCGAGCCCACGGTCGACAGCGCGATGCCGGCCGACGCCACCGCCACGGTCGTCGTGGCCAAGGGCAGCGGCGCCGCCAAGGCCGCGCTCGTGCCGGCCGCCGCCGCCCCGGCCGACGCGCCGCGCCGCGCCGAGCCGCTCCTGGACGAGAACCCCAACCGCTGGACCATGCTGCCCATCAAGTACCCGGCCATCTGGGAGATGTACAAGAAGGCCGAGGCCAGCTTCTGGACGGGTGAGTTTGTTTGTTTGTTGTTTGTTTGGTGTGGGTGGGGGTTGTTGAGAAGGAGAGGACGCGAGCGTCGGCGTGGCGGGCGGCGGCGGCGGTTGCGCACACGCCCCTCCTCCCTCCAAATTTTGAAAACGGCGCGGCCCTTTTTTTGGCCCGCCCGCCCATGGCCGCCCCCGGCCACCCGCGCGCGCCAGCCTCGTCCTGCCCTGCACCGGCGGGGCCGCTCGATGAGCTGGTGTCCGGGCGCGCGCCGACCACGCAGAGGACAAAAAGCAACTCGACCCCCTCTGCCTCTGCCGTTGTCGAGCGCCGCGCGCGTTGCGGCCACACGTTTTTTTTCTTTGTCCTTCGCTCGGCCCCCGCTCACCCCGCCGCTCGTCATCTTCTTTCCCAAAATGAACCCCAACCCCGCCCCCCCAAAAAACCAAACAGCCGAGGAGGTCGACCTGGGCGACGACATCCGCCACTGGGAGAAGCTCAACGGCGACGAGAAGCACTTCATCCTTCACATCCTCGCCTTTTTCGCCGCGTCCGACGGCATCGTCAACGAAAACCTGGGCGCCCGCTTCATGCAGGAGGTGCAGCTGCCCGAGGCGCGCGCCTTTTACGGCTTCCAGATCGCGATCGAGAACATCCACTCCGAGATGTACTCCCTGCTGCTGGAGACGTACATCAAGGACCCGCAGGAGAAGACGCGCCTGTTCAGCGCCATCGAGACGGTCCCCTGCGTGAAGAAGAAGGCCGACTGGGCCATCCGGTGGATCGAGTCGAGCGAGTCGTTCGCCGAGCGCCTCGTGGCCTTTGCGGCGGTTGAGGGCATCTTCTTCAGCGGCTCCTTCTGCAGCATCTTCTGGCTCAAGAAGCGCGGGCTCATGCCGGGGCTGACGTTCTCGAACGAACTGATCAGCCGCGACGAGGGCCTGCACACCGACTTTGCGTGCCTGCTCTACAAGTGAGTCTTTTTTTTTGGGGGGGGGGGGGGGGGTTGCGCCAAGGCGCGCGCGGGGGGGCGGGGGGAGCGCGCGCGCGCGGGACGACGGTGCTGCGGGGACAACTCACCTCTCTCTCTCTCTCTCAACCCCCCCATAAAAACACCAACCACCACAAACAACACCAACAAACAACAGCATGCTCAACAACAAGCTCACCGAGGAGCGCGTCGCCGACATCATCCGCGAGGCCGTGGAGATCGAGATCGAGTTTATCACCGACGCCCTCCCTGTGGACCTGATCGGCATGAACGGCAGGCTGATGGGCGACTACATCCGCTTCGTCGCCGACCGCCTGCTCGTCGCCCTGGGTCAGCCCAAGATGTACAACGCGAGCAACCCCTTCGACTTCATGGAGACCATCTCGCTGCAGGGCAAGACCAACTTTTTCGAGAAGCGCGTGGGCGACTACCAAAAGTCGGGCGTCATGGCGGGCATCGACGGCACCCCGGGCGGCGGCAAGACGTTTGCGCTGGATGAGGACTTTTAAAAGGGGGAGAGGTGCGCCCTGCCCGCCCCCACCCGGACCTCGTGTTCCTGGTTTGGAGAGAGAGAGAAGAGAGAGGGCGCGTGGTTTGTCGTGTGTGTGCGCCATAGGGAACGGGGCGGCCTTTGCCCGACCCGCCACCACGACCGCCGCCGCCGCAAAACGAAAACAAAAACAGAGCATTTTTCGCCCCCCCCCACTTCGCGCCGTCGTCGCCCTTTGACGTCGAGCGCGTGTGTGTGTGTGTCTGTAACCACGCGCTGGATAGTTCTCTCCCAACCATCGGGTCGCACGTCGTCTGATGCGTGTGTCTGCGTCGATCGCCCGCTCCCGGTGCCCTTCCGCCGCTGAGACAGCTCAGTGCAACGGCGTGCCCCCACGCCTGTCTCGCGCGTTGACGTCGGCGCCGAACTCGCGCACTAAGCACTCGAGGGCGTCGATGCGCGGGGGCGGCACCTCAGAACCGTCGTACATCCGCGGTGGCACCACGGCAAGGTGGGCAGCAAAGCTTTGGTCGGCGCAGCGGGTATCTCCGCGGACTTTACTCCCGAGACCATACGGCAGGAACTCGTCGACCCGGTGCCGTCCGCTGCGCAGGAGCGCGCGCAGGGTGTCGGTCTGATCGTGGTAAATGGCGAGCGCCAAGGCGTTGCAGTCCGGACCCAAGACCCTGGCGTCGGCGCCGTTCTCGAGCAGTGCGCCGACGAGGTCGCTGCGGTCCAAGCGGAAGTGCGCGACCCACAGCGGCGTCCCGTTGGTGCTGATCTTGTAGTTGACCACGGCCAGGCGCCGCGCCTCGTACTAGTCTGAGCTGCCCGCGCGCGCGTACCCCTCGATGAGCTGGCGCACGCGCGCGGCCGTCTCGCCCGCCGCGACGGCGCGGTGGACGCAGGTGACGTCGTCGTTCTCGTTGCTGCTGCCGCCGCTGCTGTTGCTTGCTGCTTGCGCCATGTTGTTGTTGTTGTTTGGTTGCTGGTTGAGAGGAGGAGGAGGTGGAGAAGGTGCGCGTCGTCCGCTTGAGAGAGAGAGAGAGAGTTTGTGGTTTGTGTGCAAGAGAGAGAGAGAGGGAGGAGGAAGACGAAGAAGGAGGAGAGCGCCGTTGCGTCGCCCCCTTGCGCTCCTTCCGCCGCCGAGGCGCGCAAAAGGAAAAAAAATTGTTCACAAGAAAGGCCCCTATTTTTTTGGTTTTTTTGGGTTTGATTATGCCTACGTGTGTTTGAGAGTGCGAAAATAGCACGCGCCGGTGCGCCAGAGACAAAAAATAGTAAGTTTCGAGAGGGCCATCCATCCGTCTCCTCCTACTCCTGCGGCCGCGCCACCACCGCGCGCCCGGGCCGCGCCGCCTTGGCCGAGTTCGGCGTCGTCAAATCAAACAGGCAGGGCGAGCTGGCCGCGCCCATGCGCAGGGCGGCCGGGTCGGCGCCCGCGCCGCCGGGCGAGGGGGGCACCACGTTGGCCGGCCAGATCTTCTCCTGGATCGACCGCAGCGCCGCCGGCAGCATCGCCGCCGACTTGGGCGACGGCGGCGGCGCCTGCTGCGCCTGCTGCTGGAGCAGCATCGCCGCCTGCTGCTGCTGCTGCTGCATCTGCATCTGCTGCTGCGCCGCCACGTAGGCTGCGCTGCCGGGGAACACGGGCGGGTGCAGCAGCTGCACGGTCGCCGCCGCGTCCACCGCCGGCTGCTGTTGCTCCACCGCCATCGCCGCCGCCGACGACGCCGCCGCCATTGGCACCACCGCCACGCTGCGCACCGAGCGCCGCCCGCGGAACGCCTCCACCCAGGGGTGGTGCACCATGTCGAGGATGGTCGGCCGGTCGTGCGGGTCCTTGCGCAGCGCCCAGGCCAGGAACTCGCGCGCCCCGTCGCTCAGCACGCCCGGCATGGCGGGCGCCTGCGTGCGGATGCGCGCCTCGGTGCCCTGGCGCGACTGGTCGTAAAAAGGCGGGCAGCCCACGAGGAGCTCATAGGTCATGACGCCGACAGCCCAAGAGTCCACCGTGGGGCCGTAGTGCAGGTGCGGCTTGTCCTTGTTCTCCTCGGGGGCGCTCTTGTAGGGGCAGTCGAGGATCTCGGGGGCCATGTAGTCGAGGGTGCCCGCCCGGGTGACGGCGCGCTCCTCGCGTAGGTCGATGGCCAGGCCAAAGTCGGCGAGCTTGAGCGTGAGCGACAGCGCCGACGACGACGACGCGGCCGCGCCGCCGTTGGGGCCGGGGGTCGCGGGCGGGTGGGGGTGGCCGCCGTTGATGCCGCCGCCGCCCAGACCCCCACCGGCCGCCGCGCTGCCGGGCCGCGCGCCGCTGCCGGGCGCCTTGCAGAACAGGATGTTCTCGGGCTTGATGTCGCGGTGCGCGATGCCGCGCGAGTGGAGGTAGTGCAGCACGCGCAGGAAGGGGTCGAGCACGGCCTGCACGGCCACGCGCTCTGACAGCCTGCCGCCGTGCTTCTGCAGCAGCGACAGGAGGTCCCCGCCGTCGCAGTACTCCTGGACCATGACGACGCGGTCGCCCTGGTGGAAGGCGGCGTAGAGCGTCACGACGTTCTCGTGCCCGAGCGAGGCGTGCAGGCGCACCTCGCGGAAGATCTGGTGGCGGTAGAGTGCACACACGGAGGAAAGAGCGTACGACTTGAGCACGACCGTCTCGCGCGAGCGGTTGCAGGTGGCGCGGAAGACCGTGGAGGCGTAGCCCGTGTAGAGCTTGTCGTGCACGGTGTAGTCCTCGAGGCGCCACTCGGCGCGCTGCATGCTGGGCGGGAGGTGCGGGTGCAGGGCGAGCAGCGTCGAGCGCTGGCCGCCGCCCGCGGCCGCGGCGGCGGCCGGGTCGGCGATGGCGGCGGCGGCGATGGCGGCGGCCGCCTGCGAGAGCGGGGCGAGCGCGGCGGCGTGGACGGCGTCGGCGTTGGCCGTGGCGTGGGCGGCCGAGAAGGAGTTGCCCGGGGCCCACGAGGGGTAGAGCGACGTGGCAGCGATGGCCGCGA
This sequence comes from Mychonastes homosphaera, assembly GCA_009193075.1. Lineage (NCBI taxonomy): Eukaryota > Viridiplantae > Chlorophyta > Chlorophyceae > Sphaeropleales > Mychonastaceae > Mychonastes > Mychonastes homosphaera. The sequence goes on from VXJC01000006.1 coordinate 635,164, forward strand.
CGGCCGGGTTGGTGGGGGTGGCGCGAGGGGCGGCGGCGGCAGGGAGGGAGGCCGCCGCCATGGCCGCCGCCGCCGCCGCAACCTGCTGCTGCTGCTGGCCGGCGCTGCACTCGTCCGAGGAGGATGCGCAAGGCTGAAGCATCCGCTTGCTGGGCGAGGCGGCGGCCTTGGGCGCGGCAGCGGCGGCGGCAGCGCAGGCCGAGGAGGCCACGGCCACCCCGCTCGCTGCGCTGTGCGGCGTGCCCGCAACGCTGCTGCTCATGCCCGTGACGCTGCAGTTGCTGGCGCGCGGCTCGATGCTGCCTCCGGGAGCGGCGTGGCAGTAGAGGGCCGGGGAGGAGGTGTTGTTGTTGCCCGCGGCGGCCGCGGCCGCAGCAGCGGCAGCGGCAGCGGCAGCGGCGGCGGCGGAAGCGCCGGTCGGCGTGGTGGCCCCCCCGCCCGCGCCCGTCACCACCCCCGCGGCGGCGGCGACGGCGGCGACGACGGCGTTGCCGGCCAGGCGGAAGGCGCCGATGTAGCCGCTGCCGGGCGTGCCGATGGACGCGTTGTTGCAGGGGTCGCCGGACGTGAGGCCCCCGGCGTGGGGGGCCTTGATGCTGGGCGGCGAGTTGGCCGCGGCGCCCTTGGCGCTCGCCGTGGCGGCGGCGGCAGCGGCGGCGGCGGCGGCAGCGGCCGCGGCGGTGCCGCCACCCCCGGCGGCGGGCGACATGATGGCCTCGACCGAGTTGTCCTCCGAGATCATCATGTGGGCGGTGCGGTTGTAGACGGCCGCGACGGCGTGGTTGTGCGACATGGTTGGGTGGTGGTGGTGTTGTTTTGTCCGAGGGAGGGGAGGGGAGGGGGGGGCTCACGTCGAGCGGAGCGGAGCGCGCTCACGCCACGCCGCCGGCGCGCCTCACGCTCTCTCTCTCTCTCTCTTCGCACACGCCACGCCTGTCTGCCCTCCTGGTGCTGCTCTGCTGCTCCGGTAGGGAGGTGTGTGTGCGTGTGTGTTGCTTTAGGGTCTGTGTGTGTTTAGGTTTTGGGTTGGGCGGGAGGGAGGAGAGGAGGGAGGGCCTGTGAGACCAAGCGGGGGGGGGGGAAACCGACGGTCTGATGGCGAGAGACAGCGGCCTCGCTTCTCCTCCGGTCGATGGGCGATGGTTCCTCATGGGCGCGCCTCTTGCGCTCGGGAGGGGGGCGCGCGCGAGGAAGGCGCCTGCGACGGATTGACTCTGGCGCGCGCGCGTTGTCGAGCGGGCAGAGAGGGCGGACGGGCGCGGTGGTCTCTCTCTCTCTTTCACCCCCCAGGCCCCCCGGACAGCCTTTTTCTTGGGGCGAGGTGCTGTTTCTGCCCGCGCCGGCCCCTCCGACCCCCTTTTCGCGGCCTTGGCCAAAGGGTCGGGTACGCCGGCGCGCAAGACCTGAGCCGCTTCTTGAGGGCCAAACGGTCGGAGTAGCGAACAGCGCGCGCGAGCGGCCGGGGGTGCAACCTCGACAGCAAAAAACGCACCTCTGGGTGTTGTTCGTGCGCGCGCGGAGAGAGCTGGAAAACGAGTGCTAACGGAGGGGAAAGGGAGATATCGCCTACGGTTGGTTCTGCTGCTTCTGAAAAAGGGCGTGCGACTGTTGCTGTGGTGTGTGTGTGTTGAGGGCGGGAGGGAGAGCGGGGGGGGGGGTCCTTGAGAGGCCGGGCGGCGGCGGCGGCGCCTCGCTGTTTCGTGCTGTTGCCCAGCCTCGCGCCACACTCGAGTATTTTTTTTCATCAACGACGCAGTGCCCCGTGCCTCTGAAAAATAATCACATCACGACGCCGCCACCGCCAGACCCTCGTCCTCCCCTCTCCTCCCCCCCCCGAGCCGCAGCACCAGCACCAGCATTAGCAGCAGCGTTAGCTGCCGCCTCGGCCGCCGCCGCCCTCGCCGCCGCCGCCCTCGCCGCTGCCGCCTCGACCCCCCCGGCCATCAGCAGCTCTTCCACCACCACCCGGTGCACGCGCGGCAGCGCCCTCACGCCCCACAGAAAGTCCAGGTGCTCGAACGTGGGCTCGTGGTGCAGGCGCGCGAGCACCCCGGCGTCGCGCAGCGCCGCCGACAGCGCCGCCGCATCCTTTGGGTCGGCCAGCCGGTCTTTTCCCCCCGTGATGAGCACGATGGGCGGGCCGCCGCCGCCGCCGCCCTCCCTCGGCCTCATCTTGCCGCCGCGGAGGTCGTACTCGGGCGGGTCCTTGCTGCCGTACACGACCTGGTTGCAGGGTCGCGGGAGGCGGACGACGGGCGTGTGGCACGTGCGGCCGTAGTCGTACGCGACCATGCGCGGGGTTGTGGTGGTGGTGGAGGAGGAGGAGGCGCCACCACCCCGGGCGCCGCCGTCGTCGTCGTCGTCATCGTCGTCGCCTCCGCCCCCGCCACCTCCACCACCGCGCCCGCCGCGCACCGCTTGCGCCCAATGGGCCACGTTCTGCACGCTCGTGCCGCTGGGCGTGTAGTTCAGATAGAAAGGGATTTTCGACGAATCGGCGTTCTCGGGGCTGTACCCGCAGAGCGCCGTGAGCGCCGAGACGCACAGCCAGGGCGCAGAGACGCACGCGTCGCCGCCCAGCCTGCGAATGAGCTCGCCCGACGGCGAAAACTCCCTCGCGCCCAGCATCAGCAGCACCTGCTCGGTGCCGAGGGACGCGAGGCGGCGGAGCGGGACGCTTCCGACGTGCGTGGCGTATGCAACAGGCCCCATGAGCACGGCGCGCTCGACTTTGCGCGCGTCCAGCTTGCCGGAAGCCAAGGCAGCCAGCGCTGCGGTCGTCCCTTGCGAAAAAGCCACGAGGAAGAGCGAGGTCGGGGCGGCGGTTGCGGTCTGGTTCTTTTGTTGTTTGTCTTGTTTTTGCCTCGCGTCCGCGCCGGCCGTGGCGAGCGCGTGGTCGACGGCCGCGGGCAGGTCGAACGCCGCCATCTCGTCCCAGCTGAAGGACCAAAAGTACGACGAATCGGGCCCCCCGCCGGCGACGCCACCGCGGCCGTACTCGTTCCCCCGCGAGTTTGCGAGAAAGACGTCGAATCCTGCGTCGGCCAGCGCGAAAGCGAGCGACTCACCGGGGCCGTCGTTGAGCACAAAGTCGGCCGACGAGCCGAGGAGGCCGTGCTGCAGCAGCACGACGGGGCGGGGGTGGGGCCGGCGGCGGCGGGAGGCCTCGTCGTCCTGCTGTTCCTGCTGCTCCGCGCGGCCGCTCGGGATGCGAAAGATCAGGGAGCGGTGGCCGTCGGTCGTGTGCACGGGGGCCATCTCGAGCGGGTACCCGCGCGCCTCGACGAGGTCGGCCATGCGCGCAAAGAGGCGCGCGTCGTCGTCGGCGGCGGCGGCGCTCGGGCCGTCGAGGGGCAGCGGCGGCTCTGTGCTCTCCGCTCGTCGGGTCGACGAGGCGACGGCGAGCGCGACGGCGACAGCGAGCGCGATGGCGATCGGCCGCCGCATGATTGGGGTTCTTGCGTTTCTATCGGGCGGGCATCCCCGCGTTCGTGGTGGCGGGAAAAGAGAGAGAGAGAAGAGAGAGAGGGCAAAAGAGGGCGTGATTCCCTGTCCGCGCGAGCGCGGGCGTCGCCGCTGCAATCCGAGTCGCAATCGAACAGTGCAATCAGAGAGCGCGCCTGCTGTGTGTGTATGTCGTGATTGAACGAACGAGCGACGCGCCCTTTGTTCGCCGCACCCCCATCCCAAAAAAAGCGGAGAGCGGCACCGCGCAACGCCCCGCCGCCGCCGCTCCTCGTTCTTTTTTTTCCTTTTGCACGTGAGGCATCAAGTCGCGGGCCCCCCCGAAAAACCAAACCAACTAATAAATCTAAGCCCGCACCGCCTCCAGCAGGCGCGAGAAGTAGAAGCTCGTCGCCGTCATCTCGCGCCGCGTCACCTTGAACCCGGCCTTGTTGAGCGCCGCCTCGACGTCCGACTCGCGGTGCAGGTAGGCGCGCGTCGCCTTCGCAGGGCCGGGAAAGAGCTCGCCGATGCGCTTGAGCAGCGCGTACTGCGGGGTGTAGGGCGCGAACGACACGACGACGCGACGGTCGGCGAGGGACGCCAGGTGCGTCACCATGGCGTCGGCCTTGTCCTGCGGGTAGTGGATCATCACGTCCAGGCAGCACACCGTGTCGTATTTTCCCCCGACGCTCTCGAGGTCCTTGGCCTCGAAAACGGGGTCGACCATCGCCGGCGCGCCGTTGCTGCTGCTGCTGCTGCCCGCCTGCTCGCGGTAGCGGCGCTCCGCCTCGCCGACCATGGCTGCCGAGATGTCCGAGGCGCTCACTTTCGCGCCGCGCTGCGCGAGCGGGATGGTCAGCGAGCCCGTGCCGCAGCCCGCGTCGCAGACGGTGCGCCCGGCGATGCCGGGCGTGCCCGCGTCGCCCGACGCGGCGTCGGCGTCGAGCCACGCGAGGACCTTGCCGACCGTCTGGGCGTGGCCCTTGCGAATGTCGAGCTGCACCTTGTTCACCTCGTCCGTCTCGCCGTAGATCTTGTTCCAGCGCTCGAAGCCGGACGTGTTGAAGTACTTTTTCACCGCCTCGAGCTCGTCGCCCCCCGTCTGCGCCATCTGCGCCTCGCGGCTGTTTTTGGTTTTTGTTTTTGTTTTTGTTTTTTTGTTTTTTTTTGTGGTTGTTGTTCGTTGGTGTTGGTGAGTGAGTTGGTTTTCGGGTAGGGGGGTGTTGTGTGGATTTGGGGGGGGGGGGGGGGGGGGGGGGGGGAGGCAGCGGATGAGCAGAGGGCAAGAGAGATGGGGGAGAGCGGGGCGGGCGAGCGTGTGAGGCGGCGGCGCGCGCTCGCTCCTCACGCCGCCGCCGCCACTTTCGCGCACGACGCAATTGGGCGCGCTTCGGGCGGCCCATTCGATGCGCCGCTGGTCGCGCGCGCTGCCCATCCGCCTGGATCTCTCAACACCACCAAGGAACGAAGAAGAACTCACCGCTTCTGCGGGTCGGTCGCGACGAGGATGCCCGCGAGGCCGACCATCGAGGCGATGCCTCCCGCGGCGAGCGTCGCGTCGAGCGCGGCCTTGGGCGGGGGCGCGACGCGCTGGGCGCGGCGCGTGGCGGCCAGGCGGCGCGGGGCCGGCGCGGCGGACGCCTGCTGCGCCTTGGCGGAGAGCGCCTGCATTGGTGCGTGTGGGTTGGGAGAGAGAGGCGCGCGCGAGAGAGAGGAGAGGAGGTTGCTTGCTGTTGCAAGATGGGGGGTTCGCGGCGTTGAAGAAACTAGCGCGTGGTCCTCTCCGTCGATGTCGATGTCAGGTTTGAGTTGTGTGAGTTCGTTGAGGTCGGCACAGATTGGGGGTCCGAGAAGAGGAGGAGAGAAGAGGAGAAGAAGAGCAAGCCGAAAAGAAAAAAAGCGGCGCCGTCTCGCCGCCATCGCCAATCGCCAATCGCCGCGAGAGCGGGGGCCCAAATCCAATCAATCGTCGTCCCCGCCCCCGCCGCCGCGCGTCACGGTGCGCACGATCCGCCGCCAGGCCACGCTCAGAGGGCCTTCGTCCCCTCCGCCGTCCTCGTCGTCGTCGTCGCCGTCCATGTCGCGCACGGCCTCGCCCCCGACGCGCCCGGCCGCGCTCTTGCCGCCGCCCCCACCGCCGCCGCCCTTGCCTCCTCCTCCGCCCGCGCCGTAGTGATGGTGGTGGTGGTGGCCCTCGTACTGCTGGCCCGGTACGCGGCTGCGGCGCCGCATCACGTCCAGGAACAGGCCCACGTCGAGGGTGGGGGCGGCCTCTGCGGCAGCAGCAGCAGCAGCAGCAGCACCTTCGGCGCCTGCAGCGGCCCCCGCCGACGCCGACCCCGCGTCGGCCCCAGAAGCAGCAGCAGCAGCAGGCGCCGCAAACACGTGCATGATGATCGCGACGATCTCCGGCCTGAACTCGGCCCCCGAGGTGCGCGTCAGCAGGCGCCGCAGCTCCTCCGCCGTGAACGACCGGCCCATCGACCGGCAGAAACCGAGCGCCACCCCCAGCTGCCGCCGCGCAGCGCGCGCTGCATACACGGCGTCGAAATCCGCCTGCCGCACGCGCACGCCCTTGAGGTGTGTGGGCAGCGACTCGGCGCGGTCCAGCAGGTGGTCCACGGCGCGCACGTCCGCCGCCGTCACCAGCGAGGTGGCAAAGTCCTCAGCGGAGCACTCGCCGTCGCCGCTGACGTCGTAGTGGGCAAACTCTAAGCGGCGCACGTCCGAATGGAGCTCCGAGATGAAGTCGCGCCACTTTGTGATGTCGAGCGACCCTTTGCCGTCGCGCCCGAAGAAGTAGCGCAGGATGGCCGCGTCCTCGGCCGCGACGTTTTTGTGGTTGGACGGGGCGTGTTTCCCCGGGCGCGGCAAGAACGAGGCGCGCACGCCCGCGCGGCGCTCGATCATCCGCATCACCGCGGCAAACTCGCGCTCGTCGATCGTGCCGGACCCGTCGACGTCGACGACGTCGAAGACGGCGCGCACCTCGTCCTCCGGGATGGCGAGGAGGTTGACGACGAGCACAAACTCGGCGTACGAGATGAGGCCGTCGCCGTTGACGTCGAAGCGGCGGAAGACGCTGTCCTCGAGGCCCGCAGCGTTGCGCAGCCCCCTCTCGCTGCGGGCTTTCGCGCCCGACTCGCCCGGTAGCCGCCCCGCGCGCTCGACGTCCGAGTGGATTGGCGGGTAGGTCGGGACGACGGCGCGCACGAGGTCGCGCGCGGTCATGTGGCGGGCGAGTTGTTGTTGTTCGGCCGGGGCCGCCGCCGCGGCTGCCGTTTCGGCCGAAGAAGAAGCCGCCGCCGCTGGCGCCGTCGAGAGCGTGGGCTCGGGCGCCACGACCGACGCGAAATAGTCAAAGACCTTCTCCAGCGACGACATCTCGCGGATGCGCTTCTCGTACTTGAAGAAGATGCGGCGGCGCATGTGCAGGGGCAGGAGCTTGCGGCCCGACGCGACGACGCCGTCGGACGACGCCGACGCCGCAACGGCCTTTTCGGCCTGCGCCGCGGCCGCTGCCTTGGCCTCCTCGCGCGTCGCCGGCACGGGCCCGCCTTCTCCATCTTCGTCCCCGTCCTCGTCGTCGTCCGGGGCCATGGCCAGGATCGCGCCCGTCGTGCACGCAAAGGTGCCGCCCACAAGCAGCGCCCACGCGCTCGCGCGACGGCGTGAGCGCCGCTCGGCGTCGCGGAGGTACGGGTTGCGGCGGCGGGCGTAAGGGTTGGCGGCGGCGGCGGAGGCTGGGCTGCCGATGCTGCTGGCGGCGGCGGCAACGGAGGTGGGGATCCAGGGGCCGCTGTTGTAGGTCGAGTAGGGCGCCAGGGCGGGCGGGAAAGACGAGGGGCTCGCTGCTGCTCCTTTCCTCAGGCGCCGCAGGAGGGGCAGGAGCCGCGGCGGGCCCATGGTCACGGGACGATCGTGAGTACTTCTTTAAGCGGATCAAGAGGCGCGTTCGGTTTTTTAGTGGGGGGATCGGTTTGTATGTGTGCGAGAGAGAGGAAGAGAGAAAGCGGGCTCGGCTTTGGCGCCGCCGTCGACCGCCCCGCCGGGTGGCGAACGCTCGCCGACCCCTCGAGTTCTCGCCGCGCGCAAACCGGGTGAAAACTCGGCGCGGCGACCAATCCGGCGTGAAGTGCACACTCGGCCGGACACGTTAGGTGGGCGACAAACGCATATCCTCACTCGCATCTCCCCTCCCGCATCCATTCATTCGCGCAGAGAGCCAAGAGAGGGAGGGCGTCTCTCGCGTGAACGACTCAAAAAGCCCCTCTCCCCCACACGGAAAACGCGCTCCCTCTTCGCGCCTCCGAAAAAGCGCCCGCCAGCAGCCCCGGATTCCCGCCCGCGCCGTCCCAGGAGACGCGGACGTCGGTCGCCTACGTCTCTTCGTGCTCGCCTTGCCCCAACCTGCGCCGGACGCGCGCGCGAGAGAGAGAAACAACAAGCGGAAGGAGGGAGAGAAGACCTCTCCCCCCTCTTTCCCTCTCACACGAAACCAACCGAACCTCGCTCTCTTCTCTCTCGCTCTCGAGATGCCCAAGAACAAGGCCAGCAAAAAGGGGGCGTCCGCCCGGGTGAAGCGCCTGGCCGTCGCGCATGGCGCCCGCCGCGCGCCCTCGGACGGGGAGGAGGACGGCTCGAGCACAACCACCACCACCTCGAGCGGCGGCGGAGAGAGCAGCGCCGCCGGGACGACGGCGACCACCACCACCACCACCACAACCGCCGTGGCGGCGTCGCAAGCCCCGGATGCGACCGGCGACGCCCCTGTGGCGCCCGCCGTCCTCGCCGCGGAGGAGAGCGGCAGCGCGGCGGGAGAGGGCGAGGGCGAAGGCGGCGGCGGCAGCAGCGAGCCGCCGTCCCTTCCTTCCTCGGGGGGCGGCAGCGCGGCTGACGAGGCAGCGGCGGCGGCGGCGGCGGGCGCGAGCGCTAGCTGGCACTCTGCGCGCCAGGGCAAGCCGCCGCAGGACAAGGACGGCGGCGGCAGCAGCGACAACAACAACCACAGCAGCGACAGCCTGGTCGAGGAGGAGGCCATGGTGGCGGCGGCTGCCCCAGCTGCCCCGGCGGACGACGCCGACGCAGCCGCAGCAGCCGGCCCGGTCCTCGCCCAAAAGCAGCTCCGTCCCCATCACGACTACGACGACGACGAGGAGGCCGACGCGGCGCTCGAGCGCATCCTCGGTCCCCCGGCGGATGCGGGCGCCGGATCGATCTCGTCGGACGCCGGAGCAGGAGGAGCAGCAGCGGGGGCGGCGGTGGCAGCAGCAGCGGCAGTCGTTGGCGTAGTCGCCGCCACCGCCACCACCACCACCGCCGCCGCCGCGACCAACGATGCGGCCGGCGGATACAGCTGGCTGATGAGCTCGCCCGAGCAGCTGCTTGCGCACGCCGACCGCGGGTGGTTGCTGGCGGATGGCGGCGGCAAGGCGGCGGCGGGGCAGCAGCAGCAGCAGCACGAGCGGGGAGGAGGAGCGGCAGCGGCAGCGGCGGCAGCAGCGGCAGAGGCAGAGGCAGGAGGAGGAGGCGCTTCTTCTCCCTCCACCGTCCCCGCAGCCGCCGCAGCAACCAACTCGACGCTGCACGAGTCGGAGGAGCTGCAGGACCTGGCGCTCACGCGCGTCCTCCCCCCGCCGCCAATGCCGCCCGCTGCTGCCGCTGACGGCGACGGTGCCACCGCCGCCGCCGATGCCACCGCCGACCCCGCTCCGCCGCCGCTGCCTCCCGCCGCCCGCCTGGCCGTGCAGCGCGCCGCCTCGGCCCTCGGCCCGGCCGTCGACGACGACGATGGCGACGACTCGCCGCCCATCAACGAGGTGGACGAGTCGGCGCTCGAGGCAGGAGCCAGCGCCCCCGCCCCCGCCGCCGCCCTGCCGCCGCGCCGCCCCGCTGCGCTGAAGATGCTGCCGCGGTGGCTGCCGGCCGCGGCCGCGCGCCTCGGCCGCCTCCTCCTGCTCCCAACCTCGCCGCGCGCCGCCGCGGCGGCCGCCGCCGCTTCGTCCCCGCCGCCCCCTCAGGGCGACGACGACGAGGACGTCGTGCTGCCGCTCGCTGCTTCTGCTGCCGCTGCGACGACGCCCAACGAGGCCGCCGCCGCCGCCGCCCCCCCGCGGGCCGTCGTGCGGGCGGCGTCCGACGGCGACGGCTGGCAGGTGCTCGACGTGGTCGTGCCCCAGGCGGCGTCTTGATCCCTTGTTCCCCGTTTTCACGTCCATTCTCACGTCCTCTCTCTCAACGTTTCCCCCGGTTGGTCGGTCGGTTGCTTGTTGTTCTCTTTTTTTGCCGCCTCCGCCGATCGCGCCTCCCTCTGCCGCCGCCGCCAACCAACACCAAAATCGAGGACCTCTTCCACGTGTCTTTTTTTCTTCTTCATTTTCATTTCGGCAGCAGCAGCAGCAGTGTGTGCCCTTTTGTCCCTTTTTGTGTGCCTCTACGCCCCCCTTTTGTACCACCAGCACCTTCTGTAAGATAGCAGCGTCGAGGAAGCGGCCAGCGGCGGTCGGTCGGGCTCGCCCGCCGGGCAAGGACAAAGACAGGGCGCGCCCCGTTCACCATCGTCCTCACATCCCAGCCTCTCTCTCTTTTTCCTTCGCGGAGGAGATCCCCTCCATCCCCTAGCTCTGTAGAGATCTTTCTGTGCTCCAGTCGTCGTCCATTCATCGCGACACACAGACACAGACGCGCGCGTTTCTCCCCCCTCCACACAACAACGCCCTTCGTGATGATGATGCGCTCCCCGCTCCTCCTCCTCGCGCTGCTCGCGGCACTGCTCGCATCCGCAAGCGCATTGCAGGTCCGGTCCTCGTCGGGCCCCTCCACGTACGCGGGCGGCTTGGTCCGCGATGAGAGCTACGAGCCGACCATGTGAGTGTTGGTCGCTTTTTCTCGCTCTCTCCTCCTCTCGGACGCGAAACAAGCGCTCAGGGTTTCGCGCGCGCGCGCGTGGAGCCTTGCCGCCGCACGGCGCGCCTGAGTGTGGATTCTCCCCATCGTCGTCCATCGCGACGCCAGGTCGCGCGGCACCCAGAGGAAGAAGCGAGCCAAACGCCAAATGCTCGCCTCTGCGTGCGCGCCCCGTCGCCGCCGTTCGTCGCCGCCGCCACCCGGCAACACACACACGGCTCACGTGCCCCGCCCAAAAAACCACTACCCAAATCCCCCACAACGACAACAACAGCCCCCCGGCCCGCCACCTCCACCAGTCCCTCCTCTCCAAGCACGGCGGCGACGCCGCCCTCGCCGAGGCCTCCCTCCCCCGCGCCTTCGACTGGCGCCGCGCCGGAAAAGACGGCCGCAACTTTCTGTCGGCCACGCGCAACCAGCACGTCCCAGTGTACTGCGGCAGCTGCTGGGCGTTCGCGTCCACCTCGGCGCTCGCCGACCGCGTCAACATCCTGCGCGGGGGGGCGTGGCCCTCGGCGCTGCTGTCCCCGCAGGCGCTCATCGACTGCCTCCCCGGCAGCAGCTGCAACGGCGGGGACGACCGCGCCGTGTACGCCTTTGCCGCGCGGAAGGGGCTGGCGCCCGACACGTGCGTCCCTTACGTCGCGCGCAACCAGCGCTGCTCGCGCAAGCACCAGTGCTTCACGTGCGAGCCGGACGGCTCGTGCCACGCCCTGCGGGCCTACGAGCGCCTCGTCGTGAGCGAGCACGGCGCGCTGAGCGGGCGCCTGGCCATGAAGGCCGAGATCGCGGCGCGGGGCCCGATCTCGTGCGGCGTCGACGCGACCGACGCCATGGACGCTTACACGGGGGGCATCTACGCCGAGCTCAAGCAGCCCGAGCGCGTGCACATCAACCACGTCGTCAGCGTCGTCGGGTGGGACGTCTCGGTCGACGAGCAGACGGGCGAGGACGTCGAGGCGTGGATCGTGCGCCAGTCGTGGGGCGAGCCCTATGGCGAGAGCGGGTTTATGCGCGTCGTCACGAGCGCCTTTCGCAACGGCACGGGCGACCTCTACAACTTAGGGTTGGAGAGCGAGTGCGCGTACGGCGTCGTCGAGGGGTGGAAGGACGCCGGGGACGTGCTGGACGACGGGGACTTTGCCGAGGAGGAGGAGGAGGACGAGCGGTCGTCGTCGGCCTCCTCCTCTTTCCCCTCGCTGGTCGCCGCCTCGTGATTAGGAACTTTGGCCTTTGATCGCCCCCGCCTTGCGAGAGAGAGAGAGAGATTCTTCCCCCCCCCCCAACCCAACATTTTTGATTTATCCCAAACGGGCCGAGCGACAGAGGCCGAGTGAGAGAGGGCGGGAGAGCGTGTGTTTGCCCCCCCCCACCCCGCCCTCGCCTTTGCGCCGCCCACCCCCCCCGACATTCGCGAACCAAACGAACCGAGCGAGAGAGAACGAGCGAGCGAGCGCCCCTTCCCTTTTCACATCAATCCTTCTCGGACCTTTTTTCTTCTTCTTCTTCTCCATTTGTACACTAGCCGCGCAAACCCCGATTTGTATTAACAGCCAAACACATGCACTCGATTTCACTCGCCCCCCGCGGCCGCCGAAGCCGTCGCCCGCTCGCCCAGACGAACGCTGACCGTCGCCCTCGCCCCCCTGACGACGCCCGTCGCGCCGCCGCCGCCGGCCGCCTCGACGTGCACCCCCCGCAGCACGTCCACGCGCACCTCGTCTCCCACGCGCCGCTCGTCCAGGGCCTTGTAGAGATCGCCAAAGTTGCGGATGGCCTCGCCGTCGATCGCCACGACCACGTCCCCGAGCCGCACGGCCCCTGTTTCCGGGTCGCGCGTCGTCGCGCGCAGCCCGGCCTTTGCAGCGGCGCCCTCCGGGGGCGCGTCCAAAATCAAAACCCCCTCGAGGCCGAGCTGGCGCAAGGCCTGGGGCGGGGCGATGCTGATGCCCAAGGCCGGGCGCACCACGCGGCCGTACTCGAGGATCTGGCTCACGAGCCCTTTCACGGCGTCGATGGGCAGCGCAAACCCGATCCCCGACGACGCGCCCTTGCCCGTGGGGTCGGCGATGGCCGTGTTGATCCCGACCACGCGCCCGTCCGACGACAGCAGCACGCCGCCGGAATTTCCCGGGACTGTGGGTATTTGGCGGGGGAAATGGCAGGGATGGGTCGTTAGGACGCCCGCCTGCGAAACAAGGTGTTCCGAGGCCTCGTGAGTCCGAGGCCCGGAGGTTCCGAGCCTCCCAACAAAACCACCCACTCACCGATTGAAGCATCTGTCTGGACCATGTTTCGTAGCGGCACGCCGCCGACGCCCTCGCCGATCTCGCGGTTGAGGCCGCTGACGATTCCGGCGGAGAGCGAGTGGTCGAGGCCAAAAGGATTACCCAACGCCACGACGCGCTGCCCAACTTGCAGGTCGGACGACGACCCCAGGGTGACCGTCTGCAGCCGCTTCTCCGCCGGCACATCCAGCAGCTGCAGCACGGCCGTGTCCTTCTCCGGGTCGACCCCCAAAATTCGTGCGTCGTACGTGGTCGAGTCGAACAACGTGACCTTCAGCGCCGACGCGCCTTTCACGACGTGGTAGTTGGTGACGACGACGCCCTTTTTGGGGGCCTCCACCGGCCACAAAAAGCCGCTTCCCGTGCCGATCGGGGCGAGCGCAACGCCGCCGCTGTTGTTGCTGGAGAAGCCGCCGCTGCCGTAAAACCCGCCACCCCTACCGCCGCCGCCACCAGAGAGGCGGACGCGCTGGAGGTTGGTGATGTTGACGACGGCCGGGGTCGCCTCCTCGAAGATGCGGATGGTGGCCTGCTCCTCGGCTGAGAGGCCCTTCCGGCGGGCGAGGGCGACGCTGTCGGCCTGCGGCGTCGAGGGCGGCGACATCGAGAGCGGCGGCGCGTCCTTGGTGGCCGGCGGCGCAAAGGCGGCTGATGTTGTTGTTGTTGTTGTCGTTGTTGACGCTGCTGACTGTTGCTGGGGCTGCTGCTGTTGCGGGGAGAGGGCCAGCGCGCCGCCCGCGCCCACGCCGACCCCGCTGAGAAAGACGAGACCCGCGGCCGCCGCCGCGCCCAGGCGAGCGCGGAGGGGCGGCGGGGCGGCGGCGTCGTCCTTGACGCCGGGCGCCTGGGCGCGCACGACCAGCGGCGCGCGGGGCCTGCTTTGGCGCACCCTCATCAGCGGCCACGTCGGCGCGGCGCTGCGCGCGCGCGCGTGATGGTGATGCTGGGCGCGCAGCATTGGTGTTGTCGTCGTTGTTTGTTGGGTGCCGGTGCGGGTGCGTGGAAGGAAGAAGAAGAAGGAGCACAGAGAGTTCTGGTCCTCTCTTCCCGAAACCGAAGCCTTCTTCGGCGAAGCAAACGAACGATCGGTCGACTTTGATTGATTGTGTCAAGTGTGCGAGAGCGCGCCTCGGCGTTGGTTGCTGGTATTCGAATGGCGCGCGCGTTCGGGGAGAGGGGGCACTGCCGAAGAAAACACGCCGCGGCCCCCGCCACGCTTCCGCCGTCCGCCGACGACGAGGACGCCGCATGAACGGCTGCGCGATCGCTCCCCTTGTGCGGGGCGCAGAGAGGCGATTCGATGCTCTTTAACCCCCAAAACCACCCAAGCATGGAGACACCTCCGTCGATCGTGGGCCTGACGATGATCCCGCCGCCGCCGAAGGCGGCCGTGCGCAGCAGATCGCCGGCGGGCAACAACAACAAGGCGACGAGCGGCGGCGGCGAGGAGGAGGGCGAGGAGGAGGCGGACAGCAGCGCTGGCCGCGACAACAACAGCAGCGACAACAGCATGGACCGCCTCGAGCGCATGTACGACGAGCTGGCCGCGGAGCACCGCAAGTGGGCCCAAGGGGAACACCGACAGCAGCCCCGACCGACGCCCCGGCGGCCGCCGCCGCCGCCGCCGCCGCTCGCGATCCCGCCGCGGCCGCCGCAGGCCGAGGAGCGAGGGGGCGCGGCGGCGGCGTCAGCGGCGGCGGCGGCGGCGGCGGCGGCAGGAGCAGGAGCAGCAAAAGCAACAACACCAACAACAAGAACACCACCATCACCCTACAGCCCCGCGACGGCCAGCCTGCTGTCGAGCAGCGACGGCGGGTCGGAGAGAGGAGTCGGGAGCCGCCGGCGCAGCAGCCCCCCCGCTCGCGCGCGCTCGCCGCTGGGCCGGCGCCCCGGCGCTGCGGCAACGACGACGACAGCAGCATCAGCAACGTCACGGCGGCGACCGCCGCCGCCGCTCCAGACCAGGGTAGTAGCAGGTGGTGGAGGTGGGGGACGAGGAGCTGCTGCGATGGCCAAGCACAGCAGCAGCAGCAGCAACAACAAGTCACCGCCCGCCCGCCGGCGAGCGGCGGCGGCGCCCCCGCCCCGACCACCACCACCACCACCACCACCACCACCCCAACCACCGGTCGCGCTCGCGCCCCTCACTCTCCCGGCGTCGCCCACGCCGTCGCCCACGCCGCCGTTGCCCGCCGGAACCTCGCCATGCGCGAGCCCGGCCGGCAGCGTCGCAGGGCGGCTGATGCGCGCGGTGAGCGCCCTGATGCAGCGGCGCCGGGGCAGCGGGGGCGGCGGCGGCGGCGGCAGCGGCGCCGCGAGCCCCGTCGCTGACAGCGCCGCCGCCGCCGCCTCGTCGCCGTCGTCGCCCCCCCCTGCGGTAGCTGTCCATGCGTTCGACTCGCCCGCGACCGCCTTGCGGCACCTGAAAGCCCAGCGAATGCTCGCGCAGCAGCAGGAGCAGCAGCAGCGGCGCTCGGTGGTTGCGCGGGGGGGTGCGGCGGGCGGCGGCGGCGCGAGGGCGTCGACGCCGCCGCCGTGCGCTTGGCGGTGAAGAAAAGGAAACGCGGGCGCTGCTTGGGCGCCACAACACACAGAGACGGACACACATCGCTTACTCTAGTACCACGTCTAGCCCATATAAGTCACGCGCAATTAGCGAACGCACGACCACGACGAACGACGACCAAACCTCTCTCTCCCCCCCTCCTCCAAACGACGACCTGACGACCGCGCGCGCAGCATGATCCACGTCCGCGTCCGAGCCGTCGACGGCGAGGCCGGCGTAGCGCTGCGGCCCGAGGAGGGCACGGCCGCGGCGCTCAAGCGCAAGCTGGTCGAGGAGCAGGCGCTGCTCGACGCCCTCTTCTTCCGCAGCACCCCCGGCCCCTCTTCATCCTCGTCCTCCTCGTCCTCCTCCCCGTCCCCCGCTTGCCCGCCCCCGCACCCGGCCCACCTGCGCCTCCTGGCCAGCAGCAACACTGGTGGCGACGACGCCAACGACGACGACGACGGCATCCACGCCGCCGCCGCCCCGCGCGTGCTGCGCGACTCGGACCCCGTGCGCGACGGCGACGTGGTCGTCGTGCTGCGCGCGGTGCCGCCCGTCTCGCGTGCGACGCTCCTGGCGGCGGCGGCGGCGGCCAACAAGTCCGGGGCCGCAACTCGCGGCGGCGCCGCCGGCGGCGGCCGCGCGGCGGAGGCGGCGCAGGCGGCACCCACGCCCGCGGCCATCAAGCAGGCGGTGCAGGCCGAGGCGCGGCGGCGCGGGTTCAACGAGGCGCCCGAGGAGCGGGCGGCGGCGGCGGCGACCGCCCGCGCCCCCGCGAGCGCGGGCGGCGCCGGGGGCGCCGGCGGCGCCGGCGCCAGCGTGGGCGTCTCGTTCCAGGCGCTGATGGACATGCTGTCGGGAGGCGCGCCAGGAGGAGCAGGCGGCATCACGATCGGCATGGGCGGGCCCGGGATGGAGGGAGGCGGCGGCGGCGGCGGCAGCGGCGGCGCGGCGCTCGCCGGCCTCGCCGGCCTCGCGGGGGATGGCGGCGGCGGCGGCGGCGCTGGTGGCGCTGGCGGCGGCGCCGCCGCCGCCGCCAACGAGTTCGAGGTGCGCGTGCCGCCGGACGGCGACCTGCTGCAGGCGCTGTCGATGGCGTTCGCCGGGCTGGGCGGCGGCGCCGCCGGCGCGGGAGGAGCAGCAGCAGGAGGAGCAGGAAGCGCCGAGGCCGCCGCCGCCGGAGCAGCACCAGGCGGCGGCGGCGGCGGCGACAACCCCGCCGGCGGCACGGCCGTGCAGGCCCAGCTGACGGCCGAGTTCATGCGCAGCCTCCAGGAGCTGCGCGAGATGCTCGAGCGCCGCGGAGGCCTGGGAGACGACGACGAGGAGGAGGAGGAGGAGGAGGAAGACTATGACGACGACGCGATTGGCGGCGGCGGCGGCGGCGGCGCGGCCGCCCATGTCGTCGTGCCGCCCGAGCCGCGCGCCGAGGTGCTCTCTCAGCTCACCGAGATGGGCTTCTCTGGCGCGCTCGCGCGCAAGGCCCTCATCCTCGCGCGCGGGCGCGTGCCCGTCGCGCTCGAGTGGCTCCTCGAGCACGGCGAGGACGAGGACGCCGGGGCGGAGATCCCCCAGGCCACGCTCGTGAGGCTCGGCTACGGGCCCCCGCCGCCGTCAGGCGGCGGCGGCGCGGGGGCGCGGCGGCCGGGGGGCGCGCGGCGACAGGGCGGCGGCGCGGCCGCGGCCGCGGCGGCGGCCGACGACGGGACGGCGCTGCTCCAGGCGCTGCTCGGCGTCGGGGCGGCGCCGGTCGCCATCCCCGCGCAGCTGCTGCGCCAGGGCGAGCAGGCGGCGGCGGTGCAGGACGAGGGCGAGATGGCAACGGCGGCGTCGGGCGACGAGGACGAGGACGAGGAGGACGAGGAGGACGAGGAGGAGGACGACGAGGAGTTTTACGAGACGGAGACGTACGACGAGGAGGAGGAGGACGAGGAGGAGGACGACGAGTACGCGTACGACGAGGAGGAGGACGAGGACGAGGAAGATGAGGTGGGCGAGGAGGAGGCGGGAGAGGGCGGCGAGCCGGCAGCGGCGG
The DNA here is from genome assembly GCA_009193075.1 of Mychonastes homosphaera. Classification (NCBI taxonomy): domain Eukaryota; kingdom Viridiplantae; phylum Chlorophyta; class Chlorophyceae; order Sphaeropleales; family Mychonastaceae; genus Mychonastes; species Mychonastes homosphaera. The sequence continues at coordinate 652,388 of VXJC01000006.1, forward strand.
CGGCGGCCGAGGGCGGCGGCCGCGGCGGGGACAACGAGGAGGCGCAGGACGCGCCGCCCGCCGCCCCTGTCGGCCTCCCGATGGGCACCCTCGCCTGTCCCCCGCCCTCCGAGGGCTACATCCCGGGCGGCGCCCTCGACGACCTGCCCCGGACGGGCAGCAGCAGCGGCGGCGCGCTCGAGCGGGCGCTGCTCCCGCGCGGCGGCGGCCACGCGGGCGGGGGCGACGGGGGCGCGGCGGGCGGCCCGAGCGGCGCCTGAAATCGGCTGATCGGGAGGAATGTGGCTCCCTTTTTTCTTCTTCTCTCATCTCGCATAATCCCTAGCTCAGGCACCCAGCAGCAGCAGCGCACCCTCTTTGTGCAACCAACCCCCCAACACCGACGACCCAAGCAAGCATAGCAACTGCGGCAAGAGCACGCACGGGGGGGGGGGGGGGGGGGCGGGGGGCGCGCCATCGAGCGCCGTCGCCGTCGGTCGCGCGCGCGCCGCCGGCGCCGGTGTCGGCCGGGCTCACTCTTCAAGGGGCCTCTCGACCCCCTCGCTCGCTCGCACACCCCACTATACAGCTCTCTCTCTTCCCTCTCTCAACCACAACACGCGCACGAAGGAAAACGAAAAGCAAGGACAACAGGAGGTGTCCCTCTCAAACCCACCCACCCTCGGACCCTCTCTCTCTTCGCACGCGCGCGCTCGCATCAGCCAGCGCATCCGGCAGCCATGAACCGGGGCCCGAAGCCAGAGCCCCTGGAGGGCCACCCGCGCTACGAAAAGGTGCGTGGCTTGGAGGACGAGGGGCTACCCATCTCTCGCTCACGACAAGGGCGAGTGTCGAAGCCCCCTCGCCCTCTCTCGTTCCCCCCCCCATTCTCGCACTCAACCGCGCCCGGCCCCCTGATCACGAGCACAACACACACCACAGGTCCGGGACCTCAACAGCGGGACGTTTGGCTTCGTGCAGCTCGCGCGCGACAAGCAGTCGGGCGAGTTCGTGGCGATCAAGTTCATCGAGCGCGGCGACAAGGTGCGAAGGCGCGCGCGTCTTTTCGAGCGGCGACCGCAGAGAGAGTGACGCGGCGGCGGAAAAGAGTGGGGGCGGGGTGAGGAGGGCCGTGCGTTCTCCTCCTCCTCCTCCTCCTCTGCCTCGCTCCATCTCAACCGCACCAGGCTCTCTCTTCACTGCGATCAGCAACCGCGACAAGCCGTCCAGCCAGCCAGCCCCCTCGAAGCGCAAACGCCCCGCCCTCTCACCCGTCGCGGCCCCCCCCCAAAAAAACCCACCAAACCGCAGGTCACCAAGTACGTCGAGCGCGAGATCATCAACCACCGCTGCCTCGTCCACCCCCACATCGTCCAGTTCAAGGAGGTCTTCCTCACGGAGCACCACCTGGGCATCGCCATGGAGTTTGCATCGGGCGGAGACATGTTTGAGTACGTGGTGCGGAAAAACGGCCTCCGGGAGGACGAGGCGCGGTGGTTTTTCCAGCAGCTGGTTGTGGGCTTGGACTACTGCCACCGCATGGGCGTCGTCAACCGCGACATCAAGCTGGAGAACACGCTGCTGGACAGCTCCCCGCGGCCGCTCGTCAAGATCTGCGACTTTGGGTGAGTCTGATGACAACTAGCGCGGCCCCGTCGCGCTTTCCCCCTCTCTCCGCCCTCTCCCAGACTCGCCCCCACCAACCAACCAACCCCAACCAAAACAATCCCCCAAACAACCCCCCCCCAAAAAACACAGCTACTCCAAGCACGAGAAGTTCCAGTCGGCCCCGGGCTCCCGCGTCGGCACCCCGGCCTACCTGGCCCCGGAAGTGATCCTCACCACCCGGGGGAAGACCTATGACGGAAAAGTGGCGGACATCTGGTCGGCCGGGGTGATGCTCTACGTCATGCTCGTGGGGGCCTACCCCTTTGAGAGGCCCGAGGACAAGGCCGACGCCCAGAAGCTCCAGAAGATGATCCAGCGCATCCTCCACGTCGACTACACCGTCCCCGCGCACGTGAAGCTGTCGGACGAGTGCCGCGACCTGCTGCGGCGGGTGCTGGTCGCCGACCCGACCAAGCGCATCTCGCTGGACGAGGTCTACTCGCACCCGTGGTACAGCAAGAACCTGCCCCCCGGGGTGCGGGAGATGAACGACCGGCCGCAGCCCTTGCCCGAGGGCCTGCAGACGGTGGAGCAGGTGACGGCGATCGTGCAGGAGGCGCGGCGGCCCGGCGGCGCGGCGGCGGGGGCGGCGGGGGCGGCCGGGGGCGCGGCGGGCGCGGCGGGCGCGGGGGCGGCCGGGTACGCCGAGGCGGACGAGTACATCGACGACGCGATGGACAATTCGTGGAACGAGGCGTCGCTCGACTACAACGAGTAGTGTGTGATCTTTGGCTTGGATTTGCTGCGAATGTTGCCCCCTGAAGAAGACAAAACAAAAACGAACGAACGAGCGAGCACCGCGCGCGCGCGTGACGCAAAAATAAAATTTGAATGACCCCTCTCCTCACTCGGAACGTTAGGCGCGCGCCACAAGGTATTACACAGCCTGTAAACAAACAAACCCCACCCCCAGTGTCAGTCGTCGTCGGCGGGCTCCAGCCCCCCTGCAGCTATGGACGACTCCGCGAGCGCTTGCGCCACGCCTCCCCCCGCGGGCGGCACCCACCGCCGCGCGACCGTCTCGCGCACGGCCCCCCGCGCCAGCACGTCGTCGGGGCCGAGTTGCGGGGACGAGCCGCCCACGCCCGAGGGCAGCGCCACGTGCACGAGCAGCAGCTGCTTGAAGACCTGGCGCGCGAGGCGCTGCGCGATCTGGGCGTCGACCCAGCGCAGCGCGGCGGGGGGGCCCTCGGCCCACCAGCCGCGGGCGCGGGCCGCGGTCGGGGCGGCGGATGCCGCGCCGTTGGCCTGGCGGGGCGCGGTGGCCTCCCCTCTCCCCTCCTCCCCCTCCCCCTCAGGAGGCCCCCCCCGCCGCTCGAGCGGCAGCACCACCGCCACGTACTCCGAGTGCACGAGCGCCGGGTGCAGGCCGTAGAGCACAAAGTCGGCGCCGTACAGCAAACCCCCCCGGGGGAGCCACCCTTTGGCGCGCAGGTGGCAGTAGGCGGCGTAGCGGTGCTCGAAGGGGCAGGGCCGCGTGGGGGCCTGCGCCTGGCCCTCGCCGCGACCCTCGCGGCCGATCGTGGCGGCGAGGAGGGGGTCGGAGGCATTGGCGTTGGCGGCGTCGAGGGCGGCGGGAGGAGGAGCGGCGACGCCGCCGCCCCCCGATCCTCCTCCTCCTCCTCCTCCTGATCCTCCTCCTCCCGAGCGGCAGCACCAGCGCCACAGCTCGTCGCGCGACATCGGGCGCGCCGCCTCGGGGCTCCTCCCCTCGACGAGCTCGAACGCGGCCAGCGACGGCGCGAGCACGTGCGCGAGGAACATGGCCTCCTCGGGCGCCAGCCGCACCGCCCTCAGGCGCGCCGCGCTGACGCCGCCGCCCTCGGCCGCGCCCGCCAGGAGCGGGTTGGGGTTGGGTTTTGGGGGGTTGTTGTTGTTTCCGTCCGCGGCGCCATCTTCGGGGGCAGCGGCATTGGGCTGCCCTTCTCCTCCACCCCCGCCACCGGCGAGCGCGTCCGGCGTCGACCGCGTCGCCCCAACCAGGCCCGCCACCCACCGCGCCGTGCCGGGCCCCCCCTCGAGCGCGCCCACGCAGCACTGGTCGAGCGCCGCCGCGCACCCCCGGTCGGCGGCCACCCACACGGCGCCGTGCGCCACGAGCGCGCGCATGCGCAGCAAAGCGAGGGTCTCGAGCATCTGCGCGGGCGTGAGGTACTCGACCCGCCCGCGCCGGCGCTTCCACAGGCCCATGGTTTGTTTTTTTTGGTGGGTTTTTGTGGGTTGTTTTTGTGGGTTTTTTTTGTGTCTGTGGCGGATCGAGCGATCGCGCCCAGCCGCCTTGCTGGCCTTGTCCTTCTACTGCCGCCGAGCCCTCAACCTCTCCCCTTGCTGCTGCTGCTGCCGCCGCCGCCGCCCTCCTCCTCCTTGTCGCCGCCACCGTCAGGTGCCCCCCCCCCTTCCTCTCCGCGCCCCCCCGAGGCCCGACGCCGCCAGGAAGCAGCGCCGCAGCGCCGCAAACTCGCGCTCGCACGCGCCCCTGGGCGCCGCGTCGGGCAGATACCCCGCCGCGCAGCGGCCGTAGGCGTGCGACTCGCGCGCGCAGGCTCGGAGCCCCTCCGAGACGGCGCGCTCGTATCGGGCGGGGCCTTTGGAGGGGGGACCGTCTGGCGGGGAGGAGGTGGTGGTGGTGTGGGCGGCGCGGGTGGCGCGGGTGGCGGCGACGACCGACGCGGCGGCGACGGCTGCGACGGAAGCGGCGGCGGCGGCGGCGGCGGCGGGTCGTGGGCTTGTGCTGCTGCTGCTGTTCTTGCGCAGCCAATGCGAGGCGGCGGCGGCGGCGTCGGGCAGGAGTGAGGTGAGGTTTCCGCCGGGGACGCGCGGCGCCATTCGCCGGGTCGGGCGGGCGCGAGTGTGTTTCGGGTGTCGGTGTGATGGGGTGGTCGTCGTTTTCTCTGTGTGTGTTGATCGCGCCGGGGGTGGATGCGTGTCGTAATCCGGGTATTATCCAAGGAGGAGCTTTGGGTGGTGCGCCGCGGTTGTTTTCAGCGTGTGATTTGAGGGCAAAGCGGCGCAAAGAGAGTCGATTCCACTTGAACCTCCCAGGAGACCTCTCCCTCTTGTCGATCCTTCCCCCCCAGACACGTCACGCCAAACACAACCCCACTTGTACAACGACCATCGGATCATCACCACCACCACCGCCACCACCACTACAGCAGCAGCAGCGCGGTGCGGGCACAGAGCCCTCTCCATTTGAAGAGAGACAACCCCCTCCCTCCACCTCACAACTCACGCGCCCGCCCCTTTGCCCTGCGTGCGATCCCTTCCACATGCAGCCGCTGACGCGCAGCAGCAGCAGCGGCAGCAGCCGGGGGTCGCGCGCGACCCCGCGGAGGACCCCCAGCCGCGCCGCCGCGCCCCTGCGCACCGCATCAGCATCAGCAGCGGCCGGGCGCCGGCGAACGTCGCCTCCTCGCGCCGCGGCCGCGGCCAGCGGCGGCGACGACGCCAGCAGCAGGCCCGCTCAAGCGCCCGCGCCGCTCAAGCTCGACGCCAAGGGCGAGGCCGAGTGGCGCCGCATCGACAAGAAGGTCAACAAGTACCCCGCCGCCCGCGAGTTCAAGGCCATCGGCGTCGACGAGCTCGCGGACGACGGCTCCACCTTTGCCGCCGCCATGACGCGCTGCGTCACCTCGGTGGTCGGCCCCGTGCACGTCGAGTGCGTGTCGACGAGCCCCTCGCGCAACGGCACGTACGTGGCCGTGCGCATCGGCCCCGTGTACGTGCACTCCCCGGAGCAGGTCATCGAGATCTTCAAGAACTTCCAGGCGGACGCGCGGTGCAAGTTTTGCATGTGATTTTTTTTGCGTCGATGGGATGGGGGGGGCGTGTGATCGTTCCTTGTACACTACTACTAGCGACTCGCGACTCGCGCGCACAAAAGGAGCCCCTTGCTCGCTTGTGCGTGCATGTGATGTGATGTGAACAATTACTGCGAGACCTTGACAATTAGATGTAGTATTCGGGTTGGGTTGCGGCCAAAAGAAGAAGGAGAAGAAAAGAGGGGTCGGGGCGGCGGCGTGGAAAGAGGGCGGCGGAGCGACGAAGGCGGAAGACCCAAACGCGAGAAGAAAAAAGAAATGTACTTAGGCGTGCGCGCGCACAACGGGCGGCGGCGCCGACTCCACCACCGAGACCCCCCCCTGCTGCTGCTTCTGCTGCTTCTCCAGCTCGACGGCGCGCACCGCCGCCGCCAGCGAGCGCCGGTTGATGCCGCGGCCCCCCATCACGGCCGAGCACGCAGCGCGCTCGCCCGCGTCGCCCGCGTCGCCCAGGCCGAGGTCCCCCTCGGCCGCGTCCAGGGGCCGCTCCATCATGGCGAAAAATTCCTCGCGCGAGATGCGCCCGTCGCCGTCGGCGTCGGCCTCGGCAAAGACCGCGTCGACGTCGGTGGCGAGGATCGAGCGCTCGGCGCGCGTGAGCTCGCCCGCCAGCATCGCGTCGTCGTCGTCGGCGGCGTCGTCGTCGGCGGCGTCCTCGCCCATGCCGCCGTTGTTGTAGTGATCGGCGGCGGCCGACCCCGACGAGCCCGCCGACCCTCGCGCCGCCGCCGCCTCGCGCCGCTTGCGCCGCCCCATCAGGGCCGCCAGCCCCGCGCGCACCTCCTCTTTGGTCGCAAAGCCGTCTCCGTCGCGGTCAAAGCGCGAGAAGGCCGCGGCGAGGCGATCGCGCAGCCCAGCGCGGCATATGTCGAGGGTCGAGGCGACAAACTCGTCGACGGACAGGCGCTGGTCGTGGTCGACGTCGGCGAGCGCCACGACGCGCTCGAGCGCCTCGGCGGGGACGGCCCCGTGGCCCTGCCGCATCAGGCCCTCGCGCAGCTCAAGCGGCGTGATGAGGCCGTCCTTGTTGGCGTCGAACGAGTCGAACAGCGCGCGCAGGCCCGCGATCTCCTGGGGGGGCATCGACTCGGCCACGAGCAGCATCGCCTCGCGGCGCAGGCGGTTGTGCTTGGCAAACCCGCGCATGCGGCGGATCACCTCGGGCTGCAGCGGGCGGTCGTCGCTCGCGGACCCCCCCTCGCGGAGCCACGGGTCGTCGCGCAGGACCTGCGCGGCCGTCGGCCTGCGGGCCGGGTCGCGCTGCATCATGCGCTGCACGCACTCGATCGCGGGGGTGGAGACCGAGTCCCAGACGCGGTCCCCGAAGCAGGGCCCGCGGCCGTCCTCGCCGCCCTGCAGGATGAGGCGGAAGACGTCCTCGTCGCGCTCGGCGTAAAAGGGAGGAATCCCGGCGAGGATCGTGAAGCACACGACGCCCGCCGCCCAGATGTCGGCCGCCTTGGGGTCGTAGCCGCTGTCCTTGTCCTGGAGGATCTCTGGCGCGATGTAGAACGCGGTGCCGCAAACGTCGCGAACGCGCTCGCCGTCGCGCACAAACGAGGCCAGGCCGAAGTCGTTGGTCTTGATCGACGCGCAGCGCTCGAGCAGCGACGGCGGCGCTTGGCTCGGCGCCCCCTCCGATCCTGAGCCCGACCCCGAGGCCGTCGTCGGCCCCGAGCTGCTGCTGCCGATCAGCAGGTTGTCCAGCTTGAGGTCGCGGTGCGCCACGCCGAGCTCGTGGCAGTAGGCCACCGCCTCGAGCAGCGCGCGCATGGCCGCGGCCGCGTCGCGCTCGGTGAAGCGGCCCTCGGCCGCGACGGCGTCGACGAGCTCTCCCCCCTCGCACAGCTCGAGCACCAGGTGCACGGCGCCGTCGTCCTCCAGCGCATCAATTAATCGCACGATGCGCGGGTGCGGGGACAGGTGACGCAGGACCTCGACCTCGCGGCGCACGTCGACGAGCGCCGGGTCGATCCCGCGCAGCCGGCGCTTTGGGATGGTCTTGACGGCCACACGTTCGCCCGTCTGCACGCTCGTCGCCTCACGCGCGACGCCAAACTGCCCCCGCCCGAGCACCTTTCCCGTCGAGCGGTACAGCGCAGCCACGTCGTCGGGCGTGGTGCGGCCGAGGAGCGAGTTGGCGAGCGGGCGGGTCACGTCCGGGCGCGGGCCAAAGGGCGAGGGCGAGGCAGCGGTGCGGCCGAGGGCGCCGCTGAACGACGCGCCGCCCGCGGGCGACGACGCCCCGCTGCTGCCGCCCGTCAGCGAGCCGCCGCCCGACGCGCCCGCCGTGTGCGGCGGGCGGTCGCGGTGGCGGCGGAAGCGGCGGCGGCGCGACTCGCTGCTGCCGCCGATCGAGCCGCCCTTGGCCAGGAGGGAGGCGGCGTACGCGGCGTAGTCAAAGTCGTAGGACGACGAGGCCACGGACGGGTCGAAGCCGTAGACGTTGGAGAGGGCCGGGGAGGAGGCAGACGCGGCGGCGCCCCTCCTACCGCGCCCGGCGCGGCCGGCGGCGGCGGCGGCGGCGACGGGGCGGACTGAGCGCTGGTCCGCCGCGCCGCGGGAGAGGCATCCGCCCATCTTGGGTGCAAGTTCAATGCGTGTGCGCGATACCCGCTCGCCTCCTTGATAGTGTTGGGGGGCTGGGTGGGGGGGTTTGGGCGATGGGCGGGTCGGAGATGCGGCGGGAGATTTATAACCCTTTTTGTTCGGCCTCTCTCTCTCCCCGCGCGCGCGCTGGCGGTGGCGGTCGGAGTTGCGATGTAGAAAGGCGGTGGTGGTGGAGAGGGGGCGAGGTACTATCGAAAGCTGCGTCGAGCTCGGGGCGGCGATTCTAAAACAGGGGCCGGGAGACAAAAGATGGGCGGAGGCCTTTTTTAAAAAAAAGCTGGACCCCCGCGCCACCACGCCTCATCATCCCGCCGCGCGTCGTGATTTGTTGTCGAGTTTGCAAATGCAAAGAGAACAAAAAAAGGGGCGCTTTGGGCTGCTGGCTGTTGCTGGTCGCGCGCGAATTGCGGGGGAAATTGTTCCCCGCAGACGCCAAAACAAAACAACAAAGCTTCTTCAACCAGCCACGACGACGGCACCGCGCTGCTGCTCCTGCTCCTGCTCCTGCGCGTGCCGCCGCTGCTGCCGCCGCGCCGACCTCCGGCCCTCCCCGAGCAGCACGTCGTCGATAAGGAGGGCCTTGAGGCCCGAGAGGGAGGCGGCGGACGACGCCGACGAGGTGCGGAGAGCGCCGCCTCCCGCCGCCACCGGGGCCTCTTTTCCCTCCCCGCGCAGCCACGGGTCGGTCGCGAGCAGCTCGGCGGCCGTGGGCCGCGCAGTAGGGTCGCGCGTGAGCGCACTGTGCACGAAGGCGCGCGCCTCAGGGGAGACCGAGGGCGGCAGCTCCGTCGCCGAGGGGCTCGAGGGGCTCGAGGCCGCGAAGATCTGCCGCAGCACGTCGGCGTCGTCCTCTGCCCAAAAGGGCGTGCGCGCCGTGAGCAGCGCAAAGGCCACGACGCCGCACGCCCACACGTCCGACGGGCGCGGGTCGGCGTCGGCGTCGGCGCGGGCCCGGCGCGGCGGGTGGAGGGCACGGGCGGCGAGCTCGGGGCTAAGGTACAGCGACGTGCCCACGACGTGCTCCTCGTCGTTCTCGTCGAGCAGCACGGCCAGGCCAAAGTCGGCCAGCAGCACGCGCATCTCGAGCGCGGCCGCGGCGTCGGCGCCGTCGTCCGATCCCACGACCCACTCATACTCGTCCTCGTCCTCCTCATCATCATCGTAATCGTCACCGTCGTCCGGGTGCTGCTGCTGCCGCCGCCGCCGCTCGTACTCCTTGCAGCCGCCGCCGTCGCCACCAAAGCCGGTGGCGAAGCAGTCGCTCACCATCATCATGGCGGCGGCGGCGGCTTCGGCGTGCGACGAGCCCGAGGAGGACGGGAGGCTGTCGTCGAGCACGGCGACGGCGGCGTCGGCCGCGCCGATGTGCCATGAGGGGGCCGGGGAGGGGGAGGAGCGGGCGTGCGGCGGCAGGCGGAGCGCCAGGGGCGGAGGCGGCGGCGAGGCCGGGCGCTTGTGCGCGTGGCGGTGCGGGCGGGGGTGCTGTGTCGGCAGCAGCAGCGGCGCCGCCACGGTCGGCACGAGCGTCGGCAGCAGCAGCGGAAGCGGCTCCTCGTGCCCCCGCCTCCTCCTCCTCCTCCTCCTCCTCCTGCCCCCGGCCGGCGGCGGCCCGCGCAGAAGCACGTTCTCCAGCTTGATGTCGCGGTGCGCGATCCCCCGCGCGTGGAGGTGCGCCACGGCCGACAGCAGCGCGCGCATCACGGCGCGCGCCGCCCGCTCCGGCAGGGGGCCCGAGCCGTGCAGCCAGTCGACGATCGCCTCGCCTTTCTGAGCCAGCTCGAGGACGAGCAGGTCGTCCTTTGCCTCGCTAGCGACATCATCATCATCGTCATCGTCATCGTGGTAGTAGACGTCGTGCAGGCGCACGACGTTGGGGTGGCCGGCCGCGCGCGCCAAGGCGCGCGCCTCGCGCCGGGCGGCGGCCGAGGAGGCGGGCGGCGGCCGCCGGGCGGCGGCGCCGGCCGGCGGCGGCGCGGCGGGCGCGGCGGCGGCGATGCTCTTGACGGCGACACGCTCGCCCGTGAGGCGGTCGCGGCCCTCGCGCGCGACGGCGAAGCGCCCGCGGCCGAGCACGGCGTCCTCTGCGACGTCGTAGCGCTCGCGCAGCCTGGACCAGCTGGTGGTGGTGGTGGTGCGGGGGGGAGGCGGGGAGCCGGGGGCGGCGGCGGCGGCGGTGAGAGGTTCCAGCGGCGAGCCGCCGCCGCCGTTGCCGCCGCCGTTACCGCCGCCGTTACCGCCGCCGCTGCCGCTGCCCCAGGAGATCGGCCCAGGCCCTTTGCCCGCGCGCGCTCCCGATGGGCCCGAGCGGCCCGCCGGAGGCGTCTCGGCCTCCCGGCCCGTCGCGCGGGAGCCCACCGCGCTGCCCTCGCTGGCCATGGCCGCGTGGCGGCGCGCGGCCTTCCCCGGCGGCGTTCCGGGCGGCGGGCCGCCGACGGAGACGCACGCGCCCATGCTTTTGGCTCCTAGCGCGGATGCTGCTGCCTCATGCGCCCGAAAAAAGTGGCTTTAGAGGGGGGGGGGTCGATGCTGGCGGGCGCGCGCGGGGGCGAGACCCGGGGTTTGGGGCGCGGGTGTGGGTTGGCTTTGCGGGAAGGGAGAGTGGAAGAACGACCTGCGCACTTCCGCGAAAAAAAACAGAAGCAAGTCCCCCGGGGGAGCGATGCCGTTGGCGGCGCGCGCGCGGCCGCGTCGGCGCTTCCGAAGGTAAAAGTTGAAAATGGAGGGTGGAGATTTGCGGGGCGGGGGCCGAGGCTGGGCGGGCGTCTCTGTCTTGGAGGCGACGGAGCGCGACCGGGAGCCGCACCACCTCGGCCCGCCGCCTGGCATCACCTCACCTCCCCTCCCGCCTCCTCGGCCTCCTCGGCCAGCCTCCAGTAGGCCCCGACGACGTCCCCGGCGGCGCCCCACACGGCCCCGAGCACGGCCGCGCCCGCAAACCCGGCCTCCCGCAGCTCGGCCAGCCGCCCGGCCCCGACGCCCCCGAGCGCCAGCACGGGCAGCGGCGCCCGCGCGAGCGCGCGGCGCAAGCCCTCTCGCCGGGGGCCGGGGGCCAAAAACCCGGCTGAGCGGTAGCCCGACTTTGAGATGCTGTCGTACACGGGGCTCAGGAAGCAGTAGTCGAGGTAGGCGTGCGCGGGCCAAGGCTCGGGGCTAGGCGATGGTGGTGCTGGTGTTGGTGCTGCTGTGTCTGTCGCTCCCTCGTCCCCCGCCTCGGCCTCTGCCGCCGCCGCCGCCTCGGCCCCCAAGGCCGCCGCCAGCGAGTGGTAGCCCGAGCTCCGCAGCAGCGGCATCGGCCGGTCGTCGTCCTCCCCCCAAAACGCGTGCCCACGCCGCGCGCTCTCCGCGCGGTCGGCCTCGCGGTAGTGCACGCCCAAGAGCTCCCCCCGCGCGGCAAAGGGCGCAATGGCGGCGGCGAGCGGGGATGCCGCGACGGCCGCGCCGTGCACGACGACGCGCGCACGGTGCCCCGGGTCCAGTGCCGAGAGGTACGCGGCGACGTGCTGCGGGTCGGCGCCGGGCTTGCGCAGGTGCAGGCGCTCGAGGAGGCCGGCGCCCGAGGAGGAGGAGGAGGAGGGGGAGGGGGAGTCGAAGAGGGCGCGCACGGCGCGCAGCTCGGCGTCAAACTCCCGGGAGCCAGGAGGGTGGAGCTCGGGCGGGGTGATGAGGACGAGGGTGAAGGGGCGGTGGGGAGATGTACTTTTGGCACCAAGAGCGCGGGGCTGCTGCTGATGCTGCTGCATCGTGATTGGGATTCGCGATTGGGAAAGGAGAGAGAGAGAGGGCAAGGCTTTTGAGGGCGCGGCGGCGGCGGCGGCGGCGCTACAGACGCGCGAGGAACCGCGACGATCGAACAACGCTCTTCTTCAGTCACGCGCGCGCGTCCAGCAGCGGCATGAATACAAAAACGCACGCGCCTTGCTTGACACACCGACCAATCTATCTTCCACAACATCGCCCACTGCTGAATACCCTAAGCGCGGACGCCTTCGCGAAAAACAACGAGCGCGCTTCTCGACCTCTCGCAATACCAGCAAGGGACAAGCACGCGCGCCACACATACCGCCCCCCCAATCCCGCACGCACGGACGATGCAGCTCGCGCGGCGTCAAGCGGCGGCGGTCTCGACCTCCCGGCGCCGGCCAGCGCTGCCGCTGCTGCCCCACCGCGGGCCAGGCAGGCCAGCGACGCCGGCGGCGGCGGCGGCGGCAGCGGCCGCGTTAACTCGCCCGCCGCGCGGCCCGGTCGTCCTCCTCCGCGCCACCGAGGGCGACAACAGCAGCAGCAGCACCAGCAGCGACGCCGACCCGCCCCAAAAGCCCGCCACCATCCGCCCCCCTCCGCCCCCGAGCGGCGGCCCGCCCCCGCCCCCGCCCCCGCAAGGCCAAGGCCAAGGCCAAGGGGGCTACGCCGCCCTCCTCGCCTCGCTCCTCGCGTACAGCGGCCTCGTCGGCACCGTGGCCGTGGCCCTGGGCTACTACTCGGGCGTCGACGCGTTTGGGGGCGCTCACTGGTCCCTTGCGGACGTTCTATTCGCCCTGGCCCTCCTGATGCCCGTCACCCTGGCCAACGTCGCGGTGTTGTGGCCGGAGCACTCGGACTGGGGCCTGCCGGACGCGGACCGGGTCGTCGCGGAGCGGCAGCGGGCGGCCGAGCTGGCCGAGGAGGCCGAGGCCGCGAGGCGGCGCGCGGAGCGGGAGCGGCGGCTCGGCGGCGGGGGCGGTGGTGGTGATGGCGCAGCAGCAGCGGCAGCGGCATCAGCATTATCGTCCACAGAAGATAAGAAGCCGGACGGTAGCGGACAGCAGCAGGCGGCGGACGAGGCGGCAGCAGCGGCGGCAGCAGCAGCAGCGGCAACAGCAGCAGCATCATCGACACCCGCCTCCGCCACCGACCCCCCGCCGCCCCCTCAGCAGCAGAAGAAGCAGGAGCAGGAGCAGGAGCAGAATAAAAAGCAGCCCCCCCGCCGCCGCCGCCTGCGCGACGCCCTGAGCCTCGCGCAGGGTGCCTACCTGCAGGCCTACTCCCCCGCGGCCGCCCAGCTGCCCTTCCCCGTCGAGGTGGTGGCCGTGCTCGTCGACTGCGCGGCAAGCGAGATGCTTTGGCGTGCCGTGCTGCTGCGGGGAGCCGGGGGGTGGCTGGCCGACCGCCTGTACGAGGGCGGGCTTGAGGACGCGCTGTCGCCGCTGGCTGCGGCGCTGGCGGCGGCGACGACCGGAGGAGCAGGAGGAGCAGGGGGAGTGGCAGGGGCGGCGGGAGGTGCGGCAACGGCGGCTGCTGCGGCTGCTGCTGCGGCCTCGGCATCGGGCGGCGCCGGGGGCGTGTTTGGCGAGGGCGCGGGCGCGGGCCTGGCGCCCCTGGCGGCGTGGATGGTGCTTGCCGCTGCCACGGCGGCGGCGGCCGGGGCGCTCGCGCGGCGCCTGGCGTCGCTGGCGCGCCAGCGCGAGTTCATGACGGCGCTCACGACGGCGGCGGCCAAGGCCGCGCAGCAGAAGAAGCGGCAGGACGAGGAAAAGGCGGCGGCGGCGGCGGCCTCGGCTGCTGCTGCTGATGCTGATGCTGCGGCGGCGCGCAAGGAGGACGGCGCAGAGGGGACGACGATGACGACGACGACACCCCCTCCTGCCGCTGCCCAAAAGCCCGCCCCGATGCCGATGCCCCCCGCCCTGCTCCCCCCGGGCGTCGCCGACGCCGTCGCGCTCTCGCAGCTGCTGCAGGGGTCGCGCGACGTCTACCAGCTCGCGGCGCTGGGCGTCAGTTTTCTCGCCACGGGCAACCTTGCTGCGCCCGTGGTGGCGAGCGCCCTCAACGGCGCGCTGCTCTCCGCCATGGCGCGGCGCGCCCTGGCGCGCAACCGCGCGCGCTCGGCCGACCTGGCCAAGGAGCTCGAGGGCATCAACGCGCGGCTCGAGGAGGTGGCGCGCAAGGGCAGGGCGCGGCGCGCGGAGCGGCTGCGGCGCGAGCGCGAGGAGGAGGACGCCGAGGCCGAGGCCAAGGCCAAGGCGGCGCGGGCGGCGGCGGCCTCGGCGGTGGGCGGGCGCATCGGGGAGACGCTGTCGGCGCTGGACAGCATGCTGGCGGAGGAGACAAAGAAGAAGGTGTGATTGCTGGCTGCGGCGTCGCGTTCGCCCCAGGCATGCTGGCGGAGGAGACAAAGAAGGTGTGATTGCTGGCTGCGGCTCGCGTCGACCGCCGACTGCCGACGGCACCCCCTTGCTCTTGACCTTGCGCTCTCCGTCTCTCACGCGAACCACTCTTTTGACGATTCACACCATTAACACAACTCTCTCTCTCTTGTGGTCACGCTGTCCGACTCTGCAACAAACGCACGCACGCACGCACGCACGCACGCACGCACGCACGCACGCACGCACGCACGCACCAGCGCGCGCTCAGACGAGGAGGGGTGGTCACACACACCGCAGCTTTGACTGCTCCTTCTTGCTCTCTCTCTGCGGCCTCACGCGCGCGCGACACACACGCACCTGCACACATCACGCGCGCAGGACGCTCCGCCCCAACCTGCCATTCTCCCTGGCGGGCGGGCGAATAAACGCGCTCTCTGCCCGATCTCCCGCGCGCGCGCGCGCGACCTGATCACACCCACCCTTGGTCGCGGCGAGAGACACCCGCCCCCCCTCCCCGATCAACGAGCCCAAGCGCACGAGCGCCGCAGCAGCTCGTACATCGCAGGACTAGGAGGAGTAGTCGCGGCAGGACAACAACACAGCAGCAGCACCAGCAAGCAGCAAGATGGACGGAGGAGGAGGGTACCACCGCGGCGGCGGCGGCGGCGGCGGCCGGCGAAGCGGCGGCGGCTACCCCCCCCCGGCGCAGCAAGGAGGGGGCGGCTACTACGACGGCCCCCCGCCGCGCGGCGGCAGCCACTGGCGCGGCGGCGGCAGGGTGGGAGGCGGCGGCGGCGGCGGCTACCCGCAGCAGGGCGGGTGGCAGGACGGCGGCGGCGGGTGGTATCCGCAGGGCGGCGGCGGCGGCGGCCGGGGAAGAGGCGGCGGCGGCGGCGGGTACGGCCCCCCGGGGGGTGGTGGCTACCAGCAGCAGCAGCAGCAGCAGCAGCAGCAGCCCTACTATGACGACGGCAGCGGCTATCGCGCCGGCGGGGCGCAGGGCCGCGGCCGCGGCCGCGGCGGGCGCTACAGCTGGGGCCGCGGCGGCGGCGGCGGCCGGAGCGGCGGCGGCGGCGGCAGGAGCGGCGGCGGCCGGGGCGGCGGCGGCGGCCGCGGCGGCGGCGGCGGCCAGCACCACCCCGAGGCGCTCCCCGACGACCTCGCCGCCCTCACGTCCCTCAAGCGCCACACCAAGCCCATCTCGTGCCTCGCCTACGACCCGGCCACCCAGCAGCTCTACTCGGGCTCGCGCGACGGCCAGGTGTGCGCCTGGTCGTGCGCGACCGGCGCCCTCGTGTCGGCCGTCGACGTCGGCGGGGAGGTCGACTCGCTGCTCGTCGAGGCCGGCTTCCTCTTCGTGGGGGTCTCGTTGCCGCGCGCGCCTGGGGCTGCTGGAGGAGCAGCAGGAGGAGCAGGAGGAGGAGGCGGCATCCAGGCGCGGCTGGGGCCCGGGGGCGGGGGGGGAAGAGGCGGCGGCGGCGGCACGGCGTCTTTGCACTCGTCTTCCACCGCCGCCGCCGCCCTGGCCGACCTGCCCGAGGGCGTGATCAAGGTTTGGAACCTCTCGACGAGCGCCGCGCACACGCTCACGGGGCACCGCGGGCAGGTGCTCGCGCTCGCGGCGGCCAACGGCGCCCTCTTCAGCGGCGGGCAGGACGCCTCGCTGCGGGTGTGGGCGTTCAGCGCGGCCGCGGGCCTGTTCACGTCGCAGGCGGTGCTGACGGCCGAGTCGGCGCAGGGGCACCGCTCGAGCGTGCAGGCGCTCGCGGGCGCGGGCGGGTTGCTGTTCTCGGGCGACCGCGCGGGCGTCATCAAGGTGTGGGACTGCGCGCAGGGGCAGTGCGTGCAGACGCTCGAGCGCGCGCACGCGCACGCGGTCATGTCGCTGCTCATCTGGGGCGACAACTACCTCTTGTCCGCGGGCTTGGACGGATTGGTAAAGTGCTGGTCGCCTGGGGCGGGCGGGCCTGCGGGGACGGGCGGCGTGCTGACGCCCGAGCCCGAGTTCACGTTCAACGGCCAGCCGCCCGAGGAGGAGGCCGCAGCCGTGGCGGCCGGGCGCAGGCCCCCCTCGGCCTCCTTACCGCCCGCGGCGGGCGTGCTGGCCATGAGCGGCGCGGCCGACGGCGGGGGGAAGCCCGTGCTGATGCTGTCGCGGATCGGCGACCGGGGGGTGAGGCTCTTTGACCTTCCCTCGTTCGAGGCGCGCGGGGAGGTGCCCTCGGCGCCCGAGTGCCGCGCGCTCGCGTCGCTGCCGGGCGGGGTGATGGTGGCGGGCGACCGCAACGGCACCGTGCACGTGCTGAGCTGGGCGCAGCAGCAGGCGGTGGTCAGCGGGGCACCGCCCGCTGGGGTGGCGGCGTGAAGAAAGAGCGGCGAAAGATCGGATCTTGTTTTTTCGATCAGAGTGTTTGTAAAAGGGTTGCTTCTTCGTGTTTTCCCCTATGCTGTACACATTAGGCACAGGGGCGGGGAGAGCAAACAAAAAAAGGGGGGGGGAGGAAGGGCGTGCGCCCTCGCTCGATCGCGCGCGACGAGCGGCGACGACGAGACGGCGCGCGCTTGCCCCCCCGCCAAAAGCCAGCAAAGAAAGGACTGCCGCGGCACGAAATCAAAAGTAGCAGGAGTAGGGGGAGGAGAGAGAGGGGAGAAGAATGGCTCTCCGTCTCTCTCTCACGAGACAGTGTCCGCTGGTAGGTAGGGGGGTTGGGTTGTTGTTGTTGGTGTTGTTTTTGTTGCTCGCTCGTCTCAAACGACGGCGACCTGCGAAGAGGACGACGGCCGAGCCCCGACCAGCCGCGTGCGCGACTCGCGGCACGCCGCCGCGTGGTGCTCCCCGCCCTCGTACGTGACGCGGTCCAGCACGCGCCGCTCGACCGGCCGGTCCGCGGCCTCCTCCTCGCGCCCCTCGTCCGCGGGCGAGACAAACTCCACCGTCAGCCTCTCTCCCCCCTTGGCCTTTAGGCGCAAGTAGCCATACTCTCGGTCGAACAGCGCGCGCACCCAGCGCGGCTGGACGCCGCTCGCGCCGGAGAGCTTGTGCCCGCCGCTCCCGACGACGAGGTGCACGGTGCCGAAGTGATTGTCGCGCTGCTGCTGCTGCTCGTCGGAGGAGGAGGAAGAAGAGAGGGAGGAGGACGAAGAGCGGGACGCGGCGGCGGAAGCGGCCATGCGCTCCGCGTCGGCGCCGCTCATCGCGCCGCTGTCGCGGTCGCGCTCGTCGACGCACCGGCCGTCCGACCCCCCCGCCGTCCCCCCGCCGCCCGCCACCACGGGGCAAGTGCGGTAGTACACGTGCACGTGGCCGCTCACGGCCGCGTCCACGCGGTACGCCCTGAGCAACGGCTCCAGGGACGCGCGCAGGTGGTCGGCCACGTACCGGTTGCTCTTGTGCGGATACACGACGTAGAGCGGGCGGTGGATGGCGAGCACGAGCCAGGGCGTCGCGCAGCGGTCGACGCCTGCTAGGTCGGCCTCGAGCCAGCGGCGCTGGCGCGACCCGGGCCCCTCGAGGTCGTGCTCGGACGAGACGACGGTCACGTGTACGGGGCCGTAGTCGAAGGAGTACCAGAAGGGCGGCAAGGCGCGCGGGGTGGGGTCGTGATCGTCGTCGCCGTCGCCGTGGGCCCGGTTGCTGCTGCTGCTGCTGCTGCTGCTGGTGCTGTTGGAGCGCGGCTGGAACACGTCCAGGTCGAGCGGGTGCTCCTCCTCCTCTCGCCAGCCGTTCCGCGCGTCCGCGCTGCCGCCGTTGCGCTCTCCGCGCGTCGTCGTCGCCGTCGCGCTCCGCGGCATCCAGAACCGCCTCGCGATCGAGCTCCCGCACTCCCCGCCGCTGTCGTTCCCCCAGTTGCGCCACTCGGGCGTGTAAGGGCGACCGCCGCTGGGATCCGTGTGGTCCCACCCCTCCTCGTAGCTGTACTCGTGGTTGCCCGCGGCGATCATGAAGGGCGCGCGCGCGGCGAGGGCGCCGTAAGTTGGGGTGGTGGTGGTCTTTCGGCGCGGAGGTTTGTCGTCGCCGTCGCCGTCGTCGCCTCCGCGGTTCCGCTCCTCTTTCTCCTGCTCCTCTGCCGCTTCCCCCGCCCCACCCACCCCCCCGATCGACGCCATGAACCCGTCCCACACGGTCACGTCGCCGTCCGCGTACGCCACGTCGCCGACGTTGACGACCGCGTCGACGCCGCCCTCGCCAACGTCGGCCGCGATGGCGCGCAGCACCGGGTCGGCCCCGGGGCTCTTGCTGCGGTCGTGGTCGCTCCACCCGACGTCCCCGACGAAGGCGAGCGTCACGGAGGCGTCGGGACCGGCTTCGGGCGCGGCGCGGAAGCCAAAGATGGCGGGCTCGGCCGAGGGCTCGGGCCCCCCGGCGATCGCGTAGCGATAATAGGCCGAGGGCACGAGGCCCGTGAGGCGCGCGCGGTGGAGGTGGCGCGCAAAGGGGATCTCGTTGGCGGGGGCGCCGCACATGTCGCTGTTAGACAGGAGGTAGCTCTCGCCGATCGCGTTGGGCGGGTTGGGGTCGGCGTCGGCGAGCGCCTTGGCGCGCAGCGCGGCGTCGGCGGCGGCGACGGAGGACGAGGCCGAGGACGGCCCGGAGGCGCGGTGCAGCCAGACGCGCGAGGGGCAGGGGCGGCTCGAGGTGGTGCGCCAGGAGAGGAGCATCTCGGTGGCGTCGCGGCCGAGCGCGATGTGGACCTGGGTTTTTTGTCGGGGGGGAGTTGGGTTGTGGGTGTGAGCATCGACCACCGACCGACCTTCGGCGCGCGGCGAGCGGCGCGCGCGGGTCGGCGGCGCGCCCGCTTCGAACGGCATCATTCGCGGCGTGCGCGACGGATGGGGTCTCGGCGGGCTGAAAACGCGACGGGGCGCTGGAGCCACGCGTCCAGTATCCATCCGCGCATCGGCGCGGGATCGGGGGATGCGGGTTTTTGATTGCGAGGCGCGCGTCCAGGGATGCTTTTTTTTTTACGGTCCCGCCATTTCTTCTGCCCTCGTCCTCTCACCTCTCTAGGGACGCAGTCCCCGTCGGCGCGCGCGCCGCCCACGACGCCGAGCGCCAGCAGGGCGAGCAGCAGCGCGGTCGCTCTCCTCATCCTTCTCTCTCGAGGAAGGAGGAGGAGGCGGGAGGCCCAAGGGCGTTTGGGATTCTTTGGCTTCACAGCGGCAGTTCAAAATGGGGGATTCTTCAGGTCCTTCGCTGACGCGTCGGGGTTTCTATGCCGTGTGACACACAGAGTGGAAGGAGTAGCTTGGCTGTCTAACGGTTCGAGACGATTCGAGGTGGGAGGGTGAGGGCGAGAGCGTGTCCCTCGACATAAAAGGGGAGGCCGAGGCAAGTGTCAGGCGGGCGGCGTCGAATCGGCGCCGTCGATGGCGTCTTTTCGCGACTTCAGGCGCTCCGTTGGCCAACATCAACCGCAAACCTCGCTCTCTCTCTGTCTCCTCATCGCATCCGCACCCACAGCTCCTCCCACCACCAGACAAAGCGCGCGCTCACTCGATCCCTCGCCACCTCGGTGAGAGCTAGCATCGACCAAACCCCTCCCTGCTCTCCCCCCCCTCCCGAAACCCCGACACCGCTTCCGATCGTGCGCGCGCGCGCGCCCCCCGGGTGCTCTCGCGCATGTCGCATGTCGTCGCCGCGAGGCGGCGGCGTGGGGGAGGGTGACGAGGCCGTGGCAGCCGCCACCAAGAGGGAGGAGAACGAGGAGGAGAAGAAGCGCAAAGGCGACGATGGCCGCAACGGCGGCGACGACGCGGACGACGACGACGACGCCGTGGCCGTCGAAGCGCCCCCTTCCGCCGCCGCTGCGCAGGAGCCGCCACCGGCAGCCCCGACCCCGTGGCTCGAGCGCCTGACGCGGCTGTGGACGCCCGCCGTGCAGCAGCAACAGCAGCAAGACGAATCCCAGGAGGAGAAACCTGCGGCACCACCACCACCACCACCACCACCACCACCACCAGCCGCTCAACCGGCGGGCGTGGCCGCCGCCGCCGCCGCAGCGGCCACCGCCGCGGGCCTCACGCTGCGGCGCCTGGGCGAGTGGGCCGCGGGCGCGGCGGCCGCGGCGTTTGGCGCGTCTCTGGACCCGTCGCGGCCCGTCTGGGTGCTCGGTGTGGAGCACGAGCCGGCTGCGGGCGGCGGCGGCGGCGACGAGGCGGCGGCGGCAGCAACGCCGCCGCCGCCGTTCGAGGCCCTGCGCGCCGACTACGCCGCGCGGTTCTGGATGACGTACCGCAGTGGTCTATCGCCTCCGCTGCCTGCGCCCGCGGCGCTCCAGAGCTGGCCGCTGTTTGGCCGCGGGGCGTTGACGTCGGGGGCAGCGGCGACGTTGGCGGCGCCGTCGACGGCGGACGACGACGACGAAGCGGACGACGACGACGACAACGAGCAAGGCGACGCCGACAAGCGCAAAGGCTGGGACGACGACGAGGACGAAGAGGACGAGCAGCCAAAGGCAGATGATGCGTCGGGCGAAGCAGCAGAACCAGCCGAAGGAGCGCGAGAAGAGGGGCAAGGGGAAGAAGCAGCGGCGGCGGCCGCCGCCGCTGCCGACCCGCAGCCCCAACAAAATGCCAACAACGCCAACACCAACACCCCGCTCGCGCGCGGGTGGGCCGCCGCCGCCGCCGCGGCAGCGGCAGCGGCAGCGGCGGCCGTTCCCTGGTCCGCCGCGTCTGCGGCCACCGCCGCGGGCGCGCCCGGCTCGGTCGGGGGCGGCGGTGGCGGCAGCGGCGGCGGCGCGCAACCCACGCCGACGCCGACGCCGCCCCAACCTCCCCCTCCTCAACCGCCCCGCGCCGGCGGCGGCCTGACCAGCGACGCCGGGTGGGGCTGCACGCTGCGCAGCGGCCAGATGCTGCTGGCCGAGGCGCTCGTGCGCCACGTCCACGGTCGCGCCTCGCGCCCCCTCCCGCAGGCGGCAGCGTGCGAGGTGGCCGCGCTCTTTTTGGACGGGGGGCGTGAGGAGGCGGGGGAGGAGGAGGAGCGACGGTGGCAGCAAGCAGGAGAGGCTTCCTCCTCCCCGCAGCCTCCCTTTGCCCTGCAGTCCCTTTGCGCGGCGGGCGCCCCGCACGGCGTCGTCGCCGGCAGGTGGCTGGGCCCGCTCGCCATGTGCAAGGCGCTCGAGGCCGCGGCCGTGGCGGCCGGGTGCGAGCGCGCGGCGCTGACGGCCGGGCGGGCGCAGCGGCAGCGGCGGGGGGGCGCCAAGGCAGAAGCAACGGCAGCAGCAGCATCACCACCACCGCCCTCCCAGCCGGCCCTCCTGCGCGGCCTGTCGGTCGCGGTCGTCTACGACCCCTGCGCCGGCGGCGGCGCCCCGGCCCTGCCCGCGCACCGCATCGCGCCCCTGCTGACGCCGCCGGGGGGCGACGACGACGGCTCGCGCTGCGACCACCACCCTTGCCGCCGCCGCGGCGCCCTCGTGCTCGTGCCTCTTACGCTCGGGGTCGGGCGCGTGAGCCCGCTCTACCACCCGCAGCTGCGCGGGGTTCTGGCCATGCCGCAGTCGGTCGGCATTGTGGGCGGGCGCCCGGGCGCGTCGCTCTACTTTATCGGCGCGCAGGCGGCTGGTGGGGGTGGGGGTGGTGGGGGTGGTGCTGGTGCTAGTGTTGGCGGGAGCGAGGGGGGCGACGCCGCCAGCGCAGCCACCCCCACCGCAATGGCGGCGTCGGCGGACGCGGCCGAGGGCGGCGTGCTGCTCTACCTGGACCCGCACACGACGCGCCCGGCGCCGTCGCGGCTGCCGCGCGACCTCGACTCGTTCTTCCCGCCCAACGCGCGCGCTGGTGGCGGCAACGAGAGCGGCGGTGGCGAGGGCGGAGACGGCGCGGCGTCCGCAGCCGCTCCCACTCCCGCTCCTCCTCCCGCCGCCGCCCCCTTGGTCCCTTTGCCGCGCGCCATGCCGCTCGCCGCGCTCGACCCCTCGCTCGCCCTGGGCTTCTACCTGCGCACGCAGGACGACCTGGTCGACCTCTGCGCGCGCATCGAGGCGATCGGAGGGGGCGGGGGCTGCAACCCATTGCCGCCGTCCGCGTCGGCGCCGCCTGCCCGCGCGCTGCCGCGCTGCCCGCTGCTGACCGTGACGCACGGGGACGCGGCCGGCGCCGCCGAGGGCTGGGCCGTGCGCCAGCGGCTGCGCGGCCTCGAGGAGGGGAAGAAGGAGGAGGGGGAGGGCAGGGCGCAGGTGCTGGAGGAGGAGGTGGAGGAGGAGGATGAGCAGGGCGGCGGCAGCAAGTCTGCGAGGCGGCGGCATCGGCGGCGGCAGCAGAGGCGGCGGCGGCAGAACGCTGGCAGCGACGGTGCAGCGTCGGCGCTTGCTCGAGACGAGGAGGAGGACGACGACTGGGAGCTCGTGTAGCATAGATCCAACAACACACTGTACTTTTACGCCCCATGTATTCACCACCGCCAACCAGCTAAGGAGAAGCTCACCTCACCACAAACAGCCCACTCTTCCTCTCTCGCACGCGCGCCGGCAAAACACGACACCCCCGATGTCCGCGCCGCCGCGCCCAATGCGGCGCGCGGTGGGTATCGCCGCGCCGACACCCCCTGCGGCGTCCATCATTCCGGCCGGCCGCAGGAGATCGGGCGAGACGAAGAAGGCGAGTGCCGTCGCCGTTGCCGCCGCCGCCGCGATCGCCGCGGCAATAGCGTCGGCCCCGTCGCCCTCGCCCTCGCGCGGCGGCCGCCGCCACGCCCTGATCAACCCGCCCGCCGCGAAAAAGGGCGGCGGCGGCGCGTCCGCCCAAAGCGCCGCCGCCCCGGCCACCCCGGCGTCCCTCCTCACGGGCGCCATCGTCGCGTTCCCCAAAGACGGCTCGCCCCACCCGCAATTCGGCGTCGTCGCGGGCCCCGACGGCAAGGCCAAGCTCTCTGTTTCCGCCTGGCCGCGCGGCAACCGCGTCTCGCTCGCGCCCAAGGCGCTCGCACTGGCCATCCCGGGGACCTTTCGCCCCGCCGACCTCGACGCCATGCTGCAAGAAGAAGAGGCGGCCTCTGCCGGCGCTGCTTCTTTGGCGGAAGACGCCGCCACCACAACCACTCTGGCGGACGAGGACCTCGAGCTCGGGTGGGAGGTCGCGACGGACGAGCACGGCGAGGGGAGCGGGGTGGCGCTCTCGGGCCTGGCCGAGCTCCTTCTGGGGGCCTCGGGCCCGCGCGAGCTCGTGCGGGCGTACCGCCTGCTGAGCGACCCGCGCGCGGGCGGGCGCTACTTTGCGCCGGCCAAGGCCGCTGCGGCCTCTGCCGCCGCTGGATCCTCTGGGGGCGGCGCGGCGGCACTGCTGGTACCGGCGCTGCCGGCGTTCGCGCCGCGCGCGGCGTCGGCCGTGGCGGCGGCGCGCGCGGCCGCCGAGGCCGAGGCGGTGGTCCGGCGCGAGGAGGCGGCGTTTGTGGCGGCCATGAAGGCGGCGATCGACGCGCGCAGGTTTGGCGGCATTGAGGCGGGGACGAGGGAGGCGTGGGCGAGGTGGCTGGAGCAGCCGGCGGCGGCGGCGGCGGCGGCGGCAGCGAGCAGCGAAGATGATGCTGACGGCAATCTGTCTCACAGGTTTGCGGCGCGCGTGCGCGCGCTGCGCGCCCTGGCCCTGTGGGCGCCCACGGGCGAGGCGCCGCAGCCGCCGCGCGGCGAGGGAGGCGGAGGCGGCGGCGGCGGTGGCAGGAACGGTGGAGCGGCGGCGATTATGAGCGCCGCGACGCTCGCGACGCTCCTGGCGGGCCCGCCGCTGCCCCCGCCGCCGCGCGGGCTGGCCGCGCCCGAGGACGACTGCGGGCCGGCCCTGCCGCTGGGCGTGAGCGGCGACGACAACAAGGCGCTGTTCTCGCCCGCCATGCTCGAGCTCGGGCGGAGGACAGTGGCGTTGTTTGGTGGTGGTGGTGGTTCTGGTGGTGGTGCGGCGGCGGCTGCTGCCTCGTCTTCATCCTCCTCCTCCTCATCCTCCGACCTCCAGGCGATCGCCACCGACTCCAACGCGGCGTGGCGCCTGCTGGTCGACGCCGGGCTGGCCCGCGCGCACGAGCCCCGCCCTCTACTCGCCGCCGGCGTCGACCCGCGCCGCCCCTTCTCGCCCGCGCTCGACGCCGCGGCCGCCGCTCTCGCGGCCGCGGCTTCTCGGCTGCCGGACAGGCACGCAGGCGAGCGCGTGGCGTTTGGCGGGGCGGCGCAGGCGGCTGGAGGGGAGGAGAAGGCTGGCGGGCACAGCGGCGGCGGCGGCAGCGGCAGCACGTCGCGCCTGCGCGTGTTTGCGATCGACGACGCCGACACGCTCGACGTGGACGACGCGCTGAGCGTTGAGCTGCTGACGACGGCCGGTGGAGAGGATGGCGGGAGTTATGGCGACGCCGCTGCGGCGGCCGCCGCAGCCTCCGCCTCGGACGGTGGCGGCGCGGCGCTCAGGATATGGGTGCACGTGGCTGACCCGACGCGCTGGCTGCTGCCGGCGGCGCTCGGGGAAGAACAGGTGGAGGACGACGCAGGCGCGCCTTCATCTTCTTTGTCGTCTTCTTCCCCAGAGCAGCGGCTGGTGGAGCTGTCGCGGCTGCTGCTGCTGTCGTCGTCGGAAGCCGCCGCATCGTTGTCCTCCTCCTCCTCCTCATCATCAACATCGCTGCGCGCCGCCGCGCGCGCGCTGCTTGCCGAGGCGCGCCGCCGCACGCGCTCGCTCTACCTGCCCTTTGGCAGCGTGCCCATGTTCCCGGACGTCCTGTCCGCGGGCCTCTTCAGCCTCGTGCCCTCTCCCGACGCGCTGCGCCTCGCGGCCGAGGCCGGCGGCCCTTCCGCCGCCGCGGCCGTCGGCTCCCAAGACCGCTGCGCCCTCTCGTTTGGCGTCACGCTCGCCGCGGGCGGGTCCGGCGCCGTCGTCGAGGGGTCGATCGCGATCTTGCCCTCGATCGTGCGCGTGACCGACCGCCTCACGTACGACGAGGTCGATGCGCAGCTGGCGTTGGTTGGGGTGGCGTTTGCTGGGGTTGGGGTCGGCGGGGCCGAGCAAGGCGGAGGAGGGGCGTCGTTGTCGTCGTCGTCGTCCACCCCGCCAGCGCTGCTGCTTCAGGACCGCGACGCCGCGCTGCAGCTCCTGTACGCGGCGTCGCGGCGCCGGCGCGAGTGGCGCGACGCCCAGGGAGCCATCACCATCGACACGCCCGAGTGCAAGCTGGTCGTCGCGGAGGAGGAGCTCGACTTTGGAGGCGGCGGGGGGGGGGGGGGGGGGGCAGCGGGAGCAACAACAGCAACAGCGGCAACGGCAGCGGCCCACCGCCACCATCGCCCACGGCCGCGCACCTGTCGCAGTGGGAGTCGGCCGCGCGCCAGACCGTCGCCGAGGCGATGATCCTCGCCGGCGCCGCCGCGGGCGCCTTCGGGGCAGGGCAGGGCCTCGCCCTGCCGTTCCGCTCGCAGCCCCGCCCCACGGACCTTCCGTCGGCCGCCGAGCTCGACGCGCTGCCCCCGGGCCCGTGCCGCGGGTACGCCCTGCGGCGCAAGATGACGCGCTCCGGGTTCTCGGGGAGGCCCGCGCCGCACGCGGCGCTGGGCCTGGACGAGTACGTGCAGGTCACGTCTCCGATCCGGAGGTACAGCGACTTGCTGGCGCACGCGGGGCTGAAAGAGGTGGCGGCGGTTGCGGGTGTTGAGGGAGGCAACGCCGGCTTGTTCGAGGCGGGCGCCCTCTCGGCGTCGCTGGCCGAGCAAGGCGCGTCGGCCGACCCGCTGGGCCGCGCCGAGCGCGCCGTCGAGCGCTACTGGGCGGCCGAGTGGGCGCGGCAGCGGCGGATCGCAGACGAGCCGATGGACGCCTTCGTGCTCGGGTGGGCGGGGCGTGGGGGTGCTGGGGGTGGAGGCGGAGGCGGCCTGGCCGCGCTGTCGCTCGAGGGCAGCGGGCTCGAGACGGTCGCGCGTGTGTGGTGGGGCGCACGGCCGGGCGAGCGCGTGCAGGCGCTCGTCGAGGAGGCGCGGCCCGGGCGGGGCGGGTTTTGGCGCGTCGGGGTGAGTGGGGGTGGCGGTGGTGGTTTGATCGAGGAGGAGCAAGGGGCGGGGGTGGTTTCACCACGAGAGCGCGGGTTTTTGGACGAGGAGGAGGAGGAGGAGGAGGAGGAGGATGAAGATGAGGATGAGGAGGACGAGGGCGAGGAGAAGGAGGACGACGCTTAAACAACCGGCCCTTTGAAAAAACAGCCTGATCTACAAAGAAAACCAATTCATCCTCATTTAACCCACCCAAACACGCTCGCGTAGCTCCCCAGCGGGCTCTTGAGGCCCTTGGCCCGCGCGTCGGCGGCCGCCACCGCCACCAGGTAGACCGCGAGCGCGGCCGTGATGGCGGCAAAGGCCGGGAGCGGCAGAAAGGGCAGGCCGCCGTTGGCAGGGTTGCGCCCGAGGGCCATGGCCAGGAGCTGCGCCCACCCCATCGCGAGGCACCCCCAGGTGGAGCCGACCGTCCAGGCGCGGTCGCGCGTCCACAGGGCGCGTGGGACGCACAGGGCGTTGCCGACCAGCGCGAGGAGCATCGTCCCCGGGGCGAGCCCGGCGAGCGCGGTGAGGTCGCCGTAGCTGCGCGCGAGCTGCGGTAAAGGGGACAGCGCAAAGAGGGCGGTGGCGCACCACCCGGGCAGGCGCTCGACGGCGGCCTGGAGGCGCTCGAGGCGCTGCTCGGGGGTGGAGGGGTTGGCGAAGGAGTTTTTGTTTTTGGCTTCTTGGTCGGCGTCGTTGGGGGTGGGGGTGGTGGCCGCCGGGGCAGCAGCAGCGGCGGCGGCGGCGTCGGCGGCGTTTGCGGCCGCCGATACCTTGCTGCTGCTGTTGCTGCTGCTGCCCGCCCCACTACCCCCGCCACCCCCCAAGATAGCGCGCGCGAGCCAGAGCGCCGCGATCACCGCGCCCACGGCCGACGGCGCCGCCGCGCGCCCTAGACCGCCCAGCAGCGCCGCCACCGACTGCTGCGGCGCCGCCGCAAAGACGGCAAACGGGTTGCTGCTGCCGGCCCCCCCACCAAACGCCGCCCACACCACCTGCGGCACGGCCAGCACGCCCGCGGTGGTCACAAGCAGCTGAAAGGGCACCCACAGGCGCGTGGGGACGAGGCCGCGCGACCGCAGCGCCCCGACCAGGCTCACGACGGCGGCCAGCGCGGCGGCGCCGGCGAAAGCGGCCGCGGGCATGGCCCCCGCCGCGCGCAGCTGCCAGAGCAGCGCGGCCGTGGTGGCCATGCCGATGACCTGGATGCCCACGGCGGCGCCCTCCCCGCGCGCCGCGAAGTAGGTGCACATGAGCGCGTTGCCCCCCAGCGCCGCGATGTGCGTGACCCACGAGACCGCCGCGACGGCGGCCGCGTCGCCGGCCGCCAAGAAAGCGGCGTTGCGCGCGAGCTGGGGCAGCGCGAGCGCGGCAAAGGGCAGCGTGGCGGTCGAGACGAGGCGCTGCGTCATGACGTCGTGGCGGCGCCGGTGCTGGAGCTCGCGGAGCTTGCGCGCCTGCCGCTCCTTTTGGAGCTGGCGGGCGTCTTTTTGTTGTGGTGGGTTGTTGTCGGCGTCGGCGGCAGAGGCGCGCGCGGGCGGCGCGAGGAGGCGGGCGGCGCGGCGGCGGCGGTCGGGCCAGGCGGTGGCGGTGGTGGATGTTGGTGCTGCCAGTGCTGCTGCTGGGGCTGCTCCTCCGGATGCTGATGTGGCCGCGGCCCAGCAGGGTCTCCTGTTGCTGCTGCTGCTGCCATCAGCGGCGGAGTGGCGGGGCCTCGGCGGTGCTGCTGCTGCTGCCGCCGCCGGGCGCGCGCCGCCGCCGCCGCGCGTCGAGCGCAGGAGCATCGGTCGGGTGTTGCTTTTGAGACAGAGGGGGGCCTTCTTTTGCGGTCCGGTCGTCGGGCCCGCGTGCGCGCGCGCGCGCGCTGTTCAGATCGCGCGCGCGAGGGGGGCGGGCGGGAGGGAGGGAGCGTGCGGGCGCGGAGATATTTTTTCTTTCGAACTTTTTCGCGCGCCTCGTTTGCTCGCTCGTGTGGTCGTGGTCGTCGTGGTCGTCGTCCGTCCGTCGTCCGGTTGATCGGTGTGAGAGAGGTCCGGCGGACGTGCGCTTGGTGGTTTGGAGGGTTGGCGGTTAGCCGGGGTTGCAGAAAGAGAGCGTGGTTTTGAGGGGGGGAAAGAGAGGGGGGGAGGCGCTTGGGCGAGCGGGGCGGCGGTGGCGGGGGGGGGCGGGCAAGGGGGCGTGGGCGGCGTCGCGCGGCTGCAGCTCGCAAAAAGAGACATCCTGTATTCGCCTGTTACGTCGTTAGAGAGAGAGCGGCCGGCGTGGGCGCGCGCTTGCTTTTTGAAGGGTTGGCGGGGGCAGAGAGAGCGGGGGGGGGACGAAGAGAAAGTGGAGAGGGAGAGGGGAGATTGGGGAGAGGCGCTGGCAGCGAGACGGGGGCCGCCAGCACAAAAAAGTCCGTGCACACGAACGACCCTCTCCCACCACTCCAGTACCGCAAAACTCGGCCCCAGCTCCTGCCCGTCCCGTACGAATATTCGAGTGGTAAAAACGCAACATTGAGCACAATGCTGGGCGCGCAAGAGAGGCGGCGAAAAATATTGATGAAAAAAAACGCATGGAAAAAGTAGTTTAAATACCTTATTTTCGCAATATCTGCACCGATTTCCGAAGGCGTAATGGTGAAAGGGTATCATAGTCGCCTCCCACGCGACTGGCCAGGGTTCGAGTCCCTGTTACGCTATTTTCTTGTTTTATAAGCGGGGCAAAAGACGTCCGTTTGATTGCCATCCGGCGTTCGAAAGGACGTAATTATCATATACACATAATATTGTTGGGCGTCGTGGCGAGCACGGCGAGCGGGCAGGCGCTCTTTTCCCCCTCCTCCTTGTGTCAATGCTTTTGCGCCGAAGCAGGCGGACGGGGTGCTGCGCGTGCTCATTGGGGCGCGTGATCGATCGCAGGGACCAGGGGACGGGGCGCCACAAGGCCTTTTTATTTTGGCGAGTGCCGAGCGGGCGGGGGCGGAGCGGGCGACGGCGGTGTCGCGGCAATAAAGACTTCTTCTTGCTCCTCCTGCGCGACGACCTCAGCCTCGCACAACAACGCACCCTCCTCTCAAGCGGAAGATACGCGCCTTCGCTTCCTCCTCCTCTCAACAAGCAACCAAGCAAGCCAACAAGAACAACCAACAACATGGCGCAAACAGCAGCGGCGGCGGCAACAGCAACAACGAAAACGATGTCAGCTGCGTCTACGTCAGACGTCAGCTGCGCGTGCGCGAGCTCATCGAGGGGTACTCGCGCGCGCGGGCAGGTCGGGCGAGTACGAGGCGCGGCGCTTGGCCGTGGTCAACTACAAGAGCAGCGCGGACGGGCACGACGACGAGACGCCGCTCGAGGCCGCGCACAACTCGGAGCGCAGCGACCTCGTCGGCGCGCTGCTCGAGAACGGCGCTCGCGCCACGGCCTTGGGCCGGAGCTGCAACGCCTTGGCGCTGGCCATCCACTACGACCATACCGACGCCCAGCGCGTGCGACGGCGAGGGGTGGAGGCCCACCAGCCGGGCCGCCTGCGACGACGCCCCCATGCTGCTTCACTTCCTCTCGCTTGGCGTGTCGGCAGACGTGCTGACCCCGCGCGGGATCCCCCCTCTCGTGCTCGCCTGATCTGCTGACGAGCCGCTCGCCGTGGCCGTGCCGGCCCTGCCGCGCGCGTCGTCCGACGAGACGCGGCGCTTCATCGATTCAGATTGTCGGACCGCGATCGACGTTCTCGTCGAGCACGGCCACCACACCACAGAATGGTGCAAGGACGCGATCGGGGAGCTCCTGTCTTCGGACGTTCACGTCGACCCGGACAACGCCTCCCTCGTTGTGCCGATCGCCGCGCGCCACGGCGCCCGCCTCGAGCGCCGGGTGGCCGCGCACGAGCACGACCCCCCGCCCTGGCAGGTGCACGAGGCGATGGTGGAGCTGGCCTTTGACTTTCAGGACGTGAGGGCGGTCGAGGAGGGCGTGAGGATGCGCGAGGGCCGCGTGCGGGAGCTGGAGCAGCAGCTGCGGGCGCTCGGGGTGGGGACGGAGGAGAGCGACGAGAGCGACGACAGCGAGGGGGGCGAGGAGAGCGACGACAGCGACGAGGAGGGGGGCAAGAGCAACGACGGCGACAGCAGCAGCAGCAGCTGATCGAGCGGGGACGAGCGCACAACAGCATCAAAAACGACACACGCATCAGACGACGCCCCAAACCTAGTTGCACAGTAAAACCAGAACGCGCATCACCACCGATACGATTTTGGGGCGCGAAAAGAGCGAGGGCGCGGGCTTGCTCTCTCGCCGCCGCCCCCCCGCCGCCGCCGCCCCGCCCGCTGCTCAAAGCCCCCCTCTCGCCGCCGACCCAAACGAAAACCAGTCCAAAAATGAACCCCTCCCTCCTCCGCGCCCTCTTATCTATACACTGCTCCTCCCCTTCCTCCTCCTCGTCGCCAGGCGGGGCGGTCGCGGCGGCCGCGGCGCGCATCCTGGCGCGAGGAGGCGGAGGCGGAGCAGAAAGAGCAATCGCACCTCAACATCCTCGCCGCGCGCGCCCCCCCCTCTCTTCCCCTGCTCCTCCTCCTCTCGCCGCGATCACGCAGTACTGCCACTCAATCTCGGCGATCGGCCCCTCATCCGCCCCGCGGCAAGCCGCAGCGATTGCGACGGCCGCAGCATCGGCCGCGACGCCCAAACTGCCGCCGCCGCCGCCGCCGACGCAAACGCCGCTCGCAGCCGCCGCCGCCGTCCGGCACGCAGCCTCCCGAAGCAGCAGCGACAGCACCCACCTCGAGGGAAGACGAAGCAAACAAGAAGAAGACGGCGCCTGGTTCGCGCGCCAGTACGACCTCGACGTCGCCGCCCTCGCCCGCGCCGTGCGGCAGGACGACCGCGGCGCGCTCGCCGCCGTCGCTGCGCGCCTCGACCCGGCGACGCTGGCGCGCCGCGCGCCCGACCGCGGCCGCGCGCTGCTGCAGGTGCTGCTGCAGGCGGCCGCGCGCGCGGGCGACGCCGAGGTGGCGCGCGCGGTGGTGGCGGCCATGCGCGCCATCGGCGACGCATCTGACTCTTCCTCCTCCTCCGGCGCCCCAAACCATCAACAACACCAACACCAACACCACCAACCGCAAATTGCCACCGAGGCGCACCGCGCGCTGGTGCAGGCGCTGGCGCAGGCCGGGCGGCGCGCCGAGGCGCTGCGGTGGCTGCGCGAGGAGGTGCCCCCGGGCGCGCTGACGGCCAAGCACGTGGTGGCGCTGGCGCGGCCGGCCATGCGCTCGGGGGACCTGGCGGCTGCGCGCGCGGCGGTCGACTGGGGTGTCGAGCAGCAGCAGGAGCGGCGGCGGCATAGGGGCGCTGCCGCTCCTGCGGCCGACTCTGCCGCCAACCCCCCTCCTCCCGCCCTCCCACCATTCGACCCGGACGAGACGCTCGCGAGCCTGCGCCTGCAGCTGGCCGCGGCCGAGGGCGGGGCGCCCGCCGTGCGGCGCGAGTGGAGGCGCCTGCTCGACGAGGCCAAGGCGGAGGACGGCGGCGACGGCCACGGCGCGGGCGAGAGCGCCTCCTCCTCCTCCTCCTCCTCCTCCCCCCATGCCCTAGGCGTGCGCGCCAACATGGCGCGCCTGGTGGCGCTCAACCGCGCGGCCGTGGCGGCGGCCGCGTCGGCGCGGGCAAGCAGCGCCGGCGACGATCGCCACCGCCGCCCGGCCCCGGCCGCCGCCGCCGCGGTGCGGCCGCGCGAGGTCGGGGAGGCGCTCGACGGCCTGCTGGCGGCCTACCTGTCGGCGGTGTGGGGGCGGTGGACGCAGCAGCAGCAGCAGCAGCAGGGCGGCGGCCGGAGGGCCGCCACCGTCTCCTCCGCGGGCCCTTTGCCGCGCGGGCCCTGGACAGGCCGCCTGCCGCTGTCGGCGCTGCGGTTGTCGGCCGGTCCGGCTGCTGCTGCTGCTGCTGCGGACGACGACGGCAATGGCAACAACACCAACAGCACCACCACCAACCCCAACAACTCGCCCCTCGTCGCCGTCGTCCCGAGCCCCACGCCGCTCGAGCGCGACCTGCTCGCGCGCGGGCTCGACATCGCCCTGGCCTATTTCACGTCGCAGCAGCAACAACGAGACCCCCAAGCCCAAGCCGCCCCCCAAGCCGCCGCCTCGTCCGTCCAGCGCGTGCTCGACGCGCGCGCAGCCGCGGGCCTGCCCCCGACCGCGCGCATGTTCTCGACCCTGGCGCAGTGGCGCGCGCAGCAGCCGGGCGCGGCGGCGGCCGACCTCGAGGCGCTCGCGGCCGAGGCCGCCGCCTTTGGCGCGCTCGGGGCGTCGGGGTCCGGCGGCGCAGCCTCGGGATCGGCCGGCGAGCCCGCTGCTTCCGCTGCCACGACACCAACAAAACCATCAACCCCAAAACCAACAGCAACAACAACACCAACCAATCCCCCCGACCAGCTCCACCTCGCATCCCTCGGCCTCCCCTTCTTCGAGGCTCTGGGAGAGCTGTACGCCGCGACCGAGGGACGCGCGCGCGACGCCGAGCGCGCCGCGCTCGACCGCACTGCTGCCGCGGGCCTGGCGCCGACGCCCCGGACCTATGCCCGCCTGCTGCACGGCCTGGGCGGGCCCGGGGACGTCGAGGCGGCCGACCGCGTGTACCGCCGCATGCGCGCCGCGGGCCTGAGGCCCGATGCGCAGGCCATGGCGCGCCTGTTCCGCGCCGCCCGCACGGCCGCGCAAAACGTGCGCGTTCGCGCGGCCGCGCGCGCCCGCGCCGCGGGCGCCGACCGCCAGGCGCGTTCCGCGGCGCTCGCCGACCGCGCCGCGCGCTTTGCGTCGGTCTACGCGCGCCTGGCGTCCTGGCAGGGCGACATGGCCTCCCGGGGGGTGCGCCACGACCGCGTCTCCCTGCACCACCTGGCCGCCGCGCTCGAGCGCCTCAACGCGCTGGGCGACTGCCTCGAGCTGGCGGCCGCCAACGAGCGCGCGCTGCTGCGGCACGCGCGTGAGCGGGAGCGGGCGATGGAAAAGGAGGGAGAGGGTGGGGAGGGGGACGGTGATGGCGCTGACGGAGCATCAGCCGAATCAGCCGAATCATCAGACGCCGACGCCCAGCGCCGCGACGAGCGCTTCGCCGCGCACCGCTCGGCGCTGCGCGTGAGCGGCCGCCGCGGCGGCGGCGGCGCCGACGCCGCGGGGCGCGTCGCCGCGCTCGCCGAGCGCGTGCGCGCCGGCGGCGGGGGGCTGAGCCCCGAGGACTACGCCCTCGTGGCCTTCAGCCAGTTCTGGGTGCACCGCGACGAGGCGCGCCTGGTCGAGACGGCGCGCGCCATGCGACGCGACGGCGTGCGGCTCGACTCGGCCACGGGCCACGCGCTCCTGCACGTCTACTCGGCTCAGGGGCTGTGGCGTGAGGCGCTCGGCGTGGTCGATGAGCTGCTGGAGCTTGCGGGGGCGTCGGCGTCGGCGTCGGCGTCGGCGTCGGCGTCGGCGTCGGCGTCGGCGGGGGCGGATTCGGCGGCTGCTTCACCGTTGCCGTTGGAGGAGGAGGGGTGGGTGGACGACGATGACGAAGACGACGACGAGGAAGAGGAGTTGGACGGGTGGGGAGGAAAAGGAGGGGTTGGGCGGGCGAGGAAAGGCAGCCGCAGGCGGAAGGGCGGCGCGCGCGCGGGCCCCGCAGCGTCTTCGTTGTCGTCCTCGTTTGGCGCCGACGGCGACGGGGTCTGGCACGTGGCCCTGCGCGAGCTGGCGCGCCACTCGGCTCCCGACGACGTCGTGGGCGCGTTCGCGGCGCGCATGTCCCCCGGGCAGCGCGCGCGGTTCGCGGCCATGTACGGCCTGCGCAGGACCAAGGGCGGCGGGTGGGCGCTGGCGGCGCGGGCGGGCGAGGGCCAAGACGGCGACGAGGGCGAGGGGGCGGCAGTCGCCGGCGGCCCAGCGGCGGCGGCGGCGGCCGACCCTGCTTCTTACTGAAGCGCGGCGCGGTGCGCCTCTTGCGACGCCACACACACACACACACAACCCCTTTGTATATCGTCATCAGCAAGGCAGTACCCCGCCGCCGCCTCATTTCCGCCCGATCATCGAATCACAGAGCGCGACCAACACCAAAAAGCGAGAGAGAACCACCTGCGCCGCCTTCTCAATCCCCCGAATCCCGAATCGCCAAAAAAACATGGTCGTCTGGGCGCGCGCCGACGGCGGGGCGGCCACCCTCGAGGCCGAGGCCGCCGCCGCGGCCTCGCCCGCCGAGTACCAGACGCGCGCCACGATCCCGGCCGACCCCCAGTTTGTCAAGAACGCGCGCGCGCCGGCCGACTGGGAGCCCGGGCGCGCGGTGACCGCGCCCCGCCCGGACCTGCGCCACTCGACCGAGCACGCGAGCCGCCGCACGGTCAACAAGCGCCGGCGCGACGAGGCGGCCGACCTGCTGCGCGGGCGCGAGGACGTCGAGGCGGCGGAGGACGAGGACGACGCGATGATGAAGACGGACGGCGGCGCAGGGGGCGCGTCCACGTCGGCGGCAGCGGCGGCGGCGCACCAGCAACAACCCATGGTGCTGCAAAAGGTCAGCAGCAGCAAGCGCGCGCGCGTGGAGGGCGCCCCCTACCGCCCCGTGTCGGGCAAGACGTGGAAGGTCGCGAGCGCGCGCGCGGGCGCCGCCAAGGCCGCGGTCCTGAGCAAGAACAGCTCGTGGGAGAAGGTCTCGGCCAAGCGCGACGCGCGGCGCGCGGCCGTGGCGGCCAAGCGCGAGGCGCAGGAGGCGGCCCGGGACCGCCGGCGCGCGGCGGCGCAGCAGCGCGCGGCGGCCAAGGAGCGCAAGAAGGCCAACCAGGCGCGGAGCGCGGTGGTGCAGCCCGTCAGCTCGGCGACGGCCAAGAAGATGATGAAGAGCAAGAAGCAGCGCAAGCTGCTGCGCAAGATCGACAGCGCCGTGGTGGAGGCGCCGTGAGAGAGAGAGAGAGGCGTCGTCGTTTTTTTCCGCTGTAATCCCCCCTCTCTCCAAAGACCGAGCCGTCCAATCTGCTGAAAACACCTGGTTACAATGCGCGCGCCGGCCAAACGCGCCGGCCACCGAAGAATCCGTCCTTCAAGTTTGGGGGGGGGGGGGGGGGGAATAAAAAGAATCGTTTTTTGTTTTGTTGTTTTGGTGAAGAGGCGCGCGAACGGCGGGGGGCCTTCGGCGGAAAGGCGCCCGCGCGCCCATCCTCCTCCTCCCCCGCCGCCGCCCGCCCCCCAACCAAAATCACCTGCCTACACCTCCGTCCTCATCCAACCCATATTTTCAAGCCGCCTCCACCACGGGGAACTCAAACGCCACGTCCTTACCGGTGAGGCGCTTGTACACGGCCGCAAACGCATCGGCCTTGTACTCGGTCGCGTTGCGGTCCTTGGGGTCGAGGAAGACCTTCAGGAGGCGCGAGCCGTCCAGGCGGTAGCGCACGCGCTTGCCGACGACCTCGGTCGGGTAGACGATGTCGTCGAGGATGGCCTCGTGCACGGCCGTGAGGGTGCGGGAGCGCGGGCGGCCGCCGGCGGCCGAGCGGCGGCCGGGGGTAGGGGGGAGGATGCGGCGGTCGGCGACGAGCACGACGTCGCGCCCCGAGAACTTCTTCTCGAGCTCGCGCACGAGGCGCTGCTGCACGCGGTGGAAGGCCTTGAGCAGGCGGTAGGGCACCGTCACGACGACGGCCTTGCGCCCGCTGCCGGGGACGTCCACCTCGCGCGCGCCCGTGATGTACAGGTCGCGGAGGTCGCCCTTCAGCTCGGCGTTGGTGGCCTCGAGGTCGAAGAGCGCCTGCGCGACCTGCTCCTCAAACTCGTCGGGCTCCTGGCCCTTCTGCGACTTGACGATCTTCTTGCGCGCGGTGAACATCCTGGGCCACAGCTGTTCTGTTGTGTGACTTGTGGTGTGTCTGTTGTTTTTGTGGTTCGGGATTTGGGGGGGATCGGGGGTGAGACCTTGCGCGAGGGGGCGGGGAGGAAAATACGCGGCGGCGGCGGCGGCGCGCGGGCCTCTTCGGGGGGGTTAACGCGACGAGCGCGCCGCACGTGCGACGGCGACGCAGGGATCGAGGCGTCGGCGCGGGTGTGCGCTCGAGGCAAGCGGGCTGTGGGGCCGGCGCGAGCGACCTCCCCCCCGATCACGATCACGAGGAGGCGGCACAGAAGAGAGAGAGCGCTCGCCCCATTTTCGCCTCTCTCTCTCTTCCCCCCCGCTCCGCCCCACGACGACGGCGGGGCGTCGGTTCCGCGCCAGGGGGCTCTCCGGCGCGCTCCGACCGTCCCACTAGCGGGCAGCCGCATGTACGCGGGCGGTCCATGGCTCGGCGCCCGAGCAGCCGCCTCGCGGCGGCCGCGAGAGGGCGCGGGCGAGGGAAGAGGGGGCGAGAGGGGAGAGGCTGTTGCTTTGGGGGCTCGCCCTCTCTCTCCTCCTCGCTCTCCTTTGCTCCCGCCCGCAGACACAAGCCTGCCTGGCGCCACACAGCACAGCGAAAGGGCGCTGATCATGCCCAGCGAAAGTCCGCGCGCCGCGAGTTGGGGCCGCCGCGCGGCGCCGGGGGCGATCGAGAGGTGGGGGCAAAGGCGCGACTGCGCTCTCTCGCCGCCCCTCCACTTGGTTTTGCTGCGCGCGCGCGCTGATGTGGTTGCAGGCCGGGGTCGCGCGCGATCGAGCGAGGAAAAAGGTCGCGATGCGTACCTGGTGTGTCCGTGCGGAAGAAAAGGAAGGAGGTTGGCGCGGTCAAGGGGGGCGCTCGGTTTTGGAGAGCGGCGGAGCGCGGAGCGGCGGCGGGCCGGGCCGGAGGACGGCGCTCTCCCGCCGCGCGGACAAGACAGCGGCAGCGGGCTCTCTCTCTCTCGCACACCCTAACAGACTCACAACACGCGCTTGTCCACACCCCCCTTCGAAACCTCGCACGCGCGCATCCCGCGCCCTCCATACCCCACACATCGGCGTTCGACGAGCGACACACCCTCCCCCATCATCGGTCCAACCCCACCAAAAGTTCAAAAAGCAGGGCAAGGAAAAAGAGAGCCCCAAAAGCAGGACCCGGAAAAGATGGCCGAGGGCGTTCAGGGCTACCTGGTGGTCACGGTGGTCGAGGCGTCGGGCAAGTCCCGGGACGACACCTACGTCTGGGACGACGCCACCAAGGAGGGCTACGTCAAGGGTGAGGTGGCGACGAAGAGCGCACAGGAGAGGGGGGGCAAACCGAAACAACGCCCCCCCTCTTCCTCTCGCTCGCGAAGAGGAGCACAAGCTCCTTCGGAGGCTGTGCGTGCGCGCCGCCCGGGCGCGCGAGGTCGCGATGCACGCCGCGGGCGCCCGCATCGCCGACGCGATGGCCCGCATGGGCCCCCTTTTTTGCTCGCGGCGCGCCGCAACACAAACGGACAGCTCTCGCGCTCTCAACCTCTTCATCTCTCGCGCGCGCCCGCGGCAGTCCGGGAGCCGCCGCCGCGCGTGGGCGGCAGAGATGCGACCGACGGCCACAGGAGCGCCCGGCGCGGCAGCCCGGGCGCCTCGGATCTCGCCCCCCTTGCGAAAGCGGCAAGGCGCGCGCCGGCGTCGGCGGCGCCTGCGGGATAGCGGCGGCGGCGTGCAGGGCGCGGGGCGCTAGAGCGGACGGCGGCCGTGCATGGGCAAGAGCGCGCCCCCTTCCCGCACCCGCGCCCCGCCTCGCCAGAGTTGCGGAGCTCGATTGTCAAAGACACGAGCATACAGACACGCGCTAACAACAACACCCGTCCCCCCCAAAACAACACAAAACCAAAACCAAAAAAACCTCTCCAGTCGAGCTGCGCGGCGGCGAGCGCAACGTCAAGGTCGCCACCAAGAAGGCGCCCGTGGCCGCCTCGGGCCTCCTCTGGAACGAGGACCTCACCCTCGAGGTCCTCGACAACGCCTCGGAGCTGCGCATCATGCTGTGCCGCGACAAGCTCGTGCCGCTCCCTGGGGGCGGGACGCGCCGCTCGACGCACGTCGTGGCGGCGTGCGGCATCTACGTGGCCGACATCCTGGACGCCGTGCCGAT
The DNA here is from genome assembly GCA_009193075.1 of Mychonastes homosphaera. NCBI lineage: Eukaryota > Viridiplantae > Chlorophyta > Chlorophyceae > Sphaeropleales > Mychonastaceae > Mychonastes > Mychonastes homosphaera. The sequence continues at coordinate 690,599 of VXJC01000006.1, forward strand.
CGACAAGTACTTCGAGCTGTTCAAGCCCGCGGCGGGCGGGGAGGGCGGGTTCATCCGGCTCGCGCTCGACTTTGCCAAGGACCCCGCGCAGCTGCCGCAGCGGCGCGACGCGCTCGGGCGCGGGCGCGGCGGCGGCAAGAAGGGCGGCGGCGTGCTCAAGCCGCTGCTGGCGGTGGCGCTGCTGGCGGGCGCGGGCGTGGCCGGGTACCTGGCGCTGGACAAGTCCAAGCAGGGCGGCGGCGGCAGCAAGCAGCCGGCGAAGAAGCCGGACAACAACAACAACAACAAAAAGAAGAAGTGAGGGAGGAAGAGAGGAGGGGGGGCGGATGATTGATCGAGCGGTTTGCGGCCGCGCCCCTTGGCAAGAGCGGCGGCGCGTTGTTTGTCTCTCTCTCTCTCTCTCCCTCCACACACATTCCTTTTCCTCTTTTTTTTTACCAACTCCTTGAATATCCTGCCTGTAAACAGAGCGAGTGAGAGAAGGAGGATGGAGGGGGGGGGGGCGTGATACACAAAGAATGCCGCCTAGTCTCTCAACGTGCCTCGCCGCCGCCGCCACCGCCACCGCCGCCCTCCTCCTCCTCCCTCTCCCCTTCTTGCTCCCTCGACAACAGCGGCGCCAGCCCCGCCGCCCGGCGATGCACGGCCGCCGTGCAGGGCTGCCCAGAGGCGTCGGCCGCCATCGCGAGAGCCGCGGACGCGGCGCGCCAGGCCGCGCCGCCGGCGGCGGCGGCCACGACGGCGCCGTCGGCGGCGATCGGCGGCGGCGGCGGCAGGGAAGCGGCGGCGCCAGCGGCGCCGCCAGCGCCCCCGGCTGCCGACAGCGCCCCCCGCACGTCCCCACGCCACACGGCCAGCGCGGCGCGGCGCTCGGCCGACATGTCCCGCCGCAGCTCTGGGTCGGCCGCGACGGCGTCGGCGTCCGCAACCATCAGCGCCAGCAGGCGCGCCTGTTGTTGCTGCTGCTGCTCCTTGTCGTCGCCGCCGCTCGCCGCCTCCTGCTCCTCCTCCCCCGGCAGCGGTAGCACCGCGCGCGCGAGCGCGAGCACGGCCGCCAGGCAGGCCGCGCGCTCCTGCGGCGTGCGCGCGGGCGGCGGCTCGGGCATGGCCTGCTTTTTGCCGGCGGGCAGCAGCCGCCGCCAGTGGCGCTGCGACACGGGGCCGGGGGCGGCGGCGCCGGCGCCGGCGGCAGGAGCACCACGGTGAGGAATGGCGGCGGCCGCCGCCTCGCCGTCGTCGCCCTCGTCTGCCGCCGCCGCCGCCGCCGACGCGTCGCCCGCGCCGGCCAGCGGCCCAAAGTCGCGCGCGCGCCAGACGCGCACGCTCTGGTCGCGCGACCCGGACAGGAGCAGCGGCTCGTCCTCTGGCCCGTCGCCCGGAAACGCAAGCGGCGCAAGCGACTGCACGGCGTCGGCGTGCGCGGGCAGGCCGGCCGCGCCGGCCGCCGCCGACGCCGTCGGCACGAGAAAGAGCAGAGGCGATGGCGGCAGCGGCGAAAAAGGGCCGCCTCTTCCTGCCGCCTGCCCGGCCCGCACGCGCCACGCGCGCAGGTGGCCGTTGCCCAGGCCCACGACCAGAAGCGGGTCTGGGTCGCCGCCGGCGCCCGCCGCCGGCAGCCACGCCGCGTCCATCGCCTCGTCCCCAGCGTCGCCACCGCCGCCGCCGCCCTGCGCGGGACCCGGCGGCAGCGCACCTGCCGCCGATGCCGCCGCCGATGCCGACGCGCGGACGACGTGCGCCCGCAGCTCGGGCGCGTTCGCGTTGGCGTGCGGTTCCATGGCGAACACGGCCAGGTCGCGCGCGTGCACGGCGGCCAGCAGCAGCAGCGGCGCGGCGGCGGCGTCATCTTCGACCCTCCCCCCACCACCAGCCCAGGCGAGGCGGCGCACGCGGCCGCGGCGGCTGCTGGCGCAAAACCCGACGACGCGCCAGCGCGGGCCGGCGGCGGCGGTGGGCTGCCCTTTGTCTTCGTCGTCGTCGTCTTCCTCTTCCTGATCCGCGCCGTGTGCTCCGTTGTGCGCAGACGTCCCGGCGGCACCGATGCCAGTTGTGGTCGACACCGCCTCCACCGCCCGCCTCGTCAGCGGCGGCGGCGAGAAGACGGCGACGGCGCCGTCGTCCGCCGCCGCCGCGAGCAGCGGCAGGCGGGGGTGCCACGCGGCCGCCGTCCACTGGCGCGCGGGCGACGGCGACGACGCCGGGCCCGCGGCTCCAGACCCCGCGACCGCCAGCGCCCGCAGCAGCGCGGCGTGGAGCGAGGGGGACACGTCGACCGGGGGCCCGGGGCCGACGACGGCGGCGATCGCGGCGGCGGCGGCGGAAGCGGCAGCGCCCCGACCGCCGCCAGTCGGCGCGGCGGCGGCAGAAGCAGCAGCAGAACCAGCAGCAGCAGCAGCAGCCGTCGCCTCTGGCGCAGGCGCCGGCCAGCGCAACAGGCACCCCTCCCCGCCCAGCGAGTAGAGCGTAGGGATGGCGCCGGGAGACCAGGACAGCTGCAGGGCGGGGCCGCCGTGGCGCGCGTGCGGGAAGGGCTCGAGGCGCAGGGCGCCCGCGCCGCCGCCGCCGCCGCCGCCGAGCGTGCCGACGCGCCCGTCCGCGTCGCCCCACGCCAGCGGCGGCGGCCCGCCGCCAGAGGAGGAGCCACCACCAGGCCGCCAGGCGCAGCACAGAGGCTTGGACGTCGCGCCGGACCAGACCAACTCGGGCTCGCCGGCCGTCACCGCCGCTGCCGATGCCGGCGCCGCCGCCGCCCCCGCCCCGCCCTCCTCGTCGTCCTTGCTCGCTCGCCGCCGCCAACCCCGCCGCCCGAGCGCCAAGAGGCGCAGCGTGCGGTCGCCGCACGCGATCGCGAGCGCCCCGGCACGCGCGTCCATGGCGTAGGCGTAGCCCCCGAGGCCCTGCGACCGCCAAAAGGGCTGGATGGCCGCGGCGGCCGTGGTGGTGGCGGCAGAGGAAGAAGAGGAGGAGGGTGGTGGCGGGAGAGGAGGAGGAGGAGGGCCGCCGACCGCCGCCCCTAATCCTGCGCCCTGCTGCCGCCCTTCAACCCCTTCCACCCCGACGAGCACGCGCGACAGGACGAGGCACCGGTCCATCGAGATCGTGGCCAGCAGGATGGCGCCGTTCTCGCCGCGGCCGGGGAAGCACACGGCGAAGACCGGGCGCGAGTGCGCCGCGCGCGTGCGCGCCAGGGGCGCCGCGGCCGGGGGCGCGGGGGGCGGTGGCGGTGCTGCGGCGGCGGCCTCGGGTGTTGCCGCCGCCGCCTGCCGCCGCCGCCGCTGCCGCCACCGCATGGGCTGAAGCACCAACGCTCCGCCAGGCGCGCCCGCGGCCACCACGCACGAGCACGTCAGCCCGTTGCCGTCGCAATCGCCGTCGTCGTCCTGGCGCAACGATCTGGGCACCACGCGCGCGGCCGTCCACGGGGCCTGCCCGCCGCCGCCGCCGCCGCCCGGGCCCGTCGGCGGCCGCGGCAGCGAGGCGCGCGCGAGCGGGCGCGGGCCGCCGCGAGGCAGCGCTGAAAACCTCTCGTCCCGCGCGTCCCACAGGGCCAGGCCGCCCGCGGCGGTGCCCGTCAGCAGGAGGAGCTCACCATCCGCTCCTTCGAAGCACTCGAGCTCCTGCACGGCCGCGGGCGGCATGGCGGAGGAGGACGAGGAGGACGAGGAGGCGGGCGTCTTGCGACCGCGCTGCGCGGCGGCGGCGACCGCCGCCGTTGTTGTTGATGTTGCCGTCGCGCCCGTCTGCCTCGCCGGCCGCCCGCCGGCGCAGTCGTGCGGCGAGAAGACGAACCGCACGGAGCTCGCGCAGGGGGCCTCCGACCCGTGCTCGTCCCCCTCCTCGTGCGGCCGCAGCTCGACGCACGCCACGGTGCCGTCGCGGCAGCCGGCAAACAGAAGCAGCGTCGTCGTGGGCGTCGCCGTCGGCGGCTGCGGCTGCGGCTGCGGCGCGGCCGCCGGCGCGGCACAGAGGCAGAGGCACACGATGCCGCCGTGGTCCGGGAGCTTGGCAGCCAAGGGCGCGGGCTTGGAGCGTTCCCCCGTGCCGTACGACCACGCGAGCAGGCGACCGGAGCTGTCGCCAAAGATAGCGAAGGAAGAGAGAGGAGGTTTGGTCGGTTGCGCCGCCGTCGCCGTCGCTGCTGCCGCTGCCGCCGCCGCGCCACCGGCCGTCGCCATCGTCACGGCCACGACCGCCGACAGCGCCGAGCGGTACCTGCGCGCCGCGCGCGTGCGCACGCCGCGCCGAGTGTCCCAGCACACGGCCGTGCCATCCTCGCACCCGCAGACGAGGAGCGGGTGCGAGGAGGAGGATTGTTGTGATGCTGTTGCTGCTGTTGCTGTTGTTGCTGCTGCGTCGCTGCCATCGCCACCGCCGCCGCCGCCGCCGCCGCCGCCGCTGCTCCCGCATCCGTGCTCGTCGCCGCCATTCTCGCCTGTTGCTCCCTGGTCATCTTCTCCCTCTGGCGCGGGCGCGAACACCAAGCTCGAGACGCGCGCCGGGTGCGGCGCGAGGCAGCGCACGATCGAGGTGCCGCTTTCTTCGCCGTTGCTGTCGCCGCCGTTGCCGCTCTTGCCGCCGCAGCGCACGATCACGGCCGCGTCGTGCCCGGCGTACGCAACGAGCGGTTCGTGCGGGTGCTCGGCGGCTAGGTGCGCGCCGTACCTGTGGCAGTGGTTTTGAGTTTTCGAGGGAGGCCGGGGATGGGGGGGGGGTTGATCGGGACGGGGGTCGCGGAAGAGGGGGGGGAAGAGCTTTGCTTCGCTTCCGACGCGCGCGCGACCGACAAGAGAGAAGAAAACTCACCAGTTGGGTGACGGCGGGACCACCACGCACGGGTCGCGCATCATCGTTCCCGTCGCGTTGCTTGAGCGACGACGATGGTTGGCATTGTTTTGAGTTTGTGCGAAGCGTCCGAGCGGCGGCCGCGCTCCTTTTTGCAGCGGCGTCGGCGTCAGTGGCGCGCGAGAGAGAGAGACAACGAAAAAAAACACAAAAAAACGCCTTGCGCTTTACAAGCATGTGCGCATCTGAAAATCAATCAAAACCCTCTGATCATCATCACCAAACCATCATCCCCGCGCCGCCATCGCCATCGCCATGGCGGCCGTCGGCTCGAGCGCCACCACCGCGGCGCCCGACCCGCTGCCGCCCGTGGCCGCGCCACCGCCCGCGCCCGCCGCGGGCCCCGCGCCCGTCGTCGCCGCGGGCGCGCCCACGACCGCGTTGGCCAGTGCAAACGTGCGCACGCTCAGCTCCTTGGCGCGCTCCACCAGCCCCGCCTGCAGGCTCGACGCCGAGGGCACCCCCATCACCACCGTGCCCGCGTTGGCGTCGATCTTGGCGTCCAGCCGCGTCGTCAGCACCAAGTTCGCGACCCACTTTTCCGCCGCGCCCCGCTCCATGCCCAGCCGCTCGGCCAGCATGGCGATGTCGATGCGCCGGTGGATGCGGCAGTAGGTCTCGAAGACGAACAGCCGGGCGTTCTCGAGGAACTCAGCCTTGCTCGTCGCCAAGAAGTAGTCGCTGTCCAGCACGGCCTCGGCCTCCTGCAGCGTGGCCTGCGCGCCGTCAAAGTCGTACTTGACAAAGACGCACTCCAAAAAGCGCGTCACGGGGTCGCTGTACTCGTAACCCTCCTGCTGCACGACGCGCACGAGCTCCTTCAGGGCCTGCCTGCGGCGGCGCGTGACCACCACGGCGGCCGCCAGGTAGCGCAGGAGGTGCGGGGCGTTGGCCTGGATCGCCGCCATGTAGGGCGGGCTCAGGAACAAATCCACCAGCTGCTGCTTGCCGCCCTCGTGGTTCCAGTAGACGTGGAGCGCCCAGTGCATGAGCCACGTGCGCTGCTGCAGCAGGACCAGCGGCGGGGTGCCCAGGGGCTGGTTCTCGACGGCCTCGCGCAGGCGCGCGAGGTCCTCGGCCGCCGCGTCGTAGGCCTGCATGAGGGTGTCGGCCGCGAGCTTTCCCCAGAGGACCGCCAGGTTGCGCTCGGGCGACGTGCAGAGCGGCTTGTAGGCCTGCAAGAGCTCGGCGGCGCCGCCGTAGTTTCCGCAGTCGTACTGGAACCGCGCGTACTTGTACAGGGCGTCCAGGTCGTCGGGGCCCAAGCCGTGCTCCTCGCGGAGGTAGGCGGCGTTGAAGGCGCGGTCCTGGCGGAAGTTGCGGATCACGTTGGGGTCGGAGAGGCAGCGGATGATGGGGTCGACGGCCGTCTGGAGCTCGCGCAGCTTTCCGACGACGTCGGCGCGACGCTGCGCGGCCTCGGCGGGGGCCTCGGCGTCGGCGCCGTGGAGCTCGCGGTGGATGTCGAGGGCAAAGTCGACCATGTTGGTCTTCTCGAGGAGGGCGATCTTGGCCCGGAGGATGTCGGACTGTTGGGTTGGGTTTGGTTTGGGGGGTTGGGTTATATGGTTTTTCGGAGGGGGGCGTGAGTCTTCCTCGTCGCGATCGAGCGGCGGCGGCGGCGGCGCCAGCGAAGACGGCAGCTCACCTCCTCATAGATGCCCTTGCCCTGCAGGAACTCGAGGAGCGGGAAGACCAGGTGGCGGTCCAGGTACTTGCTCAGCGTGCGCGAGAGCTCGTACTCGGCCATGGTGGGCGACAGGGGGGCGCGCCGGTTTTGTGTTTTCTTTTGGGGGGGGGAGGAGGGGGAGCCTCTGCTCTCGCCCGCCCGCCGCAAAAGGAGGGGGGGACGGGAGCGGGAGGGGGGGGGGTGGGGGGGCTCGCCGCGATCCGCGCGAGGGCGCTTCGCCCCGCTCGGCTGCTGTTTTGCTGCGCCTTTTGAGGGGCTTGAACGCGCGCGGAGAGCAAGGGTCGGTTTTGGGGGGCTTCGGCGGCGAGAGAGGGAAGGAGGCTCTTCTCGATCGTCGATCTGTGTTTTTGGTGTGTCTGAGGAGGAGCGCGTGTTGCTGTTGCGTGTGTGTTGCGTGTGTGTATGTGTGCGGGCGTGCGTGAGAGAGAGCGCGAGGAAGAGGAAGAGGAGCGAGGGAGAGCCGCCCCACAGAGAGGGGAGGAGGGGAGAGCGAGAGAGCGAGCGAGCGAGCGAGAGAGGCAGCAGCAAGCAAGCCTCCTCAAAACTGCGAACCCCCTTGGAACGTCTCCCGATCCCGCCCTCTTTCAAAGCAGTCGTCAAGCAACACCCGCGAGAGTGTCGCTTTTCCCCTTTCGTTTGAGACCCCCGCGCTGAGCCGCAAACCCCGCCACCAGCCCTCACCATGGTGCGTTTTTGTGATGGGGGGGGTGTTGTGCTGCTGCTGCGGCCGCCCCTCTTCCTCGATGCCGCGCGTCCGCGCGCCCCTTCCCCGATCCCGATCGGGCCGGGCGCGCGTGCCCCACTCGGCGGCAGAGCGCCGCGCAGGACTATCTGGCGCGGTCCCGGCCCCTGGCAAGCGCAGGGCGCGCGGAGAGAGCGGGCGCGGAGGCGGAGAGGGAGAGAGGGTAGAGGAGGAGGAGGCGGCCTCTCGCCTCCTCCTCCGCGCCTCACTTCTCTCTCTTGTTCGCTCTCCGCCGTGCCCGGCCGCCGCCCCCGCGGGAAACTGCTGACCAGCCGGCGCCCCGATCAGTGGGCTGCATGCGGCGGCGGTCCCCGGGCTCGCTGTGCGCGGCCCCCCAAGGCCGCTGTCGCCGCCGCCGCCGCCGCCCGCCGCCGCCGACGGGCGGAAAAAAAAAAGCCGCGGCCCTTGCGATCGGAGGGAGGGCTCTATTGCCCCCTGCGCTCCGCTCGCGCCGCCCGGCTGGGCCCCCCCGCTCGCTCGCTCGATCGCGCCCCCCTGCCCTACCCCCACTGCTTCGCTGACTCACCAACAAACCAACGAAACCCCCCCAAAACCAAAAAACCAAAAAACGAAACCAAAAACAGGGTCGCGTGCGCACCAAGACGGTCAAGAAGGCCTCGCGCGTCATCATCGAGAAGTACTACAACCGCCTGACTATGGACTTCGACACCAACAAGCGCATCTGCGAGGAGATCGCCGTCATCCAGTCCAAGCGCCTGCGCAACAAGATCGCCGGGTTCACCACCCACCTCATGAAGCGCATCCAGCGCGGCCCCGTCCGCGGCATCTCGCTCAAGCTTCAGGAGGAGGAGCGCGAGCGCCGCATGGACTTTGTTCCGGACGAGTCGGCCCTCAACACGGACCACATCGAGGTCGACCGCGACACGATGGACATGCTGCGCACGATCGGCATGGCCAAGCTGCCCGGGCTCGTGGCGCTCGCGGCCGCCGGCGGCGGCGGCGGCGGCAGCGGCGCGGGCGTCGTGGGCGGCGAGCGCACGGGCGGCGACCGGCCGTTCCGCGGCGAGCGCCGCGCTTAAAAGAGAGAGGAGAGGCGAGCCCTTCTTTGCGTTTTCTCTTCTTTCACTCTTTCTCTCTCTTTTGAGTGTGATGGTTTTGGTTTTAGGTGCACGGATCACAGTGTAATGAATTCACCCCCCAGAAAGCACAAAAGAGAGTCTCGACTAAACTAGACCGCCACCGCCGCCCCCGCCGCCTTACCGCCGTACCCGCCCCGCGCCACAAGCCGCGCCTTGGCCGCCGCCTCGACGTACGCCGTGAAGGCGTCGCGGCGCCGGTGGAACGCCAGGCTGTCGTCGCCGCCACCGCCGCAGGAGGAGGACGAGGGCAGGCGCGCCTCGCCCGCGCCCGTCGCCAGCGCCGCCAGCGCCGCGCGCGCCGCCGCCGCGTCGGCATCGCGCTGCGCCTGCAGCAGCAGCGCGGCGTGCTCGTCGTGCTCCCGCCAGGGGGCCGCGTACGCCTCTGCCGCGGCGCTCCTCTGGCTGCGCGCCGAGGCCGAGATCCAGCCCGGGTTGACGGACAGCGCGAGGCGGCGCGACAGGCGCTCGGACGGGCGGGCGGTGGCGAGGGTGGCGGTGGTGGTCGTCGTCGTCGTCGCGCCGAGGAGGGTGGCCGGGGGGGGCAACGAAGGCGACGAGGCGCCGGTGGTGTCTTCCGGGCCCGCCTCGGTCTCCTGCTGCTGCTGCTGCTGCTGCTGCTGCCGCTGCACGACCCCCAGCGCCCACCGGTACTCGACGCGCCTTTCCTTGGCGAAGGTCTGGGTCAGCGCCAGCGAACACGAGTTGGTGAGGCTGCGGTCGGTCGACGAGCGGCGCTCCGTCGCCGGCATTTTTTTTTTCGCGTGTGCGTTTTGACCCGAAAAACGTGTTTTGGTTTCAAAAGGAACAAGGAGGGCCAGCTAGGGCGGCCGCTCGTCTGAAAGTGTTTGCTTGCATGCGAGGCTCCGAAGGTGTGAGGTCGTCGTGGAATGAGGGCGTCGTGCGCGTGCGCGTGCGCCCAAAAAAGAAGCAGAAACGAGGCCGCGGCGTCGCCTCCCCGCCCTCGCCACTCTCTCACGCAATCGCGGCCGGCCGCATGGCCTCGGCCATGCGCTCGAGCGCCTTCTCCACGCGCGCGCGCAGGGGCGGGTTGGCGTCGCAAGAGACGCGAAAGGCTCCGCCGCCCCGCCGGGGCGCGACCGTGACGAGGTCGCCGTCCACGTCGACGCGCAGCAGGTAGCGAGGAGGGGCGCGGCCGCCGCCCTCCTCGCCGTCCTCGTCGCCCTCCTCGTCCTCCTCTGCCGAGGCCGACGGCGAGCCCTCATCGTCGTCGTCCTCCTCCTCGTCCTCATCCTCCCCGCCGCCACCACCGCCGAGTCGCACGCGCGTCACGCGCCCAAACTGCGCGCGCAGCAGCGCCGCGACCAGCTCGGCCTCGGCCTCGCGCGCGGCCGCGCGGTCCCCCCTCCCCAGCGCGGCGCGGCGCGCGGCGTCGGCGCGCGCGGCCGCGCGCGGCTCGCCCGCCGACTGCAGCACCACAGCCACGACCGCGTCCGCGACGAGGTCCGCGAGGGCGCCCCCCTCCCACTCGATCACGGCGTGGCGGCCGTGGCCGCGCGAGGGGTCGGCGCGGCGGTGGCGCACGGTCACGAGCCCGCCCACCGTCACGGCCTCCTCCTCCTCCCCCCCCAGCTCTTGAGCCTCGAGCTCGCGCCGCGCCGCGCGCTCCTCGTCGTCCTCGTCCTCTTTTTCGGCCTCTCCCTTGTCCTTGCCCTTGCCCGCTGCTGCCGCCGCTGCCGCTGCTGCCACCGGCTCGGCCGAGCGCGACCGCGACCGCGACGACCGCACGGGCAGGCGTCCGCTGCCCTCTACGCCCTCGAACGCCACCTCGAGCGCGAGGCGCACGGCCGCAAAGCCGCGGCCGAGGCGCCCGCTCCCGCCGCCGCCGCTCGCCCCAGCGCCCGTCTCCTGCTCGTCCTCGTCCTCCTCGTTCGGCAGCGCCACCGCCTGCCTGTGCAGCACGCGGCCCGTGCGCAGCTTGGTGAACGCCGGGAGGTCCTCGGGCGCCACGATGACCGCGCGCGCCCCGCCCCCGCCGCCGCCCACCGCCGCCGCCGCGCCCACGCCCACGCCGCACCCGTCGATGCCTCCGGGCCCCCCCCCCCCGCCCGCGCCCGCCACCATCACCCCCCTCAGAAGCGCCGCCCCGTCCCGGAACGGCCCGCCCTCGGCCAGCCGCCCCACCACCGCCGCCTCCCGGCGCAAGGGCACGGGAATGCGCGCCGTGCTCACCACGCGCGGGGTGTGCACCGTGCGCGGGTACCCCCCCTGCCGCGCCAGGCGCTCGAGCGCCCCCCGCAGCCGCAGCATCTCGCCCGCCTCTCCGTGCACGAGCACCACGTGCGGCGGCCTCAGGGCCTCCAGAAACCCGCTCGTCTGCTCAAAGTCGGCGTGCGCGGAGAAGGAGATGGCCTCCACGGCGCACCTGAGGGGGACGCGCGTGCCCGAGCGCGTGGTCACGTGCGACGGATTCGACAGGATCTCGCGCGCCAAGGTGCCCTGCACCGCGAAGTCGGCGATCACGACGGCGTTGCGGGGGTCCTCGCACCACGCCTCGAACAGGTCGCGGCTCAGCCCCGACTGGAGCATCGAGGGCGTCGCCATCATGACGCAGGGACCGCTGTCGTCGAACTCGGCGGCGCCGCGCAGGAAGCGCACGTGCCGCAGGTGGAAGGGGTTCTTCTGGCGCGAAAAGGCGGCGCGCACGTCGTCGTTCATCGCCTCCACGTACGTCTGGTAGACCGACAGCGCCTTGCGCGCCAGGCCCGACGCCTGGTAGATCGGCACGCCCTGGAGCTCGGGCGTGCGGCGCCAGTGCTCTTCTAATAAAAGTAAAAGTTCTTGGGCGCGGCCGAGGGCGACGATGGGCAGCAGGACGCGCCCGCCGCCGAGCACCGTCCCCGCGACGCGGTCGACGAGCCGGCGCTCGCGCACCTCCCTGGGCAGGTGGCGGCTGACGCCGTAGGTGCTCTCGACGATGACCGCGTCCGGGCGCAAGGCGGGCGGCGGCAGGTCGGCGGCGCCCAGGTGGCGGTCGGCCGCGCGCGAGTAGTCGCCCGTGTAGAGCACGCGCGCGCCCCCGATCTCGACCGTAAACATGGCCGCCCCCAAGACGTGCCCCGCCCGGTGCGCGGTGACGCGAAGCCCGCCCCCCAGGTCGACCGTCTGATCAAAGTCGATCACCTCGGCCTGCGCCATGGCGCGCTCGAGGTCGGCCTCGGAGTAGAGCTGCTCGTCCCCCGACGACCCGGCGGACACGCGGACGTAGTCGCGCAGGAGCGTGTAAAAGATGGCCTTGGTCGGGTGCGTCATCAGCAGGCGCCCGCGAAAGGGCGTGCGGCCGATCAAATAAGGAACGGCGGCGCAGTGGTCGAGGTGAAAGTGCGTGATGAGGGCGGCGTCGACGGTGGCGAGGTCGACCTCATCGAGGAAGGGGAGGGAGGCGAGGCCCTGGTGGCCCGGGTGGATGCCGCAGTCGAGCATGACCTTGCGTCGGCTTTTGGTTTTGGTTTTTTTCGGGGGGGAGGGGTGATCGGAGCGGCGTGAGCGAACGAGCGGCGACGATGGGGGGCGGCGGCGGCGTCGAGCGGCAGCGCCTTTTTCGTGTCAAGGGAGCTCTGCCGGCGCGCCACCGGCCCGAGGGCCCCCGGGGGGCCCCATCACAGCAGAACTCACGCGTACTCGACGATGATGCACGAGCGCCCGACCTCCTGCCCGGCCCCGAGCGGCGTGATGAGCACCTCGCCCTGCTCCTCCCCGGCCTCGCCAGCCGCCGCCTCCAGCTCGACCTCCACGGGGAGCATGGCAGGCTTGGCGTCCGCGAAGAAGGCCACCGACGGCCCGGCGGCCGCGTCCGCCTTGCGCTTGGACATGAAAGGTGTTTGGGGGCGATCGGAGGAGGAGAGAGACTGCCGAAAGGTGGACTCCACTCCCCGCTCGCGTTCGTTTCTCTCTTTGGGGGTCAGGTGACGACAATGTTCGTATGGGTTCGTGTTGAGGGGCGATTCATAGCCGCGTGGTGGTTGTGTTCCTGTCCCGGCGAGATCGCTCGTCGGGGGCGCGGCGAGAGAAGAAGGAGGAGCGGCGACGGCGCGCGCGGCGAAGGCGACGACGGGGCGGCGGCGGCGCCAGGCGGCTCTTCTCGTTCGCGACAAGAGCGCGCGCGCGCGCGCGTCGACCGCCCTCTCACCACAATACAATCGCAGAAGCATCTACAAATATCACGCAACCGACCATCCTTCGTCCAAATCACAAGCAGCGAGCACCGCCGACACCCAACATCAATCGACCCTCCCCCGCGCGCGCGCCGCTCTCTCGCGCGATCGCTCCCACCTGCACCCATCATCGGGAGTCCGTAGGAGCCCCTGCCTCTCCCATCACCCCCAAATCCGAGAGTGGCCGCCGCCAAGCCCCATAAAAAGGGGGTCGCCGGCCGCCGCACGCCGCCACCCGCCGCCGCCGCGCCACCAACGAGCGAGAGCGCAACACCGAACCATGAAGCTGCTCACGCACAACATGCTCGCGTGCCACATCCGCGGCGTCGAGAACGGCTACCCGTTCAAGATCGAGGCCGTAGAGGTCGCGCGCTTCCCGGCCGAGTACGACCCGGACTTCCTGCGGCACATCCTCCCGCGCCTCGAGTGGCCCGCGCTGCTCGAGGGCGCGCGCGCGGTGAGTCGCGCAAGCGGACGATTTGCGGCCGGTGTTTTCGGGGTTGTTTTTTAGGCGAGCGCGCGCGCGCCTGCTCCTTCACGACTCATCCTCAACCCCACTACTCCCCAAAACAACAATAAAACCCAAAACAACAACCACAGCTCGGATGCGCGGACGACCTGCCCAAAGAGGTCGACCCGGACGTCCACCCGCGCGACGACGTGTTTTTGCGCGCGCTGCACCACGCGCTGCTGGAGGTGGCGCTCGTGGAAGGGGCGCTGGTGTGCCCGGAGACGGGGCGCAGATTCCCGGTGAAGAAGGGGATCCCGAACATGCTGCTGCACGAGGACGAGTGTTGAGAGGGGTACGGTTTGTAAAAGCGGCGAGCGAAGGCGTGTGCGCGGAGGAGAGAGAGGAGAGACGGAGGCGGAAGAAGAATGCCGCCCCTCGTCGCCGGGCGACGGTCGTCGACGGCGCCCCCCCGCCCCGTCGCCGCCCTGGCTGAAAAGTCTTGAGACCCGCCCGCCCGCCTCTCCAGACATTTTTTCCCCCGCCAAGTCAGGTACTTACAATCGCCTTCTCCAACATCCGCCGAATCGAGTTGAGGCGCTGGCACGCGTCCCAAAGCGAGAGAGACGCGTGCGCAAAGGAAGCCGGAACCCAGAGAGAGGAGAGAAAAAGGCGTGACCGCGCAGGCGTCCTGCGTGACGCGCGCGCGGGCGCGAACGCGTCGGCCCGCGATGGAGCAGCATGAGGTACGTATGCCGGCGCCCATAGCGCGGCGAATGCGGCGGGGCGCAGCACCTTCTTTTCGGCGAACAGGTCCTCCTCTCACCCATCCCCGACACCACCTCTTTCGCGCCCGCGCGCCATCCCCAAAACACACACAAATCCCTCAAACCCCAATCGCAGGCTGCGCGAGGGCGGCACAGGAGGTGAGTAGAGGCTTCGTCAGACCGCTCAGGCATCTCTGGCGCGCGCGCGAAACGAGGAGAGGCGACACCCGCCGCCGCCGCCGCCGCCATCGCGCGCCCTCGCACGCCCCCCTCCGACCCTCTCGCGCACACACTCACTCCCCCAACCCCCCCACCCCCCAAACCCCAAACCACTCCAGAGCCCTTAGCGACTCGTGGGCGCTCGACCACCTGCGTATGGACCCGGGCCTCCTCACCGAGGCCGGGGCAGACCCTCGCCTGATGGCCGCCGCCGCGCTGCCGCCACCGCCGCCGCCGCTGCCGCCTTCGCTGCCGCCGCTCCTACACCAGCAGCACCAGCAGCACCAGCATCAACACCAGCACCATCATCATCAAGTCCACTTCCAAGCAGCGCAGTACACCCACCAGCAGCACCAGCTGCAGGAGCTGCAGCGCCGGCTGAGCGGCGGGGCAGCTGCAGCAGCGGCAGCGGCAGCGGCACCAGCAGCAGGCGGCGGCCTCCCCTCCGCCACCGCCGCCCCCAACCCGACGACGCCGACGGCCGCGGCGGCCGCGGGGACGACCGTGCCGCAGGCGCACTTCCTGTCCCCCCAGCTCGCCGTCGCGGCGCACGGCGGCGTGCGCAAGCGCGCGGGCCGTCACTCGTCCGACAGCCGGCCGCCGCCCTCGAGCAGCAGCGGGAGCGGCGGCGCGGTGGCGGCCAGCCTGGCGCTGCTGGCGGCGCAGCAGCAGCAGCAGCAGCAGCAGCAGCAGCAGCAGCAGCAGCACTCAGCAGCGGCAGCGGCCATCGCCGCCACGCCCATCCCCGCCGCCGCTTCTCTCCCGGCAATCCCCGCCACCGCAGCCCCTAACGCGGGCGGCCCCTCCTCTTTGTACTACATGCAGGGCCTGCCCGCGGTCGAGGAGCAGCCTCAGCAGGAGGGCGCGCCGGCGCACGAGGAGGAGGAGGACATTGGCGCCAACAAATGCACCAAGGCCCGCCGCGCCGCGCGCAAGAGCACCGGCAGCCTCGGCGTCGGCGGCGGCGGCAGGGCGGCCGCCGCCGCCGGCCAGCAGCAGCAGCAGCAACACCGCCGGCGCGGTAGCGTCGGGGCGCTGCCCCTCGGCGGACCCCTCCTGGTCCAGCCGAGGGCCACCGACGACACCGAGGAGGGGGGGGGGACCGGGGGCGACCTGCTCGACGACGACGACGACGACGACCTCGCCGCGCTGGACGACCTGCTGCGGGACGAGGGGGGCGAGGAGGACGGGGGCGGCGGCTTCCTGCCGGACACAGCTGGAGGAGGATCGGCAGCAGCGGCAGCAGCGTCCAATCGACCCCACAGCAACCACAACTGCAACAGCAACAGCCACCCCCACAACCCGGCCAACGGGCGGTCGGTCGAGGAGCTGCTGGCGCTCGACCCGAAAAAGGTCAAGCGCATCCTGGCCAACCGGCTGAGCGCGGCGCGCAGCAAGGAGCGGCGGCAGGCGCACACGTCGGGGCTGCAAGCGGCGCTGGCGCGCGCCGAGGCGCGTGCGGCCGAGGCGCGGCGCGAGGCGCGCGCCGTGCGGGCCGAGGCGGCGGCGCTGCGGGCGGCGGCAGCGGCGGCGGCGGCGGCGGCGGCGGCGGCAGCGGCGGCGGCGGGCGCCAACATCACCGCCACCCCCACGACAACAGCGGGCGGGGGCGGCGGCGGCGGCGGCAGCAACGGGGCCGAGGCTGCTGCGGCGGCGGCCGCGGCTGCTGCTGCGGCGGCGGCAGCGGCGGCCGAGGCCGAGGCCGCGCTCGAGGCCGAGGCGGCCGCGCTGCGCCAGCGCATCGCGGCAGCGGGCGAGCTCAACGCCGCGCTGGCGCGCGAGCTGCTGTCGCGGCAGGCGGCGTGCGGGCTCGAGCTGCGGCTCCCGCCCGCGTGCGTGGCCGTGGCGCAGCAGCAGCAGCAGCAGCAGCAGCAGCAGCAGCAACAGCAGCAGCAGCAGCAGCAGCAGCAGCAGCAGCAGCAGCAGCAGCAGCAGCAGCAGCAGCAGCAGCAGCAGCAGCAGCAGCAGCATCAGCAGGGGGCTGCGTTTTTGCAGCATCAGCACCAGCAGCAGCACCAACACCAGCAGCGGATGTACCAACAGCAACAACAGCATCAGCAATCCGCGCTCGGGCTGCTGCCGCCGCCGCCGCCACCGCCGCAGGTCGTCGGGGCGCGCGCCGTCACGACGGCGCTGCGCGAGGCCGTGCCCGTCCGCAGCATGATGGGCCACGCGCTGCCCTGATTTCGTTCACCTCACATTCTCGCGACATTTCCCCCTGACGTATGCTACATGACTCTTTGACCCTTCCCCTGTTCTGATCAAAACTCGCGCACGCGCGCGAGCGCGCGGATGTAAACAATTTCCGTCGCGCCGCGCCGCTCGCCCGCACGCCAACCCTCGCCACACTTATCACAGAGGCCAAAGCTGTTACACATGCAAGGGGGGCGTTTCTCTCCTTAGCGATTGGGGCATCCATCAGGAGGGCGAAAAGGCTTGGTCCTCACAGTCCCTCTCATCACGGCAAAAACGCCTCTGGCGGCGGCGGCAGCATCTCGCCCCCCCGCGAGCTCATAAACTGCGCGAGCGCGAGGTAGGCGATGCCGAAGAGGATGGACGCGGCGCCCGTGACGATGGCGGTGCCCTGGCCCTTGAGGAGGACGGGCGGAGAGGGGGCGGCGGCGGGCGCGGGCGCCGCCGGAGGGGCGGTGCTTGCGGGGGCCGGAGGCGCCTCGGTCGCCGTGGTCGTCGTCGGCGCGCCGTCGTCCGACTCTGCCACCGCCGCTACGCGCCGGCGCGGCGCCACCGGCGCGAGGCGGCGGCAGGGCGCGGCGGCGGCGCTCGCGCGGCTCCTGGCGAGCGCGGCGCTCGGGCGGCTGGCGCAGAGCATCGTCGTCGTCGCTGTGGTGTGTGTGGGAGACGCGCGCGCGCGCGACCTCTGCTCTTTTCTGTGTGTGGTGTCTGTGTGTGGTGTCTGTGTTCGTGGCTCGTGTGCGGAGTCGACGGGTCAGGAGGCGAGTCAACTTGAGAGGGATAGAGAGCTCTGGTGAATTGTCGTGTGATGGGATTGCGTGATTGTGCGTCGGGAGATTGGAGAGGGAGCGCCTCACGAACTAGGCTCGCAGCGTCCGTGCTTCGTGCTCGGCGAGCGGGGCGGGGCGGCGGCGGAAAAGCCGCTCTCGCGCCGCCGCTCCCCCCCCCCCTCAAAAAAGCCGCCCGCGACCGCGCCGCCCCTTATCCCCCTATCCCCCACTCGAGCCCAACACCCACGTAGATTAAACGCGCGAAACGATTCAACACAGTGAGCGAGAGAGCGAGCGAGCCTCCCCCCCCCTTTCGAGCCTCCCCCTCATCGCAAGCCCCTCCCCTTTTCCCTTCTCCCTCCCGCCGCGATTCCGCCTGCGACCCGGGGTTCGATGGCCCCGCGCACCTAGGTACTTGCAGCCGGTGCGCTTGGTTAAACCGGCCGCATAGAGCGCAGGGTCCGGGTCCCCGCGCTGAGCGCGAAACCGGGCGCCGCCCTCTCTCTCTCCTCGAGGGGAGAGGGGAGAGAGAAAGAGCACACACACACAGCGCAAGCGCGCGTCGTCGCGCGCTAGCGACCCCGCGGGGCCTCTCCGGCGCCTCCCCCAATCACGATGCTGGCCAGCGGGCGCGCATATTGCGCGCCGGCCGCGGCGCAGGGCGCGCCGGCGCCAGCAAGCGCGGGCCTGGCCACCGTCGGCACGCGGCGGCGGCAGCATCAGCGTCGGCGGCGAGCGGCGGCGGCCGGTGTCGCTCCCGCTGCCTCCTCCTCCTCCTCGCCCCGCCCTCCCAGCGCCAGCCCCCTCGCCTGGGCCCCGCAAGCCTCGCGCGCCGCCCTCTTGCGCGCGCTGAGGCGGCGCGTCGGCGCGGTCGTGGCGGCGGCGGCGCCTCACGGCAGCAATGGAGGGCCGTCGGCCGCCTCTGCCTCGTCGTCGTCGTCGTCGCCAGCAGCAGCAGCGGCACCATCGCCATCATCAGCATCATCGTCTTCCGCCCCAGCGGCGCCGCGGCGGCGCATTGCCCGCCCGGCCCGCGCC
Organism: Mychonastes homosphaera; assembly: GCA_009193075.1. Taxonomy (NCBI): domain Eukaryota; kingdom Viridiplantae; phylum Chlorophyta; class Chlorophyceae; order Sphaeropleales; family Mychonastaceae; genus Mychonastes; species Mychonastes homosphaera. The sequence goes on from VXJC01000006.1 coordinate 708,580, forward strand.
GTGTCGCCCGTGCGCGGTGACGCGGCGTCGTCGTCGTCGTCGTCGTCGTCGTCGTCGTCGTCCTCTTCTTCGTCTTCGGCGGCCGCAGCGTCGGCGGCGGCGGCGGCGGCGGGCCCAACAGCCGCCGAGGCACCACCAACGACAGCAGCAGCAGCGGACGCGATCGCGATCGCCCCCGGCACCACTCCCGACCCCGACTCGTCTGACGGCGCCGGCGCCCTCGACGCGTACCGCTCGCGCCTGCAGCGCCAGCGCGTGCGGCAGGCGCTCGAGCTCGGCAAGCTGGCGGCGGCGGCGGCGGCGGCCGCAGAGCTCGCCGCCACCGGAAGCAGCAGCAGCAGCAACGGGCGCGGCGGTGGTGGTTATGGCGCCTCTTCTTCCTCTTCCTCGTCGTCTCCCAGCGCCGCCGCCCTCTGGCAGGGCGCCGCGGCTGAGGCCGAGGACAAGGAGGCGCTGGAGAAGACCCGGCTGCGGCACGCGGCGTCGGCCGCCGTCGCCGCTGCAGACGAGGAGGAGGACGGGGGCGCGGCCGCCGTTGCCGCCAACGCGGCCGCTCTCTCTTCGCCCTCCTCCTCCGCCTCCTCCTCTTCCCCCGTGGACTCGGAGAAGGAGGCGCGCAAGGCCCTCGCTCGCCGCATCCGCGACGCGCCCTCCCTCCCGCTCCTGGTGGACATCATCGCGGCAGAGGCGGGCGGGCAGCAAGGAAGCAGCAGCAGCAGCTCCTCCTCCCCCCGCCCGCAGGCCGGCTCGCCCGCCGCGCACTTTGACACGCAGCACGCCTCGCAGGCCCTGCACCGCCTGGCCGTGCTGCACGGCGCCTACTTTGCGCGCCTGGACACGGTGGCCGCCAGCATCGAGGCGCAGCACCCGGCCCACGCGCCCGACGCCCCGCCCTCGCAGGAGCGCGCGCTGTCGGCGGCCGCGCGCCTGGCGCGCGGCGTGGCGCGCAGCGAGGCGCGCGCGGCCGCGTGGCGCGAGTACGCGGGCCCCGCCGCGCGCCTGCTGGGGCGCATGCTGGTGCGCAACGCCGACCACCTCGAGCCGTGGCACCTATCGCTGGCGGTGTGGTCGTTCGGGCGCTTGATGGACGAGGGCGAGGCGGGTGCGGCCGCGGCCGATGCCGCCGCCGCCGCCGCCGCCGCTGCTGCCGCCACTTCGGCCGCCGCGGCGCCTTATTCTTCGCGCTCGCTGCTCCTGCCGTCGCCGCCGGGCTCGCCGCTCAGCAGCCTCGACGGCGCAGATGGCAGCCACAACAGCGAGGCGCTCTCGGCGCTGCTGGCGCCGCTGCTGGCGGCCGACCCGGCGCTGGCGGCGGCGGTGAGCGGAGACATCGACGCCGCGCTCAACGCGCTGCAGCCGCACCACCTGCAGCCGCGCGCCGAGCAGCCGCCGCCGCCCCACCACCAGCAGCAGCTCGAGCAGCAGGAGGCCGCCGCCGCCGCCGCCGCCGCCGCGCTCGCCGCCTCCTCCCCGGGCAAGTGCGCGGCCACGCTCGCGCTCGTAGAGGCTCTCCTGGCGCACCCGCGCTGCGCCGCGCTCGTGCCGACCTTCCGCCCGGCTGACGTCGCGTTCGCGCTGCACGGCGCCGCGCGCCTGCAGCGGACGGCGCTGGGGCTGCCCCAGTCCGGGGCAGGGTCGGCGGCGGCGGCGGCGGCCGCGGGAGTTGGCGGCGCGGGGACAGCGGGCGCGGGGGCGTCGGCGTCGGCGTTGTCGTCGTCCTCCTCCTCCTCCTCCTCCTCCTCCCTGGCCTTGGGAGCCTCTTCCTCCTCCTTCTCCGGCGACCAGAGCCCCTCTTTCCGCGCCTTCGTCGAGGCCGTCGCCGCGCACGCGCTCGAGCTGCTCGCCCGCGAGCCCGGCGCGTGGTCCCCGCGCGAGCTCGCGTGCGTCGCCTGGTCGCTCGGCCGCCTCGGCCCGGACGTCGTCGCCAGCGCGTCGGCCGCCGCCAGCGGCGCGCGCGGGCGCCGCCCCTTGCTCGAGGCGCTCATGGCCGCCGTGGTGCACAACCTGCCCTCGTTCCAGCGGCCCGCCGAGCTCGCGGTCGTGGCCTACGGCTTCGCGCGCCTGCGCTACCGCATGCCCAACGCCCTGCTCAAGATCACGCACCGCCTCGCGCGCCTCTCGGGGCAAGCGCGGCCGCGCGACGCCGCCAACGCCGCGCTGGCCATGGCGAGGCTCGACTTTCTGCCCGACGGCGGCCTGCTGGCCGCCCTGCCGGCCGCGGCCGTGCTGCCCCGCGCGCGCGAGATGCGGCCCCAGGAGCTGTCGAACCTGCTGTACTCGTACGCGCGCCTGGCCGTGCTCGAGGCGCAGCAGCAGCAGCAGCTCGCGCACCAGCAGCAGCACCAGCAGCGGCAGGACGAGCGCGCGGCCATGGCGGCCCTGGCGGCCGCGGCAAGCAACGGCGACGGCGACGGCGACGCGAGCAGAAGCGGCGTCGACCACCTCCCGCCCCTGCCCCCCCTGCCGCCGGCCGACGCCTTCGAGCAGCAGCGCGACGCCCGCGACGCCGCCGCCTCCCTGCTCGACGCCCTCGCCCCGGAGCTCGCGGGCCGCGTGCGCGAGCTGTCCAACCAGGACCTAGCGCTCGCGCTGTGGTCGTACGGCGCCCTCCGGCGCGCCCCCCCGCCCGAAAGCGGCCTGCTCCCTGCCGCGTGCGCGGCCCTGGCCGAGCGCGCCGAGAGCGGCGACCTCCTGCCCGCCCAGCTAGGCACGGCGGTGAAGGCGCTCGCGCGCGTCGGGTGGCGGCCGGACCCCGCGCAGATGCGCGCGCTGGCGCGCAGCGCGGGGGCGCAGCTGCCGCGCTTCCGCCTCCCCGAGCTCTGCCACCTGCTGTGGGGGTGCGCGGCGCTGGGTTACCGCGACGTGGGGCTCTTTTTGCCGGCGGTGTCGCGCGTGGTCGCGGCGCTGCAGCCGGAGGGGGGCGCGGCGGCGCTCGGAGGAGGGGTCGTCGGTCCGCACCACCACCAGCAGGGGCAGGGCCCGCCGGGGCAGCAGCCGCAGCAGCAGCAGCGGCAGCAGCGGGCGGCCGCCGCGGCGGCGCGGCTCGTGCTCCCGCCCGTGGCGCTCAACACCGTCATCCACGCGTGCGACCGCCTGGGCCTGTGGCCGCAGTCGCTGGTGGACCTCGCGGAGATGCGCGGCATCCGGCTGAGCGACAGCGTGCTGCGCGGGCACCAGCGCCGGCGGCTGCTGCAGGCTGCGTCGGCGGCGGCGGGCGATGGGGCGGCCGCGTCGCCGCCGCCGCCGCCGCCCCCGGACGACGCCGCGCTCGTGGCGCTCTGGGCGGCGCTCGACGCGTGCGGCTTTGGCGCGGCCGCGATGGCCGCCGCCGCGCCGCGCGTGCCCCTGCCCGGGGAGGCCGGGGTGTACCTGGAGCAGGAGGAACCGGTGTCAGGGGCGGCAGCAGCGGCGACGGCTTGAGAGAGCGAGAGAGAGAGTCGTTTTTCCTTTCCTTTCCTGCGCGCCCTGAATTCGTTTTCTGTGTTTTATTTTGTTGTTTGTTACACACATGTTTGAGAGTGACGTTCGTCCCTCTTCTCTCTTATCTCGACAGCCGCACGAGCGCGTGGTTGGAGCAGCCGCGGCACTGCACGAGCAGCGGGGGCGGAGGCGGCGCAAGCGCGTCTGCTGGGCCAGCCGCCCCCGCCGCCGCCACCTCGGACGCCGCCGCCCTGACCGCGCGCATGGGCAGGCGGTAGAGGTCGCCGCACCGGCAGGGGTAGGTCGCGACCTCTCTTCGTCGGTGCTCGGCGGGCGTTGTTGTCGTCGCGTCTGCTGCTGCTGCCGCTGCTCCTTCCGCCGCCGCCGCCGCCTCGCCGCCGTCGCCGCCCCCAGCCTCGGCCCATATCTCTTCCTCCTCCTCATCTTCCTCCACGTCCATCTCGCTCAGGTCCAGCTCCTCCGCGGGCGTGATCTGGCTCGCCGCCTCCATCTGCGCCCTCAGCGCCAGCTGTGCGTCGTACTCGGCGCGCGCCCCCGGGTCGCGCAGCGCCGCGTAGGCGCCCTGCACGGCGGCAAAGCGCCGGCGCCAGCGCTCGTCGTTGTCGTTGTCGTTGTCGTTGTCGTTGTCGTCGTTGCGCGCGGCCTGCTTGTCCGGGTGGCAGAGCAGGACCTCCCGCTGGTAGGCCGCGCGGATCGACGCCGCGTCCGCGTCCGCGCCGAGGCCCAGCACCTGGTAGTGCGTCTCCTTGCCTCCTCCTCCTGCTCCCTCTTGATTCGCTTCCGCCGTCCTCCCTCCTGCTGCTCCTCCTCCGCCGCCGGCCGTCCACCATGACGCCATCGGTGATGATGGTTTTCAGTACGGATTGTTTTGCGATTCGAGAAGAGAGAGAGAGAGAGCGTCCCTAGAAGAGCGGAAAGCGCGGCGGCGGCGGGCGCGCGTGTCGTCGGCCCAAGCCGCCGCCTTTTCGCCCCGCGCCAAAACGCGCGGCCCCCCGCCCCCGTCCCAATCGGGTCGTCGGCCCCAACAACAGCATCCACCACCTCATGCTCCGCATAATCATATTCGACGGCAAGGACCGCGTCTGCGCGCACGCCATCGGCCAGCCCGATCCCAACTCGACGCTCTCGCACCTCCTCTCCCACTGCCTCCGCGACCGCGGCCGGACCCTCAAGCACCCGGAGACGGCCACGGTCTTCGTGCGGCGGCGCGACAGCACTACTACTCCCAAGGCAGGCGACGAAAACGGCGGCGAGAGCAGCAGCTGCAGCAACGGCGACGGCGAAGACCGCGGCGGCGCAAGCGACGTCGGCCGCCCCCGCTGGCGGTGCCTCGACCGCGCGGCGGTGCACAAGCTCCTCGGCGAGGTGCTCCCGCTAGGCGCCTCCTCCACTTTGCGCGTGCAGCTCGACCCGCACGAGGGCGACGCCGCGCGCGCCAGGCTCGACCTCGCGCGCCAGGCGCGGCAGCAGGCGCGGCAGCAGGCGCGCGCCGAGCGGCGGCAGGCCGAGCGTCAGCGGCTCGAGCGCGAGCAGCAGCAGTGGGAGCGCGCGCGCGGGCCGGGCCCCTCGCCGCACGAGCTCGCGCGCCGGCGGCGGCGCGAGCGGCGGCGCGAGCGGCGTGAGGAGCAGCGCAGGCTGCTGGAGCAGGTCGGCGGGGGCGCCGGCGCAGCAGCAGCAACAGCGGCAGCAGCGGGAGCAGCAGGTGCAGCAGACGGGGCGGCGACGGCGGACGAGCTGCTAACGACGACCACGACGACAGACGAGGAGGAGGACACCACCGAGGACGACGACTCCGACGAAGGCGACGACCGCATGGCCACCGTTACGACGGCCGATGGCGGCAGCAGCAAGAGGGAGGAGGAGGCGGCGGCGGCGGCCGAGGACGGCGGCGGCGATGGCGGCGGCAACGGCAACGGCGGCGGCGTTGACGCCGAGGAGCAGCAGCGGCGGCAAAAGCGCCGCGCGCGCCTCCTGCTCGCCGCCAAGTGGGCGCTGCGCGTCGTCGTCGCCACCGAGGCCATCTCACTGGCCAAGTACGTCCTGTGGCCGCGCTCCAGCGCCCCCCACGGCTTTTTCGCGATGCTAGGGGGGGGCGCGGCGGGGCCCCGGCGCCGCCTCGGCGGCGGCGGGAGCGGCAGGGGTGGGGGTGGCGGCGGCCGCTCCCGCGGGCGCCGCGGCGCCGACATACCGTCCGTTTGGGACCAGTACGTGGGCATGTCGACCGAGTCGGGCGGCGAGGCGTGGGACACGTCGTCGTCGTCCTCGCTGTCGTCGTCGCCGGAGGACGGGGAGGGGCCCGCCTCGGCCGCCGCCGACGACGCGCGGCGCTGCCTGCTGGCCTACCTCTCCGGCCGCGCCCCCGTGGCCGCGCTCGCGGGCGTCGGCAGCGAGGCGCTCGAGGAAGGGGCCGAGGCCGTGCGCAGCGACGAGCTCGACGCCCTCGGCCTGCGCCCGGGCCCGGAGAGGCGCGCGCGCTTCCGCGAGCGCGTCGGCACCGTGGTGGCGGCGATGCGGCAGGCGCGCGAGGCGCGGCGCGCGTTCGAGCGCGCGTCGGCCGGGCGGTCGGCGGAGCGGGCGGCGGCCAACAAGGCCGGCGGGGCGGGGCGGGGTCGCCGCGGGGGTGCCGGGAGCGACGACTAGAAACTCCTCTCGTCTTTCGTGTTTACAGAAACGTGTCCCTCTCACAGCTCCTCCGGCCACGCGCCCGCGTCCTCCCCCACCGCCTCTGCTGCTGCTGCTGCTGCTGCTGCTGCTGCTGCTGCTGCTGCTGCCTCCGCCTCTTCTGCTGCTGCTGGCCCCCCCGCCGCCGCCGCCGCCGCCTCCGCCTCCCGCTTGGCCTCGGCGGCCGCCCGCGCCTTGGCGATCGCCTCGGGCGTCGGCGAAAAGTGGCTGACCATCAGGCCGCCGATTGGGGACATGATCGCCACGGCGACCTGCTTGGCGTCCACCCCGGCGGGTCCGGTCGAGCCGTAGCGCGCGCGCGCCGCGCCCGAGAGCGCGAGCAGGAGGCACAGCCACGAGAGCGCGCGCTGCTTGAGCACGACGCCGGCCATCGAGCCCATCGTCGCGAGCAGGAGGGTGAAGTCGGGGGGCGGGTCGTCGCCGCGCTGCGGGCGCTCGAACCGGCGAAAGGCGCTCGGGCGGCGCGGGCTGCCTGTTGCGGCGTCGGCCGGCGCCGACGACGGGCCGGCGGCGGCGGTGCCTTTTCCCATCGTGGTTGTTGCGTGTCCTCTGTGTGCGTTCGGTCCCGCGCGCGGCGCGGGTGGGTGGGAGGAGAGAGGGAGGGAGTGGAAGCAAGGGCTGAGAACGTGTGATCGCCTTCTCTTATCTCGGGCTTGCCCGTTGGAAGCTTGAAGTTTAAGCTCGTACTAGATGCGCGTGTGTGAGTCGCCGTTGCGTCTGGGTGTAACGGCCGCTGCTGCTGCTTGGGAGGGCGAGGAAGAAGGAGGGCGACGGCGAGCGTCGGCGAGCGAGGCGGCGCTGCAACCCGCTTTCCGGCGCGAGCCGGCTGCGTCTCAACTCGCGCTGCATGAATCGTGCGCACACCTCCCGACAGGCGCGCAAGGCAAAAACCATCAAACGCGCAAAGTTTCGGAAGAGCTCGAGACGGGGGAGAGCAAAGCACACCCAAAACACTCGCACACACACTCGCACACACCCCTCTCTCTCTCTCTTCATTCACGCAACGCGCGCGACCGCAACAAAGCGCGATGCTGGGGCGGACTCTCGGTGGTCGCGCGCCCGCGGCCGCCGCCGCCTTCTCAACCACCGCGCCGCCGCCGCCCGTCCTCAAGTGGCGCGCGCGCGTCTTCGCAGGCCGTTGTCCCCGCCGCCTCGGCACCGCCGCTGCCGCCGCCAAGCCGCCGCCGCCCCCCTTCTCTCCATCAAGCGGCGACTACTGGGCCGCGCCCGAGTCGCCCGCGCCGCCCCCGCCGCCCGCCCCGGAGAGCTGGGAGCGCCAGTACTACGCGTGGCAGCAGGCGCAGCCGCAGCAGGCGAGCGAGGGCGCGACCGCCGCCAGCAGCGCGGGGTGGGGCGGCGGCGGGGGCGGCTCCTCTCCCTCTGACCCCGCCGCCGCCGCCGCGCACCAGCAGCAGTGGCAGCAGTGGCAGGAGTGGCAGCGCTGGCAGGAGTGGCAGCGCCAGCAGCAGCAGTGGGAGCAGTGGCGCCAGTGGCAAGAGCAGCAGCAGCAGCAAGGCTCGGTCCAGCCCGTCACTGCGACCTACGAGCCAGGCCCCCGCCGCGCCCCCAACCAGCAGCAGCAGCAGCGGCGGCCTCCGCAGCAGCGGCCGCCGCCGCCCCCGGGAAGAGCAGGAGAAGAACAAGACGAGCCCGACTTCTCGCCCTTTTCGTCGTCGTCCGGGGGCATCGGCGGCGGGCCCATCGCGCTCGCCCTCTCCGCGGCCGCATCCTTCGCGTGGGCCGCCGCCGACCGCCTGGCCGACGCGGCCGCGGCCGTGCTCCCGGGCGTCGACGCCGACGGCCGCGGCCCCGTGCCGCGCGGGCGCCTCGTGCTCGCGTGCCGCGCGCTCGTGCTGCTGGCCGCCCTCGCGCTCGCGCGCAGCCTGCTGTCGCTGGTGCTGCTGGCGGGCGGGCTCGCGCTCGTCGCCTTCGCCGGGGCCGCCGTCTTTGGCCTCGGCGCCCCGGGCGCGTGGGGCAGTGCGGTCGTGGAGGCGGGGCGGTGGATGATGGGCGGCAGCGGGGGCGGGGGCGAGGAGGGGGTAGGGGGCGGCGGCGGCGGCGGCGGCGGCGGCGCGGGGCCTGCTGGTGCTCGGCCCCGCCGCCGGCGGGGGCAGCAGCAGCAGCGGCGGCAGCAGCAGGCGCCCGCGGCCGGCAACGACGGCGGCGGCGGCGGCGGCGACGTGGCGAGCGCGTGGTGGGGGCATGGAGGAGGAGGGGGTGCGGCGCCGGCGGGCGCTTGAAAAAAGAGGGGAGAAGAAACGACATCACACGCAGTGAGCCCAGCCAGTGCCGCCCCGCATCTTGCTGCTTGTAAAGAGAAGTAACGGCATTTACACGACCCACAGCCACGAGGCCATGGCGCCCAGGAGGAGGCCCGTGACCAACGATATCACCAAGAGGTTTTCGATCGCTTCGGCGTCGGAGCCGCCGCCGCCGCCGTCGTCGCCGTCGTCGCCGTCGCTGTCGCCTCCGCCGCCGCCGCCGCCAACACCAACGCCACCGCCACCGCCACCGCCACCGCCACCGCCACCGCCACCGCCACTGCCGCCAAGCGCGAGCCTGCGCGGCGCCAAGGTCATCAGCGCCGCCGTGATGTACCCGTTGCTCGCCCCGAGCATCAGGGTGATCAGCCCGACGGACCACGGCGGCGCGTGCGCTGCGCGCGCCGCCACGTAGGCCGGGAAGAAGACCGCCGCCCGCGACAGGGCCGCCGCCAGCAGCACCCTGTCGGTAGCGTGGCGCTCCACCCACGCCGTTAGCGGCGCGAGTTTGCCACTTAGGTCCCCGACGTTGTAGCTCAGGAAGAGCGCCAAAGGGTACCAGCCCCCCAGCTTTGGGTCGTACAGGTCCTCGCCCAGGACCCCCGGGAAGATCGAGAGCGAGACGACGTACACGCAGGCGAGGGCGGCGCAGGGCACGAGCGCGCGCCTCGCGAGGGCGCGCGAGGGGGCCGCGGGCGCGGGCGCGTCACCGAACGATGGAGGCGGCAGCGACATGGTGTTCGCGGCATCGGGGGGGGCTTGCTGCTGCTGAGACTGTTGCGCCTGGAAGGGCAGGTGCGGCGTCGACGGGGGCACCGACGGCGGCGTGTTCGAGCTCAGGCGCGAGTGCAGGAGCAGCGGGGCGGCGTCGCCGTCGGCGTTGGCGCAGGAGGAGGGCTTGTCCTTGGGGCTCATCTCGAGCTCGGCCTCGGCCGCCGCCGCCTCGGTGGCGGCCGCCGCGCGCGGGCCGCCGCCGCCTCCTGCGCTCCCGCCGCCGCCGCCGCCGCCGCCGCCGCCGCCGCCGCCGCCGCCGCCGCCGCCGCCGCCGCCGCCGGACGAGAAGCGGGGAAACTTTCGTCGGCCGTCCGGCTGCTGCCCCAAGGCCGCCGCTGCCCCGGCCACCACCGCCGCCGCCGCCGTCGCCCCCACCCCTCCGTCCACCAACCCCCCTCCCTCCTCCTCCAGGCGCCGCCGCCGCCGCTCCGCCAGGTGCCGCCGCACAACAGGCAGCCGCGGCAGCACCGCGACGTACGCCGCCACGCACGCGGCCGCGATTAGAGCCGCCGCGCCAAAATAGACGCAAACGGAGGCGCGCAGCCCTTGCGGGGTGGCCGGGAAAGTGGCTTTTGTCGCCATGCGCAGGAGGCAGATCAGCACGCCCGACGCCGACGTGCCCCCGACGGTGGCGTGCAAAAACGACGCGGGCATGCTCGCGGCCACGCCGCCAAACACGGCGCCCTGCCCGAGCCCGTCAAACACCCCGACGATCGCGGTGGCTGCGGCGATTCGCCCGACCGCGGGCGGCAGAAGGGCCTCGGCCACAGCGAGCGCGGCCATGAGCGCGGCGAACGAGGCGTAGCTGGCCCACACGCGGAAAAAGGGCCGGGGGAAGACGGCGGGGAAATAGGTCGTCGCCAGCAGGAAGAAGAGGCACGTCGGCAGGTAGCAGAGCGTGAGGGTGCGCTCGACGTGCGCCCCCGGAAACACGGCGGCGTAGTAGTCGGTGGCCGTCAGCAGGGCGTTCCAGGGCGCGAGGAGGCCCGCGCCCAGCAGGAAGTACGAGGCGAGGGCGACGAGGGTGTCGCATTGTTGGGCGCGGCGCGCCATCGCGGGCGGCGGCGGCGGGCCAGGCGAGGAGGCGGGGAGGGGGCCCCTGTCCATTCGCGCGCGCGTGCGCGCGCCCGCCGACGCAGAGGGGGGCCACGCACACACACAGCCAAGGTCAGGACACGGGGGGCTGCTGCTGCTGCTGCTGCGCGCGCGCGAGTGTCGAAGGGAAAGGGAGGGGGTGGTTGGGGCTTGGGATTGGGAGGGGGGAGAGAGAGAGGAATGGGGGGGCGGGGGGGGTCGCGCTATGTGGTGATGCCTTGAAAGCTCGAATCGTCGCGCAGAGGGCGCGTCTGTGTGCGATTGGCTCGGTGCGCGGCGTGTTGGCTTTCAAGGACGACCGCCGCAAACGAACCGGCGTCGAGCGGCGTCGTCGGCGTCGGCGTCGGCGTCGGCGTCGGCGTCAGCAAAACCCGCGACGCGCTCTCCAGCTCCTTCACACGCACGCACACACACACACAAACGCGCGAGACCCCCTCCCCTCGTTCATCGCATCTACGCAACACCCAACGCAGCAGAGAGAGAGGCAGCCACACTCTCTCTCTCTCTCTCCATTTCCTAGCCTCTCCGCAACCCCCCCCCTTTTCCAAAAGAAGCTCGCTCCTTCCGCGCGCCACATGGCGCGCGTGGTCGATTTGATGATGGCGGTCGCGGGCGGCGGCAGGGGCGGCGACGATCCGCCGGCACCCGCACCATCCGTCCCAACCGGCTTCCCCAAATGGTGAGTTTTTGGCGTCCGCGAATCGACCGACGACGTCCCGCTCTCCTCCTCTTCTTCCTCCACGCCCTCCTCAAACGTGCTTCGTTTCCCCGCGCCCCCCCTACCCCTCCAAACCCGAAACGACAGGTGGGACGACCTGGAGGACAACACCACGCTGCAGCTCTACACCAACTACGGCATCGGCGCCGCGTACGCGGCCGTGTGCCTGGTCGCGCTGGTGAGGAGGAGGACGAGGACGAGGCGGTCGCGGTCGCGGTCGTCGCCGCCGCTGGCGCCGTCGCCACCGTCGCCATCGCCCTCCGCTGAACGACCCCCCCCATCGAAACCCCAACCCCCAAAACAACCCCAAAACAAACCACCTCAGGTCCAACTCATCCGCATCCAGATGCGCGTGCCCGAGTACGGCTGGACCACCCAGAAGGTCTTCCACCTCCTGAACGCGCTCGTGTGCGGCCTGCGCGCCGGCACCTTTCTCGCGCGGCCCGCCATCGACGGCGCCGGTGGCGCGGGCGGCGCCTTGCCCCCGCTCGCTCGCTTGGCCCTCTTTGACGTGCCCGGCCTGCTCTTCTTCACGACCTACACGCTCCTGGTGCTGTTCTGGGCCGAGATATACCACCAGGCGCGGTCCATGCCCACGGGCGCGCTGCGCCCGGCCTTCGTGGGCGCCAACCTGGCCGTGTACGGCGTGCAGGCGGTGCTTTGGCTCGTCGAGAGCAAGGGGGCTGGCGGGGGCGGCGGCGGCGGCGGCGTGCCGCCGGGCGCGCCCGCCGCGCACGCGCTGTCTGCGGCCTTCCTCGCGGCCGTCTCGGTCGCGGCGGCCGCCGGGTTTTTGCTCTACGGCGGCCGCCTCTTCCTCATGCTCCAGCGCTTCCCCATCGAGTCGCGCGGCCGCAAGAAGAAGCTCCGCGAGGTCGGGCTCGTCACGGCAATCTGCGCCTGCTGCTTCTCGCTTCGGGCTCTTCTGGTGGCGGCGGCCGCGCTCGACGCGCGCGAGCTGAGCCTCGACGTCGTGTCGCACCCACTCGTCAACCTGGCGTACTACGGCCTGGCGGAGCTGCTGCCGGCGGCATGCGTGCTCTACATCCTGCGCAAGCTGCCGCCCAAGCGCCAGCAGCAGGGCGGGTACGAGCCGATCCCGTCAGAGCCGGCCGCTGGTGGGGGCGGTGGCGGTGGTGGCAACGAGGCGGCGCCCGCGCAGGCGTGAGCGAGAGCGAGCGATCGTTTTTGACCCTCCCCCCCTTCCTCGCAGAGACACACGTACATATTCACACACCCACACACCACACACAAACACGCCGATGCGCCCGGCCGTGTTGTTTTTTTTCCGCCCGGCCCCGAGACGACGGCGGCGCGCGGCCCCCGCAAACAACACAAAACGAACCCACCACAATAATCACACACACCAAGGCCGAGTTGTTGTTGTAAATCCTCTACCGACCACGACGTTGCGTACCGATCCGCTTTTACACCACTACTTGCTTCTTGGTCCGAGAGGCGGGCAAGGCCTTTTGAGGGAGGGAGAAGACGAGCGAACGAGCGCCGCTTGCTCTCCCCCCCAAAAAAAACACCCGGCCCGCACCCCGCCCCAAAAAGCAAAAAAACAAAAAATAGGCCGTACGAGACGAGAGGCGGAGAAAGAACAAGGCAGGTCTGCTGCCTCCAACCTTACGCCTTGTACCCGCGGCTGTTGCGGCGCCCGCGCGCTTTCTCGAACTTGCGCCCGGTGCTGCGCACGTAGGGGCGGGTGCTCGAGTGCGGCACACCGGGGGCCGGGCCAAAGTGGCGCACGGCCTCGCGCGCGTTCTTGGGCCCGCGCAGCAGCACGCAGTCCTTGCCCGTCGGGCGCTCGAGCGCGAGCTGGTCCAGCGTCAGGCACTCCCCCCCGGCCTTCACGATGCGCGCGCGCGCCGTCTCCGTGAAGCGCAGGGCGGCCACGCGCAGCTTGGGCACGTCAAACAGGCGCACGTCGTCAGTCACCGTGCCCACCAGCACGGCCACCTTGGCCTCCTTCTTCTCCATGAACTTGGCGAGCTTGGAGAGGGAGAGCGGGGGGCGGTTGATGCGGCTCATGAAGAGGCGCTTGGTGACGACCTTGTTGAAGTTGGAGTCGGTGCGGCGATCGAGGAACGAGTAGAGCTGTGGTGGTGTTTGGGGTTGGGGGGGGGGGGGTGCGGCGGCGGCGGGTCGCCCGGAGAAATGGCGGGCGGGGGGGGGGGGGGTGAGTGCTTGCGGACGCGCGCATCCACAAATGCGCCACGAGGTCCGTCGCCCCTCTCCGCCCGCTGCTTGCAGTGCTCCGCGATCCGCGAGGCGCGGTTGTCTCACCTTGACGAGAAGCTTGATGTACACGTTGTCAGACTTCGGCGCCGTGCGATGCGCATCCTTGCGCCTGCGCCCGCCGGCGATCAGATCGATACCCTGCAGTTGGCGTTTTTGGTTTAGAGAGGAGTGACGAGAGGTGAGCATACTGATTCGGTGGCCGCGCGGACGCTTCCCCGGTCGCGGGCGAAGGGGGGGGGGGGCGCGGAGGGGGGAGGGCGCAGTCGAGGAGAGGGGAGGAGCTTGCTGCTGCTCATGATCGGTCCCCGCCCCGTAGGCGCTCGCGACGGCGCTCCAGGAGGGGCGCGCGCGGCCAGACTGGCGGATCGGCGGACAGTTCCGCAAACCACGCGATGGGCGGGGGCTGAACGGCGCGCGATCGAGCGGGGCGGCGGCCGCGAAGGAGAGGCTCTCTTCCTCTTTTTCTGCCCTCCTGTTTTCTCCTCCTCGCCGTTTTCGCGCGCCGCCGGCTCTCCAGAGGGCTCGATGGGGGTGCGCTCGCTACGCACCATGGTCGATGGTTGCTCGTGGTTTGCCTCTGAAGAGGTATGGGAAAGAGGGAGAGGCGAGGGTGGCGGCAGGGGGGCGGGGCTTTGGTCAGCGGCGGCGGCGGCGAGGCGGCTGCACGGGGGGCGGCTGCAGCGGCGGCGGCGGCGGGGAGCGGGGAGAGGGGGACTGGCCGCGACGAGCGCTTGAGGCCTTGCTTTGACTCTCTGCTTGGCCCTTGCAGGGACCCGCCCCGCAGCGCGCGCACATACACACACACACATCACGCCCAGAATAAAAAGAGATAGACCACCAATCGAACGCAGCACGCCCCAATTGCTCTCCCTTCCCCCCCCCAGAATCCATTTCGACCGGCGCGGCCCCGCGCACGAGCGACCCGAGCGACCGGCGCCGACCCCCCCCCCCCAAAAAAAAACATGCCCCGGTGCGCCCCCGCCCGCCCGCCCCTGCGCGTCGCGGTCTGCGGCGAGACGCACACCCTCGCGGTCGAGTACTACGCCGCGGAAAAAGGCGACGACGACGACGACGACAAAGCAGCCGCCTCCCCCTCCCCGCTCCACGACGGCGTCTCGTCGGCCGCCGCGGCCGCGGCGCGGCAGCAGGCGACGAGTGCTGCCTCCAAGCCCCCCCGCCTCCGCCGCCGCACCGCGCGCGTCGTCGTGCCGTGCGCGTGGCTCGACGCCCAGGCGGCCGCGTCCGCATCCGACGTCGCCGACGCCGTCGCGCGCGCGCTGAGCAGCAACAGCGGGGCTGCCGCCTCGTCGTCGTGCCGCGCCGCCGCCGCCACGGGCGCCAGCCGCTCGCAGCTGAGGCGCCTCTGCATCCACGTCGTGGCCGCGCACCGCGCCAGGGAGTGCGGCGGGCGGGTCGGGGGCAGGGGCGGGGTTTTGGCGGCAGAGGGGGAGCAGGAAAAGGGGCAGCAGCAGCACGAGCTCCCGGGGGCGGACGAGGAGGAGGACGAGGAGGACGAGGCTGAGGACGGCGGCGGCGGCGCGCGGCGAGAGCAGCACGACGCCGAAAACGACGCGACCGACCTCTCGATGATCGAGGTCGACCTTGCCGACCTGGGCCTGGACGACTAGAGAAGCGACTTGTAAAGAAAGAGAGAGCGTAATTTACACGGCATGGGGGGGAGGTGATGGGGGGGCGTACGTATATGAAACAGAGAGAGAGACCAAGGAAGGAAGGAGCGGACGGGGAGGGAGAGGGGGGGCGGAGCGAGCGTTTGGCGCCAAAAGCAAGGCCAAACCCCCCAAAAGCACGATCCCCCGCCTCCTCCTCCTCCCCCTCCCCCTCCCCCTCCCTGTTCTTCTCTCCATCACCAGCACATCCAATCAAATCGATCAATCAGTTCTGCCTGTACCCGATGTACTTGGCCAGCGCCACCAGGGGCGCCGCCCGCGCCGCGTCAAACCCGCCGAGCTGCGCGATGGCCTCGTCGATCAGGCGCTCCGCCTCCTGCTTGCTGGCGTCCAGCCCCAGCAGCTTGGGGTAGGTCGTCTTGTTGGACGCGAGGTCCTTGGCGGCCGTCTTGCCCAGCACCTCGGTCGACTGCGTGACGTCGAGGATGTCGTCGACGATCTGGAAGGCCAGGCCGATGTTGAGCGCGTACCGCCGCAGCTTCTCGACCGTGGCGTCGTCAGCGCCGCCCGCGAGCGCGCCGCACACTACGGCCGCCTCCAAGAGCGCGGCCGTCTTGTGCTCGTGGATGTACCGCAGGACGTCCAGACCGACCTCCTTGTTCTCCGACTGGATGTCCACGACCTGCCCGCCCACAAGCCCCGCGGCGCCCGACGCGCGCGCCAGCTCGACGACGATGCGCAGCGCGCGGTCGGCCGGCACGAGCGCCCGCGGCGTGTCGCGCGCGATGAGCTCGAACGCGTACGTGAGCAACGCGTCGCCCGCCAGGATGGCCACGTCCTCGCCGTAGACCTTGTGGTTGGTGGGGCGTCCGCGGCGGAAGTCGTCGTTGTCCATTGAGGGCAGGTCGTCGTGGATGAGCGACATGGTGTGCACGATCTCGACGGCGCACGCCGACGGCATGGCGGCGCGCGCATCGCCGCCAACGAGCGCGCACGCGGCGAGGCAGAGCGCGGGGCGGACGCGCTTGCCGCCGGCCAGCAGGGAGTAGCGCATGGCCTCGGTGAGGGTCTCCGGGTAGTCGGCGGGCACGGAGGCGTCGAGGGCGGCGTTGACCTCGAGGGCGGTGCGGCCCATGTAGGCGGCAAAGTCAAAGCCGTCGCCGTTGTTGCCGTTGTTGTTGGCGGCGCTGTCCGTGCTGCTGCTGCTCGCGACGGGCGCAGCGGCGGCGGCGGCGGCCGGCGACGACGACGCGGGGCGCTGCTGGTTCGGTGGCTGCTGGTTGTGCTGCTGGTTGTGCTGGGCGCGCGGGGCCAGCGATGGCGCCCGTCGGGGCGCGGCGATGGTGCTCGCCAGGTCGGCGGCGGGGCGGCTGTTTTTGGTTTTGGTTTTGGTTTTGGTTTTGGTTGTTGGGGGGCCAGGGCGCGCGATTGGAGAGGAGGTGAGTGGAGGAGGGGGGAGGGGGGAGGGAGGACGAGGAGGCCGTCTCCCTCTCGCCGCGCCACACACGCAATCCGCGGCGCTGCGGGGCGCGCCACGCCCCAGGCGATCCGCCGACGGCAGCAATCTTCGGGCGCGCGCGCGCCCATCGTTCTGGCGGGGGGCCAGGGGCCGCAGGAATGGGCGCGGGAGGGGGCGAGGAGGGACGGACGGCTCGCGCCCAAAAAGAGAGCTTCTTGAGGTGCGCTCGTGCCCTCCCCTCTCTCTCACCTGCTGCGTGCGGCCCCGCGGGCCGAGCTCGCGCCGGCCTTGTGGAGGGCCTGCATTCTTCCTTTGTAAGCGCCGCGGAGGGGGGTCCGGGCGGGCGCTGATCGGTCGTGAGCAGACAGGACGTGCGGGGGCAATCTCTCAAGGGGGGGGTCTCTGCCTATCTTTTTCTCTCGAGCGCGGGAGGCGTTTGCGTTCCACGGGCGTGTGTCTCGATGGATGGAGAGCGTGAGTGAGTGTGTGTGTGTGGTGTGTGTGTGTGTTGTCGCCAGGAGAGGACGGGGGGTGTCTGTGCCTAACTGCGCCGTGTCTGTGCGCGAGCGGTGGGATTGACGCGACGGTCGGCGGGGGGCGGTCGGCGGCGGCGATGGGCGGCGGCGACGACTGCGCGGCAGCGGGACGCGCACGCCAGCAGTGTGCCAGGCCTCTCGCTTTCCCCCCCCCGCCCGCCCGCACCCCCGGCTCGGGGGGATCGAGAGCGCGGCTCGCATGGGGCGGCGATATTACACAAGCACGAGTCCCCCCCCCTCCCCGACAACAGGCGGCGGCGGCGCTCCCAGCGGGTCACCGCAGCTTGGTCTTTTTGGCCGCGTGCGCGCCCTCCCAGTCGCTGAGAAACTTGGCCAAACCGATGTCGGTCATCGGGTGCTCCGTCGCCTGCTTCAACACTTTAAAGGGCATCGTCCCCGCGTGCGCCCCCGCCAGCGCGCACGCCAAGACGTGCTCCGGGTGGCGGATGGACGCCGCCAGGATCTGCGCCTTGATCGCCGGGTCGTGCCGGAACATGCGCGCCGTCTCCTCGACCACGGTCATCCCCCTCATCCCCGCGTCGTCGTGCCTGCCGATGAAGACCGACACGTAGTAGGCGCCCGCGCGCGCGGCCATGAGCGCCTGCGTGGGCGAGAAGATGAGGGTCACGTTGACGCGCACCCCCTGGGCGGAGAGCGCGTGCGTGGCCTTCAGGCCCTCGCTCGTCATCGGGATTTTAATTATCGCTTTGGGGGCCCACTCGAGGAGCGTCTTGGCCTCGGCCAGCATCTCCTCGCTCGTGGTCCCGACAACTTCCAACGAAACGTCGCCGTCGGGGACGATCTTGAAGATCTCCTGCGCGAGCTCCTTGAAGTCACGGCCGCTCTTGGCCACCAGCGACGGGTTGGTGGTGACGCCGTGGCAGATTCCCCAAGACGCGACCTCGCGGATCTCGGCGACGTCCGTGGTGTCGACGAGGAAGCGCATTTTTTTGTTGCTTTTGCGAGGGTCTGTGCTCTTTTGTTGTTGCTGTTGCGATGGTTCTGCTCTCGCTTGGGGCGCTCTGTCAGTTGCAAGGCGGGCGGGGAGGGGGCGGGGGGGGCGGCGCGGGGGGACGGGTCGTGTGAGCGGGTGTGCGGGCGCGCGGCGGCCGACGGCAAAGAGACGTGACGACTGGAGGGGGCCTTTCCAGGTGTCCAGGCCAAACGCCGTCGAGATTGCTGCTTGGGGAATGAAGAAACGGCACTGTTGCCCTCGCGACTGCTGGTGCGCGTTGCGAGAGAGAAAGCGAGCACCTCACCCTGGTTGCCAAAAATGAAAATGCGGCCGGCCGCGCGATCGGAATGGGGGGCGGTGCTAGAGCGGCGTCTCGATGATGACCAGTACGTGCGCGCTCTGATGATGGCCAGCGACAGTAGGATGGGATTGAGGTTGAGCCTGTGAGGGAGAGGGCGGCACACCTTGTTGTCGGCGACGGCGCGACGGCGGCGCGGGCGCGACGGCGGCGGCAAGACCGCTGCACCGAGCCAAACGCAGCCCCGCCCCCAGCCCCCAATGCGATCCACTCCCGAACCCAATACCCGCTCACACGACACCTCTACATCCATCCCTAAACTAGTACGGCGCGCGTTCGCTCGAAAAGGACAGCGAGCTTCCTCTCTCGGGATGGCGGAGCGAGGCGGCGGTGATGGTGGGGCTGGGGCCCCGCCTCCGCCTCCTCCCGGCGGCGGCCCTGCCCGCGGCGCTCACGAGCAGCAAGGGGACGAGGCGTTCAATGTCCTGGGTGACGGTGATCAGGTGGACGGCGAGGTCTTGGACGACCTGGACGGTGAGGAAACAGAAGGAGGAAAAGGAGGGGGAGGGGAGAGAGGAGAAAGGCTGTCGTCGTTCTCGTGTTCCGCGCGCGCGCAAGCCGCGAATTATCCGTCCCTTTCGAGTCGAACACACACACGCCGCCACGCCAACCAACCTCCGATCGCGCTTTGACTCACCCCACTCCCTTTTGACAAACGCGCAACCCAAAAACAAAAACAAAAAAACAGGCAACGCCGCCGCGCCGATCAGCGAGGACGACGACGACGACGACGACGACAGCGGCGGCGGCCCGTCCATCGGCGCCGCTGCCGGCGACGACGCGGCCATGATGATGGACGACGACGACGACGGCGAGGACGACTCGCTGCAGGTGTTTGACGGCCACGGCGAGGCCGTCCTGGCCGTCGCGTGGTCGCCCGCGGCCGCCGCCCCCTCGGCCGCCGCCCCCTCGGCCGCGCGCGACCTCGTCGCCACGGGCGGGCAGGACGACGGCGCCTTTCTCTGGCGCGTCGGGCAGGACGCGCTCGAGGCCACGGGAGGGACGCTGTCGACCACGCGGCTCGGCGGGCACACCGACTCGGTCGCGGCCGTGGCCTTCAGCTCCAACGGCCTGCTCCTCGCCACGGGCGGGCTCGACGGCGCCGTGCGCGTCTGGGAGCCCGCGGCCGCCCTGCGCGCCGCCGCCACCGCCGCTGCTTCCGCCGGCGGCGACGCCGACGCCGACGCCGACGCCGACGCGGGCCCCGCCCCCCTGCGCGTGCTCGACGGCCCGGGCGGCGGCGTCGAGTGGCTCGCCTGGCACCCCAGGGGCGAGGTCGTCCTGGCCGGGAGCGAGGACTACACGGCGTGGATGTGGCTGGCGCGCACGGGGCAGTGCCTGGGCGTGCTGAGCGGGCACGGCGGCAGCGTGGCGGCGGGCGCCTTCACGCCCGACGGGCGCACGGTGGTGACGGCGGGCGGGCGCGGGGACGCGTCGCTGCGGCGGTGGAACCCCAAGACGGGCGAGTGCACGGGCGTGCTGAGCGGGCACCCGTTCCACCCGGGCGACGTGAAGCAAGCGGGCGCGGCGGATGACGATGGCGACGAGGACGGAGACGCAATAGCAGAAGCGGAGGACGACGAGGAAGAGGACGACGACGAAGGCGGCGGCCTGACGTGTCTGTCGATCCACGCGGACGGTGTGGCGTGCCTGACGGGCGCGGCGGATGGCACGCTGCGCGTGAGCAACCTGCAGACCATGCGCGTGGTCGCGTCTCCCGAAGGTGAGTGATTATTGGCTTTCTTTTTCTTTTTTTTTTCTTTTTTTTTTCTTTTTTGTTTTTCGCGGGAGGGGGATCGCCACGACCCCTTTTCTTCTCTTTTTGGGCAATGATGACGCTTCTTTTCAGTACCATCAAATACTGAGCACGCCGTTAGTTCGGCGCAACGTGCAGACAAACACTAGTTTCAGCCTTGTCTGACCGCCCTGTCTTTTTTTTTGTTCTTTGCAGCGCCGCTGCGGCCCCCGCTCCCCTTGTCCTTCCCCCCCCCCCCCCCCCCGCGCCCCTCGCTCACCTCTCGGTCGCCACCCCTCCCCAACAAAACACCACCACCACCAAAAACAACAGGCCACACCGGCTCGGTCGAGGCCGCCGGCTTCTGCCCGGGCGGGCAGCCCGCACTCGCCGCCTCGGCCGGCCTGGACGCCCACCTGCGCGTGTGGGACGCGGGGGCGGGCTTTGCCGCCCGCGCGGCCGTCGAGCACCCCGCGGGGGTCACGCGCCTCGCCTGGCACCCGACCCAGCCCGCCGTCGTCGCCACCGCGTGCGTCGACGGGCGCGTGCGCCTGTGCGACCTGCGCACGGGCGCCGTGGCGCGCGTCCTGCGCGGGCACCAGGACGCCGTGCAGGACGTGTGCTTCTCGCCCGACGGGCGCATGGTGCTGAGCGGGTCGGACGACGGTACGGCGCGCGTCTTCTCGGTCGTGTGATGATGTTGTATTGGGGTTCGTGGTTGGTTTTGAGGATCGAGGGTTGGTGGCAGGTGGTTATGTCAGCCGCTCGCCGTCTCTGGTTTTAGTGGCGCGGGTTGAGAGGCGCGTGCGCCCCGCTGTGCTCTCGGGAAAGACGCCGCCCCGCCGGCCGCTCCTCCCACCGTTCGACGCGCACACGCTCCTCCTCCTCTCTCCCAGCCCTCTTTGTTGTGAGAGAGAGAGAGAGAGCCTCCTAACACTCTTGTAAAGCCAGCGCATCCGTATGGTGTCAAGGGGATCGATTGCCCGCCCAAAAAGCCTGTCCTCCCTCGACCGCCGCTCGCTCGAACAGTCGCCGAGTCGAGTCGAGCCCGGCGCCAGCGCCGCGCGCCGGCGCCGCGATGCGCGCGCCTTTTTCACTGCCCGGCCCCGCTTCGCCCTCTCTCCCCAGAATCGAGCATTGCGCACTCACTGATCCCCACGACGCTCAAAGTGCTCACCCCAAAAGCGCGAGCGAGCCCATAACACAGAGACTCTCTGTCACAGAGAGAGAAGCGCGCGCGAAAAGGAGAGCTCTGACAAAGAGCAAGAGCAAGAGAGAGACGACCGCCGCGATGCACTGCCTCGCCCCCAAGGTGCGAATGCGCGCGCGAGCGGAACGATTGCGTCCGCGCCAAGGCGCGGGGCCCCCTCTGGCGGCGATCGGGACCGCGGAGAGAAGAGGAGAGGGGCGAGCGAGGGGAAAGTGCGGGGGGCAAGCGTTGAGAGGGAAGGGGGGGGAGAAAAGGGACGGCCCTCCCCTTTGCTTCCGCCCGCCCTCCCGCCCCTGTCCTCGCCCCGCGCGGCCCGATGACGCGCGACTGGGTGGCACTGGGTCGGCGCGGAGGATCCCGGCGGGCTCGGGCCGACGGAGCCGGCGCACATTGGTCGCGCGCGGCCTCGCGAGATAAGGGAGGGGGGACAGGGGGCTCTCCCAACGCTCCTCCCCTCTCTTTGCGCACGCCCACTCTCTCTCCCGCGCGCGCGACCCTGGCTCTTTTGCCCCCATCCCGCGCCCTGACGATCCCGATCCCCCTCCCGCTGCCCGCGCGACCGAGAGTGCCCAATTCACGCCGCCCCCTCGCCCCCCCCCCCCGATTCGACAACAACACCCCCAAAAAAACACACACACAGTCGGCGGCGGCCTGCTGCGCGAGCGGCAAGTGCGCCGCCGCCCCCGCCGCCGCCGCGCCGCGCGCCAGTGTCAGCGGCCGCCCCGCCCCCGCCTCCGTCGCCGCGCGCGCGGGCGGCATCAAGGGCGCCTTCGAGGGCCTCGGCGGGCCCATCAACGTCAGCGCCGCCGCCGCCGCCGCCGCCGGCTTCTTCACGGGCGACAAGGACGGCAAGGAGGGCGGCAAGGCCAGCAAGGCCGCCGCCGCCGCCGCCGCCACCGCCGACCGCTCCAAGGGGCTGTGGACGCGCTGCGACAAGTGCGGCGTCATCCTGTACGTCAAGCACCTCAAGGAGCACCACCACATCTGCTTCGGGTGCAACTACCACCTCAAGATGACGTCGGCCGAGCGCGTCGAGCACCTCATCGACCCGGGCACCTGGCGCCCGCTCGACGAGCTCATGAGCGCGGTCGACCCGCTCGAGTTTGCCGACCAAAAGCCCTACCCGGACCGCGTGCGCGACTCGCAGCTCAAGACGGGCATGCAGGACGCCATCCGCACGGGCACGGGCCTCCTGCACGGGATCCCTGTGGCCCTGGCGGTCATGGAGTTTGGCTTCATGGGCGGGTCGATGGGCTCCGTGGTGGGGGAGAAGCTCACGCGCCTGATCGAATACGCCACGCACGAGGGCCTGACCTTGCTGGTCGTCTGCACGTCGGGCGGCGCGCGCATGCAGGAGGGCATCTTCTCGCTCATGCAGATGGCCAAGATCTCGGCCGCCCTGCACGTGCACCAGAACTGCGCCAACCTTCTGTACGTCGCCATCCTCACCTCCCCCACGACGGGCGGGGTCACGGCCTCGTTCGGCATGCTCGGCGACGTGATTGTCGCCGAGCCGCAGGCCATCATCGGCTTTGCCGGGCGGCGCGTCATCGAGCAAACGCTCAACGAGGACCTCCCCGACGACTTCCAGACGGCCGAGTACCTCCTCGATAAGGGCCTGCTCGACCTCGTCGTGCCCCGGTCGTTCATGAAGGGCGCGCTGTACGAGATCATCGACTTTTACCGCGCGGCGCCCTTCAAGCGGCGCGGGAGCGTGCCCTTTGGCGTGCAGCGGGGCTCGTACGGCCTCACGGCCGAGGAGAAGATGCGCCGCCGCTTCCTCGAGTGGACCAAGGACGCCGACGCCTCGGCGTCCGCGGCGCCCCCGGCGTTCGACGACCTGGTCGCGTCCTACACGACCCTCTGCGCGGCGGGCGAGGCGGCGTCGGAGCTCGACGTGGCCGACGCCGTGCGGCGCGACCCGGCGCTGCTGCAGGCGGCGGTCGACCTGGCCAAGGGGAGCGTGGTCGAGTGGGTGCAGGCGCAGGACGACCTGCTGGCGCGCAAGGACGGCAAGGCGCAGGAGGGCGACTTTGTGTTCCGCGTCAAGCCGCTCGAGCCCGCGCTGCGCCAGTGAGAAGGAAGTGAGAGAGCTGAGCGCGCGAAAAAAAGGGGCGAGGGGGAGATGGGGCGCACGCCCCTTTCCCTCTCCCCCCTTGCCCCCCCTTTCCCGCCCCTCAAAAACAAACACCACCACCACCACCACAACAACAACAACCTCCCCCAAACGAACCCCCTCCCTACCCCTGTATTCTGGGCCGGTTTTGAACGCCGCGGCCTGACACACAAAATTTTGAGCGAGCGAGCGCGCGAGAGCGAGCGCGAGCGGGTGGCGCGGCACAAGGAGAGCGGGAAGAGACGGGAAGCGGCGCGCGTCCTTCTTTCTTGTTCTCTTCTTTTACGCCCCCCCTCCCCCTCGCGGTGTGTCTTTTTGAAACATTTCTTCCCTCGGCTGCTGTAGAATACACACACAAAAAGAAAAGTTAAGACGACGGCGGCGCCGCGCGCAGCGGCAAAACAACACAGTTTTGGCGCGCTTTTTTCTCGTTAATGTTTGTCTCTGTAAATGGTCTTGTTTTACAAAAGCAGCAGACGCCTCAAGCGGTCGTCGCGGTTGCAGCGGCGGCGGCGGCGGCCGGCGGGGGCGGGGAAGGACTGCCCGCAGCGGTGGTGGCGCTGGCGGCGGCGCCGCCCCCCGCCCCCACTCCTCCGCCTCCTGCTCCTCCTCCCCCCTCGCCGCCCTCCTCGCCCTCGTTGTCGCTGGCCAGCAGCACGGCGTCGTCGTCGCTGGCCGCGGAGGCGGCGGCCGCGGGCGCGCCCTCGGGCGCGTCGGCCTCGGCCACGCTGAGGCCCTGCAGGGCGCGCGCAGCCTCGCTGGCCTCGTCGTTGGCGTCGTCGTCGCCATCGCCGCTGTCGGCGGCGGCCTCCCCCGATCCTGCTCCTCCTGCTGCTGCTTCTGCCGCCCCTTCACCGCCCTCGACAGCCTCCTCCTCCTCCTCCTCCTCCTCGAGCACCCCGTACCGGTGGTACAGCGACCCGCCGCCGGAGCCGCCGCCGAACCGCTCGAGGCCGCCGCCGCCGCCGCCGCCATACGCGTCGCCGCCGTCGTCGCCCCCGTCGCCGCCGCCCATGCCGCCCATGCCGGCCATCAGCGCGGCGGCGTCGTGGTCCAAGGGCCCGGGCATCTCGACGTTGCTCGGCCGCCCGCACGCCCACGCGCCCACGTCCTCCTCCGCGTTGGCGCGCGCGAGCTCCCCGGCCACGAATGACGACCACTCGGCGCTCTCGGCCAGCAGCGCCGCCGCGGGCGGCGACGCGGCCGC
This sequence comes from Mychonastes homosphaera, assembly GCA_009193075.1. Classification (NCBI taxonomy): domain Eukaryota; kingdom Viridiplantae; phylum Chlorophyta; class Chlorophyceae; order Sphaeropleales; family Mychonastaceae; genus Mychonastes; species Mychonastes homosphaera. The sequence continues at coordinate 732,996 of VXJC01000006.1, forward strand.
CGCGTCGAGCAGGATGTTGCCGACCTGCGTGACGTGGCCCAGGTACCCTGCTCTCAGCGGCCGAGGGGCGGGCTCCTGCCCTTGCCTCAGGGGCGGCCACACCTCGCGGGGGAGGCGCGCGAGCCACTCGGGCAGGCGGCAGGGGTCGCCGAGGAGGTGGCGCGCGGCGCCCTCCCCGCCCCGCGCAAGCAAAGCGAGGACGACCGAGCCAAAGGCGTGGTGGAGGAGGTTGTGGAAGGGATAGGCCTCAAACAGCGCCATGAGCGCGCGCACGGCGCCGGCGCCGGCGAGCGCGTCGGCGGCGGGCGGGCCCCCCGCGCGCAGGATGGCGGCGAGGAGCTCGACGGCGCGCAGGCGGGCGCGGCCCAGGGGCGGGAGTAGGAGGCCGTAGGTAGTCTCCTGCGAGAAGGCCGGGTCGGGGTAGGTCGGGTCGGCTTCGGCTTCCGCGGCCTCGGCGTTGGTCTCGCCGTCGCCGCCCGCCTCTTTGCCGCCGCTGCCCTTCTTCTCGCCCTTGCTGTCCGCCTCGTCGCCGTCGTCGCTGCTGTCGTCGTCGTCGTCCCCGGCCTCTGCGTCCGAGTCCTTGGCGGGCTGGGAGTCGGCCCCGGCGGCGGCGGCTGCGGCGGCGGCGGCCGGCGGTTTTTTGGCGGGAGAGGAGGCGACGGGAGCGGCGGCGGCGCCGCCGCCGTTGGCGCCGCCGGGCCCCTCCTCCTTTTGCTGCTCCTTCTGCTGCTGCTCCGCCGCCTTCTTGCCCCCCGCGCCGTAGTCGGTCAGGAAGCGCACGATCGCGGGGACGTAGGCGAGCACGGCCGAGAGCGTGTCGGGCCCGGGCCCGCCCGCGTCGCCGCCGCCCCCGCCGAGGCCGCCCTCGCCGCCGCCGCCGCCAACGCCGCCGCCCTCGCCCTCGCCCTCGCCGTGGCCGCCGCCGCCGTCCATCATCATGGGCTCGTCGCCCAGCATGCCGCCGCCCAGCAGGCCGTAGTCGCCGCCGCCCATGCCGTCCGGGCCGCCGCCGATCACCATCTGCGACCGCCGCGGCTCGAGGAGCGCCGAGCACACCTCGAGCGCGGGCAACAGCTCGTCCGGGTGCTGCGGCGGCGCTGCTGCTGCTGCTTTTGCTGCTGCTTTTGCTGCTGCCGCCGCCGCTCCTGCTGCCGCTGGTCGCCGCTCTGCCTCCTGCTGCCGCTTGTCGGCCGCTGTTGTTGCTGATGTTATTGCTGCCTCGCCTGGTGCCACTGCTGCTGCTTCTGCTGCTGGTGGTGGTGACGCCACCGCCGCCGCCGCCTCGTCCGCGCTGCCTTCTCCTGCTTCTGCTGCTGCTGCTGTTCCTGCCGCCGCCTCCTCGGGCGCCGCCTCGCCCGGCGCCAGCGGCAGCACCCGCCTGAGCAGCAGGGACACGCACTCGGGTCGCGACAGCTTGGCGGCCAGCGCCGATGGTTGCGTGTGCGCGATGGCCGTCAGGATGTCGGCGGCGTTGGCGCGCGCGTCGGCGCAGTAGGCCTCGTCGTACACGGCCGCGCCGCTCTCGTCGGCGGCGGCATCGCCCTCGCCCTCGCCCTTGCTGCCGCTTCCGCTCCTCCGCTTCTCGTCCTTCTCCTCCTCCTCCACCTCCGCGTCCTCCTCGGCCTCGCCCGCGTACGCCATGCGCGCCAGCAGCGCCTCCACCAGCGGCGTCTCCGCCAGCCACTGCGTGTGCACGGGCATGAACAGCACGGCGCTCTGGTCGTCGGCGCCCGCCAGCCTCCTGAGCACGTCGGCGACGCCCGCGCTGCCCACGTGCCGCACCATCCCCCGGCACACGAGCGACTCCCCGCGAAATGACAGGTACTGCATCATCTCCCCCGTTTTGCGCAGCAGCAGGGCGCCTGCGACGCGGCCCAGGTAGCCCGCGGCCCGCGGGCTCAGGGGCGGCGGGCGCCGGAGGGGGGAAAAGAGCAGGTCGAGCAGGCGCTCCTCGGCCACCAGGGCGTCAAAGACGCCGTCGAGCTCGCAGCACAGCACCTCGCAGGCGGCAAAGGGAAACTTGTAGGCGCGCTTTGGGTCGGCGAGGCTGTCGGCGGGAACGTCGTCGACGAGGTAGTGGAGGAGGGCCTCGACCGTGGACGGCTCGCTCAGGCTGGTGTTTGTTTTTGTGTTTGGGTTTTCGTGGGTTGTGGGTTTGCGTGAGCGTCGGCGCGCGCCGTCGGCGGCGGCATGGCGCTTCTTCTTGCGGCTCCTGCCGACGGGCAGCGCGCGCGGCCTCTTGTGTGTTGCGTGTGTGTGTGTGTCTGCGCGCCTGCGTGTGCAGTTCTCCGCGGGCGTCGAGCTGCAAGAGGGGGCTGCTCGCGTCCCCACGCACACGCGCGGCGTTTGAATCGGCCCATCCCCATCAGTACTCAAGACTCACAACCGCAGCAGGCTCTCGTTCAGGCTCTTGCACTCCTGGATGATGTCGTCCTCGTCGAGCAGCTCCTCGAGGGTGAACGCATCCTTGGACAGGATTTGCTGTAGGTGGGTTTTGTGAGGGGAGGGACGGGCGCGCGTCAGAGAGAGACAGGAGAGAGAGGAGAGGTTGCTCTCTCTCTCTGTTTGTGCCCCTAAAGACGCCCCGCTCACCTCGATGGGCGAGGGCTGCGCGAACGACGCGACCTTCCAGTAGGACATCGTGACGCCCCGCGTCGCGCCCCCGGGCGGCGCGCGCGCGCAAACGGGCGCAAAGGGAGAGAGACGGTTGAACGAGGCGAAGGGTCGGGGGAGCTCCTCTCTCTTCTGCCCCTCTCTCTTGTTGTTTGGCTGTTCGCCGCGCTACGCGGAGGTCGGGGTTGTTCTGTAGCTCTAAGCGGTGGAGGGTCGTGTGTCGTGTGCGCGCGCTCCGCGTCTGTAAAGGGCGGGCGCACACTGCACGGTGGGCTTTTGTGTTTGTGTGGGGAGCGGGGGGGTGGGGGAGGAGGAGGGGGATAAGAGGAGAGGAGGAGGAGCAGCCTTCTGCTGTCGCTCGATCGATCGCAAGTTGGCCTCTCACACAACAATCACAGCAACCACAACAACAAGCGCCCCCCGTCTCCTCCATCACCGCATCATCGGCGTATCCGCACCAGAGCACGAAACAGGGACCGCACTCTTGCACGCGCGCGTCGAAACACCAGCCCCACCGCCGCCTGTCTTCCCCTTCCCGCGCAACCCGCGCGCGCGCGCTCGCGCTCTCGCCGCCTGTCACCGCGCGCCTATCACCGCCCGTCAAGTAGTACTACTCCCCGCCGCGCGCGCGCACCGAACGCGCGCGCGAGAGCGAGAGAGAGAGAACAACAAGAGCCGCCGCCGCCGCTCGCCGCGCGCGCGCGCGCTCGCCGTCGCTCTTCCGGCGCCGGGCCGCGCAAAACCAAGTCGGGCCCAAGAACGACACAACAACAACAACAACAACAACAACAACAACAACAACAACAACAACAACAACAACAACAACAACAACAACAACACACGATATGGAGGTCGACGGCGGCGGCCGCGCCCCTTCTGCGGGGGCGGTCCATCACGCAGGCGCGCCCCTGCCGGACCCCGCGGGCGCCACCTTTGCCGTCGAGCAGGAGGACCACTCGCTCGCCAACGCGCTGCGCTTCTTCCTGAACAAGGACCCGCGCGTGTCGTTCGCCGGGTACTCGATGCCGCACCCGACGGAGGACGTGGTCAACGTGCGCGTGCAGACGACGGGTGCGTCTTGTCGTTTGAATCGGAGTCGATTATTCGCGCGAGCCCTCTCTCTCAACCTTCGGCGCGCGCTCAAAAAACCCCGTCGGCTCGGCGAGACGCGCTCACTCCTCCCCCCCCCCGCCCCGCCCCCCCCCAAAACATCACCTCCCCCCACAGGCCAAATCTCCGCGACCGAGGCGCTCCAGTCGGCGTGCACCGAGGTGCAGCGCGTGTGCGACCACGTGCTCGCCGTCTTTGACCGAGCCGTCGACGAGCACAAGGTGGCCGAGGGGGCCGCCGCTGGCGGCGCGGCCGGGGGGAACGATGGCGAGCCGGCAGCAGCGCCGGCCTCGGGCCACAAGCGCCCGCCGTCGTCGTCCAAGAAGCGGTGATCGAGGTCGGAGTTTCGTCTTGTAACAGATGTTTTTTTTCTTGTACGGAGAGAGGGACGTTCTCGTCGCAGAGACAGAGAGAGACAAAAGAAGGGGGGGGGGGGGGGCAACGAGCGGTCGAGAGAAAGGAAAAGGAAAAAAAGAGAACAAAACAGGAAACGAAATGGGACAAGCGGGAACGACGAGGTGGGTTTTGTGGTTGTGTGGTTGTGAGGTTTGGGTTGGGGTTGTCGTCCGGGGGCGTGTGCGCGAAAACACACGCAACAGGCCCGCAAACGAGGGCGGGGAGACGACGGCGAAGAGGGGCGGCGGCGGCGGCGGCGGCGGCGGCGGCGGCGGAAAAGCTGTAAGAACGCCCGCTCGCGCTCAGCCTGAAACTTGGGGTCACTCGTATTAATGCAGCAGGAAGAACGGCCGGTCAACGGCGCGCACAAAGGCGGCCGCGGTGGAGCTGGCACTGCGGTGGGCCGCCGGCGGGGGGCAGTTGCAGGTGCCGGCGGTCGTCGCGTCGCGCGCCGCGGCCGAGTCGCGCTGGTGCTGGTGCTGCTGCTGCTCGCGGTTGCACACAGCCGTCTTGGTCACGGCCTCGGCCATCGGCGAGTCGAGGAAGGCGCGCAGGAGCGCCGAGGCCGACGACGGCACGGGCCCTTCGGACGAGGACATGGTTGCTTTTTGGGGGGAGCTGTCGGTTTGCCGTCCTCGTTGGCGGTCTCAGCAGCGGCCGGCGCGTGCGCGCGCGCAAAAAAACGGTGTCTCTGTCTCTGTCTCTCTCTCTTTCTGCCTTGCGCGGCTTGCGTCGCGGGCGACGGTGGGCTTGGAAGCGGGGGCGTGCGCGCAGGAGTGGTCCGGCGGGCTCGTCTCTCAGCGGCGCAGGGGCGGGGGAGGCGCGGGCGAGGAAAAGGAGCTGATGGAGCTCGCTTTTTGAGTGTCTTGGTCGGGGGGGGCGCGCGCGCAAGATGATGGCCTTTGCTCGTCGACGCTCCGTGTGGTCACTACTAGTCTCGTGGGATGGTGGGTGGGCTCGACAAGAGGCGGCGTGGGAAGGTTGAGTTGTGTGTTTTGAGGCCGAGCGCGACCAAGGAGCGAGCTCGCCCTTTTTCTGCCCCCCTCACCCCCCTCTCTCTCCTCCCTCCCTCCCCTCCTCCTTCCCCCCCTTCTTCCCCCTCCACCCCCCCGGACGCACCTCGCCTCCGCCCTCTTTTTTTGGTTTCTCTTTCCGTTGCCAAACCAAACAAACGCGTGCGATGGCGATCCCTCGCACCATCAAGGCGCATGCCGTGACCAAGCTCGACACGCCCAAGGGCCGTCAGGCGCGCAACAAGGGGGTGAGAATGAAGAGCTGCAGCCGCCCCCCTCTCGCTCTCGCTGCCTCCGCTCGATCGGCGCGCGCGCGCCACGCAGCGGAGAACGCCGGGGCCCAGGCGCCAGGCGTCGCTCCTCCGAGCACTAGTTCGGCGCCCGGGGGGCCGTCCCCGGGCTCGTACCGGCGCGGGTAAAACACCGTCGTCGGCGGCGGCGCGATCGGCCGTCGGCGGCGGGCGGCGGCGCGAAACGACGGCCACCGCTTCGGGAGCCCCCCCCTCGCTCGCTCCCGTCGCTCGCTCACCCCTCACCCCTCACTCACTCACCCAAAACCAACACCCCGACAGCGCCTGCACAAGGGCCGCAAGCTCGCCCATGAGCTGATCCGCGAGGTGGCCGGCCTCGCCCCCTACGAGAAGCGCCTGATCGAGCTCCTCAAGGTCGGCAAGGACAAGCGCGCGCTCAAGGTGGCCAAGGCCAAGCTCGGCACGCACCTGCGCGGCAAGAAGAAGCGCGAGGAGATGGCCGGGGTGCTGCGCAAGATGCAGAGCAAGAGCAAGTAAGGAGACAGGGGAGGTTGAACGAGCCCCCCCCCCTCTCTCTCTCTCTGGATACACGTGCCTTACGCTGCGCATTGACGTGTGTAAACGAAACGAAACCCGATTCTTCAATTCCGCGGCCGCGTTTTTTATCCCTCCCTCGTCGTCCCGCCGCGCGGCGCACACAGCCAAAGAAACGGATCCTTTTTAAACAAAGACGCCTCCAAAGAGGAGTCGGCGATCTACTCGGAAGCAAACACACACACACACGTCAAGAGATGGGAGGGGGAGGGGGGCGGGAGGGCGGGGGGGGAGCAAAAAAGAGGGAGACGAGGGCGCGGCGAAAAAACGCCGCACGCCCTCTCAAAACCCCCCTTTTCCTCCTCCACCTCCCGCCCTCCCCAAAACTCACCCCCTTCCTTATCCTTTTACTTGCTGTTCTCCGCCACGAACTTGATGCCCTTGTCGATCGACGCCAGCAACTCCGGCTTCATCGCCGCCAGCGCCTCGCGCTCGTAGTCGGTCATGTTGCCCAGGCCGTGGACCGTCTCGACGCCGTCGGGGCCCAGCTTGACCTTCGAGGCGAAAAAGGGCACGTCCGTGACGGTCGACTCGACAAAGGCGCACTCGGTCGCGACGTGGCCCGCCAGGCCGCGGAGGCACGCGTCCGCGAAGAGGGCCGCGGCGTAGGCCATCGAGAGCGTGGCGCTGCCCTTGCCGGCCTTGGCCGTCACCACCTCGGTGCCGCCGTCCTGCGTGCGCTTGGTCAGCGCATCGAGCACGTCCTTGCCCAGCTTGTTGGGGGTGGCCGGGGTCGCCTGCGAGAAGAGCGGGAGGATCGTGATGCCCGCGTGACCGCCCACCACGGGCACGTCGACCTGCGACACGTCCAACCCCGCTTTCTCGGCGAAAAAGGTCTTGGCGCGCACCACGTCCAGCGTGGTGACCCCCAGGACCTTGCGCGGGTCGTAGACGCCCATGCGGCGGAGCGTCTCGGCGGCGATGGGCACCGTGGAGTTGACGGGGTTGCTGATGATGTTGAGGAGGGCGCCCGGGCAGTACTTGCCGGCGGCCTCGACGAGGCCCTTGACGATGCCGGCGTTGATCTGTTTGGGGTTTGGTTTGGTGTTTTTTTTTCGGCGGGCGAAAAAGGCGGGTGAGCGTTTGTTGTGGGGTTTTTTTTTGGGGGGGGGGGGGGGGGGGAGGCCGTGACCCCTTCACACATCGCCAATCACCACCGCCTCCTCACCTTGAACAGGTCGTCGCGCGTCATCCCGGGCTTGCGCGGGACCCCCGCGGGGATGATGACCAGGTCGCACCCCGTGAGCGCCTCGGCCAGCGACTCGGGGCCCTCGTGGCCCACGGTCTTGGCCTTGGTGTTGATGTGGCTGACGTCGGCGGCGACGCCCTTGGTGCCGGCGATGTCGTAGAGGGAGAGGTGGGTGACGTGGGGGTTCATCTGTGCGTCTTTTTGCGGGGTGGGTTTTTTTTGGTGGGTTGGGTGTGTCGTGAGTGAATGGCGGCGGGTCGGCGAGCGGCGGGCGAAGCGTCCGTTCCGCCGACGAGGCGTGAGGCGCGCGCGCAAACGGCACACGCATGCGCGCGCTCCGCGCCGTTTGTTTGAGGTCTTGGGCCCCGCTCGCCGCGCGTGGAGGGTCCGGCCGCGCACGGGGCTGCTGCCTCTTGGCCAGATCTCGCGCTTTTGGCAAAGGGAGCGGCGCGGGGGCACGAGGAGGGCTTGAGGGGGGGGGGGGGGAGACAACCGCCCCCCTCGAAAAGAGCCCCCGCAAAACAAAACGCCGCACGTTTCACGCTCTCTCCGGGCGCGCGCGCCCGGCGGCGCGGCGTACCTTCATGAGCATCGACAGGGGCTGGCCGATCCCGCCCGCCGCGCCGAGGACGGCCACCTTGCGGGGCTTGGAGCCCGCGGCCGCGGCAGACGCGAACGAGGCAGACTGGCTCTGCTGCTGGGCGACGCCCTTGAGCAGCTGGAGGGAACGGAGGAGCCCGCGCGCCATGGTTGATTGGGCGCGGGGCGGGGGCTGCCAGCAGTTTGATGGCGATGCAGGCGGGGGGGGCACCAGCGGCGCGGGCTTGTTGGAGGATCCAGCGGCGCCGCCGCCGGCGAGGGCGAGGGCGAGCGCGGCGTCGGCCGCGGCGCGCGCGGCGGCCAGGCCGCCTGGGCAGCGCGCGCCGAGGTTGGCCTCGGCCTCGGCCGCGAGCAGCCGCACGCGCGCGCCCAGCAAAGAGTCCGGGGATGCGAGCAGGCGGCTCTCGGCGGCATCGTCATCTGCCAAAGACGGCGATAAAGACGAGGACGAGGACGACAACTGCACCTCGGCCAGCCGGTCGAGCCGCGCGCGCGCCCCCGGGCGGCCGCGGCCGCGCGCCGGTGGTGCCCGGCCTGCCCCGTGCCGACCGCGCGCTGCAGCAGCGCGAGCGCGAGCAGGTAGCGCGGCAGCGCGGCGCAAGGGCTGGCGCGCACGAGGCACAGCAGGCGGCGCACCTCGGCCTGGGCGGGGAGGACCGTCGCGGCAGGGGCCGTCAGCAGCAGGGCGGGGACGCGCACGGCCGCGGCCTCGAGCGCGAGCAGGGGGGCGCCCAGGGCCGCCGCGCCTGCGCCTGCGCTGCCACCGCCATCATCAGCTGTCGCCGCCGCCAGCGCCGCGGGGCAGGCGCGGTGGGCGGTCGAGGCGTAGCGGCGGCGCCGCGCGCAGGGCGTGCGCGTCCAGCTCGTACCGACAGGGACGTCGTTCGCACGGGCCACAGGTGCATCGGCCGCCGCTGCGCGCGCAGCGCGCTTGGTGGCTGGGCGTCGGGAGCCAGAGCCACACGGCAGCCGCCGCCGCCGCCTGCCGCGTCTATGCGTCTCGCAGCTGCGGAGGTCGCCCATCAGCGCGCCTTCGGCTTTCCACCGCCGCCGCCTAGTCTCCTTTGCGTCTTCTGTTCTTATCGATCGTGCTCGGGCCACCTCTCTGCATCCTTCGCCTCCATGGCGGCGTCTGCCCTCGTGCTGCCGACTCTGCCCTCTAATCGCACCCACCCGGACATCGCGGCGCGTGTGGCGCCCGCGCCTGCCACCTCTGCTCCGTGCTGTCATCAGCAGCCAAGTCTTCCTCTCGTCCTCCCTTCCCTTCCATCTATTTGCAAGGCTCAGGGAGGGCGCGAGGCGGCGGCGTAGTCGGCGACGGCCGAGGTGACGGCAGCCGCCGAGGCCGAAGGCGCGGGGCCGGCCTCGCTAGCCGCCACCGTCGTCGTCGTCGTCGCCACCGCAGCCTCGGCCGCGCCGAGCTCGAGCGCCTGCTCGCAGGCGCGCCGCGCGTCCGCCTCGCGCCCGAGCGTGCGGAGGGCCGCGGCGTGCGCGAGCCGCGCGCCCACCGAGGGCGGGGGGCTGCCGGCGGCGGCGGCGCCCTCTGCGGAGGAGGAGAAGAGCTCGGCCGCCTCTTGCGCGTCGGCGGGGGAGCCCGTGGCGCTCAGCGCGCGCGCCAGGTTGAGCCGCGCCGCGGCCAGGGGTGTCGTCGAGGGGGTGGTAGTGGCGGCGGCGGTGTTGCCGCCCGAGTAGTAGGGACAGGAAGGCGGGGCGCGCGTCCAGTGGTGCTGAGAGGAGGAAGAGGAAGAGGCCTCGGGCGACGACGCGGCGAGAAGCAGGGCGACGGCCGCGCGGTGGGCGGGCACGGCCGCGGCCGGCTGCCCGCGCGCCTCGAGGGCCAGGCCCAGGGACGCGTGCGCGGCGGCCAGCAGCGGGTTGGCCTCGGCGGCCTTGGACGCGCAGGCCAGCACGGCGGCGGGGTCCAGGCGCGCCGCGCCTGCGGCCACCACGCCCGCGCCCGCGCCCGCGCCCGCGCCCGCGCCCTCGCCCCCGCCGGCCGCGGCCGCGCGCTCGGCCTCTGCGCCGGCCGCGGCGACAGAGGGCAGAAGCAGCGCGCCCGCGGCCAACCCGGCCCACGACTCGACCCCGCCCCCCAAGCCGACCGCGTGCTCGTACGCCGACAGCGCGTCCTCGAGGTCGGCCGCCACCGACGAGGCCGGGGCCCCCACGGCGCGCCCCTCCTCGGCGCGCGCGCGCGAGGCCGCCGCCATCCCCTCCCAGACGGCGGGGAGGGTCGGCTCGACGCCGCGCGCCTGCTCGAGGCAGCGCGCGGCCGGGCCGTGCGCCCCGTGGGCGGCGTACAGGCGCGCGAGGCGCACCCAGGTGGGGGCGTCGCGCGGGTTGAGCTGCAGGGCGCGCGTCCACGCGTACTCGGCCGCGGCCAGAGACGACGATGGCGACGAAGAAGAAGCAGAAGAAGCAGCGCCGCACACGCCGGCGAGCGCGTCGCCCAAGCGCGCCCACAGCCAGCCGCTCGCCGGCGCGAGGCGCAGCCCGCCGCGCGCGAGCGCCGCGGCGCGCGCGCGCAGGGCCGCGACCTCAGCCGCTGCCTCTTGCTGCTGCTGCTGTTGGCCCGTTGTTGTTGCTGCCGACGACGACCCCGCCGCCCCTTGCCGCCGCTCCAGCAGCAGCGCCTCGTGCGCGGCGCTCGTGGCGAGGTCTCCCCACCGCTCCCCCGCCCCCGGCTGCAGGTGCAGGGCGGCCGCGTAGGCGCGGCCGGCGGCGCGCACCTCGCGCAGCTGGGCGTCGAGGGCGGCGGCGGCGGCGCGCGCCACGTCCTGGGCAGCGGCGGCGGCCTGGACCGCGGTCGAAGGGGACGAAGAGGAAGAGGAAGAGGAAGCGGAAGCGGGGGCGCCGCCGAGGGCGAGCGCGGCGGCGCGGCCGCGCGCGGCCGAAAGCGCGTCGCAGGCGTCAAGCGGGGGCACGAGCGCGTGCTGGAGGAGGATGTCCCCGAGCAGCTTGTGCGCGGTGAGCGCGCCCGTGCCGCCCGTGGTGCCCGCGGGGTCTGACGAGGAGGACGCCGACTTGGCGCCCCTGCCGCCGCCAAAGCCACCAAACCCGCGCTGCTGCTGCTGCTGCAGCTGCTGCTCCTCGTCTGCGCCTGCCGCCCGCCGCCCCGCCTCGGCCTCGTCCTCCGCCTGCTCCTCCTCCCCGCCGCCGCCGCCAGCGTCGCCGCCAGCGATGCACATGCGCACGGCGTCGGCGGCCTGGGCCAGCTCGACCGCGGCGGCGCCGAACGAGCCCATGCACGCGTGCAGGCGCGCCGACGAGAGCAGCGCCTCGCCCGCGCCGAGCAGTGCGGGCGCCGCGGCCGCGATCCGCTGCTGGTGCTGTTGGCTCCTGGCGCCGCCGCCACCCCCGCCGCCGCCGCCGCCAGCGAGCAGCAGGCCCGCCGCGCGGCGGTACAGCTCCGCCGACTCGGCGTACGACCCCTGCAGGTAGTGCAGGGAGGCGGCCTGCACGAGGCTGTAGGGGCGGGGCGACGCCCACGGGCTCGGCGGGGGCGCGGGCGCGCCCGCGGGGCGGCGCAGCGCGCGCAGCGCGTCGGCGGCCGCGGCCGCGTCCGAGAGCTCGACCGCGCGCGAGTAGGCCTTGAGCGCCGAGGAGTGGCGGCCGAGGCGGTGGTAGGCGGACCCCAGGGCCTCCCAGAGAGCCGGGTCGCGCGGGCGCGCGCGAAGGGCGCGCAGCAGCGTCGAGGCGGCGGCGGCGGGGCCGTTGTCGCCGCTGTTGCTGTTGCCGCTGCCGCTGCCGCCCTCTGCTGCCGCTGCTGCGCTCCCTCCGTTGCCAGGCACCCCCTCGAGCTGCAGGCGCGCCAGCCGCACAAGCGCCCAGAGCGCCCCGGGGCTCTGTTGCGGGCCCGAGTCGCCCAGCTGCCGCTCCGGCAGGGTGGACGAGCACAGGCCAAATGGCGTGAAGCCCCCCTCGAGGGTCAGATGCGGCGGGCGGCCAGCGCCGCCGCCGCCGCCACCACCACCGCACCCGCCGCCACCCGCCCCGAGGCCCAGGCTGACGGCCTCGGCCCCGCCCGCGCGCTCGAGCGCGTCCTCCACCACGCGCCGCTCCAGCCGCGCGGGCGCGCCCGACGCGCGCAGCAGGTCGCAGAGCGCTTCGCCCGCCCCGGCCGCCGCGGGGTCGAGAGCGAGCGCGCGCTGGAAGCAGCGCATGGCGCGCATGGCGTCGCGCGCCACCTGCGCGTGCCAGTGGCCCGTCCACTCGAGGGCGGGGACCTGCCATGGCGACGCGACGGCGGGAGGGGGCGGGGCGGAAGAGGAAGAGGGAGAAGACGAAGAAGAACCGTCGGCGTCGTCGGCGGCCCAGCCCGCCGCCAGGGCGGCGGCGGTGGCGGCAGCGGCGACAAAGCACGAAAACGCGCAGGGCCCCGAGCCCGCGGCGCCGTCCGAGTCGCGCAACGGGCCGCCGATGGCCCAGAGGATGCGCCCCAGCTTGTAGCGGTACTCGACGACGGCCGCGGCGATGGCCGGGTCGGAGGCGGCCAGCGCCTCGGGCGACGGCTCGTTCGTGCCGGCGAGAGGGGTGCCGCCGGGGCCGCCGCCGCCTGCCGCGCCCGCCGCCGTCGCGCCGGCCGCGCGCAGCAGCGCGTCCAGCGCCGTTTCCATGTAAAGCCGCGCGGCCTCGGGCGACCCGTCCAGGAAGAGCAGCCACCCGTACTCGGCGAACGCCCACGGCTCGGCGGCCCCCCGCCCCATCAGCGCCTTCGCGACGAGCCCCTCGTAGTGGTGCGCGGCGCTGCCGCGGTCGCCGCGCGCGAGCGCGCAGCGCGCAAGCCCGCGCACGGCCTGCTGCCGGATGGAGACGGGCGGCAGGCCGACGAGGTCCCCCAGCGAGACTTCACCCTCGCAGACGCGCTGGGACAGGCGCGCGAAGATGCGGGCGGCGTCCGGGAGCAGGCGGTCGGGCGGGTGGGGCGGGGAGCCGCACAGGGGCGGCGGCGGCTTGGGGGTGGTGGCGGTCGTCGCGGCTGGAGCGGCAGGAGCGTTTGCAGGAGCCCCGCCGCCGCCGCCGCGCGACGCGTGCAGCGCGAGCATCGCCTGCGCGGCCAGCAGGTTGAGCATGAGCGCCGCGTGCCGCTGCCGCTCCTGCGCCGCCTTGGACCGCTCGAACACGTGCTTGATGCCCATCTTGGCCGCGTCGAGCGCGCCCGCGGCGTCGCCGCCCTCGAGCCTCAGCTCGGCGAGGCCGATCATCGCCGCGCTGCTGCCGGCGCCGTTGCGCAGGGCGCGCTCGAGGCAGCGCGCGAGGGCGGCGGCGCGGCGGGCGCGCACGCGGGGGTCGTGCGCGCGGCGGCGGGCGAGGGCGCTGCAGTTGAGGTCGGTCGTGCCGCCGTACGGCAGGGGCGCTCGTTCCCCCGCTCCCCCGGTGAGCGACGCGCGCGGCGGCTGCCAGTGGCACGTGTGCCGCACGGACGACGCGGCGTCGCCGATGCCCTCGGCTGCTGAGGGCGCGCGCGCGAGGTACGCCTCGCGCCGGTGCAGGGCGAGCGCCAGGTGCGCCTGGCCCAGCGCGCTCCAGGGGAAGGCGTGCGCGAGGCGCTGCGCGATGGCCGTCACGTCGGCGACGAGCGACGGCGGTGCGGAGGAGGCGGCGGCGGCTGCGCCCGGAGCGGCGGCCGCGGCGGCCCCGAGCGACGCGAGCGACAGGGTCGACGCGCCGCCGCCGACGAAGGGGCCTCCCCCTCCTCCAGCGCCTCCGCCACCCAAGTGCAAGAGGCTGGCGGTCGAGAAGCTGCTGCCCAGGGGGGGGCCGCCGCCGGCGGCAGCGGCCGCGGCGCCTCCCGGCGCGCCCATCGGCGTGGCCGGGCCCGCCGACGGCACCGCCAGCGTCGGCGGCGGCGCCACGCACGAGAGCGGGAGGCCCGTGCTGCTGCTGAAGCAGCGCGCGAGGCCGCCGCCGCCGCCGCCAGGCCCGGCCCCGGGCGTCACGGAGGGAGGGACGGCGGCCGGGCGCGGCGGCGAGGAGGCAGCGGCGGCGGCGGCGGCGGCGGCGGCGGCAGCAAACGCGGCCGGCGCCGGCGAGCGCGAGCGCGCAGCGTCTGCAGCAGCGTATTGGGTCGTCGGCGAGGGCGGCCCCGTGGCCCCCGGGCCGTCGATGGAGGCGCGGCGGCTGTCGGCCTGCTGCTGCTGCTGCTGGTGGTAGTAGCCGGTGAGGGCGTTGGCGGCCGTGGCGACGAGCGCGGGGCCGGGCATGAGCGACAGCGAGGCGGCCGACGCCGCCGGCGCGAGGCCGAGGCCGCCGCCGGGCTGCGCGCCCCCGGGCCCCAGCAGCGCGGCCAGGTGGGCGGCCGCCTCGTGGCGCCGCGGGGCGTCCGGGTCGGACACGAACTGCTGCTGCTGCTGCTGCTGGAGCTGCGCGCCGAGGGGCACGGACGACTGCGGGTGCAGCATCGGTCCGGCCGGCCTGCCGCCCCCGCCAGCCGCGACGAAGAACGGCGGCGTCGCGCCGATCTGCCCGCCTGCGCCCGCCCCCCCGCCTGCTCCTCCGCCAAACGCCCCCGCCCGGCTCGCCATGAGGCTCCACCCGGCGGTGTCCATGAACGACGAGGGCCGGGACATGAACGAGCCGATCGCCAGGTTTGACGCGGCGCTGTGGCGCGGAGAGGTGTGCCCGCCGCCGCCGCCGCCGCCGCCGCCGCCGCCGCCGCCGCCGAAGCCCCCGGCGCCGAAAAAGCCCGGCGGCGGCGCCCCGTGCGGCGTCGCAGCCTCCGACCAGGGCATCATCGGCGTGGCCATGCCCGAGGGCCCGGCGCTCGGCACGCGCGAGAGCGCGGCACCCCCGCCGCGCGGCAGGTCGCTCAGGCTCACGACGCGCGACAGGGCGCGGCTGCCTGGCCCCAACAAGCCGCCGTCGCCGCCGTCGAGTCCCAATCCGCCGCCGCCGACGCCGCCGCCGCTGTGCTGCGGCTGCAACATCTGCTGCTGCTGCTGCTGGTGCGACGCCCCCGCCGGGCCGCCCCCGAACGCCACCTCCTCCTGCACCTCCATCAGGCGCAGCGCCGTCTCGTACGCGTAGGGCGAGGCGCACCCCTCGGCGCGCGCCCCGCCGTCGCGGCACGTGACGCCCGACATCACCGCGCGGCACGCGCCGAGCACGACCGTGCGGCGCTCGAAGCGCGCGCGGGAGCCCGGGGGCGCGACCTGCACAGCGCGGCGCAGGATGCGCAGGAGCTCATCGTGGTAGCGGTGGTGGGCCTCGGTGGGCGGCACGGTCGCGACGATCTCGCGCAGGGCGGCGATGGCGCGCTCCGAGGAGGAAGGGGGGGGGCAGGTTTGCTGGGGGGGGGGCGGCGGGGAGGGGGCGGTTGGCGAGGGGGCGGCGGCAGGGGTAAAGGTGGGCGAGCCCCCTCCTCCGCCTCCTGCAGCCGCCAGCGCGTCGTCCGCCGCCCGCCCGGCCTCCTGCGCGCGCTCGTACCGCACGTTGACCCCGGCGCGCCCGCCGCTGCACGCCGCCGCCGCTGACGCGACGCGCGCCTCGCAGCGCGCCTCGAGCTGCGCGGCCCCGGCCTCGAGCTGGACGTCCGCCAGCGCGCAGAGGGCGGCGAGGCGCGCGCGCTGGGCCGGGAGCAGCCCATCGGCGTCCGGGGTTTGTGTTGATGTTTCTGTTGTTGTTGCTGTTGTTGCTGAGGTCGAGGCGGCCGCTGCGGCGGCCGCCTCGGCCGCCGTCTCGGCCGCCGCCTGCGCCGCTGCCGCCGCCGCGCCGGCCGCGCCCGGGGGCCCGCCGCAGTGCTCCGTCAGAAGCTCGAGCAGCGCGGCCTCGGCGTCGTCCAGGTCTCCCGCGCGCGTGTGGGCGTCGGCCAGGCGCCGCAGCAGGGCGGGAAGGCGCTGGCGCGCCTGCTGCTGCTGCTGCTGCTGCTCCGAGGGGGCGGCGGCGGTGGCGGAAGCGGAAGCTGAAGCGACGGCGGCGGCGGTCGCGGCGACGACGGCCTGCAGCGCCTCGGCCGCCTTGCGCCAGCTCCCCGCGCGCTCGTGCAGCTCGGCGAGGCCCTGCCAGGCGGGCGCGGCGCGCTCGTCCAGGTCGATGGCGCGGGCGTACGCGACCTCGGCCTGTTTATTTTGTGTGTTTGGTTTTGGGGGAGTGCGTGCGTGTCGCGGGCATCGTTGGCGTCGTGGCGG
The DNA here is from genome assembly GCA_009193075.1 of Mychonastes homosphaera. Lineage (NCBI taxonomy): Eukaryota > Viridiplantae > Chlorophyta > Chlorophyceae > Sphaeropleales > Mychonastaceae > Mychonastes > Mychonastes homosphaera. The sequence goes on from VXJC01000006.1 coordinate 748,888, forward strand.
GCGTCTGTGTCATCGGCGTCGGCAATCAAGGCGGGCGTGGCACTCACCTGCCCGTGCTCGCCCAGTTCGAATGCCGCCTTGCCGACGAAGCTGTGGTGTCGTTTTGTGTGTGGGTGGGATTGGCGGAACGAGGGAGGCGCGGCCGTTGGTTTAGTTTGCGCGTGTGTGTGTCGGGAAGCGAAACCCAGAGCTCCCCTTCGGCTTCGTTTGCGTCTGTGACACAACGATCGCGGCCGGTTCGAGAGAGGCACGCGCGCGCGCGCGCGCGTGACACGCGCTGCCTGGCAGTACTGTTGCCGCGCGGGGAGAGCGCCCGCGCCCGCGCGCGAGCGGAAACGGACCGCAAAAGTCGCGTCGGTTTGGAGCGGAGGGAAAAGGAGAGGAGAGGACGCCGAGTGACCCCCGACTCACACGTAGGCGTCGTAGCACGACTTGTCCTCCGCGAGCGCCGCCTTGCAGTGCGCGAGCGCCTCGCGGTGCTCGCCCCGCCCGAGCGCCTCGCGCGCCGAGCGCAGGGCCTTCCTGAGCGCCTGGGACATCCTTGTCGCTCTTTGTGTTTCGCTCTCGTCGGGGTGCTACTGGTGTTGTTTGCTGCCGCCTGCGATCGCCATGGTGGTGGTGGTGGTAAGGATGAGGAGGAGGATGACGATGCGGTGGTGGGCGCGCGATCGAATTTCTGGTCGGCGCTGCGAAGATGGCGACAAGGCGCGCGGCGCCGCTTTCTGACGTGGGAGCAGGCGAGCGCGCGCGTGCTCCGAGCGTTGAGAGGCGTCCGAGCACGCACCATACGCTCTCGGGCTGCTTGCCCCGGCCGCGCGCGCGCACGTGCGCGCGCCTCTTTCTCTCCGCCAGCGCGCGCGCCCCGAGATTCCAGCACGCACACGCTGCTGCAATGTAGTGGCCAGATGGCGCGCGCGCGCAAGGACGACAGGCCCCCCCGCCCCCCCTGCCGCTGGCCGCTTGAGCGACGCCCGCCCCCCTCCCCCGGCCGCGACGACGCCGACGGCGGCCTCATCTTTGTGACATGCGGGGGGGGGGGGAGGGCGCAGGTGGATGAAGCAGCCGCCCGTAAGGCCCACAGCATGGCCGGGCGCAACTGGTATTGGCTCGGCCAAAGAGCGTGATAAAAAGGGCGGAGGAGCCTCCCTCCCCCACCTGGCTCGCCCCCCCCCCCCGCCGCCCCCCGCCCCCGCCAGCGCCCATTTTCGGCCGCAAAACGACGGTAGCCGCTAAAGCGCCGCCGCCCGCGCTCGCGCTCGCCGTGCTCCGGTCCGCCGCCCTGTCATCTCCGCCAACCCCCGCGCCCGGCGCGCGCGACTGTATTCTTCCCCACCCCCCCTCCCCCACCACTGCCTGGTTTTCGGCCCCTCCCACGAACCCGAGAGAGAGAGAGAGAGAGAGAAACATCGACGCGCCTTCCTGTTTGTTTTTTCCTGCTGTCGCCCTTTTCCCGATTTGCAATCGCGGCGTCGCCCGCGCCCGCACGCATGTACCCATACCCCCGCGGCCGCACGACGGCCTAGAGCAAACGCGGTCGCGAACCCCCTCCGCCATCGGCGCCGCGACCGGGAGTGCCCCGTCCGCGCGCGTTTGGGGGAACAAGGGGCGAGCATCCCCTCCCCCCCCCACACAGTCCACCGCTCTCCCCCCCCCCCGGCGGCAACCGTGGCCGCCTCGGCCGCGTACGCGCTCCCCCTCTTCCCCACCACCCCGCTCTCGCTCTTCTTCGCGAGCAGCCACCCCCACCACCCGGACAGCAGCAGCAGCCCGACCGCGATGCTGGCCTACGGCAGCGACTCCCCGCGCTCCAGCGACGGGCCCGTCGCCGTCGCCCTCCCGGCCCCCTTGTGCACGGCTGCGCTGCCGCCGATGCTCGCCTTCCCGCCCCCGCAGGCCGGCGGCGGCCGCTCGAGCCCCCCCGCGGCCACCGGCGCGGGCGAGTTCGTGCCGCTGTCGCTGCAGGCGGGCAACGTCGTCAAGCTCAAGGGGCTGCCGTTCAAGCACACGGCCGAGTCGGACGTCGCGCGCTTCTTCGCGGCCTTCCGGTTCGCGTCGGCGTCGCCCGCGGCGTCGATCTTCCTGCGGCGCCACGTGGACGGGCGCCTCACGGGCGAGGTGAGTTTGAGGGGCCTTCGCGGGGCCTTTTTTTTTTCCTTCCCGCCGAGGCCTCCGGTGCCGGAGGCGATGGCGCGCGAGCGCGCGCGCGCGGGTACTTAAAAGGCGATAGAGTCTATCTTTCCGTTGACCCGGTCGCCTTTGTTCGGGCCCCCGCGAAATCGGGCGCACCGGGCCGCGATTCGAGGGAGCTTTTTTGGGCTCCTCCTCCTCCCCCCGCGCCGCCCCGAAAAAGCCCGCCTGCCCTCCTCCTCCTCCTCCTCCTCCTCCCGCCCGCCCGCCTCCCCCCGCCTCTCCCCACGCCCAACAACAACTCACTCTCCCCCTTTCCCCCCGACCAAACCACCCCAACAAGAAAACCCCCCACCAAAACCCAAACCAAAAACCAAAAAAACCAACCAACCAAACAAAACACCAAAAGGCCTTTGTCGCGTTTGCGTCGGCCGACGAGGCGCGCCGCGCGTGCGGCAAGGACCGCGAGACGTTCGCCCCCGGGGGCGTGCACGGCGACCGGTACGTGCGCGTGTACCCGACGCTCGAGGCGGACGCGGCCGAGATGGCGCTGCGCAGCAGCAGCAGCAGCAGCAGCAGCAGCAGCAGCAGCAGCAGCAGCAGCAGCAGCAGCAGATGGCCGCGCGCGGCGGCGCGGCGATGGCGCTCGCGCGCGGCGGCGGCGGCAGCAGCGACGCGCTCGCCGCGATGGCGGCCACGGGGCAGCAGCAGCAGCAGCACCACCACCAGGCGGCGCTGGCCCTGGCGCTATCCCTGGCGCACTCGCAGCCCTCGTCGCTCCACAACGGCAGCGGCGGCAACGGCAACGGCAACAGCATCGGGCCGGGCGTCTACCGCCCCCCGTCGGCGCCGTCGCTGCTGACGCTCGCCGGCGCCAACGGCAACGGCAACAGCAACGCCAGCAACCACGGCAGCACGACCGGCGGGCTCATGCCCATGTCGGGCCCCCTCTCGCTCGCCGCCAATGGCAACGGCAACGGCAACAACGGCAGCGGCCCGGCCGCCGCGGCCGCCGCCGCCGCCGCCGCCGCCGCCGCCGCCGGAGGCAGCATGGGCGCCCTGAGCTCACTCTTTGGCGCCGCCGCCGGTCAAGCCCCCCAGCCCGCCGCTGCCGCCGCCGCCGCCGCCGCCGCCGCCGCCGCCGCCAACGCGGCCGTCCCCCAGGACAGCGTCGTCAAGGTCAAGTCCCTCCCCTTTGACGCGTCGCAGCTCGACGTCATCCGCTTCTTCGAGGGCTACCGCCTGAGGGCCAACGGCGTGCAGCTCGTCGTGCGCAGCGGCGACAGCAAGCCCACGGGGGAGGCCTTTGTGGACTTTGAGGGGTGCGAGGAGGCCGGGCGGGCCGTGCGCGAGCGCGACCACGCCACCTTCTCGCCCGACGGCCGCTTCGGCGACCGCTTCGTGCGCCTCGTGCCCGTGTCGCGCCGCGAGATGCAGGCGACGCTCGCGCTGCGGTTTGGCGGCGAGGGGGTGCTGAAAGTGAAAGGCATCCCCTTCAAAGCCGCGCCCGCCGAGCTGCGCCGCTTCTTCGCCGGCTACCGCATCCGCCCGCGCCCGCACGGCGTTGCCTTTATCCTCCATGCCGACGGCAGGCCCACGGGCATGGCGTTTGTTGAGTTCGAGAGCCCGCAGGAGGCCGTGCGCGCGATGGAGCGCGACCGCGCGCGCTTCGGCGCCGAGTACGGCGACCGCTTCTGCATGCTGCAGCTGGTTGGGAGGCACGAAATGGACAAGGTGCCCCTGCAGCGCGAGGGCGCGACGGCGGCGGCGGACGCGGAGCGCGGCGGGGTCGGGCGCGGCAACGGCGGCAACGGCAACGGCAATGGCGGCGACGGGCCGCACGATGCGCTCGCTGCCGCCGCCGCCGCCGCCGCCGCCGCGGCCCTGGGCCTGCCCGGCTTTGCCCCGGGGGGCCTGCCCCCGGGCAGCGCCGACGGCGCCCTGTTCGCGGCCGCGGCCGCCGCGGCTCACGCGTCGCTCACGGCCGTGATGGGCTTGTCGTCGACGGCGTCGTCGGCGCACCGCGCGGCGGCCGCGGGCAACGGCAACGGCCACGGCCACGGCAACGGCCGCGGGCGCGGCAGCAACGGTGGCGGCGACCCCGCCGCCGTCGCTGCCATGCACGCCGCCGCCGCCGCCGCCGCGGCCAACGTGCTGTCTTCGGCCGGGATGGCGCCCCCTCTGCCGCCGCTGCCGCCGCTGCCTCCGGGCGTCGCCAACGGCAACGGCAATGGCAACGGACTCTACTTCCCCTCCGCCCCGTCCAACATCGGCGGCGCCAGCGCCGACGACAGCGGCACGGCCCTCCTGATGGCCAGCGGCGCCGGCGCCGGCCCGTTCGCCCCGCCGCCCCTCCCCAACGGCCAGCAGCGCCTGACGAGCGGGGGGTCGCTGGTGAGCTCGGCGGCGGCGGCGATGCGCAACGGCAACGGCAACGGCAACGGCAGCAACGGCAACGGGTACGGCAGCAACGGCAACGGCGGCCGCGCGTCGCGCGCCGCGAGCGCCACGCCTCCGCCGCTCGACTCGGCCACGTTTGCCGCGGCCGTCGCCGCCGCCGCCGCTGCCGCCACGGCCGCCGGCAACGGCCGCGGGCGCCCCTCGCCGCCGCCGCAGCGCGCCATGCTCAACGCGGCGGCGCTGACGCCCATGCAGCAGCAGTACCGCCAGCAGCAGCAGCAGATGGCCATGATGCAGCGCCAGCAGCAGGAGCACACGTCCCCGCCGCCGCCGCTCGGCTTTGGCGCGGGCGGGCCGCCGTACCAGCCGCAGCTGCAGCAGCAGCCGCACCCGCAGCAGCAGCTCTACGCGTCGATGGTGGCCTCGCCGATGCACCCCGCCCCGCAGCCGCCATACGAGCAGCAGCACCACCAGCCGATGATGATGACGCCCGCCGCCCCCCCGCCGCCCCCGCAGTACCAGCAGCAGCAGCAGCAGCAGCAGCAGCAGCAGCGCATGGCGATGCTGCAGGAGCCGGGCGACCTGTCCGCGCTCCTGCTCCAGCAGCCGCAGTACCAGTCGAGCTTCGACCCGCACCAGCAGCAGCAGTACGAGCAGCACCCGCAGCTCCAGCAGCAGCAGCAGCAGCAGCAGCAGCAGCAGCAGCAGCAGCAGCAGCAGCAGCAGCAGGGCAGCGGCGGCAGCGCGGGCAGCGGCGGCGGCAGCGGCGGCGAGGGCCGCGGCGACCTGGCCGGGGGCAACGGCGGCGCCGTCGACGGCCACGCGTCTGACTACTCCAACGGCAGCGGGTGCGGCAGCGGCAGCTTTGACGCCGGCAACGGCAGCGGCCCCGACGGCAGCGGCGGCAGCGGCAACGCGGGCGGCGGCGGCGGTGGCGGCGGCAGCGGCTCGGCCATGATGATGACGCTCGGGCGCTCGTCGTTCGAGGAACCCATGCAGCAGCAGGGACAGCAGCACATGATGGCGCCCCTCCCTGGATCGTGGCAGCAGCTGCAGCAGCAGCACCAGCAGCAGCAGCGGCAGCAGCAGCAGCACGGCTTTGGCAGCGACGGCGCCTCCCCTGGGCCCCCCGGAGGTGGGTGGCCTGGGGGCGGCCCGCTTATGCCGCCGCCGGTGCCGATGGGCGGCCTCACCTCGCAGCAGCACCAGCAGCCGCTCCCGGGCAAGTTTGCGCTCGGCGGCTACGTGGGCGGCGGCGGCGGCGCGGGCGGCGACCCGACCGCCGGCGCAGGCTGGGGCGAGGTCGGCGGGGCCGTCGCGAGCGCGGCGGCCGCCGTCGTCGTTGCCGAGCCGGGCGGTTTTGGCCACGCCTGAACACCGCGTTTGATTTCCCCGTATTTGTTCTTTGTTGGAGCGAAACACCCCCCACACACACACACCACAAAGCACACAACACAACAACACGCACGCAGACGCCCACACAACCAACGACACGAACACCTCAGACGAACCTGTTTTTTTCCCTTTCCACCCGTGGCCCTTCTTATATCCTTTTCCCGCGCACGTGTTTTTTTTCCGCCGCGGCAGCGGGTTTTTCATGGGGGGGAGCGGGGGCGTGCCTGCCCTTTGTTTTTACTGCTGAGAGCGCCGGCCCCCGCCCCCCCCCCCGACCCGCCAACACCCCCCTTTTGCGCGCGCGCACGAGCTTGAGAAAGCTGTCTGTGCGCGCGCGCGCTCCCCTCCAGCCCCCGATTTTTTGTTCGTCGTCGTGGATCCCCCCCCGCCCCCTCCCCGCCAAAAACAAACAAACGAAACGCCGCGCCCCGTTCCAGAAAAAAGAAGATCAAGAAGAGCTCTTTCCGCAGCGCCCGATTCGCCGGAGCCTTGCTGCTTGCGTTTTTCTCCCCATCTTTATTTTTTTTGCGTCCGCCCCGCCCCGCTCGGCGCTCCTCCTGCACACACACACCCCGCGCGGGAGAGAGACCGCGTGCTGCTTTTTTTATTATTGTCGTTGTTTTGATACAGATCAAGGCCCGGCGGAGTGCTCTCTTCTCTCTCAGCAAGAGAGCGAGAGAGAGCGCCGCGCCATCCCTTTCCACTCGGCCCCGCCCCCCCCCCCCCCCCCTCTCCCACCCACCTCCTCCTCCCCCCCCCCGAGCCACTTGCCGAACAGCTCCAGCTTGAGAGAGATCTTCAACTCACAGAGCGAGCTCGAGAGAGAACAGACCGAGGCACAGAGAAAGAGAAGAAAGAAAAAGACAAGGATCGTTGTTTTGCTTTTTCTCTTTTCTTCTTTCGGCGGGTGGCCGCAAGGCGCCCCCTCCTCCCACCGCCTCCCCTTTTTTTTTCCCCCAACCCTTTGAGTTTCACCCCCCAACCCTCGGACGTCGCGCGGGATCTCCGCCGCTTCTTCGCCCCGAACCTCGTGTGTCTCTTTTGTGTGTGTTTTCTTGGGCGCCCATTTTGCCCGACACCCAGGTCGTGTTTTTTATTCATTTTCGGCGGGGTGCCGCGTGCGCCCGGGGCGCGCGCCCGCACCGTTTGTTCCGCCCCCCACCCCTTTTTTTTCCTGCAGACGAGAAAGAGAATCCAACTCGCGTGCTCTCCGTTGCACTGTGTAACCGAGGCCGTTTTACGAAAGTCTTTTTTGGGGATTTGCCCGCGAGCACGAGCGTGATTGCCTCTCTCTCGGCCGCCGCCGCCGTCTCGGCTGCCGCTTCCGCTCGACGCGCCGCTCCTCCTCGTCTCTCCATCAAGAGGACGCGGCGGCGGCCAGCACAGACGTCCTCGTTCACACCCAACGCTCAAAATCTAGCCAGCCCAACATGCCCGACGACGTGCCCGCCAACGCGCCAGAGAGTTGAGTCGTTTGGTTCGCGATCGGCGTTTCGGAGAGCGGGAGAGAGAGAGAGAGACGAGAGAGAGAAACGCACAGCGCGCGCACGCGCGCGATCCCTCCAATGAAACCCGAGACCCAATCGCGTTGGACGACGCCCGCAGTAGTACCGCCTGCGCCATGCGCTGGCGTCGCGCGTTGCGGAGAGAGAGAGAGAGAGTACGCTCGCTCCCACCGCTGAGCTCACCCCCTCTCCTCCTTCCTCCTCCCTCCAAAACTCACAACACACAAAGGCTGCCCTGGCACGGCCAGCGAGCAGGCGGGCAAGTCCGCGGCGTGCGAGGGGTGCCCCAACCAGGCCGTGTGCGCGACGGCCCCGAAAGGCCCGGACCCAGGTGCGTCGCTCAAACCCGTCTCGTGAAAAACACCCAAGACGACGACGACGGCCACGGCGATGCCTCACCCCCAAAGCCCCCCAACCCCGCCCCCTTCCCCCCCAAAAAACAACAAACACGAAGACGTCCTCGCCGTCGCCGAGCGCCTGCGGCCCGTCCGCCGCGTCCTGCTGGTCCTCTCCGGCAAGGGCGGCGTCGGCAAGTCGACCGTCGCCGCGCAGCTCGCCTTTTCGCTCGCGGCCCGCGGCCTCGACGTCGGCCTGCTGGACGTCGACATCTGCGGGCCCTCGGCGCCCAAGCTCCTGGGCCTCGAGGGGCAGGAGGTGCACCAGTCGGCGGCCGGGTGGTCGCCCGTCTACGTCACGGAGCGCCTGGCCGTCATGTCGGTGGGGTTTCTGCTGCCGTCGCCCGACGACGCTGTCGTCTGGCGCGGCCCCCGCAAGAACGCGCTCATCAAGCAGTTCCTGCGCGACGTGGTGTGGGGCCCGCTCGACTACCTGGTGGTGGACGCGCCCCCGGGCACGAGCGACGAGCACATCAGCCTCGCGCAGCTCCTGCTCGGTGGGGGTGGGGGTGGTGGGGCGGCGGCGGCGGCAGCGGGAGGAGGAGAGGGAGGAGGCGATGCCGCCGCCGCCTCGCTGCCGCCGCCGGTCGACGCGCGCGCCGTGATCGTCACGACGCCCGAGCAGGTGGCCATCGCCGACGTGCGCAAGGAGGTGTCCTTCTGCCGCAAGGTCGGCCTGCCCATCCTCGGCGTGGTCGAGAACATGTCGGCGCTCGTGGCGCCCGTGGGGGCGGCGGCGGCGTCGGCCGCCTCGCCCTCCCCCTCGCCGCTCCTGCGGTTCTTTGCTCCGCCGCCGCCGTTTCCGGCAGCAACAGCAGCAGCAACCGCCGCAGCACCAACAGCAATGGTCGACGTCACGGCCGAGGTCCGCGCCGCCCTCGAGGCCGCCCTCGGCCCCGAGCGCGCCTCGCGGCTGGTCGCGAGCGCCGAGCTGTTTGCGGCGGGCAAGGGCGGGGGGGCGGCGGCGATGTGCGCGTCGCTGGGCCTGCGGCTGCTGGGGCGGGTGCCGCTGGACCCGCGGCTGGGCGCGGCGAGCGACGCCGGGAGGCCCGTGTTCGGCGAGATGCCGGACGCGATGGACGAGGCGGAGCAGGCCGCGCGCGAGGCGGCCGAGGCGGCGCAGCAGTGCGAGGCCGGGGCGGCGGCGGCGGCGGCGGCGGCTGCGGGGAGCGAGGAGGGCGGCGGGCTGGCCGCGGCGGCGCGGGGCGAGCCCCCGAGCCTGGGCGCCATCCGCGCGGTGGTGGAACGCATCGTTGAGCTGACGACGACGGCGAGCAACGAGGGGTAGTCGTTTTTTTGTCGGGTGGAGAATGCACAAAGACGTGTTTATTTTTCCGAGCTGGCGAGAGAGAGGCGACGGACGAGGGGCGAGGGGCGGCGACGCCGTCGATTCGGGTGAGGGGGGCCCGCCGGTGCAGACGCGCCACGGCCCCGCCCGGCGGCCCGAGAATGCGCGCGGGGGAGAGATGGAGCGTAGATATAGGCAGTGATGCATCGGGACGGGGGAGACGGGCGGGTTTTGCGCGCGCGCCGGGCGCTCGGGACGTCTTGCTCTCCCCCCCTCTTGTCTCTCCCTCACCTCTCTTTCATCGTCGCCCTCTCTCTCGCCAACGCAGACGCACACACACACACACACGCGACAGCAGCATCACACCACCCCCAAAACGACGCAGGCGCAGACCGTCGTCGTCGTCCCTGCTCCCACACACACGAGAGACACAAGCGTGTGCGAGAGACCCCGCCTCCCGACTTCGCACCGAGGGAGGAGAGAGCACGCACGCAACCAACGCTCCGCGCGAGCGCGCGCGACACACGCAGACCCCTCCCTTTCCTCCGCCAGCCCGACGCCGAGGCGTGCGCGCCGGCTCCTCCTCAACCCCCCCCCCCTGCCCCCGCCCGCGCGCGCCATGAGCGCACCGCGCGGCGAGCGCCCGCCGCGGCGCGGCCGCGCGCCGGCGCCGGCGCGTCTTCTCGCCACGACCGCAGTGCTGCTCCTCGCGGCGGCGGCCTCGCCTTGGGGCCCCAGGCCCGCGGCCGCCTACTACGTGCCGGGGACCTACCCGCAGGAGTTTTACGAGCGCGACCCGCTGCAGCCCTACGTCAACAGCCTGACGTCGCAGGTCACGGAGGTGAGGCGGTTGTAGTACGCTTGCGACGTCTGTTGCTTCAGAGGGGGCGGGCCCGCCGCCCGATCCCCGTACCTCACTCCGCGCGCGCGCCCCCGCCTCATGCCCCCCGCCAACCCCCCCAAAACAACCAATCCCCAAAAACCAGCTCCCGTACGAGCACTACTCGATGCCGTTCTGCCGCCCGGCCGAGGGCGTCAAGCGCATCGGCAACACGGCCAACCTGGGCACGATCCTCTCGGGCCTGCGCATCGAGAACTCGCCCTACATGTTCCACATGATGGTGCGTCGTCTCTTTTGGTTTTTCTCGAAGCGTCTTATTTTTCTCCGCGCGCGCGCGCCCCAAACTAGCAAGAGGTACGGGGATGGAAGCCACGCCGCGCTTGTTGGGGGGGGCGCCGCCGCCAGCTGGCAGCCCCCCCCCCCCCCCTCCCCCGCGCGCCATTTTTGCCCCCCCTCCCCCACCTTCGCGCCCACCCCGCCCCCCCCCCCTTTTTTCCCCTGTCGAGGGTCAAGAGTGCGCGAGGTATGGAAGCGCCGGCGTGCGCGGCGGGGGCCGACCCGGCGCCACCTGGCGATCGCCCCCCTGTTGCCTTCGCCCCCACTCTTGCCCTCGGCCCCTCTGGCCCTCCCCCCCTTTTTTCCCTCCCTTCCTTCCTCCCGCCTCCTCTGATCGATCGATTGCCCGCGCCGACCGACCAACGCCCAAAACCACGCGCCCAAAAAAACTCACGACCCCGCCTCCCGCCCCGCCCGCCCCCCCCAAAAAAAACCCGAACAGGTCGCCGAGCAAGCCAAGAACGCCTGCCCCGTCAAAGGCTACCGCGGCCCGCTGTCCAAGGACGAGACGGCCGCCCTCAAGAACCTCATCGACAAGCAGTACCGCGTCAACATGGTGCTCGACAACCTCCCCGTCACCACGCAGCACCTGGACTCTCCCGAGCTCGAGTTTGTGTCGCAGGGCGTCGACGTCGGCTTCAAGGACGGCGACCGCCACTACGTGTTCAACCACCTCGTGTTCAAGGTGCTCGTGCACCCGACGCACGGGGAGTACCTCAAGGCGCGGCGCGACTCGGCGGCGGCGCTGCTCGAGTCAGTGGACGCGCGCAAGAAGATGATGATGCGGAAGAGCCGCCGCCGCCTGTTGGACGCGGACGAGGACGAGGAGGACGGCGCCTCGGCCCCTGCCCCGGGCACCGAGGAGAAAGTTCAGAGCCCCCCGGGCGCCGTGGTCAACAAGGGCGAGGACCGCCTCCCCCAAGCGGGGGAGCGCCTCTGGATGGTCGTGGGCTTCGAGGCGCGCGCCTGCTCCATCAAGCGCGACCCCTCCAAACCCTTGCAGGCGATCGAGTGCGGCGAGGACGGCGACGCCGCCGCCGAGCTCCAGGAGGTCAAAGAGGGCGAGAAGATCGTCTACACGTACGACGTGCAGTGGGAGGAGTCGGCCACGCGCTGGGCGTCGCGCTGGGACGCCTACCTGCGCATGCCCGGCGGCAAGGTGCACTGGTTTGCCATCCTCAACTCGACGCTCATCGTTTTGGTGATGGCCAGCCTGGTGGCGATGATCCTCGTGCGCACGGTCCGGCGCGATCTGTCGCGCTTCGAGGCGCTCGTTGTGGACGCCGCCGAGGCGCGCGCCGACGCGCGCGACGAGGCCGGGTGGAAGCTGCTGACGGGCGACGCGTTCCGCGCGCCCGAGGGCGCGCGCGCCCTCGCGGCCCAGGTCGGCGCGGGCGCGCAGGTCGCCGCCGTCACGGCCGTCACCCTGCTGCTCGCCACGCTCGGCTTTTTGTCCCCGGCCTCGCGGGGGGCGCTGCTCACCACCACCGTCGTGCTCTATGTCCTGCTCGCCGGCGTTGCGGGCGCCGCGGGCACCCTCACGTGGGGGTGGGCCAACCGCTCTTACGAGGGCTGGGCGGGCGTGGCCCTTCGCGTCGCCCTCTTCTACCCGGGCATCTGCTGGGCCATCTTCACGGCCCTGGAGATCGCGATCAAGCACACGGGCAGCACGGGCGCCATCCCGGCCGCCATGTACTTCTCCATCCTCGCCCTGTGGTTCTTGGTCTCCATGCCGCTCACGTTTGTTGGCGCCTTCCTCGCGACGCGCGTGCCCATCCCCGACCACCCCGTCAAGACCAACCAGATCCCGCGCCAGGTGCCCCCCCCCCCATTGGTCGCCCACCCGGCCCTCCTCTTCTTGTCCGCGGGCCTCCTGCCCTTCGGCACCCTCTTTGTCGAGACCTTCTTCCTCATCACGTCGGCGTGGATGGGCTTCTTCTACTACCTCTTCTCCTTCCTGGGGGTCTGCCTCCTGCTCACGGCCGTGATCAACGCCGAGATCAGCGTCCTGTGCACCTACGTGCAACTGTGCGCCGAGGACCACCGGTGGTGGTGGCGCTCGTTCCGCCGCGGCGGCTCCGTCGCCCTCTACGTGGGCCTCTACGCGTTTGGCTTCCTCTTCTCGTCGCTCTCGTCGCTCCACGGCTTCCTCCCCGTGCTGCTCTACCTGAGCTACACGACCATCCTTTGCCTGGGCCTGTACCTGGCCATGGGCGCCATCGGGTTTGTGTCGAGCGCCGTGTTCGTATACTACATCATGAAGGCCGCCAAGTCGGATTGATTGATTCGCGTTGAAAGGAGGAGGAAGGAGGAGGAAGGACGGCGGCGACGAGTTGCCGTCGAGCCGACACCATGGTGTTTGTTTTTGAACTCTCTTTTTTTTCTGCACCAGAACAAAACAAAGCATAGTAGTATATTCCATTCCATCATCGATCCGTGTGTAACAATTCGCCCCGCAATAATAATAATAATATCTTCTTCTCCCCCGTCATTGTCGCCTGCCGCCCTTGTCGCCGCCCTTGTGGTCGCCACCACCGCCCTCCCCCTTTTTGTACGGCTTGGCGCGGAACGCCGACTCGAGCGCCATGTTGGTCAGGTAGCGCCCGACGGGCTGCACCTCGAGGCGCGAGTGGTCGCGCCTGTACCTCCCGGCCACCAGCTTGAACTGCAGCACGAGGGCCGTGACGATGTAGCGGCGCACGGCGTTGTCGTCGGCGGGCGCCTCGTCGTCGCTGCCGCTGCTGCCGCCGCTGCCGCTGCTGCTGCCCGCGCCCGCCGCCGCCTGCGGGTCCTCCGCCGCCGCCAAGGCCGAGGTCGGGTCCACGCACAGCTCGATGACGTCCTGCGTGTGGGTGTTGGGCGGCAGCGCGTACACGCCCAGCGACCGCGGCGGCGGGGAGACGTCCTTGATCTCAAACAGGCCCGGCTCGCGCGCGCGGCCGCCGCGCAGGCGCTTGCCGCGCCCGCCGCCGGTGGCGCCGCCGCCGCCGCCGATGGCGCCCGACCCCCCGCCGTCGCCGCTGCCGGGCGTGGCCGAGGCGCACGCCGTCGGGCGGCGATGGTGGCTGCTACTGCTGTTGTTGATGGCGCGCGGGGCCGCCGCTCCTCCTTCTGCTCCTGTCGCTGCTCCTACGGTTGCGGAGGACGAGGGGAGGAGCAGCAGCGACCGCGGGCGCGAGAAACCACCACGACCACCTCTCCTCCTCGTGCTCTCCACCTCGGACCTTGCTGCGCCACATCCTGCCGTCCTGAGGACGGGCGGCTGCTGCTGCGACGTCGATGGCGCGGCGCAAGGGGTGCGCGCGCGCGCGCCGTGCAGCGGGTGCATGGCGGCGCCTCCAGGGCCCCGTGAAAAGGGCGATATGCGCGATGTGGTGGAGCAAGGGGTCGTGTCTCTCGTCCCCTGCTGCTTTTTTTTGATTGGCTCCCAAACGCGTTTGCGGACGGACAACACGGGCCGAGTGGTTTACAGCAAGGGATTGCGTCGGTAGATACGTATGTGTTTTGTGTGGTGGGGGACAAGCAGAGATAGAGGGGAAAGGGCCGCTCGTTTTGTTTTTTGTGTCCCGCGAGCGTCGTCGGCGTGAGACACCGGCGCGCGATCGAGCGGGGGGGGGGGGGGGGGGGGAAGAATCACTGCGGTTGGTGGTGTGGGTGTTGTGGTTGTGGGGGGGGCTGTGGTTGTTGCTGTTGAGGGTGCAGCAGCGGCACCTGTCCGCCCCCGGAGGACTGCATCACGCGCGCGAGGAGCTGCTGTCCCTGCGTCTGCTGCGCCTGCGTCGTCTGCGATGTTGGGCCTGCTCCCGCTCCCGCTCCTGCTCCCGCCCACGCAGCCGCCTGCTGGTGCTGATGCTGCTGCTGCGCCAGCTGCTGCCACTGGAGGTGCTGCTGCTGGTGCTGCAGGGCCATGAGCTGCTGCTGCTGCTGCTGGTGCTGGTATGCCAGCATCTGCTGCTGTTGGTGATGCTGGTGCGCCTGCTGCACCTGCTGCTGCTGCGCCTGCTGCTGCTGCTGCTGCTGCTGCTGCGCAAACGCGGCCGCGGCCGCGACCGCCGCCCTCGCCTCGGCCGACGGAGCGCCGGCCTGCTGCTGCTGCTGCTGCTGCTGCTGCTGCTGCTGCAACTGCTGCTGGCGGTGCGCCGCCGCCAGAGCCGCCTGCAGGCGGTCCGACTCGTGCGCCCCGGACCGCAGGTAGCGCTCCAGGGGGCAGAGCGCGCGCGCATAGGCGTCGCGCAGCAGCGGCGCGGCGGCGGCCGCGGTGGCGTCGCCGCCGCCGCCGCCAGGGCCGCCGCCGCCTCCGGGCCCCGGCGCAACCGCCGAGGGCGGCACGACCGCGCGCGCGACGGCGAGCCAATCGGGCGCCGGGGGCGCGAGGAGGCCGCTCCCGCCCGCGGCGGCGACCGCGTCGAACAGGCGGCGCAGGAGGCGCGGGTCGGGCTCGGGCTGCGGCCAGGGGGCGCCGTACAGGGCGGCCGCGTGGCGCGCGAGCGCGTAGAGGCCCTCCTCGGAGGGAGGGAGCGTGGCCGCGAGCTCGGGCGTCAGCGGGAGCAGCGGCGGCGGAGGCGGGGGGAGCGGGTGGGCGCCGGGCGGGGCCGAGGCGGCGGCGGCGGCCGCGGCGGCGGCGGCGCGGTGGTGCGTGTCGACGGCCGCGGCAAAGAGCGGCGGGCGCAGGAGCGCGAGCGCGGCGCTGAGGGTGCTGCGCTGCTGGTGCTGCTGCTGGGGCTGCTGGAGCTGAGGCGGCGGCTGCTGAAAGGCGGGCGGCGCGCTCCAGGGAGCGGCGGCGGGGACAGCGGCGGCGGCGGCGGCGGCGGCGGCGACAGGGGCGGCCGCGGGCGGCGCAGGCGGGGGCGGGGCGGCCGCTGCCGCTGCCGCTGCCGCTGCCGCTGCCGCTGCCGCTGCTGCTGCTGCCGCGGCTGCTGCTGCTGCTGCAGCTGCATCGGCAGCACCAGCGCCGCGACCGCCGCGCCCACCGCGCCCACCAGCGGCGGCAGCGCCACGGCCGCCGCGGCCGCGACCACCGCGAACCGCTGGGCCCGTCGTCGTCGTCGTCGTCGTCGTCGTCGCCGCCGGCTCGCCCACCGCCACCATGGCCGCCGCGCCGCTGCGCCCACCGCGGGCCGGCGGCCGCCCGCGCGGCCGCCCGCCCCCCCGCTGCTGCTGCCCGCTCCCGCTGCCGCGCCCGCCCCCGGCCTTGCCCTTGCCCCCGCCGTCGCTGTCCTCGGACGGGGCGCCCTCCAAGTACCAGTCGGCCGGGCTGCGCCCGCGCCGGTTGCGCTTGCGCGAGCGGAGGCCCTCGGGGTCGTCGCCGCCGGCGCCGGTGCCGTCGCCACCGGCCGCAGCCGCAGTAGCAGCAGCAGCCACAGCGTGCTGCTCCCGGGCCGCCAGCCGCTCCCGCGCCTCCTGCTCCTCCTGCTGCGCCTCCTCCCGCTGCATCTGACGGTGCCGCTCGCGCTCCCGACGCCGAAGCGCGTCCGGGTCGTCCTCCATCTCCCAGGGGCACACTCGCGGCTGGCCCCCGCCGTCGGGGCACACGTCCCACTGTACGGCCACCGACTCCCACGGGTCGTCCTCCTCTAGCTCCTGCCCTTGCTCCTCCTTGCCCTTGCCCTTGCCGCCTCCGTTTTCGTGCTTGGCGGCGGGCGGGCAGGCGGCGGGGGCGGCAGGGTCAGGGGAGCCGTTTCCGCCGCCGCCCCCGCCGCCGGCCACGGCCGCCTCGGCCTCGGCCTTGCGGCGGCGCGCCAGCTCCTCCTCCTCCTGCTCGGCCTCGGCCGCGGCCGCGGCCGCGACGACGGCCGCGGGGCCGGAGAGAGGGGCGCCCACGCCCAGCATCAACAGCGAGGGGGGGCGGCGCGCCGCCTCGGCCGCCGCCGCCGCCGCGCGCTCGGCCGCGTGCGCCGCCGCTCGGCGCGCGGCCGAGGCGTTGCGCGCGGCTGTCACGACCGTCCCCTTGTACCAGGCCCCCCCCGGGATCTTGGCCCCCGGCCGCCCGCCGAAGAACATGCGGAAGCGGTCGCCCGGGCGCCACTTGCGCTCGGCGCGCTCGCGGTAGAGCGCGGGGGCCACCAGAAAGTCCGGCAGGAGCGGGTCGGCGTGGATGGGCACGGCGAGGGCGGCGCCCGCGGGGAGGAGGAGGGAGAGCGGGGAGGAGGAGGAGGAGGAGAGGGGGCCGCCCGCGCCCTTGCCGTTGGCGACGAGCCCCGCAGCAGCAGGCGCGCCCTCGCCGCGACCGCCGCCAGCCTCGTCCGCGGCGATCTCGGCGCGCTCGGCCGCGGACAGGGCGGCCAGCTCGGCGTCCGGGTCGTCGAGGTCGCCCAGGGGCAGGGGCGGTGGCGGCGCGGCGCTCGGCGGCGCGGGAAGGCCCGCGGCCACGGCGGCGGCCGCGGCCGCAGCCACGCCCGGGTCCGGGTCGGGGTTGCTCGCCGGGGGCTCGACGCCCAGGGACGCGGCGCACACGGCCGCCTCCCCGCCCTGCGCGAGCAGGTGGGACGTGCCCTCGAGCACGGTGACGCCGTCCCCGATCAAAGGGAGGGGCGGCAGCAGGGCGTGCGCCTGCTCCGCGGGCGCCAGCAGCAGCCACTGGACTGGGGGCCTGTAGGCGGCCGGGGTGGGCATCCAGTTGGCGCCGCGGGCCTTGGGCCCGCCAACGGTGGGCACGACGGGGGGTCCCGGGATGGGCGGAGCCGGGATGGAGGCGATGCTGAAGGAGGCGGGGGCGCCGCCTGAGCCACCGCCGCCGCCACCGGCGCCGCCACCGGCGCCGCCCCCTCCGCCACCGCCGCCGCCGGCGCCGCTGCCGCCGGACGCGGCGGCAGCCCCGCTGCCGCCGCCCTTTTTGTGGCTGTTGTTGGGCTTGCTGTTGCTCGCCACGGCGACGACGGCGGCGGGGGGCGCGCCCACGGCGCCTGGGGGAGGCGACGCGCCGTTGGGGGCGCCATCGCTGCCGCTGCGGTCGGGGCTGTCGCCGTTGGCCTGCGCCGCCGCCGCCGCTCCCATTCCCGCTCCTCCCTGTCCCGGTCCCGCCGCCCCTTTGCTGCCGCCCGTGGCCGCCGCCGCCTCCTGCGCCGGCTGCTGCTGCTGCTGCTGCTGCGCGAACGCGCGCTGCGCCTCGGGCGTGTAGGGGTAGCTCAGGTACGCGGCGCCCAGCACCGCGTAGTGCCCGACCGCCGGCAGCGCCGCCACGGCGCGCCGCGCCGCGGCCACCTCTGGCGCCGTCGGCGGCGCGGGCGCCGTCGCCGACGCGGGCAGCGCGCCGTAGCGGCTAAAGTGCCAGTCGCTGCCCGTGCGCGCGAGCACGACGTCCTCTCCCGGGCGCGGGAACAGCAGCGCGCACCGCACGCCCTGAGCGTGACGCAGGAAGGCGTCGCGATGCAGGTCCCCCTCGTGGGGTGGGCGGGCGTGGTGCTGCAGCGCGGCGACCGCCAGCGCGACGGCGCGGAGGGCGGCGAGGTCGCGCGGGCAGCTCCCCGCGGCGCGCGCGAGCAAAAACCCCCGCGTGTAGTCGGCGGCGGGTCCCGCGGCGGCGCCGTCGACGGCGTAGGCGACGGCGGTGGCCTGGACCGAGGATGATGACGGGGGGGCGGCGAAGTAGGCCGCGTCCGCGTCGGGCCCGCCATTGCCGTTGCCGTTGTCATTGTCGCCGTTGTCGCCGCCGCCGCCGCCGTTGTCGCCGTCGCCCGACTCGGAGTTGCCCGCGAGGCGCCCCGCGCGCCGGCGCGCGGGGCGCCTGCGCAACTCCTCGGCCGCCGCGGCCAGCGCCGGGTCTGAGTCGAGCCCCCGCCCGGCCAGCACGTCCAGCAGGGCCGCGCGCCAGCGCCGGCGCCACGAGGAGCGGGCGGAAGAAGCGGAGGGAGGAGGGGAGCTGCTGCCCCCTGCGGCCGCCGGCGGGGCCGCCCACCAGCGAGGGTCCATCGCCCCGCACGCAAAGAGCGCCGCCTCCACGCGCAGCGCCGCGGCCGCGAGGGCGCGCCCGGAGCGCGCGCGCCGCACGCGCAGCAGCAGGTCGGCTACCTCGGCCACGCGCGGCTGCAGCCACTCGGTCGACGGCTGAGCGTCGGCGGTGCCGCCGCCCGCGCCGCCCGCGCCGCCCGCGCCGCCGCCCTCTCCGCCCGCCGCCGGCGCCGCCGCCGGCTCCCAAAATGGCACCATGCCGAGCAGGCCCGTGAGCGCCGACGCCACGCGCGCGCGGCCCGAGGGCAGCGCCGCGCCAAGGTCCTTGTCGTGCAGCTGCTCGCCGTACAGCAGGGGGGCCACGAAGCCGGCGTAGCCCGAGGGGCGCAGGCGCGCCAGCAAGGACGGCGGGGGCATGCGGTCGCGCGGCGGCACGAGCGGGCGCGGGCGCAAGGCCGCCGACGGGGAAGCGGCCGCCGCTGCCGCCGCCGCCGCCGCCGCCTTGTTGCGCAGGCCATCGGCCGTGTCCGGGTCCATCAGCTCGACAACGGCCGGCTCGAGCCCGGCGATCACGTCCAGGGGGCCCTCGGAGGCGTTGGACACGACCAGGTCGGGCCAAGAGCCCGAGCGGCGCGGCAATGCCGCGGCACCGGCGCAACCGGCATCGGCGCCGCCCGCCAGCGCCGCCGCCGAGGCCTCGGCCGCCGCCGGGTGCAGCGGCAGCGGCGCCTCGGCCAGCGCGCGCAGCAGCTCGAGCTCCTCGCCCTGCCCGCCCGAACGCAGCCACGCCATCAGGTCAGCCAGGCGCGCGCCCTCGTACCACCCCCAAGACCGCCCCTCGTCCTCCTCGACGTAGACGCGAAAGGCCCCCGCGGCGCCGCCCAAGGCCCAGTAGCGCCGGCCGAGGGCGTCGCCCCCAAGGGGGCGGCGCAGGCCGACGCGCTCGCGCTCGAGCCAGCGGAGCCACGCGCGCACCAGGGGGTGCATGCGCGGCGGGTAGAGGGCCGAGAGACGCTCCTGGTGCCGCTGCTGGAGGCGGTGGAGGCGCACGAGGTGCGGGTCGCCGCCGTAGAGGTCGGCGAGCGCGGCGTCGGCGGCGGCGGCGGCGCGATCGGCGGCGGCGACCGCGGCCCCTCCGAGGGCGGCGGCCCCGCCAACGGGCCGCCTGAGGGTGGGCCGCGCGAGGTCGGCGTAGGCGCCGGCGCCCAGGTCGTTCTCGCCGCCCTGAATCAGCGTGCGCAGCGCGGCCGCGGCGGCGGCGCCCGTCAGGCCAGCGCCACCTCCGCCCCCGCCCCCGCCGCCGCCCCCGCCGCCGCCGCCACCGCCGCCTCCGCCGCCTCCGCCGCCACCACCCCCGCCGCCACCCCCGCCTCCGCCGCCGCCGCCCTTCCAGCGCCGCGCCGCCTGCCGGTCCGACGTCCCGGGGGGCGGGGGCGGGGCCACCCCGGTCTCCGTGATCGTCGTCAGGAGGCCCTCGCCCGCGTACGCGTCGGACCGCACGGCGACGTGCTCGCGCACGGCGTCGGCCGACGCCGCCAGCTCGAGCAGGGCCCCCAGCAGCCGGAGGCGCTGCTCGGGGGACAGGCGGGTGTAGTCGCGCCACTGGAGCGCCTCGGCGGCGGCGACGGCGCCGCGGTCGACGATGGGGGCCGAGGAGGAGGAGGCCGCTTGCTGCTGTTGTTGGTGGTGTTGGTCGCCACCACCGCCGTTGCTGGCGTTGTTGATGTTGCCGCCGCCGCCGACGCGCCCGCCGGCCGCCGCCAGCACGACGGCCATCGTGCGCGCGGCCCAGTGCGTCTGCGACGCGACCGTCTGCAGGCGGGGCGGCAGGGGCTCCGGCGCGTACCGCGCCTCGTCCGGCATGCGCGGGGGGAACCGCGGGCGGGGGGCCGTGCCGTCGATCACGCGCAGCAGCGCGAGGTGCACGTCGCGAAGCACCAGCGCGCTGGCCGCCGCGCTGCGCGGGTCGTCGGCGACCGAGAGGCGCGGCGGCAAAAAGGATGAGGGTCCTTGGTTTTGGTTCTGTGGCTGTTGTGCGGTGGCTTCTGCTGCTGCTGGTCCTGCTGCTGCTTCTGTTTGTCCTGCTGCCGCCGCCTTGCTGAGATCATCGCCAAAGGGCCGCGGCGCCGCGCAGGGGGGCAAGGCCCAGCCCTTGGCGCCGTCCTCGTCGTCGTCGTCGCCATCGCCATCAGCGGCGGCGGCGGCGCCCTCTCCCGCCGCCGCCGCCGCCGGCTGCGGCCCCGGGCACAGGCCCGCCTCGAGCGCCTCAAAGGGAAAGGGCGGCACGCCCATCAGGGGCCCAAAGGCCATGCACAGCTCCCATGCGCCCAGAGCCACGGAGATGAGCTCGCGCGGCAGGCCCCGGCGGAATGCGCGCGCGGGGGGCGGGGGCGGGCCCCGCGCCATCGCCCGCTCGCGCTCGAGCGAGGCGCGGCGGCGCGCGCGGCTGCGCGCCGCCGCCTCGGCGCGCTCGCGCCGCAGGGCGGCCAGGCGCGCCGTGCGCTCGTGCCCCGCGAGGCCCGCGAGGTCGCCGCAAAAGTCGCGGCTCTCCTCCGGGGTCTCGGGCGCGAACAGGGCCGGGTCGCCGTAGCCCGCGGGCATCACCGACGCGAGCAGCGCGGCGCCCGTGGTGGTGTGGGTGAGCTTGCTGCTGCTGCAGCCGCCGACGCCGCCGCGGCCGCCGAGGCCGAGGCTGAGGCCGCCGCCGCCGCCGCCGCCGCCGTACGCCATTCCAGCGGGGCTGCACGCGCGCGCCGGCGCTGGCCTGGGGGGCAGCTGCGCGGGTACTGCGGGCAGTGCGGGTGCTGCTGCGGGTGGTGGTGGTGGTGGTGGTGGTGGTGCGGGTGCTGGCGCCGCCTCGTCGGCAGGCCGCGGCGCGCCGCCGCCCTCCGACCCCCCGCGCGGCTCGGGCCGCTGCTGCGCCGGTGCGCCGCCTCCTGCGCCGGCGGGCGCAGGGTGATCCACGCTCATGGGCGCGCAGTCCGCCGCGCGGGCTGGCGCGCCCTCGTCCGCGCTCATGGGTTTGTGGGTTTGTGGTTTCCGGTGGTGGTCTCTTTTTTTGGGGGGGTGGTGGGTCGAGGAGGAGAGGGAGAGAGAGGGGGAGGCGAGCTCCCTCTGTGTCTCGTCCTCTTGCCGCCCTTTTGGCGCGAGAGACCCCCCCGGCCCCGTCGCACAGGCGGCGCGGGTGCCACGGAACGGAGCTCACGCCCCCGTCATACTAATTGAGGTCCAAAAGAGGGGCGCGCCGGCCGGGGGTCGGTGCGATCGGGGGTCCCTTGCCGATGGGCGCGGGAGAGGGGGGGGGGGGGAGAGGGGAGAGGGGGGGGAGAGAGAGGGGCAAAACCACCACCCTCGTGGGAGACTGTCGTAGGCTTTGCTTTCCTTTTGAGGAATCGGGGAGGTCAGGCGGGTGGGGGGCGCGCGCGGATGAATGGTGTGGCGCGGGTTGGATGGTTCTGCGACTTTGTTCTTGAATAGTCTAATGCTTGGGGGCTTGGGCGGGGGGGGCGCGTGCGGGAGGGCGAGCGGTGAAAAGAGGCGGCGCGCGCGGCCGACGCGGCGAGGCGGCGGCGCGTGCCCCCAACTCGAGCTCAGGGGCCGATGCGTCGCCGCCCACGTCAGGGGGGGGGCAGGAGACAGCCAGGCCCTCGATTTTTTCAAACCCTCAAAACTCGGCTAAAGAGGCTCCCGTGGGTCGTCGCCAGAGGGGCGAGACGGGGGAGCGCAGAAGAAAAAAAAGAAACACGAGACTCGCAACGATCACAGCGGCGCCCCGCCCCCGCCGCCACCGCCAAACGGCGACGGCGCCGGCGCCTGAGGCGCCGGCGGCGGCCCCTCGGGCGCCGGAAGCGCGAACTGAGTGGCCGTCGACCCCGTCAGCAGGCCGACGACGCCGCCGGTGCCGTCAGCGGCGCCCAGGGGCAGGAACATATCGTGGCGCTGGCCGCTGTAGGCCGCCCAGACCTCGGAGGCCGCGAGCTCGGCGGCCGCGCGGTCGGCGGGCGAGCCGCCGCCGCCGCCGCCGCCAGCCCCGCCAACACCAACGGCAACGCCGCCCGCCCCGTTGCCAGCAGCCCCCGCGGCGCCCGCGGCCATGGCCCGCAGCACGTCCACCACCAGCGCGCGCAGCACCGCGCGCTCCTGCTCCGACGCGCCCTCGGGGGGCGGCCGCCGCCAGTCGAGCACGTGCAGCAGGCGCGGGATGAGCGCCGCCTGAAGGCCCTGCTCGACCAGCGTGGCGCGGCGGCGGTTGCCCGCGGCCAGGGCGCGCACGGCCGCCTCGAGGGCGAGGAGGGCGGGGCCGTGGCCCCAGGCCATGCACGAGAGGAGCGTGGGCATGAGGCGCGCGGGCGGGGCCGGAGAGGAGGAGGAGGAGGGGGAGGACTGGAGCTGAAGCTGCTGCTGCTGCTGCTGTTGTTGCGCCCCCGCCCCCGCCCCCGCCCCCGCGACCGCCACCTCGGACGCGAGCGCCTCGGCGGCCGCCGAGCTCGCGGCCAGCTGGTGCAGCAGGCGCAGGGCCGTGCCGCCCAGCTCGTCCGGCGCGACGGCGCAGTCGGCCGCGGCCGCCGCGGCCGCCGCGCGCGCGGCGGCCTCGCCCTGCCCGGCCGTGGCGGCGGCGGCCGCCGCCGCTGCGGCCGCCGCCGCGCACGCCGAGGCCGCGGGCTGCGCACGCTGCGCGAGCAGGGCCAGCAGGCGCCCGGCGTACCCGAGCGCGGCGGCGTGGTCGGCCAGCAGCGGGTGGCCCTGCAGCAGGGCCACCGCCGCGGCCGACAGCAGCAGTACCGACGTGAGCGGGTCGCTGGGGTTGTTGTTTGAGGCCGCCGCCGCCGCCGTTGCCGCCGTTGCCGCCGCTGCAGCGTCCGCGCGCTGCAAGTAGGCCTCGAGCACGCCCTCGCAAAAGGCCTTGGGGTCGCGCACGGGGTACCTCGGGTTCTTGAGGAAGAAGCGGACGTACACGCCCCCGACGTGGAGCTCCCCGGCCAGGCGCGCGCCGTAGTCCGGCCCGGCGTAGCCGGCGGGCGGGGACCACTCGTAGTCGGCGGCGGCGGCCAACGCGGCGCCGCCGCCGGCCGACGAGCCGCCCCCGCCGCCCCCAGCCGCCGCCGCCTCGGCCTCCCACGCGGCCGCGTGGGCCGCGCGCACGGACGCGGCCAGGGCCGCCGCCTCGGCGGCGGCGGCGTCGGCCATCCGCGCGTCCCACACGAGCTCGGGGGTCTCGGCGGTGGCCGACATGGCCGCGAGCGCCGCGTCGGCGGGGCCGTCGCGCACGGCCGCCGCGAGGCCCGGCGGCAGCATGGCGCCGACAAGCGACGCGACGCGGGGCCCGTGCGAGGGGTGCGCGCACAGGCCCGCGAGGATCCCCGCGACGGCGGCGCGCGCGGCGTCCTCGTCGGCGGGCCGCGGGGTGACGGCCGCGACGGCGGCGGCCACGGCCTCGGCGCTGCTGCCGGCGCCGCCGCTGGCCCGCGCCCGCGCCGCCGCCGCCCGCTGCCACGGCCACCGCTGCTGCTGTTGCGCCTCGCTGCTGCCGCCACTGCCGCCCGCGCCCGCCAGCAGCACGCTCAGCAGCATCACGGCCCCGCCTTGGTACCCGGCCACCATCGCCGCCTCGGGCGCCGACGATAGCGCGCGCAGCAGCACCAGCGCGCGCGCCATCACCGCGAACGAGGGCGCCTGGCAGCAGGACAGCCAGAGCAGCAGGCGCGCCGCGCGGCCGTCGTCGCCCGAGGCGATGGCGGCCACGCAGCCGGCACTCTGCGTGCAGCGCACGAGCACGGCCAGGGATGCGGCGGCGAGGCGCTCGGCGTCGTCCGCCAGGGCCTGGGGGCTGTCCTTGGGAGCTTCCCCCTCTGCCGCCGCCGCCGCCTTGTCCTCCTCCTTGCTTTCGTCGCCGCCATTGGCGGCCGCCGCTCCATCGCCGCCCGCCGACGCAGCCGCCCACTCCATCGGCGGCGGCCACGACGCCGCCGCAGGCACGAGCGCCGCCATCAGCGGCGACACCGCGCTGCGGCTCGACAGCAGGCCCAGCAGGCGCGGCTCGCGCGCGAGCAGGCTCCCCACGGCCTCGAGCACCTCAAGGCAGCGCGCGCGCTCCAGCGGGGGGAGGCCCTCCAGGGCGCGCCCGGACGCCGCGCGCAGCACGAGGCGGTCGTACAGGAAGCGCACGAGGGCCTTGAGGAAGGCCTGCGGGTCGGAGGGCATGCCCGCGGCCGCGGCGGCCGCGGCGGCGGCCGCGGCGTCCGAGGCCCCTGTCCCCGGGCCGACCGTCGACGCGGTGGCGGCGGCGGCGCTGCCCAGGGCGCGGCAGCGCGCGTTGAAGACGCGCACAAACACCCCCCCGACCTGCAGCTCGGAGCGCAGGCCGCTGTACTGGAAGGCCGCGAGCTGGCGAACGCCGCGCGAGGAGGAGGAGACGGTGGCGGCGGCGGCTGTGCCGGCGGCGAGCGCCCCCGCTGCCGCCGCCCCCGCCGCCGCTCCTTGGCCGCCCTCCGCCTCGCCCTCGTCCTCGTCCTCGTCCTCAAAACCACCGCCGCCTGCCAAGCCGGCCTCGCGCTGCTTCTGGAGCAGGTCCAGCAGCTCCGCCCGCATGGCGCTGTTCCAGATCACCTGCGCCGTCTCCACGCTGCTCCCCAGGCACGCCAGCACCGCGCGCGGGTCGTCCGCCGCCAGCCTGTCCGCCAGCGAGTCGGTCAGCAGGGCGCGCAGCGCGGCGCGCGCGGGGTCGCAGCGGGGCGTGGCGTGGGCGCCGCCCGCCGGCAGCAGGCCCGCCAGGCGCGCCAGGGCGCGCGCGGCGAGGAGGGCGTGCTGAGAGCGCGCCTCCTGCGCGTTGCTGCGCAGGGAGGGCAGGCGCAGCACGGCAAAGGCGCCGGTCGGGTCGGCCGGGTCGACGGCGGTGGGAGGAGAAGCGGCAGCAGCAGCAGCAGCGCCCGCCGCGGCCCCCGCGACCAGAGGCGGGCTGAACGGCAGCAGCATCCGCGACCGCGCCTCGGCCGCGAGCGTGCCGTCGTAGCCCAGCAGCAGGGGGACGCTCCACGCGAGCACCCCGGCGCGCAACAGCCCCTCCTGCAGGCGGGCAGAGGCCGACATGTGGCAAACGGCCACGAGCGCCGCGTCGACGGCCGCGGGCACGCGCTCGAAACCCAGGCTGCGGACGACGTCGCGCAGGAGGCCCCTGGCGCGCGGGTCGCCCGGCGCGGCCATGGCCTCGCGCGCCCCGGGCACCGCGGCGAGCCCGGCGACGGTGCGCAGCACGGCCGTGGCCATGAGGGCGGCCGGGTCGGTCGGGGAGGCGTCGCGCAGCGACAGGACGCCGAGGCAGCGCTCGAGCAGGGCGGCCATGGCGCCGATGCCGCCCGAGCGGAACAGCTCCTCGGCGTTGAGCGGGCAGCACGTGCAGGTGAGCCAGGCGAGGTCGACGGCGGCGGAGACGAGCTGGACGCGCTCGCCGGAGAGGAAGTTGCCGCTGCTGCCCCCAGAGGGGGAGGTGGGGGCTGTGCCGGAGGCGGCGGCGGTTCCTCCTCCTGCTTCTCCTCCTCCTCCGAGCGGCGATGCCATGTCCTCTCCACCACCACCCCCGGCCCCGCGCACCACCTGGAGCAGCGGGCCGTAGCCGGCGTACTTGTAGGGCGCGAGCTCCCGCGGGTAGCGGCGGAACAGCACGCACTGCGCGCGCAGCATCAGCAGCACGCGCCACGCCTGCGGCCCCTCCCCGCCCTCGGCGCCCGCCTGCAGCCGCTCGTACGCGCGCTGCACCTCGAGGAAGCGCACGCGCGCCTCGGGCGAGGGGTTCTTGTCCGGGTGGTAGCGGCGCGCGAGGTTGCGGTAGGCGCGGCGCAGCTCGTCCTCGCTAAAGGAGGAGGTGGCGGTGCCACCACCGTCAGCGGCCGCCCCGCCGCCACCACCACCACCACCACCACCACCACCCCCGGTCCCTCCGCCAGCAGCCCCGGCCCCAAGGCCCAGCACGGCCGCCGCGTCCCGCTCGGTCATGGCCAGCGGACGCCGCGCCAGCTCCTCCCGCCACTGCGCCAGCAGCGCCTGCAGCAGCTGCACGTGGTCGACGACGCGCCACCCGCCGAACCGCGCCTCGTCGGCCAGGTGCCGCAGGTAGTAGCGGTGGCACCACACCTCGCGCTCGAGCTCGGGCCATTTTAGGGGGGGAACAGGGGTGTACTCGTAGTCGAGGCAGCTGTAGTTCTCGGCAAGGCGGTGCGGGAAGTCCCCCAGGTGCTGCAGCAGGGCGGGCACGAGGCGGCCGAAGCG
The DNA here is from genome assembly GCA_009193075.1 of Mychonastes homosphaera. Classification (NCBI taxonomy): domain Eukaryota; kingdom Viridiplantae; phylum Chlorophyta; class Chlorophyceae; order Sphaeropleales; family Mychonastaceae; genus Mychonastes; species Mychonastes homosphaera. The sequence goes on from VXJC01000006.1 coordinate 775,324, forward strand.
CATGCCGTGCGTCCAGACGACCTCGGGGGTGTCGTGGTCGCCGGCGAGGGCCTCGGCGAAGACCGCGGGGCCGTACGAGTGGAGCACGTGCAGGAGGGACTCGGGCAGCAGAGGGGCCAAGTAGGACCGCTGGGCGAGCGGGACGCCGCTGCTGCCACTGCCGCTGCCGCTGCCGCCGTCGGCGCCGCCGCCGAAGTCGCGCGCCGCGCCGGCGGGGCCCCTGAACGCCTGCTTGAGGTGCGCGGCGTGCAGGAGCGTGGCGACCTCGAGCAGGTTGCTGCCGCAGTAGCAGAGCGCGAAGAAGAAGGCGCCCGTGAGGTAGAGCCTCGGCAGGGCCCCGGCGTCGTCGTCGCTGTGGCGCAGGACCTCGGCCAGAAGGGCCGCCGCCGCCGCCACCAGCGCCGGCTCCCCCGTCAGCATCACCTGCGCCACCCGCGGCAGGCAGCGCGCCGACGCCACGGCGCGGTGCGCGCGCGGCGGGGGCTGCAGGGGGGCGCCCGTCCCCGGCTCCACCGCGGGCAGGAGGGCGGCGAGGGCGCGCAGCGTCTGCAAACCCACCAGCGCGGCGTCAAAGGGCCCTATCAGCCCCGCGCCCTCGGCGAGCATCCACCTCAGCTCGCGCACGCCGCCCAGGGGCTCCGGCCCGCGCCTGCCCGCCGCCCAGAAGGGGGTGAGGGACGATACGAGGCCGCGGCGCCACAGGTGCTTGATCTCGGCCTTGGATAAGGGGCCGGCGCGGCCGGTCTCGTCGGTCTTTGGTGAGTCGGGGTCGTCGCCGGGGTTGGCGGCGGAGGCAGTGGCCGCCGAGGCGCCTTGCTTGCTCTTCTCCTGCTCCTGCTCCTCTCGCCCCGCTCCAGCCTTGCCGCCGCCGTCTTGCTGCTGCTGCTGCTGCTGCTGATCCGCGGTGCGCACGCCCTTGGGGTAGTAGTACCACTCCTTGGGCGCCTCGGCGTGGCTGATCGACGTGAGCAGGTGGCCCGCGGGGACGGCCGCGGCCGCCCCGCCGGCCGCGCCCAGCGCGGCCGCCGACGCCGCGCGCCGCTCGGGGCACTCGTGCGCGGCCGCCGCCACGTCCACGAGCAGCTCCACGCCGCCGTGGTCCATCAGCTGGTAGGCGTTGGCGCGCGCGGCGCGCAGGGCGGCCGCGGCGGCCGGGCTGGCCGTCGCCGCGGCCGAGGGCGAGGCGGCGGTGGGCAGCGCGGCTGCCGCGGCGCGGGGGGCGACCAGAGCCTGCAGCAGCAGCAGGAGCGCGTGCCTGAGGGCGCGCGAGGGGGTGAGGTCGGCCAGGCGCAGGAGGTAGGGCACGCCGTCGACGGGGCCCACGGCGCCCGCGTGCGCCGAGTAGGCGGCGGCCATGGCGCGCACGCAGAGCTCGGCCACGGCGCGGCGCTCGGCCGCCGACGCCGGGGCGGCGGCGGCGCCGTCGGACGCGGGCGAGGACGAGGACGCCGCCGCCGACGCAGGAAACGGAACGAGCCCGTAGCCGCCGCCGCCGCCTCCTGCTGCTGCTCCTGCTGCTGCTCCGCCAAACTCCGTCGACGCTGCTGCTGCTGCTTCAGGGGCCGCCACAGCCGCGCTCCTGCCCCCATCCCTGCCCCCCTCGAGCAGCAGCAGGCGGTTGTACGCGGCGAAGAAAAACTCGCGCGGCGCGGCGAGCTTGGCGACGGCCGACGCGTCGCGCCCCTCGAGCAGCAAGCGCACGTAGACCCCCCCCACGCACAGCTGCCCGTCAAGCGAGGGGTAGGGGACGGAGAACTCCTGCCAGTTCCACGCGGGCCAGGCCCCCCCGCCGTGCGCGACGCGCGCGCGCCGCGCCGCCAGCCCGGCCTCCTCGCGCTCGAGCGCCGCGCGCAGCTCCTGCCGCGTGCCCTCGTTCCACACGAGGCCCGCGTGGCAGTGGTCGCGCGCGAGGGCCTGCCAGAGGGCGGGCCAGTTGCCGCGGAGCCCGCGCTGGGGGCTCTGGGGGCCCGCGGGGGAGGGGGGATGAGGGGGAGGAGCAGCAGCGGGGGAGAGGAGGAGGTCGGCGGCGGTCGGGGCTGTTAGGTGGGCGGATCCGCCGCCGAGCAGCGCCGCGCCCACGCCGCCCCCCACTCCTCCTCCTCCTCCTCCCGCGCCCAGGCCGCTCACGGCGCCCGACACGGACGAGGAGACCCTGCCCATCGCGCTCGACACGGCCGCCGCCGCCGCGGACGCCGCGGCCGCGGCCGCCGCAGCCGCGTCCTGGAGCAGCGCCGGCTGCGCGCCCGCCGTCGGCGCCGAGGCGGCCGTCGGCGCCGCCTGCATCTGCTGCAGCGTGAGGTAGCCACCCGTGGCGCTGCTGGCGCTGGCTGCGGCGGGCGCGGCGGCGGCGGGTGCGGCGAGGGAGGGCATCGCCGCCGGCGCCGCGGCCGCCGAGGACGACCCGACCAGACCTGCGGCCGCGGCGAGCGGGTCAACGGCCGCCGCTGCTGCTGGGGTCGGCCGGGCGCCGGGCACGACGGCGCCGCCGCCACCGGCCACGGCCGCCGCCGCCGCCGAGATGCCCGCAGCGGCAGCGACCGCCGCCCCCTGCTGCTGCTGCTGCTGCTGTTGCTGCTGCCGCTGCTGGGGCACGCTCAGGTAGCGCACCAAACCCGGCGGCAGCGCTCGCCACAGCAGCGCCAGCGCGGGCGCGTAGTCGTCGGCCCACGCCGCCACGAGCTGCTGGCTCAGGCGCGCCTTTGCCGACACCGCAGCCCCTCCCCCGCCACTTGCTCCACTTCCGCCGCACGCGCTGCTGGCGGCGACGCGCAGGTGGTGCAGCAGCGCGCCCTCCCGCAGGGCGGCCTCGCGCATGGGCGCGGCGGCGCACCCCCCGCCGTCGGCGACGGCGCGCATCAGCACGGCCGCGCCGCCCGTGACGCGGGGGGAGGGGTGCGAGAAGAGCGCAAAGAGGGGGCGGCCGAGGCTGGCGGCGGCCTCGAGCGCGGCCTCGAGCAAGGGGGTCTCGGTCGTGCGGCTGCAGGGCTCGAGGCACAGGGCCGCGAGGGCCTCGAGCAGGGCGGCCGTGGCCACGGGCGAGGGCGGCGGGTCGCGGCGGAGCGGCGCGACGAGCGCGGCGAGGCGCAGGGCCCCCACGCGCGCCCCGGGCGGGAAGCAGGCCGACTTGGCCGACTTGCCGGACAGCTCGTCCTCCGGGGTGGCAAAGACAGCGGCCATTCCTCCTCCGCTGCCGTCGTCGTCCTCGTCGTCCTCCAAGGCCGCCCCAATCCGGTCGGCCCCGCCGCCGCTCCGCCCGCCGCCGCCAACGCCACCGACGCGCCAAGGCGCCGCCCCCCGCCGGGCGGGCCCTGGGGCCCACAGGCGCGCGAGCAGCCGCGCGGCCTCCGCCGTCACGTGGTCCGCCCCGCACGCGAGCGCCGCAAATGTGCGCGGGACGGCCCCGGGCGTGGCCAGCAGCATGGACGCGAGGCGGGGGGTCGAGGCCAGGCGCGTCAGGCACTGCAGCACCCCCACGGCGCGCTTGGCGTCGTCCGGCGACAGCGCCGACGCCGAGGCCGAGGGGATGGACGCGATGGCCGCGGCCGGGCCCGAGGAGGGGGAGGATGGTGATGGGGACGCCTGCTGCTGCTGCTGCTGCTGCTGCTTCTGCTGCTGGTGGTGGTGCGTCGACGCCGCCGGAGCCGCCGCCACCCCGGCCGCCGCCGAGGGCGGGGGCAGCACCGCCAGCGTGGCGGCCGCGGGCGCGAGCGCCTCGGTCAGCAGGGAGACGAGCGCGACCATGGCGGCCGGGTCGACCTCGGCGTCGTTGTTGACGCCGGAGTACGGGATGGAGGCGTTGAACTCGGCCACGCACTCGTGCAGCGCGAGGCGCGCGTCCTCGGGCGACAGGACGCTGATGCCGCCGCCGGTGCCGGTGCCGCCGCCTGAGACGCCCCCCCCGCCCCCGGCCGGCAAAGGGCTGCCCGGGTGCGAGGTCCGCGGCGGCGCGCCCCCTGCGACCCCCCCAATGGAGCCAGGGGCGGGCGACGCCGCCCGCTGCGCCGCGAGCAGCGCCCCGTTGGCCGCCGCCGCGTGCAGCGACGTCGACCCCCCGACCGCCGCCGCCGTCGCCGACAGCACGTCGCGCGCGCGGCCGTTGAGCTCGCCGCAGTAGAGGCGCTGGAGGTCCGGGTCGAGCGACGTGGCCGGGGCGTGCGATGCCGGGGGGAAGGAGGAGGATGAGGAGGCGTCGTGCGAGGCTGCTGCTGCTGCTGCTGCTGCTGCCGCCGTCCCTGCCCCAACGACGACGTCTCCGGGGGCGGTGAAGCCGGGAAGCACGGGCACGGGCCGCCGCGCCGCCTGCTGCGCGGCGCCCAGCAGCGCGGCCACGACGCCGTCGCGCGCGGGGCACGCGTACACCGAGGGCGGCGCGCCGTCGGCCCACTCGACCGCCAGCAGCTTGGGGTCGTGCGCGAACCGCACGACCGCGGCCACGGCGGCGAGCGGGTGCCGCCGCGCCACGTCATGCGACCCGGGCAGGCGCTCGAGCAAGGAGTTGGGCGTGACGACGAGCACGGCGCGGCGGGCGTTGGCGCCGCCCGCGGCAGAGGCGAGGGCCTGGAGCACCGCGCCGCGCTGCAGCCACGCGGGCGAGGGGCCTGCGGCAAAGGCGGAGGCGGAAGCGGCGGCAGAATGAGAATGATGGGGCAGCGGCGGCGGTGGGGGCGGCGCCACGGCGCGCGCGAGGCCAGAGGGGGCCGCGTGCGCGAGCTGCGGGGGGAGCACGTCGGCGCGCGGCCGCAGCGCGTCGACGTCCCACGACCCGATCGGGTGCTCGCCCTCGCGCGCGCTGTGCGCGCGCTCCGCCTGCAGCCGCGCCGCCAAAAAGCGCCCGGCCGGCGGCGCCGCGGTGCCGCCGCCCCCGTCCGCCGTCAGCCGCAGGCCGAGCCGCCGGCGCGCGGCCTGCTGCGCGTGCGCGAGCAGCTGCTCGCGCGCGCGGCCCGCGGCCAGCACCGTGGGCGCGCGGCTCGTGCGGCTCAGCACGGCAAAGGCGCCGCCGGGGCACGATGATGACGACGAGGAATCGCCGCCGAGGTCGCCCGCGCCTCCGGCCTCCAGCAGCATGAGCCCTGGGGACGCCAAGTCGTGAAAGTCGGCGCGCCAGGCCACGCGCAGGGGGGCGGCGGGGTCGGAGGCGGCGGCGTCGGCGGGGCGCTCGAGGGACTCGAGGCCGTAGGCGGTGACGCGGAGGACGGCGGGCTGCCACCAGCCGGCGGGGCCGGCGTTGGCGGCGTTGGCGTTGGTGCTGGCGGCGCCGGAACCCGAGTAGGCGGCCATCGCCGCGGCCGCCGCCGCAGCGGCCGCGGCCGAGGACGCGCCGCCGCTCCCGCCGCCGTACCCGCCCTCTTCGGCCGCGTCCACCCACCGCGCCGCGCCCGCAAACACCGCAGGGGGCCCAAGCAGCCGCGCAGCAAGCGCGCACCGCCCTGCGGCCCCCGCCGCCGCCACTGCCTGGTAGAGGTCCGTGAGCAGCTGCGCGCGCTGCGCGCACGACAGGTGGATGGGCTTGAACTTGGAGCGGCTGTCGGCGCGCGCCGAGAGCACGATCTCCTGGCCGTCCTCGCCGAGCGTCACGCTCTCGATGTCGCAGGTGGACAAGGAGGAGGAGCCATCGGCGGCGGCAGAAGAGCCGTTGTTGCCCGCGCCGCCAAAGCCCCCCCCCGCGGCAAACGTGTAGGTGTTGGTGAGCGCGAGCGTGCGCTCGGGGTTCTGTGTGTGCACGGCCGTGGGCGTGATGACGAGCACGCGCTTGTAACGCCCGCGCCACGAGTGCTTGACGACCAGGTAGCGCGCGAGCGTGTCGGCGGGCTTGGTGTCGACGCCGGCCGGGTGGGCGCCATGCGCGCCGTGCGCGCCGTCGGCGCCGCCGAGGCCGGTCGCGCCCGCGAGCAGCGGGAGGAGCGAGTCCATTTTTTTGTGTTGGGGCTTGGGGTTGGTTTGGTGGGAGGGCTGGTGGATATGGTGTTGTTGCTGATGATGATGATGACGCGCGCGCGCGCGAGTGGGCGCAAGAGGGTACGAGAGAGGGCGGGCGCGTTCGTCTCGGAGCAAACCACCTCAACAAGAAGCTTTTTGGGTCCTCGGCGGGTCACTCATCGTCATCGTCGTCGTGATGGTTGCGTCGCTCGTTCGTCGTTGTGTGGATGGTCGGGGGAGCAACTCGTCGAAGAATGACGGGGCGCGGGAGGAGGAGGAGGGAGGAAAGACGAGGAGGGCACCATCCAGTCCGCTCCTCCATCTCGTCCGCCCTCTTCAACACGCAGCGCCCGCCTCCCCCCATTTGACGCCACGGGCACACTCAGTCGCACACTCTCCCCTCCAATCTCTCACAGTTTTCGACGACCACGCGCGCGCAAACGCCACGCAAGCGCCATCAGCAACGACACGATCAACAAGCACCGCCCGCCACTTTCTCTCTCTCCGCGCACGCCCCGAAGCGACTCCATCGACCACCAAGACCACCACCACGAGCACTAGGCCTCTAGCAGCCGCGCGTCCCACCCGAGAGCCGAGAGGCGCGCCGCGCGCGCTGCGCGACTAAAAAGACGCCGGCCGCGCACGCGCGCGCGCGCGCCGGCGGCGTCTGCGTCGGCGGCGACTCGGGCGGCGACCGCCTCGCTCGCGCGCGCTTCTTTGCGACCGCCAAGTCATAGCCATGGACATGCACCACAAGCTCAGGCGGGACCCCACGTGGGACCCGCGCGGCTGCAACCTCTGTGGAGTGGTAGGTTGACCATGAAAGGCCCGGCGCCGTTCTCCCACCACCGCCGCCCCTTTTGCCCGCGCTCCCACGCTCACCCCCCCCCCCCAAAACACCCCCAACCCCAACCCCAACACCACGAAACACCAACAGGTCGGTCACATGGCCGCCGAGTGCCCCAACGGTAGCGTTCCCTGGAAGGCCATCTACGGCGAGGACGAGTTCGTCCTCAAGCCCCCGCGCTTCGAGTCGCAGATCCGCGCCGCCAAGGCCGCGCGGCGCGTCGACCCGGCGCAGCTCGAGCGCGCGGCCAGGGACTACAGCGCTAGGCGCCTGGCGGCGCTCGAGGAGGCGGAGCGGCGGCAGCGGGAGGTGGCGGCGACGGCGGGGATGGGGATGGGGATGGCGGGTGCGGGGGTGGGGGTGGGGGCTGCGGCGCCGCAGCCGGCGGCGGTGGTGGCAGCCGCGCCCGTGCTCTCGGCGGCGGCAGTGGTGGCGGCGGCGCCGGTCGTGGCGGCAGCAGCAGCAGCAGCACCCGCGCCCGCGCCCGCCGCAGCTGCTGCCGCCGACGGCCCGCCCCTGCCCGACGGGTGGGCCGCGGCGGTCGCGCCCTCTGGGAAAAAGTACTACTACCACACGCAGACGCAAAAGCGCGTGTGGAGGCGGCCGACGGCCGAGACGCCGACCAGCTAGAGTTGGGGGAGTGTGAAAAAAAAAGAGCGTTCGGGATCACGGGCCGGCGACGCGGCGGCGACGCCGCCCGACGCCGCCGCGCCGCCTCAAAAGCAACGCGCCGCCGCCCGCCGCCGTTCCCACAACATTCCTCTCCGTCCGGCGCCTCCCCGCCCCCCTCCCCGCGCCCCCTTCGACCCCTCGACACCACCATGGAGATAGCGAGTCGAGTGTACTAGATGGATTGACCCCCGCGAAGCGCGCCTCTTCCCCCCTCCCTTTCCCCCCCTCCCCGTCGACACCAAAAGCAGTCCTCTGTGAGCGCGAGCCGAGACCGGAGCAAGTCATATGGGCGGGTGCCTGTCGCGCCCGCCCCCCCAAGAGGGGTGGGTTCAATCCTGATGCTGCGGCGTCGATAAGAGCGGTGCCTCACCATCCCGGCCTTGGGCCGAGGGCGGCCGCGCGGGCGGGATGGGGCTCTCCCCCCTGGAAAAGGCCTCTCCCTCGACACGACACTGACACGCCCTCCCTCTCTCTCCCTTTCCCCGCGCCCTCATCTCACCACAACACGACACAGGGACGCCGGCCGCCATGCCGCGCTCGAAATGGGGGCCGCGGCAGCCGCGCCTGCCCCCGATCCCGCCGTTTCAGCGGCGGCCGCCGCCGCCGTCAGCGGCCGCAGCACGACGACGGCGGCGCCTGCGAGCGGCAGCAAGGCCGGTGTCATCATCGCGGGAGCCCCGACCGCCACCACCCCCCCGCCCTCGGCTGCAGTCCTTCCGGCCGAGACGGGGACGGAGGCGACGGCGGCAAGGCTCGGGTCCGAGCAACCGGCGGCACGACAAGGCGTCGCCGCCCCCGCCCCCGCCCCCGTCCCCGCAGCCGCAACATCAGCAGCAGCAGCAGCGTCGCGCCGCCCCCCGCCGGGCCGCAGCGTCTCCGCGGGCGCGGCCACGGGCCGCTTCGGCGACGGGCGCGCAGCCGCAGCCCCCTTGCCGAGCCTCTCGGCCACGCAGGACAGCCTCGCGGGCAGCCAGTGCGCAGAGCCGGCGGCTGCCGCCACCACCCCGGGGCCGCCCGACGCCGCCGCCGCCCCCAACCTCCATCAGCAGCAGGGCGGCGGCAGCGCGCGCGTCGCTGCGCCCTACCCGGCGACCGCGAGCTCCATATGCAGCGACTGGCCGGGAGGCGGCACCGCCGGCGGCACGACGGACGACGGCGCGGCCTCGCCTTGCGTTGGCCGCGGCGCCGCCGCCGCCAACGCCGCCAACGCCGCCAGCACCACCGCCCCCTCGTCGGTGGCGCCGCAGACGGCGACGCCGACCGCGTGCAGCCCGCGCGCGTCGGCCGAGAGCTCGCTCACGGCCGCCGGCGCGGCCGTCATGGCGGCAACAGCGGCGGCGGCGGCGGGCGGTGGTGGTGCTGCTGCTGCTGCCGATAAGAGCAGAGCGGCGGCTGGCGCTCCCTCGACGACCAGCCTCCAGAACCAGCAGCAGCAGCAGCAGCAACAACTACAATCAACGCTTGACAATCAGCCCTCGTCCGCAACCACAGCTACAACCACACCCGCCGCCAACAACGCCGCCGCAACCGCAACCACAACCGCGACCGCAACCGACCCCGCCGCCCCCGCCCCCCTCTCGCTGCCGCAGCTGCGGCGCCTGATCGAGCGCGCGGGCCTCACGGACGACGAGCTGCGCGCCAAGCTGGCCGCGGGCCTCCGCGGCATCGGCGCGGGCTCCCTGCTCGCCGGCAGCGGCGGCGGGGGCGGGAGCGGCGGGCCGGGCGCCATCGGCCTGCTCCTGTCGGCCGCCGCCGCGTCGCCCGCGCCCCTCGCGCCCTCGCCCGCCGCGCGCGAGACGGCGCAGCTGCAGGTCGCGCGCGACAATGCCACGGGCGCCACCGTGATCAACCAGTACGTGGTGGTCAAGACCCTGGGCAGGGGTTCGTACGGCAAGGTCAAGCTGTGCCTCAACACGGTCGACGGCAAGCTCGTGGCCGTCAAGATGATGAGCCGCGCGCACCTGCAGCGCGCGCTGAGGCACGCCGGTGGCGGCGGCGGCGGCAGCGGCCTGAGCGGGGGCGCGGGCGGCGGCGGCGGCGGCGGCGCGTTTGGCAGCGCGGGCCCGGGCGGCGGTTTCGTCGTCGGCGGCGGCGGCCGCGCCGGGGGCCTGCGCAAGTCGGCCCGGCGCCTGTCGCAGGGTCCCGGGGGCGCGGCCGCGGGCGCGCCGCCGCCCGATCTCTCCCCCGCGGCGCTCGCGTTCCTGCGCGGCGGGGGAAGCAACGGCGCGAGCGGCCCCGGCGGCGGAAGCAGCAACAACAACACCCACGGCGCCGCCTCCTCGACCACCGCGCCGATCGACGAGCTCACGCGCGAGATCGCCATCATGAAGAAGATGGACCACCCCAACGTGGTCAAGCTGCGCGAGGTCATCGACCCCCCCGGCGGGCAGTACCTGATGCTCGTGATGGAGTACCTCGAGCGCGGCCCGGTGCTCTCGACCTCGCGCGACCCGAGGGGGTTCCCCCGCCTGCCCGAGGAGGTGGCGGCCGACTACTTCCGCCAGGCCGTCAGGGGGTTGGACTACCTCCACTACCAGGGCGTCGTGCACGGGGACATCAAGCCGGAGAACCTGCTGGTCTCGGGCGAGGGGGAGCTGAAAATCGGCGATTTCGGGTGCTCGCGCGTGGTCGACGGGCGTGCGGCGCAGCAGGCGCGCATGGCGCACCTGGGCACGCCGGCCTTCACGGCGCCCGAGCTGATCGGTATCGGGTCGGCGGGGCCCGTGCCGCTCGTGCCGCAGCAGTACTCGCGGCAGGTGCAGGTGCAGCAGCAGCAGCGGCAGCGGGAGCGCGAGCGCGAGCGGGCGGAGCAGCAGGCAGCGGCGGCTGCGGCCGGTGTTGGCGGCGGCGCTCAGACCCTCCCGACCCCACCGCCGCCTCCTCCGCCCGTCGCCTTTGGCGCCGCGGGCGCCGAGGTCGCCTCCTTCCAGGCCGCCGCCGCCGCGGCCGCCGCGGCCGACATCTCGCGCCGCGGCCTCCCGAGCCCCTTTGCGGCCGACGTCTGGGCGCTCGGCGCCTGCCTCTTCTGCTTCGTCTACGGCCGCCTGCCCTTTGCGCCCCCGGACGCCAAGGGCGGCGGCGGCGGCGATGGAGTGGAAGGAGGAAGAGGCCCGGCGGCCGCGAAGCAGCCCCAACACCCCCACCACCCGCCCAACCCGCAGGGCGGCGTGCTCGACGTCTTTCGCGCGATCGTCGAGCAGCCGCTGGCGCTCCCATCGGACGTGCCCGTCAGCGCCGACCTGCGCGACCTGCTGTCGCGCCTGTTCGAGAAGGACCCGCGCGCCCGCGCCACCCTGCGCGAGGTCGCCCGGCACCCCTGGGTCACGGACCGCGGGCGCATCCCCTTTGAGGAAACACTCGTGTCGGCGCGCGCGGCGCGCGCCGAGGCCGCCGCCCGCGAGGGCGCCGCGCGCCTCGCCGCCGCCGCCGAGCGCGCCGCCGCTGCGCTCGCCGCCTCGGGTGCCTCCTCGTCCGCCCTCGCCCAGGCCACAGGCGCCTCCAACGACGGCAACACCAACGACGCCGGCGCCCACGACCCCTCGCAGGAGGAGGAGGACCAGCAGGCGCAGCAGGAGCAGCTCCTGGCCCCCATCGAGGTGACCGACCAGGAGACGCAGGGGGCCATCGACCGTGGGTCGACCGTGTCGATGCTGCGCGCGCGCCTGAAGGAGCGCGTGTTCCACCCGGGGGAGTACCTGTTCCGGTCGGGGGAGGCGGCCAACTGCGTCTTCTTCATCATGTCCGGGGACGTCGAGCTCCTGATCCCGCCGGAGATGCTCCCGGCGCTGCGGCGCGCGCGCGCGCGGGCGGCGCGGCGCGCGGCGCGGCGGGCCGAGGCTTCCGCGCGCGCGCAGCAGCAGGCGCAGCAGGGCGACGGCGGCAACGGGGGAGGGGCTGCCAAGGGCGGGCTGCTGTCTTCCTCGGGCCTCGACGCGCTCGCGCGCAACGACGCCGCCGCGGGCGCCGACTACAACTTCTTCGACGACGAGGAGGACGACGACTACGACGACGACGACGACGTGTTTGGCGGCTCGGGAGGAGGGGGAGGCGGCGGCGGCGGCACGGGCACGAGCAGCGGCGGCCGAGGCGGAGATGGCGGTGGTACCGGCGGCTCGGGCAGCGGCCCCGGCCGGCCCGGCGCCCTCGGCGGCGGCGGCGGCGGCTCCAACGGCGCCTCCCTCGAGCAGTCGTTCACCGTCGACATCGACGAGTCGCTCACGCTCGACGCGCTCGGCGGCGGCGGCGGGCCCCTCTTCCCGCCCGGCGGCGGCGGCGGCGGCGCCCCAAGCGGCGCCGGCGGCGGCCAGGCCCCCCACCCGCCGCCGCCCGTCGCCATCAACGGCCGCCTGCACATCGACCGCGCGCGCGCGCGCGACCTACGCTCGCGCCGCCGCTCGTGGGCAGTCGGCCAAGGCGGCCAAGGGCAAGGCGTCGGCGGCGACGGCGGCGCCCCCGCCGCCGCGCTCTTGCCCTTTGGCGCCGGCGGGGAGGAGGTGATCGTCGACGTCCGCGGGCCCGGCCACCTGGCGGGGGAGGTGGCGATGCGCGACGACCCGCCGCCCTGCGCCTACTCGGCGCGCGCGCGGGGGGAGGTCGTGGCGCTCAAGCTCACGCAGGACAACTACATCAAGGCGCTGTCGGCGCTCGTGTTCGAGCGCGTCGGGGGGGGGGGGGGGGGGGGGGGGGGCGCCGACGAGCTCGGCACAGCGCCCGGTGCCGCGTCTGCGTCTGCGGCGGGCCCCGGCGGCGGCGCGATCAGCGGGCGCGGCATGGGCAGCGCCCCGCCGCCCGGCGCGGCGGCCGAGGTGGCGGCGCTGCGGGCGCAGCTGGAGCAGGCGAAGCAGCGGCAAGAGCAGCAGCAGCAGCAGCAGCAGCAGCGGCCTTGAAAAGACCGGCCCCCCACCCCCGGCCCCCTCTCCCGCACGCGGCGCTTCTTCTCCTCTTTTTTTCCCTCTCTCCCCTTCTCAAAACGACACCCTCTCCCCGCAACGCAAACTCTACCGCAGCTTGCTCACTTCGCTGCCCGCCAACCCCGCGGAGGCACCACACCCTTTTTTTTGGATTCAAAAGGTCGGAGTGGGGGGCGCCGGCCGCCTGCTCGCCTTCTTTTCGGATTGTGTTTTTGTTTCTCGCTTTCGTTGTGTCTCCCTCGCCTGCCTCCTCCCCCACCACCCATGCTTCTTCTTTGCGGCCGCGCGCTTTTCGCACGCCCTAGACACTCCACTCTCCCTAGCCCGCATTTCTTTGAGAAAAAGAAGCCTGGGGACTCTCTCTCGATCTCTCGATCACGCGCTCGCTCGCTCGCGCTATCGCAACTCGCTGCCGCCTCTCTCTCGCCCTCTCGTCGGGGTTTTGATTTTACAAAGAGTTTGGGGCCCGTCCACAGGGGGCCCGAGACATGACGACGACACAAAGGAGGGCTCGATTTCGCTGGTACACGATAGATGTGAGGGGCAAGGCGGACAAGGGGGGATGGGGCTGTCTCTCTCTCTCTCGCACGCGCGCGCGCGCTCTCTCGCACCAACCGAGAGAGAGAGAGTGCACAGCGCCGCCCGAACCCTCCTCATCCTGATCATCAATCCACATCACGCCCCAACCGCCAGCTCCCGCCCGCGCACCTCATGCGGCCGCGTCACGATCCCGTCGATCAGGCCGTACTCGATCGCCTCCTGCGGGGACATGAAAAAGTCGCGGTCGGTGTCGCGCGTTATGACGTCCATGGGCTGGCCCGTGAACTGGCTCAGGTAGCCGTTGAGGGTGAGCTTGTGATGCAGGATCTCGTTGGCCTGGATCTCGATGTCGGTGGCCTGGCCCTGGGCGCCACCCAGGGGCTGGTGGATCATGATGCGCGAGTTGGGAAGCGAGTAGCGCTTGCCCTGCTGGCCGCTGGCGAGGAGGAAGGCGCCCATCGAGGCGGCGAGGCCGATGCACACGGTCGAGACGTCCGGGCGGATGTGGCGCATGGTGTCGAAGACGGCCATGCCCGCCGTGACGCTCCCTCCGGGCGAGTTGACGTACATGGTCACGTCGCGCGAGGGGTCGGCGCTGTCCAGGTAGAGCAGCTGCGCGACGATCAGGTTGGCCATGTCGTCGTCCACAGGGCCCCCCGCGCGCACGATGCGCGCCTGGAACAGCTGCGTGACGACGCCCTGGAAGCGCTCGATGACGAGGGGGTTGGGCGGGGGGGGGCCCTGGCCGCAGATGACCGAGGGCGGGTGGCGGAGGGAGGTGATGGGCTTGGACTGCGGGGTCCAAAGGCGGCTGCTGCTGCTGCTGGAGGCGGACGCCGACGACGGCGACGACGCCGACGACGGCGCGCGGGCGCTGTTGTTGTTGTGGTGGTGGTGGTGGTGTTCGTCGGATGGGTGGGGCGGCGAAAGAGCGTGTGGGTGCGGGTGTGATCCAGCTGGTGCTAGCGTAGGCTCGGTCGTTCGCGCGAGGCGGCGTTCGTCCAAGCCACACGCGCGACGTTTGGGAGTGGGTGAGGAGAGGCATAAGAAGAGAACGCCTCCGCCTCCCGCGCCCCAACCATGGCCACAGCGGCCCCGCTTACCTGGCGATCACGCGCGCCGCGACGATCGGCTGGCCCCCGCGCGCCACGGGCGCGCAGGCCGACCTGGACGTGCCGAGCGCGGCCATCTTTTCTCTGTCGCGCTCACTCGCTGTTCGAGTGCGTTCTGCCTCCCTCTCTCTCTCTCTTTGCGCGCGCGCCTCTCTCTTTCTCTCTCTGTGTTGTCGTTGCTTGACGTTAAGCACGTCTCTGTGTAGTAGGTCGAAGAGTCGAGCGAGTGATCAGTTTGGTTGTGTGTGTGCGAGGCAGCTTGCGCTGGGGGAGGGCTCCTTTTTCTCCTCGAGCGCTCGTCGGCGGCGGGCGGCGGCGCTCGAGCCGACGCCGCTCTTCCCCGCCCGCTCCCCCGCCACCCGCTTACACACACACTCTCACAAACAACACCAACGACCAAACCTCCTCCTCTCAACCCCGACCAGGAGAAGAGAGTGAGAGCGAGGCGAGCGAGAGAGAGATAGAGCCATGGCGTCGTTCGATGACGTCCTAGCGGCGTGCCTGTCGCACGACAACAATGTGAGAGGAGCGAAAGTGGTGGGCGCGCGCAGCGATGGCGTTGATGGAGGCCGTGCGATCGACTCGGACAACCCGTCGCGCTGGGTCGGCCTGCATGCTCCAGTCCAACGACGGTGTTGGCGCGCGCGCGCGCGCCATCCGTTCGGGAGGGCGAACGAGGAGGACAAAAGGCGACTCTCCTCCTCTCTCTCTCGCCACCAAACGAGCAAATCCGTTTTTCTCCTCAAGGCGCGATGCCTTGCGCCTAAGCAAGAAGGGCAACGCGCGCGCGGGCGCCGCCGTGCGCGCCGCCGCGCTCGCGGCGGTCGAGCCCGTCCTGGGCCTCGTGGACAGCAAGCGCGCGGCCGAGGGCTTCCGCCGCACGGTCCTCCCGGCCCTCCTGCAGCTGCTCCGCGCCCAGGTCCAGCGCCAGGACGACGAGTCGGAGCTCGCGCGCGCCCTGCAGGCGCTGGTGGAGGTGGTCGAGGCGGCCGAGCACCGCCCGGGGGTGCTGCCCGTGGCCGGGGGCGCTTTGCAGGCGGCGCTCGAGGTGGCGATGGCCGCCGCCTCGGAGCGCGCGCTCGACGCCGACCTGCGCGAGCAGGCGCTCATGGTCGTGCACGCCGCCGCGCGGTCCCGCCCGCGCGCCCTCGGGCGCCAGCTGCCGCTCACGCACGCCCTCGTCACCGCCCTGTGCGCCGTCGCGGCCGAGCCCTTGCCGGACGACCACGAGGACGACGGCGCCGGTGAGATGCCCCCCTGCCGCGCGGCGGCCCAGGCCCTCGACGTCCTGGCCCTGGAGCTCCCGACCGAGGCCGTGTTCCCGCCGGCCTGGGCGTTTGTGGTCCGCGCCGCGCCCGCGCACGGCGGGGCCGACCCGGCCGCCGCCGCCACCGCGGCCGCCGCGCGTGCGGGCGCCATGAACGTCCTCGCCGTCCTCTGCGAGGGCTGCGCCGACGAGCTGCGCCCGCGCCTCGCCGAGGCCCTCCCGCTGCTGCTGGCATGCCTGGGCGACGCCCAGAGCGCCGACGTGCGCGGGGCCGCCGCCTTTGCCCTGGGCCAGGCGGCGGAGCACCTGCAGCCCGAGATCTCCTCGCACGAGTGCTACGCCCTCGTGCTCCCGCGCGTCTTCGAGCTGCTCGCGCTCGACGCCACGCCCCAGGTGCGCGAGCGCGCGTGCTACGCCCTCAACGCCCTGTGCGAGCGGCTCGAGGCCGACGAGATCGCGCCCTACGTCCCAAGCCTCGTGCAGCAGCTCGTGAGCGTGCTGCAGCAGTCGCAGGGGCAGCCCGCGGTGCAGGAGATGGCACTCACCGCGCTGTCGACGACCGCGGGCTCCGCGGGCGCCGCTTTCGCGCCGCACGTTCAGGCCGTCCTGCCCGTGCTCGACCACTTCATGTCGGGCGCCGCGCCCCCCACGACGTCGTCGGGCGGCGGCGGGTCGTGCGTGTCGGCGCGCGACGCGGTGGGGCCCCGCTGCCGCGCGACCGAGTGCGCGGGCATCGTCGTCGAGGCGGTGTGCGGGGCGGGCGGCGGGGGCGACGGCCTCGCGCCGGCGGCGCCGCGCGACCCGGCGATGATGGCGGCCCTGCCGCGGCTGATGGAGGCAGCCCTGCGCGGGTTCGAGGTGGCGTCGCAGCTGGACGCCAAGGCGCGCGCGCTGCAGCAGCAGCAGCTGCGTGCGTTCGAGGCTGCGATGGCGCGGCCCGAGGGGCAAAACGGCGGCGGCGACGACGACGACGACGACGACGACGACGAGGCTGACGGCGAGGACGAGGCCGACGGCGCGAGCGAGCTGCGCGAGTTTGCGCACGGCTTTTTCGAGCGCGTGGCCGCGACCCTGGGCGCCGACTTTGCGCCCTGGATCCCGCGCGTCGCGCCCCTGGCCCTGGCGTCTGTGCGGCGGGACGACGGCGCGGGCGCGGGCGCGGGCGCAGCGGCGGCCGCTGCCGCTGCCGCTGGTGCCGGTGCCCGCGCCGGCCCCGGCGCCGCCCCCGGCGGCTCCGCCGACCCCACCCCCTCCGGCAGCCAGTCCGTCCGCGGCGAGGAGGACGACGAGGACGCCGACGACGAGGACGACGACGACGAGGACGCCGCCGCCCGCCGCGCCATGGGCGTGCGCACGGGCCTGCTCGACGAGATGGTCGCGGCCACGGGGGCGCTGAGCGCTTATGCGGAGAGCTGCCCGCAGGCGTTCGCCCCGGCCTTTGCCGAGGCCTGCCTGGCCGCGCTCAAGGACGTGATGTACCACACGCACGAGGAGCTGCGCGCGGCGGCGGCCCCGGCCATCAAGAGCTTGGTGGTGGCCGTGCACGTGGCGGCGGGCGGGCGGCGCGCGGACGAGGCGGGGGCGCAGGGGGCGCAGGGGGCGGCGGCGGCGGGCCCGGTGGTGCCGCCGGCGAGCGTGGCCGTCGCGGCGGCCGCGCTGCCGCTGCTGCTCGCGCCCATCGAGGAGGAGCCCGACGTGGACGCCACGGTCGCCGCCACCAGCGCCCTGGCCGGCATCCTCCGCGCGCTGCCGCTGGCCGCCCTTGGCCCCGCCAGCCTCGAGGCCGCGAGCAAGGCGGCCGCCGCGCTGCTCGCCGGCGACGCGCTCTGCCAGAACGAGCTCGCCGACAGCGACGAGGAGGACGAGGACGCGGACGGCGGGCGGGCGGGCGCGGACGCGCACGCGACGGTGACGGCGCCGGGCGGCGGCGGCGGGCACAAGGCGGCAGGGGCGGCCGAGGAGGACGACGACGAGGACGGCGGCGGCGGGCGCGGCCTGGGCGACGGCGAGGAGGACGCGCTGGTGAGCGCGGCGGGCGAGGTGCTGTCGGCGCTGTGCGGGGCGCTGGGCGCCGAGGCGTTCGCGGGGGTGTTCCAGGCGGCCCACCTCGAGCCGCTGCTGGCGCGGCTCGCGCAGGACCAGCCGTCGGGCGTGCGCGCGGCGGCCGCGGGCGTCGTCTCGGAGCTGGCGCAGCTGCTTGGTGGTGGGGGCGGGGGCGGGGCGGCCGGTGGCGCCGCCGCCGCCGCCGCCGCCTCTGCGCTCGCGCACCGCGCGCTGCCGCTCGTGCTCGACGACCTGCGGCCTGACGGCGCCGCGCCAGCGGCGACCGCCACCGCCGCCGGCGCCGGCGCCGCCGCCATCGACCCGCCCGACGCCACCAACCGCCAGAACGCCGCCTTTGCCGTCGGCGCGCTCGCCGAGTGCTGCCCGGCGGCCGCCGCCCAGCACGCCGCGCGCGCGCTGCTAGCGCTGCACCCGCACTTTGCCCCCCTCGCCGCGCTGCCCGCCGGCGCCGCCCCCGCGGCCGTCGACGAGCCGAGCGTGCTCGACAACGCCGCCGGGGCGGTCGGCCGGCTGGTCGCCGCCCTCGGGGGCGACATGCCGCAGCTCGAGCAGGTCCTGCCGCTGCTGGCGCGCGCCCTGCCGCTGCGGGAGGACCTGGGCGAGACGACGCCCGCGGTGCGCGCGCTGGCGACGGCGCTCACGACGCCCGCGCTGGCCGCGCGCGCGTCGGGCGCGGCGGCCGACGGCGTGCGCGCGCTGGCGGCGGTGGCGGCGCAGCGGGCGGCGCCCGAGGAGGCGCGCGTGATGGCCGCGGCCGCGCTGGCGCAGCTGCACAAGCAGCACCCGGAGCAGGTGGGGCCCATGCTGTCGGCGCTGCCGCAGGAGCACCAGGAGGCGGTGCGGGCGATGGCGGCGGCGGCGGGCGCGGGCGTTTGATTGATTGACGGTGGACGACGAAACAAAACGACGGAGAGACGACGACGAGGGCTCAACTCGGATCATTTTGACTTGTTATAAGACACACACACACACACACACACACACACACACACAAGAGATGCCGCCACCGAGTTACATCACAGAGGAGCGCGCGCGCGCGCATACGTCCGCGCGCGCGACACACGAACACACCCACCAAACACCACAACGGGAGAAACCACCACGCGGCGCAGACCCGGGCGTGGGGAGAAAAAAAAGAATCGATGGGCCTTCTTTTGGTGGGTTTGTTTGTTTGTTTGGGTTTTTCTCGCTTGCATCGGGGCGAGGATGGGGGGAAGGGGGAGAAGGCGTCCGGTCCCTCGCTTCTTTTTCGGCGGGCAAGACGTGCACCGCCGCCGCCACCGCCATTTGCCGGCCAGGCCCCCCACCCCCGCCGTTCCATTGCCCGGGCGAGGGAGAGAAGACGATCACGCGCCGGTCTTCGAGATGACGTTGCTCAGCCTGTGTGTGTTTTGGGGGGGATTATGTGTGTGTGAGGGGGGAGGGGATTGAGGAGGAAGGTTTAGCGGGTTGGAAGAAGCACCGCTTGCTCGCCGTCGCCCGCCGTCGCCCTTCTCTCTCCCTCTCTCTCTCTCTCTTTCCGTCTTGTCTCTCACCAGTCCAGGCCCTCGTACAGGCCCTCGCCCGACGTCGCGCACGTCGACTGGATGTACCACTGGCGCTGGCGCAGCGCGTGCAGGCCCAGCTTGTCCGTGATCTCGGCGGCCGACATGGCGTTGGGCAGGTCCTGCTTGTTGGCAAACACGAGCAGCACAGCGTTGCGCAGCTCGTCCTGGTGTTCGTGTTCAGGTGTTTGGTGGGTTTTGGTTTTGGTGGGTTTTTTAGTGGGTTTTGGCGAGTTGTGGGTTTTGGAGGGGAGTCGCTGGTCGTTCCGCAGCCCCGGGGGGCGTCCGCTAGCGCAGGCCAGCCATGCTGGAGCTCAAGGGAACCGCCCAACCCACCTCGTTGAGCATGCGGTGCAGCTCGTCGCGCGCCTCGCCGACGCGGTCGCGGTCGTTGCTGTCGACGACAAAGATGAGGCCCTGCGTGTTCTGGAAGTAGTGCCGCCAGAGGGGGCGGATCTTGTCCTGGCCTCCGACGTCCCACACGGTAAACGAGATGTTCTTGTACTCGACCGTCTCGACGTTGAAGCCTGTTGGTGGTGGTGGTGGTGTGAGCGGAGAGGGGGGGGGGTGAGCGGAGAGCGAGCTGTCGCGCGGCGGCGGCGGCGGCGGCGGCGGCGGCGAGCCCGCCTTCCCCCGTCCTGCTGCCACGCCGGTCCGCAACTCACCGATGGTGGGGATGGTCGTGACGATCTCTGTGGTTGTTTGAGAGGGAGGAGAGAATCAAGGGGTGGGGTGTTGGGGCTGAGCAAGCAGGTGCAGCGCAGCAGCGCCGCCGCCGACCGGCGAGAGCCTCCCTCTCTCCCCCCCCCTCTCTGAACAGCTTGTCTTCTCTCACCGCCGAGCTTGAGCTTGTAGAGGATCGTCGTCTTGCCGGCGGCGTCCAGTCCGACCTGTGGGGTGTCGCGGGAGGTGGCGCGCGCGATGGGCGGGCGGGTGCATGGGTGTGAGCGCGGGCGGGCGGGAGGACAGGGGCGCGCGCGCGTGCAGAGGGCGAGGGGTTGCTCCCCTCTCTCTTTCAGTTGCCTCCCTCCTGAAGCCGTCACGCAAGGGGGTGTGGCGGCACCCCGAGCGGGGGCGCGCGCGCCCGCCCGACGCCCTCACCATCAGGATGCGCATCTCCTTCTTCGCGATCAAGCGCGAGAGGAGCTTCGAGATGGTCAGCCCCATGGTGGCGCGCTGCTCTCTCTGTTGTGCGTGCTCTGTTCTTCTCTTCTCGCTCTCTCGCTCTCTCTCGCTCGGGGTTGTGTGTGTGTGTCCGTCGACGGGTCCCTGTGTGTTGGTTGGCTCGTCTGCTGCTTCCGGGAGCCGAGGCGGGTGAGGGGGTTTGACGAGCGGGGGTGAGCGGGGGGCCTTGCGCGGTTTGGTTGTGGTTTGGTTTTGTGGGGGGATGGGGGGGTCGAGGGGAGAGGGGGAAGAAGCAAGCAGAGGCGTTCTCTCTCAACACCCACCCTTCCTCTCGGCCCTTTCTCCCCAACCGCCCTTTTCCCGACCGCCCCGCACGCAATCTGAGCCCAATTCCACGGCGTGCGACCCGCCATCGATGGATTGCACTCCTTCGACATCCAACAGGCCCTATCGAAAAAGGGGCAAGGCGGGTCGATCGGATCGACGATCGATCGAACGAGCGCGGCGCTCGTTTTCGTCGGGGCATCGACGCCGTCGTCGGGCCGCCGCCGCAAACGGGGCCGGAAGAGGCAGAGAGACCGCCCGACCAGGGCCATCGCGGCATCGGCCATGTGGAGTCCTGGAGGGGTGCTTGCCCGGGCGGCATCCTTTTGTCGTTTCAGGAATAATGGCGCGAGGGCAAGGCCAGCGCAGCGCAGCCGCCTCAGAGGCGTCGGCGATCGGGTTCTCTCGCGCGCGCGGGGCGGCGTCGGCGGCGCGGCGCCTTCTTCCCTTTCCCACCCCACCCCCTCTCACGCCCTCGCTCTACTCCACACAAACACATCGCGCAGAGCACATCGCATACGCCATCTCTTGCGCGCGCGCCCCCAACACGGCCACAAAGCCCACAACGACACCACCTCTCTCGCTCTCTCTCTCTCCAACCGCCGAGAACACACAACACCCGCGTCTGGTACTCGAGCTCGAGCGAGCGCGCCCGCGCGCGCCGGGCCACCTCACTCTCGAAGCGCGACCGAGCCGCCATCGCCGCGCGCCTCTCTGCGACGCGACAACAAACAAGCAAGCGCGGAAGGGGCTCGCGCGTGCCCGCGCGCCCGCGCGCGCGCCGACGGTGTCCGCGGCAAGAGCGAGGCGGCGGCGGCCATCAATAACGAAGAGGAAGGAGGAGGACGCGTTAGAAAGAAAGATGAGCGCGCCCCCTGCACACGATGGCGCTGGAGGCGGCGGCGCCAGCAACAATGACAACATCAGCAACAACAACAACAACAACAACAACAACAACAACAACAACAGCGCCGCCGCCCCTGCAGCAGCAGCAGCAGCAGCGGTCACCACCGTCTACCGCGCGACGGTCTTCGAGGCGGGGCTGCGGCAGTTCTCGTCGCTGCTGCGCCGGCCCGGGGGCGCCGCCCTGCCCGGGGCCGCGCGGCAGCTCGGCGTGGCCGGCGCCGACGCGCCCCCGACGGCCGCCATGTACGCGGGCGGCGGCCTGGCGCCGCCGGCCAACCCGCCGCTGCTGCGGCCCTCGCCGAGCGGCCCGCTGCCGGCAACGGGGGCGGCGGCGGCGACTGCTCCTCCGTCCTCGTCCTCACCTCCTCCCATGGCGGCGGCCAAGCAGCAGCAGCAGCAGCATCCACCCCCAGCATCATCCTCAGCAGCAGCAGCAGCACCCCTCGCGCGCAGCCAGAGCGCCGACGCGGCCACAGCAACAGCAGCAGCGGCAGCAGCAGGAGGAGGCGCCTCGCCACCCGGAGGAGGAGCGACCGCCGACGCGTCCAACCACCGCGTGCGCCGCTTCCTGCGCATCCTGCACGGCCCCGCCGCCACCGCCACATCCTCGTCGTCGTCCGCCCTCGACGACCCGGCCGTCGTCGATTTGGACGCCCTGCGCGAGGCCGCGTGGTCTGGCATCCCGCAGGCCCTCAGGCCGCAGGTCTGGCGCCTGCTGCTCGGGTACGCCCCGCCCGCCCGCGCGCGCCAGGCCGCCGCCCTGTCGCGCCGCCGCCGCGAGTACCTCGCGCTCGCCGAGGAGCTGTGCGGCGCGCACGCCGCGGCCGAGCGCTCCGAGGACGAGGCCGCCCTGCAGCGGCAGGTCGCCGTCGACTGCCCCCGCACTTGCCCCGGGGAGCCGTTTGTGCGCGATGCTCGCGTTCAGGCCCTGCTGGCGCGGCTGCTGTACGTGTGGGGGGTGCGGCACCCGGCGAGCGGGTACGTGCAGGGCATGAACGACATCGTGACGCCCTTTCTGGCGGTGTTTTTGGGTGAGCGGCTGGGCAACATGGTGGCGGCGAGGGAGCGGCAGGAGGAGCAAGCGGCGGCTGCGGCGGCGACGGCAGAAGCAGCAGCCACGCCATCGCCGCCGTCCTCCTCCCTCCTGCCCCCGCCTCCCCCCCCCATGGCCGACTGGCCCGCCCTCCTCCCCTCCCTGCCCGACTCGGACCTCGCCGAGGCCGAGGCCGACTGCTACTGGTGCCTCAGCCGCATGCTCGAGTCCATCCAGGACCACTATACGTACGCCCAGCCAGGGATCCAGCGCGCGGTCTTTCGCGTGCGCGAGCTCCTGTCGCACGGCGGGGTGTGCAAGAGGCTGGCCGCCCACCTGGACGCCCAGGGGCTGGACAACTACCTGCAGTTTGCGTTCCGGTGGGTCAACTGCCTGCTCGCGCGCGAGGTGCCCTTTTCGCTGGCCGTGCGGCTGTGGGACACGTACCTGGCCGAGGAAGGGGCGGCCGGAGGAGGAGGAGGGGGTGGGGACGGGGGTGGCGGAGGCGGCGATGGGGGCGGGGCGTCGGCGGGCTCGGCCGCCGTCGCTGCGTCTACTGGCGGCGCGGGCACCGGCCGCGGCCTCGCCGAGTTCCTTGTCTACGCCTGCGCCGCCTTCCTCGCCGCCTGGGAGCGCGAGCTCCTCGCGTGCGCCGACTTTCAGGAGCTGCTGCTCTTTTTGCAGCGGCCCCCGACGGCAGCGTGGGGCGAGCGCGACGTCGAGACGCTCCTGAGCCGCGCCTACGTGTGGATGCGCGGGTACAGCGGGGCGCAGGGGCACCTGAGGCCGTCGGCGGCGGCGACGGCTGGCGCTGGGGCTGGGGCTGGGGCTGGTGGTGGCGGGGGTGTGTAAAAGCAAAGCATGACGACGGTTTGTGTGTTTTGTCGACGGTCGTCGTCGTCTTGGCGCACGACGGACGCAAACACAAAAAACAACGTAGTCGGCGGCAGCATCATCTCGAGCGCACGCAAGGCCAGAAAAGGACCTGAGGTGGTTTTACACACAAATCGTTCTGAAGAATAGAAGACCGCACGCGGGAAACGAGGCGGGAAATGAAAGCGTGCGTGTGGTTGTGTGTTGCGCGCGGCGGGCGCGCGGCGCGCGAGAACAGCAAAACGGCCGCAAGAACTGTTTACTTCTTGCGCCCGGCGACCGTCTTCGGCTTGCCCTTGCGCGTCCGCGCGTTGGTCTTCGTGCGCTGCCCGCGCACGGGCAGGCCCATGATGTGGCGCCGACCGCGGTACGACCCGATGTCTTTCAGGCGCTTGATGTTCTGCGACACCACGCGCCGCAGGTCGGCCTCGGTCGTGTACTTGCCCACCTCGTCGCGCAGGCGCGTCACCTCCTCCTCGGACAGCTCGTGCGTGCGCTTGTTCTCGACGCCGGCGTCGCGCAGGATGGCCTTGCTGGTGGTGCTGCCGATGCCGTAGATGTACTGCAGGGAGATCTCGATGCGCTTGCCGTTGGGGATCTCGACGTTGTTCAGGCGCAGCGCCGTGACGCGCAGCGGGGTGCGGCGCGTGGGCGCGGCGGCGCGCACGGCCGACTGCTGGGGCTGCTGGCGCTGGGCGGGCGCCTGCCGGGCGGGCAGGGCCGCCGCGCGGCGGACGGGGGCCGGGCGCGCGGTGGTGTGCTGTGGTTTGGTTGGTTGTTTGGTTTGGTTTTGGGGGGAGGTTTTGGTTGTTTTTGGGGAGTTGTGTGTGTGTGGCGCGAAGAGGATGCCGCTGCTCGACCGCCCGCTTTGCCCGCCGCCCGCCGCCCGCCGCCGCCGACGGCCACACGACGACGACCCCGCGCCATCCTCCTGGCCCGCACGCGCGACCCCTGCGACGGAATTGGCGGCGGTCGATGCGGGAGCGCGCGAAGGCGCGCGCCTGCGACGAACGTAGGCCATCGCGCGCGCCATTGAGGGGCGCGCGCGCGCGCGAGCGAACGAGGACGACGGCGAGAGAGAGAGGGAGCGAGGGGAGGAGGCGACGGCGCGGCCCCTTTGGACGCCGCGGTCGTCCCTGCTTGCCGGCGCGACCCGACGAGCAGGTACTTTCGCTCCGCGCGCGTCCGTCGCCGCATTGAACGACTCACCGCGCGCATCATGCTGGCGCGCAGAGCCATGGCTCGCTGAGACTTTTTGGCTCCTCTGGTCGAGGGGTGGTGGGGGTGTCTTAGTCTCTCTCTGCGTTTGATTGGGATGGGTGTGTTGTGTGGTTTGATCGAGGTATATGTCGCTGTGTCTGGGGGGCGTGTGCTCGTGTGCTTCGGGTCGACGCGGCGAGGCGAAGGTCGAGGGGCGGGGAGGGCCGTTTTGAGGAGGGAGGAGAGAGAGAGAGAGAGAGAGAGAGAGAGCCTCCCTCTCCTCGTCCTCCTCCTCCACCTCTCCCCCGAACCCAAAAAGCGTCCGCGCCCCTCCCGCTCGTGCTCCAGCACTCACACACACACACACCTCGCTTGATCACTGACGCGAACACCCCAACAAACACATAGCAACAATGATGCTCGCGCAGCGCTCCATGATGAAGGCGATGCCCGTGCGGTCGCGCAAGGCCGTTGTCGTGCGCGCGGCGGAGCAGAAGGTACGGGTCCCCTATCGCCGTCGGATCGCGCCAGGGAGGGCGCTCGTGAGCGCTCCGATCCGCCCGACCCGTAAATCTCAGGCGGCGGCGTGACGCGCGCCCGGAACGGCCGGCGTCTTCGGAACGAGAAAGGAAGAGGGGCGCTTTCTCTCTCTCTCCAACCCTTCGCTCTCCCACCCGCCGGACGATCACCGCCGCGCCGGGCGTCTGCGCGGAAATCCGCGACCCGCGGGAGCGAGATCCGCGCCCGCAACACCCTCCTGGCGCGCCGCGCGCGCGCGCCGGGCCGCCCTCCGCGCGCGAGAGGGCGCGCGACCCGCGCACTCGAGCTCGACTTCGGCGCGCGGCGCTCTTTTTTCCGCCCCTCCCGCCCTGCGTCGGAGGAGGAGTCACCCGGCGCCGGCGCCACCCTCTCTTTTTTTGCTCGTTTTGTCCCTCCCGCCTTCCCCCCGCCCCGCAGTCCCCTCGCTGACCCTCTCTCCACCTATCCCCACACACACCCAAAACCAACCCCGCAACAAACCCCTAAACAAACCAAACCAAACACACAAAAAACCCACAGTTCCAGGTCGTGCAGCCGCTCAACGGCGACCCCTTTGTCGGCATGTTCGAGACGCCCGTCACGTCGGCCCCCATCGTCGCCAAGTACCTGTCGTCGCTCCCGGCCTACCGCACGGGCGTGTCCCCGCTCCTGCGCGGCGTCGAGATCGGCCTCGCCCACGGCTATCTGCTCCCCGGCCCCTTCATCGCGCTCGGCCCGCTCCGCTCGGTGGAGGGCGTCCGCGAGATCGCCGGGTGCGCCTCGGCTGGGGGCCTCGTGCTCATCCTGGCCCTCTGCCTGTCGATCTACGGCGGGGCCACCTTCCAGGGCGACAACAAGGGCCCGGGCGTCAAGACGCTCACGGGCCGCAGCGTCGCGGCCGACCCGCTTCAGTCGGCCGATGGCTGGAACAAGTTCGCCGCGGGCTGGACCGTCGGCGGCCTCTCCGGCGTGGCTTGGTGCTGGATTCTCGCACAGGTGCTTCCTTACTACCAGTAGATCATTAGATCATTTGCGGCGTGTCGGCGGGCGGGCGGAGAGGAAAAGAGGACGGCGGCCAAGGCCGCGTGCGTCGGCGGCGGCTTGTCTCGAGCGCGCCACGCGCGCGCGGGGCCCCTTTTCCTCTCGCCTCTCGCCGAGGACACGCTTGAGTGGCAGTAGTATTCTTTTTCTGACGGTGCCTGCATGACGGGGCGCGATGGGGGGTGCGGGGTGGGGTGGTTCCGACCAAAAAAGCTGGGCGTCGCCCCCTTTTTTTTTCCGCTCGCCCCCGGTTTCCCCCCCACGCCCCCCCCCCCGCGGCGGCGCCCGTGTGCCCTGCATGTGGAGGTGTGTGTGTAAGAACAAATCGCTCTAGTAGGAGATGGTTGTCGCGCCGTGTGTGTGTGTGTGTGTGTGTCGCCGGGGCGGGCGGGCGGAGGGTCGGCCGCTCACTCTCTCGCTGTCTCTTTCCCGCCGCGACCGCCACCCCCCCGATGCCGCGGCCCCGCCCCGCCACCCCACCCCACCCTCCATTTTCCACGGCTCCGTGTGATCTTACAAGAAGAGTCTCTGTGTGTGTGTGTCTGCATCTGTGTCTGGGGAGGAGGGCTCTCACGATCGCAAAAAACAAGATGTCACTCGGTCAGCAGGTCGTCGATCAGGCCCATGTGCGCAAACTCGTCCAAGCCCGCGGCCGACGGGTCGCCGTTGGCGCCATTAGTGCCGCCGCCGCCGCCGACGCCGCTGGCGGGCCGCGCCCCCGTCCCCGCCGCCTTGCCGCCGGCCGCGACCGTCGCCGAGAACGAGGCGATGGCGCCCGGGGCGGCGGCGGCCGGGCCGCGGAAGGCGGCGCCTGCCGGGGAGCCGCGCGACGGGGGCACCGGGCGCGCCGCCCCGCCGCCGCCGCCGTTGGCCGCCGCGACGACAGGCGCAGCAGCCGTCGCCGGCTTGGCGGCGGGGACGGCGGCCGCCGTGGGCGGCGTGGCCGGGGGCGCCGGGGCCGCGCGCGCCTGCGGCGCGACGGAGCGCACGGCGGCCGCGATGACGCCGGCGGTGGCGGGCGCGGCGGGCACGGGCGCAGCAGGAGCAGCAGGAGCAGCCGAGGCAGCCGCCGCGGACCCGTTGGCCGGGGCGGGAGCGGGAGCAGGAGCGGGAGCGGGAGCGGGAGCGGGAGCGGGAGCGGGAGCGGGAGCGGGAGCGGGAGCGGGAGCGGGAGCGGGAGCGGGAGCGGGAGCGGGAGCGGGAGCGGGAGCGGCGGGACGGGCGGCCGAGGCCGCCGCTGCAGCCGCCGCAGCCGCAGCCGCGGCCACGCCGGCGCCGCCCCAGGCAGGAGGCCCACCACCGCCGTTGGCCGCCGCCGCCGCCGCCGCCGCCGCAGCCGCTGCTGCCGTTGGCGGAGCGCCGCCGTTGGCGGGCGGCGAGGCGCCCCGCGCAGCAGAAGCAGCAGCAGCCGCTGGAGGGGGCTGCGGCGGACCGGCGGGGCCCGCCGCAGCCGCCGCAGCCGCCGCCTCGTCGGCGGCCTTGCCCGCCGCCGCCTTGGCCGCCGCGCCCTTGATGAGGGCGCGCAGCGCGGCCGCGGGCGGGCCTGCGGCGGCAGCGGGGGCGGCAGGGGCGGCAGCGGCGGCGGCGGGCGCAGCCGCAGACGCAGCCGCACCAACCCCGCCCGCCTGCTGCTGCGAGGCCAGCGCGAGCGCCAGGCGCCGCCGCATCGCGAGGATCTCGGCGTCGCGCTCGGCCAGGGCGGCCTCGAGCGCGCGCACGCGCCGGCGCAGCGCGACCGCCTCCTCGACCGCGGCCTGCGGGGCCGGCGCCACGGCGGCCAGCGCGGCCGCGATGACGGGGGGCGCGGCGGCAAAGGGGGCGGGGACGGAGACGGGGGCGGGGACTGCCGCCGCGACGGGCGCCGGAGCGGCGGCGGGCGGGTGTGCCTTCTTGGCCACTGCTGCTGCTGCTGCTGCTGCAGGAGGCGCGGCGGAAGCAGCGGCCGCGGCGGCCGCCGCAGCTGCAGCGGCGGCGGCGGCAGCGGCCGCGGCCGCACGCTGCTGCTGTTGCTGCTGCTGCTGTTGCTGCTGCTGCTGCTGCTGCCGCAGGGCCGCCGCAGCCGCCGCCGCAGCCGCAGCATCGGCCGCCGCAGCCGCAGCCGCCGCAGCCGCCCGCCGCTCCACCAGGCGCTGCTCGTCCTCCTCCTTCTTGGCCGCCGCCGCCTCTGCCGCCGCCGCCGCCTCGGCCGCCGCCGCCGCCTCGGCCGCCTCGCGCTTGGCCTCGGCCGCCGCGTCGGCCTTCTTGCGCCGCTCGGCCGCCTCCTCTGCGGTGCGGCGCTCCTCCTGCTCGCGCGCCGCCTCCTCCTCCTCGGCCTCGCGCTTGGCGCGGTCGGCGTCGCGCTTGACTTTCTGGCGCTCCTTCTTGCGCGCCTTCTTCTCGCGCTCGGCCGCCGCGCGCGCCGCCGCCGCCGCGTCCTCCTGCCGCTGCCGCTTCTCCTCCTCGGCGATCAGCTGCTCCTGCCGCGCGAGCGCCTGGTCGTCGCGGTAGGCGATCTCCACGGGCCCACAGAAGAGGTGCGACACGATGTAGGCCTCGATCGCGCGCCGGCCCAGCTCGGCCAGCCGCCGCTCGTCGCGCTCGGCGCTGTCGCTAAAGGCGGCCGGGGACGACCCGGGCTCGCCCGGGGCCGGGGCGCCGCGGGGCGCGGCCAGCGAGGCGGCGGCCGCAGCGGCGGCGGCCGCGGCGGCCGCGGCGGCCGCGTCGGCGGCGTTGTTGCCGTTGTTGCCGTTGCTGCCGGGGCCGTTGCCGTTGCCGTTGGCGTCGGGCGCAGGAGGCGGGGGCAGGCCTGTTGCTCCTGCTGCCGCTGATCCCGCTCCATCGCCCGCGCCGCCGCCCGCGCTGCCGTTGCTGCTGCCCACGGCGCTCGCCGAGTCGTCGTTGTTGTTGTTGCCGCTGCTGCCGGCGGCCTCGCCCGCAGAGGAGGCGGCGGCCGCGGCCGCTGCGGCCGCGGCCGCGGCGGCCGCGGCCGGCGACGACGACGTCGGCAGCGGCGCGGGCGGGGGCACAAAGCCCTCGGCCAGCACGAGGTCGAGCGCGGCGAGCGCGTCCATGCCAAAGCCGACGGTCTGGCGCGCGCTGTCGATGGTGGCGACGAGGGCGTCCTGCTGCTGCGACAAGGCCGCCGCCGGGTCGCCGCCGCCGCCGCCGCCGCCGCCGCCGCTCGTGCCCGCGCTGCTGCCGCCGCTGCCGCCGCCGCTGCTGGCCCCCGACCGCTGCTGCTGCTTCCGCTGCTTCTTCCCGCCGCCCGCCTGCTGCTGCTGCTGCGCCCCCGCCGCCGCCGCCGCCGCCGCCGAGCCACCACCGCCGCCACCGGCGCCCCCGTCGGCCCCCAACCGCCGCGTCGCGCGCTCCACCTGCCGCGCGCCACTGAACAGCGCGTCCATCACGAGCGTCGACGTGACCTCGCGCTCGTTGAAGAACTGCTTGACCACCCCACGCAGGACTGCGTCGGCGCGGTCGGAGCACACGCGCTTGCGGCGCGCCGGGTCGAGCGACCGCCACCACGCCTCCAGGGCGGGCCGCTCGCGCCGCGCCCACGCGAGGCGCGCACGCCGCTCGTCGGCAAAGCGCCGGACGATGGCCTCGACGTTGCCTAGGTAGACGCGCGCGAGCTCGCGGCGGTACGATGGGTCGAGGCAGCGGAAGGGGCGGGCGGGGCGGTCGACAATGACCTGGACCTGCGCGCGGATGACCAGCGCGCCGGACGTCGGGCCGTCTGTTGTTGCTCCGTCTGCTCCTCCTGCTGCCCCGCCGCCGCACACGTTGGTGATCGTCACGCCGCCGCGCCCGTCGCTGACGACGCCGTTGGGCGCCGAGCACGGGCCGTTGCCGTGGTGGTGGTGGTGGTTGCCGTTGCCGCTGCCGCAGCACCCTCCGCCCGCCGCCGCCAGCTGCTGCGCCTGCGCCTGCGCCGCCGCCTGCGCCGCCTCGGCAAACCCGGCGTCCCCCCGCACTTTGGACAGCTCCATGAACTTCTTCCACCCCCAGTCGTGCTCCTTCTTGCAGAAGCGGTGCAGGGTGTCCGAGTACTTGCTCTTCTTCGGGTCCTTGTTCACCACGGCGATCGTGAACTGCGCAAAGTGCGACCACCCGGGCAGGAGCTTGTCGTAGTCGGCCACGCACAGGAAGAGCGAGAGGTGGTGGCACACGTCGCAGCCGTGGGGGTAGACGAGGATGTACCTGTTGTTGTTTGTGTTTGTGTTTGTTTTGTTTTGGTTGGTGGGTGGTGTTGATGGAGGATTGAGTCGGCTCGATCAAACGCGAGCGAGCGAGCGGGACGACGACGACGAGAGCGCCGCCGCCGCCGCTCGCACCGCCGCAGCGCTTGGCTCTCTCTCTCTCTCGCCGAGGACGCAAGCGCGCGCCGCTCTCTGCCTCTCCGTGCTCGGCCCCTGCCCCAGCATCCAAAGCGAAAAGAACCCACCACTTGTAGTCGCCGACGCTAAACTGCTGGCTGCGCAGCTCCCGCTTGCTGGTGCCGGTGAAGTCGTCGATGCGCCAGGTGAACTTGCCGTACAGCTCGTTGGGCTTGCGCGCTGGGGTGGTGGTGGGTTGAGGGGCGGGTCAAGGGGGTCAAGGGGGCGTGGCGGGGGTGAGTGTCCAGGAACAGCGCGCGCGCGCGCAAACGTTTGAAGAGAGAGCAAGTCTCTTCTGCTCTCTCTCTCTCCTCTCTCCTCCTCCTCGCTCTCGCGCGCGCGCGCCTCCTCTGCCCACGCCGAAGCGCACACACACTCACCATCATCGTCGTCGTCTAGGTAGGACGTGCCGACGGCCTCGAGCGGCGACGACGTCGACGCGCCGCCCCACGAGACGTGCGGGTCCTGGGTGAGGACGCCGTCTTGGGAGGCGGGCTCGTTCTTCGAGGCCTTGGCCGGCGCGCCGGAGCCGACCAAGGCCTCGCGGAGCACTTGTCGCGTGTTGGACATGTCTAGCCTAGGTCATTTTGGGGGGGGTGGAGGGGAAGGGGTCGAGAGAGAGAGAGAGTGTTGATGTGTTTTGTGCGAGGGGCAGGCGCAAGCGGCGGCGGCGCCTCTTTCTTCGAGCGCGAGGCGGCGGCCGCTCGTTTCATTTTGGTGATCGTGGTTGTGCTTCTCTCTCTCTCTCTCTCTCTCTCGCGCGCGCGCGCGCCGCTCCTCTCACCCCCGATCTCGAGGACGTTGCGAATATCGTTCTTTACACCCAGTAGGGGAAAAAAAGAAAAAAGAGAGAGGCACACACGCGCGCGGCCGCCCAACAAACGACGACGAGCGCCGAACTTGCCTAGGCGAGCAACGCGCGCGCTCCTCTTTCCTCTTCCTCGCTTCCCCCTTCATCAAAACATCGTCCGTGCGCTTTTGCTTCCTTCTCACGTTTACGCCTCCTTCTTGATCAGGCCGCGCTCGCTCACGTAGATGCCGTCCAGGAACTTGCGGATGTCCTTGTTCTTGACGAGGCACACCTGGTGGATGAGCGCCGCGCTGCGCGACACGTTCTCGATGTCGTTGCCCTGGAGGATGAGCTCGTCCTTGACGGCGTCGGAGCGCGCGATGGTCGTGCCCGGCAGCATCTCGACGCGGCGCACGATCTTCTCGCCCAGGAAGTTGCGGATCTCCACGATCGTGCCCTTGCCCTCGATGGCGGTGTTGATGGGGAAGTGCGCGTACACCAGGCGCATCTTGTACTCGAACCCCTTGGTGACGCCCGTGATCATGTTTTGCACGTGCGAGCACGCCGTGCGGATGGACGCCAGGCGCTTGCGCTTGCCAAAGTGGCACTCGACCTTGAGGATGGTGGGGGCGTCGCCGCCCTCCTCGGACGGCTCGCCCTTCTCGAGGAACATGTCGACGGACAGGTGCCGGAAGTCGCGCGTGAGCACGCCGCGGGGGCCCTTGACGCGCACCTGGCGGCCCTTGACCTGTTGTTTTTTGTTGTTTGCATGTTGTGGTTTGGAGGGTTTCTTTTCGGAGCGAGGTTAGTCATGGCGGATCTCGTTTTGTTTGTCCGAGCCAAGACGAAGACACGCATACGCGGTCGTGGGAGAGAGCACGCCTGCTCGCGGGGCGGACTGGGGGCGGCGGCGAGAGCAAAAGAGCCCCCGGCACCACCACCACCCGCGCCAACGCCGGCCCCCCACCGCTTCGCCGCCGCCGACGACGACGGGCGCCGCCGCCGCAAAGCTCCCTCGCTCGGCGGCAAAGAACGCACCTTCACGTCGATCCCCTCGGGGATCTCGACCGTCCGGTTGGCGACCAGCAGCTTCATTCTGCCTGTGGGGTGGTTGGTGAGTGGGGGCGTGTTTGGGGGGGCGTTTGGGGAGGGCGGGCGGAGAGGTGAGTCTGGTTTTTTGCCCCTCCTCGTCTTCGTCGTGTTGCGCCCGCCGCCCTCGCTCCAGGCGCTGCCGAAGCGGCGAGCTCGACGTGGCAGCCGGGTGCTGATTGCCGCGCCCTAGTACATCGCTCGGGAAGCGCGGCGAGCGGGACGCGGACGAGGGGCCAAAGGGCCGCGGGCGAGAGAGCGCGCCGCAGCAGCAGCAGCACTCCTCTCTCTCGCTCGCTCTCGCTCTCTGTGTCGCCGCACACGGCCAGCAGGCGGCGCGCGCGCCGCCCACTGCCACGTAATCGGCGACCGCTGGTCCACCAAAGGCCCGATCGGGCCGACTGGAGGGGCGAGCGGAGCGGGGGGGGCGCCGCGGCCGTCGGGACAAGAAGAGACGGGGGGAGGCGGCCGCTGCTGCTGCCTCTCTCTCCTCTCTGCTTCGCCGTGATCGTCGCCGGGGGGTGTCGAGCGCCGCCGGATTCTTGGGGGGATGGGTGCGCACCTTTGCTGTGTGATAAAAAGGAACTGACGAAAAGGAGAGAGGCGGGCTTGCCGGGTGGGTAGGGCGGACAAGTACGGTCGAGGGGGGAGGGGCTCTCTCTCGGCGCCCCCTCGGTGGCGGCGGCGGCGGCGGACGCGGCTCAACGCGCCGCGCTCGCATCAAGGGCGCGTCCCGTCAGCAGCAACGCGGCAGAGAAAGAACAAACAAATCCTGAGACGACCCTAAGTCCATCGCGCGCGCACACACGCACACACACGCATACACACACACAAGCAGCACACACAGCGCGCCGCGTTCGCGAGACAGAGAGAGCTCATCCTTCTTCTCTCTTGCGCGACTCGCGCGCGCCCGCACACACAGACACACGCAGCACCGCCCGCCGCCTCCCTTTGAGGCCGCGGCGCGTGCTACCTCTCTCTCGCGCGCGCGCACTCCTCTGGCCGCGCAAGTAGAAGCAGAACAACACAACCAGAAGCCCACCACCTCTCTCCCCCCATCGTCGTCGTCGCGCCACACACGCACGATGGACGACGGCGACCCGCCCCCCGCGCAGTACGCGCGGGAGGTGGTCGAGGCGGACGAAGAGGCGGACGACGACGACGCGTACGCCGCGCGCAACCAGCCCAGGTGCGTCGAACTCTCGCGCGCGCCAGCCCGCCGCCGCCGAACGCCCCTCGACGCGCCCTCCTTCCTCCAAAAAACCCAACACTCACCCCCCCCAACCCAACCCAAAAACAAAACAAACCAACCCCACAGCGCCACCGCCATCGCGGCGGCCCTCAAGCGCGCGGCGCCCGACCCGGAGGCCGCCGCCGAGCAGGACGAGCAGGAGGAGCGCATGCTCGGCCTGCGCAGCCACCGCGTCGCCGACCGCGAGGACGAGTACCGGCGGCGGCGCCTGGCGCGCCCGCTGTCGCCGTCGCGCGCGGGCGCGGACGGGGGGACGGGCGAGGGCCGGACATACGCGGACGTGATGCGCGAGGCGGCGCTGGCGCGCGAGCGGGACAACACGCTGCGCAACCTGCAGGACAAGGCGCGGCGCGAGGCGGACGAGGCGGCGGCGGCGGCGGCGGTGGCGGCGGCGGGGGGGGGAGCTGGAGGAGCATCAGCGGGCAACGGCAGCAGCGGCGACGCCTCGGCAGCCAAGCGGCGCGGCAGCCGGTGGGACATGCCGACGCCTTCCGCCGCCGACGCAGCAGCAACAGCAGCAGCAGCAGCAGGCGCGGGCGCCGAGAAGCGCCCGCGCTCGGAGTGGGACGAGGAGGACGGCGCAGGCGCCGCCGCCGCCGCCGCCGCCGCCGCCCCCTCAACCACGCGCTCGCGCTGGGGCGAGACGCCGCTGGCCGGCGCGGCGGTGGGGCGCAGCCGCTGGGACGAGCCGACCCCCTTGGCCGGCGGCGCGCACCACGCGGCCGCGTCCGACTGGGGCGCCACGCCGCTCGTCGGCGGCGCGCGCCCGCCGCCGGCCGGCGGCGGCGGCAAGCGCTCGCGCTGGGACGAGACGCCCGTGGCCGTGCACCCGGGCGCCACCCCCCTGGTCGGGGGCGGCGCAGGCGCCGCGGCCGCCGCCTACGGCGCGACGCCCGTCATCATCCCGGGCGTGGCGGGAGGAGGCGGAGGAGCAGGAGCCGCCGCCTCAGCAGCAGCCGCCACAGCGCTCTCCCTGACGGCCGAGGAGGTGCGCGCGCTGCGCGCGGCGGCCGACACCGAGGCGCGCAACCGACCCTGGACGGACGCGGAGCTGGACGCGCTGCTGCCGGGGCCCGAGCAGGGGTACAAGGTCATCCTCCCACCCACGAGCTACGTGCCCATCATGACGCCCGCGCGCAAGCTCACGATGGCCACGCCCGCGCCCGCGCACGCCGCCCTGCTGGCCGCCGCCGCCTCGGGCGTCGCGGCCGGCGGCGCCGCCGCCGCCGCCGGCCCCGACGGCGGCGGCCTCTACCTCCTCCCCACCGAGGACGCCACGGCCGCCCTGCGCGCCGCCATCCCCGCGGAGCTCGGCGAGGGCCTCCCCGACCTCAAGCCCGAGGACGTGCAGCACTTTGGAAAGCTCCTGCAAAAAGGGGTGGTGGAGGCAGAGCTCTCCGCGGACGAGCAGGCCGAGCGCCGCATCCTCAAGCTGCTGCTCAAGATCAAGAACGGCGCGCCCGCCCAGCGCAAGGCGGCGTTGCGGCAGCTGACGGACAAGGCGCGCGAGTTTGGCGCGAAGCAGCTCTTCGACCAGGTCTTGCCCCTGCTGATGCAGCCGACGCTCGAGGACCAGGAGCGGCACCTGCTCGTGAAGGTGATCGACCGCCTGCTCGCCAAGCTAGGCGACCTGGTTCGCCCTTACGTGCACAAGATCCTCGTCGTGGTCGAGCCTTTGCTGATCGACGAGGACTACTACGCGCGCGTCGAGGGGCGCGAGATCGTCGCCAACCTGGCCAAGGCCGCGGGCCTGGCGCAGATGATCGCGGCCATGCGGCCCGACGTCGACGCGGCCGACGAGTACGTGCGCAACACGACCGCGCGCGCCTTTGCCGTGGTGGCCAACGCCCTGGGGGTCCCCGCCTTGCTGCCCTTCCTCAAGGCCGTGTGCGCGTCCAAGAAGTCGTGGCAGGCGCGCCACACGGGCGCCAAGATCGTGCAGCAGATCGCCATCCTCCAGGGTTGCGCGGTCTTGCCGCACCTGAGGCCGCTGGTGGACGCCGTGCGCGCGGGCCTGAAAGACGACTCGCCCAAGGTCAAGACCATCACGGCCCTGGCCCTCGCGGCGCTGGCCGAGGCCGCCGCGCCCTACGGCATCGAGTCGTTCGACGACGTGCTCGAGCCCCTCTGGCGCGGGGTGCGCGCGCTGCGGGGCAAGACGCTCGCCGCTTTCCTCAAAGCGGTCGGGTACCTCGTGCCCCTCATGGACGCCGAGCACGCCTTTTACTACACGCGCGAGGTCATGCTCGTGCTCAAGCGCGAGTTCGCGTCCCCCGACGACGAGATGAAGCGCATCGTCCTGAAAGTCGTGCGCCAGGCCGTGGCCACCGAGGGCGTCGAGCCGGGCTACGTGCGCTCCGAGGTCCTGCCCGACTTTTTTCGGTGCTTCTGGGTGCGCCGCACGGCCCTCGACCGGCGCAACCACCGCGCGCTGGTCGAGACGACGGTGGCCTTGGCCGAGCGAGCGGGCTGCGGCGAGGTGCTGGCCCGCACGGTCGACCACCTCAAGGACGAGGCCGAGCCGATGCGGCGGATGGCGATGGACGCCATCACGCGCGCGCTCAAGCTGCTGGGCGCCGCCGACGTGGACGCGCGCCTCGAGGAGCTGCTCGTGGACGGCGCGCTCTACGCGTTCCAGGAGCAGGGGGCCGAGGACGACGAGGCCGAGGCCGACGCCGGGCCGGGAGGGCAGCAGGGCCTGGCGCCCATGCTCGGCGGCGGTGGCGCCCCCTTGCTCGACCGCGCGGCGCAGCAGGGCGCGGGCATCATGCTCGACGGCTTTGGCACGGTCGTGTCCAGCCTCGGCCGCCGCGCCAAGCCCTACCTCCCCCAGGTCTGCGGCACCATCAAGTGGCGCCTCAACAACCGCGCCCCGCACGTGCGCCAGCAGGCGGCCGACCTCATCGCGCGCGTCGCGCCCGCGCTGCGCCTGTGCGGCGAGGACGCTTTACTCGGGCACCTGGGCGTGGTGCTGTACGAGTACTTAGGAGAAGAGTACCCGGACGTGCTTGGGTCGGTCTTGGGCGCCTTGAGGGCCGTCGTCTCGGCCGTGGGCCTCGAGAGCATGACCCCCCCGGCAAAAGAGCTGCTGCCCCGCCTCACCCCCATCCTGCGCAACAGGCACGACAAGGTGTGCGAAAACGTCATTGCCCTCGTCGGCGGCATCGCCGACAAGGCGGCCGAGCAGGTGCCCGCGCGCGAGTGGATGCGCGTGTGCTTCGAGCTCCTCGAGATGCTCCGAGCCCCCCGGAAGGCTGTGCGGCGCGCGGCCGTCGCGACCTTTGGGCACATCGCGCGCGCCGTGGGCCCCCAGGACGTCCTCGTCACGCTGCTCAACAACCTGCGCGTGCAGGAGCGCCAGAACCGCGTCTGCACGACCGTGGCCGTGGCGGTGGTCGCTGAGGCCTGCATGCCCTTCACGGTCTTGCCCGCCCTGATGAACGAGTACCGCACGCCCGAGCTCAACGTCCAGAACGGCGTCCTGAAGGCCCTGTCGTTTGTGTTTGAGTACGTGGGCGAGGTGGGGCGCGATTACTGCTACGCCGTTTCCCCGCTCTTGGAGGACGCGCTCTCGGACCGCGACGCCGTGCACCGGCAGACGGCCTCGGCGGTCGTGATGCACCTGGCCCTCGGGGTGGCCGGGCTGGGCAAAGAGGACGCGATGACGCACCTGCTCAACCTCGTGTGGCCCAACGTGCTCGAGACGTCGCCGCACGTGATCCAGGCGGTTAGGGGGGCGGTCGACGCGCTGCGGGTGGCGCTGGGCCCCTCTGTGATTTTGAGGTACGTGCTCCAGGGTTTGTTTCACCCGGCGCGCAAGGTGCGGGAGGCCTACTGGCGGCTGTACAACGCGCTGTACGTGGCGTCGCAGGACGCGCTGGTGGCGGCGTACCCGCGCGTGGAGGACGAGGAGGAGGGGCAGGAGGGCGGCGTCGGGGTGGGGGCGGGGGCGATGGAGGCGGAGGGCGGCGAGGGGGGCGGCAAGGAGGGCGGCGGCGCGGGCGCTGTGCGCACGTACGCGCGCCACGAGCTCGACATCTTTTTGTGAGTTGGATGGTATGGAATGGCTCTCTCGAGAGTGTGTAAGCAGAGCGCGCAAGTGCACGTGCGGGCGGGCGGGCGTGGAAAGGAGGGGCGGCGGTTTGCGAAGAGCGACAGGGGCGCAGAGCGCGAGCGCGCGCCGACGCTCGACGACGCCCGACGCCGATGACGCGAAAGAAGAACGAGCGGCGCATTCGGGCCATCAGCAACGGCCCACACACACACACACACCTGCGCACTCTCTCTCACGCCATCGTCGTCATCATCATCACCATCACCATCATCGTTCACCCTGTTTCTCAAAACCTCGGAAGCAAACCGAAGCCAAACCGGCACTCCTCCCTCCTCTCCGTCTCTCACGCACGCGCGCGAGCGCCATGTACCCGGCCGTCCCCAGCGGGCGGTTCGCGTACGACGCAACAGCATCAGCAGGAGCAGGAGGAGCGGGAGGCGCAGGAGCAGCCCGCAACAGCAACAACAACGACAACAACAACCTGTCGACGTCGCCGCCGGGCGGCGCGGCGCACGCGCATGCGGCCGCCGCCGCCGCTGCCGCCGCCGCCGCCGCGGCCGCCGCTGCGGCCGCCGCCAGCGGCGAGCCGCCTCTCAACATCCGCGTCAAGATCGCCGACGAGTTCCGCTTGGACCCGCCCGTCACCGTCCCCGCCGCCATGGACGCCGTGACCGCCGCCCCGCGCGCGGCGGCGGACGCCGACGGCGGCGACTTTGAGTACGAGCGGCGCGTGCTGGCCGAGGCCGAGGAGGCAGCAGGAGGAGCGGGAGGAGCGGGCGGCGGCGGCAGCGGCGACACGGCGCTCGAGGCGGCGCTGTCGCGGCCGGAGGAGTCGTACTACCGCGACACCCGCGCGGCGCGGTTCCTGTCGATGGGATTCAGCGTCTCGGCGGTGTCGCTCGCCATCAGCTACGCGCAGATGCTGCAGCAGCGGCACCCCGTCGTGCGGCCGGCCGCCGGCTCGGCGGCCGCCTCATGCCCCGGCGGCGCCGAGGCGGTCGCGGCAGCCGAGGCCGCGGCCGCGCGCGACCCGGACGCCGTCGTCGTCGACTTTTGCAACAACTACACGCAGTTGCTGGGCATGGGCTTCCGGCCGGCGGTGGCGGCGGGCGCGCTCGTGCGCGTGGGCAACGACCTCAACGCGGCGACCGACGCGTGCTTGGCCGCGGCGGCGGGGGGCTGATGGCGACGACTCCTATTTTTTTTGTTCAATAGGCGGTGCATTTGTAACACAACGCGCGCGCGCGCGCCTGCTCGGCGGACGATCCAAGAAAAAATCGCTAATGGCGAAAGGGCGAAAGGGTGGGGGAGGGGAGAGAGAGAGAGATGCGGGCAGCAAACGCAGCCCTCGGCGTTGTGGATGATAGGGGGGGCGCAGTCTTGAGCGTTGTGTGTGTGTGTGTGTGTGTTTTGCGCAGCCCGCCCGTTTCGGGTTTGCAGGGCGCGCGCGGAGCATCATAGCGTCTGGGGAGGGGGGGCGGAGGAACATCCAGAAGAAGGAAGGAGAGGAAAAACAAAAGCGAGAGAGAAAGCGGCGTCGGGGCGGGGGGGGGGGGGGGGGGGGTGAAAAACCGCAGGATTGAGAGAGCTGGGGGGAGGCGGGGCGGCGAGACAGAGCGCGGGACGACCACCCCCTTGCCGCACTGCTTGGCCAGGGAGGCGGGTGGCACGGCGTGTCATCACCACCACTACTGGTGCGGCGCGGGAGGCGGCGCGCCGCCCCCGCCCCCACCCCCGCCCCCGCCCCCGCCGCCCGTCACCAGCGACAGCTCCTGCAGCTGCTGCGCGGCCGCCGACACGGCGCTCGCGGCCACCTGCGCCACCACGGCCGGGTCGATGCCCTCGACCGGGTAGGCCGGCATGACGGCCTCGAGGGCCGGGGGGGGCACGGAGCCGGACGAGGGGGCGGCGCCGAGGCCGCCGGGCTCGCCAGCACCGCCGCCGCCGCCGCCGCTGCTGCCGACGCCGGCGCTTCGCCGGCGGTGCGGCGACGCGAGGCCGGGGGGCAGGGGCGGGTGGCCCCCTGTCTGCTGCTGCTGCTGCTGCTGCTGCTGCTCGAGCAGCAGCTGCTGCTGCTGCTGCTGCTCGTGGTACTCGCGCATGGCGCGCACCAGGTCGTGGTAGGAGGGCGGGCGCGTCGGGTGGCTCGAGTAGCTGCCGGACGACACGAGCGGCGGCGGCGGCGGCGGCGGCGGCGGCGGCGCCGGCACCGGCGCCGAGCGCGGCAGCGCCGATGCCGCGAGCGAGCGCATGGGGGCGGCGGCGGCCGCCGCCGCTTGCGCGGGAGGCGGCGGCGCCGACGCCTCGGTGGGGCGCGGCGCCGGGGGGCCCTCGCTGGCCCCGCCCGCCGATTGCGCCTGCAGGTAGGCCGGCACGGGCGGCAGGCCTGACGACGGCGCGCCGCCGCCGCTGCCCGACGGCGGCCCCCGCGCCCCTGAAGAGCAGAGCCGCTGCGGGCTGCCGATGCTCCCCCCCACGCCCACGCTCCCTCCGCCGCTGCCGCTGTTCTGCGCGGCCACGGCGTTGGCCGTCGCCACCGCCACGACGGCCGCGGCGGCCGCGTTGGCCACGAAGGCGTCGCGCTGCTGCGGGTCCAGCCCGGGCAGCAGGCCGTCGGCCGCCGCCTGCGCGCCCGTCAGCGCCGCCGCCGCCGGCTCGCTCGGCAGCGCGGCCACGTCGAGCGCGACCACGCTGCTGCCCCCGCCCACGCCGTAGGAGGCGCCGTAGACCGTGTGGGGGTGGGGGTGGGCGGCGCTGCCGGCCGCGGAGGACGAGCCCGCGCCGCCGCCCGTGGGCGAGACGACGGCGGCAAAGGGCGACGACGCCGACCCGCCGCCGCCGCCGCCACCTCCGCCGCCCCCGCCCCCGCCGGCGGCGCTGCCGGGCGTCGGTATGAGGATCTGAGGGGGCCCGCCGCCCGAGTGCCCGCCCGCCGCCGCCGCAAAGGCGCCGTGCATGGCGGCCGCGGCCGCCGCGACGCCCGCGGCCTCCACCGCCGCCGCCGCCGCCTCGGACGGCAGGCCCAGGTGCGCGTACGGGTCGCCGCCGTCGTCCGCGCCGCCGCCGCCGCCGCCGCCACCGTGCTCGCCGCCCGCCCCGCCGAACTCGCCGCCCCCCGCGCCGCCGCCGCCGCCCGGCTGGCCCGCGCCCCCCCACCCGCCGCCCGATCCGTGCCCGTACCCCCCGCCCCCTCCCGCGGCCGCCGCCTCCGCCACCTCGCCCGCCGTGGCCCCCGGTCCCGCCCCCAGCATTAAAGCGGAGGCCACGCCCGCGCTGATGCGCGAGATCTCGTCCTTGATCTTTCCGGCGATGTACCCCGCCTCCTCAGCGCTCAAAGACAGATCTTCCATCATCTCGTGCGCGATGCAGTCGGCCGTGTCCTCGCGCATGTCGAACGTGAACTCGACGGTCTTGCAGTGGCCCTGGAGGGGCTCGGCGAAGCGCAGCTGGAAGGCGAGCTTGTCCGACTCGGCGGCCGACTGCGTGCAGTTGACGCGCAGGCTTGCGGGGTCGTCGTCGTCGTCGCCGTCGTCGTTTTCGCCGCCGTCGTCGTCGCCGCCGTTGCCGTCGCCCTCCTCGCCCTCGCCGTGCTCCTCGTCCCCTGCGAGGGGCCCTCTGCCGCCGCCGCTACTGCCATAGTGGTGGTGGTGGTGCGAGTCGGGGTCGAAGTAGTCGCCGCCGGGCTCGGGCGAGCGCGCGGGGAGCGGGGGGGTGGCGCCGCCGTTGGCGTGGGGGTGGTGGTGGTGCGGGCTCCCGTCGCCGCCGCCGCCGCCGCCCGAGGACGACGCGACCGCGGCCGCGTACGAGGCGTGCTGGTGGTTGTGCTGCTGCTGGTGGGCAAAAGGCGACGAGGCCGACGCGTAGTCGCCCGAGGCGCGGCTCTGCGGCCGCGCGTCGCCGTTGGCCGCGCCCGAGCCGCCGGCCGACGCCAGCAGCAGCCCCGATGCCGACGCCCCCGCCGCCGCCGCCGCCATGGACGCCCCCCCGACCAGCAGCGCGTTGCCTTGCGAGTCGTACGCGCGGCTCTCGCGCTGGATGTCGGCGATGTTGATGAGCTGCGTGGCCGCGTGGCTCTGCGGCGACGCGGGCGACAGCGCGTTCTCGCTCTCGTCGCTGCCGCTGCCGTTGCCGCCGCCGCCCCCGCTGCCGTTGGCCCCACCCGCCGCCGCCGCCGACGACGACGCCGCGGCCGCCGCTGCTGCTGCCGCCGCCGCCGCCTGCTGCTGCTGCTGCTGCGCCTGCGCCGCCTGCGACGACGCCTTCAGCGAAGACGCCACCACCCCGCCCTGCCCCGCCGTCTGGTGCCGGATCGAGTCGAAGAACGGGTGCTTGAGCAGCTGCCGCGCCTCGGGCCGCGTCTCCGGGTTGTGGCCGATGCACACGCACACGAAGTCGCGCAGCTCGGCGTTGCCCCCCGCCTCGGCCGCCAGCCGGTCGAGCCCCGCCGGCCTGACACCCTGCGTGACCTTTTTGTAGATCTGCGCGGCGTTGCGGCACTCGGCGTACGGGTACTCCATCGTCGCGAGCTCGAGCATGCACATGCCGAAC
The DNA here is from genome assembly GCA_009193075.1 of Mychonastes homosphaera. Lineage (NCBI taxonomy): Eukaryota > Viridiplantae > Chlorophyta > Chlorophyceae > Sphaeropleales > Mychonastaceae > Mychonastes > Mychonastes homosphaera. Next base: position 817,305 of record VXJC01000006.1, read on the forward strand.
GAGTAGACATCGACCTTCTCGTTATATTTTTCCTCGTACAATTCAGGGGCCATGAACTCGGGCGTGCCCAACACCGACTGCGGGGTGGTGAGGCCCCGCCACAAGGTGGCGAGGCCCAGGTCGCCGATCTTCACCACCCCGCTAGCGCCGTTGACGAAGATGTTGTCGCATTTCAGGTCCCGGTGGATGATGGGCGGCTCGTGCGCGTGCAGATAAACGAGCCCCTGCAGGATCTGCCACGCCCACCGCTTCAGCACCTGCTCGTCGATGCGCTTGTGTTTTTTGCGGTACTGCCGCAGCGTGCCGCTCGTGAAGAGCTCCGTGATGAAGTTGACCGTGAGCTGCTTGCCGTCGAGCCAACTGTCGTAAAAGGTCATGATGTTGCGGTGCTTCAGGGCCTTCAGCACGCGGATCTCGGCAAACAGGCGCTCGCGCTCTGCGGGGGAGCTGACGAGGTCGTTCACTTTCACCTGGTTCCACGCGACCTCGAGGCCCTCGACCTCGTCGAACGCCTTGTAGACGGTCTTGAAGGCGCCGCGGCCGAGGACGACGTCGTACTGTTTTTTTGAGGGGGTTGGTTTGTGGGTTTTGATTTTGGTTGTTTGTTTTGGGGGGGTGAGCCCTCTGGCCCGTCGTCCCGCCGCGCGCGCGCGCCGCCGGCGAGCGGCGCACTCGAACCGCCGAGCTAAACCACTCACCCGCGTGTAGCGCCCGGACGGGTCCGTCTCGACGGCGCGGACCTCCTCGGCGACGTCGTCGTGCTCCTCCTCGTCGTCGTCGTCGTCGTGGGCGGCCGGAGGGGCGGGCGCGGCCACCGGGGGGGCGGGCGGGGGCGCGAGCTGCGGCTGGTGCTGCTGCTGCTGCCCCTGCTCTTGCCCCTGCCCTTGCTGCTCTTGCTCCTCGCTCGGCATGGCTCTCTCGTTCGCTCTTTCTGTTCGTGTGGGTTCCGAACCAACCGGGTGGTGGCTAGTGGGGGCTAGGTGCGGCGGCGCGCGCACATGCTGTGCTAGGGGCTGTGCCCCGCGCGCGCGCTCGTCGTCGTCCGAAAAGGGGGGCCCTGCAAACGGGCGGGGGAGAGGGGGGAAGCGAAGGGGGGGCTCGCTTCCTCACGGCAGCTCTCTCTCGCGCTCTCTCTCTCTAAAGGCACACGGCGCGCCGCAGGAGCGGCAAAGGCAGCCGATGCGCCGATCGATCCCGGGCGCTCCCAGTCCGGGCGCGCGCTCGCGGAGAGGGGAGAGGGCGATGCGTGGGGTGTGTGTTGGCAAGTGCGCACGACGGGCGTGATGAGGGGGGAGCTCGCTCTCTGTGAGTTGAGACTTCGCCCGTCGACGACGACGACGATGAGACGACGACCTGTTTCTCTCGCTTGGGCTGCTTGCTGGAGGTGGAGGAGGTGCAGGGGGGGGGGGGGGGGGGGGTGAGGGAAGGCAAACAGCCCCGAAGGACGCCGCTTCTGCTTCTTTGTGCTTCTGCGTGCCTTGGCGACGGGGGGCGCGCCCGGCCTTTGCCTCTCGCTCGGCCGGCGGCGGCGGCGAGACGGAAGAGAGCTGCCGCCTCGCGGCTCCTCCTTCTCCTCCTCCTTCGCGCGCCGCCCTTGCCGCCGCAGACGGTTCTCACACAAGCATCGACACCTTAGAGAATTGCCCAAACGCACCAGCCACAAACCACCAAACCAACAACACCAAAACGCCAAGCACCACCACAAAAAAAACCACCACCTCCACCAGTCACCACCAATCGAAACGCTCGCGCGCGCCCGCCTCCTCGTTTCCCAATCCGCCACACCCGCCGCGGCAACAAAAATGCTCGGTACGATGCGGCAGCAGCAACCCCGGGCGCGCGCCGCCGGGAGCAGCAGCACCAAGAGCGGCCGCCGCCGCGTGCCCGTGCCGCCGGCCAAGGCGTCGACGGCGGCGGCGCCCTCCCCGCCCCCGCCCCCGCCACCGCGCTCCCCCTCCGGCCCTCGCCCCTTGCTGCCGGACCTCGACGCCCCCGCCCTGCTCTCGACCGTGCTGGGCACGGCCGGCGACGACGAGCTGCTGCGCGACACCAAGCTGGGCCAGGCCGTCATCACCGACGGCGGCCCGGCACGCCTCTTCTCGCCGCTGCCGCTGGCCGACGACCACGACGACGACGACCACCCCCGCCGCACCGCCGCCCCGCCTGCTTCTTCTTCTTCTTCCGACGCCGCCACCGCCGCCGCCCCGCCCCTGCCCCTGATGTTCTACCTCCCCGGCCTCGACGGCAGCGGCCTCGCCGCCTCCAACCAGTTCCGCCCCCTCTCGCGCGCCTTTGAGCTCCGGTGCCTCGCCCTCCCGCCCAGCGACCGCATGGGCTTCCAGGCGCTCGTCGATCACGTCGCCGATCTGGTGGCCGCCGACGTCGAGCGCGACTGCTTCCCCTCCTCCTCCTCCTCCAGCAGCAGCAGCAGCAGCAGCAGCAGCCCCCCCGCCGCCCAGCGCCGCCGCCCCGTCTACCTGCTGGGCGAGTCGTTCGGCGGGGTGCTCGCCCTGGCCGTGGCCGAGTGCCTGGGCCCGCGGCTCGTCGACCGCCTCGTGCTGGTCAACCCGGCGACGTCGTTCGGCGAGTCCATCTGGCCGCGGGCGGGGGGATTGCTGGCGAGCCTGCCTGACGCGCTGTACCGCGCGCTGCCGCTGGCGCTGTCGCCCGTGCTGTCCAACCCGCTGGCGCTGGCGCAGGCGCAGGCGCGCGCCGAGGCTGAGGCGCGCGAGCGGGCGCGGGCGCGGGCGCAGGCGCGGGCGGCCAAGGCGGCGGCGGAGGACGAGGAGGAGGAGGGCGGCGGTGGCGACGCCGACGACGCCCGTGGAGCATCATCAGCTGCCTTCCAAGCACAGAAAGAAGAAGAGGACGACTCGGTCCCCGAGCCCGTGCGCCGCGCGAGCGACGCCCTGTACGCGCTCATCGGGCTCATGCCACAGCTGTCGGCCCTGCGGCTCGTGCTGCCGCGCGAGACCCTGGCGCACCGCCTCACGCTGCTGCAGGAGGGGAGCGCGCGCGCGCGCGCGCTGCTCCCCCGCGTGCAGCAGCGCGCCCTGGTGCTCGCGGGCGAGCTCGACCTGCTCATCCCCAGCGCGGACGAGGCCAAGGCGCTCGAGGGCGCGATGCCGCGCGCGCGCGCCGTGGTGCTCAAGGGGCGGTCGCACGCGTTGTTGCAGGAGGACGGCGTCGACCTGGTCGCCACGCTCAAGCAGGAGGGGTTTTACGTGCGGCAGCGGCTCTTCTCAAGCGACGGGCCGCTTGAAGGAGGTGGGAAGGAGGATGAGGAGGAGGAGGAGGCGGTGCAGAAGGCGGCTGTCACCCCCGGCCGCAAAACGACGACGACGAGGCGGGGCCTCAAGGGCGGCCGCGTCGCCTCGGCCGTCCCCGGCGCCTTTGGCGCCCCTGCGCCCATCGAGCTGCCCACCCCCAAGGAGCTCGAGCTCGACGCCGGGCGCTTCGTCACCCCGCTCCGCCGCCTCACCTCCCCCGTCTTCTTCTCGACCGACCCGCGCACGGGCGCCGTGCGGCAGGGGCTCGACGCCGTGCCCGTCGGGTGCGGCAAGGGCGGCCGCCCCGTGCTGCTCGTGGGCAACCACCAGCTCTTCGCGGCCGACATGTACGGCCTGGTTTACGAGTTCCTGAGCGAGAGGGGCGTCATGCTGCGGGGCCTGGCGCACCCGGTCGTGTTTGGCGGGTTTGGCAGTGGGAGTGGGGGTGGGGGTGGAGGCGAGGAGGAGAGCGGCGGTGGTGACGGCGGCGGCAGCAACGACGGCGCGAGCAGCAGCGGCAGCAGCAACGGCGGCCCCGCGTCCTTTGGCGCCTTCCTCTCCACCTACGGCGCCGTGCCCGTCAGCCCCTTCAACCTCCACGCCCTCCTCGCCGCGGGCGAGACCGCCCTCCTCTTCCCGGGCGGCGCGCGCGAGGCCTTCAAGCGCCGCGGCGAGGAGTACAAGCTGGTCTGGCCGGAGCGCAGCGAGTTTATCCGCATGGCCGCCCGCTTCGGCGCCGACGTCGTGCCCTTTGCCGCGGTGGGCGCCGACGAGGCCGTGGTGCAGCTGCTGAGCGGGCCCGAGCTGGCCGAGCTGCGCGAGCGCGTGCCCAAGCCGCTGCGCGACGCGGCCGAGGCGCTGTTTTCGAGCAACAACAGGAGCGGCAGCAGCAGCAGCAGCAACGGCAACGGAAGCAACGGAAGCAACAGCAACCGCCCGCTGCCCGTCGCGCGCAAGGGCGTCAACGCGCAGGCCTTTGACGAGGACGCCTTTGCCAACGCCCTCCCGCTGATCGCTCCCAACGGCCTGCCCCGCCGCCTCTACTTCCGCTTCGGCGCGCCCATCCGCACGACGCCCGAGATGGCCAACGACCGCGCCGCGTGCGACGCGGCCTACGCGCGGGCGAAAGCCGACGTCGAGGAGGGGCTCGCATGGCTGCTGGCGCGGCGCAGCGACGACCCTTATGGTGGGTTTGCCGAGCGCGTGCTTTTCGAGGCGGCGCCCTGGAACGCGGCGGCGCGCAGGCAGGCGCCGACGTTTCGGCCTTGACTATGAATAATCGGATGATGATGATGAGAGTTTTGGGAGAAGGGGGGGGGGCGGCGGCGAGCAGGTGCGCGCGCGGAAAACTCGGGACCTTTCGTTGCCGCTACCACTGAGCTAAACTGGCGTAGCTCAGTGGTAGCGTGAGTTTGGGACCCCTCTGCGGAGCCCACGGGGCACCCAACGACCGATGAAAGGTGGCGTATTCGATCCGCTGTTTCCATTGAGCGCTCGACGAGCAGGGCGGGGGGTGCGATATTGGGAAGCGCCCCCCACAATCTCTTGCTCGTCGCTTTTGCGCTGGGGCTTTTGCGCGCTGCCAAATTCGGATCCGCCGATCCACTTTTTGGAGCCCCACCCGCCGAAACCGAATGCGACGAACAAAGAGAGACGCCAAAACGGCTTTAAAAACTCAAGAATGAAAGGATTGCTATTTTCTGGTTTGTTTTTTCCTTCTTTTTTTTGTTTCCTGCGACCGAAAACGCTTTCCGCCTCGATCAGCTCAACGGCGGCGTCCCCGCGCCAGGCCCAGGCGGCATCCCACCCCCCGCCGCAGCCATCTGGGGGGCAAAAAGCTCTTGTACCTTGACAAGGATCGCCATCACGTCCGGGTCGTCTTCATACTTGGACGCGTTGTTCGGGTCTTGGCTAATTTCGAAAACAGCGCGCTGCACTTTCGGGTTGGCAAAGCCGGCGGCCAGCTGCGGGTCGTTCATCACCATCTGCATCACCTGCTGGGGGTCGAGGCCGAGCTGCGAGAACTGCTGCTGCACCTTGTCCTGCGAAAAGTCGACCTGCGACATCATCTCCATGAGCTCGGGCGACATCCCCGCCCCCTGCTGCGCAAACACCTGCTCCATTTGCGCGCGGACTTGTGGATTTTTGAGCATCCACTCAATAGACTGCTCGTTGCGCATGGGCTCGGGGAGGTAGGGGTAGAGGAGCTTCTGCATGTTCGGGTCGCGAAGCATTTTTTCCATCATGGCCGTCATGCGGCCGGGGTCGGCGGCCGCGCCCGCCGCACCGGCCGCGCCGCCCGCCGCGCCGCCCGCCGCACCTGCACCCGCACCGCCTGCGCCGACGTCGGTGAAAAACGAGCCGGCGGCCGGGCCGGCCGACGCCTTGGCGCTCTCGGGCTCCTTGACCGAGGCCGCCTCGACGACGTCCAGGGGCTTGGAGGTCGACGGCTTGCTGTCCTCGTCGGCCTTGCCGCCGCCGCTGCTGCTGCTGGCGGCAGCGCTGCCGCTGCCGTTGCTGCTGCTGCTGCCGCCGTCCTTGCGCGCCGCAAACTTCTCGCCCGTCGGCTTGCCGCCGGCCGACACGGGCGCCGCCGTCGTGTCCACCGCGGCGGGCGGCTTGAACCCGGGCGCAAAGGGGTTGGCCGTGCCGTAGGGGCCAAAGGGGGACGGCGCGCCGCCAGGAGCGCCGCCCATGCCAGGCATGCCGCCCATGCCTGGCATCCCGCCCGCCCCCGCCGCCCCAGGCATGCCCTTCATCATCTGCTTCATCGCCATCTCGGCCATCATGGCCTGGGGGCCCTTCTTCATCACGTCCTGCGCGAAGCGCAGGAGGTTGGCAACCAGGATGCCCGCCGCCATCCACACCCACCAGGGGATGGACGACGTGAGGCCCGCGGCGCCGCCGGCGGCCGCGCCGCTGGTCGTGGGAGGCGCGTAGTAGCCCGCGGGCGGCGGGGGCGGGGGGTAGGCCTGGTAGTAGGCCTGCTGCTGGGGCGTGAGCTGCTGGGGCTGCCCGGCCTGGAGCTGGCCCGGGTAGGGGTAGGCGGCCGCAGCCGCGTAGGCCTCGGCGGGCGGCAGCGGCGGCGGGGGCGGCGGGAGCGCAAAGCCGCCCTCGGCGGCGGCGGCGGCGTCGAGCAGAGCAACGGCGTCGGCGGCCTCGGCCGAGAGCGGCGGCGGCGCGGCGTTGGCGGTGTTGGCGGCGGTGTTGGCGGCGGTGTTGGCCGTCGACGTCTTGGAGTCTGTGGTTTGTTTGGCGGCGGGGGATTCGGGCGCGAGAGAGTGTGAGAGCGGGCGGGTCGAGAGAGGGCGAGGAGAGATTGGAGAGCCCCTCTCTCTTCGTGCGCGGGGCGCGCGCGCGCACGGGGGGCTTGGGATGCCTCGCGGGCGACTCCCAATCCGGCAGCGGGTCGACGCACCGCCTCCGCCAAACAGGCGCGCCATGGGCCGCACGGCGACGCGCGCGCGCGAGGGCGCGCGCGCCGCCAGAGGGCGACGTTGGACGGCTTGCATGGTTGCTTCTTTGCTGAGGCGGGCTTGGATGCGGCGCCTGGTTCTTTGAAAGGGAGAGACTCGCGTCCAAAGGGGTGCGTGTGTTGGTTGTCCTGGGGCTGAGGGGCGCTCGCGCTGCTTTGTCTCTTCCGGCGAGCGCCAGCGCCAGCGGCGTCGGCGGCGCGCGCTCGCCGCGGCGTCGGCGTCCGCAGCGCTCAAGACCGTCACAGCCGCCCCACGCTCGCCCCCCGTGGCACACACACAACCTTTCAGACAACGCGCGCTCCTCCTCCTCACACGCCCGCACCATTTGATTCTCTCGCGCGCCCCTTCCGAACTAGGGGGCTCCCGCCCTTACGTTAGAGAACACCCAACGAGCGACGAACAACGCAAGCAGAGCAGAGCAGTGTCGACACTTGCTCCTCCTCCTCCTCCCCCGTCCAGCGCCACCGTCATGAGCAGCAGCGGCGGCGGCAGCGCCCCCGCCGCCGACGCCGCTGCCAGTGCTGGCGGCGGTGGTGGTGGCGAGGAGGCGGCCGCGGCCGCGGGCGAGCAGACGCAGCAGCAGCAGCAGGCACCTCCTCCTCCTCCTCCCTCCGCGCCCGCTCTTTCCGGCAACGTCAGGCGGTACTCGCGGTGAGTGAGCCCGCGCCCGTGCCCAGCACGCAGGGCTCTTGGTCCCCCGCGCGAGCCCATGCCAGGAGGAGGCGTGATCCGCGGCGCGCGTGCGCGGTGAAAGTTGAGCCAGCTCTCTCTCTTCAAACCGAGGTGGTCTCACCCCCTCTCTCTCGCACACGCCCCCCTCCCCCCCAAACCCCCACCAAAAAAACAGCGAGGAGCTCATGGCGATCAACGAGAGCGACGTCACCCTGCGCATCCTGCCCGAGGGCGTCAGCGCGGCGGGGATGAGGTGCGTTTGCACGTCCACGACACCGGGCGCAGTCGCCGGCGCCGCTCGCCCCTCGACCAACGTGCAACGCCCACTCACTCCCCCCCTCCGCCCCCCCCCCCACCCCACCACAAACCAAAAACAACCACAGAGAGATCGAGGAGAGCAGCTACGACCTGCGGGCGGCCGCGCGGGCCGAGCGGGCCGCCCGCAACATGGCCTCGCCGCAGCAGGGAGGGGCGATGATGATGTTCCCGCCGCCGCAGTCGCCCGCGGCCGCCGCGGCCCTCGCCGGCCTGCAGCAGCAGCAGCAGCAGCAGCAGCGCACGCCCGACCGCGCCGACCTGCTGCGCCCACCGCCGGGCGGCTACCACTCGCGCCTGCTCTCGGGCGACCTGCCCGCCGGCGCGGCGAGCGCCCTGCTCAACGGGGGGGGCGCCGCCCCGGGCGCGCCGCCGCCAGCGGGGCAGGTCACGCCCGGAGGCCGCGGCCGCGGCCGCGGGTGGGGGCCCGCCCCGCCCGACGTGGTCGACCCCAACCGCCCGCGCGCCCCGGGCGCCGCCGTGCAGGCGCTGCGGTGGCCCCCGACCGACCGCCCCGCGGCAGCGGCGGCGGCCGACTGGCGCGGGGGCCCGCCCGGCGGCGGGCCACGCCCGGCGGCCGCCGCGGCAGCTTTGGCGGCGGCGGCGGCGGGGCGGCGGCGGAGCGGTGGGGCCCGTCCCCGGGTGCGGCCGACCACAGCGGCGGAGGGGGCGCGGCGGACGGCGGCGACGGGCTCTGGGACTCGCAGAGCGGCGGCGGTGGTGGTGGTGGTGGCGGGCCGAGGCCTGGTGGTGGTGGTGGCGGCGGTGGCGGCGGCTTGGGCGGCATGGGCGGCGGCGGCATGGGAGGCGGCGGCGGCGCACCCGGCCGCCTCACGGCCAAGGACATCGAGCGCGAGCGCCTGGAGATGCAGCGCATGTGGCGCGAGCAGCGCCAGAACGTGCCGGAAAAGCCCGTGGAGGACGACCTGGCCTTTCTGCGCGAGCCGGGCGACGACGGCGCCCTCAGCCGCGGCGCCGGCCCCCCCCAAGCTTCCGGCAACATGGGCGCCGAGGGCGTGGCCGCGGCGCTGGCGGCGGCGCGCGCGGGCGGCGGGGCGGGGGCCCCGACGCCGTCGCGCTCGCGCTTTGGGTTTGCGCTGGAGAACGGCGGCGGCGGCGGCGCCGCCGGAGGAGGAGGAGGAGGGGGAGGAGGGGCGGGAGGAGGCGGAGGCGCGCCGGCGGCGTACAGGCGGGACGACTTCTTCGACGCCCCCTCCGCCGCCGCCCCACGCCCCGTCGTCGGCGTCAAAATGAACTTCAACCAGTTCATGGCGGCCGCGCGCGCGGGCGGCGGCGGCGGCGGCGGCGGCGCAGCGGCAGCAGCAGCAGCAGCAGGGCCCTCCCCCGGCGCGCCGCCGCCGCCCGGCCCGCCCCCGCCCCTGCGGCCGCAGCCCCCGATACCAATGGTGCCGCCCGGGGCGCAGCCGCCGCCGGACCTGCTGATGCGGATGCTCCAGCAGCAACAGCAGCACCAACAGCAGCAGCAGCAGCAAGGCATGCGGCCGCCCATGCCGGCGGGCTTTGCGCCTCCGCCCCCCGCTCTCTTCCCCGGGGGCGGAGGCGGCGGCGCGGCGCCCCCTCCTCCTCCTCCTCCTCCTCCTCCTCCTGCTCCTCCTGGCCCTCCCGTCGGCGGCAACCGCGAGGCCGGCATGCGCCTCATGTCGATGCTGCGCGCGGGCGCCGCCAAGCCCGGCGCGGCGGGGGGAGCAGGAGGCCCGGCGGCGGCGGCGGCGGCGGCGGCGCCCGCGGCGGCAGGGGCCGACACCGAGGACGAGCGCTCCGCCGCGGCCGTCGCGATGCGCTCGGCGGCCGACGTGCTCGGAGACGGCGCCGGCGGCGCGCCCCCTCCTGCGCCTCCTCCTGCAGCGGCGGCTGCGGCGCCGATCAAGGCCGCCGCGTGGGGGGCTCCCCCCAAGGGCGTCGGGGGTGCGCCGCCCAACGCGCTGGCGGCGATGCTCCGAAACGCGCAGGCGGCGCAGGCGCAGGCCGCGGGCCGCGGCGCCGCCCCCGTTCCGGCCGCCGCCGCCGCCGCCGCCGCCCCGCCCCCGGCCGGCGTGATGGCGCGCACGGCGGCGGCGCCCGCGATGCCGCTGCCCGGCGCGCGCGGCGCTGGGGGTGGTGGTGGCGGGGCGGCCGCTGCTGCCGCTGCCGCTGCCGCCGCCGCCGCTGCTGCGCTCAAGCCGCCGGCGCCGGCCAAGCGGCGCGCGTAGAGCAAGAAGGGAGGCGTCTTTTTGCGACCCCTATAGCGCGTATCTGAACCAGACGAAGAACAGGATCGCGCGCGCTGGGTGTAAACAGGAGGTCTTGCATGTTTGCTTGAAGCACGCGCCTTCACTCCGGGGGGCGGTTTCCTCATCGAAAAGCGCCGCCATTTTTGAACGCTCGGGCGCTTGTGCGGGCGCGATGGGGGCACGCGCGCGCGCGCACGCGCTTGCCGAAGCGGCCGCAGGGACGGCGGCACCTCTCCCCCCTTTGAAAGCGCGCCCCGCCCGCCGGCTCCTCTCTCCCTCCTCACACAAGCACCGCAGATCACACCCGCACCAACAAACCAGACCCCCCCGCGCGCGCCGCAGTCCCCCCCCTTCCGAGAAACGCTGACGCGCACCGGCAACCGAAAATTTTCAGCGAGAGCGCAGACGAGCAAGACGCCCGCGCGCGCGCGCTTTCCCTCCCGCGCGCCCGCGCCCCAGCGACCCCCTCCCCACTCGCGCGTGCGATCGTCGATCGCCCCCCTCGGCGCTCGAGCCGCGCGCGTTGGGCCGTCGGCAAGAGAGAGAGAGAGAGAGACAGACGCGCACCACCCAAGGAGAGAGAGAGAGGGAGAGGGTCCCCCTCCCTCAGCTCCTCCTCCCCTTGCCGCCGCGCTCTCGCCGTCCACGCAACCCCCCCCCCCCCCCCCCCCGAAAAAAACATGACCACGATGGCCCCGCACGGCGCGGATCCGGCCGCGGCCGCCGCCGCCGCCGCCGCCGCAGCGGCCGCGGCCGCGACCGCCGCCATGCACCACCACCACCACCAGCAGTACGGCGGGCACCCCCAGGCGGCGGCGGCGGCGGCCGCAGCGGCGGCGGCGGCCGCGGCAGCGGCGGCGGCAGCCCAGCAGCAGCAGCAGCAGCACGACTACGCCGCGGCAGTCGCGCACCAACAGCAGCAGCAGCACTACCAGCAGCAGCAGCAGGCCGCCGCCGCCGCAGCAGCAGCAGCCCAGCCCGCCGCTCAGCAGCAGCAGCAGCAGCAGCAAGCCGCCGCCGCCCCCGCTGCCGCCGCCGCTGGCGGCGGCGCCGGCGCCGCCAGCTCCTCCTCCTCCAACGTCCCCGTGCAGCGCGAGTGCGCCATCCCGGGAAAGACCGGGTGGGTCATCTGGCGCACGCCCTTTGAGATCGACGACGGCTACACTCCCATCAAGGCCGTCGGAAAGGGCGCGTACGGCGTCGTCTGCTCGGCGCGCGCGCTGGCGTCGGGCGACAAGGTGGCCATCAAGAAGATCGCCAACGCCTTTGAGAACCTGACGGACGCGCGCCGGACGCTGCGCGAGATCAAGCTCCTGCGCCACCTGCGCCACGAGAACGTCATCGGCATCCGCGACATCATGCGCCCGCCCGGCGCGTGCCTGGGCCTCAGCGCGGCCGCGGCCACGGCGGGCGCCAACGCCGCGGGCGGCGCCGCCGCCACCGCCTCGTCCTCGGCCGCCGCCTTCTCCGACGTCTACCTCGTCTACGAGCTCATGGACACCGACCTCCACCAGATCATCCGCTCCGCCCAGCCCCTGACCAACGAGCACTTTCAGTACTTCATCTACCAGGTGCTGCGGGGACTGAGGTACGTCCACTCCGCGGGGGTGCTCCACCGCGACCTCAAGCCCTCCAACCTGCTGCTCAACGCGTCGTGCGACTTAAAAATTTGCGACTTTGGGCTCGCCCGCACCGCCGCCGAGCGCAGCTTCATGACCGAGTACGTCGTGACGCGCTGGTACCGGGCGCCTGAGCTCCTGCTGTCGTGCGAGCACTACACCGCGGCGATCGACGTTTGGAGCGTCGGCTGCATCCTGGCCGAGCTGCTGGGGCGGAGGCCGCTGTTCCCGGGCAAGGACTACGTGGACCAGCTCAAGCTGGTGGTGCGCGCGCTGGGCCCGCCCTCGGACGACGACCTGTCGTTCATCGGGTCGTCCAAGGCGCGCGCGTACATCCGCGCGCTGCCGCAGGCGGACGCCGGGGGCGCGGCGGCAGGGGCGGCAGCAGGCGGGGGCGCGGCCCCGGCGGCCCCGGCCGCGGCCCCCGCCCCCGCCGCCTCGGGCGGCCCGGAGATCTGGGCCGCGCGCTTCCCGGACGCCGACCCCCTCGCCCTCGACCTCCTGTCGCGTATGCTGCAGTTCGACCCGCGCAAGCGCATCGACGTGGCCGGCGCCTTGGCCCACCCGTGGCTGGCCGCCCTGCACGACCCCGCGGCCGAGCCCGTGGCGCCCGCGCCGTTCGAGTTTGACTTTGAGGAGGCGCAGCTGACGGAGCAGGCGGTGCGCGAGCTAGTCTACGAGGAGATCCGGCACTACCACCCGGAGATGCCTTGAGAACCGGGGAGGAGAAGAGCAACACCGAAGAAGAAGAAAGCGAGGCGCCACACCGCACCCCCCCGCTCCCCGCGCCTTTGCTGCGAGCTGCCTCCGTCGTCGTCTTCCTCCCTTTTTTGATCCCTCTTCATTCAGCGCCCCCCCCCCCCCCTTTTCCGACGAAACATGGCCCGATGAGAATCGCCCCTGCCGCCGCCTCCATAAATCAAATCCACACACACGCACACACACGCGCAAACACACACACACACACACATACACACACACACACACACACACGCTCGCACACGCTCCCCCCTGCACGCTCGCTCCTGACTCTCGTTTTTTTCCTCGCCGGCGCAACAAAAAGCGCGAACATTTGTAACAAAGGCGCCACCAAAGCGCTGCTCATCCATCACCTTGCGCGCATCACTACTTGCCCCCCTGAGACGCGTCCTTGACCAGCCTCCGCGCCGCCGCCAGCGCCTCGCGCACCTCGGCGTCGAACACGTACTTGACCGCCTTGAGAGGGGACTTTGAGATCTCCTCGAGCGCGTGCCGCACGCGCGGCGACGCCAATTTCGCGGCCAGAGCCGGGTCGGCGACCAGGGCCCTCAGCGCGGCGGCCTCGGCGTCCGAGACGGCCGGCGTGGTGCTTCCGCCGCCTGCCGCTGCTGTTTCTGAATCTGCTGCTGCTGCTGATGATACTGCTGCCCCCGCCGCCCCTCCGGCCCTCGCCTCCGCCTGCACCTCCTGCAGCGCCGCGCCCGCCTCAAAGTACGCCCGCAGAACCTCCTGGTCGCCCTCGTACCTGCGCGCGGCCTCGGGCCCGTTCTGGCAGATGTCCAGGAGTGCGCTGAAGACGCGCGGGTTGCCTGCGGCGACGCGCAGCGCGGGCGAGGCGGCGAGCTTGGCCGCCACTTTGGCCGGGTCGATGCCCGCGGCGCGCGCGGCCGCCAGGCCCCGCTCGAGCGCCGCCGCGTCCGGGGCCGCGAACGGGAGCGGGAATGGGGAGGAAGAAGAAGGAGATCCTGAGGCGTGCGGGTCGTTGGTGTTGCCGTTGCTGCCGCCGGCGGCAACCCCCCCCCGCCCGCCAAGGCCCATCGACCGCGCCAGCTGCCCCAGCCGCGCCCGCACCTCCGGGTTCTGCAGCATGGCGCGCACGACCTCGGGCCGGCGCATGCGCTCGGGCAGGCGCGACAGGAGCATGTCGCGCGCGCTGTCGTCCTTGAGCATCACGTCGAGCATGGCCTCGAGCTGCGCGGCCGTCGAGTCGTCGTCTTGAGCGGCGGTGGCGGTGGCGGGCGGCGGGGTTGCGGTGCCGTCGTTGGTGCCGCCGCCCGCTGCCATCCATCGCCGAGCGAGGATCGTCGTGGTTGCTGTTGTCGCAGCTTCTGCTTGCGGTCCACCCAGGGCTGCCGCACCCCCGCGCTGCCGCAGGGAGTGCAGCGCGCGCAGGAGCATGGTGGTCGATCGGTCGGGTGTGCGTGAGTGTGGAAGGGGGGGGGTGCGTCTGAAGTTTGATCGGTTTGGGATCGGATGGGCTGGTGTGCAGCGTAATACATGTGTTTATGAGGCGCATGCGAGGTTTGCATCCGACGAGACACCGTCGTCGTCGCGGAAGAAGAGAGAGGATCGGGCGGCGCGACGCGCGCGCGCCGCCCGACGGGGCGGCAGCTGCAACGTCGCCGCACTTCTTCCTGCCGTTGCGCGCTCTCACTGCACACACCCACAGCACGACATCACTCACCACTCACACCCACAGCACGGCATCACTCACCCATCTACCTCGCTTCCTGCCCCAAACGACACGCCGAGAAAGAGAAAGAGAAAGAGAAAGAGAAAGAGAAAGAGAGGTCACTTTCGCTGTGTGTCGAAAGCGAGAGCCAACACTTCGGTACGCCGACGAAGCTCGCGCCCCCGCACTCGCGCCCCCCCGCGCCGCGGCATCCCCGTAGGACGGACCCGGAAGGGCCCCGCCTCGCCCCCGCTCGCGCGCCATTGGTCTCTCCGGGCCAGCCGAGATCGGCGGGGGGGGGGGGCGGAGGGAAAGGAGAGAGAGGCACGCGATCACGCGTTGAGGGTTTTCGTGCGCGCGCGTAGCTCCTCCGTTTTCGGGGGGGCTGGACCTCGAGGCACACACATCCACCGCCGCTGCTGCTGCGAGTGCCTCCTTCCGCTGCCGCGCCAATCGATTCGGCCCACCCGCGGAACAGGCGCACACGCGGATGCTCCTAGGCGGCCACGTCACACCGCCGTCACGCCGCCGCCTTGGCGCGCACGCTCACGCTCCACCAACCCTCCCCCGCGAAAAACCATAACAAACAACAGACAAACAAACAAACAGAACGATGCACGCCCTCGCCGGCGGCACGGGCCGAGCCGCCCGCCCGGCGTCGGCGGCGGCGGCCCCTTGCGCAGCAGCCCCCCCCCGCCGCCTCCGCGCGACGGCCGCCGCCGCTGGAAGCAGCAGCAGCAACGGCAACCCCCCGCAGCCGCAGCCGTCGTCGACGTCGCCCTCTGCGGCAAAAGGAGGCGCCTCCCCGCCCATGGCAACGACAACCCCCTCCTCCCTCGACCTCCCCCGCGAGTCTGCAACCACTACCACTACCACCACCACCGCCGTCTCCTCCCCGTCAACAAAGGTCGCCACCCCGTCGGTCGCCGCCTCGCAGCGCGCCGTCAAGACCACCGGCCTGCGCCGCGCCCCCCTGAGCGGCGGCGTCAAGACGGCCACCGCCCGCTACGACCTCCCCTCGCCCGCGGTCGCCGTGCGCAACCTCGTCGAGCAGGCGCGCTTCGCCCACCTCTGCACGGTCATGTCGCACATGCACCACCGCCGCGCGGGCTACCCGTTCGGCACGCTGGTGGACTTTGCCGTCGACGGCGCGGGCATGCCCGTCTTCTGCCTCAGCCCCCTGGCCATCCACGCGCGCAACCTGGTCGAGGACCCCCGCGCGTCGCTTGTGGTGCAGATGCCCGGGTGGACGGGCCTGGCCAACGCGCGCGTGACCATCTTTGGCGACATCTACCCGCTGCCGCCCGACCTGCAGGACGACGCGCGCGAGATCTTCCTCGCCAAGCAGCAGGCCACGGGGGGGTCGGGCTCGGCGTCGTCGGTCTCGCGCCGCGACCGGTGGGTGCTGGGGTCGTTCACGTTCTTCCGCATGCACCGCATCACGGACGTCTACTTCGTGGGCGGCTTCGGCACGGTGCAGTGGATCGAGGCGGAGGAGTACGTTTCTTCCTCGCCCGACCCCATCGCGACCGACGCCCCCCAGCGCACGCTGCAGGTGCTAAACGAGGTGCTGGGCGCCGAGCTGCGCGAGTCTCTGGGGGTGAGCCTCGACTCGCTCGATGGGGGGCTTGGCGGCGGGGCTCTGGTTGGCGGCGGGGGGGCGTTTGGCGGCGGGGACGCCGAGCCGTCGGCGATGGACCGGTGGGCGGCGCCGGCCGACGCGTCGCCCGAGGCGGCGATGCCGTCGGCGTCGGCGGGCGCGTCGGGCGCCGCCCTGGCCGGGGGATTGGTGGGCATCGACGACGCCGCCTTCATCTCGATCGACGCGCTGGGGACCGACGTGCGCGTGCGGCACGGCTCGGACTTCTCCGTCGAGCGCATCGGGTTCGACCAGCGCGTGCACTCGCTCGACTCGGCCATCGCTGCGGTGCGGGCGTCGCTGGCGCGCGCGCGGGTCGAGCAGGCCGAGGCGGCGGAGGAGGCGCTGCGGCGCGCGGACGAGCAGCGGCGGAGGCAGGAGGAGCGCGACCGGGAGCGCGCGGCCAAGGGCGGGGGGCCGACGGGCATGCGGCGGCCTTGAAAGAAGAAGCGAGCGGGGGAGCGATTGATTGATTGAGCGACGGCGAGGGGCCCCGTCGCTGACGGGGATTTCTTTCTTGGAGGAAGAGAGAGCGACGCGGCTTCAGCGCTTCTCGGCAGGCTGTTTGTTTTTTAAACAACAAAACACGCAACGAAATGATGGCGAGGAAAGGATTGGGTTGTTTTTTGGGGGCTGTCGGCTGTCGCTGCGCTCCTGTTCGCCAGCGGCGCCCCCGCAAATGGCGGGGGGGGCGCTGGGCCTCTCTCGTTCTCACGTCACGCCGACTGCGGCGGCCCGGGCAGCAGCACCTCCACCCGCGTCCCGCCGACGAGCTTGCCCGTGCGCGCCGACACAAAGTCGAAGCGCGGCGTCACGACGACGCGCCCGCCCGCGCGGCGCAGCGCGCGGTCGACGCCCTCGAGCGACACGAGGCCCTGCGGCGAGGTCGAGGAGGGCGAGGGCGACGACGACGACGATGACGACGATGACAGCGAGAGCGAGTAGAGCCGCTCGGCGTCGGCGTCGCCCGTGTGCACGACGCTGATCTCCACCCCCCCGCCCCCGCCCACCGACCGCGCGCCCACCTGAATTTGCCCCCCGGGGGGCGTCGAGCGCAGCGCAACGGTGAGGACCCCCCCGACGCAGCGCGCGACGGCCGAGGCGCTGACGCCCGCGCGCAGGCGGGGGGCCGAGGACGAGGAGGACGAGGACGAGGAGGAGGAGGAGGAGGAGGAAGGGGAGGAGGAGGACGAAGGGGGCCGCAGGGGCCCGGTCGCGATGACCGCAACGCCGGCGGCGCGCGCCGAGACCGCGAGCCAGGTTAGCGTCCCGGAAAGCGCCGCGGCCACGTCGTCGCAGTGGGGCGGGGACGACGAAGAGGGGGAGGAAGAGGCGGCGGCGGCGGGCTCCTCGGCGGCCGGCCAGGGCGAGGCGGGCGCGAGCGAGACGTCGATGGTGCCGCAGGCGGCGTCGTGGTGGTCGTCGCCGTCGGAAGGAGACGACGACGCCGCGGCGGGCTGCTGCTGCAGCACCTGCTGCGCGCCCTCGCCCCCGCCGCCGCCGCCCATGTCGACAACGGCCGGCGCGATCGCCCCCGGGCGCAGGGCCCCGCTCACCTGCTGCTGCTGCTGCTCCGCCGCCGCCGCCGCGCCTCCCCCGGCCGCGGCGGGCAGCATCATCCGACCACCCGCCCCCGCGCCGTTTCCAGCAGCTCCACCCCCACCCCCACCGCCGCCGCCGCCAAACGGCAGCGACACCATGGCCGCGGCCGACGCCACCGCCGCGGGCGGGGACGACGGGTGCAGCGCGACGTCCAGCGCCGCGACGACGTCGGCCAGGCGCTGGCTCTGCGCGACGACGCCCGCGGCCATGTCGGCCTCAAAGTCGGCGGCCGTCGGCAGGCCATCGTCGCCGTTGACGCCGTTGACGCCGTTGCCACCTCCACTGGCGCTGCTGCTGCTGCTGCTGCTGCTGCTGCCGTAGAGCATGCCGCCGAGCGTGCGCAGCGCGCGCAGGGGCCGGCGCGCCTCGGCGAGCAGGCCGCGCGCCGCGCGCTGGCGCGCGGCCGCCTGCGCCGCGGCTAGCGCGCCGGACAGGTCGAGCGCGCACGCGGACGCGAGGGCCGGGGCGAACGCGCGCAGCGCCCACAGGACGGTCGAGGACGATGCTGAAGCTGAAGAGGACGACGACGATGAAGACGACGACGAGGATGAGGGCCGCTCCGCCACCAGCAGCCCCACCAGAAACCCCCGCTCCGCCAGGGGGAGCACGAGCGTGTTGCTGCTGGGCAGCTCGATCACCTCCTCCTGCACGAGCGACGCCTCGGACGCGCCGCCGGACCCGTCACCGCCGGACCCGTCGCCCCCCCAATCGGCGCCCTGCAGCACGAGCATCTCGGCGCCCGCAACGCCGCCGCTGCCGCCGCCGCCGCTGCCGCCGCCGTCGCTGTCGCTGCCGCCGCCGCCCAGGCCGCCCGCGCCAGCCGCGCCGCTCGACTGCGGCGGCCACGTGGCGACGCGCTCGAGCACGAGCTCGCTCGCGCTCGAGGACGACGTCGAGGGGGGCGATCCGGCGCGCTGCTCGATGCTGCCGGCGTGGCGGACGTAGACGGAGGCGCGGAGGTGCAAGGAGGAGGAGGGGCCTCCTCCTCTTGCGGGGTCGGTGGTGGCGTCGGCGCCTCCGCCTGCCGCTGCCGCCGCCGCCTCGAGGCGCGACACGCGCTCGGCGACGCCCGCCAGCGCGCGCAGCTGCTCCTGGGCCATGCGCCGCAGCTCGTCGCTGGGCCCGCCCATGGCGCGGCCGCCGCCGGAGGCAATGGCGCCGGCGCCGCCCCCGCTGCCGCTGCTGCGAGGCAGCATGAGCGCAGAGGAGGAGGAGGAGGATGGGTTGGCGCCGCCGCCGCCGTCCTCGTCGCCGTTGCCGCCGAAGCCGCCGCCGACGTCATCATCGAACGCCTCGTCATCGATGTCCCACGACGACAGCGACGCGTAGGGGCTGGACGAGGAGGTTGAGGCGCGCCCGCCCCAGTCCGACGCGCTGACCAGCTGCTGGCTGCTGTCCGTGGGCACGGCGCGCGCGCGTATGGAGCGCAAGGAGGGGCGGACGAGGGGCAGCTGAGGCGTCACAATTGCGCCGCGGCGATTGCGCGCAAGCCCGGCCTGCCCCGATGGCCGCGGGCCGGCGCGCGGGTGCAGCATCGCTGGAACTCTCAGGACGGGATTGGCGCGGCGGGTCTGGCGCGCCGCATGGCCTCGATTTGGGCGATTCGGCGTTTGTGAGGTCGAGGTGGAGGACACGCAAAAGGCACGCGCGCGCGCGTGGGGTAATGGGGCAGGGGGGGAGCCCAGCGATGTTTGCTGGTGGAAGATGAATGTGCGAGTGATGAGTTCGGATGTTCGGATGATGGCGCGCGTTTGGGGAAGCAGTGCTTGGGGCGAGCAAGGAGGCAAAAGAGGCGGAAGCGCGCGCGGGGCGTCGGCGGCGCTCACGACTACGGACGGTGTGCGCGTCGCCGAGCCAGCAAAAGCACGGTCCACGCACGCGACGCCACCCCCCAATGCCCAAACAGCACAACAAGCCCATCTCATCCCACTACGCATCGTGCAATCCGACACCCACTCGTACGTGCGCGAGCACCGCGTCCCAAAGCAACACACACCAAGAGACCACCTCACCGAGACGCTCGCTGTGAATGGACGGCTAACGATCGCGCGCCCTCGCGGGGGCGCGGCATAGGAGGCGCCGAGTCGATCCATATCGCGTCATGCCGTCGCATAAGCATCGCCCCCGCCCGGGGCGGGGCGGGGGAGGAGGAGGAGGGGCCCGCCAGCAGCAGCCTGCTGCCACCACAACAACGCCAGACGCCGACCCCAAAGATGATGCGGGCGGTGGCGCCATCGCCCTGCTCGTCACGTCCACGGGCGCGCGCCAGGGCAAGTCGTTCATGACCGACGCGATCGAGCGCGCGCTGCTGCGGCGGTGTGTCGCCGCAACACGATTCCGCGTCGGGCCCGAGCCGGGGAGCGTGCCGCTCGCCGTCGTCGGCGGCGGCGCATCAACGGCGGCGGGCAGTGGCAATGGTGGTGGCAGCAACAACACCAACGCGGAGGGGCGACCACTCTCCTTCCTGCCCGTGGCGCTGGACGCAGACCTGCTACCGCCGGCGCCGGTGGCGAAAAGGAGACCGGGGGGGGGCCAGCAACCGCCCCCCGAAGCCTCCGCCGCCGACCCGCTCCGCGTCCTCTTGCGCCGGCACTGCAGCAGCAGCGGCAGCGACGGCGGCGGCGGCGGCAACAACAGCATCGTCGCCCTGATCGACGGCGGCCCCGGCGGCCTGTTCGACGCTCCGCGCGAGGCCTCGACCGCCGCGGCCGTGGCCGAGCGCCTGGGCGCGGCGATGCTGCTCGTCCTGGACGCGCGCGCGCTGCCGGCGCCGCGCGCGCTCGCCGCGGCCGCGTGCGGGGCCGAGGCCGTCGGCGCGCGCGTGGCCGGCGTCCTCCTCAACCGCGTGCCGCCGCCCGCCGCCGCCGCCGGGGAGGCGGCAGCGCCGGCCTCGTCCTCTCCTTCTCCTTCTTCCTCCTCACCACCACCATCGTGGCGGCGGTCGTCGCCCTTTGCCGCGCGCGTGGGCGAGGCGTTTGCGCGCGCGGGCGTGCGCGCGCCGCTGCTCGGCGCCGTGCCTGAGCAGCAGCAGCAGGCGGCGGCGGCGCCGGTCGACCTCGAGACCTGCGCCGACGTGGACGTGCTGCTGCGCCTCGTGTCGGCGCCGTCCTTGGGACCACCAAAAACAGCCACAACAACAACAGCCACCGGCAACCCCGTCGCCACCACCACCACCACCACGGCAACCATCGCTGTCGCCGCCGACGCCGCATTTTGCCGCTGGCACGACGACGACCTGCGCCTGCTCGAGCGCTGCGGCGCGCGCCTGGCGCGCTTCTCGCCGCTCGAGGACGCCGGCCTCCCCCCCGGCATCTCGGCCGTGCTCCTCGGCGCGGCCCCGGCCGACTTGAGCTGCCACGCGGCGGCCCTGGCCGCCAACGCGCCCATGCGCGCGGCGCTGCGCGCCTTTAGCCTGGCAGGGGGGGTGGTGCTGGGGCACGGCGCCGCGGCCGCGTGGCTCGGGGAGGAGCTCTCGGTCGTGCGTCAGACTGGAGGAGTGGCACCAGCAGCTGCTGCGACAACCTACGCCGGCGCGGGCGTGCTGCCGCTTGCCGGGCGGCTGGTGCTGCCGCTCGGCGGCTGCGACGACCTCAACGCCAGCAGCACCAGCTCCCTCTCCCTCGAGGGCGAGTGCGTCGAGCTGCGGCCCGTGGAGAACGCCGTGGAAAACGCACCCTTGCGCGGCCTGCTGCTCTCGGGCGTCGAGCTGCTCCCGCTCGACGACGACGAAGACGACAAGCAGCAGCAGCAAGCGGGGGGCGGGAGCGCCGCGCCGCCGCCGCTGCGGCGGGCCTACCGCGTCCGCCGCCTCGTCGGCGGCAGCGGCGACGGCGACGGCCGCCACCGGAGGCGATCAAATGGAGCCGAGGAAGAGGACGACGATGAAGACGAGGAGGAGGAGGAGGAGGAGGAGGAGGAGGAGGGGGAGGAGGAGGAGGAGGGCTTTGCGCGCGGCGGCGCCCTCGCCACCGCGGCCTTCCCGCTGCTGGCGTCGGCGTCGTCGTCGTTGCCAGGCTGCAACGCAGCCGCCGCCGCGCTCGTCGCCCGTTGCTCGGCGGTCGACGTCGCCGCCGCCACGGCCTCGGCGGCCGCTGCTTCCGCTGCTGCTGCTGCCGCCGCCGCCGCCCTCGCGGCCGAGAGCCCCCCGCCGCCGCCGCCCCCCGCCGCCAAGAAGCAGCTGCTCTTCCCGAGCCCCCCGTCCTCGGCGCCGCCGGCGCACCCGTCGCCCTCGTCCGCGGACGGCACCGCCGCCGCCGCCGCCGCCTCTGACGGCTCGGCCGTCGTCGCCTCCGCCTCCCCGTCACCGGCCTCCCAGCACCACCACCAGTCGCAGATGCTCCGCGCCTCGTCTTCCGCGCGGTCCCTGTCCTTTGCGCCGCCTGCGGTCGTGGCCGCCACCGCCGCCCCCGCCGACGCCAGCGCCGCCACCTTGGACGGCGCCGACTCGTCGTCGTGCCGCTCCCCCTCAGCCGTGGTCGGGCCCCTGGCCGCCGCCTCGGCCGCCGCTGCCTCATCGGCGAGCCCCTTGTCGGCCAGCAAACGCAATTCGGTGTCGACACCCGTCAACCTCCACCGGCTGGCGGGGGTTGGAGGCGGCGGGGCCAGCGGCGGCAGTGGGGGCGCTGGCGGCAGCGGCGGTGGGGGTGGCGGCGGCCCCGCGCTGCTGCTGCCCTTCCCTCCTGCGGCCGGCGGTGCCGCATCCTTTGGTTTGTTCCAGCACACCATGTACCCCTTGCCTCCCTCGGGCCCCGCGCGGCCCTCGATCGATCTTGGGGCGCGCGCCGCGCACTTTTTCGCGCCCCCCGTTTCTGCGAGCTGCGGCGGCGGCGGCGGGTGCGCAGGCGGGGGCGGCGCGGGCGGCAGCGGCGGGGGCTTGGGCGGTGGCGGCGGCGCCGGCAGCGGCGGCGGCTTGGGCGCCGGGCACCCGAACGACCGCTTCGCCCGGCCCAAGCGCTGGTCAGAGGACCTCATCCCGCACGCGCCCGAGGCTGCGGCTCTGCTGGCGTTTGAAGGGGGCAGCGGTGGCGGTGGCGCGGGCGGCGCCGCCGGAGGCGCCACCCCGGGCGGCAGCGCCGCAGGCACCCCCGGCACGGCCCTCCTGATCGGCAGCTCGGCCTCGCGCCTGGCCCTGCTCTCCACGAGCCCCGGCTCGCGGCGGCAGAGCCTCGTGATGCTGGCGGCCGCAGGAGGGCCGCCTCCTCCTCCTCCGCCTCTGCCAGCAACCGCAGGGGCCGTCGGGGGCGGCGTGAGCGCGGCCTTGCGGCAGCAGCAGCAGCAGCAGCAGCAGCAGCAGCAGCAGCAGCGGCAGCGGCGCCGGCGGCCCAATCAGACCCTCGCGGCGTCGCTGTACGGCGGCGGCGCTGCCGATCCCTCTGCTGCGGCCGCGGACGCGGCGCTTCGCGTGCTCGACGCCATGATCCCGCCGGCCGCCCTGTGCGGCGGCACGGGAGGAGGCAGCGCCGGCGGCGGCGCAGGCGGCGGGGGCGCCAGCTCGTCGGCGGCGAACGCGGCGGCGTCGTCGCACGTGCGCAAGCTCATCGGCGTCGCGTGCCCGCTGGTCCCGTCCGGCTCCGCGTCCAGGCTGGCGGCCGCGCACGCCAGCTGGGCTAGCCTGGCCGCCGTCGGCCGGCCGGCGGGAGCCGGCGCTGGCGCCCCCCGCGGCAGCAGCAACGCGCTCCTCTCTGCCGCCGCCGCCGCCCCTGCCGCCAACGCCGCAGCGGTCACCCCCCCGCACGCCCGCTCGCCGCAGGGCTCCACGCTCGACCTGACGGCGCTAGCGGCGCAGCACCACCAGGCTACAGCCTCGGCGGCGGCGACAACCGGGGGCGCGGGCGCGGGCGGCGAAGGTGGCGGCAGCATGAGCAGCAGCGGCGGCAGGGGCGGCGGCGGCACGCACGCCGACGCCACGCCCACGGGCGCGCTCACCCCTCTCGAGGGAGACGACGCGGCCGCGGCCGCGGCCCACTCCGCCGTCCCCGCCGCCGCCGCCGCCGCCCTCGCCGCCGCTTCCGCGGCGTGCACGCCGCCGTCGCAGCAGCAGCAGCAGCAGCGGCCCCTGACCTGGCACCCGACCCAGGGGGGTGGCGGCGGCGGCAGCGGCGGCGGCCTCGACTCGGCCGCGGCGGTGGCAGCGGCGCCTGGCAGCGCCCCGCTCGCCGGCAGCGGCCCGTCCCTCTCGCAGCAGCAGCTGCGGCTGCATCAGTTGCAGCAGCGGCGCCGCCGCGCCCACCACGGCCGCTTTCCGTCGCTCGGCGACCCCTGCGCCGCCGCGGCCGCGGCCGCCGCTGCCGCCTCGGCGGCTGCGGCCGCGGCCAGCGCGAGCGACCTCTACGCCCTCTCGTCGCGCTCCTCCGCCGCCCTGCAGCAGGCGTCGCCTCTCTCGGCGCTCTTCCAGCCGCCCTTCCCCCCCCCACCACCCGCATTCGCCCCCGCACCACCACCACCACCCGAGGCGCTGGCGGCCGGGTTTGAGTTCCTCCTCCCCTTCCTCCCGGCCTCGGCCGCCGCCGCCGTGGCCGCCGAGCGGCAGGCGGCCCTGCCCCCGGCCCCGCCCGCGCGCGGCGCCATCGTGAGCCTGTCCCCCGCCGCCACGGACTGTCTGGTGGCCATGGGCCTCGGCGCGCGCCTGGCCGGGGTCACGGACGCGTGCGACGTGCCCGAGGTGCTGGTCGAGCAGGCGAGGGCGGCGGCGGCGGCGGCGGCCTCGGCGGCGGCGGCGGCGGCAGCGGCAGCGTCGGCGGCCGCCTATCCCGGCGGCGGCGGGAGCTACCTGTTGCACCGCCTGGCCGCCACGTCCATGGGGAGCGGCGGCCTGGAGGCGGCGCTCAGCGGCGGCAGCGGTGGGGGCGGGGGCGCAACAACAGCCTCGGCCGCCGCAGCAACGACCCCCGCGGCGGCCGCCGCCGCTGCTGCCGCCGGCGGCGGCCCCTTCTCCCTCGTCGGCCCCGCCCCGTCCCCCATGATGGCGGCGGCGACGACCCCGGCCGCCCCCATGCTCCAGGTCGTCTGTCGCGTCGGGGACGGCGTCGGCGGCGCCTTCCCGCCCCAGGTCGACCCGGAGCTCGTGCACGCCGCGCGTCCCTCCCTGGTCGTCGCGCCGGGCGACGGCGACCCCACGCTCGGCGCGGGCACGCTCGCCGCGCTCG
The DNA here is from genome assembly GCA_009193075.1 of Mychonastes homosphaera. NCBI lineage: Eukaryota > Viridiplantae > Chlorophyta > Chlorophyceae > Sphaeropleales > Mychonastaceae > Mychonastes > Mychonastes homosphaera. The sequence continues at coordinate 841,704 of VXJC01000006.1, forward strand.
ACCCGGGGAGCTTTGTCGGCGACGACGGCGCGAGCGCGAGCGGCGACGACGGCGACGGCGCTGGCGGCGGCGCTGGGGGGGAGGACGACGAGTACGACGAGTACGACGAGTACGACGATGAGTACGACACCAGCTACGGGGGCGGCGGCGGCGGCGGCTACGAGGAGCAGCAGCTCCAGCACAGGTTTGCCCTCGCGGGCGCGGGCCTGCCTGATGGGGCGGCCGCGGAGGAGGGGGCAGAGCAGGCGGGCGGCGCGACGACGACGACAACGCCGGGCCCCGACGCCCTACCTCTGGCGCCCCCGAGCCCCTTCGCCGCCGCCACTGTCGCCGATGCCGACGCCGGTGAAAGCGCGCCCGTCACCCCCCTCTCGCTCCGCCGCGCGCCCTCGTCCGCCGGCGGCGACGCGCGCGCCGCCAGCGCGGCCGCCGCGCGCGCGGGCGAGAGGGCCGCGCGCCGCGCGCAGCGCCGCGCGCGCCGCGAACGCCGCGCCGCGCTCTCGCTGTCGCTGCACCGCTCGCTCGAGCGCGCCGGCGTCTTCTGGGCCGACAGCGGCTGCGCGGTCCTCTACCAGCGCTGCGCCACGCTCGCGGACGTGCTCGAATTCTGCGCCGTGCTCGGCGCCGCCGCGGGCGCGCCCGCGCACGGCGCCGCGCTGGCGGCCGCCGTCCGCGCCGCCATGAGGGCCGTGGCGCTCGAGGCCTCCTCCCCTTGCTGCGGCGGCGGCGGCGGCGGCGACCCTTCTTCTTCTTCCTTTGCCGCCGCCTCCCGCCGCCCGCGCATCCTCGTGATCGAGGGGGTCGTGCCTCCCGACACGCTGCCCACGTTTGACGCGGCGGCGGCGGCCGCCGCGCTGCTGGCGGGCGCGAGCAGCGGCGGCGGCGGTGGTGGTGGTGGTGGTGGTGGTGGCGAGGGGCTTGGCGGCGGCGCCAAGGGCCTGGAGCCCCCGCCGTCGTCGTCGTTGCGCCAGCACAGCCACCACAAGTCTGGCGGCGCCCTCCTCCTCAACAAGGTCGCGTCCTCGCGCGCCCTTGCGGTTGCAGGGGGCGGCGGCGGCGGCGGCGGCGGCGGCGGTGGTGGGGTCGGTGGCGGGCACGGCAACCACCACCACCACCACCACCACGGCGACGCCGCGGCTGCGGCGGCCGCCGCCGCGCGCGCCGCCGCCCGCGCCCTGGCGCGCGCGGGCCCCCGCGCCCTCGCCGCCGCCGCCCGCGCCGCCGCCGCCGCCGCCCGCGCCGTCCTGCGCCGCTCCCCGGGCCCCTCCGTGCGCCGCCCGGGCCGCTGGGTGCCCGAGCTCCTCACGCTCGCGGGCGCCGAGGCCCCCGGCAGCGCCGACCCACGCCCGGGCGACGCCCCCTGCGCCCTCGCGTGGGCCGCCGTGCGGCTGCGCGCCGACGATGCCATCGTGCTGTGCCGCCCGGGCGGGGGGCGCGGCCGACGCGGCCGCCGAGGCCGCGGCCCTGGCCGCGCTGCCCGGGTGGTGGTCGCTCCCGGCCGTGCGGCGCGGGCAGGTGTACGTCGTCGACTCGGCCCTGCTGCTGCGGCCAGGGCCCAGGCTCGCGCAGGGCGCCGCGCTGCTCGCGCACATCGCGGCGCGGGCGCGGGGCGCGGCGGCGGCCGAGGAGGGTTGGGGAGGGGCGGCTGGTGGGGGGGCTGGTGCTGGTGCTGCGGTGGTGGTGCCTCCCGTGCCTGCGTCGCTGCCGCCCGGGTCGGCGCGCCGGCTGATCCTGCACGGCGGCCAGCGGTGCCGCGCGCGCCTGCTGCCGTTTTACTTTGAGCCGCTGTGAGAGTGATTGTGGTGGGGATGAGCGGGTTCGGGCGTTTGAAGCGTCGGCGTCAGTGTCAGCGCTCTCGGTCGATCGACATTTTCATGCTGTTGCGCCCCCTGTTTTCGGGCTCGCTCTTCACGCCGTTGACATTGCTGCGTGCATCACCACCTTGCGCGCTTAAAACACGATTTGTGAACCAAAGACACCGCGGAACCCGAAAGCAACGAGAAGAACCACCGGATGCTGAGACTCGGGGGTGCGCGCGCGCTGCTGCTCGCGCGCGCCGTGGCAGCAAGCCCCCAGGCGCAGCAGCAGCAGCACCAAGCGGCGTCTTGGCTGCTTGGCGGGGGCAGTCACCAGCAGCAGCAGCAGCAGCAGCAGCAGCAGCAGCAGCAGCAGCAGCAGCAGCAGCAGCAGCGCGGCCTCTTTGCGCGATCGGCAGCGGCGGCGGCGGCGGCGCGCGTGGGCGGCGGCGGCCTCGCCTCTCTATCGTCCTCGCTCGCGCACCAGCAACAGGCCCAGCATCAGCAGCGCCGCAGCTACAACCACATCCCCTACGTCATCGAGGTGACGGGAAGGGGCGGCGAGCGCGCCTACGACGTCTTCTCCCGCCTCCTCAAGGAGCGCATCATCTGCGTCACGGGCCCCATCGACGACGGCACGGCCAACGTCGTCGTCGCGCAGCTGCTGTTTCTGGAGTCGCAAAACCCGGACAAACCCGTTGAGTCTTTGTGATTTTGTTTGGTTTGATTGAGTGTTGTTGGTGTTGAGGCAGTGTCGCTTTCCATACTGGTGGGATTCGCAATTGGAGATGACGGGAGAAAGGGCACGAAACCATCTCCCGCCGCTGACAAAGACCTCGGTCGCGCGCGTGCGCTTCCCCCAAACACCCCCCCCCCCCCAAAAAAACCACCAAAACCACAAACAGATCCACATGTACATCAACTCTCCCGGCGGCGTCGTCACCGCCGGCCTCGCCATCTACGACACCATGCGCTACGTCCGCCCGCCCGTCCACACCCTCTGCGTCGGGCAGGCCGCGTCCATGGCCTCGCTGCTCCTGTGCGCGGGCGCAAAAGGCGAGCGCCGCGCGACGCCCCACGCTCGCCTCATGCTGCACCAGCCGCTGGGCGGCGCCCAGGGCCAGGCGTCAGACGTGCTCATCCAGGCGCGCGAGATCTCGCGCCTCCGGGACATCCTCACCGACCTGTACGTCCGCCACACGGGCGCCGACCGCGCCAAAGTGGAGCGCACGCTCGACCGCGACAGCTACATGGGCGCCTCCGAGGCCGTAAGCTGGGGATTGCTGGACCACGTGATCGACGAGCGGGACGAGTCGACGCTGAGCGGGGTGGCGCCCGCGGAGGAGGAGGATGACAGCGAGGGGGAGGGGGAGGAGGGGGAGGGGGGGGGAGGGCGGGGGGCGGGCGGTGGGGGCAAGAAGAAGAAGTGAGGGGCAGGCGCGCGCGCAACGGCACGCCAGCGGCGAGACGACGCGCGCTCGCGCCGCCGTGCCCTTGTCTTCTTCCTCCAGCCCGCCCCTGCGTATGATTCGATCCACAGAGGACCCGTGTATACTAAACGACCGTCACTAGTACTCCCTTTCTGATCCCTTCCATCTCGATCGCGCGCACGATCGATCGATCGCCCCCGGACGGAGAATGCTCGTCTCCATCGACCTCGACGAGAGCACGGAGGACGAGATCGTCGCCGTTTATGACGTCGCAGGGGCGCTCATCCGGATCAAGAGCAGACCCAGCGAGGCGCGCGGCAAAGGCGAAGAAGACGACGACGCGGTGGCGGCGGGTAGCGGCGATGGCGGCGGCGGCGGCGGCGGCGAGGGACACCAGCAACCGATGCAGGGCCCGACGCAGGCCAAGTACGCCAACGTCGGGCTCGTGCTGTGGCAGGCCGGGCTCGTGGCGGCCGACTGGATCATTCGCCACTGCTGCTCCCCCCACCAGCAGCCGGCGGCAGCGTCGTTGACGGGAATGGAAGGGCGGCGGCGCCTCGCGGGAGTGAGCGTCGTCGAACTCGGCTGTGGCGTGGGGCAGTGCTCCATAGCGCTGTCGGCCGCGGGCGCTGGGCCGGTCGTGATGACCGACCTCCCGCACATCGTGCCCTTGGCCGCGGAGAACGCGCGCCTCAACGCCGGGGCCACGGGCGGCAGAGGGGGCCTGGTCGCCGTGCCGTACGTCTGGGGCGAGGACGCGGGGCCCGTGCTCGCGGCGCTGCGCCAGAAAGACGGCGACGACGACGACGACGACCGCCGCTGGCCCGACCTCCTTGTCGCCGCCGACTGCCTGTACGAGCCGAGCGTGTACCCGCTCCTGATCTCCGCGATCCAGCGCCTCTCGGGCCCAAACACCCGCGTGGTCCTGTGCCACCGGCTGCGCGTGTACGACGAGCGCGGGTTTGAGGGGGCGGCGCAAGAGGCTGGGTTTGAGGTGCGGGCGGCGCCGCGCGAGCAGCTGCACCCCGACTACGCGTGCGGCGGTTGGCGGCTGGTGGTTGGGGAAAGGAGGAGAGGCGGCGATGATGGTGAGGATGGTGATGATGAGGAGAAGGGGAGCCGAGGGGGAGGAGAGGCCGGGGCGGGAGCAGGCGCGGCGGCGGGAACGGCGGCGGCGGGCGATCTTCTTCTATGTGACACATAACGCCAATGGTTGTTGTTGTGGACGCTGTATATGATGATGCGCGCGTTTGAAATGCGATCGGTCTATATGAGGTGGCTTACGCCTCTTTATTGCCTCGAAACTCTCTCTCTCTCTCTCAGCGAGGAAGCCGCTGCTGCGTGTGAAAAATGTGGATCAAATCAATAGGTCGGCGACACGGCCAGGCGCGCGGGAGGCGCGCCCGAGCCCGCCCCGCCCGCCTTGACCGCCACAAACGTGGCCGCGGGCGAGTCGGCCACCTGCCACGCCGAGACCTGCCAGTACGCGTTGTCCGCGCTCGCGCTGCACCACACGGGCGCGTCGTAGAACCGCGCCTGCCGCGCCAGGTCGGCGCGCACGCACCGCACCGCGTCGGGCGGCGGCTCGTCGATCGCGGGCACGACGACGCTGCCGCACTCGACGTAGCCCCTGGGGGGCACAGGCCGCCAGACCGACATGGGGGGCCTGCCGGGGGGGGCGCCACTGTCGCGGAAGATGAGCTGGTAGCCGACCGGGGGCACGAGGCGGGGGCCGCGCGGAGGAGGAGGCGGGGGAGGAGGAGCAGGCTGCCCAGCTCCCGCCCCTGCCGCCGCCGCCGCCGAAGCAGCCGAAGCCGAAGCCACCGAGGCCGAATTCCAGTCCTCCGAGTCGTCCTTGTAAACGCGCACAGGCCTGGCCGGGGGCTCGCGCCCTGGGAGGATGACGTCTCCCAGGGACGCGTAGCCGGGCGGGCCGACGGGGCGCCAGACGGAGAGCGGGCGCTGCGAGAGCGCGGCGGCGGCGGCGGCGGCAGCGGACGAGGACGACGAGGCGCCAGCGCTGGCAGGCCGGCCGCCAAATAGCGGCGGCGGGGCCGCGTCAAAGCCTCCTCCTCCTCCTCCTCCCGCTCCGCCCGCCCCGCCGCCGGGCACACCGCCCGCCACCCACACGCGCCGGAAGTCCAGTGATGGCATCGAGTCGGGCATCGCCTGGCGAGTAGGAGTGCCCCCGCCCTGCTGGCTGCTGCCGACGCCGCCGCCGACTCCGCTGCCGACTCCGCCCCCGCGCTCGTCAGCCGCCTGCACGCGCCACCCGCGCGCCGCACGCAAGCGGGGGGCGAGCGCGTAGCGCGCGCGGCAGGCGCTGAGGGCCGCGTGCAGGTCGGCGGCCTGGCGGGTGCCCGGGCGGCAGCGCAGGTCGTAGACGAGCGCGTCGTCCTCGCCGCGGTACTTGCGGTGGACGATGACGCCGTCCGGGGGCTGGCGCGCGCCAGCGCCCGCGCCCGCCGCCTGCTGCCCGCCGCTGCCGCCGCCGCGCCGCGCCGCCGCCGCCGCGGCCGCAGCCGCAGCAGCAGCGGCGTGGTAGGCTGGCTCGACCGCCAGCACCTGGTCCCACGTCACCTGCCACTTGAGCTCGCCCGGGGGCACCCAGTCGACCGACGCGGCCGGCCGCCTGCCCGAGAGCACGTCCGCCTCGAGCGCCGCAAAGGCGGGCGCCCGCAGCAGCACGAGGCGGTGCGTCGTCAGCACGGCCACGTCGCCCGACGGCAGCGTCGCGTGCGCCTCGTACGCGTCGGGGGGCGCGCCGCCGAGGAGGGGCTGCCCTTGCTGCTGCTGCTGGTAGTAGGAGGCAAGCTGCCCCCCGCCGCGCGCCCCCGCTCCCGCTCCAGCCCCGGCGGCCCCGGGCTTCATGACGCCGCTGGCGTACAGGAGCGCGAGGCCCATGGCCGGGCCGAGCTCAAAGGGCGAGACGACGCCGTCGCCGCGGATGGCGCGCGGCAGGCGGCGGCGCGAGGCGCCGGGGCCGCCGCCGGGGCCGCCGCCACCAGGCCCGCCCCCGCCCCCTCCGCCTCCGGGCCCTGCCCCTCCGCCGCCGCCGGGCGCGCCCACCGCGTCGCGCACCTTGGCGACGGACGCGTCGACGCCCTCGGTCACCTTGGACGCGGCCGTGAGGGCCCCGCCGACGACCGAGGCGGGCACGCCGACGAGCCCGCGCCCCACGCCCGCGAGAAACCCGAGCGCGCCGCCGCGCTCGGCGCCCTCGAGCGGGGACGTGACGACCCCCGCCACCCCGCGCAGGAGGGAGATGCCGAGCGTGCGCGACGCCTCGACGACGCCCTGGCCGACGTTGCTGACGGGCCCGCCGTCGCCCTCGGCGCCGGCGAGCACGGCGCCGACCGCGGCGCCCGCGCCGCCGCCGCCCGCGCCGCCCATGCCGCCCATCCCTCCCCCTCCGCCGCCGCCGGGGCCGACCACGTTGCCCGCGAACGCCAGCAGCTTGGACGTCCCGCCCAGCACGCCGTACGACCGCACCAGGGCCACCGCGATCCCCAGCGCCTGCTCCTGAACCCTGCGCACCGCCAGCGCCGCGAGCGCCGACCGCGCCGCGCGCACGCGCTCCAGGTAGATCCCGGGCAAGGCCAGCGCCAGCCCGTCGATGTTGGCAAAGTCCTGCGTGAGCGCGAGCCAGTGGAGCGCGCCCCTGGGCCGCTCGGACGGGTCCGGGCGGAAGCTGAGGCGCAGGCGCACGTCGTCGACGGCGAGGAGGTCGATGAGCAGCGGGAGCTGCTCGGCGGCGGCGGCGGCCGCGGCGGCGGCGGCCGCGGCGGCGGCGGACGAGGCGGACGCGGCGGCCGAGGCGGCCGCGGCGGCCGCGCCTTCAAACTGTTGCTGCTGCTGGTCCGCCTGCTGGCGCCGGCCGCGGCGCTGCGCGCGGCTGAGGGGCCTGGGCCTGTGGCGCGCGGCGCGCGCGATCAGCGAGCTGCTGCCGCTGCGGGCGGGGGGGCCGCCGAGCGCGGCGTGCTCTCTTGCTGAGGCTGCTCCTGCTCCTGCTCCTGCCGCGCCTCCGCCGGACGGCGCGCGCAGCTGCTGAAGGGAGGAGAGCGAGCCAGCCCTGCTGGCCGCCGCCGCGCCACCGCCGCCACCGCCGCTGCTCGATGGCACGCGCATGCCCGCGCCTCCTCCGCCCGTCGTCGCCGTCAACGAGGAAGCCGCCCCTCCGATGGTGAGCAGGTCGTCGACGTCGCCGTCGTCCTCGCCGCCGCCGCCGTTGCGGCCATAGCCGCCGGCCGCCACGGCCGCGGCGGCCGCCGCCGCAGACGCGGCGGCGGCGGCGGCGGCCGCGCCGTAGGCCCCTCCCAGCGCCGCCAGGCGCCAGACCATCGTCTCCGTGAGGGAGACGCGCAGGGGCGCCACGCGCGCCGCGACCGACGGGGCGTAGAAGGCGCCACGGTGGCGCGTCGGCTCGGCGACGCCCGCCAGCAGGAGCAGCGGTGGCGCGTCGGAAGCGCCGCCGCCGCCGCCGCTCGGCGAGCGGCCGCTGCCGCCCGCTGCTCCTCCCCCCTCGGCCGAGCAGAGCAGCACGGGGAAGGGTGACGCGTGCAGCATGTCGTCCACCTGCAGCCCAGCCAGCCGCAGCGCCAGCGCCTGGTAGGGAAACGCGCCCGCGGCGCCCCGGTGAAGCTCGGCGGTCAGGCCGTCGACCGTCACGAGCAGCAGCTCCTGCGCGCGGTGGTCGACGACCGACAGGTCGAGCGCGGGCACCTCGGCGCTCGCGTGCAGGGAAGAGGCCGGGGACGCGCCGGCGGCGAGGGCCGAGGAGGAGGCGGACGAGGAGCCGGAGGTGGAGGCGCCGGACGAGCCCGCGTCGGCGCCGTCGAGCGCGGCGGCGAGCACGAGCTGCGCGGGGGAGAGGTAGGCCGGTCGCGGGACGAAGCGCAGCAGCGTCGACGCCTGCGTGCGGCCGACGGCCGCGGCGGTGGCGGCGGCGACCGTGCGCGCCGCCGCGCCGCCGCGCTGCTGCTGCTGGCGCTGCTGCTGCTGTTGGGGCTCGCTGCTGCCGGAGGAGGACGAGGACGAGGCCACCGCCGCCAGCGCGCCCGCCAGCTCGCGCGGCCCCGCAGCGAGCATCACGCCCTCGACCAGGTCGACGACGAGCGCCAGGGCTGCTGCGGACGCGAGCGAAGAGGACGGATCGCCATCGCCGGCCTGGACCTGAAGCACGGCCGGGGCGCCGCGCGTGGCGAGTCGGCGGCGGCCGGAGAGGCCCGCGGCGGCGGCGACGGCGCTGCCACCGGCGCTGCCAGAGGCGGCGTCGCCGCCCTCTCCACCCGCAGTCCCGCCGCCTCCACCTCCTCCGCCGGGCAAGGCCGACTCCTCCAGCTCGACGAGGAGGCTAGGAGAGGCGGAGGACGACGACGACGGCGGGTCGGCCGCGTCGCGCAGCTCGACCGTCGCGCCGCCGCCGGGCACGACGAGCGCGGCGCCACTCGCATCAAGGCCCAAGGGACCCGAGCCAAACGCCACGGAGGAATAGTTGGCCGCCGCCGGCACCGCTACCACCGCCGCCACGGGCGAGGCGCGCGGAATGAGGCGGTTCCCCACGGCCGCGCCCCCGGCCGCGAGCTGGGGCGGCGGCGCGGGCGGCCCCGCGAGGAGCGCCGCGGGTGGCGCGCGCAGCGGCGCCACGCCCGCCGCCGACAGCGGCCGCAGCAGCTGCCACCCGCGCGGCGACCAGCGCCCGGAGGAAGCGTACCCGCCGCCGCCACCACCACCGCCACCAGCCCCGCTCACCGCCAGCTGCCGGAAGCGCACCGCGCGCGACGTCAGGTTGGCCACGGCCGCGGCGGGCTCCCCGCCCAGCGACTGCAGCACGAGCCGCACGCACCCGGGCGCGCGCACCGACACCTCGGCCTGGAGCGCCACGGCCAGGCACTCGACGGGGCCCGAGGCGGCGCGGCGCGCGAGGTGCAGGAGGAGGGGCTGGGGCGGGGCGTCGAGGGATGAGGGCGGCGAGGAGGAGAAGGAGGGGGCGCCGCCGCCGCCGCTGTTGCCGCCGCCCTGCGCCGCCGAGTGCACGAGCTGCGCGAAGCGGCGCCTTGCCTCGGCGACGGCGTCGGCGGTGACGGCGCCGTTGGCGTTGAGGCGCACGAGGGGCACGGCGAGCTGCAGGGGTCCGACGACGGGCGGGTAGTCGACGCGCAGGCAGTCGGACCACATGGCCGCCTCGGGCAGGGGCGGGGGCTCTGGCGGCTGGGGCCCAGCCGCCGACGCCAACGTCGTCGCCGTCGTCGCCGCAGGCGGAAGCGCCAAGGCGAGCAGCCGGCCCGTCGAGGCCGCGGACCAGTGCACGGGCACGCCCAGCGCGCCCGGGCGGAGGAGTGTGACGGCCCCGTCGTCGCCGCCAAAGGCAGGCCGCGAGGACGGCTGCCGCAGCTGGGACGAGAGGGGTGGCGGCGCGCCCGGCGGCGCAAACCAGGCGCCGCCCGCGCCGCCCCCCGCTGCTGCTCCTCCCCCTGCTCCGCCGCCCGCCAGCGCCGCCTCGGCCGCCAGCGCGCGCCACAGCGGCTCCGGCTGCAGCAGGCTGAGCGGGTAGCCCGTGCGGTTGGACACCACGAGGTGCGGGTCCAGCCGCAGGATCAGCGCGCGCCCGCCCAGCGACCCGGCGAACGCGGCCGACGCCAGCTCGACGCGTGCGACGACCTCGAGCCTCGACGCGCCCCCGCCCCCGCCCCCGCCCCCAGCGGCCGTGGCGCGCAGCAGCACGGGATCGGCCGGGGCGGCCGCGGCGGCCGCGAGCCCGCCTCCCGCCGCGGCGGCCGCCGCCGCAGCTGCGGCGGCCGGGTTGGCGCCGGCGCCGCGCCCGCTGCCGCCGCCGCCCGCCGCCTGCGCGGCAGCGACCGACGACGACGCGGCCAGAGCCAGGGGCGCCGACCAGCGGCTGCCCATGACGCTCAGCACCACGGCCCAGTCGCCCGTGAGCAGGTCCCCGCCCGTCAGGGCGCTCGCAGCCTGCTGCTGCAGGAGCTGCTGCTGCTGCGCCTGCGTCTGGGGCAGGGCGGACGACGACTGCGCGCCCCCCTGCTGCTGCCCCAGCTGCTGCAGCTGCTGCTGCGCCGCCGCCTGCGCCGCCTGCGCGAGCGCCGCCTCCGATGGGGACAGAAGCTCCACGCTGTGCGGCATGACCGTCACGGAGGCCGGGGGCGGGGGCCTGGCGGGCTGCGACGACGACAGCAGGGCCTCCGTGTCGACGACGCGCAGGGCGAGGGCGTCGGAGCCGGCGGCGGCGGCGGACGCGGCGGGGCCGCCGCCGCCGTCGTCGTCCTGCTGGCCGAGGCTCGAGGCGGCGGCGCTGGCCGCCGCGGCCGCCTCGGCGGCGGCGGCGGCTACCTCGGCGCGCGTCTGGACGACCAGCCCGGCGCTGATGGGCAGTTGCGTGCCGTTGACGATCCAGAGGGGAACGTAGAGCTGCAGGGTGAGGGTGCGCCCGACGGCCAGGGCCGCGCCGGGGTTCATCTGCTGGCCCTCGCTGGCGGCAAAGGCGGCGGCCGCGGCGGCGGCCGCAGCCGCGGCAGCCGCCGCGCCCGCGCTGCCTGAGGCGCCGGCCCCGCCGCCCGCGGCCGCGGCCGCGCGCGCGGCCGCCGCGCCCACGCGCTGAGACTCGAGGAGCGACAGGTCCATCTGCCGCTCGACGAGCACGCGCAGGTGGGTGGTGGCCGGCGAGTGCGAGTAGGACACGCGGAAGGAGCGCGGCAGCAGGGCAGACGACGACGAAGACTGCTGCTGCGACGAGTCGCCGCCCGCGCCGCCGCCGCTGCCCCCGCCGCCGCCCCCGCCGCCACCGCTGCCGCCTGTGGCCCCAGCATCGTGGCCCATGAACCCGCCGCTCACGAGCAGCGGCTCGTTCTCGGCCCACTCGGCCCCGTCCGGGTGGAAGCTCAGCAGCACCTGCTGCCGCACGTCCACCGCGTACACGCGCGCGCGGCCGCCGCCGCCGACGCGCCCCTGCTGCCGCAGCACGGCGGGGTTGCCCGGGCGCGGGCGCTCCCAGAGGGCGTAGTGCCCGGAAACGGGCAGCGCGTTGGCGAGCACGAGGGGCGGGCGCGCGATGAGGCGCCAGTCGCAGAGGTTATCGCCCCCGGAGGACGCTGCGGCGGAGGAGGAGGCCTGGGGCATGGCGCCGCGGCCTCCTCCTCCTGCCGCCGTGCCGCCGCCGCCGCCGCCGCCGCCAGACGTGAGCGGCGTGGCCTCGACGGCCACGGACAGCCAGCACGCGGGCGCGTGCGCGGCGGCCCTGCGCGGGCTCGAGACGCGTAGGCGGTGGCGGGTGGTGGGCGAGGGCGGGTCGGCCGCGGCGGCGGCAAGGCCGCGCGGCGAGGACGAGGAGGGGGAGGCGGCCGCCGCAGCGGCAGCAGGGCTCGTCGCCTCGTCGTCGTCGTCGCCGCGTGCCCCGGCAGCAGCAGCGGGAGGGGGCCGCGCGCGGCAGCACAGCAGGCGCGTGAGGCCGTCCTCGAGGCGGCCCAGCGGCACCGAGTGCTGCCCGCGGCTCGCCCCGACGGACCACTCGTGCGTCGGCGGTGGCGTGGCTTTGTCGCTGGTGTCGCCGCCGTCGCTGTCGTCGCCGTCCTCCCTCGGCCGCCGCCGCTGCCCCCCCTCGCCGTCGCCCCTCGCCGCCGCCGGGTCCAGCACCGGCCGCACGAGCAGCTGCTGCCCGTCGGCGGCCCAGTCCACGGGCAGCGCGAGCGAGCCGCCCGGGGGAACGACGCGCAGCACGCGCAGGTTGGCCGGGGGCGGGCCGGGCGGGGGCAGGTCGGACGCGGCGGAAGCCGCCGCCGCCGAAGCCGCCGCCCCGAAGCCGCCGCCGCCGCCGCGCGGCGGCTCGGCCTGGAGGCACCGCCGCCGCCGCACCCACCGCCGCCGCCGCACAAAGTCGCGCGCCGACGCGGCGCCGTCGCTCGGCTTGGGCGGCCAGCGCAGCAGCCCCACGTCGAACGCGTACTGCCACCCCTCGGCGTCCACGCCGGCGCACGACGTGTCGACCTCCCAGGGGCCCTCCCACTGCCACCCGGGGGGCAGCGGCACGGCCGGGAAGGTCGGCGTGGAGCGGCGCGAGCCGCCGCCGTCGCGGTCGGGGCTGTAGCGGTGGGGGTCGGTCGCGAGCAGGTGCGTGTGCGACCATCCGCGCAGGGGCATGTAGCGCTCGAGCTCGAAGGCCTCGGCGTCGACCTCGTCGCCGACCGAGGGCCCGCTGCCGCCGAGGCCGCCGCCGATCGCGAGGCCGCCGCCGAGGCCGCCGCCGGGGCCGGCGCCGCCGCCGGCCGCGGCCGACGACGAGGCGGCGGGGCCCTCGGCCAGGCCCACCTCGAGCGGCACGTCCGTCTCGTTGACGAAGCGCGCCAGGGAGCGCAGGCGGCCGTGGTAGACGCCGCCGCCATAGGTCATGTCGAGGGCGATGCCCGGGCAGCAGGACGCGGCGCAGGCCGAGGCCGGCCCGGCCGTGCCGCCGCCGCCGCCAGCGCCGCCACCGCCGCCGCCGCCGCCGCGCGGCCGCTGCTCCGACGACGGCACGAGCGGGATGGGCACCACGCCCGCGGCGCGCTGGTCCGCGGCCTGGCCCTCGACGGCCGCGAGGGACGCCGAGGCGCCGCGCTGGATGGACGCGTAGTCGAACGGCGACCACATGTCGCTGCCCTCGAGGCGCAGCGCGTGCCTCAGGCGCGGCCCGCCGCTGTCGGCGCCAAAGCCCGCGGTTGCGGCCGACAGGTCCGCGCCGCTCATCACGCCGCCGCCGCCGCCGCCGCGCAGGTACGAGGGGGGCCCGCCAAAGGAGGAGGCCGAGGCGGCGGCCGCGCTGGCGCTGATGGCGCGCAGGCGCTGGCACCACGCGGCCACGTCGGCGCTCGCGTCGTCGACGGCCACGCGCACGCGCAGGAGCATGCACGCGTCCTCGGGCGGCGGCGCAGCGGCGTCGGCCGCCGAAGAGGGAGAAGGGCCGCGGCCGGGGCCGCCGCCGCCGCCGCCGCCGCCCAGGCCGCCGCCACCGTCCTCGCGCGCCGTCAGCCGCAGCTCGTGCGTCACGGGCCGCGCGCCGTCCGGCGGGTCGGACGACGACGCCGAGGCGCCACCGCCGCCGCCGACGAGGGCGGTCGACGCCGACGACGACGCGCGCGCGAGCAGGGCGCACACGGCCGCCTGCAGCCAATCAAATTCGACGGGCATCACGGCCGCCGCCACGCGCGCGCCGGCGCCCTGGCCGCCGCCGCCGTCCCAGAGCGCCGCCTTGAGCTCGAGCGCGGCGCCGGCGAAGGGGTTGTCGCCCGGGGCCGGGGCGAGCAGCTGCTCGACGAGGGCGGGGGGTAGGCTGAGGACGAAGCGCTCGCCCCAGATGAGGCGCTGGCCCTCGTCGAGGGCCGAGGAGCGGAGGGCAGAGGCGGAGGAGGTGGTTGGGAGGGGAGCGGGAGGGGCGGGGGCGTCGGCGGGCGCTGTTGCCGCTGCGGCTGCTCCTTCACCTTCTCCTTCTCCTTCTCCTTCTCCTTCTCCTCCTCCTCCTCCGGCCGCCGCCGTCGCGCATCCCTCCTTGAGCCGCGTCTGCGCCCCCTGATCCAGCAGGAACGACGATGCCGGGATGGCGCGCGTCTGCATGCCCCACCCGCCGACGCTGTCCCCGGCGGCCGACGCGCCCGGCCCGAGCCCGGGCGTCGCCGTCATGCCGCCCGAGCGCGACCGCCGCATCGCCGCCTGCTGCTGCTGCTGCTGCTGCTGCTGCTGCTGCTGCTGCTGGTGCCGGAGCTCGGCCGCGGCCTTGCCGCCCGGCTCCACGCGCACGTACAGCTCGGGAGCCACGGTGGACCCGGCCCATCCGGACGCGCCCCCGAGCAGCACGCCGTCGAGCACGTCGACGAGCAGGCGCAGGGGCGGGGGAGGGCCCGAGGCGGCCGCGCGCGCGGCAGAGTGCGACTGCGGCTGCGGCAGGATGGGCTGGCGCACGGGGGTGGCGCGGCCGGGCGGGAGCTCGACGACCTCGCGCACGCCGTCGCCGTGGTCGAGCTGCAGGTAGGCCGGCAGCTCGAGCGCGTTGTGGTAGATGGCGTCGACGGTGTTGCTGTCGGTCGCCGCCGCGCCGCCGCCGCCCGCGCCGCCGCGCACGCGGCAGCCCGGCCCGCCTGCCGCCGCCGCCGCCCAGTCGCCCGCGCCCGTCATGAGCTCCGCCAGCGCCGCGTACGACAGCGTCACGTGCACCCCGGCCCCCTGCGTCGAAGTCAGGCGCAGCCACGTTCCCGGCCGCACCCCGCCCACCGTGCCCGGGTGCGGGTTGCTGTCGAGGTGCGCGAGCAGCTGCCACGGCTCGACCAGCGGCTCCCACGCGCGCCGGGCCTGGCGGTACGACCACAGCGACGCCGTGAGGAAGGCAAAGCCGCGCACGAGTCCCACGGTCGGCTGCGGGGGGGCAGGAGCGCGGGAGGAGGTGGAGAAGGAGGCACCCCCACCCCCGTGGGCGGCGGCCGCGTTGGAGGAGGACGACGAAGGGCCGCCGCCTCCAGGGCCGCCGCCAGTCGCTGCGGCCGCCGGACCTGAACCCGAAGCCGAAGCCGCGCCCGGGTCGTTGGCGCTGATGCCCAGCTTGGCGTCGCGCAGCTCGAGCTCGAGCATGGGCGCGCGCATGAGGTTGCGCACGAGGACGCGCGTGGTGCCGAGGCGCAGGGAGACGTGGGTGGCCGGGGCGGCGGCGGCCGAAGGCGAGGACGAGGCCGAGGGCGGGGCGAGGCTGTCGCCGCCGGGCGACAGGTGCGGCGCGGCCGCCGCCGCCGAGGGCGACGCCGACGACGCCGACGCCGCCGCCGACGACGCTGACGGCAGCAAGACCTCGTCGCGCAGCCGGTACGCCTCGAGCCGCTGCTGCTGCTGCTGCTGGCCGTCCTGCGCCACGACGGCGAAGGTGGCGGTGCGCTCGTCGGCGACCCACCCGGCGACTGCCGTGCGCTGCTTGTACGCGAGCTGCAGCCACACGGGCGCGGACGGCTTGAGGCCGTCGGCGGGCGCGGCGGCGTCGGCGCGCACGCAGCGGCAGGCGCCGGGCGGCGGGGGCGACGGGCCGGCGCCCGCGAGCAGGCCGAGGGCGACGTAGCCCGCGGGCGGGACGGCGCGCCACAGGGAGAGGTAGCGGGGGTCGCCGCGCGCGCGCTTGTGCTCGTCGCACCAGACCATCACGTAGCGCAGCGGGCGCGCGAGGAGCGGCAGGGGCCCGCTGCCCGGCCCGCCGCCGCCCGCGCTCGCGCTGCCGCCGCGCGCCGCCGCCCCCGCCGCCGAGGACGACGACGACGCCAAGCGGCCACCGGCAGAAAGGCCCCCACCACCGCCGCCGCCACCACCAACCCCACCACCCCCGGCCATCGGCAGCGACTCCGCCGGGTCGGCGTCCCGCAGCACCAGCACAAAGGGCGGGGGGGTGTAGGCCCCCGTGCCGGCCGAGAGGCAGTCCCCCAGGGCCACATACCCAGGGGGCGGCAGGGGACGCCAGAAGCTGACACGCGCGACGGAGGGGTGCTTGGCGTGGCGGTCCCACCAGATGCGCTGGAACTCGACGCAGGTGGTGGACTGGCCCGCGGCGGC
This sequence comes from Mychonastes homosphaera, assembly GCA_009193075.1. Classification (NCBI taxonomy): domain Eukaryota; kingdom Viridiplantae; phylum Chlorophyta; class Chlorophyceae; order Sphaeropleales; family Mychonastaceae; genus Mychonastes; species Mychonastes homosphaera. The sequence goes on from VXJC01000006.1 coordinate 857,497, forward strand.
GACGCGGGCGCGCAGGGCGGCTCGGGCGCGCCAGAAGTTGTGCGCGGCGATGAGCGAGAGCGGCAGGGGCGAGGGCAGGCGGGGCAGCGCGGCGGCGCTGGCGGTGGAGGTCGCCGCGGCCTGCTGCTCCTGCTGCTGCTTCTCGGCGGCCGCGGCAGCCGCAGCCGCAGCGGCGGCCGCGGCTGCAGCCACGGCGCTCTCGCGCTCGAGCGACAGCGAGCGCGTGACGGGGACGCTGGGCGGCGGCGGTTGCTGCTGTTGCGCGGGCAGGCTGTTGTTGTTGTTGCCGGCACCGCCACCGCCCGCCGTCGTCCCTGCCGCGCCTGCCTGCTTCTGCTGCTGCTGCTGCTGCATCATCGCGCGCCGCAGCTGCTTCTGCGCGGAAGACGAGAACGCCGCGGCGGCGGCCGCCGCGGCCGCCGAGAGCGACGCCGCGGGCGTCAGCGCCGCGGGCGCCACCCCGGCGGGCGACCGCAGGTCGAGCAGGCGCGCCGCGGGGGGCACGTGCGCCCCAGGCTCTGAGACCTCGAACGTGGCGGCGCTGTTGGCGACCGCCCAGAGGTTGCCGCCCGCGCCTTGGCCCTGGCTGCCGCCGCAGATGAGCATGCACTCGGCGAGGGAGGCCTCGACGACGGCGAGGCGGTGGACGCAGCCGACCGCGCGCAGGGGCGGGGGCTGCGCTGCCGCCGTCCAGGGGGCCGCGCCGCGCTCGCCCTCGCCCTCGCCCTCGTCCTCGTCCTCCTCGTCTTCCTCTGCCCCAGGCGGCAGGCGCGTCGCCACGCACCCCATCGCCACGTACCCGGGAGGGGGCAGCGGCCGCCACAGCGCCACCCCGGCGCCCGGCCGCGCCCCCCGCACGCGCTCGAACGCCGTCGGGTAGGCCACCAGGCCGCTGTTGACGGCGACAACGACGACCTGGTGGCAGGGCGGGCGCGAGGCCCCCGGCGCCAGGACGTCCCCCAACGGCACGTAGCCCTGCGGGGGGACCGGGCGCCACACGGTGACGCCGCGGTCGGGTCCGAGGGCGTCGACGCCGCCCGCGCCGCACGTCTCGTAGGGCGGCCCGCCGGAGAGGGCGGCGGCCGGGTGGCTGGCCCACAGGCGCTCGTACCGGTCGGCGCGCGCGAGCGGGGCGTCGGCGGCGGGCACGGCGAGCGGCGCGGCGACGACCGACTGCAGGTGCAGCAGGAGGGCGACCGTGTCCGGGCTGAGGCGCACGGAGGCGTCGCCCACGTCGACGAGGAGGTCGCGGCGGCCGGGATGCTGGGAGAGGGTGGCGGAGACGTCGCAGGGGGCGAGCACGAGCGACTCGACGCGCCGTCCGCCGAAGAAGGACGGCGACGGCGACTGCAACGGCGACTGTGACGGCGCGCCGCCCGCTGAGCGGTGGGCGATGCCGGCCGCTGCTGCCGCTGCTGCTGCAGAGGACGACGACGACGACGAAGACAGCGACCGCTCTTGCGTGCGCACGGACAGGCCGTGCAGGTCGGTGCGCAGCGTGCTGCGGTCGTCCCGCGTGCCGTAGCGCAGGTCTACGTCGGCCTGAAGCGCGAGGATGCGCAGGACGCCGCCGTCGCCCGCGCCGCCGGCGCCCTTGCCGCCGGCGCCGTCATTGCCACCGTCATTGCCGCCAGAGGCGGCCGCCGCCGCAGCAGCAGCAGCAGTGGGAGTGGCGGCTGCTGCGGCTCCGCCGGCCGAGGCGCCGCCAACACCACCGGAAGCGGCGGCCGAAGCCGCAACCGCAGAGGACGAGGAGTCGGCGGGCGCGACGGCGCGCCGCTCCTCCCCGCCCGCGTTGCCCGGCCGCAGCGCTGCGCCCGTGTGCGCGTCGACCAGGTAGACGGACGCGCCCACGATCGACAGCGCCACGTCCATGGCCGACTCGCGCGGCTCGGTGGTCGCCGCCTCGGACCCCCCGGGCAGCGCCAGCCTCTGCTGCTGCTGCTGCTGCTGCTGCTGCTGCTGCTGCTGCTGCTGCTGCTGCTGCTGCTGCTGCTGCCCCTGCCCGGAGGGCGGCGGCGCCGCCGCCGCCGCGAGCGCCGCCCCGATCCCGCCCCACGCGTCCAGGAATCGGGACGCGCGCTTGCCCAGCGACGCGCGCAGCGCCACGTCGTCGTCCCCGGGCAGCAGCTCGACGCCGTCCGAAGGCTCGGCGACCAGGCGCGCCCCCGGCGCGAGCGCCAGCACGGCCGGCAGGGCTGCGGCGTTGGCCACGCGCACGTTGCGCAGGCGCAGCGTGGCGTCGCGCCCGACCACGAGGAGCGGGACGCGCTCGGTGGGCGGGAGCCCGCGCGGCAGCACGAGCGCGTGGCCCTGGCCGTCGTAGACGAACTCGCGCATCCCGGGGGCGTCCGCCAGGATGCGGTACTCGGGGCTCAGCCAAAGCGGGCCGGTGGCGCTGTGGGGCTCGGCCGTCAGGTGCAGCTCACGCGTCTCAAAGGGGGCGGGCCTGGCGCCCCCCAGGGCGCCCTCGAGGCTGGGCACCGCGAACGCGAGGGCCTGGGCGATGAACCCGACGTCGAGGACGACGGTCGGGCGCTGCAGCCGCAGGCGCACGCCCGAGAGCGCGACGGCGTCGGCGTCGTCCGCTTCAGCGGCAGCCAGGGGGTGCTGCTGCTGCTGCTGCTGCTGCTGCTGCTGCCGCTGAGGGGCCGGCGGCAAGAGGCTCGTGCGGACGGCGCGGTACTCGAGCGTCAGCAGAGATGGCAGCAGAGGGCCGCCGCTCTCGCCGTCGCCGCCGTTGTTGTTGCCGAGGCCGCTGCCGCCATCTCCGCCGCCCACGTCGGCCGCCGTCGACAGCACGAGCGACGCCTCGGGCGGCACGCCCAGCCGCAGGTCCCGCGCGCACACGCTCGGCAGCGACAGCGACATGAGCATGCTGCGCCCGGCCGTGTAGGAGTACGAGAGCCACAGGTCGGAGAACTCGACCGACCCAAAGGGCGTCGGCGGCGCCCCCGCCGCCCCCGCGGGCGCCGCCTGCAACAGCTCGAGCGCTGCGCGGCCGATCGACACGGTGGCGCGGAAGGCGCAGCTGTCGCCCAGGAGGGACAGGAGGGCGGCGTCCGAGGCAGTGAAGCGGGTGACAGCGTGGCGCTTGGCGCGGGAGTACTCGGCGGCGGAGGGAGACGAGGACGATGAGGGGCCCGCGGAGGCACGGTGGAGGCTTGGCGTCGCGCGGCCGCCGCCCGACGGCGGCAGCACCACCACCCCTTCTTCCTCCTCCTCCTCCACCTGCTGCTGCGCGCCCGCGCCATAAAGTCCCATTTCCTCCTCTTCCTCGGCGTCGCCGACGAAGTACTCGGGCGGCAGGTGAGGCAGAACCGGCGGGGGGAGCCCCGCCGCGCGCGCCTGCTCGAGCGCGGCCACAGCTCGGTGCAGCGCGCGCCGCTGCGACTCGAGCGTGGCCGCCACGAGCGCCGCGCGCTCGGCCAGCACGCGCGCGTGCACCTCGGCCACGCCCGGGGGCGGGGAGGCCGGCTCGGCGAAGTTGCGCCCGAGGATCTCGAGCACGAGGCGGTACTCCTCGTCCGTGATCGAGGCGACGAGGGCGGGGACCGACACGGCCGTCGTCAGCGGCGGCAGCGGCGCGGGCTCGGCCGCCAGGGGCCTCTGCACGGCCACCTCTGCGCCCTGGCCCATCTCGCGGAAGAGGTTCTGGCCCAGGCCGCCGGCCGGGGCGGACACGCGCGCGGAGACGCCGCTCAGGCGCACGCGCAGGTCGTCCAGGAGCACGCGCTGGCGGGACGGGGCTGGGGCTGCGCCGCTGCTGCCGCCGCCGCCGCCGCCGCCCGGGCCCTCGCCGCCGCCGCCCCCGCCCCCGTCCCCGCCGCCGCGCACCTCCCACAGCACCGTGTTGGCGACGGCAAGGTGGCCCAGGTCGAGCTCAAAGTGCTCGGTGCTGCCGCTGTCGCGCGGGATGGCCACCACGGGCGTGTCCAGAGAGACGTCGAGCAGCACCACGGCCGGGGGAGCGGCGGCGGCGGCGGCGGCAGAGGTCGAGGCCGCCGCCGCCGCCGCCGCCGCCGCCACTCCACCTTCTCCTCCTCCGGGCCCCGCTGCTGCTGCTGCCGCCGCGATGGCCGCGGTCACCGCTGCTGCGGGGCGTGGAGGGGCCACCGCGTAGTCGCCGCCGCCGACGCCCTCGCTGGCGCCGACGGAGGACGCGGGCGGCGGCGGAGGGGCCGCCGCAGGAGGCGCCGCCTGCATCATCAGCTCCCCCTCGACGACGGCGTGTGCCTCCGCCATCGCGAGCGCCGCCTGCTGCACGGCCAGCGCGCGCGGCTTGGGCGGCGCCTGCATGGCCAGCAGCGCAGAGATGTAGTCGAGGAACTCGGCCAGGAAGCGCTGCATGTAAACGACGCGCACGGACGACAGCCGCGCGGCGACCGAGGTGTAGGGCAGGCCCGCGGGCACGCGCCGCTCAGAGAACGACTCGGCCGGGGCGTGCGTGCGCACGTCGACCTCTATGAGGGAGCGGGAGGTGCCCTCGCGCAGGGAGAGCATGGTGCGGTTGGGGACGGATGCGGCGTCGGCGGCGGCGTCGGCGGGGGAGGTGGCGGGGCCGCCGCCGCCGCCGCCGCTGACGCCGTCCTTGTCGGCCTGGCCACCGCTGCCGCCCCCGCCCCCGCCCCGCCCGCCGTCCAGCCGGGTGTAGGCGGCGACCGCATCGCCGAGCGCCGTGTGCAGGATGAGCGTGTTGGCCTTGACGTCGAGGTCCAGCTCAAAGTCGGCCACGGTCGCGACGGCCAGCGGCAGGGGGCGGAGGACGCGAGGGGCGGATCGGGCGGCGGCGGTCGAGTCGGCGCCGATGCTGCTGCTGCCCCCGGCCACGTCCTCTTCCCACCCGCCGCCTTCGTAGGGCAGCGCCAGGCGGACTTGCTCCACGCGCATCTGCAGGCGGAAGATGGTGTTGCCGCCCGAAGCAGACGCGCCGGCGGGGCCGGTGGCCACCGTGGTCGCGCCGCCGCGGCCAAAGCCAGCGCCACCGAAAGCGCCCCCGCCGCCCTCGCCCGCGCGCGTCGTGGCGGTTGCCTCGCTCGCGGGACCGCCGACCCCGCCGCCGCCGCCGCCGACCGACGGCGCGAGCGTGCCCGAGAGCGCCGCCTGCACGGCTCCGGGCGACGTCGGCGCGCCCTGGGCGACGGGCGCGGAGGACAGCGACGCCGTCGTCGTGGTCGGGGCGGGGGCCACGGCCGCAGAGCCCGACTGCAACGACGAGCCGGCGGCGGCAGCGCCGGCAGCGTTCGCGTCCGCGTCGCCGGGCGCAGGAGGAGAAAAAGGGGCGGCGGCCGCGGCGGCCGAGGCGGTCGCCTCCTGATGCTGCCTCGCCGCCGCGTCGGCCATGACGGCCCCGACCGCCGCGATGTCCGTGCCAAAGACCATGAGCGCGGCGACGGTCGGGCGGTGGCACGAGAAGGCGAGCGACGCCAGGTGCAGCGCGAGCTCCACGTCCACGCCCGGGTACTTGGGGGAGTCGGCGGCGTGGCGCGCGAAAGACAGGCGCACGAGCTCCTCGGTGGCGGAGGGATCGGTCGGCGCTGATGCTGACGCGGCTGCTGCTCCCGTTGAGCCGCCGCCGCCGAGCGCCGCCGCGACCCCTCCTCCACCCGCCGACGCGGCTCCCCCCCCCTCCTCCTTGGCCTCGGCCAGCGACCCCTGCCGCGACAGGATCGAGCTGACGGAGAAGAAGGACGGGGCGGCGCGCGCGGGACCGCCGCCGGCACCGGCGCCCCAGAGCTCGCCCCCCGCGCTGCTCGTCTTGGACGCGAGCCGCGACGGCGGCGAGCCGCCGCGCGACAGCGGGGTGCCGGCCAGGCCGCCGCGCAGCGAGCGGCAGCCGAGGGGGTGGCCCGGGTCGTCGTCCTCCCCGGCCTCGCTGGCCGTCGCCTCGCGTGCATCGAAGAACTCGTCCTCGTCGGCGCTCGCCGTCGTGACGCGCCGGCCGCCGCCCACGCTGCCGACCGAGCGGCGCGTCAGGCTGCCGCCGCCGCCGCCGCCGCCCGCGCTAGCCGAGAGCAGGCCGGGCGGGGCGCCGACACGCCGGGGGATGGAGCGCGGGCCCGTCGGGCTGGGCCCGCCGGGCAGGGGCCCCGCCGAGGGATCGGGCAGCGGGGGCCCTCGGGCGCCTGATGCCGGGGGGCTCGCCGCTCGCCTCCTCATCCTCCTCTCGTCAAAGCCGTTGCCGCCGCCGCCGTCCTCGCCGGCGTCCTCGTCGTCGTCCGTCTCGTGGTCGTCCGCGCCGTCGGCCACGCCGTCAAAGGCGTCGCCCGCGCCGTGGCCCGTGGCCCCAACGGCCGCGGCCGCGGCGCCCCCGCGCGTGCCGCTGCGCGCGATGTAGACGCGCAGCCGGCGGTTGGCGCTGGAGGCGGTGGCTCGCCGGCGGCCGGGGCCCAAAGGGGAGGAGGCCGCGGCGCCCCCTCCCTGGTCGTCGCCGCTGCCGCCGCCAGCACCAGCGCCAGCACCGGCCCCCGTCATCATCAGCCGCCGCGCGACCAGCAGGTCGCGCACGCGCAGCGCGCGCATGGCGGCGTCCGCCGACATGCCGTCGGCGCTCATGGAGAAGCACAGGCGCGCGCCCAGCAGCCGCACGGACGCGATCGGCACCTCCTCCTCGAGCGGCACGAGGTCCGGGATGGAGGAGGAGGAGAAGAAGGACAGGGAGGACGAGGGGCCGGCTGCTGCCGCCGCCTTTGCTGCCGCCGCTGCTGCAGCCCCAGCCGCGGCCGCGGCGACGGCGGGCCCTCCAGGCAGGGAGCCGCTGCCTGCGCGGTCGGCTGCTGCCGCAGGCGGGGGTGGTGTCTGCTGCTGCTGCTGCTGCTGCTGCTGCTGCTGCTGCGCCCCGCCCGTCGCCGTCGCCGTCGCGGCCGTCGTTTTGTCCGGCCACCACCCTTGGGCGGGCGGCCGCCCAGACAGCAGGATCGCCACCTCCTGGACGCGCCCGCTCAGGTCGACCCACTGCTGGTGCTTGAAGAGCTCGTCCAGAACGTCGGCGGTCGTGCCCACGGTGGCGGCCGCACGCGCCGCGGCCGCCGCCGCCGTCGCCGCCGCGACCTCGTCGCCGTCGCCCGCGCCCGCCGCTGCCGCCGCTGCCGCGGTCGCGGCCGCCTCGGCCGCGTCGTCCTCCTGCAGCAGGCCCGCCACTGCCGCCATCTGCGCCGCGCTCTGCGCCAGGCGCTTGCGCAGCTCCGCGGCCGTCGCCGCGTCCGCGCACCGCAGCACCAGCGCGTCCGAGCACGACCCGGCCTGCTCCGGCCGCACCGTCGACGGCACGACGGCGACCACGTTTGCCGCCCCCCCGACCGTCTGCGGCGGGACCATGACCGCGCGCCCGCCGCGCCAGTACTGCCGCCCGGAGGCCAGAGGGAGGTTGCTGGTGTTGCTGTTGTTGGCGGCGGTGGCGGGGTCGTCGGCGGCGGCGGCAAAGGCGCCCTTGTTCGGCGAGGCGCGCGGCGTGCCGGGCAGGGCGGCGGCGGAGGCGCCAGCTGCTGAGGCTGCTGCAGTTCCGCCAGTCGCGGCAGAAGAAGGGCACGAGAACACGAGGCCGTCGTGCGGGTCGTCGCGGCCGGGGGTGACGTACACGCGCCCACGCCACACGTGCACCCACCGGTGCCCGTGCCAGCGCTTGGCCGCCGCCGCCGATGACGCGGCGGCCGCGGCCGCCCCGCCGCCCCCGGCCGCCACCGCCAGCGCCGCCGCCGCCGCCGCCGCCGCCGCCGCCGCCGCCGCCGACGCCGACGCGGGCGCCGTCGCCGCCGACGCGCCGGCCGGCGCCTTGCCCAGGACGCACACGGGCGCGCGGTACTCGGCCTCGGTCAGCCAGAGCGGCAGCTGCGGGTGGCCCGCTTGCTGCTGGTTTGCGCTGCCGGTTTGCGCCCCCCCCGCCGCGCCGGCGCCCCCGCCCCCGCCCCCCCCCGAAAGCGACGCGAGGATGCTCATCAGGCGCTGGTAGCGCCAGGGGGACAGGTGCAGGCGGAGCGGGGAGGCGTCGAGGGCCGCGCGGATGACGGGGAGGCGTGGGTGGGGCGCCGTGGCCGCGCGCACGTCGGCGGCGACGCCCCACGGCTCGAGCAGCGGCACGAGCTGGCCCGACGAGGACGAGGACGACGACGCAGCGCCGCCGAGGCTCAGGCCCCCGAGCGACGCCGCCAGGCCGCCGACGCCGCCGCCGCCGCCGCCGCCCCCCGCTGCCTCAACACCCACCACCGCCCCGGGCCACGCGAACGCGCGCTTGCCCGCGTGCAGGTAGGCGCTCACGTGGTCCAGGCGCAGCGCGAAGCACTCGTACACGGCGGTCTCGTCCGGCGGCAGGCCCAGGTCCGCGGGCAGGCGCGTCTCGAGCGTCAGGCAGCCGAGGTCGGCGACCAGCGTCGAGCGCAGGCGGCGACCGCCGCTTTTCCGGGGCGGTTGCTGCGCTTGGCGCGGGCCCGGCTGCTGCTGCTGCTCGTCGTCGTCGTCCTCGCCGTCGGGGATGGCCACCTTGGGCGCGTGCATGGTCACTGCCAGAAGCAGGCGCGGCCGGCCCGTCTCGGCCGCCTCGCGCGCGGCCAGGGCGCGCAGCTGCAGCTGCGCCGCGCGCCGGAGGCGGTCGGCGCGCGCGGCCGCCTGCGCCGACAGCGCGCTCAGCTCTTGGCCCCCCGCGGCCGCTGCTGCTGCGGCGGCGTCAGCAGACGCGTCGGCGGCGTCGTCGTCGTCCAGCCCCGACACCGAGAAGAAGGACGTCACGTCGCGGATGGCCGCGGCGTTGTACGTGACGTACGACGGCGCGACCGCCAGCTGCACCGCCGTGTCGGCGCGCCCGTCCTGCGGCGCGCGCGTGAAGCGCGCGCACACGGCGCTCGCCCCGGCCGAACCGCCAGCCCCACCGCCAGCACCACCACCACCACCCACCCCGCCGCCGCTCGGGCCCACGGACGTCGCGCGCGCGGCCCCGGCCGCCACGCCCTCGCCCTCGAGCACCCCGGAGCTCAGCAAGGGGCCCCGCGCGCTGCTGACGCCAAAGGCGCTGAGGTCCAGGTGGCAGTCGAGCGTCCTTGGGTAGGACACCAGCAGCACGTCCGCCGAGGTGAGGCTGCCCTGGACGACGACGTTGCCGCGAGCGTCCAGGAGCTCGACCATCCCGGCCTCAAAGTGCACGACGGCGCGCAGGCGCACGGTGAAGGGGGTCTCCTTCTCGGCGGCGGCGGCCGACGAGGCCAGCGACGACAGGCCCCCCCCCGCGCCGCCGGCCAGCAGGGCCTCCTGCTGCGCGACCATGGCCTCGAGCGCGCGCCACTCCTCGGGGCCGAGCGTGGCGGCCATCATCTCGGGGGGGGCCGGGGAGGCGCCGGGCGACGGGGGCTTGGTGGCGGGAGTCGGCGTCTTTGGGGCGCCGCCGCCGCTGCCGCCGCCGCCGGGCGACGCCGGCGCTGCTGCTGCTGCCGTTCCCGCTGCTGCTCCCGGCGCGGGCGCCCCGTAGAGCCATCCGAGCCACCCGCGCTGCTGCTGCGGCGCAGGCGCCGCGCCCCCTCCTCCGGACTGCAGCTGCCGCCGCGCCTGACCGGCCTGCGCCATCTGCGCCGACGTCGGGATGCCCGCCGCCACGCTGGCGGGCCCGCCTGTGTCGAGCGCGGCGACGAGGTCGCGCTGCGCCTGCGCGCGCAGCGCGCGGTGCTTGGCGTGCGCCATGCGCCGGAAGAGGAGGGCCACGTGCTCGTCGAGCTTGGCGTCCATGGCGGCGATGGTGCTGTCCCCGCCCGGGGGCAGGCCGCGCTGCAGGCACGCGACGTAGGCGGGCACGTACTGCTTGCGCAGCTGCGCGGCGTCGCGGACCGAGGCCCAGCTGAAGCGGGTGCCCCCCGAGCCGCCGCCGCCGCCGCCGCCGCCGTCGTCGGCCGCAGCCGCGCGCCGCGCCGCCTCGCACCGCCGCACGACCACTTTCGCGGCGTACCGCCACCACAGGCGCGCCCCCTCGGGCGTGTCCGGCCTGCAGTTGCGAGGCGGGCGCAGGTGTCGGTGCGGCGCGGCCTGCTGGTAGCGGTCAAACTCGCCCAGCAGGCGCCGCACGGAGCGGTACTGCGGCTGCGACAGGCGCGCGGCGATGGCGGCGAGCCGGAGGTCGAGCTCCTGCGCCGGGTCCGACTCGGAGGCGCGGGCCTGCGGGGCGCGGCGGGTGTAGCGCATGGAGCCGTCGACGGGAGCGAGGAGGTAGGAGTGGTCTTGCTGGCAGGGCGGGGGTTGGGGTTGGGGTGGTGGCGCGGGCTGTTGTTGTCGTGAGGGCGAGGACGAGGGCGCGGGCGCGGGCGGCAGCGCGAGCGGCGCCGCTGCCGCCGCCAGCGCCGACGTCGGCGGCGCCAGCAGCGCGTCCCACTCGGACAGCGCCAGGGCCGCCCAGTCCTTGTCCCCCGGGGTCATCAGCCCCTCCGCGTCGCAGTCGAAGTAGACCGCCAGGCCCGACAGCCGCACGCCCTTGCGCAGCGTGCGCAGCGCGTCGTTTCCAGCGACAAAGGCGCGGCGCCCCTGGGCGTCGACGGTGTGTGCGGCGATGTCGGCGAGCGAGAGGCCGACGGCGAAGGGGCGGCCCGGGTAGGACACGTCGTCCTCGTAGCGCACGTGCACGTTGGAGATGCGCAGCTCGAGGTTGCCGACGATGGTGTCGATGAAGGCGCGCAGGCGGCCGCCGCCCGCGGCGGCCACGGCGGACGAGGCGGCAGAAGCAGCGCCCGCGCCCTTTTTCGCGCCGCCCGCGCTCTCTTCGGCCGCCATGGCCTCGCGCGCCTCGACCTCGCGGATCCAGTCGGCCTCCGCGGACGCGATGCGCTTGCGCTTGGCCTCCTGCTCCGCGGCCTCGGCCTGCGCCTCGTACTCGGCGACCGTGGGGATCGAGGATGCGGGGGGGGCCGAGGAGCCGCCGCCAGCCCCTGCCGCCGCCGCTGCCGCGGCCGCTGCGCCATCGTCCAGGCGGGGGGCCGCGAGGATGTACAGGCGGTCAAACTCGGCGACGACGGGCTCCTGCCCGAGCTTGTTCCAGGGCACCTTTAGCGTCAGGCGCCCCAGCAGGCCCGCTTTCACCGTCACGGGCAGCTGCAGCTCGTTGAGCGCCTCTGGCCGCAGCTGCAGGTTGCGCAGCTCGACGTCCCCCCGCCACACGCTGATCTTGAGCGACTCGGCGTCCAGTCCCAGGACGTACTGCCCGAGGTACCGGTTGAGGTAGTAGGCGACCTGGGCCTCGAACATCTGGGGGTTTTGGGGGTGGGGGGGTTGGGGGGGGGGGGGGGGGGGGTTCAGCGGCGATGGCAGGCGGCGGCGACGAGGGGGAGCGAGCGTCGTCCACGCGCGCGCGCACGCGTGCGCGCCGCGATCGGCGCGTGGATGGCCAACCGTACCTTGGTGCTCTCGGGTGTCTTGGGTCTAGGGGTCTATCAGGGATGCGCGTCGACGCGCGGTGATCAGGGAGATAAAAGGCGCTAGGCCCCGAGTGAACCCGGGGGCGGGCGCGGTGAGAGGAGGTCGATGGCTGGGGAAACAACCCCCTTTTGTTCTTCGCGCCCGACCTTTTTTCGCGAATGATCGGCGATGTATGAGGGTAAAGAGAACGAGGCGGCGGGTAGATGATGGAGGCTGGGTCTGAGGAGCGGTTTGGTGGTCTCCCCGCGGGAAGAGAGGCGCGCGCGCTTGACGCAATGTTTCGCGACACTTTCGTCGTCACACGCCCGCTGCCTTCTAGCGTTCTTCTGCTTCTGATGAGGCTACGTGCTGCATTTTTGGGAGCGTGAGAGAGGAAGCAGGGGTTTGTGTATCAGGGGAGGTCGCGCGTGGCGTGGCGCCACGGCAAGAGAGCCTGGGTTTGCGACGGGGACGGGGACGGCGACGGGGCGGCTGTCGAGCTTCTCGACGCCGCGTCGCCGAGTCGAGCGGCCGCGCTTCTTCTGCCCCGGACTCTGTGCGCGCGCGCCTTTGCCTCAACACACACAAAACACACACACACACTGACTGACCAACCGACTCGGCTTCTCCCTCTCTCTCAAGCAAACCCTCTCTCTCGTACCCACAAAACCTCTCAAGAACTCCACTCGCGTTTGAAAAACTTGTTCGGGTTCCGTGAAATCATGGAAGAGGAAGACGCGCCCGCCCCCGCCGCGACGGCAGCGCCGCCCGCCCTGGACGAGAACGTCGACACGCACCACCACCCCCAACACCAAAAGCAGCAGCAGCAGCAGCAGCAGCAAACCGCGCAGCTGCCGGCCGAGAAGCCGCCGCCCGCGCCGCCGATCGCCGCCCGCCCCGCGGCGACGCCGACGCCGACGCCAACGCCAACGCCGCCCGCCCCGCTCGACAACGAGCCCATGTCCCTGAGCCCGGGCGAGCCCGTCACGCCCGCCTGGGCGCGGCGCCTCGAGCTCGTCCTCGACGCCGCCACGCGCGCCGCAAACCCCGACAGCGCCGGAAACCCCGCCGCCAACGCCCACGCCCTGCCGCCCACCGCCCTCCGCCGCGCCCTGCCCGCCCGCGTGCTGGCAGAGCTCGTCGACCGCGCGGCCAGGCTGCTGCAGGCCGAGCCGACGCTCGTGGAGGTGCGCCCGGAGCCCGGGGAGCACGTCGTGGTGGTCGGGGACACGCACGGGCAGTTCCACGACCTGCGCCGCCTCTTCGCCACGGCCGGCTACCCGCGCGAGGCCGAGGAGGAAGGGGCCGCCCCCGCGCCCCCGGCCTCTTCTGCCTCCGCCCTGTCCCCCATCCTCATCGACCCGCGCGCCCTCTGCGCCGACCTCAGGGCCCGCCGCGCGGCGTCCTCCGACGCCCCCCACGACCACCCATCATCCACCCCCCCAACAACCCCCACCCCCACCCGCCGCACCTTTGTCTTCAACGGCGACTACGTCGACCGCGGGGCGTGGGGCGTCGAGCTGCTCGCGCTCGTGCTGGCGTGGAAGCTGGCGCTGCCGCGCTCGGTCGTGCTGTTGCGGGGCAACCACGAGTCGGCCACGTGCACGCGGGTGTACGGGTTCTTCGCGGAGCTGGCGGCCAAGTACGGGGCGGCGGGGGCTCCCGCGGTGGTGGCGCAAGGAGGCGGAGGAGGAGGAGGAGCAGCGGGAGGAGCGGTGGCGGCAGCAACGACGGCAGCAGCAGCAGCAGCAGAGGCGCCCGTGCCGCTCGCGCGCCGGCGGCAGCAGCAGCAGCAGCAGGCGCACCAGCAACCCTCCCAGCCGCCCAGCCCCTCGCACAAAAAGCTCTACCTCTCCTTCCGCCGCCTGTTCGCGACGATGCCCCTGGCCGCCCTCATCGACGGCCGCACGCTCGTGCTGCACGGGGGCCTGTTCCGCGCGCCCGCCACCGCCGCCGCCGCCGGCAAGAAAAAGGGCGGCAAAAACAAGGCCGCGGCCGCCAAGCAGCAAGCACAGCAGCAGCCCCCGCGGTCCCACGCCGGCCCCCTGCGCGTCGGCACGCTCGCCCAGCTGCGCGCCGCGCCCAAGGGCGGCCAGGACCCCGACGGCTTCACCGCCGCCTCGCGCGTCTCGGCCGACGTGCTCTGGTCCGACCCCGTGCTGTCAAAGGGCCTGCGGCCCAACGCCTCGCGCGGCGTCGGGTGCGTGTTTGGCCCCGACGTGACGGCCGCGTTTTTGCGCGCCGAGGGGCTCGAGCTCATCCTGCGGTCGCACGAGGGCCCGGACGCGCGCGACCGATTCAGCGACGACGAGGAGGAGGAGAAGGAGGAGGAGGAGGAGATGGAGGGTGAAGGAGAAGGGGAGGAGGAGGGGAGGATGGAGGAGGAGGAGGGGAAGCGGAACGGGCACGGCGGCGACGACGAGGTGGAGGCGGAGGACGCCGCCGCCGCCGGAGCAGACCCGACGCGCCGCGACTACGGCGACGGGCTGCGCGCCGAGCTCGGGCCCATGCTCGACGGCTACTCGGTCGACCACGTCACGCCGCACGGCGTGCTGATGACGGTCTTCTCGGCCCCGGACTACCCGCAGTTCCAGCCGGAGAACGACGGCGACGACGAAGAACAGCAGGGAGAGGGAGAGGCGCAGGGGGAGAGAGAGGAGGGCAAGGCGGCGGCGGCGGCCGGCAACGGCGACGGCGACGACGGAGACGCGGAAATGGCCCCCGCCAACGCCGCCGACCCCAAAGCCCACCCCGATGGCGACGACGACGGCGCCGCGCCCCTCCCCTCGCCCCCTACTGCCGCCAAGCCAAAGAGGCCGAGGGGCCGCTACCGCAACCTCGCTAGCGTCGCCTTGCTGACGGGCCCTTCCTGGGCGGCGCCGGCGATGCTGCGGTTCGCGGCCGACCTGCCGCGGCCCCCCGCCCCGCCCTATTACGACTTTGAGCTGTGCATGGCGCCGAGCGACGAGGGCGAGGAGCTGGCGGCGGCGCTGGGGCCGGCCGTCAGCAGTGGCGGCGGCGAGGAGGAGGAGGAGGACGACGGGCGGGGCGCGAGCGGCGGCAAGCAGGCGGCGGCAGCGACGGCGGCGCCGGCCAAGCGGCAGCGGCGTGGCGCGGCGGCTGGGGTCGCGGCCGCCGTGGCGGCCGAGGCCGCGGCGGCGGGCGGGGACGGCAGCGACGACAGCGACTTTGACCCGTGCGCGGAGGAGGAGGGCGGCAAGAAGCGGGCGCGCAGCAGAGGCAAGAAGCAGGGCAAGGCGTCGCTGCCTCCGCCCCCGTGCGGGCGCGCGCCGGCAAAGAGCAAGGCGGCGGCGGCGGCGGGTGCCGTCGGGTCGCCGCCGCCCCACGTGCCCGCTGCTCACGTCGTCGAGGTCGCGGCCAAAGACGACAACGACGATGGTCCGGTCAGGGAGGAGGAGGAGCAGCAGCGAGCGGAGGACGCCGAGGCGGTGCCGCCCCCCGCGCCGCCGCCGCCGCCGCCGCAAGTCGCCGCCGCCGAGTGATCGGCGCGCACCCTCTTCTTCTTCACACGCGCACACGCACGCACACTCACCAGACATGTGTTAACCCCCGACTTTTGACTTTTAAGTACCCGCGTGCGCTACACGAGCAAAAGAGCACCACCCACCACCCACACCACCTCCAACCCCAAAAACCAGTAGGGGGAGCGCACAGATGCTTTCGTCCAAGTGCGCCCAGCGCGGCGCCGCCGGCAGCCGCGCGCGCTGCGTGTCGGTCTCGGCGACCGCCAAGCCCGCCGTCGTGGATGCAGGTGCGGCCGGAGGGGCTGTTGAGCGCGCGCCATTGGCCGCGGGGAGAGGGGGACCACAAAAACGACCGGAGGGGGGAGCAAAAGGGACGCGCCCTCGCGCGCGCGCCTCTCTCGCTCTCCTCTCTTAATCTCTTCCATTGCGGATGACCAGTAGCACGGGAGCGCGCGTCGCGTCCCCTCGGGCGTGTGCCACCGATCGCGCGGACGGACGCGGGCAAGAGCGCGCGGGCGAGATCGCCACCGCCGAAAGGCGGCGGCGGCGGCGCCAACGGCGTCGGGCGCTTCCCCCCCCCCCGTTGCCGAGGTGGCGCGGCGCGCGGCGCTCCCCCCTTCTCGAGCTCTCGCTCACTCACTCACTCACCCCCCACACCCCACCCCCCCCCCCCAAAAAACTCCAACACCCAACCGACAGCCTCGTCGTCGCGCCGGCAACTCCTCCTCTCCGGCCTCGGCCTCGCCACCGCGGCCGCCGCCGTCGCCGTCCGCCCCGCCGCCGCCGAGGAGGCCGCGGGCCTGCTCCCCCCGGCCGCCCTGCCGGCCGCCGCCGCCGGCCCCGCCGCCGCCGCCGCGCCCGGCGGCAAGGCCGCCAAGGCCCCCCGCGGCTTCAACCCGGTGCAGGACCTCAACGACAACTACCAGTTCCTCTACCCCTTCGGCTGGCAGGAGGTCGGGGTCCAGGGCGCCGACGTCGTCTACAAGGACGTCGTCGAGCCGCTCGAGTCGGTCTCGGTCACCCTCCTCCCCACGGACAAGCGCGACATCAGCGAGTTTGGCGACGCCGCCACGGTCGCCGACACCATGGCGCGCAACGTGCTGACGGCGCCGGGCGCGGACGTGGCGGTGGTTGCGAGCACCGAGCGCACCGACAGCAAGGGGCGGCGGTACTACGAGTTTGAGTACACGGTCAAGAACAGCCGCTACACGCGCCACTCGCTCGCCGTCGCGTGCGCGAGCGGGGGCACCTTTTACACGCTGACGACGGGGGCCAACGAGAAGCGGTGGGGCAAGATGAAGGGGAAGCTGCAGACGATGGTGCGGTCTTTCTCGCTGATCAACTAGGTTTATAGTGAGAGAAGTGGATTGGATGGATGGATGGATGAGGGGGTTGATTTTGAGGGTCGGATCGGCGAAGGCCGCGCGACGCGGCGCGGGTGGCGGACGGCCGTCGCCTCCTCCGCCTCCTCCCCCAAATCTGTTGCCTTTTTTTTAGACCTGCTGCTGCTCCTCCGTGAAAATCCAAAGCCAGAATAACACGCGTTTTCTTTTACGACAGGAGTCGCCTCCGAGGTCTCCTCTTCTTCGAGCGCCGGCTCGCCTCTGCGAGCTCCTCCTCCTCGCCCTCGCCCTCGCCATCGGCGTCCGCGTCAGCGCCGCTGCTGCCGCCGCCACCGCCGCCCGCCGTCGCTGCCGTCTCATCCTTGGCCTCCTCCGAATCGCCCCACTCGTCGGCCGCCGGCGTGGCGTCGACGACGGCGGCGGAGCCGCCTCCCGCTGGTGTTGTTGTTGCTGCTGTTGCCGCCGCCGCCGCCGCGTCGCCCGCAACCCCCCTGCTGCGCTCCGCCTCGGCCGCTGCGGCCTGCGCCGCCGCAAAGGCCGCGTCGGCGGCCTTGCTGCTGCCAGGCCCGCCGTCCTCGCCCTCGTCCTCGATCGCCGCGGCCGCGCTCGTGGCGCCCTCGGCAGCAGACGCAGGCGTGGAGGAGGCGGACTCCTCCGCGTCGGCCGGCTTGGCGCCTCCGTCGGCCGACGACGCGGAAGACGCCGCCGCAGCAGCAGCGGCTGCCGCCGCCGCCGGCTTGCCGTCGGCGAGCATCCGCGCCTCGGCGGCCGACTGCTCCGCCGCCGCCGCCGCCGCCGCCGCCTCAGTCGCCGACGCGTTGTCGCCGCCGCCGCCGACTCCGTCGTCCTTGGCATGCTGCTCCTCCTCCGCCGCCTGCCCACCACCGCCGCCGCCGCCTCTCCTCCTGTCGTCATCGCCGACCGCCGCCGCCGCCGCAGCGCCGCTACCACTGCCGCCGCCGCCGCCGACAGCGCCCAGCGGCCCCATGGTCAGGTGGGCGGCGGCCAGCGGCGGGAGGTCCTTGCCGACTCCGCCCAGCATCGCCGCCTTGCCGCTGTCGCTCCCGCCGCTGGCCAGCACGGCCGCCGCCGCCGCCGCCTTGGCCGCCCCCGCTGCCGAGTCCCGGGCGGCGGCCGCCGCCGCACGGTCGGCGGCGTGCCCCGCGCCCAGCTCGAGCGAGGGCGAGGCCGGCAGCACCAGCTGCGCGTTGCTGACGCCCTCGTAGTAGCCCCAGGTGTACGCGAGGCAGCCGACGGACGTGAGCAGCAGGATGCCGACCGTCAGGCGCGCGAGCCCCTCGCGCTCTACGTAGTCGGACAGCCACGCGCGGCACCGCGACAGCGGGCCGCACGCCGCCGCCGCGCTGCTGCCCGACGGCGGGGACGACACGCCGCCGCCGCCGCCGCCGCCGACGCCGACGCCGACGTGGTGCGAGTTGTGGTAGTGGTGGCCGTTGCCGTGGTGCCCGCCGTTGGGCACGCGCCCGCCGGGGCTGTGGTACAGCCCGCCGCCCATGTTCTGCTGACGCGTCGTGTGTGTGATTGGGGCGAGAAAAAAGAGGACGACGGTTGCAAAAGAGGGGGCGGGGGGTGGAGGAGAGGAAGAGCAAGAGGTGCTCCTTCTCTCCTCTCTTAACGCCCCCTTGGCCCGCGCGCGCGCCGCCCGGCCGAGGCCAGGGGGGTACGAGGGGGCCGCTCGAGAGTACTGGCAGGCGTTCACGGGGTTGATGTCGCGGGGGATTGAGAGGTTTTGGGGGGCGCGCGCGTTCGCGAGTGCGCCTTCTGGTTGGGGGGGAGCGAGAGAGGGTGGGCCCGTGTGCGCTTTGATTTGTTTGGGTCGCGCTGGTCGGAATATCGATCACAGAGAGCGCAAGGGGCGTGTGTCGTAGGACTAAGTGAAGAGTCTGGCTGGCGTAGAGCGGCGGGCGTGCGAGGAAGAGGAAGAACAATCGCGCGAGAGCGCGAGCGCGGCGCGAGGCGGCGGAACCGCCGCGACTTCGCGCTCCCGCCCCCGCGGCCAAACAACCGCCGCGCGCAACTCAAGGCATCATCATCATCATCCCCTCGCATGCGGCCGCGCCGCGCGCCCACGCCCGCCGGTCCGCCTCACCGTCGAGCGCGGCCGACGCCGCGCGCATCTGCATCGCGCGCCAGCGGCGCGGCCGACGCCGCAGCACCCTGGCTGCCTCGGCCGCGCGGGCCGCCAGCGCGCGCGCCGCCGTCTTGACGGCCCGCGGCGCCCTCCTCCGCCTCTCCTCCTTCTCCGCCTCCTCCTCCTCCTCGCCCCCCTCCTCCTCCTCCTCCTCCTCCTCCTCGATGCTGCTCCCGGCGTAGCTGCTGAGCGGGCTCAAGCTGCTGCCGCTGCTGCCCCCACCGTCCTCATCAACACCATCCTCGTCCTCCTCGCCGAAGAACAAAAACCCCTCGCCGCACGCCGCGTCGGCGCTCGCCAGCCCGCTGTAATCACACCAACCCCCCCTGCAGTCGTCGATCGCGGCGCCCGCGCCACCGTACGCGAGGGGGAGGGCGCCGTAGCGCATGGCGAGCTGGGCGAGGGCGCCCTGGGCGCGGCGCGGGGGGAGGGCAAACTCGGGCCGGAGCGGGGGCCGCGGCGGGGGGCAATCTGCGCCGCCAGCGCCGCCGCCGCCCACGCCGCCGCCGAAACAACCGTCCACCGCAGGCAAGACCAGCACGGAATCCGCGCCCGCAAAGCACAGGTGCAGGAGGCGCGCGGCCGCGCGCCCGCCCTCGGCCGCGAACAGCAAGCGCACGGACTCGGGATGGTCGCGCCGCGCCGCCTCGAGCAGCCGGCGCGCCGCCGAGGGGCGCGGCGCGCTCGGCGCCTGCGGGCGGGGCGGGAGGCCCCGCGTGGCGGCTGCCAGGGCGCTCGCCCACGCCGAGGGGAGGGCGGGCTCGCCGTCGTTACCGTCGCCGTCCTCGCCGCCGTCATCCTCATCGTCGTCGTCATCCGTAAGCAGCGCGACCACGACCACCTGGACGCCGCGCGCGACCAGCCGGGGCAGCGCCTCGAGCAGCACCTCGGCCGCGGGGCCGCCCTGGCCGTCGCGCGCCGACAGGCGGCACGGCGCCGCAAGCAGCATGGGCGCGCGCGCGGCGCGCGACCCCGCGCGCACCTCGTCGCCGGCGTCGGCGTCGTCGTCAAGGCTGAGGACGGCGGCCTCGGCAAACTGCGCCATGAGCTCCTTGGGCAGGGCGAACGGGTCGTTGGCGTCGTCGTCGTCGTCTTCTTCCTCGTCCTTGCTGCTGTCGTTGCTGCTGCTACCACCCCCGCTGCTCTCCCTCTCGGCCGCCGCCGCCGCCGCCACCGCCGCCTCGAGCTGCCCCGCCGGCAGCTTCAGCCCGACCTCGCGCCGCAGCGCCTCCTGGTGCCGCGCCCTGCCGTCCCACCCGAGGCCGGCCTCGGTGCGCGGGTCAAAGCCGCCGATGATGTTGTCGCCATCGCCGTCGTCATTGTCGTCGGCGTCGCCGTCGAGCCCCAGGAACGGGTCGCGCCGCGGGTCCCAGGCCTCGGCCAGCGCGCACGGCAGCCCCAGACCGCCGATCACGCCGCGGACGGCGACGGGGCGGTGATTGCCGCTGATTGCCGCTGCGGCGGCGGCGGCCTGCCGAAAGGCCGGGGAAGATGCGAGCTCGGCCGCGTGCGAGGGCGAGGGGGCCAGCACGGCGCGCGTCGCGGCCAGCGACGCGGGCGCGGGCGTCGGCCCCCCCGCCGCCGCCGCGCCCTCGAGCAGCGCCACCACGACGGCGGTGGCGGTCGGAGGAGGAGGGCTGCTGCTTTGCCCGTCGCCACCGAGCAGCGCCGCCGCGCGCCAGTCGAGCGCCAAGAGAGAGGGAAGCTCCGAGGTGGGACCTGCCGCCTTTATCCTGGCTTGGGCGAGCGCCTCGTGCCAGCTGCTTCCGCCGGCGGCGACTGGGAACCACGACGGCGCCTTGGCGTCACTGTCGCCATTGTTGTTGTGGTCGCGCGGGCGGCGGGGGCGGCCCTGCGGCGCGACCACGGCCACGCGGTGCCCGCGCGCGGCGAGGGCGGAAGCCAGGTCCTCGGCACCCGTGGGCGCCGCCGGGTCGGCCGTGCTCACGCAGACGACGCCGCCGAGCGTGGTGCGGCGTTGTTGTTGTTGTTGTTGTTGTTGTAGATGTTGTTGTTGTTGTGGCGGGGCAGGCGGTGGTGGTGGTGGTGGTGCGACGACGGCGGCAGGAGGAGCAGCAGGCGGGGCCGCCGCGGTCGGGCTGTCGGCCGCGATTACCATGCCGATGGCGGCGCGCAGCGACGCGTTGCGCCGGCGGACCTCCTCGAGGCGCGACGACGCCCGCTTCGGGGGGCTCGGCGTTGGCTGCTTCTGCTCGGCGGGGGGAGGAGGCGCTTGCGGCGGCGGCGGGGGCGGCGGGTTGGCGCTGCCGGTGCCGGGGCCACCGCTGCCGCTCTTTGGTCGCCGGGACGACGCCGAGCCCGTCATCGACTCCGCTCTCCTCCGCCCCGCGGCGCCACCGCGGGAGAGGAGGAGCATTGGATTGTGGTTTGGAGTTGTTGAGCCTGCTGCGACTGAGAGGGCAGGGGGGAAGAGAGGCTCTCTCTCGCGCGCGCGTGTGCGAACGGGTGTACAAGCAAAGGGCAAGGGTGAGGGGGAGAAGTGCAAGCAGGAGATGGGGATCCAAAAGTAGGTAGCAGAGTGGGGTCGAGTACCGAGGGCGAAGTGGAACGGCGTCCGTTGATAAAAGGCGTCGAACGCTCGAGAGGCGTGACCGGGAGCGGGCGCGCGAGCGTCCGCCTTTCGCCGCTCGCCTCCCTGCTTGATCAGCCCGCCCCCCCTGCTCTCCTCCCTTCGTCGACAGCGACGACAGACCCTCCTTTGGAAGCAAAGCGCCCTCATCGCTCTGCACACACAAGATCGATGTGAAGGGACCCCGAAGCAAAACCGAAAACCAAGCCACAAAAAAAAACTTTGCCTCGGTTTGGACGCGGTGCGGCGTTGACCCGCCCTCGGGCCGAAGCCGAGGGCGGCGGCAACAAGAACAGGGGGAAATGGGCAACAGCCCCTCCTCCGCCGCCGCCGGCAGGGCCGGGGAGGAGGAGGGAGTGGTGGATGATCCGGGCGACGCGCGCGCGGCCGGATCCAGCGCATCCGTCCGCGGCCTCAAGGCCCTGCTCAAGCGCCCCTCGTCGTTCCGCCGTCGCCTCAGCCGCGGCCGCAGCCGCCGCTCGTCGGCCAACGGCGCCGCGGCCGCCGCACCCGCCCACCCCTCCCCATCCTCCTCACCCCCACCCCCACCTACTCGCCGCGGCCACTGGTCCCACCTGGCCCCCGACGACGTGTGGTCCTTTCTCGAGTACGCCGCGGGCCGGTACCCGCGCGACCTCGCCATCGTCGACTGCGGCGCGGCGCCGCCAAGCGGGGCGGGGGGGGGCTCTACTCACAGCGCCGACGACCGCGCGCGCCGCCTGCTCACGTACGCGCAGCTGCGCGCCCGCGCCGCGGCGCTCGCCCTGCACCTGCGCGCGGAGCACCACCAAGGGGACGAGATCCGCGTGGGCACGCTCCTGCGCAACTGCTCCGAGGCGATCGAGCTGCACTGGGCGGCGGCGCGGCTCGGCGGGCCGGGCGGCGTGCGCGGGCGCGTGCGCGGCCACAAAGACGGCGGCGGTGGCTGCGTGCTCGTCGACCTCAACGTGTCGCTGTCGGCGCGGGAGCTGCGGCGGGCGCTGAGGGACGCAAGATGCACGGCGCTCGTGGCCTCGACCGACTTTGCGCCGCTGGTGGCGGCGGCGCTCGGCGAGAAGGACGAGGAGGACGAGGAGGAGGACGAGGGGGCAGGCGAGGCGCCGCCGCCCTTGCTCGTCGTGTGGTGCGCCCCGCCCTCGGCGCCCGCGCGCCACTTTTGCGCGCCTGGCGGGTCGCGGGAGGAGAGCGCGTCGCCGATGCTGCTCCCTCCGGCGGCCGATGAGCTCCTCGCTGCCGCGCGAGCAGAGGCGGCGGCGGCCGGCGGCGGCGGGAGGGAGCAGCGGTGGCGCCTGCGCGCCTCGGCCTTCCCCTACGGCGCGATCGACCCCGAACAAGACGCCGACGCCAACGCCAACGACGACGACACCACCAACGCCAACGCCCCCCCCCTCTCGCCGACCTTTCACCTCTACTTCACCTCGGGCACCACCGGCAGGCCCAAGATGGTCGCCCTCACCCACGCAGCCGTCGCCTCCCACGCCCTCGGGTGCGCCGCCGAGCACGCGCTCTCGAAAAAAGACGTGTGGCTGCACGCGGCACCCATGTTCCACCTGGTCGACGCGTTTGCGTGCTACAGCGTCGCTTTGGTGGGCGGGAGGCACGTCCTCCTGCCCCAGTTCACCGCGGCCGAGTTTTTGCGCGCGGTGGAGCGCGAGCGCGCGACGGTGACCAACGTGGCGTCGACGATGGTGGCGCTGGCGGTGGCGTCGCCGCTGCTGCAGCCGGGCCGAGGAGGCGTGGCGCCGGCCGCCGCGCGCCGGCCGGACCTGTCTTCGCTGCGCCTGCTGTCGTGCGGCGGCAGCGCGCAGCCGCCCGAGGTCGTGCGGCGCGCCGTCGCGGCCTTTGGCTGCCCCATGTTTCTGTCGTACGGCATGACCGAGTCGTGCGGGAAGATCAGCATGTCGATTTTGCCGCCCAGGGCCGCCCTGGCCGCCGCGCGCGAGAGCGACGCCGCTGGCCGGGGGGGGGCCTCCTCGGCCCTGCTCCCCCTGGCCAGCGCGTGCATGGACCTCGTCTGCTCGAGCGGCCGCCCTTTTGCGCTGGCCCAGGTGCGCGTCGTGGCGGCGGACGAGGGCGGCAGCGGCGCCGGGGCCGTGCGCGACGTCGAGCCGGGGAGCGGCGAGGCGGGGGAGGTCGTCGTGCGGGGGCCCGCGGTCTTTGGCGGCTACTGGGGGGGCGGTGGCGAAGGCGAGGGCGGTTGTGCGTCGTCGTCGTCGGCCGCCGTGCGCGCGGCGGCGGACTCGGGCAACGCCGAGGCGTTCCTGTTGGACGGCGGCGGCGGCGCCGCCCGCTGGTTCCGCACAGGCGACCTCGCAGTGCTGGTCGAGCCGCCGCGCGAGCTGCTGCGGAAGGCGGCGGCCGAGGCCAAGGCGGCGGCGGCCGAGGCGGCCTCAGCGCCGCGCCCGTCGTCGCAATCCTCCCCCTCCTCGCCTCCTCAGCAGGTCTACTACCTGCGCGTCGTCGACCGCCGCAAGGACATGGTGCTCGTCGGCGGCGAGAACGTCTACTGCTCCGAGGTCGAGGCCGCCCTGCAGTCGCACCCGCGCGTCCTGGCGTGCGCGGCGTTCGGCGCGCCGTGCCCGCTCATGGGGGAGCGGGTGCTCGCGGCCGTCACGCTGCGACCGGGGGCGGGGGCGGGGGCGACGACGTCGGGCGCTGCAGACCTGGTGCGGTGGTGCGCGGCGCGCCTCGCGCACTTCAAGGTGCCGTCGGCCGTGCACGTGCTGGAGCGCCTCCCCATGACGGGCAGCGGCAAGGTGGTCAAGGCAGCGCTGCGGGCGCGCTTTGGGGGTGGGGGCGGCGGCGGGGATGGGGCGGCGGCGGCAAGAAAGCGCGGCGACGCCGACGCAAAAGACGAGGACGGCATCGTGCACCCGCGGGCGGCCGCGCGCGCCGTCGCCGCGGCGTTTGGCGGCCAGCTGCACATGCTCGACGCCGAAGTTCTGCTGCTGCGGTCCATCGGCCCCCTTGCGGCGGACGACGACGCCGCCGTCGTCGTGCTGCTCGACGCCGACGCGTCGGCGGGCTCGGTGGCCGCGCAGGCGGCCCGCGCGCTCGCGCTGCTGCGCCCGTCGTTCCGCGGCGGGGGCCGCCGGCCCCGCCTGCTGCTGCTGGCCGTGGACGAGCCCCCGAGCAAAGAAGAGGAGGAGGCGCTGGCCAAGGTGCTGCGGCGCGCGTCGGCGTCGGCGGCGGTGAGCGTGGTGTCGCGCTCGCTGCTGCTGCTGCAGCTCGGGACAACGGCGCCGCAGCAGCAGCAGCAGCAGGAGGCAGCGTCTTCCCTGCTGCGGTTTGCGCTGCTCAAGGCGGCCGAGGGCGCGCACCTCGCGGCGGTGCTGGCGCCCCGCTCGCCTCAGCAGCGGGAGCGCGAGCGGCGACAGAGGCAGCGCCGGGCGGCGGGTCAGGTGGCGCGCGCGTTTGCCAGCGGGGAGTCGCTGCCCTTGCCGCGCCGCGCGGTGGGGGCGGGGCAAGGCGGCGGCGGTGGCGAGACGTCGCTAGTCGTTCCGTTGGCGCTGTCGGCCGCGGAGGCGCGCTGGCCCGAGCTGGCCGCCGAGGCCGTACGCGAGGCGGTGGCCGAGGCCCGAGCAGGCTGCGCCCCCCTGCTGGTCTGCTGCTTTGTCGAGGGGGAGGACGTGGAGGAGGCCGCGGGAGGAAGCATCGTTGCGTCGGCCGCCGCCGCCGTGCTGCTGCTCCGCGCCGACGCCGACCCTTTGGCCGTCCGCCTGGCGCTGCTCAGGGCGCAGCAGGAGTCGGGCCTGCCGCCGCTGGCGGCTGTGCTGGACGCCACCCCGCCAGACCCAGAGCACGAGGAGGAGGAGGAGGAGGAGGCCGTCGCTGCGCCCGCGGCGGCTGCTGCTGCGCCCGCCACCGCCGCCGCCGCCCAGCCGCCGCCGTTGCCCCATGCCTCGTCCTCCGCCCCCGCCGCGCGCGAGGCCGCGCTCCTGTCGCTCGTGCAGCGCGCGGTCGGCGACCTCATCGGCGGCGGGCCCATCGGCGCCGACCAGCCGCTCATGGCCGCGGGCCTCAACTCGGCCCTCGCCGTGCAGCTGGCCGCGCGCCTGCAGGGGTCCGTCGAGCGCGCGGCGGGCGGCTCGGCGCCGCCTCTCAGCCTGCCCCCCACTTTGGCGTTCGACTACGGGTCGGCGCGCGAGCTGGCCTCGCACCTGGCCGAGATCGGGGCGCGCGCGCCCGGCGGCGGCGGTGGTGGTGATGTGGTCGAGGAGGAGGGGCAGGAGGAGCAGGGCGACGACAACAACGCCAACAACGACGCCAACAACGACGCCAACAACAACGCCAACGACGACGCGCGTCCGCAGCTCGTGCGCCTCGTCGCCGAGGCGGCCGCGGGCGTGATGGCCGGCGGGGGCGGTGGCGCCGGGCAAGAGCAGCTGCAGCAGCAGCTCGCCGCGCGCCTCTCGGCTGACCCGCGCGCGCCGCTCATGTCGACCGGCCTCACCAGTACGCAGGCCGTCGCCTTGGTCTCGGGCCTGTCGGCGCGCCTGGGCCTGCCGCTGGCGCCCACGCTCGCGTTTGACAGCCCGTCGGTCGAGGCGATCGCCGAGTTTCTGGCGGAGCAGGGGGCGCGCGTTGCTGGCCCCAAGCAACGGGCTTCAGCGGTCGCGTCGTCAGCGGCGTCTCCGCCGGCAGCAGCAGCAGCAGCGGCAGCAGCGGCAGCAGCGGCAGCAGCACCCTCGCGCGCCCTTGCATCGGCCGCCTCAACCCCCTCTCCCGTCGTCGCCATCGTCGGCGCGAGCCACCGCGCCGCGGGCCCCCGCGGCAGCGGCGCGCTCGACCTGCTCCGCGCGCCCGAGGACCGCGTCGCGGTCGTGCCGCTCGCGCGCTGGGACGTCGACGGCCGCACGACCTGGGCCGCCGCCGGCGTCGACGACGACGACGGCGGCGGGGGCGGGGGCGGCGCAGCAGCATCATCCTCCTCAGCCCACCACCCGCGCTTTGGCGCCTTCCTCGAGGGGCTCGACCTGTTTGACGCGGCCGCCTTTGCCATGTCGGCGGCAGAGTCGGCCGAGGCCGACCCGCAGCAGCGCGCGTGCCTCGTGTCCTACGCTGAGGCCGCCTTTGCGTGCGCGGCGTCCCCGGACGCGGCCGTGCGGGCGCTCGCGCCGGCCTTTTTCGGCGGCGGCGGCGCGGGCGGAGGCGTCGTCGAGCAGGCGGGCAGTGGAGGCGCCGCCGCCAACACAACCACCGTCGGCGTCTTTGTGGGCGTTTCGCAGCTCGACGCAGCGCAGGTCGCCCTGCGCTTGCGCCAGCCGCAGACGGCCTACTTTGCGACGGGCGCCCACCTGTCGATCGCGAGCGGCCGCGTCGCCTTTGCCTTTGGCCTGCGTGGGCCCGCCGCGTCGGTCGACTCGGCCTGCTCCTCGGGCCTGGTGGTCGCGCACCTCGCCGCTCCGGAGGAGGCCCGGCCACGGCCGTGTCGGCGCCGCGGCAGTTTGCCCCCTGGTCGACGACGGCGGGAGGTGGTGGCGGAGGAGGGGCCGCGGGCGCCGTGTCGTCCTTTGGGTTTGGCGGGACCAACGCCGCCGCGATCCTGGCGCACTTTTTGGAGGGCGCGAGCGGCAACAAGGCCATCAGCAGCAACAGCAGCAGCACCACCACCTTTGAGCTGCGCCTGACGCGAGCGGCCGTGGCGCCGATCGCGCACCCGCTCGCCGCCTTTTCCGCCCCTGCTGCGGCCTTGGCGGCAGAGGACAACGACGGGCCGTCCCCCCTCGTGCTGCTGCAGCTGGGGTCGCGCGCGGCGTCCAGCCCGGCGCTCGCGTTCCTGCGCGACCACGTCGTACGCGGGCGCGTGCTCCTGCCCGCCGCCGCCATGCTCGAGCTTGCGTTCGCGTCTGCGCACGTGCTGCTGTCGGGGCGGGCCGGGGGGGGAGGCGGCGGGGGCGGGGGCGGCGGCGGCGGCGGCGGAGCCGGCGGCCCTGTGCTCGTGCCGGCCGTCTGCGATGTCGGCATCGTCGCGCCCATCGTGCTGGAGCAGGCGCAGGATCAGCAAGACGATGGCGAAGACGCGCTCGCCCCGTTTGTCGTGGCGTGCCGCATCGACCCGGCGTGCGGCACGTTTGAGATCGGGTGGGGCGGCGGCGGCGGCGGCGAGGAGGAGGAGGGAGAGGAGGGGGGGTGGCGTGCGTGCGCCTCGGGGCGGTTTGCGGCGGTGGAGGAGGGGGAGAATCAAGGAGAGTCCTCTCCCCAGTCCAAATCCAGCCAGCCGCTCCTGCTGCGACTCGCCGGGCCCACCAGCTGCTCGACCGCCCTCTGTCACGCCGCCGCCGCCCCCCTCCCCGCCGCCGTGCCCGTGGCGTCGGTCGCTCCCCCGACCGACGCGCGAGGCGACTCGTCGGCCTCCGGGGACTTTCTCACGCTCCCGCAGCAGGTCGACAGCGCCTTTCACCTGGGGGCCATCGACGCGAGAGCCGGGCCAGGGGGCGCCTGGTCGGCCGCGGCCAAGATCCCCGTCGCGGTCGAGGCCTTTTCGGCGGCGGCGGCGTCAGTTGCTGGGGCGCCGCGTCTTTTGCACGCGTCGGCGGCGGCGGCGGCGGCTTCTTCGTCTCAACTGGAGGAGGTCTGCACCTTTGCCCTGACGGCCTCTTCCTCCTCCTCCTCGTCGTCCTCTTCGCCTCCCGCCGCCATCACAGTGCGCGGCCTGCGGGCGCAGGCGCAGGCGCGGCGCGCCGCCAAGCGGCAGCCGGAGCGGAAGGCCGTGTCGTTGCCGCTGCCGCCGCCCCCTGCTGCCGTGGGCTACCGCGTCGAGGCGCGCGCGGCGGCGCCGGCCTCGAGCGGTGGAGCGATGGAGCGGGAGGAGGAGGAGGAGGAGGAGGAGGGCACGCTCAAACCGCACCACCTCGCGCTGCGGTTCGAGATGTCGGGCCGGCCGCTCGCCTTGCGCTTTGGGGGCGGGAGGAGGACGAGGAGGCGGCAGCCGGCGGGAGGAGCAGCAGCAGCAGCCGCAGCATTGGCGTCGGTCGCGGCGCTCCTGCCTGCCAAGGAGGGCGCGGCGCGCGCCTTGGCCGTGCGCGTGATGACGGTCGGCGGTGGTGGCGGTGGCGGATGGCACGAAGACGCATCTGACGCCGCCGCCGCAGCCGCAGCAGCAGCATCGTCGGCCGTCGAGGGCCTCTTGCGCACGGTCGCGACCGAGCGCCCCTATGCGCGTGTGCTGGCCGCTGCCCCGGCCGCCGCCGCCGCCGCGCTCCGCCTCAGTCCCCGCCTCGTCGCCTGCCCCGAGGCCGAGTTCCCGCCCTTTGGCGGAGGCGGGGGCCCGGGGGACTGGGTCACCGTGCGCGCCGAGCCGCGCGGCGCCCTTTCCAACCTGGTGCTGCGCCCCGTCGGGGTTGGCAGCACCGTCCCCGGCACCGCCGCCGCCGCCGCGCCCGACCAAGCGCCGCCGCCGCCGCCGGAACGCCACCTCGTGCCCGTCGCCGTGCGCGCGATCGGCGTCAACTTTCGCGACGTGCTCAACGTGCTCGGCATGTACCCGGGCGACGACCCGGGCGAGCCCGGGTCGGACTTTTCGGGCGTGGCGCTCGAGCAGCAGCAGCAGGGTGGCGGCACTAGCGTAAGCACCACCGCCACCAAGGCCGTCTTTGGCATGTGGGCGCGCGGCGGGTGCCTGGGCTCGTACGCGCTCGTCGATGCGCGCTGCGCGGCGCCGATGCCGGCCTCGCTGTCGTTCGAGGAGGCGGCGGCCGCGCCGACGGTCTACCTGACGGCCGACGCGGCGCTGAGGGCGGCGGCGGGCCTCGGGCGGGGCCAGACGCTGCTGCTGCACGCGGCCGCGGGAGGGGTGGGGCTGGCGGCGCTGCAGGTGGCGCGGTCGCTGGGGGCGTCGGTGGTCGTCGCGACGGCGGGCGGGCCGCAAAAGCGCGCCGTCGTGCGGCAGTACAGCAGCTCGTCGTTGTCGTCGTCGTCGCCAGCAATCGCCGCTCTGGGTTCGCGCGATATCTCGTTCGCGCACGAGGCCCTGGCCGTCGCGGGCGGGTGCGACGCCGCGCTCAACTCGTTGACGTCGCCCGGTTTTGTGGCCGCGACGCTCGCGGCCCTCAAACCGGGCGGCGCCTACATCGAGCTGGGCAAGCGCGACATCTGGAGCCGGCAAGCCGTCGCCGCGCACCGGCCCGACGCGCGCTACTCGCTGCTGGCCGTCGACTTTCTGCCCCCCGACGAGGTACAAAAGGCGCTGCTGCGGCTGTCCGCCGGCTTTGCGCGCGGGGACCTGTCCCCTCCCCGGCGCACGGCCTACGCGGGCCTCTCGGGCGTGGCGGCGGCCATGCGCGCGCTCGGGGCGGGCAAGAGCGTCGGCAAGGTGGTCGTGAGCGTCGGTGGCGGCGGCGCCAACATGAATGCCACCTCTCCTTTTTCGACCACCCTGACGTCCCCGGGCCCCTCCTTTTTGGGCGACGTGGTCATCACGGGCGGCACGGGCGGCCTGGGCGTGCTGGTGGCCGGGTGGGTCGCGGCGTGCGGGCTGTCGCGGCGCGTGCTGCTGCTCGGGCGCTCGGGCAGGATCGGCGGCGGCGGCGGCGGCGGCGGCGGCGCCCCGCCGCTCCTCTCTCGCGATGGTGGCGGCGGCGCCGAGATCACGGTCTTGGCCGCCGACACCAGCGCCTCGGCCGACAACTGGCTCTTGGAGGGCAAGGTCCGCGCGGGAGCGTCGTGCGGCGGCCTGACGCTCCTGCACGCGGCCGGCGCGCTCGAGGACGGCCTGCTCTCGTCGCAGCGCCCGTCGTCGCTCCGCCGCTCGGCCGCGCCCAAGGCCCTGCCGTCGATGCTGCAAGGAGGAGGAGGAGGACATGCTTGCCTCCCCGTGTCCGCCGCGGTGCTGTTCAGCTCCGTGGCGTCGCTCGTGGGCGCGGCGGGACAGGGCAACTACGTGTCGGCCAACGCCGCCCTCGACGGGCGCGCGGCGCTGCTGCGTTCTGCCGGCGTCCCCTGCACCGCCGTGCAGTGGGGCGCGTGGGCGTCGTCGGGGATGGCGTCGGCGGCCGTCAACGCGCGCCTGGCGCGCATCGGCCAGGGCGTGCTCGACCCGGCCGACGGCCTGCGCCTGCTGGGCACGGTGCTCGGGGCGCTGGCGGGCGGAGGCGGGGGAGGTGTGCCAGCGGTGCTGACGGCCAACCCCTTTTCGTGGCCGCGCTACTTTGAGCACCTCGGAGGGGGCGTGCCGGAGCTGTACGAGGAGCAGCAGCAGCAGCAGGAGAAGCACCAGCGGGAGGAGCGGAAGGAGGGCGCCGAGGGGGGGGCCGCAGCCGCGGCTCGCCCCCGCTCGAAGCCCTCAACCGCCGCCGCCAACGAGGCCCCCGCCACCGCCCCTCAAGGGGTCGCCGCCGTCGACCCGCAGGCCGTCGCGCGCACCGTGCGCGCCGCCCTGGCCGACGTCCTGGGCGGGAGCTCCCTGCCGGACGAGGACGCCCCGCTGGTCGAGGCAGGGGTCGACTCGCTCGGCGCCGTCGAGCTGGCGGGGCTGCTCGGGCGGCGGCTGGGCGTGGTCGGCCGCGGCGGGGGCGGCAGGGCCTCGCTGCCATCGTCGCTCGTGTTTGACTACCCCTCGACGCGCGCTCTGACGGAGCACCTGGTGGGCGTGATGGAGGCGCAGGCGCGCGAGGCCGGGGCGGCGGCGGCTGGGACGGGGGACGGCAAGAAGGCGGCGGCGGCGCCGCCGAGGCGGCCGGGGGCGCGGGGGTCTGCTGCAGCTCGCCCGCCGCCGTCCCCCGCGCTGCCGCCCGCCCCCGCCGCGCACCAGCAGCAGCAGCGGCCCTCGCTCGTGCGCGTGGCGGCGCTGGCCGTGCGCCGCTACGCCACGGCTCAAGGCCGCGACGACTCGCTCCCCTGGTCCTTTGCCGCAGCGCCGTCCTCGTCGTCGCTCTTCTGCGCGGGCCTGCCCTCGACCGCCGACGCCGTCGGGCGTATCCCACACGCGCGCTTCGAGACCGACGCCGCGACCGCCGCAGCTTCCTCGGCAGCCGCCACCGAGCCTCCGCCCACGCGCTTTGGCGCCTTTGTGGCCGGGCTCGAGCTCTTTGACGCGCGCGCCTTTGGCATGTTGCCAGGAGAAAGCGTCACGGCCGACCCGCAGCACCGCCTGCTCCTCGAAGGCAGCGCCGAGCTGCTGCTGCGCGCGAGGTCGGCACAGGGGGCCTCTTCCTCGGCCGCCGCTGCCACCGTTACCGCCGCAACCGCCGCCGGAAGCGCTGCGGGCGTCTACTTCGGCACGTCGTGGACCGAGTACGCGGTCCTTTGCGCAGCGCACGCCCGCCCGCTCGCGGCCCACAGCGCGCAGGGGGCCGTGCTCAGCGTGGCCGCCGGGCGCGTCTCGTTCGCGTTTGGGCTCCGGGGCCCGTCGGTGGTCGTCGACACGGCGTGCTCCTCGTCGCTGGTCGCCGCGCACCTCGCGCGCGAGGCGCTCGCCGTGTCGCGCTCGGCGCCCGCGGCCGTCGTGGGCGGGGCCAACGCGATGCTGTCGGCGCGCACGAGCGCCATGTTTGGGGCCGGGGGGTTCCTGTCGCGCGACGGGAGGTGCAAGGCCTTGGACGCGGGGGCCGACGGGTACGCGCGCGCCGAGGGAATCGGTCTGATGCTGCTGATGCGCGAGGAGGAGGAGGAGGAGGCGGGAGCAGCGTCGTCGTCGTCATCGTCGTCGTCTTGGGCGCTGCCGCTGGCGCTCGTTGGCTCGGCCACGGCCCAGGACGGCGCGTCGAGCGCCCTGACGGCGCCGAGCGGGCCCAGGCAGGTCGAGGTCATCCGCGCGGCGCTCGCGGCTGCGGGCGGCCTGCGGCCGCGCGACGTCGCCGCGATGCAGGGACACCTGACGGGGACCGCCCTGGGCGACGGGGTGGACGTGGGGGCGACCGTGGCGGCGCTCGGGGCGGGGGCCGGGGCAGCGGGGGGCGACGACGATCAAGAGGAGGAGGACGAGGAGGCCAAGCTGCTGCTGCGCCGGCCCCCTCTGGCCGTTCTGGCGGCCAAGGCGGTCGTAGCGCACGCCGAGCCGGCCTCGGGACTCCTCGGCGCCGCCTTTGCGGCCGCGCAGCTCGGGAACCGGCGCTTTGTGCCGGCGCTCCACCTGCGCACGCTCAGCCCGCACGTCGAGCCGCACCTGCTGTCGTCGTCGTCGTTGTCTTCAGCCTCCTCCTCCTCCCGCCCGGCCTTTGTGCCGCGGCAGGCCGCGCCGCTGCCCCTGGTGGCGTCCTCCTCGTCCTCTGCCGTGTTTTCGGTCGCGGCGTACGCCTTCCAGGGCAGCAACGCGCAGGTGGTGCTGCAGGCGCGGCCGCCGCGGTCGTCTTCTTCTTCTTCCTCATGGTCGCCCGACTGGGCCGGGCGCGCGCGCGTGTGGGTGCACCCGCCGCCCGAGCCGCTGCTCCGGCGCGCGCTCGTTTTGCCGTCCGACGCCAGCACCGTCGCGGCCTTCACCTGCGCGCTCGCGCCCGAAGTGGCGGGCGCGCTCGCCGACCACCGCGTCGCGGGCGTCGCGCTCGTGCCCGGCGCCCTATTCTTCGAGCTAGCAGCGCGGGCGGTGGGCACGCTGCTGGCGGGGGCGGCGGGGGAGACCGGGGGGCAGGCTGGGCCGCCGGCGGGCACCGCGGCCGCGATGATCGTGTCGGCCGTCGTGCCCGCCCCGCTCGCGGTCGGCGCGTGCTCGCCTAGCAACGGCGGCGGCGGCGGCGGGGCGGAGCTGCGCGTGGCGGTGGACGTGGGGACGGGGGCGGTCGAGGTGTACAGCGAGCGGGGCCAGGGCGGGGGGGCGCGGCGGCGCATGCAGCACCTGAGGGCGCGCGCGGCTTTGCTGGAGGATGACGAAGAAGCAAAAGGAGTGCCGTCGGCCCCCTCGCGCCTCCTCCTCCTCCTCCGCCTCGCCTGCAGCGGCCGCTCCCTCGCTCCTCTTCCTCCGCCCCCGGCCCCCTCGGCCGCCTTTGCCTCCCTCGAGCCCGGCCGCGACTGCCACCCCTGCGCGGCCACGCTGCTGCCCGCTCGCCTCGACGGCGCCATGCAGCTCGGCGCCGCCGTCGCGTCTTCGTCGACGAGGACGCCGCTGCTGCAGGTGCCCGCGGCGGCAGCGGCCTACCTCTACTCGGCGGCTGACCCGGCGTCTGCGGCCGCCAGAGCCTCGGCCGTGTTGGCCCCGGAAAAGTGCGACGGCTCTCGTCTGACGGCCGACTACCGGCTGATGATGATGACGAGCGGCGCCAGCGGCGGTGGTGTGCTGCTCCAGGGGCTGGTGGCGCGGACGGTGGAGCGCGAGGTGCTGGTGGCGGCTGCGGCGGGGGCGGGGGCGCACGAGGCGGCGGCGGCCGGTGCCGCTGCCCCTGTCGCCGCCGCCGCCGCCCCATCGCTCCTGGTGCGCGAGAAGCAAGACGACGCCGACGACTACGAGGAGGACAACAAGGCGCTGCTCCTCGAGCTCCGCTCCCTCGCCACCGAGCCCGCCAGCGGCGCGAGCACGGCCAAAAGCAGCGAGGCGACGGACACGCTGCGGCTGTCGGCGGCGTGTTCGTCCGCGGCATGGCTCGCGCTCGCGCGCCGGCAAGCAGCACTGGCGGCGGCCGGGGCGGCGGCGGACCGGGTCGAGGCGCGGGCCAGGGCGCGCGGAGCGGCGTCGCTCGAAGGGCTCGCGAAGACCTTGCTGGCCGAGAGCGACGGCGCCGTGGCTGTGGCGACGACAACTCTTGGGGGCGGGGGGCGGCCGGGTGGTGGCGCCTTGGTGGTGACGCTCGGGGACAGTGCTGCTCCACGGCGGCTGGGCGCGCGGATCGAGCACGGCGCCCTGTTAGGCAAGGCGCCCGCGCAGCCACGCCTTCCTCCTTTGCCGCACTCGATGGCCGTGCTGGGCGACGTGCAGCTCGTCCCCTCTCCCCCGGGCGCGCTCAGCGACCTCAAGACGCGGGCGGTCGAAGCCGGCGACGCTGGCGACGACGGCGCCAACCACAACAACAACAACAACAACAACCTCCTCACGCTGCGCGTCGAGGCCGTCGGCGTCAACTTCCGCGACCTCATGCTCGTTCTGGGGCTCTACCCCAACGCCAAGGCGGACGACCTGCCCGGCGGCGACTGCGCGGGCGTCGTGCTCAGCGGCGGCAGGGGCGGCGACCCCGGCATCGTCGGCGCGCGCGTCTTTGGCCTGGCGCCCGGATGCCTCGGCACGCGCGCCTCTTGCGACCCGCTGTGCGTCGCGCCCGTGCCGCCCCACCTCACGCCCGAGCAGGCCGCCTCCATGCCCACGGTCTTCATGACGACCCAGCTCGCCCTGGCCAACCTGCAGCCGGGCCAGCGCGTGCTCGTCCACGCGGCCGCGGGAGGGGTGGGGCTGGCGGCGCAGCAGGTGGCGCGCGCGGCGGGCGCGGCGGTGGTGGCGACCGCAGGCGGGGCCACAAAGCGAGCGTTCGTGCGGCAGTACAGCAGCGCGTCGTCATCGTCAACCACCGCGGCCTTGGGCTCGCGCGACCTCAACTTTGCGCACGAGACCCTTGCCGTCACGGGCGGGTGCGACGCCGCGCTCAACTCTTTGACGTCGCCAGGATTTGTCGCCGCGACGCTCGCCACTCTCAAACCGGGCGCCTCGTTCGTGGAGATCGGCAAGCGCGACGTGTGGAGCCGGGAGACCGTCGCCGCGCACAGGCCCGACGCGCGCTACTCGCTGCTGGCCATCGACTTTTTGCCGCCCCGGGAGGTGCAACGGGCGCTGCGCCGCGTGGCGGCTGGCGCGGCGCGCGGCCAGCTCTCGCCTCTGCCGCTGGCGACGCACGCGCTGTCGGACGCCGTGGCCGCCTTGCGCCAGATGAGCCAGGCCAGGCACGTCGGCAAGATCGTCGTGAGCGGTATCGTGACTGCCAACGCCAACAAGGCAGCACCCGCAGTCCCCTCGGCCGCGTCGCTCTTTGGCGGCAGCGGAGGCCGCGTCGTCGTCACGGGCGGCACGGGCGCGCTCGGGTCGCTGGTGGCCTCGTGGCTGTCGACGCTCCCGGGCGTGTGCGAGATCGTGCTGCTGGCGCGGTCGGCCTCTTCGGCCCGTGTTCAATCTGCTCTCTCGTGCTCGCGCGTGCCGATCACCATCGTGCAGGCGGACGCGTCGGTGGCGGCAGACGCGGGGGCCGTCGTCGTCGCTGGCGCTGGCGCTGGCGCTTCTTCCTCCTCTTCTCCTCCCCGCCGCCTCCCCGTCGTCGCCCTCCTGCACGCGAGCGGCGCCTTGGCCGATGCCACCCTCAGCAAACAGACCCCGAGCATGGCCAGGCGCGCCGCCGCGCCCAAGACCGTCGCCCTGCGCAACCTCGAGCGCAGGCTGCTGGCGCTCGAGCCCACGGCGCGGCGCGTGCTGTTCTCGTCTGTGGCGGCGCTGCTCGGGTCGGCAGGGCAGAGCGCGTACGCGGCCGCCAACGCCGGGCTGGACGCGACCGCCGTCGAGCAGCAGCAGCAAGGTATGAGCAGCGTGTCCGTTCAGTGGGGAGCGTGGGAAGGCGGGGGGATGGCGTCGTCGGCGCTCGTACGCCGCAAGGTCGCGGCCCTGGGGATGGGCCTCGTGCCCCCCTCGGCCGGCCTGCGCGCGCTCGAGCGCGCGCTCGGCGGCGGCGGCAATGGCGTGTTCTCGACGCCTCCCGTCCTGTCGGCCGTTCCCTTCGCCTGGAAGATCTTCATGCGCCGGCACGCAGAGCGCATGCCGGCGCTGCTCGACATGGTCCGCGGGGACGGGGCTGCTTCGGCGGCGGCAGGAGGAGAGGCGGCCAAGGGCGAGCAGCGGCAGCAGCGGCAGAAGCAAGCGCTCTCCCGCCGGCGCCGCCCCGCCGTGCCCTCGCTCGAGGACCTGCAGCAGCGCGTCTCCCAGGCCGTCGCCACCGTGCTCGGCGCCGACCCCCCGCCCGAGGACGAGCCGCTCATGGCCGCCGGGATCGACAGCCTGGGCGCCGTCGAGCTGCGCGGCGCGCTTCAGTCGGCCGTCGGCCTCCCCCTGCCCGCCACGCTGCTCTTCGACTACGCCACGGCCGGGGCCATCGCGCGGTACGTGCGCGGGCGGCTGGTGGAGGCAGCGGCGGCGGCCGGGGCGCAGGAACAAGAGAAGGAAGAGGCGCCGCCGACGCTGCTGCCGCCCTTGCCGTCGCCGCTCCCCGCCGCACTCCCCCCTTCCGCCGCCGCCGCCGACGCCGTCGTCGAGGTCGTCGCCGTCGCCTCGCGCATGCCCAGCGGCGGCCGCACGCGCTTCGCCGCCGCCGACGCCGTCTCCCGCATCCCGCTCGAGCGCTGGCGCGTCCCCGGCGAGTATGGCGGCGGCGGCGGCGGCGGTGGGGGCGAAGGAGGCAGCGGCGACGGCCCCAACAAGGGAAGCGCGGTGCGCTTTGGCGCCTTCTTGCCGGCGGGCGCGGCCGAGCGCTTTGACGCCGCCGCGTTTGGCCTGGGCGCCAGCGAGGCCGCGCTCATGGACCCGCAGCAGCGCCTCGTGCTCGAGCTGTCGGCCGAGGCGTGGCGGCGGGGCGGCCTCCAAGCAGCAGCAGGAGAAGAGCAAGGGCAAAGCAGCAGCAGCAGCAGCAGCAGCAGCAGCAGCAGCAGCGCCAGCACGAGCGCGGGCGTGTTTGTCGGCGCGTCGGCCGTCGACTTTGATCGCCTCGTGCGCGCGCTGCGCCTCCCGCTGCTGCCGCACTCGGCCACGGGGTCGCTGTCGCTGTCGGTTATCCCCGGGCGCGTGGCGTTCGCGCTGGGGCTGCAGGGTCCCGCCGTCGCGTACGACACGGCGTGCAGCTCGTCGCTGGTGGCGCTGAGGGCGGCGGCGGAGGAGCTGAGGACGACGGCGGCGAGGGCGACGACGGCGGCGACGGCGACGACGACGTCCTCTGCCGCTACCGCTGCTACCTTCGCCGCGCTCGTCGCGGGCGTCAACGTGCAGCTCGTCAGCAGCACACCCGAGGCGTTCCTGCTGGCGGGGATGCTGTCCGCCGAGGGGAGGTGCAAGGCGCTCGACGCCTCCGCCGACGGGTACGTCCGCGCCGAGGCCGTCAACGTGCTGGCGCTCAAAAGGGGCGGCGGCGGCAGGGTCGCTCCGCTCGCCGTGCTCGTCGCGGCCGCCGCGGGCAACGACGGCCGCAGCGCCAGCCTCACGGCGCCCAGCGGCGTCGCGCAGCAGCGCGTGCTTCGCGACGCTCTGTCCCGCGCGCGCGCCGCGCCGGCGGACGTCGCGCTGCTGTCGCTGCACGGCACGGGCACCCCTTTGGGCGACCCGATTGAGTGCGGCGCGGTCGGCGCTGTATTTTTCGGCGGCGATGGCCGCCGCCGCCGCGGAGCGAGCACCCCGCCGCCCTTGGCCCTCGCCGCCTCCAAGGCGCGGTACGGCCACGCCGAGCCGGGCGGCGGGCTCGTGGCCGTCGTGTCGGCCCTGTCGGCGGCCCTGCAGCGGCGGCTGGACCCCGTGCCGCACCTGCGCACGCTCAACCCGATGGTCCCCGAGGGGCTCAAGGCGGGGGGAGGTGGCCGAGGCGCGAGCATGCCCCGGCAGGCGGCGGGGGTGGCCGCGGGGGCCAGCGGCAGCGCGTTCGCGTTTGGCTGCAGCGCCTTTGCTTTTCAGGGCACCAACGCCCACGTCCTGCTGCGCACGGTGCCCTTGAATGAGCAGCACCTGACGAGCCAGGGCGGCCGCGGCGGCCTCCTCCTACCCGCCAAGGCCGCGGGAGGCGACCACCACCGCGCGCGCCTGTGGCCGCTGCCGCCGTCGAGCGCGCTGCTGCTGCGCTTTGCTGCTGCTGCTGCCAGCGGCGGCGGCGGTGGCGAAGGCGCCTCCTCCTCCATCGCGCGCTTCGAGGGCCCGCCGCTCTCCGGCGGCGCTGCAGCAGCAGGCCTGGCGCACCTTTGCGACCACGTCGTGCGCGGGCGCACGCTCGTGCCGGCCGCGGCCTTTGCCGAGGTGGCCGGCGCGTCGGCGCGCGCGCTACTGCTGTCGTCGTCGGCGGCAGCGTCGGCAGCTTCCTCTTCCTCTGTGTTGGCGCTGTCGGCCGGCTCGATTCCGGCGCCGCTGGTGCTGCCGCCCGAGAACGCAGCGACAAAGACGTCCATCGCCATGGGCTGCGACGTGTGGGCGGACACGGGAAGGGTGGAGGTGTGGTCGCGGTGCGACAACGACGAGGACAAGGGCGACGACGGGGCGGCGACGACGACAAGGACGGCTGTGCACCTGCAGGCGCGCGCGGAGCGGGCTTGGGCGCAGGAGGAGGAGGAAGAGGATGGCGTTGTTTCGCCTTCTCGGGGCGCGCCGCTCCTCCTCCGGCTGCTCGGCTCGGTCGCAGTGCCGCCACCACCCCCCGCGGCCGCCTCTGCGCGCGTCGCCCCCTGCGGCGCGCTCGCCGGCCGCGCGCCGCGCGCGCTCGCGCACCCGGCCGAGCTGGACGCGGCGTTCCAGCTCGGCGCGCTGCGCGAGGTGGCGGCGGGCTGGGGTGGTGGTGGTGGTGGTGGTGTTGTTGTCTTCAAGGTCCCGCTGCGCGTGCCGACGGGCTTTGCCTTGATCGTGGTCGGGGAGGATCAGGACGAGCAGGAGGAGGGGCAGAGCGAGGGCTGGGCGTGGGCACGGCGGCGGCGCGGCGCGGACGGCGGCAACAGCGGCAACAACGGTGGCCCCTTGGCCGTCGACTTTGGCCTGCGGTTTGGCGGCACGTCGGGCGTGCGCGTCGACTCCTTGGAGGCGCGGCCGATGACGATGATGACGACGGCGGGGGTGCGCGCGGGAGCTACTGATGCTGCTGCTGCTTCAGTGGCAGCGTCAGCGGCCCGAGCGCCCGCGCCCGCTGTGGCGCCGCCGCCGCCGCCGCCCCCTCCCGCGCTCACGATGTACGAGGCGGTGGCGCTGGTGGCCGGGGCTGAAGGTGATGACGATGACGACGACTTTGAGGAGGACGAGGAGGACGACGATGGCGTGGCGCCCGCGGGCGTGCACGTCGCCATCGCGACCGCCGCCAGGAGCGGGGGACGGCGCGGCGGCGGGGCCGGGGCGGCGGCGCTGCTGATGGTGCTTCAAGCGCGCGCGGCCGCGGAGCAGCGTCGAGGCGCCGCTGGTTGATTCGATTCTCGATTTTGATAAGAGAGGGGCTGCTGTCCTTTTTTACAACTGACAACGACGACAACGACACCACCACCATCATGCTCTCGCGCGCGCGCCTCTCCGCGGGCAGAGGGCGGGGCGGAGGGGCGACGATGCCGACAGCTCCTCTCATTTTTCCTTCTCCTCGTTCGCAGCTGTCGACCCTCGCCCGCCCCCTCTGCCTCAGGCGCGGCCGCTCGCTCGTGATGACGCGGCAGCAGCAGCAGGAGGGCAGCTACGGCGGGACGACCGGGGCGGCGACCACGACCACCACGACCAAGACGATCGAAGAGGCGAGCGCGCCGCCGACAGCGCGCGCGACCGCCGATGCCCACGCCCCCGCCTCCTCCTCGGCCAACGCCGACAACGACGACCCCAACGCAAAACTTTTCGACTGGCGCCGCTGCTGGTACCCCGTCGCGCTCGTCGAGTCGCTTAAGACCGACCGCCCCAACGCCGTCGAACTCTTGGGGGAGCCTCTGGTCGTCTGGAAGCCTTTAGGCGGTGACGGCAGCAGCAGCGGCGGCGGCGGCGGCGCAGCGGCGGGGGCGGCTTCGGGAGGGTGGGTCGTCCAGCGCGACGCCTGCCCGCACCGCCTCGCGCCCCTGTCCGAGGGACGTCTAGAGACAGACGGCACGCTTCAGTGTTCGTACCACGGCTGGCGATTCACGTCCGCGGGCGACCTCGCGCTCGTGCCCCAGCTCGCCGGCGCCGACCCGGCCGCCCACGCGCGCGCGTGCGGCGCCGGTTCCGGCCGCGGGTGCGTGGCCGTCCACCCCTCGCTCGTCGTCGACGGCGTGCTGTGGGCCTGGGCCGAGGCGGGCGGGGCAGACGTGGCCACGCGCGCCGCCACCGCCTGCCCGCCGTCGTCGCTGCCGCCCGAGATGCTGCCAAAGTCCGGTGCCGATGCTGCCGGTGCCGACGCCGCTCAAGGCGCCCCCGCCCCCAACGCCCCCTGGACCGCCAACGCGCTCGGCTGGTACGTGCGCGACGTGCCCCTGTCGATGGAGATGATCGTCGAGAACTTCCTGGACGCGTCGCACATCCCTTTCTCCCACCACTCCGTCATGGGGGACCGCAACGCGCCGGACCACACCATCACGATGAGCAAATCGGCGGCGGCGGCGGTGGCGGCGCGCGCTGGCGGGTTGAGCGTCCGAGTGCAGCCGCCCGGCGGCCGCGCCGCTTACGGCCTCAGCTTCGTGCCCCCGGGCCTCGTGCGCTACGACTTTGGCGGCGTCGCCATGCTTCTGCACGTCACGCCCACGTCGCCCGGGCGCTCGCGCATCTTCCTGACGGTGATCGAGCCCCCCACGGCGAAAAAGCCGCTGCCGCCGCCGCAAACGCTAACGCCCTCGCACTCGCTCCGCCAGCACCTGTCGCGCCTCGCCGCGTTCCTCGACCCGCGCACGCTCAAGAACCGCTGGGTGCCGCTGTACCACGCGACCAACCGCAACGCGGCGCTCGACGGCGACGCGTTCCTGCTGTACAAGGCGCAGGAGCTGCTCTTGCGGGGGGGGGGAGGTGGAGGGGTGGCGGCGGGGAGCAGCGGCGGCGGCAGCGGCCCCTCCCCTGCGGCCACCGCCGCCCCCGTCGCCACCACCACAACCACAGCCACCACCCCGACCACCGGCCACGGCGTCGACTGGCGCCGCCTCTACTACATGCCCTCCTCCGCCGACCTGGCCGTCGCCGCGTGGCGCCGCTGGCTCGACGGCCTGGGAAGCGCCATGCCGATGCTCCCGGCCAACGCCGCCGCGCTCGGCCTCCCCCCGCCCGCTCCGCTCTCGCGCCTCGAGGTGTTTGATCGCTACGAGCAGCACACAAAGCACTGCCCGCACTGCCTGCGCGCGCTGGCGCTTTGCAACTGGGGCCTTGGCTTTCTCGCGCTGGCCGGGCTGGCGGCGTTTACGGTGGCGGTTTGGTTTGCGGCGGCGTTCACGGCCGCAGGAGCGGGGGGGGCTGCGGCGGGGGCCAAGGCCGCCGCGAGCGCGGGCGTGTCGGCCCTTTGCGCGTGGGCGGCGTCGGCGCTTTGGCGCCTGCGCATGCTCTTCATCGTCTACGACTACCAGCACTCTGAGCACTGATTTGATGACTAATTTAGCGAGGGAGCTATTTTTCGGTCGATTTTGTTGCTTTCCTGGCCGACGCGCTCGGCCTGGCGCGCGCGCGCCTCTCCTGCTTTTCGCTCCTCGTCCGCCCGAACCAAAAACGTTGTCCCCTTTTGCCCGCCCTTGCACCCCTTTTTTGTCGCACGTTTTGTATCCTTGTGCCTCTGTTGACCCTCCGTCACACAACACCCCCACACAGCTTTTTTTGTAAAACCACAACCGCAGCTCTCTCCCCACTCGCGTGCTGCGGCTCCCCCCTCCCCTTTGAAACATTTGACCCGGCGGATCGCGGCCGGCGGAGCGCGGCACCTCCTCCTCGGCCGACGGGCCCCCTCCCTGCCTCCCGACCGCAAACAAGGGAGCGCGGGGGGCAAAGAGCCCCGCGCGGCCCGCCCACCGGGGCGCGTGCGCGCGGGCGAAAAGACCCCGCCTAGTCCTCTCGGAGATAGAAGCAAAAGACCATGGG
This sequence comes from Mychonastes homosphaera, assembly GCA_009193075.1. Taxonomy (NCBI): domain Eukaryota; kingdom Viridiplantae; phylum Chlorophyta; class Chlorophyceae; order Sphaeropleales; family Mychonastaceae; genus Mychonastes; species Mychonastes homosphaera. Next base: position 899,060 of record VXJC01000006.1, read on the forward strand.
ACACCACGAGCAAGGAAGCGGGGGCGGCGGCGCCGTCGCGCGCGCGCTCACGCGGACCGCGCGCCTCGAGCTCGGGCTCCCCGCCGTGAGGGCGGCGGCGGCGGCAGGAGAGGAGGGCCGGCCGCAGCGGAGGAGAAAACGCAACGCCGGGGATCTGCGGCGCGAGCGCGTGCTGCTCCCCGTAGCGGCGGCCGGCGGCCCCTTGGAGCAGGGCGACGTGCAGCTCGTCCCCTCTCCCCCGGGCGCGCTCAGCGACCTCAAGGCGCGGGCGGTCGAAGCCGGCGACGCTGGCGACGACGGCGCCAACCACAACAACAACAACAACAACAACCTCCTCACGCTGCGCGTCGAGGCCGTCGGCGTCAACTTCCGCGACCTCATGCTCGTTCTGGGGCTCTACCCCAACGCCAAGGCCGACGACCTGCCCGGCGGCGACTGCGCGGGCGTCGTGCTCAGCGGCGGCAGGGGCGGCGACCCCGGCATCGTCGGCGCGCGCGTCTTTGGCCTGGCGCCCGGATGCCTCGGCACGCGCGCCTCTTGCGACCCGCTGTGCGTCGCGCCCGTGCCGCCCCACCTCACGCCCGAGCAGGCCGCCTCCATGCCCACGGTCTTCATGACGACCCAGCTCGCCCTGGCCAACCTGCAGCCGGGCCAGCGCGTGCTCGTCCACGCGGCCGCGGGAGGGGTGGGGCTGGCGGCGCAGCAGGTGGCGCGCGCGGCGGGCGCGGCGGTGGTGGCGACCGCAGGCGGGGCCACAAAGCGAGCGTTCGTGCGGCAGTACAGCAGCGCGTCGTCATCGTCAACCACCGCGGCCTTGGGCTCGCGCGACCTCAACTTTGCGCACGAGACCCTTGCCGTCACGGGCGGGTGCGACGCCGCGCTCAACTCTTTGACGTCGCCAGGATTTGTCGCCGCGACGCTCGCCACTCTCAAACCGGGCGCCTCGTTCGTGGAGATCGGCAAGCGCGACGTGTGGAGCCGGGAGACCGTCGCCGCGCACAGGCCCGACGCGCGCTACTCGCTGCTGGCCATCGACTTTTTGCCGCCCCGGGAGGTGCAACGGGCGCTGCGCCGCGTGGCGGCTGGCGCGGCGCGCGGCCAGCTCTCGCCTCTGCCGCTGGCGACGCACGCGCTGTCGGACGCCGTGGCCGCGCTGCGCCAGATGAGCCAGGCCAGGCACGTCGGCAAGATCGTCGTGAGCGCCCGCCCCCGCCCGTCGTTTGCCGCGTCCACCTCCTCCCCGAGCGCCGGGAGCGCCCTCATCCTCGGCGGCACGGGCTTCCTGGGCCTGCTTGTCGCGCGCTGGCTGCTCCGCGAGCGCCGCGCGTCCTCGGTCGTGCTCGTGGCGCGCAGCGGCCGCCCGCCCGCGGGCAACCTGGCGGCGCTGCTTCGCGGCGTCGAGGGGGCCTCGGTCACCGTGATCCAGGCCGACGTGGCCTCGCGCGCGGACACGGCGGGCCTGATGCTGTGCCTGTCGTCATCTGCCGCGGAGACGCCGGCCGGCGGCGGCGGCAACGACGCGCCCCCGCCTCACCACCACCACCACCCGCACCTCATCACCACCCTCATCCACGCTGGCGGCGCCCTGGCCGATGGCACCCTCGCCGCGCAGTGCCCCTCCCACCTGCGCGCGGCCCTGGCCGCCAAGATGGGCGGCGCGCGCCTGCTCCAGGGAGCGGCGGCGGCGCCGGGGCCGGGGCCGCTGCCGCTGGCGGCCGCCGTGCTCTTCTCGTCGGTCGCCGGCGCCCTGGGCTCGGCCGGGCAGAGCGCGTACGCGGCCGCCAACGCCGCGCTCGATGACGCGGCCGCGGCGGCGCGCCGCCGCGGCGAGCCGTGCGCCAGCGTGCAGTGGGGCGCGTGGTCGGGAGGGGGGATGGCCGCGGCCGACGGGCAGACGACGCGGCGGGTCGCGCGCCTGGGCATGGACATGGTCTCCCCCGAGGAGGGCCTGAGGGCGCTCGCGCGCGTGCTGGCGGCGCTGTCGGTGGCGGAGGCGGCGGCAGCGGCGCGGGCGTCGCCGGCGGCGCCCGCGGCGGCGCTGGCCGTGCCCTTTTTGGCGCCGGGGCAGCTGGTGGGGTCGGCGCTGGTGGCCGCGCAGCCCAAGGCCCTGTTCTCGGACCTGATTGGTGGTGGTGCGGGGGAGGAGGGCGAGGACGGCGGCAGCAACAACAGCGGCAGCAGCGGCAACGCCGCCGCCGCCGCTGCCGCCGCCGCCGCCGCAACCGCCCTCTCCCTGGTGCGCGAGTCGGTCGCCGATGTCCTGGGCCGGGCCGACGTGGGAGACGAGACCCCGCTCATGGAGGCCGGGCTCGACTCGCTGCAAGCCGTCGAGCTCAAGAACCAGCTCGAGGGCCGCGCGAGGGCGGCGGCGGCGGCAAAAGGCGGCGGGGGCAAGGCGCTGGCGCTCTTGGCCAGCCTCGTCTTCGACCACCCGACGATCGCGGCCCTGGCGGCGCACCTCGAGGGGCACCTGGCGGCGGCCATGGCGGCGGCAGGAGCGAGCGGCGGGCAGCAGCGGCGCGGTGCTGCGGCTGTTGTGTCGCCACCGCCGCTGCCGGCCGCGAAGGCGACGGCGACGGCGACAGCGCCGCCCCCCGTCCTCGCGATCACGGCGATGGCCGTGCGCTTCCCGAGCAGCAGCAGCAGCAGCAGCAGCAGCAGCAGCAGCAGCCCCGACGCCGACCCCCACGCCGACGCGGTCTCTCGCGTCCCCTACGGCGAGCGCTACGACGTCGACTTTGCCTCGTCGGCCGCCGCCGTGGGCGCCGCCGGCGCGGGAGGCGCGCGGCAGGTGGCCTTTGGCGCCTTCCTCCCCGCCGGCGCCGCCGCGCGCTTTGACGCGCGCGCCTTTGGCGTCTCGCCGGCCGAGGCCGCGCACCTCGACCCGCAGCAGCGCATCTTGCTCGAGTGCGCGGGCGAGGTGCTGCTGAGCGGCGGCGGGCACAACAAAGACAGCAACAGCACCGCGGGCGTGTTTGTCGGCGCCGCGTCGCGCGACTATTTCACGCTCGGGCGCTACCACAGCCACGGCCAGCGGGGGGCGACGGCAGGCGGCGGCTGCAGCGGCGGCACTGGCGGCAAGGCTGTCGGACCGAGCGCCTTCAGCGCGACGGCCACCACGCTGAGCGTCCTGTCCGGGCGCGTGAGCTACGTTTTCGGGCTCCAGGGACCGGCGGTCACGACGGACACGGCCTGCTCGTCCTCGCTCGTCGCCGCGCACGCCGCGCGCTCGGCGCTGCTGCCGCGGGCGATCGACGGACAAAGATCGGCCGAGTGCGCGTCCGCCCTCGTCGCCGGAGCCAATCTCACGCTCACGCCGGACACGCCCGCGATGTTTTTGACAGCCGGCATGCTCTCTCCCGAGGGCAGATGCAAGGCCTTGGACGCCGGAGGGGACGGCTACGTGCGCGCCGAGCTCGTGGGGGCGTTCTTGCTGCGGCGGGTCGAGGGCGCTCGCTCTTCCTCTTCCTCGCCTGCGCCCCTCGCCCTCCTCGTCGGCAGCGCCACCAACCAGGACGGCCGCTCGAGCGCCCTGACCGCACCAAACGGGCCCGCGCAGACGGCCGTGCTGCGCGCCGCCCTGTCCAGCGGCACCCCTTCTCCTGCGGCCGCCGCCGCGCGGCTGTCGGGCGTCTCGCTCCACGGCACGGCCACGCGCCTGGGGGACGTCGTCGAGGTGTCGGCGCTGGCGGCGCTGAGAGCGGGGGGCGGCGAGACGTCGACGACAACAACAACAACAACAACAACAACAACAACAACAACAACCACCAGCACCAGCACCAGCACCAGCACCAGCACCAGCAGCACCACCACCTTCACCCTCTCGGCCACCAAGTCGCGCTACGGCCACGCCGAGCCCGCGGCCGGCATCGCCTCGGTCGCGGCGACGACGGCGGGCCTCGCGCGGCGCCGCGCGGCGCCCATCCTCCACCTGCGGACGGTCAACCCGATGGTCGCGGCCGCGGTTCCCGCCTCGGGCGGGTGGCGGCTGCCGCGCCAGCCCGCGGGCGAGGCGTCGACGGCGATGAGGAGCGGCGGCGGCGCAGCCGCGGTGGTCGGGTGCAGCGCGTTTGCGTACCAAGGCAGCAACGCGGCCGTGCTGCTCGCAGAGGCTGGTGGCGGCGGCGGCGGCGGCGGCGGGAGCGGCGGCGGGAGTGGCGGCAGCGACATCTCGCTGGTCGCCGCGGGCCAGCCTCTCCTCGACTGGCGCCGCCGCCGGCACTGGCTCGTGCCGCAGGCGTCGGCCTTGGCGGTGCGCGCGGACTACGGCGGGGCTGGTCCGGCGGGCGTCGCTGTCTTTGAGACGCGCCTTGGAGGAAGCGGTGGACTTGGCGCCAAGTCGGCGTCGGCTGCCGCCGCCGCCGCCGCCCCCGCCTTGCTCGCCTTTTTGCGCGACCACGTCGTGGCAGGGCGGGCTCTGCTGCCGGCCGCGGCCATGCTCGAGGCGTGCCTGGCGTCCGGGCGCGCGCTGCTGCAGCAGGTGCCCGAGGAGGGCGAGGCGGCGGCGGCGCAGGCGCTGGCGCTCGAGCGCGTGGCGATCCGCGCGCCGTGCGCGCTGCCGCCAGGGCCGGGGGAGGAGGAGGAGGAGGCCGACGACGACGACAACGCGCAGCAGCAGCAGCTTCTCGTGCTTCGATGCCGCGTCGACTTGGCCGCCGGGACCGTCGCGCTGAGCTCGTTGGAGGGTATGGGCGGTAATGAACGGCAGCACCTGGCCGGGTCCTTCTCGCTGCTGCTGCTCGAGAGCAAGGCCGTCGCCGCCGCCACCGGCGCCGATGCCTTGACCCCCCAACTCCTCCTCCGCCTCGCGTGCGCCGACCCGTCGCCCGCCGCCTTGCCAGCCACGGCCACCGCCACGGTCGCGCGCCCCAGCGACACGGCCGCGCTGGCGGGCGCCTTCCTCTTGCACCCGGCCCAGGTCGACTGCGCGCTGCAGCTCGGCGCCGTCGCCTCCTCCTCCTCCTCCTCCCCTCGCTCGGCGGGCGGGCAGGGGGCCCGGCGGCCGCCGCCGCCGCCGCAGCTGCGCGTGCCCGCGGCCGTCGGTGCCGTCGTCGCCCCCGCGGACGATGGCGGCGGCGGTAGTGGTGCTGGCCTCGGCCTGCAGTACGGCGGGCGCGCGTGCGCGTCGGCGGTCGAGGTGCGGGCGCCCTTGGACCCCTCCGACGCCGCCACCATGGACGCGCGCGCGAGCCCGCCATCCTCGTCCTCGGGGGCGCTGCAGCTGTGCGGGCTCGTGGCGCGGCCGATGGCGGCGGGGGCGCGGGCGGCCGACGGGGGGTCGGCGGCGGCGAGCGCCGCTGCCCTCGGCGTGGCGCGCCGTCAGACCTCGCGCCCAAGCGTCGAGGACCCCTTGAAGGAGCTCAAGATGTATGAGACCGTGGCGCTCGTGCAGGAGCCCGGGGTGGCGGAGGGAGACGTCAGCCTCCAAGGGGCGACGGCGGGTCCGCTGCTGCTGCGGCTGCCGCCGGCCGGGGCACGAAGCGGGGCGTCGTCGTCGGCAGCGCTCGTGGCGGCGCTGCAAGCGCACGTCCACGCCTCGTCGTCGCCGTCGTCTGCAGAGCTGGTCGGGCGGGACAGGACGGCTTGCGCAGTAGCCCGAGGCCTGGCGCGCACGCTGGCGCAGGAGCTGCCCTCGGTGTCGCGGGTGGTGGCGAGGGGGGCGGCGGCGGCTATGGCGGCGGGAGGGGGCGGTTGGGTGCGCGCGGCGCTCCTTCGGGGCGCCGCCGCCGCCGCCCTCCCGCTCTCGAGCGAGGGCGCCTACGGGGGCGAGGCCCGCGAGGGGATCTTGGGCGTCCCGCGGCTGCTCGATCAGGCTGGGCCCGCCGCGCCCTCCTCTTTCGGGCTGGGCGACGTGCAGCTCGTCCCCTCTTCCCCGGGCGCGCTCAGCGACCTCAAGGCGCGGGCGGTGGTCGCCGCTGCTGACGGCGCCAACAACAACAACAGCGACAACAACAACAACAACTACCTCCTCACGCTGCGCGTCGAGGCCGTCGGCGTCAACTTCCGCGACCTCATGCTCGTTCTGGGGCTCTACCCCAACGCCAAGGCCGACGACCTGCCCGGCGGCGACTGCGCGGGCGTCGTGCTCAGCGGCGGCAGGGGCGGCGACCCCGGCATCGTCGGCGCGCGCGTCTTTGGCCTGGCGCCCGGATGCCTCGGCACGCGCGCCTCTTGCGACCCGCTGTGCGTCGCGCCCGTGCCGCCCCACCTCACGCCCGAGCAGGCCGCCTCCATGCCCACGGTCTTCATGACGACCCAGCTCGCCCTGGCCAACCTGCAGCCGGGCCAGCGCGTGCTCGTCCACGCGGCCGCGGGAGGGGTGGGGCTGGCGGCGCAGCAGGTGGCGCGCGCGGCGGGCGCGGCGGTGGTGGCGACCGCAGGCGGGGCCACAAAGCGAGCGTTCGTGCGGCAGTACAGCAGCGCGTCGTCATCGTCAACCACCGCGGCCTTGGGCTCGCGCGACCTCAACTTTGCGCACGAGACCCTTGCCGTCACGGGCGGGTGCGACGCCGCGCTCAACTCTTTGACGTCGCCAGGATTTGTCGCCGCGACGCTCGCCACTCTCAAACCGGGCGCCTCGTTCGTGGAGATCGGCAAGCGCGACGTGTGGAGCCGGGAGACCGTCGCCGCGCACAGGCCCGACGCGCGCTACTCGCTGCTGGCCATCGACTTTTTGCCGCCCCGGGAGGTGCAACGGGCGCTGCGCCGCGTGGCGGCTGGCGCGGCGCGCGGCCAGCTCTCGCCTCTGCCGCTGGCGACGCACGCGCTGTCGGACGCCGTGGCCGCCTTGCGCCAGATGAGCCAGGCCAGGCACGTCGGCAAGATCGTCGTGAGCGGAGTCGTGACTGCCAACGCCAACAAGGCAGCACCCGCAGTCCCCTCGGCCGCGTCGCTCTTTGGCGGCAGCGGAGGCCGTGTCGTCGTCACGGGCGGCACGGGCGCGCTGGGGTCGCTGGTGGCCTCGTGGCTGTCGACGCTCCCGGGCGTGTGCGAAATCACGCTGCTGGCGCGGTCGGCCTCTTCGGCCTGTGTTCAATCTGCTCTCTCGTGCTCGCGCGTGCCGATCACCATCGTGCAGGCGGACGCGTCGGTGGCGGCAGACGCGGGGGCCGTCGTCGTCGCTGGCGCTGGCGCTTCTTCCTCCTCTTCTCCTCCCCGCCGCCTCCCCGTCGTCGCCCTCCTGCACGCGAGCGGCGCCTTGGCCGATGCCACCCTCAGCAACCAGACCCCGAGCATGGCCAGGCGCGCCGCCGCGCCCAAGGCCGTCGCCCTGCGCAACCTCGAGCGCAGGCTCCTGGCGCTCGAGCCCACGGCGCGGCGCGTGCTGTTCTCGTCTGTGGCGGCGCTGCTCGGGTCGGCAGGGCAGAGCGCGTACGCGGCCGCCAACGCCGGGCTGGACGCGGCCGCCGTCGAGCAGCAGCAACAAGGTATGAGCAGCGTGTCCGTTCAGTGGGGAGCGTGGGCAGGTGGAGGGATGGCCGCGGCGGGCGGGGCCGTGCGCCGCGCGGCCGCCATCGGCCTCGGCGCCGTCTCTGCTGGACCGGGGCTGCGCGCGCTCCAGCGCGCGCTGCTGCTGTCGGCCAGTGGCGGTGGTGCTTCTTCTTCGGCGGTGGTGGCGTCGCTGCCTGTGGACTGGCGTCTGTTCTTGCGGCACCTGGAGAGCCGCCGGCCGGGCGAGGGGCCTCCCGCGTTCTTCGAGGAGGTGGCGGCGATGGCAGCGGGCGAGGGCGGGAGCGGCGCGCGCGCGGCGGCGGCAGCAACCACAGCAGCTATCGCAACCGCCCTTCCCACCGTCGACGTCGACAAGGCCGTGGCCGACGCGCTGGCCGCCATCCTGGGCCACGCGGACGCCCTGGCCCCCGATCAACCCCTCATGGAGGCCGGGCTCGACTCGCTGGGCGCGACGGAGCTGCGCGCGCAGCTGGAGGGCGCGCTGCGCCTCCCGCTCCCGCCCACCGTCGCGTTCGACTTTCCGACGCCCGCGGCGCTCGCCGGGTTCTTGAAGAGGCAGCAGCGCGAGCAGGTGGCCAAGCAGCAGCAGCAAAAGGAGGCGAATCGGCGCGATTCAAAGGCGGCGCCGGCGCCTGTGTCACCGCCGTCCCTGCCGCGCCCGACGACAGGGACGGCACCAGCGGCAGCTCCTTCCCCCGCAGCGGTCGTGGCCATCGTCGCGGCGAGCGCGCGGATGCCGCTCGCGCGCGGCAACATCAACGGCAGCCGGGCAGGGCTCGACCCATGGGTGTCGTTGCTGCTGTCGCCCTCCGCCGCCGCGCGCACCGACGCGCCTCGCCACGTGCCTCTCGAGCGCTGGGACGTGGACGGCCCCGCCGCGCGCGCCCCGCTCCTGAAGGAGGGCCCCAGCGGCAGCGCCGCCGCCGCCGCGCCCTCCCCGCCCCGCTTTGGCGCCTTTCTCCCCGCGTCCGCCGCCGCCCTCTTTGACGCGGCCGCCTTTGGCATGGGCGCCGCGGAGGCCCGCCTCGCCGACCCGCAGCAGCGCCTGCTTCTCGAGTGCTGCGCCGAGGTGTTTCTGTCGTCGGCTGAGGGCGCAGGAAGGAACCCCTCGCTGCCGTCACCATCGCCGTCCTCCTCCCACTCGTCCTCCTCCTCGTCGTCGTGCGGCGTCTTTGTCGGCGCCTCGTCCGTCGACTACGCCAAGCTGTGCGCCGCGCACGCCCGCCGCGCCACGCCCTACACGGCGACGGGGGGGGCGCTGAGCGTCCTGTCCGGGCGCGTGAGCTACGTTTTCGGGCTCCAGGGACCGGCGGTCACGACGGACACGGCCTGCTCGTCCTCGCTCGTCGCCGCGCACGCCGCGCGCTCGGCGCTGCTGCCGCCTCTCAATGGTGCAGGATCGGCCGAGTGCGCGTCCGCGCTCGTCGCGGGCGCCAACCTCACGCTCACGCCGGACACGCCCGCGATGTTCCTCACGGCAGGTATGCTCTCCCCGGAGGGTAGGTGCAAGGCCTTGGACGCCGGAGGGGACGGCTACGTGCGCGCCGAGCTGGTGGGGGCGTTCCTGCTGCGGCGGGTCGAGGGAGGGGGCGCCCGCCCTTCCTCTTCCGCGCCCCTCGCCCTCCTCGTCGGCAGCGCCACCAACCAGGACGGCCGCTCGAGCGCCCTGACCGCGCCAAACGGGCCCGCGCAGACGGCCGTGCTGCGCGCCGCTCTCTCGAGCGCCTCCAACCGGGCGTCCGCGCGCGACGTGGCGGGCGTCTCCATGCACGCGACGGCTACACGCCTGGGGGACGCGGCCGAGGCCGGCGCGCTCTTCCCCGCGCTCCTCGCGCCCGATTCGTCCTCCGCGCCCTCCGCCTCGGCCTCTTGCCCTCTCGTGCTCACAGCGAGCAAGTCTTGGCTGGGCCACGCCGAGCCGGCCGCGGGCGTCGCGGGCCTCTCGGCCGCCGTGGCGTCCGTGGCCCACCGCGCCGCCCTGCCCCTGGGCCACCTGCGCGCGGTGAATGGGATGGTGGCCGCGGGGCTCGGGGGCCACGGCGCGGGGGCGGGGGCGGGGGCGGGGGCGGCCAGCGCGCGGCGCGCGGCGGCGCTGCCGCGGCAGGCCGGGGGGCTAGCCGTGACCGCGGGTCCCGCCACGTCCGGCGTCGCGTTCGGCGTCAGCTCGTTCGGCTTCTCCGGCAGCAACGCACACGCGCTCGTGATGGCAGCAGCTGCGGCGGCGCCGGAGGACAAGGCGATGGCAGCAGCGACAACGACGGCCGACTGGCGCCGCGCGCGCCACTGGGTGCTCCCGCCCGCCCTCGCCCTCTGCGGCGCCGCCTCGCTCGCCAGCAGCAGCAACGGAACCCCCGTCGTCGTCTTCACTACGCTCCTCAGCCCGTCGGCCTCGCTCCTCGCGCGCCTGCGCGACCACATTGTCGCGGGCAGGCCCCTGCTGCCCGCGGCCGCCTTTGCCGACGCTGCGCTGTCGGCCGGACGCTGCCTGCTCGTGGACCACCACAGCCACGGGCCCTCGGGCTCGGCGTCCGTGCTGCTGTTGGAGGAGGCCTCGATCCTGGCGCCGCTGGAGCTGCCTGCGCTCGAGGCAGGAGAGGAGCAGGAAGGGGCGCCGCCGCAGCCGCTGCTGGTGCTCAGGGCCGAGGTCTGCGTCGCCTCGGGCGCCGTGCGGCTGTCGTCCTCGGCGGCAGGAAGGGTCCTCGGCGCCTTCGACCCCCCCGCGCGCCTGCACGCGACGGGCCGCCTGTCGGTCGTGGCGGCTCAAAGGGAAACATCACAAGAGTTGGCGACGACGACCGCGATGGCCGCCGCCAAAAAGGCCCTGGTGCTGCCGCCGTGGCTGCGCGCGTTGGTCCTCGAGGGCGCCGCGTCTTCTGCCGTCGCTGTCGCCGTCGCCCGCCTCGCCGCCGTCGCCCAAGGTCAGGCCGAGGCGGCGGCTTCGCACGCGGTGGACCCGGCGGCCCTCGACGGCGCATTCCAGCTAGCCGCCGCGGCCATGCCTGCTGGAGGCGGCGGCGGCAAGCGCGAGCTGATGGTGCCCGTGTCGATCGGCGCGGTCAGCGCGGCGGCCGCGGCGGCGGGCGCGCTGCCGGCGGCGCCGCTGCAATGGGCGTCGGCGGCCGAGGCAGCCAAGGCGGCCGGGGACGAGCGCGCGCCGTCGGACTTTGGATTGAGGAGGGGTGGTGGCGGGGCTGAGGACTCGGGTCAGGACGGCGTGTTTGTGCGCTCGCTGCGGGCCAAGCCGCTCGGCTCGGGGGCTGCATCTGCTGCGAGCGCGCTCGCGGCCCGCGCCGCCGCCACGACAACCGCGACCGCCCCCGACGCACTCCCGCTGTTCGAGACGCGCTGGGCCGCGGCGGAGGTCGGCGAGCAGGGGCAGGCGCTCCTCGGTGCCAAATCGCCGACGCTGGCCCTGCGCGCGCGCGAATCGGCGGCGCTCGCGGGCGCGACGGCGGCGCTGCAGGCGGCAGGGAAGGCCGGAGGCGGCGGGGGCGGCGGCGGCGCAGGTGGTGCGGGTGCGCTGCTCGTCAAGACGCGCGGCGCGGCGCGGCCGCTGGCGGTCCCCTCGGGCGCTGGGCACGGCCGCGTCGGAGGGACCGCGGCAGCGGGCGTTCAGTGCCTGCTGCGGTGCGCGGCCGAGGAAGGAGCGGTCGACGGCCCGACGAGCGGCGCGTGCGACGACGTCTCTGCTGCTGCTGCTGCAAGCGGAGGGGCGCTCGAGCTCTCGCTGCTGCTGCCAGCGCGTGCGGCGACGGGCGGGTGGGCGGTGCTCGGCGGCGGCGCGTCCCGCCAGGGCGTGGCGCTGCAGTCGTGGCTGGTGGTGTCGAGGGCGGCGGCAGGCATCGCCGCGGCGGGTGACGTGCAGCTCGTCCCCTCTCCCCCAGGCGCGCTCAGCGACCTCAAGGCGCGGGCGGTGGTCGCCGCTGCCGACGGCGCCAACAACAACAACAGCGACAACAACAACAACAGCAACAACAACAACCTCCTCACGCTGCGCGTCGAGGCCGTCGGCGTCAACTTCCGCGACCTCATGCTAGTTCTGGGGCTCTACCCCAACGCCAAGGCCGACGACCTGCCCGGCGGCGACTGCGCGGGCGTCGTGCTCAGCGGCGGCAGGGGCGGCGACCCCGGCATCGTCGGCGCGCGCGTCTTTGGCCTGGCGCCCGGATGCCTCGGCACGCGCGCCTCTTGCGACCCGCTGTGCGTCGCGCCCGTGCCGCCCCACCTCACGCCCGAGCAGGCCGCCTCCATGCCCACGGTCTTCATGACGACCCAGCTCGCCCTGGCCAACCTGCAGCCGGGCCAGCGCGTGCTCGTCCACGCGGCCGCGGGAGGGGTGGGGCTGGCGGCGCAGCAGGTGGCGCGCGCGGCGGGCGCGGCGGTGGTGGCGACCGCAGGCGGGGCCGCAAAGCGAGCGTTCGTGCGGCAGTACAGCAGCGCGTCGTCATCGTCAGCCACCGCGGCCTTGGGCTCGCGCGACCTCAACTTTGCGCACGAGACCCTTGCCGTCACGGGCGGGTGCGACGCCGCGCTCAACTCTTTGACGTCGCCAGGATTTGTCGCCGCGACGCTCGCCACTCTCAAACCGGGCGCCTCGTTCGTGGAGATCGGCAAGCGCGACGTGTGGAGCCGGGAGACCGTCGCCGCGCACAGGCCCGACGCGCGCTACTCGCTGCTGGCCATCGACTTTTTGCCGCCCCGGGAGGTGCAACGGGCGCTGCGCCGCGTGGCGGCTGGCGCGGCGCGCGGCCAGCTCTCGCCTCTGCCGCTGGCGACGCACGCGCTGTCGGACGCCGTGGCCGCCTTGCGCCAGATGAGCCAGGCCAGGCACGTCGGCAAGATCGTCGTGAGCGGAGTCGTGACTGCCAACGCCAACAAGGCAGCACCCGCAGTCCCCTCGGCCGCGTCGCTCTTTGGCGGCAGCGGAGGCCGTGTCGTCGTCACGGGCGGCACGGGCGCGCTGGGGTCGCTGGTGGCCTCGTGGCTGTCGACGCTCCCGGGCGTGTGCGAAATCACGCTGCTGGCGCGGTCGGCCTCTTCGGCCTGTGTTCAATCTGCTCTCTCGTGCTCGCGCGTGCCGATCACCATCGTGCAGGCGGACGCGTCGGTGGCGGCAGACGCGGGGGCCGTCGTCGTCGCTGGCGCTGGCGCTTCTTCCTCCTCTTCTCCTCCCCGCCGCCTCCCCGTCGTCGCCCTCCTGCACGCGAGCGGCGCCTTGGCCGATGCCACCCTCAGCAACCAGACCCCGAGCATGGCCAGGCGCGCCGCCGCGCCCAAGGCCGTCGCCCTGCGCAACCTCGAGCGCAGGCTCCTGGCGCTCGAGCCCACGGCGCGGCGCGTGCTGTTCTCGTCTGTGGCGGCGCTGCTCGGATCGGCAGGGCAGAGCGCGTACGCGGCCGCCAACGCCGGGCTGGACGCGGCCGCCGTCGAGCAGCAGCAGCAAGGTATGAGCAGCGTGTCCGTTCAGTGGGGAGCGTGGGCAGGTGGAGGGATGGCCGCGGCGGGCGGGGCCGTGCGCCGCGCGGCCGCCATCGGCCTCGGCGCCGTCTCTGCTGGACCGGGGCTGCGCGCGCTCCAGCGCGCGCTGCTGCTGTCGGCCAGTGGCGGTGGTGCTTCTTCTTCGGCGGTGGTGGCGTCGCTGCCTGTGGACTGGCGTCTGTTCTTGCGGCACCTGGAGAGCCGCCGGCCGGGCGAGGGGCCTCCCGCGTTCTTCGAGGAGGTGGCGGCGATGGCAGCGGGCGAGGGCGGGAGCGGCGCGCGTGCGGCGGCGGCGGCAGCAACCACAGCAGCTATCGCAACCGCCCTTCCCACCGTCGACGTCGACAAGGCCGTGGCCGACGCGCTGGCCGCCATCCTGGGCCACGCTGACGCCCTGGCCCCCGATCAACCCCTCATGGAGGCCGGGCTCGACTCGCTGGGCGCGACGGAGCTGCGCGCGCAGCTGGAGGGGGCGCTCCGCCTGCCGCTCCCGCCCACCGTCGCGTTCGACTTTCCGACGCCCGCGGCGCTCGCCGGGTTCTTGAAGAGGCAGCAGCGCGAGCAGGTGGCCAAGCAGCAGCAGCGGCAAGAGGCCGCGCGGCCAGCCCCCGCCTCGGCCGCGGCGTCGCCCCTCCTCCCCGTCCTCCCGACATCGCCCCCAGCCGCCTCCGCCGCCCCGCCCGCCCTCTCCGCCGGGCCCAAGCTCCCGCGGCCCCCGCAACAGCAGCATCAGCAGCAGCAGGCGCTCCTGTACCTGCTCGAGGCGGCCGCCTCACGCGTCACCGGCGGCCCCGCCCAGGACCTGGCCCTCAGGCCCCTCGACGCTTGCGGGCCCGTGCCGTTTGAGCGGTGGGACGCGGACGGCGACGGCAACGGCAGCGGCAGAGCAAGCGCCTCCCCTTACGCCCCCTCGCTCCGCTTCTGCGCCTTTCTCCGGCCCGTCGGCGGCGGCTATGCCGGGGTCGAGAGCTTTGACGCCGCGGCCTTCAACATCTCGCCGCCCGAGGCCGCGCACCTCGACCCGCAGCAGCGCCTCCTGCTCGAGTGCGCGGCCGAGCTGCTGCTTCTGCTGCCCCCGCCCAACCGCGGCCGCGGCCGCGGACGCCCGCGCGGCGGCGCGGGCGTCTTTGTCGGCCTCTCCTCCATGGACTACAACAAGGTGCTGCTTCGGTACGGCGGCGGGGGCGACCCGCGCCTGGTCCCGGGCGGCGCCGCCGCCTCGGCCGTCGGGCAGTACACCCCCACGGGCTCGTCGCTCAGCCCCGCCGCCGGGCGGCTGTCGTACGCGCTCGACCTGCGGGGGCCCTCGTGCGCCATCGACACGGCCTGCTCGAGCGCAACGACCGCGCTGCACAACGCCGCGGGCGCCCTGGCGCTCGGGCACTGCCGCGAAGAGGACGAGGAGGAGGAGGGAGTATGTGGGAAGGCGCGCGGCGGAGGAGCCTCGGGCGGCGGCGCTGCGCTCGTCGGCGGCGCCAACCTGTGCCTTTCGCCCGACACGCCGCTCGCCTTTTCGAAAGGCGGCTTCCTCGCCGCCGACGGCCGCTGCAAGAGCTTTGACGCTGCGGCGGACGGCTACGTGCGCGCCGAGGCGGCGGGTCTCTTCTTGCTGCGCGCGACGACGTCCGTGGGCCCCGCTGACGACAAGCCCGCCCCTCTCCCCCACCTCGCCGTGCTGCGCGCCACGGCCGTCAACAGCGACGGCCGATCGAGCGCCCTCACCGCGCCCAACGGCCCCGCGCAGCAGGCCGTCATGGCGCGCGCGCTCGCCGGGGCTGGGCTGAGGCCGCGGGCGGTCGCGCTGCTGCACATGCACGCGACCGCCACCTCGCTGGGCGACGGCTGCGAGGCCGGATCAGTCGGCGCCGTGTTTGGTGGCGTGGTAGGAGGAGGAGGAGGAGGAGGAGGAGGAGGAGCAAGGCAGGGCGCCGCCCCGCTCGTAATCGGCGCCGCAAAATCGGCCGTGGGCCACGCCGAGCCGGCGAGCGGCGTGGTCGGCCTGCTCGCGGCTTCGCGAGGCGCCCTGCTGCGCGCCGCGCCGGCCGTCCTGCACCTGCGCCGCGTCAACCCGTACGTGTCGGCGTCGCTGTCGGCGCCGGCGGCGGCGCTGCCGCGGCAGGCCGGGGGGATCGCGGCGGCGGGCGCGGAAGCGAGCCTCGTGGCGGGCGTGTCGAGCTTTGCCTTCCAGGGCAGCAACGCCACGGCCATCCTGCAGGCGCCGCTGACGGAGGCGGCAGAAGCAGCAGCAGCGTCGACAGCGATGACAGCAGCGGCGGCAGTCGAGGGCGTGTGGCGCCGCGCGCGGCACTGGGCCGCGCCCGCACCGTTCCACCCGCTGCTGCTGCGGGCGGCAGGGGGGGCTCTTTGTTCCCCGGGCGGCGGCGGCGGCGGCGGTAGCGGTAGCGTGCGCTTTGCGGCGCGCCTGTCGCGCCGCCTCCCGGGCGTGGCGGCCCTGCTGCACGCCTACGTCCTCGACGCCGGCGAAGAGGAAGAGGAGGAGGAGGAGGATGTGGGGGCCTGGCGGCGGCTGCTGCCCGCGGGCGTGCTCATGTCGCTCGCGGCCGCGGCCGCCGACGCGGCGCTGTGCGCGGGCGGCGGCGGGGGCAGCGGCGCGGTCCTGCTGCGCGACGTGGCGTTTGGGCAGCTGGTGCGGGGGCCTGTCGATGATGGTGACGAGGAGGAGGAGGAGGAGCTGGAGGTGGCACTGGACGCGCGCACGGGCAGGGCGACGGTCTCTGTTGTTGCTGGCAGCGGCCAAGGTGGCGGCGGCGGCGGAGGAGGAGGAGATGACGATGAGGAGGAGCCGCTGCTCGACGCCTTTGTTGGGCCGGTGGACGATGATGCGCCGTCCTCTTCTGCTCCTTTCCCCGCCGTCTCTGCTTCGTCGCTGCTGCTGCCCCTTTGGATGGGCAAGGCAGTCGCCCGCGCGGCAGCAGAAGCAGCCCCCGCTGCTGCTGCTGCCGACCTGCCGATCCCGCCCCTCGCCCCCTTTGCGCGCGTCTCGTCGTCGTCGGTCGAGCCTCATCTGGCGGCCGCGTGCGCCCTCGAGGCGTCCTCCTTCCAGCTGCCGATGGTGTGCGCGGGCGAGGACGGGGGCGCGTGCGCGGGCCTGCCGGACTTTGTGGACGCCAAGGTGGTCCGCGCGCGCGGCGCGTTCTCTTGAGGGGCGGCAGCACTCGACGGTGGCGACGCCGACGCCGACGCCGCCGCCGCCCCTCAACCCCCGGCAAAAGCCAAGCCTTGTTGTTTCTAGCGCATCCGGACAAAATCAGACTTTCAAACCTTTTACGCAAGCGATCGATCCGTATCAGCAGAGCATTGGAATTCGACTCTCTGAGATCAAGCGCGCGCGCGCGCGCGCTCAGAGGGGCGAGCGCAAGTCCCCGCTTGTTTTTCGACGCTTGTCGACACGGACGACCGCCGACGCCAAAAATAGGCCAGGGGCGTCAAACACCCCCTTGCGCCCTCGCCTCTGCCGGGCGTCGCGAATCAGCATCGCCGCAGCCCAAGGGTGCGATAATAGGCCTTTGCTGCTGAAAGAGGGCGCGCGCAGGCGGGCGCGCGCGCCCTCCGAACGGGGCGGGGAAAACAGGGGCCGGAGATGTCGTCGACGCCGGGCCCCGGCGGCGGGGGCGGCCGAGGGCGCGGGGGCGGCGGCGGCGTCGCGTTCCGCGCCCTAGGGGCGAGCGCTCGGCGGCGGAGCGGCCCAGCGGCGGCAGGATCAGGGGTAGCGGCGGTAGTAGCACCAGTGCCAGCTCCGCCTCCTCCCCCTGCTCCTGCTGCTGCGGCAGAAGAGGGGTCGCACGGCCCTGTGCCATCGCCGCCATCGCCATCGCCGACGACCGCCACGACCGCCACGGCCACTCCTCCTCTTCACGAGCAACAAAACCTCCACCAGCCGCACAAGGTCCTCTGGCTGCGCGAGGAGGTCGCTTTTGAATCTCGACCCAAAAATAACGACGCTCTCTGCCTCACCGCCGCGTCTCCCGAGGCGGCCGTGGCCGCTCTGCAAGCCGCGCTCGCGGCGACTGCTGCCGCCAGCGGCGCCAGCAGCAGCCCCGCGCGCCTCTCTCTCCGCTCCTTCTCGCACCACCGCGACGCGCGCCAGTGGGGCCTGGCCCGCGCGGCGGCCCTCGAGGCGCCCGAGCTCGGCATCTCGGCAGTGGTGCAAGATGACGAGGAGGAGGAGAAAGCGGGGGCGCTGCTGCTGCTGCCGCCGCAGAGCCGGCGGCGCAGCGCGCGGTGGCTCCTTTCACGGCGGCGGCAGCAGCAAGCGGCGGGCGACGACGATGGCGACAACGACAGCAGCAGCAGCAGCAGCAGCAACGGCGCCTTTGGCTCGGCCCGCGCGGCGGGCGTGGCGTCGGCGGCGCGCGTGACCCCCGTCCCCCTCCTCTCCCCCTCCTTTTCCTCCTCCCCCGCGCCTCCGCCGCTCCCCCTGCTGTTCCGCGGCGGGAGCGTGCTCATCACGGGAGGGTCTGGCTTCCTCGGCGCCGCGCTGGCGGCCTGGCTCGCGAGCGGGCGCAGCGGCCTCGCGCCCGCAGCCGTCGTGCTCGCGAGCCGCTCGGGCGCCCTGCCCGCGCGGGTCCTACAGGCGGCCGCGAGCAACCCCGACCCAGCCCCGCCGCTCGTCGTCGCCGTCAAGGCCGACACGTCGTGCGCGTCGGACGCCGCGCTCCTCGCCGCCGCTCTGGCCTCGGCCTCTGCCCCTGCTTCTCTGCCGCCGCTCGTGGCCATCTGGCACGCGGCGGGCGTGCTGGCCGACGCCACGGTCGCGCGCACGCGCCCGGGCGACCTGCGCGCGGCGCACGCGCCGAAAGCCGGCGGCGCCGCGCTGCGCCGCCTGGTCCCGAGCCTGGGAGCAGCGGCGGCACCGTCGCCGTCGTCGTCGCCGTTGTCGTCGCCGTCGTCGCCCGCCTCGGTGGTGCTCTTCTCGTCGGTGGCCGCGCTGCTGGGCTCGCCCGGCCAGGCGGGCTACGCCGCGGCCAACGCCGCCCTCGACGCCGCGGCGGCCGAGCTGGCGCGCGCGGGCGTCGCGGCCGTGTCCGTGCAGTGGGGCGCCCTGCTGTCGGAGGAGGCCGAGGAGGAGGGCGGCGGGGGCGGAGGAGGAGCAGGGAGGGGCATGGCCGGCAACGCGCAGGCCGCGCGGCGGGCGCGCTCCCTGGGCATGGGCACGGTCTCCGCGGCCGACGCGCTCGCTGCCCTGGCGCGCTTGCTGGCCGCCGGGGATGGCGGCGCGTCGCATCTCGGCCCCGTCGTCAGCGTGGCGGACTTTGCCGACTGGGGGCGGCTGGCAGAGGCGTCGGCGGCGGGCGTGGGGGCGGCAGCGGGACCACGCGCCCGCTTTTTCGATCTGGTCGCGCCACCGCCGCCGCCGCCCCCCGCCGATGCTGCTGCCGCTGCTGCTGCCGGCTGCCCCTCAAGCGAAGACGACACCCCTGCCTCTGCCGACACCGCCGCCGCCAAGGCCGTGCGCCTGGCGCTCGAGGCGGTGCTCGGGCCCGAGGCCGCGGCCGCGCTGCCGGCCAACGAGCCGCTCATGTCGGCCGAGGCCGGGCTCGACTCGCTGCAGGCCGTGGAGCTGCGCAACGCGATGCAGCGGCGGGTCCCCGCCGGGGTGGTGCTCCCGGCGACGGTGGTGTTCGACTACCCGACGCAAAAGAGCCTCGTCGCGTTTTTGGGGTCGGAGTTCCGCGGGGCCGGGGCGGCGCAGGCGGAGGAGCAAGAGGCGGCGGCGGCGGGTGGTGCGCCGCCCGAGCGGCAGCAGCAGCAGCAGCAGCAGCAGCAATCGAGGAGAGCGGTGGGCGGCGGCGTGGGCCTGCACCCCCTGGGCGGCGGCAGGGCAGCAGGGGGAGGAGGGCGCGGATCCGGCCTGGCGACGCGGCCCTCGGGCGCCGCCGCTGCTGCTGCTGCTGCTGCTTCTCCCGTCGCTGCCGCCACCGTCGCCCCGTCCCCCCCTCCCCCCATCCTCCTGACGATCGACGCCCTCGCGGCGCTCCTGCCCGCAGCTGCGGCAGCGGCGCCCCTCACCACCTCCTCCCTGAGCGCCCTCGCGTCGACCTTTGCGCTGGACCCGCGCGATCCCGTGGCCGTGACCCCGCTCGACCGCTGGGACGCCGACGCGCCCGCGGGACCGGCGGCGGTCGGCGGGGAGTGGAGCGCGGGGGGGCCCCTCGCCGCGCGCTTTGCCGCCTTTTTGCCGGGGACGCAGGCCGCGCTCTTCGACGCCGCCGCCTTTGCGCTCCCCCCGTCCGAGGCCTGCGTGGTCGACCCCCAGCAGCGCCTGCTCCTGGAAGCGAGCGCGTCGGCGCTGCTCGAGGCCCAGGCCCGCCGCCGCCGGCAGCAGCAGCATCATGGCGGCTCGCGACCCTCCTCCTCGGCCGGCGTCTTTGTCGGCGCCGCCCCCGGCGACCACGGCGCCCTCGTCCGCCGCCACCGCCCCTCCCCAGGCCCCTACCACGCCACGTCCAACGCCGTCTCCGTGGCCTCGGGCCGCCTGGCCTTCCAGTTTGGCATCGACGGACCCGCCCTCAGCGTCGACACGGCCTGCTCCTCGTCGAGCGTCGCGCTGCACCTGGCGCGGCGCGAGCTGCTCGCTTCCGCCGCCGCCTCCGCCGCCTCATCCGACGCGCTTGTGTGCGGCGTGCACGTGCTCGCCGGTCCGACGTCGTCTGCCTACGTGTGGGCGGCGGGGATGCTCTCGCCCGAGGGTCGCTGCCTGGCCTTTGACGCCGCGGCGTCGGGGTACGTCCGAGGGGAGGGGTGCGTGGCGATGGTGGTGGGGGCGTCTTCGTCTTTGGCGTCTTCTTCTTCGCCGGGTGCTTCTTCCCCACTCGCCGTGCTCGCCGGCACGGCCCTCAACCAGGACGGCCGCAGCGCGAGCCTGACCGCGCCCAACGGTCCCGCGCAGACGGCGGTGCTGCGCGCCGCGCTGAGGGCCGCCGGCGCCCCGCCCGCGCGCGTAGCGGCGCTCTCGGCGCACGCCACGGCGACCAAGATGGGCGACCCGATCGAGTGCGGCGCGCTGGCGGCGGTGTTTCAGTCGTCGGCGTCGTCGTCGTCGTCGCCGTCGTCGTCGTCGTCGTCGCAGGGCAGTCCCGGTCGGCCGCCCCCCTTGGCGCTGCTGGCGAGCAAGGCGCTCGTCGGCCACGGTGAGCCCGCCGCGGGCCTGCATGCGCTTTTGGCCGCGCTGCCATCGGCCGGGGCGCGCCTGCGCGCGCCCGTGCTCCACCTCCGGTCCGTCAACCCTTACGTCTCGGCCGCGCTCGAGCCTGGAGGGGGAGGGGGAGGAGGAGGATCGAGGCGGGCGGCCGTCGCGCGCCAGCCCGCCCCGCTGCCCTCGGGAGCGGCGGCGGCGGCGGTGGCGGGAGCGGGAGCGGGGGGCGGCCCCCTGTTTGGCGTCTCGAGCTTTGCCTACATGGGCACCAACAGCAGCGTCCTGGTGGCAACGGGGGCGGAGGCGGAGGGGGCGGCGGTGGGCGCGGCTGGAGAGGGCGGCGCGGCCACCCTTCTCCGCCCTCAAGACGACGCCCGGTCGTCGCTGTCACAGGTGTGGAAGCCCGCGCGCTGCTGGGCGGCCGGCGGCGGGCGGCCCTCGCTGCTGGCGCGGCGCGTCGCCGTGGTCGGCGTCGGCGGCGGGCAAGAAGCCGTGTTTGAGGCGGCGCTGTGGTCGTCGGCGCGCCTGCGCGCGATGCTCGCCGAGCACGTGGTGCAGGGCCGCAACGTGTTCCCGGGAGCGGGATACCTGGAGATGGCGGCGGCGTCGGTGGGGGCGCTGCTGGACGGAGAGGGGGATGGCGGCGGCGAGGCAGGTGCCGCCAACATCGCAGCGCTCGCGCGTGTGGCCGTGCCCGCGCCGCTCGTCTTGCCGTCGCTGCTGTCGGCGATGGCCGAGGAGGACGAGAGCGCGGCGCTGCTGCCCGTGATGCAGTGCGCGGTGTCTCTATCCGACGGAAGCGTGGTCGTGCGGTCGGTCGACGGGGGGGGAGGAGGAGCAGGCGCCAGCGTGACGACGCACCTGACGGCGGCTGTCGCGCGCGTCGAGGCGGCGTTGGCGTCGCCGCGAGAGGAGGCGCCAACCCCCACGCCGCACCGCCTCCGCCTGCTGCGCCTCGCGCGCCGGCCCTCCCTCCTCGCCTTCGATCCCTCGCCCCAGCCCCCGGCCACGGCCACCCTGGCCACCGACTGTCCCTCTTGGGACGACGGGTGCCGCGTGGGCGTCGGCGCGCTCGACAGCGCGCTGCAGCTCGGGCAGCAGCTCCTCCTGCCCGGGGCCGCCTCCTCGGCCGCCCCCTCCGCTCAAAAAAAAGGAGGGGGCGTCTACGTCCCCTCGGGCGCCGAGCTCGTCAACCTCTCCTGCGGCGGTGCTGGGGAGCAGCGGGCGGACGCGTGGCGCGTGTCCGTGGTGCGGAGGCCCGCCGCCGAGGACGGAGGGGCGCCGCCGGTCAGCGACTACGTGCTGCAGGCTTCAGGGGCGGGCGCGGCGGCGGCAGCAGAGGGAGCGGGAGGAGCGGCAGCGGCGGCCACGCGGGTGCGCGGGCTGCAGGCGCGGCGCATCGTGCTGGCGGCGCCTTCTCCTGCTGCCCGAGCTTCTGAAGCAGCAGCGGCTCTGGCAGACGAAGAGGAGGAGGAAAAGGACGCGGCGAGGCAGGCGGGAGGAGGGCGCAGCGACGTGCTTTTTCGCGTCGTCTGGCAGGCGGCGGCGGCGGAGGACGAGGACGAGGACGAGGCAGAAGAGGGCGACCGCCGCGCCGAAACAACCACAACCCTCCTCTCCTCCTCCTTTTCCTCCTCCTCCTACCGCGCCACCGCCAATGCTCTCGCCGCGCTGCAGGGCACGCGCGCGCTCCAGCCCTCCGGGCGCGCGCTCGTCGCGCGGGCGCGAGGAGGCTGCCTCCTCGCGAACGGCGCGAGCGAGCGCCACGCCGCCATGGCCGCAGCCCTGCGCACGGTCGCGCTCGAGGCCCCGCCAGGCTCCTCCCTGTCGGTGAGCGCCGCAGAGGCAGCAGCGGGGCGGGCCTTGTCGTCCTCGCTGCTGGTCGGAAGCAGCAGCAGCAGCAACAGCAGCCCGGCCGCCACCACCGCGGCTTCAAGCGCCGACGTCCACGGGTCCCTCCGGATCGGCGGCGCAGCGTGGCTGCCCCGCCTGCTGCCCCTGCCAAAGGCCCCCCTGTCGCAGCTACCCGCGGGGTTCCGCCTCGAGCCGCGCCCGCGGGGGGCGATCGACGGCCTGGTCGCCGTGGTCGGCTTTCCGCCGGCCTCGCTGCTGCTGCCGCCCGCCGCCGTCCGCGGCACCAGCAACAGCGACGGCGACGACGACAGCAGCAGCACCGTCCTCCTCGTGCGCGTCAAGGCCGTGGGGCTCAACTACCGCGACCTGCTCAACGTGCTCGGCGCCTACCCGGGCGACCCGGGCCCTCCGGGCACCGACGTGAGCGGGGTCGTCGTGTCGGGCCCGGGGGCGGGCGCGCGCGTCTTTGGCCTGGCGGCCTCGGGCGGGATGGCGTCGCACGTGGCCGCGCCGCGGCAGACGCTGGCCGCGCTGCCGCCGGCTGTGTCGTTCGAGGACGGGGCGGCGGCCCCGACCATCTTTGCCACGGTGGACGCCGCGCTGCGCCTGGCGGCGGGGTTGGCGGTGGACGATGGCGATGAGGACGAAGAGGAGCAGGAGGAGAGCGTGGCGGCAGCGGCAACAGCAACATCCTCCTCCTCGCGGGAGCAGCGGCTTTTGGTGCACGGGGCCGCCGGGGGCGTCGGGCTCGCCGCGCTGCAGCACTGCCGCTCCAGGTCCATCGCCGTCGTCGGGACGGCCGGCTCGGCCTCGCGCCGCTGGCTCGTGCGACAGTCCAGCAGCTTGTCGTCGTCGACCGTCACGGCCCTCGGCTCGCGCGACCTCTCCTTTGCGCACGAGGCCCTGGCCGTCGCGGGCGGGTGCGACGCCGCGCTCAACTCCTTGACGTCGCCAGGCTTTGTCGCCGCGACGCTCGCGACCCTCAAACCGGGCGGATCCTTCGTCGAGCTGGGTAAGCGCAGCGTGTGGAGCAGGCAGGCGGTCGCCGCGCACCGGCCCGACGCGCGCTACTCGCTCTTCGCGCTCGACTTTTTGCCGCCTCGCGCCGTGGGCCAGCTGCTCGCGCGCGTGGCGCGCGGCATGGCCTCGGGGCAGCTGGCGCCCGTGCGGTCGGCGGCGTACGGCATGGCCGCCGCGCGCGTGGCCCTGCGCGGAATGGCGCAGGGGATGCACGTCGGCAAGGTCGTCGTCAGCAACGAGTGCGTGGTGGGGGTGGCGGCGGCCCGAGGGGCGGCGGCGGCCTCGTCCTCGGCCTCGTCCTCCTCCTCTTCGCCTTCGCCCTTGGCCGAGGCCTTGGCGTCCAGCGGCGGCGGCCGCGTGCTGATCACGGGCGGCACGGGCACCTTGGGCCAGCTGGTCGCCGGGTGGCTCGCGGCCGAGTGCGCGGGCGGCACCGCTGCTGCTCCCCGCCTCGTGCTGGTGGGGCGCGGCGGGCGGCTGCTCGCGCCGTCCTCGTCCACGTCCTCCTCCCTCGCCCAAGACCTGACCGACCCGCGCCACCCGCTGTTCCAGGCCGAGGTCACGGTGGCCATGGCGGACGCCTCCTGCCGCGCCGACGCCGCGGCGCTTTGGGAGGTCGGCGGCGGCAACGCCCCCGCTCCTCCTCCTCCTCCTCCCGTCACGGCCCTGCTGCACGCGGGCGGCGTCCTCGCGGACGGCGCGGCCGCCAACCAGACCGCCGCAGCGGCGCGGCGCGCGGCGGCGCCCAAGGCGCGCGCGGCGGCAGCGCTGCTGGCGCAGGGCGCGAACGCCGGGCACCCGCTGCGCTCGCTCGTGGTCTTCAGCAGCGTGGCCGCGCTGCTGGGCTCGGCGGGGCAGGCGCCCTACGCCGCCGCCAACGCGGCCGCCGAGGCGCTCGCGGCGCGCGTGCGCGCGTCGGGCGCGGCCGCCGCGGCGAGCGTGCAGTTTGGCGCGTGGGACGGGGTGGGCGGGATGGCGCGCGACACGGCCGCCAAGGCGAGCGCGGCGGGGGTCGGGGCGCTGTCGGCCGAGGCCGGCCTGGGGGCGCTCGGCGCGGCCATGCGCGCGCTGCTGATGCTGCAGCAGCCGCCATCGTCCTCTTTGTCTTTGTCTTTGGTGGGCGGCAACAGCAGCGGCTGCTCGACCGTGGCCGCCTCGCCCTTTGACTGGCCGCGCCTGCTCGAGCAAGCCGGGGGCGCGAACAAGGCCCCGGCCCTGCTGCGCGAGTTTGTCGGCAAGGCCGACGACGACGAGGAAGATGAGGAGGCGGCAGAGGGCGGCGGCTCTCCTGGGCGTCTGTCGTTGCGCCGCCGCCGCCGCCGCTCGGCCGCCCCCTCCTCCCTCCGCCGCTCCCCCTCGCAGCTGCGCGTCGAGGCCGCCGCGGCCGTCGAAGCCGCCGTGGCCGGCGTCATGGGCGGCGGCTCGTCCTCCGGGCAGCCCGCCGTCGGGCCCGACGAGCCGCTCCTGCAGGCCGGGCTCGACTCCCTGGGGGCGGTCGAGCTGCGCAACGCGCTCGACCGGCGCTTTGCCGGGCGCGGCGTCGCGCTGCCGCCCGCGCTCGTCTTTGACGCGCCCACCAAGTCGGCGATGGTCGAGCTGCTGACGCGCGAGCTGGTGGCGGCGCAGGGCCCCGGAGAGGGGGAGGGGGAGGGGGAGCGGCAGCACCTAGGCCGCGGCGCCTCCTCTTCGGTCGTCGTGCGGGCCGTGCCGTCCCTGCCGCCGCCCCTCCTGCCCCCCGGCCGCGCGAGCGCGCAGGCCAACAACCCCGCCGCCACCGTCGTCCTCATCGCCGCCTCGGCTGAACGCCTGCCCGGTATCCTCGCCACCCTCCCCCCCAACCACCACCACCAGCAGCAGTCGTCCGTGCCCACCCTCGAGGACGCCGTCGCGCCCGTGCCCGTCGAGCGCTGGGAGGTCGACCGCTGGCGCCTGCTCGGCCCCTCCACAACCCCCCCCCGCTTTGGCGCGTGGCTGCGCGGCGCCGCCCGCTCGGCCGTCGCCTTCGACGCGCGCGCCTTCGGCATGTCTCCCCAGGAGGCGCAGATGTGCGACCCGCAGCAGCGCCTGCTCCTGGAGGCGGCGGCGCAGCTGCGGTGGCGGCGGCCGGACCTGATGGCTGCGGCGGCGGCGTCGGGGGCGGCGGCGGGCGCTGCTGGACCAGGGGCTTTCTCGTCCTCCTCGTCCTCCTCGTCCTCCTCGTCCTGCTCCGTCTTTGTCGGCCTCTCGACGCCCGACTACGCCGACCTCGCCAAGTCTCACACGCCCGTCGGCGCCTACAGCGCCACGGGCTCGGCCCTGTCGACGGCGGCCGGGCGCGTCAGCTTCGTCTTCGACCTCAAGGGCGCGTGCGTGGCCGTGGACACGGCGTGCAGCTCGTCGGCGATCGCGGCGCACCTGGCCGCGCAGGCGCTGAGGCGGGGCAGCGGCGAGGGCGGGGGTGGTTCGTCGTCGTCCTCCTCCTCTTCTTCCTCGATGGTCGCGGGCGTCAAGCTCGTGCTCACCCCCTCCCTGTCGGCCATGTTCGCCGTGTCCGGCATGCTGTCGCCCGAGGGGCGCTGCCGCACGCTCGACGCCTCCGCGGACGGCTACGTGCGCGGGGAGGCGCTCGGCGCGATGCTCCTGACGGCCGCGGCCGCGGCAGCGGCCGCTGCTGCTCCAGCAGGCGCGGGTGCGCAGGAGGGGCGCCCCAAGCAACCCCTGGGCGTCCTGCTCGGCAGCGCCGCCAACCAGGACGGGGCGTCGAGTTCCCTCACGGCGCCCAGCGGCCCGGCCCAGCGGGCCGTCGTGCGCGCGGCGCTGAGGGACGCCGCTGCCAACAGCGCCGTTGGCGGCGCCGACGCGTCGCGCGCCCCGACCCTGCACGGCGTCGAGCTCCACGGCACGGGCACCTCCCTGGGCGACGCGGTCGAGGCCGGGTCCTTGGCGGCGGCCCTGCTGCAGCGCGGCGACCGCGGCAAAGGCGGCGTCGACGACGCCGCTCGCCGCCTGGCGACGCCGCCGATGCCGCTGACCGTCGGCGCGGCGAAAGCAGCGCTGGGGCACACAGAGCCGGCCGCGGGCCTCGTCGGCGCGCTCTCGGCGCTGCGCGCCTCGACGCAGCGGGCGGCCTTGCCCCTGCTGCACCTGCGCGCGGTCAACCCGATGGCCGAGGCGGCGCTGGCGAGGACGGCGTCGGCGTCGGCATCGCGCGGCGTGAGCCTGCCGCGGCAGCCGCGCGGCGCGCCGACGTCCTCTGCTGCTGCTCCTGCCGCCGCCGCCCTCTCCTTTGGCGTGTCGTCGTACGCCTTTTCCGGCAGCAACGCGCACCTGCTGCTGGCCGCCGCCGCCGGTCGGGACGCAGAAGGTGCGCCCCAGGGGAGCGTCAAGCGCCCGGGCGACGACCCGACCGACCCCTCGGGGCTCCTGATGCGGCGCGCGCACCTGCACGTGCTGCCGCCCGCGCACTCGTTGCTGGCCGGCGCGCTTGGCGGGGGAGGCGGCGGGGTCGAGGGGGCGGCGGCGGCGACGTTTGCCGTGTCGGTCGGCGGCGGCGGCGGCGGCCCCGGCTCCTGGCCGGGGCTCGCGTGGCTTCGCGACCACGTCGTGGGGTCCCTCGGGGTCGTGGTTCCCGGGGCCCTGTACCTGGAGGTGGCGGTCGCCGCGGCGGCCACGCTGCTGCTGTCGTCGTCGGCCACGGCGGCGGGAGGAGGACGAGGGGGGCGCCAAGCGGACCTGCTGCCGCCGCAGCAGCAGCAGCGGCTGGCGCTCGCGGACGTGGCCTTCCAGGCGCCGCTCGTGCTGCGGGAGAACGATTCAAGCCAGCTTCTGGTGTCCGTGGGCCTTGACGGGGCCGTACGGATCTTCAGCTGCGCCAGCGGCAGCGGGACGACCACGACGACGACCACGCACGCCCGCGCGCGCGTGGCGGCCGTTTCGCCTGCGGCCGCCGCCGACGCCTCTTCCTCCTCCCCCCCCTCGCCCTCCCCCGCCGCGCCCTCGCTGCTGCTCTACGAGCGCACGGCCGCGGCGGTGGCTCTTGGCCCGGGCGGCGCCCGCGTCCTCTCCACGCGCGCTCTCTACGAGGGCCTCGGCCGGGCGGGCTTGCGCTACGGGCCGGCGTTCAGGCTGCTGCGGGGAGGGGCGCGCGCGTCGGCGCGCGAGGCGGCCGCGCGCGTCGCGCCGGGCCCGCCCGCCGCGGCGGCCGCGGCCGAGGCGGGCGGGGGCAGCGGCGCGTACGCTTTGGCGCACCCGGCAGCGCTGGACTCGGCGCTGCAGCTGGGCGCCGCCATCACGTCGCCCTCCAAGGCGCAGAACGAGGCCGCGGGGGAGACAACGACGACGACGACGACCTTTGTGCCGGCGGCGCTGCGGCTGCTGCTGGCGCCGCCGGGGCTGCTGCTGCAAGGCGGGGGGGCGGGCGCAGGGTGGGCGGCGGCAGCGCGCGGATCAGCGCTGCTGGCGGTCGCAGCCGAGGCTGCTGCGCCTTCTTCGTCCTCTTCTTCCAGGCGCGAGATCGTGCGCGACATCGCTCTCTACGGCGCCGAGGACGAGGAGGCTCCCGGGTTTCAGCTACTCGGCCTCGCGTCGCGCGCGTCGGCCGCGGGAGGAGGAGCGGGGGCGGCAACGGCGACGGCGACGGCGGCGAAGACAGAACCGGCCCCTCCCGCCCTGCTGTACGAGCTTGCGTGGCAGGCGCAGGGGCCGGAGGAGGAGGAGGAGGAAGCAGCTGCCACCTCGACCACGTCGGCCTTGTTGCTGCCGTGGCGGCGCGGCAAGCCCACCAGCTCGGCCGTCGCGCGCTTGCTCGAGGCGGCGCAGGCGGCAGCAGGGGCGGCGGCGGCGTCGGCCTCGTCCGCAAACCCCCCGCCGCTGCTCGAGCTGCTGCAGCCGCGCGATGGCGCGGGGGGGCCGTCTTCGGCTGCTGCGGCGGGAGCGCTGCGCTCAGCCGCGCAGGAGCTGTCCCCCGCCGTGCTTGTGCGGGCGGTCCAGGCGGACAACGAGGCATTTGGGGTGCGCGTCGGGGCGGCGGCGGCAACGGCCAGAGGGGGCGCAAGCCAGCGGCCGCCGGCGTTTGACGGCTACGGCACCTCGGCCGCGGAAGGCGTCGAGCGCGCGCCGGTCTTGCTGCCGAGCGCGCGCGCCATGGCGGAGGAATCCGAGGTGCCGTATGTGCTGGCCGCGCAGCCTCGCGGCGCGCTGTCCAACCTCCGCCCCCGCGCGCTCCCCGCCGCGGCCGCCGCGGCCGTCGACGCCACCATCGCCGCCGCCGCCCCCTCTCTCCCGACCGGCACCGTCCTGCTCGCCGTGCGCGCCGTCGGCGTCAACTTTCGCGACGTGCTCAACGTGCTCGGCATGTACCCGGGCGTCGACCCGGGCGACCCGGGGTCCGACTGCGCCGGGGTCGTCGTCGCGGCGGCGGGCGCCTCGTCGTCCTCGTCCTCCTCGCCGTCGCCTCCTCTTCGCACCGGCGACGCCGCCTTCGGTCTCGCGTCCGGCTGCCTCGGCTCCCACGTCGTGGCGTCCGCGCACACGCTCGCGCCCATGCCCGGCCACCTCACATTTGCCGAGGCCGCCACGGCCCCCACTGTCTTCATCACGGTCGACGCGTGCCTGAGGGAGGCGGCGGGCGCGCTGGCGGCGGACTCCTCTTCCTCTCGCTGCCGCCGCCTGCTCGTCCACGCGGCCGCGGGAGGCGTCGGGCTGGCCGCGCTGCAGGCGGCAGCGGCGGGCAAAAACGCGTCAATCATCGCCACGGCGGGGGGGGCCGGTAAGCGCGCCCTGGTGCGCGGCTCGCCTACCGCCAACGTCGCCGCCGCCCTCGGCTCGCGCGACCTCAACTTTGCGCACGAGGCCCTCGTCGTCGCGGGCGGGTGCGACGCCGCGCTCAACTCGTTGACATCGCCTGGTTTTGTGGCCGCGACGCTCGCCACCTTGAAACCGGGCGGATCCTTCGTGGAGATCGGCAAGCGCGAAATCTGGAGCAAGTGTGCAGTCGCCGCGCACAGGCCCGACGTGCGCTACTCGCTCGTGGCGGTCGACTTTATGCCCGAGCGCGCGCTGGGGGCGGCGATGGCGCGGGTGGCGCGGGGCCTCGCGACGGGGCAACTGTCGCCGTTGCCGCAGGCGACGCACTCGCTGGCGCAAACGGCCGCCGCGCTCAGACAGATGAGCCAGGCCAAGCACGTCGGAAAAGTGGTGGTCGTGTCACCGTTGGCAAGGGGGTTGGCGGCAGCGGCGGCGCCATCAGCGTCGTCGTCGTCCTCCTCCTCCTCTCTCCCGGCGTTTGGCGCAGCCGCCATCATCGGCGGCACGGGCGCGCTGGGCCTGCTGGTCGCGCGCTGGCTGGCCACCCTGAGGCCCGCGCGCGACGCGCCCCGCGTGCACCTGCTCAGCCGCTCGGGGCGCCTGCCGAGCGCCGCTGGGGAGCTCGCGCCCCCTCTGCTGCTGACGGCGCAGGCGTGCGACGCGTCCAGCGCGGCCGACGCGCGCGCGGCCCTCGAGCGGCTCCTTTGCGGCGCTTCTTCCGCCGCCTCAACCCCGGTCCTCCTCCTTCACGCCGGCGGTGTGCTCGCCGACGCCACTTTGCCTAACCAGACCCTCCGCGGCGCCCGCCTCACCTCGGCCGCCAAGGCCTCTGCGTTCGAGCGGTGGCGCGACGCATCCGCGTCCGCCGGCTGCCCCCTGGCGGCGCAGGTGCTGTTCTCGTCCGTGGCGTCGCTGCTGGGCGCGCCCGGGCAGACCAACTACGCGGCCGCCAACGCGTGGCTGGACGGGACGGCGTGCCTGGAGCAGCGACAGGGCGTGCCCTGCGTGAGCGTGCAGTGGGGCGCGTGGCTGGGCGGGGGGATGGCGGCGCACGACGCGCAGACAGCAGCGCGCGTGGCGCGCACGGGCATGGGGCTGGTGGCCCCCGCGCGCGGCTTGGCCGCCCTCTCCGCGGTGCTGCACGCTTCGGTAGCGCCAACCAAACCGACGGTTGCGGCCGTGCCGTTCGAGTGGACAGTGTTCATGCGGCGCTTTGGCGCACGAGGCGGCGGGGCCGTCCCACCGCTCTTTGCGGCCTTTGCCGGGGGCGACGAGGGCAAAGCCTCCGCCGGCCCAGACTCGGCCGCGCACCCCCCCCTCCGCCCCAAGCGCGGCGGCGTCGGCGGCGGGCTCTCCCTGCCCTCTGCCCGCGCCGCCGTCGCGGCCGCCGCCGCCGCCGTTGTCGGGCGCGACGTGCAGCCGGACGAGCCGCTCATGGAGGCGGGGCTCGACTCGCTCGGGGCGACCGAGCTGCGCAACGGCCTGTCGTCCGATCTGGGGCTGCCGGCCCTGCCGCAGACGCTCGTGTTCGACTACCCCACGGTCGAGGCAATCGCGCGGTACGTGTCGGCAGCGACGGCGGCGGCGGCAGGGGAAACGCCGTCTCCGGACGAGGAGGAAGAAAAGCAAGTGGCCGCATCGTCGGCGGCGCTCCCGCAGCAGGGGCCGCCGTTCGGCCTTCCCTCGGCCGCCGCCGCCACCACCGCCCCGCCCCTCGTCGCCATCACGGCCCTGTCCGTGCGCGCGGCCGGCGCCTCGTCGCTCGACCAGCTGCACACGCGCCTGCGACACGATGGCAATGACGGCGGCGGCGGTTCGTCGGAGCTGCACCGCGCCTTTCCGCGCGCGCGCTGGGACCCGGACGCCGCGTACGACCCTCGCGCGCCCGACTCGGCGGCGGCAACATCATCAACAACAACAACCAGCGGCGGCAAGGTGGCCACGCGCTTTGGCACCTTTGTCCCCGGCGTCCACTGCTTTGACGCCGCCGCTTTTTCGCTCTCCCTGCGCGAGGCGCGCCTCATGGACCCCCAGGGCCGCGTGCTGCTCGAGGAGAGCGTTGCCGCGCTCGCGGCCTCGGGACGAGGGTCCCTGCTGTCGTCGCTGGTGGGCTCGGCCGGGGGTGTTTTCGTGGGCTGCATCTGGTCGGGCGAGTACGCCGAGGCGCTGGCATCGACGGGCGGAGGCGCCTCGGCGCAGGCCGTGACGGGCAACGGTCTTGCGTTCATGTCCGGGCGGCTGTCGTACGCCCTGGGGCTCACGGGCCCCTGCGTGCCGACCAACACGGCCTGCTCGTCGTCGCTCGTCGCCGCGCACCTTGCCGCGCAATCGGCCGCGCGCGGCGAGAGCGCGCCCTTTGCCATCGCGGCCGGGGCCAACGCCATCCTGGCGCCCGCGGGGGCGTCGGCGGCCATGACGCAGGTGCGCGCGCTGTCGGCCGACGGGCGCTGCAAGGCCTTTGGGGCCGAGGCCGACGGCTACGGGCGCGGGGAGGGCTTTGCCGCGGCGGTGCTGGAGCGGTGGGGGGCGGGAGGGGCGGTAGGAGGGGGAGGGGGCGGGGACGGGGGCGCGCAGTCACAGGCCGCAACCAGCACCGCCACCGCCACGACCCCTCTGGCCATCTTCGCCGGGAGCGCCGTCAACAGCGACGGGCGCTCGAGCGGCCTCACCGCCCCCAACGGCCCCAGCCAGACCAGCCTCATCCGCGCGGCGCTCGCTGCCGCCGCCGCCCCTTCCTCCCGCACCCCCGCCCCGCCCCTGCGCCTCGCCTACTGCGCCAGCCACGGCACCGGCACCCCCCTCGGCGACCCGCTCGAGGCGTCGGCCCTCGTGGCCGCCGCAGCCGCCACGGCGTCGACGGGGCGAAAAGGTCCTGCTGCAGGCGCCCCCGCGCCGCCGCCGCCGCCGCTGCTGACGGCGGGCGCGATCAAGGCGGCGACGGGGCACCTCGAGGGCAGCGCGGGCCTCGCGGGCGTGGCGCAGGCGCTGCTCGCGCTGCGGCGGCGCGAGGCGCACCCGCTGCGCCTGAGGGCCGTCAACCCGTACGTCTCTGCCGCGCTCGCCGCCGCAGCCGGCGGGCCAGGAGGGTTTCAAGTTGGGGGCCTGGCGACGCGCCTGCCGATCGGCGGGGGCGGCCTCGCGTTTGCCGGCGCGGACGGCGGCGGCGGGGGCGGCGACGGTGGCGCCTCGCCCTCCTCCTCCTCCTCCTCCCTGCTCTCGGCCGCCTTTGGCACGTCCAGCTTTGGCATGTCCGGCGTCAACGCGCACGCGATGCTGATGGAGGTGGCGCCGCCGACTGCTCCGGCGGCAGCAACAGCAACAACAACAACACCCACCTCTTTGCTGGTCTGGCGGCGCGTCGACTGCTCGTCGCCGCTGCTGCCGCCGGAGCACCCGCTGCTGCGGCAGGCGCTGCTGCCGCCGTCGCCCTCGGCCGCGGCCGCTCGCCGGGAGCCGCTGCTGCGCTTCGAGTCGGCGCCGCTGGGGCTCAGCCCGGGCCTTGCGTTCCTGTCGGACCACCGCGTGGGCCGGCGCGCCCTGGTTCCCGCGGCCGCCTACCTGGAGATGGCGGTCGGGGCGGGCGTGCTGGCGCTGCGCTCGGCAGAGGGCGGGCCGGCGGGGTCGCTCGCCGTCGTGGCGGCGGCGCTTCCCGCGCCGTGCGTGATGCCGTCCCAAGGCGCTGGTCCGCAGCTCGTCTGCTCCATCGACCTGGAGACGGGCGCCGTGTCTGTCGGCTCGGTCGCGGGCTCGGACGACAAGCCGCACCAGCAGCACCAGCAGCACTTGGTGGGGCGGCTGGCGGCGGCGGCCGACGCGTCGGCAGCAGCAGCAGCGGCGACAACAACAGCAACGCCCGCTCCTCCTCCTCCTTTGCGGGGGGGGCTGGGCGCTGACGCCGCGCGCGCCGCCTGCCCCTGCCCTATGGCCGTGTCCAGCGCCTACCGCGCCATGGCCGGCGCCGGGCTGCAGTACGGTCCCCACTTCCGGCGCCTGCGCTCGGTGCAGCGCGGGGCCGGATGCGGCGCCGCGGGCACCATCGACGGCGGCAGCGGCCGCGCGGCCGACGGCGGGCGCGACGGCTTTGTCGCCGCGCACCCGGCCGCCCTCGACGCGCTGCTGCAGCTGGGCGCTCTGGTGCCTGAGGAGGATGACGATGATGGGAAGAGCAGCAAAACCACCATGGTGCCCGCCGCCGTCGCGTGCTTTGCCGTGCGGCTGCGCGAGGGCGAGGGCGAGGGCGAAGGCGAGGGAGGCGACAGCGGGGGCGAGCACGACGCCGCCGACAGCACGGGCGCGGGATGGCTGGCGCGCGGCTTTTCGTGGTCTCCGCTCGGAGCAGAGGCGGCGTCAACATCCTCCTCCAGAGCGACGCTGCGCCACCACGCACTCGCCGACGGCGCCGGGCGCCCCATGCTGAGCGTCCTCGGCCTCGAGGCGCGCGCAACGGCACTGCTGCGGCAGGCGACGCCGCCAGCCAAACCGCGGGCGGCTGCTTTGGCCGCCGTCGAGGGAGGAGGCGCAGAGGACGACGAGCAATCGGCGCCTTTGCTGTACGAGACGGTCTGGTGCGCGGACGAGGCGGCGTCGGCCGGAGCAGCGCGCCGCCGCAGCAGCAGTAGGCGGCCGTCCGTCCGCGTGCAGATGAGCGGCGGCAGTGGGGCGCGCCGCGGCCGCGCGCCCTCGGGCGCCGTGGCGGGCGCTCTGGCGCTGCTGCAGGCGGCGGCGGCCGTAGGGGGCGGCGGCATCGGCAGCCTGCGTGTGGAGGGCCCCTCTCGCGGTGCGGCCGCGGCAGGGGCGCGTGGGGCGCTGCGGGTGCTTGCGCAGGAGCAGCCGCAGGCGCGCGTGTCGGCTGTGGCGGGCGGCGGTGATGATGATGATGACGGCGGCGATTGCGGCTTTGCCATCGCGCTCGGCGCGGGCGAGGGGGAGGACGAGGCGGAAGAACAAGGACGGGCCGAGGCGGACGGGACGGGCGTGGCGGCCGAGGCCGGCGTGCTGCTGGCCCCGGCCCTCGGGGCCGCGCGCGGCGTCTTGCCCGCGGCCCCTCCCTTTGTGCTCTCGGCGCGGCCCAAGGGAGCGCTGTCCAACCTCCGCCCCCGCGCGCTCCCCGCCGCGGCCGCCGCGGCCGTCGACGCCACCATCGCCGCCGCCGCCCCCTCTCTCCCGACCGGCACCGTCCTGCTCGCCGTGCGCGCCGTCGGCGTCAACTTTCGCGACGTGCTCAACGTGCTCGGCATGTACCCGGGCGTCGACCCGGGCGACCCGGGGTCCGACTGCGCCGGGGTCGTCGTCGCGGCGGCGGGCGCCTCGTCGTCCTCGTCCTCCTCGCCGTCGCCTCCTCTTCGCACCGGCGACGCCGCCTTCGGTCTCGCGTCCGGCTGCCTCGGCTCCCACGTCGTGGCGTCCGCGCACACGCTCGCGCCCATGCCCGGCCACCTCACATTTGCCGAGGCCGCCACGGCCCCCACTGTCTTCATCACGGTCGACGCGTGCCTGAGGGAGGCGGCGGGCGCGCTGGCGGCGGACTCCTCTTCCTCTCGCTGCCGCCGCCTGCTCGTCCACGCGGCCGCGGGAGGCGTCGGGCTGGCCGCGCTGCAGGCGGCAGCGGCGGGCAAAAACGCGTCAATCATCGCCACGGCGGGGGGGGCCGGTAAGCGCGCCCTGGTGCGCGGCTCGCCTACCGCCAACGTCGCCGCCGCCCTCGGCTCGCGCGACCTCAACTTTGCGCACGAGGCCCTCGTCGTCGCGGGCGGGTGCGACGCCGCGCTCAACTCGTTGACATCGCCTGGTTTTGTGGCCGCGACGCTCGCCACCTTGAAACCGGGCGGATCCTTCGTGGAGATCGGCAAGCGCGAAATCTGGAGCAAGTGTGCAGTCGCCGCGCACAGGCCCGACGTGCGCTACTCGCTCGTGGCGGTCGACTTTATGCCCGAGCGCGCGCTGGGGGCGGCGATGGCGCGGGTGGCGCGGGGCCTCGCGACGGGGCAACTGTCGCCGTTGCCGCAGGCGACGCACTCGCTGGCGCAAACGGCCGCCGCGCTCAGACAGATGAGCCAGGCCAAGCACGTCGGAAAAGTGGTGGTCGTGTCACCGTTGGCAAGGGGGTTGGCGGCAGCGGCGGCGCCATCAGCGTCTTCCTCCTCCTCGTCCTCCCTCCCCGCCTTCGGCGCGGCCGCCATCATCGGCGGCACGGGCGCGCTGGGCCTGCTGGTCGCGCGCTGGCTGGCCACCCTGAGGCCCGCGCGCGACGCGCCCCGCGTGCACCTGCTCAGCCGCTCGGGGCGCCTGCCGAGCGCCGCTGGGGAGCTCGCGCCCCCT
Organism: Mychonastes homosphaera; assembly: GCA_009193075.1. Taxonomy (NCBI): domain Eukaryota; kingdom Viridiplantae; phylum Chlorophyta; class Chlorophyceae; order Sphaeropleales; family Mychonastaceae; genus Mychonastes; species Mychonastes homosphaera. The sequence continues at coordinate 934,122 of VXJC01000006.1, forward strand.
CTGCTGCTGACGGCGCAGGCGTGCGACGCGTCCAGCGCGGCCGACGCGCGCGCGGCCCTCGAGCGGCTCCTTTGCGGCGCTTCTTCCGCCGCCTCAACCCCGGTCCTCCTCCTTCACGCCGGCGGTGTGCTCGCCGACGCCACTTTGCCTAACCAGACGCTCCGCGGCGCCCGCCTCACCTCGGCCGCCAAGGCCTCTGCGTTCGAGCGCTGGCGCGACGCGTCCGCGTCCGCCGGCTGCCCCCTGGCGGCGCAGGTGCTGTTCTCGTCCGTGGCGTCGCTGCTGGGCGCGCCCGGGCAGACCAACTACGCGGCCGCCAACGCGTGGCTGGACGAGACGGCGTGCCTGGAGCAGCGACAGGGCGTGCCCTGCGTGAGCGTGCAGTGGGGCGCGTGGCTGGGCGGGGGGATGGCGGCGCACGACGCGCAGACGGCGGCGCGCGTGGCGCGCACGGGCATGGGGCTGGTGGCCACCTCGCGCGGCTTGGCCGCGCTCGAGGGAGCGCTGTCGGCCGTCGGCGGCGGGGCGGGCTCCTCCTCCCTGCCGTGCGCCTGCCCCCCCGTCCTCGCCGCCGTGCCCTTCCGTTGGCCCGCCTTCTTCGCCCGCTTGGGGGGCGGCCAGTCCCCCGCCGCCCGCCGCCCGCTCTTTGCCCGCGTACTCGGCGAGGCTCTCGGCAGCGGCGGCGGCGGGGGCCCCGGCGCGGCGGCCAAAACGACCGCGCCCGACGGCGGCGGCCCCCGCCCGACGGGGGCCTCGCTGCCCCCGGCCACCGTGCGCGCCCTCGTGCGCGACACCGTGCACGCCGCGCTCGGGCGGTCCGACGTGGCCGAGGACGAGCCGCTCATGGCCGCCGGGCTCGACTCGCTCGCGGCGGTCGAGCTGCGCAACCAGCTCGAGGCGGCGCTGCGGCCGGTCCAGCCGCTGCCGCAGACGCTCGTGTTTGATTACCCGTCGATCGCGGCGCTGCAGGAGCGGCTGGCGGCCGAGGCGGAGCGGGCGCAGGCGGCGGCGGCGGCGGGTGGTGCGGCCGCCGGGGAAGGAGGAGGAGGAGAGGTGCCGCCGCCGCTGGCCGCCCCCGCTGGTGCTGCTCCTGCCGCTGGACCGTCGGGCGCGAGGCGCGAAGAGGTCATCGTGGTGGCCGGCTGCTCCGGCGGCATGGCCGGCAACGACGGCGGCGGCGGCGGCGGCTTTTACAGCGCGCTCGCCCCGCGCGACGGCATCGCGCCCATCCCGCTCTCCCGGTGGGACGAGGGCCGGAGCCGCCGCCACCCCCACGACGCACCCTCCTCCTCCTCCTCCTCCGACGCCCCGCCGCCGCCCTTTGGTGGGTGGCTGCCGCGCGTTGACCAGTTCGACGCTGCCGCCTTTGCAGTGGCCCCGGCCGAGGCGCTGCTGATGGACGCGCAGCAGCGGCTGCTGCTCGAGAGGTCGCTCGAGGCGCTGAGGATGGCGGCGGCGGTGTCATCGTCGTCATCGTCGTCTCCCTCGCCCATCTCGATCGCCGACCTCGTCGCGGGCAGCAACAGCAACAGCAACAGCAACGACAAAAGCGCCGGATCAGGCGGCCCCTGCGCCGTCGCCGTGGGCATCGCGTCGGCCGAGTACTCGGCCGTGCTGCTGCCGCGCGCGGGGAGCGCGCCCTCGGCCTTCTCGGCGACAGGAGGGGCGCTCAGCGTCGCGGCGGGGAGGCTGGCGTACGTGTACAACGCGCGCGGGAGCGTGCTCTCGGTGGACACGGCGTGCAGCAGCAGCATGAACGCGGCGCACCTGGCGCGCGAGCGCATGCTTTTGGCCGGCGGCGGCGGCGGCGGCGGCGGCGGCGGCGGGGCGTGCGGGTCGGCGCTCGTCGGCGGCGCGGGCCTGCTGCTGTCGCCCGGCCCGCACGCCATGTTCCACGCCGCGCGCATGCTCGCGCCCGACGGCCGCTGCAAGACCCTGGACGCCTCGGCGGACGGCTACGTGCGGTCCGAGGGCGTGGGCGTGCTGTTCTTGCAGCGGCGGGCCTCGTCGGCGACCGCCCCCGCACCGCCCCTCACGCTGCTGCTCGCGACCGCCTCCAACTCGGACGGCCGCTCGAGCGCCATGACCGCTCCCAACGGCCGCGCGCAGCAGGAAGTCGTGCGCGAGGCGCTGAGGGGGGCCGCGGGCCTGCGGGGCGGGTCTGCCTCGGGCGTGGCGGCGATGCACCTGCACGGCACGGGCACGCGACTGGGGGACGGCACCGAGCTGTCGAGCACGGCGGCCGTCTTTGGCGGGGGCGGCGGCGACCGCGCCTCGCCCTTGTCTCTTGCGGCGTCCAAGACGTGGGCAGGCCACTCCGAGGCGGCGGCGGGCATGGTGGGACTGATCTCGGCGCGCGCGGGCGCGATGGCGGCCGTGCGGCAGCCGCTGCTGCACCTGCGCACGGCCACGCCGCTCATCGGCGACGGCGTCGGCAACGCGGCGCCGCTCTTTGGCATCGCGCGGCAGCCGGCGGGCCTGCCGCTTCCGCCGCCCAGCGGCGGCGAGGCGAGGCCGGGAGGAGGAGGAGGAGCAGGAACCGGCCCCGTGTTCGGGGTGTCGGCCTTTGCGTTCCAGGGCAGCAACGCCTTTGCCATGCTGGGCGTCGTGCAGCAGCAGCAGCAGGGGGCGGAGGCGGGCGGAACACCGGCAGCAGCAGCGGCGGCAGCCGTGCCGTGGGAGCGCGCGCGCTTCTGGCCGCTGCCGCCGCCCTCGCTGCTGGTGCCCGGCCCCGCGACAACCACAGCAACAACGACAACGATCACGCTCGCGTGCGCGCCCGCGGCCGGGGGGCTCGGCGCGTGGACGCCGGGGGCGCTGCTCGAGGCGTCGGCCGCGGCCGCGCACACCCTCCTGCGCGCGTGCGTCGACACGGGCGGAGGGGGCGGCGGGGGCGGGGTCGGGGGCACGCTGCTCGCGCTCGCGGGTGGCAGCGGTGGCAGCGGCGACAAGCACCAGAGGCGTCAGCAGCAGCGCCTGATGCTGGCCGACGCGGCCTTTTGGGGGGCGGCGGGGGCCGACGCGGCGCTGGTCGTGTCGGTCGACGCGCGCTCCGGCGCGCTGCGCGTCGCGGAGCAGCGGCAAAGGCGGCAGGAGGAGGACGAGGTGCGCTTCTCGGCGGTCGTGTGCGCGGCGGCGGCGCGGCAAGGCGGCGAGAAGGAGGAGGAGGGCAAGGGGAAGGATGCGGCAGCAGCAGAGAGCCGCGCCACCACCCTGCTGCGCCTGATCCGAGGTGGTGGGGGCTGCTTGGTCCTCGACGCGCCGCTGCCGCACGGCTCCTCCTCCTCCTGTTCCTTTGCCCGCGTGGCCGTGCCCCTGCCGGCCGTCGTCCAGGGCGATGCGTCAGACGGCGGCTTCGTGGCGGGGCATCCGGCGGCCCTCGACGCGCCGCTCCAGCAGCTGCAGCTGCAGCTGCAGCAGCAAGGAGGCGGTGGGGGCGCGCTCTCGTCGGCGCGCGCGTGCCTGTGCGGCGACGGCGGCGGCGGCGGCGGTGGTGGAGGCAGCAACGACGACGACCAGGCCGGCAAGGCGTGGGCGTTTGCGAGCGGGCCGGACGCGCTCGCCCGCGCGCTGCTGCAGGTGTCGGGCGCGCGGCTCGGTGGGGCGGTGGCCGATGCAGCTGCTGTTGCAGCTGCGGCTGCTGCTGTGCCGATGGCCGCGGCCGCCAAAGCAGCAGCCCCAGCAGCGGCGGCAGCAGCAGACGCCAACGCGGCCGCCGCCGCCGCCGCCGCCGCCGCCGTGGCCGCCAACCCCGCGCGCGTGCGCGACCTCGTGCTCGCGGCCGTCGCTGAGGCCATGGGCGGCGAGCTGCCCCCCGAGGGCGAGGACGCCCCCCTGATGGAGTCGGGGCTCGACAGCCTGGGGGCCGCCCACGTGCGTGCGGCGCTGTCGTCCGCGCTGGGCGTGGCGCTCCCCGCCACGCTCATGTACGACGCGACGACGGCGGCGGACATCGCGGCGTTCATCGTGAAAGAGGCGGTGGCGACTGTGGCGGCGGCGGCGGCGGCTGGAGAAGGAGGAGGAGGAAGCAAGGCGGCGGCACGGCAGCAGCAGCAGCAGAAAGGGACGGGCTACGCCGGCGCCGCCGCCGCTGCCAACGCCGACGACGACGACCGTCCCTCGGCGCTGCTGCGGACGCTCAAGCCCGCCCCGACGCCGCGCCCGCTCTTCCTCGCCGCCCCGGGCGTCGCCAACGCCCAGGCCGCCTACTTTGCCTTCTCCGCCTTCCTCGGGTGGGCCGACCAGCCCATATACGTGCTCGAAAAGGACAATGACCTCGACGTGGCCGCGCTGGCGCGGCGCAACGCGGCCGACGTCGCGCGCGTGCTGCGGTCGCTGGGCGCCGAGAAGGGGCCCGTGCTGCTGGGCGGGCACTCGTACGGCGGGGCGGTCGCGATGGAGGTGGCCATGGTGCTGCAGGAGGCAGAGTACGACGTGGGGCTCGTCGTGGTGAGTCCCTTTTGCTGTTGTTGGACTGTTTGTTTTTGTTGCTGCGGGCGGGTGGCTCTCCTCCCCCCGCTCGCGAGAGCGCCAACCCCCGCCAACAAAAACACCCCAAAAAAAACAAAAAAAAAACAAAACACAGATAATCGACACACCCCTGCCGGAACAGATCCGCCCGCTCCAGCCCCGCGCCCCCCTGGTCGAGGAGGACGGCGTTGAGCTCATGGAGATGATATTGGGGGCCCTGGGGCGTGATGCGGTGGGCCTTGGGGCGGGCGTGGCGCACCCACGCGAGAGCGCCGAGTGGCAAGGGATGACGGCCGCGCAAAAGTTCGGGTTCTTCGCGCCCGTGTGGCGCGTGATGCGCGACGACCCCATGCCCGTGGAGGAGGTGCGCGCGCAGGTGGAGCACGTGGCCCTGGCCGTCAAGCGCGGGTCGGCCGTGTCGGACCTGAGGCGGCACGACTTTGGCGGGTGGCGGCGGCAGAGCGGGGGCGAGGGGCAGGAGGGGGCGGAAGGGGGGGGGGCGGCAGAAAGGCCCAGCAACCCTCGCCGCCGCCGCCGCCTGCTGCGCAGCCCCGCGCGCGTGCTGTACCTGCGCGCGCGCGATCGCGGCGCCTGCGGCTACTTCAACGACGCGCGCTGCGGTGGTGGCGGTGGCGGCAACGGCGGCAGCGGCGGCAACGTCAACGGCTGCCACGGCAGCGGCTGGGCCAGGCTGGCCGAGGAGCTGACCGTGCTGGACGTGCCGGGCGACCACTTTTCGCTGCTGCGGCAGGCGCCGGCCGACATGGAGCTGATGGTGGAGGCGCTCAAGATGGAGCTGGGGGCGTTCGGATGGGGCGAGGTGGTGCGGCGGGAGCGCGCGCCGCCACCGCCGCCGCGCCTGCGGCCCGGGGCCGGGGGCGCGGCTGCTGCTGCGGCTCCCGGTGGCACTACAAGCCCGGCCGCTGTCGGCGGGGGCGACGAGCTGCAGTCCTACCTCGCACGCATGGGCGTCGGCGACGCCGCCCTGCGCACGCGCCTGGTCGCCGGCGCGGGCGCCCTGCCGATGGTGCCGGCCGAGGCCGCCGCCGCCCCCTCGGCCTCTGCGTCGCCCTCTGCGGCTTCCACGGCCTCGGCGGCGGCCTCGGCGTCGGCGTCGGCGTCGGCGTCGGCGTCGGGCGCCCCCCCGCTGCTCGCCGAGGCGGCCAGTGCGGGCGGCTGGTCCTTTGTCGACCGGCGCTTCAGCAGCGGCACCGACAACAACCACGCCCTGCTCCCGGCACCATCTCCTCCCCCCGCCGACCCGTGGGCCGCCGACCACGTGCGGCCCCTCAACGCTGACGCGCGCGCGTGGGTCGACGGGGCTCGCGCTGCTGCTGGTGGTGGTGGTGGCAGTGGGGCAGCGGCGGCAACGGCAGCGGCAGCAGCAGCAGGCGCAGCAGCACCCCTGCGGGGCCCGCCCCCACCTTTACTGGTCGTCTCGGACACGCACCCGCTCGACCCGGAGCTGCTGTCGGCGCTCTCGGCGATGCAGGGGCGCGCGGGCTTTTTGCTCCCCCTGCCGAGTAACGAGGACCTGGCCGCGCGCTTTGGCGGCGAGGGCGCCGGGCCCGGGGCGCTGGCGGCGCTGGCGCGGGAGCTGGCGCGCCGCGCCCGCAGCGCGGGGCTGCCGCGGGCCGGGGCGGTCGCGGGCATCGGCCTCGCCGGGGCCGTGGCTTACGAGCTCGTGCGCGCGCTGGCCGCCGAGGGAGAGGAGGAGGAGGAGGGCAGGGCTCAGGAGGGTGGCAGCCGGCAACAGCCGCCCCCACCCCGCCCGCCCGCGCCGCACCTGCTGCTGCTCGAGCCGCCCTCGCTGCGCCGCTGCGCCGACCTGGCCTCGGCCGAGTGGTTCCGCCTCGAGCTGCTGCTGCGCGAGCTCGACCCCACGGGCGCCGCCGCCGACGCCTTTGTGGCCGAGGCCGCGTCGTGCGCGGGCGCCGAGGGGGGCGCCGGGCGCGTCGCAAGGCTGGCGCTCAAGGCGTGCCGGCTCCTGGGGCCGGGGCCGCCCCCGCAGCACCTGCTGCCGCAGCAGCAGCAGCAGCAGCAGCAGCAGCAGCCATCTTGGGAGGCCGTGCTGGACCAGCGGCTGCGCGAGACGGCCGCGCGCGCCGACGGCGAGGCGCTGGCGTGCTGGGCGTCGCTGTACCTGCTGCTCGAGGAGGAGGGGGTCGGCGGGCCCGGGGCGGCGGCGGCGGCGGCGGCCTCGGCGCTCGCGGCCAGCCCCGCGCTCCCCCCGCTGTCGTCGACGTCCCATTCGGGCAGCGGCAGCGGCAGCGGCAGCGGCAATGGTGGCGGTGGTGGCAACGGGCCCCGCCCGGCCCCCGCGCCCCCGTGCCCCCCGCCGGCGCAGCTGCACGCGTTTTTGCTGCAGATGGCCGCGCACGAGGGCGACGCGCCTGCGCAGCTCGACGCGCTCGCGGCACTGCGGCGGCGGCTGCGGCCCGCAGTGGTGGCGGTCGTCGGGGGCGCCGTCGACGACGACGACGAATGGGACCGCGCCGCCGGGGTGGTGGAGGGAGGGGAGGACGAGCGGCGGTGGGACGCGCGCGTGGAGGACAGCGTGGGGCGCGCGGCGTGGCTGTCGGCCGCGGTCGCGTCGCACACGGCGCCATCGGGGTCGTCCGGGCCGATCTTGGCGGCGCTCGGGTCCCGCGTCGTGCTGCTGCACGGCGCCGCGCACCGGTCGGTGCGCGACCTGCAGGTGGTGGTGTCGGGGGCGTCTTCTTCTTCCGCGGCGGCGGCGGCAGGAGGAGGCGGAGGAACAGGGGGCTGGGTGGCCGGCTCGCTGCGCAGCGTCGCGTCCCTCGTGCTGCCCGCCAAGCTGCAGCTGTGGGCCGACGGCGCGCCCTCGGGCCGCGACCTCGAGCAGGCCGTGGCGTGGTGCGACCGCGCCGGGCGGCGGGCGGCCGCGGCGCTTTCCGGCGGGGCCTCCCCGGGCAGGGCCGCGAGCCCTCCTCCCCCGGGCGGCGACGCCGCCGCCCACGGCCCGTCGACGCTCCTCTCGCTGCCGCCGCTGATCCGCCCGCTCAACGGAGGCGGCGGCGACAACGACAACGACAACGCGGCCCTGTCCAACCACCCCCAGCGCCCGCCCCTTCCGCTGCACTCGTCGCTGCCCGTGTACGTGCTCCACGGCGCGAGCGGCGACGTCCCCTCGCGCGCGCGGCGGCTGGCGCGCGCGCTGCGCGTGCCCTGCTTTGGCGTTGAGGTGGGCAGGACGAGGAGGCGGGCGCCGCAAGGAGGAGGAGGAGGAGGAAGCGCGGCGGTGCCGGTGGTGGCGCCTGGCGCTCCGTCACTTTCGCCCTCGCCCCCTCCCGCGGCGACGGCCATGGCGGCGGCGGTGGCGGCCGAGGAGGCGGCAGAGGCGGCGGCAGAGGCGGCGTCCGTGGCGGCGGCCGAGGCCACCACGGCCGACGCCGCAGCCGCTGCGTCCGCCCCGCCCGCCTCGTCCGCCTCGTCGTCCTTCCTCTTCCCGCCCTCCCCGCCGTCGGCCGCGAGCGCCGGCGCCGCCACTGCCACCACCGCGGCCGCGGCCGCAGCAGCGACCGCCGCCGCGCGCGTGCAGCGGCTCGCGGCCGCCTACGCCTCTGCCCTCCAGGCCGCGCAGCCCTCTGGGCCCTACGTCGTCGCGGGCGTCGGCGCCACGTCGTGCGCCCTCGCGTTCGCGGTCGCGTGCGAGCTCGAGGCGCAGGGCGCCGAGCACGGCGCGTGCCTGCTGCTGGTCGACGGGCCCTGCGCGCCTTTTCCGGGAGGCGACGGCGTGCTCGCGGGGGCGGCGGCGTCGTCCTCTTCTTCTTCGTCCGCAGCACCCACCTCGGCGGGCTCGCCCGGCGGCGGCAGCGGTGGTAGCAGCAAGGGGGAGCGGCGGCTGAGGCGCGCGGCCCTGGCCCCGCTGCTCGTGCCGTACGTACCGGAGAGCCTGCTGCAGGGCGCCTGCGTGGTCGTGACGACGAGCGGGTGGGGGGACGAGGAGGAGGAGGAGGAGGACGACGACGACATCGGCAGCAGCAGCGAGGACGAGGACGAGGCGACCGCGACGGATGCCTGCCTGGCGTCGGCGCGGTCGATGGTTGCTGGGCCCCTGCACCGCATCTCGCTGCGTCTGCCGAGGAGGGCCACGGCCTCGGCCGCGGCGGCTCTCGAGGCGGACTCGGTGCTGACGGCGCTCGGGGTGCTGCTGCGGTGATGCTAGTCGATGGGGCGAGAGGGGGCGAGGGGAGGTCGCCGGCGACGAGGCGGCGACCGACCCTTCGCGTCGTCCTTTCTTCTTCTCTCCACGCGTCGCCAGGATTGCAGCCACTCTGCTCTCAGACATACATATCTCTTTCCAGTACTGTACTTTTTTTCTTCTAGTGGGGCCTCTCGCGCCTCCCCTGTACGCATCTGCTGCGCGCACGCGCGATTGCAATCGACACCCCATCCTCTCGACCCGCGCATCACGCATAGATTAACCTTCGCCCGGTCTCTCTCTGACAGAGCAGCGCCAGAGGCTCTCCAGAGCCCTCTCGTTCAAGCGCGCGCGCCGAGACAAGAGCATAGCGTCGCGCGATTGCAAGCAGAGGTAAGGAGCGCGCGGCCGCGCTCCCGTCTCGACGGCATCGAATGAAAACCAAACGGCCGCGCAGCTCGTTCTTGCGCGCATGTACGCGCCGCGCGTTACCCGCCCCCCCCGGTGTGCCTGCGACTCGCTCGCAGGCACAACCATTACCTGACCAGGGCGGGGAGGACGCGCGGTGCGGCGCACCGCGGTGGAGCTTTGTTTGGGGGGGGGGTTCGGGCTTGAAGGTGGGGGGCGTGGGCGGGGCGTCGCCCCCGCTCCGCCCCTCTTCTTCCGCGCGCCTCCCCCTCCCCACCTTGCTCTCTAAAAGCCGCGTGCGAGCCGGACATCCAAAACAAACGCGCCCTCTTAAAGGTCTGCCCGAGTTGAAAACAACCAAAGCCGAGAGACCCACGGCGGGCGAGAAGTATGCGGGGCGCACATTTCTTCTTTTTCGGCGGCGTCGGGGGGCGCTCCCCTGGCCGACGCGGCCTCTCTCTCACCCCCCGAAAAAAACCTCCAGTCACTCTCGAACCCAAAACCACACAGGCCAGAGGCCCCTGCGAGGGCCGGGAATGAGCATTCCTGTAGACGAGCGGTTGTAATTGAAAGAGAGAGAGAGACGACGATGACAGCGACGGGGGGACGCCTCGCTTCTCCGGACGATGACGACGACGGCGACCGGCGCCTCAACTCTTTTCTTTTGCCGTTCTTGGTTTCCTGTCTTACACACGATCAAATGCGTGCCGAGGCGCTAGAGAGGGAGAGAAGCAAAGGGGGGGGGGGGGTACGCTGCGGGCAGGGGGAAGAGAAGAGCAAAAAGGGGCCTAGAGGGGTAACGAGACCCCTCTGAACACCCCTCGCCCTCCCCCTACCGCGCGCCCGCGCCTCCACCCCCCGTCCCGCCCTCTTCAACACACCACCACCCCCGGCCAGAAAGCCAAAAAAACGGCGGGGCAAACGAGGGAGGGTGGCCGAAACCTCAGCCCACCCCCTGCATCCATCCATCCACCTCTACGCGCCCCTCTACACGTCGGCGATCGTCACCTCCACGTCGACCCCGGGCTCGATCGAGATGGACGTGATCTGCTTGACCACGTCGGCGGGGGAGTGGAGGTCGATCAGGCGCTTGTGGACGCGCAGCTCAAAGCGGTCAAACGTGTTGGTGCCGTTGCCGCAGGGGGACTTGCGCGTGGTGATGCGCAGCACCTTCGTGGGCATGCGCACGGGGCCGCGGACCTTGAGGTCCTTGTCCTTGGCGCCCTTGATCAGGTCGGCGCACACCTTCTCCAAGGCGCGCACGTTGCGCGAGGTGAGGGTGATGCGGATGCGGTGGACGGCGGGGCCCTCGCCCCCGGCCTCGAGGCCCTCCTTGGCGACGGCGGCCATCGGCTTGGCGACGGCGGCGGACATCTTTTTGTGTTTTAGCTGTTGTGTGGAGGGGGGGGGGGGGGGGGGGGACGTGTGAGCGAGCGCGAAGCGGGCGGGGAGAGCAGTAGCGTCGGCGGCGGCCGAGCGAGTGGCGGCGGCGGCGCCGTCGTTTTTGCTGGCGCTGCTGCCGCCGCGACTGGGGGCTGCGCGGGCGGCGCGCGCGCGCCCCCGATCGAGGGCGGGCGCGATCGAGTGCGCGCGCGTCTGTCCGCAAGTTCCTGCTCGACAGCGAGCGCGCAGGCGTGCGAGTGCGAGGCAGCAGCAGCAGCAGCAGCAGCCTTTTTTGGCTCGCGCCCGCCTCTGGTTCGTCGTTGCGATGTGTGGACGGACGTACGTTGTTTAGTTTTGGGAGAAGGATCTCCGAGTCAGACGCAAAATGCTTTTTGCCGTTCACTGAGAGATAAAGGGAGCGGTGGGGGAGGGGGCTCGCGCGTTTTGGGGGGCAGGAGGAGAGGGGGAGGGCGCGCTCTCTCGCCCCCATCCACCACTCAGCCAAACAAAGAGCCATCGCGCTCGCCCCAAACGGACACAAAACTCGCTCCCACCCGTCCACCACGACCGACCACGGAGTAGTACCGCTCACGAGCCCGCAACAGACGGCCTTTTCACCACGTTTCTCGACGGCCGGACGCACGCGACAACAGGATTTGAAGCCAAGAAACGACCTCGAACACAAACGACACCCCACCATGCAGTCGCTCCGCGCGCGCTGGCCCGTCATGGGCGCCGCGCCCACTAGCCGCGCCAGGATGGCGGCGGCGCCGGCAGCACCAGCCCCAGGGCTGCTCCCCCCGGCAACCCAGCAGCGGCGCTGCCGCCGCACCCCTTTGTCGTCGCCCCGGCTTAGCCGCGCGGCCTCGGGCGACAACGACGACACCGCCGCAACGACGGCCACCACCACCACCACCTCGACCGCCGCCCTCTCGACCGCCGACTTTGACGAGGCGGCCGCCCCCCCGCCCGGCTGCAGCCGCTACACCGTCAACATCAAGAAGCCCCTCGGCCTGGTGCTCGAGCAGGACGTCAAGACGCTGGTGCTGCGCGTGGCCGAGCTGTCGCCCGAGGGCGCCGCCCAAAGGGCCGGCGTGGGGATCGGCGACCAGCTCATTGCGGTCTCGGGCGTGACGTACGGCCGCACCGAGGAGTACGGCGAGGTCGTTGTCCAGAAGCAACAGCAGCGCGTGCGGCTGTCGGCCAGGGGGGAGACGCTCAAGACGATCGGCGCCGCCATCGCGTCTCACCCGGGTAACTGGGAGGTCTCGCTGGAGTTTCAGCGGTGCGGGCCTGGCGGCGTGTCGGACTCTTAGGGGATGAGGGGGTGGTGTCGGGGTGGTGGTGTTGGGGCGGCGGAGCTGGGGACCGCAGCCGCAAGCCGGGTCGGCGCGCGAACGGCCGCACGGCGGCGAGAACTAGACGCGGCGACGCCGCACGCCCCCTTGCCTTCTCAAAGCGCACAATCCCCTCTCTCTCTCTCAAGGGCCTCCCTCTGATTGCCGCCTCTCTAGCTCTTTAGGATCCTGTCCTCTGTAGCTGGCTTCCCTCTCTCTCTCCCTCTCTCGTTCTAGCGCGCGCGCGACCACCCCCCTCCACGCACACAGGAGGCAGCCCCCCACGCTCCCGCCCTCCACCCCCAACGCGCGCCATGGCGTCCGCCGACGCGCTGCGGATCCTGCGCGAGCTGCAGAGCCGCCCCGACAACAAGGTGGGTCGATGTCGCTGCGGCTCTTGCGCGCGCGCGCCGCGCAGTGCGGAGAGGGGAGGCACGCGAGAGAGTGAGGGAGAGCCCTCCTCCCTCAACCACCGACCCTCCTCCTCCTCCTCCTGCGCCCGCTCTTGCCCCGGGCTCTCTCGGTCGACTCACCCCCCCCCCAATCCCTGCGCCGACACACACATGCCGCCCCCCCAACATACACAACAGGTCTGCGTCGACTGCGAGACCAAGAACCCGCAGTGGGCGACGGTCTCGTACGGCACGTTCATGTGCCTCGAGTGCAGCGGGCGGCACCGCGGCCTGGGCGTGCACATCTCGTTCGTGCGGTGAGTCAAACGCCTCGGATCCGATCGAACACGGGACGAGCCGCCTCGATCGATCCAAAATCGACCAAGGCTCTCGTGTTGCCGCCGCGACGCCGACGCTCTGACGACGACGCACACACACACACACCCGCCCTCCCCCAACCCATCCCCCAAAACACAAAAACAACAGCTCCGTCACGATGGACTCGTGGAACCCCGACCAGCTCAAGCGCATGCAGCTCGGCGGCAACGACGCCCTCAACTCCTTCCTCAAGCAGTACGGCGTCCCCAAGAGCGTCGAGATCCGCGACAAGTACAACACCAAGGCGGCCGAGCTGTACCGCGAGCGCCTCAAGGCGCAGAGCGAGGGGCGGCCCTTTGCCGTGCCGCCGCCGTCGGCGGTGCCCAAGCCCGTCTTTGGGGGGGTCGGGTCCTTCCGGCGGGGGCGGGGGGAGGTACGGGGGGTTTAGCAGCGCGGACTATGAGCGGCAGCAGCAGCAGCAGCAGCAGGGAGGGGGAGGGGGCGGGGGCGGAGCGGGGGGCGGCGGGTTTGGAGGAGGAGCAGGCGCTGGCGCGCGGGGCGGCCCGCCGCACAAGAGTGCCTCCTTTGGCGTCGGCGGGCCTGTCAGCACCGCCCGCCCCGTCAACAACGGCGGCGGGTTTGACGGCTTTGACGACGACGGGTGGGGCGGGGACGGGGGCGGCGGCGGCGGAGGAGGGGGCGGAGGAGCGGCCGCGGCGGCACCGGCGTCCCGCGCGGCCGCGCCCGCAGCCCGCCCCGCGTCGGGCTTGCAGCAGCACCAGCAGCACGCCGCGTCCGCGCCCAACCTGCAGCACGGAGAGCCCGGGGCGGACGACGACTGGGGCAAGTGGTGAGCGAGAAGAGGGATTGTAAACGAAAACAACAACAGCGCTGCGACAACAACAATAACAACAATGCCGGGACGGAGCTTACGATGCCGGCGGGCGAGGGCGGGGCGGCGCGGCTCGCGCGCGCCCACGCGCCTCGCCTTCGCGCGCGCTCAACAGCAAATCCCGCCCTCGCCCAACCCTGCCCCCCACCACCACCACACTGCTCGCCGCACGGGCGCGCCAACCGCCCTTCTTCTTCGCGACCCGAACGAACCTCTCGCAAACGCGAGCCAAACGCCGCAAGTACTTAGTACAACCGGTTCAAACAACAACAGCACAACCTCCTCCCCTCCTCCTCCGCTCCTCACGAAAAGACCCGCGCGTTTCGACCGTCCGCGCAGCCGCGCTCGGTGCATGAACGCGGGTCGCGAGGGCGCGGGCGGCTCGACCCGATCGAGGCGCATCCCAGGCACGCGCCGGGATTGACGCGCTCGAGGCGTGAGCGACGAACGAGGCGTCGCGCGATTTGAAAGAGAGTGCGGGGGGGTGTCGCCCCTCTCTCCCTCTGCTTTGCTCCTCTCTCTCTCTCGGACGATGGCGTCCGCCTTCCTCTCGGCGGCCCGCGAGTCGCTCCGGCACGAGCTGGAGCGCGCGGCCGCCCTGTTCCGGCGCGAGTCGGGCGAGTACCAGGTGAGAGCGTGGCGTGGCGCTTCAAGATCGCGCGGAGGAGAGAAAAGGGAGGGGACGAGCGACGGGGCCGGCAGCGAGGGGCGACGGGCGAGCGACGACGGGCGATTCTTTCAAACGGGTGCGCGCTCATCTTCAATCCTCCTCCACCCAAAACAAAACAACAACTCCATCAACAGCGCGCGCACGACTTGCGCGCGGCCGCCGCCACCCCCGCCGCTCGCCCGCAAAATAACGGCCGCCGCCGCGGCGGCGGCGCCAACACCAACGCCAACAACGCCAACAACGCCAATGCCGCTGCGGCCGCTGCCGCCGCCGCCGCCCTGCTCTCGGCGGCCGCCACGTCGGCCGAGGCGGCCTCGGCCGCGGTGGCCCGGATGGCGGCGGCCGGGCGCGGCAGGGGCGCTGGCGGTGCTGGTGCCGCTGCGGCTGCCGCTGCCGCTGCCGACTGGGCCGGCGGCAAGAGCGGCGGGGGCAGCGCCGCAGGCAGCCCCCCCGTGCCGCCCGGGTCGGCGGTCGCCGCGGCGCCGGCAATGGTGATGCTCATGGCGGCGCCGCCGGCCGCAGGTTTGCCGGCCGCCGCGGCGCTGCTCCCCACCTTCCCCCCCTCCTCCTCCACCCCCGCAGCAGCAGAAGCTGTGGCAGCAGCCGCCCCCGGCGAGGCGGACGCCGCGGGCAACAAGCTGCGCGGCCACCACCTCGACAAGGGCATGCTGGCCGCGCTGCTCGCGCAAAAGGGCAGCCACGGCGGCGGAGGCGCGTCGGCGGCGGCCGCCGCAGTGCACCGCCCCGTGCTCGCGGCGCCGCCAGCCGCCGCCGCCGCCGCCGCGGGCAGCAGCAGGCAGCACCAGCAGCAGTTCGAAGAGAACGACGAGAACTACGGCGGCGGCGCGCACGCTGCTGCCGCCGGCGGGAGGAAGCGCGGCGGCGGCGCGGCGGCGGCGGCGCGCAAGGCCCCCGCGGGCGGGGCGCGCAAGCGCGGTGGTGGTGGTGGTGGTGGCGCGGCCGCCCCCCCGTCGGCCAAGCGCCGGCGCCGCCGCCGCGAAGCTTGGGAGAGCAACACGTCGGCCGACCCGGACGACGACGGCGACGACGACGAGGCGGACGACGAGGAGGACGAGCAGGCGGCGATGATGCGGGCGCGGCGGCAGCAGCACCACCACCACCACCAGCTGCTGCTCCTGCAGCAGCAGCTGTACCAGCAGCACCAGCAGCACCACCAGGGGCAGCAGCAGGGGCAGCATCTGGGCGGCGGAGGCGGCCACGGGTCCCCCGACCACCACCACAACCCTCACGAGCACCACCACCACCACCACCACCTCGGCCCCTCGTCGCTCGTCCTGCCCCCGCCGCCGCCGCTCGTCACGCACCTGCCCGCGCCGGCGCCCGGGCAGCTCCGCTGCAACAGCCTCGACGGGCTGCTCAGCCCGCCGTCGGCGGCGGCGGTGGTGACGGCCGCGGGGCGGGGGCCTCCCCACTCGGGCCCGGGCGGCGGCGGCGGCGGGGGCGGCGGCGGCGCCGGCGGCGGGGGCGCCGCGGGCCTCGGCCTGCTGTCGCCCCCGGCCGCGGCCGCGCTTCTCGGCTCGCCGCTCACGTCCCCCCCGCTCGCGCGCGGCATGCTGGCCGCCGCGCTCGCCGGCTTTGCCTCGCCGCTCGGCGGTGGGGGCGGTGGAGGCGGCGGCGGTGGCGTTGGCGGGGGGATGGGAGCGGCGGCGGGCGGCAGCGACCCTGCCCTCGCGATGGCGGCCGTTGGCGGCCGCGGCGGCCGCGGCCGTTGGCGGCCCACCGCGGCGGCGGCGGCGGCGTGCGGGCCCGCCAGCGCGGGGCCGGGCTCGACCCCGCTCTCGACGCGCAGGCGGCCTGGCCCGCGGGGCGCTGCGGCCGTGCTCTCGCCGCCAGCCTGCGGTGCGGTCGGCGGCGGCGGCCTGACCACCCCCGGGCGCCTCTTCCGCAGCTTTGGCTCGACGTTCGCAGAGCCCCATCGCCGTGCCCGGCGGCGGCGGGCGCATGGCGGCGGCGCTCGCGGCCGAGGGCCCGCCGAGCGGGCGCGACACGGACGCGGCCGCGGCGGCGGCGGCGGCGACTGGCAGCGGGGCGGCGGCGCCGCCACCGCGCTGAGCCCCGCCACGGCCGCCGCGCTCGGCGGCGGCGACGGCGGCGGCGGCGGCGTGCCACAGCAGCTTCCCGCGGCTCACCCCGGCGGCGGCGGCGTCTGCGCCGCCGCAGACGCCGACGCGGCCGGCCTGCCCTCGGGCGCCGAGGCCTCGGCGCTGCGTAAGCACTACTGCGGGCACGACCCGCGCCCGCGGACGCAGCAGAATCCAGGCCCACGCCGGTGGTGCAGGGGGGGCAGCCAGCGGCCGCCGCCCCGCCGCCGCCGCGCCGCTCGAGCGCGTCGACCGCCTTCTCGGCAGCGCAGGCGGCAGCGGGGCGCTGCACCACCAACACGCGGGCCTGGTCTCGACCGCGGCGGCGGCACCGGCGGCGGTGGCGGGGGCTGGGGTCGACGACGACCTCGACCCGCACCGCGGCGACCCGTTCCGGCCCCCGCCGCCTTTTTACCGCGGCGCGAGCGCGGGCGACCTGGCGGCGGCGGCGGCGGCGGCGGAGGGCGCGGCCGCCGACGCCGTCGGCAACAAGCACGACGTCCACAGCGGCGGCCGCCCCTCCCTGGGCGACAGCCTGCAGTCGGCCGCCACGCCGCAGGAGGGCGCCGCCGCCGCCGCCGCCGCAGGGGGGTCGGTGCAACAGCACGCCCGGGGGCGCCGCGGGGTGGTGGGCGGGGGGGGCAAGGTCAAGGTGGGGTTCCCTTCGCCGGCGTCGTGAGCTTTTTGTCGGGGGGGCGCCGACGATCGCCAAGCGACGAACAAGGGCGGCCGGGGGTGCAGCCGCGTCCCGACCAAGCGCCTCGCACAAACGCACACACACATAAACGCATTTCCTCGTGTTCACACACACGCGCATCTCGCTCTCCGAACCACTACAGACTCCGAACACCAGCGCGCGCGTGCGGGCGAGAGAGGAGCAGCAGAAGAAGACCCCCCCCCCCATCGCGCGCGCGGCGCCCGGGGCGACACCATGGACGAGGAGCCGCCGGTCTTCCTGGCATACCAGCCCTATAAGGGCCCCGCCTCGATCCCGCACGCGCCCGCCGACTTCTTCGGCGCCTTCTTCCTGGCGACCAACGTGAGTGACGGCGGGAGGAGGGGCGGAGTCTTCCCTCTCTCTCTCTCGCGTCTCCCCTTTCTCACCCGCCCCCTTCCCCGCACACACACCCCTCAAACAGTCGGCGATGCTGTGGCACATGTTTCCCGGCAAGTTCCTGGGCACGGAGGTCCGGGCGCGCAGGCACGAGTGAGTTTGTCAAAAGGACGGATCGATCGGACGCGATCGGGCGAGCCGGCGGCGAGCGGCGGCGGCGGCGCGCGCGCGCATCCCTGGAGAGACCCCCCCCCTCCCGCCAACTCACCCCCATCCATCCCTCAAACACCCCCCCCCCCCCCCAAACAACAGCCCCGACTACATCGTCTCGTGCTGCAACGAGGCCGGCATGCGCCGCGACGCCCTCCGCGGGCAGGTGCCCAAGCGCTGGGACGTCGGCGGCGCCCCGAGGGCCGTCTCCGACTCGCACGAGCGCATGTGGTGGGACCACCTGAGCTGGAAGCGGTGGAAGATCCCGCGGACGGGGCCGGCCTTCGCCAACGACTTTTTCTTCTCATGAGGAGGAGGAGGAGGCGCTGTTGCTGCTTTGTTTCATTCTTCCCTCCCCCCTCTCCAAAACGAACGATCCCTCCCGAAAAGGATAACGCGCACCGGGCCGCGGCACCGTGGCCCCCCCCTCCCCCCCATTCTTATGTTTCCGATCTCTTTCATTGTGTTACCACCACCCACCACTCACGTGTGCATCAGAACCGCGCAGAGATTTACATCCAAAGAGAACGAGTGCGTGTTGTCTAAAGAGTTGGGTGTGCTAGAAAAAACAACAGGGGGTTGTGAGGAGGGGGCGACGACGACGACCGACGAAAAACCAAAAAGCAAAAAACCCAAAACGAAAGGGCAAGCCTTTTTTCTTCAGTCCAGGGGCGTGATGGCCAATGGAAGCAAGGCCGCCCCCTTCTCGACGCCAACAAAGCCACCACCACCACCACCCCCGGCGGCCCCAACCACCAGCAGCAACCTCTCGTCGGCCAGCGCCGCCAGCGCCGCCTCGCGGTCGCGCTCTGCCTCCTCGAGCGCGGCCGCGAGCCGCATCTCGAGGATGCGCTCGGGCGGGGGCACCACGGCCACGCACCACGGGCGGATGCGCTCGAGCGACGCGAAGAACAGGGCGCTCGTCACGGCCGCCTGCGCGACGCGCGGTACCCCCCCGGCGAACAGCGCCGCGGGCCCCCGCGCCTGCAGGATGCGCGCGAGCGTTCCCGCGGCTCCCGCGCGGCCGTCGGGCGGGCTGCACTGCACCATGGTCTTGACGACGTCCAGCGGGGTGGTGACCGCGGCGGCCACGGCACCGGCCGCGCCGCCCAGGGCCATGTGCTGCCAGGCGCTCGGGACGACGCTGCTGCTGCTGCTGGGGTTGTTGCTGCTGCTTTTGCTGCCTTTGCCGCTTTTGCTGCCGCTTGCGTTGCCGCTGCCGCCACCACCAGGGCCACCACCGCCACCCCCAAACGCCCCGGTCTCCTCGCACACGCGCCGCAGCTGGCCGTAGAGCGCAAATGAAATGGCGGCCTCGGGGATGTCGCGCACGAGCGTGGGCCCAAAACCGGCCCACAGCCCCGCGGGCCCCGCTTTCGCGGTCACGGCGGCGCGCGCGGCCGAGAGGATGTCGGGAAAGATGTAGGCCTGCACGCGGTGCTTGAGGACGTCGGCGGGCACGCGCACGACGGCAGAGGCGGCGGCGCCGAGCGCGGCGGCCGTGACGTGGGCGACGGCGGCGGCGCGGCGCGTGCGCTCGCGCAGCAGCGCGGCCGCCGCCCCCGGCGAGGCGGGAGGGGCCGCTCGCCGGCCTCCGCCTCCCCTCTGCTGCTCCTGCTGCTGCTGCTGCCGGCCCTCCAGCTCGGCCGCCGCCGTCAGCCGCCGCATCATCGACCCGTGGGCCGTCTCGTACACGGCAAAGTAGAGCGCGGCCGCGGGCACGGCGCCCAGCATGGCGCCCGAGAGGCCGAGGTAGGCGTCGGCGAGGGCGGCGCGGGCGCGCGCAGAGAGCAGCGCGAGCGCGGGCGGCAGCGGCAGCGGCGGCAACGGCAGGGAAGGAGGGGGCCGGGGGCCCGCCAGCGTCATCGCCGCTCCTGCTGATGCTCCTGCTGATGCAGAGGAAGAAGAGGCAGAGGACGACGCGGACCGCGAGGCGGCCGGCGGCGCCAGCGCCGACAGCGACGACGGCGGGCGCGACGCCGCGGCGCCCCTAGAGCCAAAGCTGGTGCTGCCGCCGCTGCCTCCGCTGCCGCCGCCCCCTCCTCCTCCCGCCGGCGGCATCGGGCTGCCCCCGCGCGACCCGCCCGCCGCCGCCAGGCGCGAGGCCGCCCCGCCCACACCGCTGCCCGCCGTGCCGCCGCTGCCTGATGAAGAGGATGAGGATGAGGGCGCCGTCGCCGTCGTCGTCGTCGTTGTCGTCAGGGGCGCTGCCGTCCCCCCTGCCGCCCCTGCCGTCGCCGCCCGCACGCGCGACGGCGCGGCCGCCGCCAGCTGCACGCGCGTTTTGAGCGTGTCGATCGGGTGCACGACGAGGGTGGTCACCGCGCGCGCCCCGGCGCCCGCGAGCGCGGCGGCGGCGGCGGCGTGCGTGATCTCTGCATCGGCGCGCTCGCGGGCGCTGTATGCGGCGCGCTCGAGGAGCCGGCGGGCGGCGGCGGAGGCGGCGCTCGGCCGCTGGTCCGAGGATGAGGAGGATTGCGGGGGCGGCATCTTGCTCCTCTCCTCTCCTTCTTCACTCGCGCGCGCGCGCGCGGGGGGACCAAGCTCGGGTCACGGGGCCCGCCAGCTGAAGCGGTTCAATTGGTTTGGGGCGGACGCGACGACGGAGAGCTCTTCTTTCGCGCAAAAAGGACTCGGCCTGTAGAGGAGGTCAAGGGTTTGCCCCTCGGCGACCGAACAACCAGGCTCTGTCGCGTCCGTCCGTCGGCCGCGTTCGGCGGGCCCCAGAGTGAATGGTCAGACCCTTGGGTGCGGGCGGGGGAAAGAGGGGGCCCCGCTCGGCGAGCGCGCGCGCGTCTCGACGACGTCGTCGCGAAAAACGGACGAGAGGTCTTTTTTTTGCTGTTTTTGCGTCCTCCTTCTTCTTCTTCGTTGCGCGCGCGCGTGGTTTCGGGGTGGGTCCGGGCTAATTTGTGTACTATTTCTACGACTAAGTAACGTAACGCGACCTTCTTCAGCGAGTGGACGGCGGCGAGGATATGAGGAGGGGCCGGCCGCAAGAGGAGTTGGGAGCACGCTGCCGCCGCCAGGCGCGCGTCGGCGGGCGCGAGCGGGGCGCTTTCTCTCTCGCTCATCCTCTCTCTCTCCCCACGCGTCACTGCCTTGACTAACACAAGCCGTCCGGCTCCTAAGCGATCAGGGCGGCCGTGCGCGCGGCCACGCGGGCGCACGCGGCGGCGTTGACCAGGAACAGCAGGCGCACGGGAGGAGGAGGGGGCGGCGGCGCCGGCGCGGGCGCGGGCGCGGTGGCGGGAGGCGCTTCCGCCGCCGCCTCCCCCTGCTTCTGCCGCCCGGCTCCCCCACCAAACTCGAGCAGGCTCAGGTGCGGCACGGGGCACGTCGCGCCGGGCGGCACGCGCGCGCCGTTGACGCGCACCTCCCCGCGGCCCACGTTGGTCAGCTCCCAGAGTGCCGCGGGCACCAGGGCGGCCTCGTCGTCGTCGTCGTCCTCCTCCTCCTGCCGTTGCTGCCGCCACCCCCCGCCGCCGCCCTTGCCCCTCATCGCCGCCGTCACCGCCGCGGCCGTCGACGGCACGAGCGACAGGTACGCCTGCAGCCGCGACACGCTCGCGCCCGCCCGCCCGAGCCGCGACAGGTCCACGTCCACCACAAACTGACCGGAAGGACCCCCCCCTCCTCCTCCTCCGCTGGCTCCTCCTCCCCCGCCCCCGCCCCCGCCCCCGCCCCCGTGGGCTCCCCCGCCCCGCCCGACCGACAGCACCGTCCGCGCGAGCGCCACGCGCGCCGTCGCCGAGCACAGGCACGCGAGCGCGCCCTGCGCGTCGAGCAGCTGCGCGGTGGCGGCCGAGGCCGCGCGCTCGAGGCCGGCGACCGCCGCGGCGCGCGACGCGAAGCGGGCGCGGGCCTCCTCCGCAAAGGAGGAGGCGGAGGAGGAGGGGGACGGCGGCGCCGAGAGCAGCAGCAGCAGCTGCTCCTCGAGCTCGCCAACAGAGGGCAGGCACGGGCGCGGCAGGCCCTCGGCGTCGAGGGCGGCCGCCTCGCGGTCCCCCTCTTCCCCCTCTTGCTCCTCCTGGCCGCCTGGCGCGCCGCCGTCGGGGGCGACCCCGGGCGCGGCGTCGGCGCGGGCACTGCCAAAGGGGCTGCTGCCGGCGGCGCCCGCGGCCGCGGCCGCCTGGGGCGTCGTCGCGGCGACGAGCGCGTCGTCGCCCGCTCCCGCCGGCTGCTGCTGCTGCTGCTTTCCCCCCTCGTCCTCTGCGTCATCCTCCTCCATATTGGCCAGCACCGCCGCGCCCGCGCCCGCAGTGCCTGCTGCCAATGCGCCTGCTGCTGCTGCCGCCGCCGCCGCCTCGGCCAGCTCCCGACCAAAGCCCACCGTGCACTCGTCGCCGTAGCGCGCGAGCTCGGGCGGCACGCGCAGGAGGGGGCCGCGGGCCGCTCCCTGCTGCTGCTGCTGCTGCTGCTGCTCGTCAGGCGCAGCAGGCGGCGCGGGACCGAGGCCCAGGCGCGCGCGCAGCAGCTCGAGCGCCGACTTGGGCTGCTGCTGCTGCTGTTGGGCCGCCCCCTGCTCCTCCCCCTCGCCGTCCTCCTCCTCCTCGTCCTCCTCGTCCTGCTCGGCCAGCGCCTCGGCCCGCGCCTCCTCGAGGGCCGCCACGTACTCGACCGTGTAGACGCGCACGAGCGTCTCCAGCAAGGGCAGCACGTCGTCGAGGCGCGGGGCGGGCGGGCCCTGGTGCGCAGCAGCAGCAGCAGCAGCAGGCTGCAACGCGCTCCGCCGCCGCCGCTTGCCGGCGCGCCGCTTGCCGCGCGCGTGGGCGCGGCCGTCGAGCCCTGCTCCCTCGTCGGCGCTCGCCGCCTCGGGCTTGACGGCGTCGGCCGCGCGGCCGCCGCCGCCGCCCGTTGTGTCGGTGGCGCCCGCCGCTCCGCCGTCTGTGCTCGCGGCGGCGGCCGCGGCGTTGGTGCCGGTCGCCGCTGCCGCTGCGCCGCGCGCGCGCTTGGTCGCGCCGGGGCTCTGGGCGCGCGCCGCCGCCGCGCCGCCGTCCTCCGCGGCGTCAGAGCCCGCTGTTGGTTTGGTTTGTGTGTGTGATTTCGGGTGTGCGTGTGCGCGCTGATCGTTAGCTGGGGGATGAGGATTTGGACGCGCGTTTGGAGAGAGAGAGCTCTGCTGCTCCGATGATGATGCGCGCGCGCGCGCCTCTTCCCGCCAGACACCAGCGCGCCACTCACGTGCCGACCGCGTCATCGCGGGTGGAGAGGGTCGATTCCTCTTGCGTCTGACGGGACGGGGATTGCTGCGGGCGACGAGAGAGTAGAGGCGAGTTTGCGGGGCGCTCGAGAGAGTGGTGTTGGGGGCGGGGGGAGAACTCTTTGCGCGCGCGCGACCGCGATAGGGAGAATGTTTGTCCCGCGTTTGCGTTTTGCACAAGCTTGTGTGTGGAGTTGTGTTTGGCGTCGTGTGTTTGTTTTTGAGAGGCGTTGCGGGCGGACGAGAGAGAGCAGAAGAGAGAGCGCGAGCGCGCGCGCGCGCGCGCGACGCCAGACGCCAAACGGCGCGCGCCGCCGGAATCCGCCAACCCCTCATCTCCATCACTCCTTCGCCTCCGCCACGTGCGCCCACCCGGGCCGCCCCTCGGCGTGCGGGGGCTCGCGCAGGTCCCGGCGCCTCGGAGGAGCGGGAAGCCGCCGCCGCCGCCACTCCTGCCGCTCCGCCCACAGCTCGAGCCGCCCGCCGAGGACGACGCTGTCGTCGTCGCCCTCGCCCCCACCACCACCCCCGCCAACGCTGCCGCTCGTCGGCAGCATCGTCTCGATCGCAGCGTACACCTGCGAAGGCACGCGCCACCCCCCGCCCGCGGCCGCGACGGCGCAGTCGAGCACCACGTCGGGCGAGCGCTGGTGGCGCAGCTCGATGTCGCGCGTCCCGGGGGCCGCGCCGTCGGCGCGCCGGAAGAAGAGCAGCGTGCGGTGCGAGCGCGCGGCGGCCAGCGGCAGCGCGGGCGGCGCAGGGGGCGGCGCGGGCGGCAGGCGCAGGACGGCGTTGCCCGGGGACAGGAGCACCCACGCGAGGCTCTCGACGTAGACGTACTGCATGGAGGCCATGGTGTCGACGACGGCGGCGATGTGCTCCTTGCGCGACCACACGAAGACGAAGCCGCGCGGGCACAGCCGGGGGAGGGGCAGCGCGCGGAGGCGCCGCGCGGCCGTGGCGCGGCGTGCGGCCGCGCGCGCAAAGAGCCGCGCCGCCAACGCGGAAGCGGCGGTCGCGGTATCGTTGGCATTGTCCTCCTCCTCCTCCTCTTCCTCCTCTTCCTCCCAGCCGCTGTTGATCAGCACCGCCAGGTACTCCCTCCCCCCGCGCGGCGGCAGCGACCGCTCAAAGTCGAGCGTCGTCAGGTCGGCGGACTCGGCGTACTGGGGTGGTGGGGGGACGGGCGCTGTCGTCGTCGTCGCTGCTTCTTCTGCTGCTGTTTCTGCTGCTGCTGCCGCCACTGCAGGCGCCACCGCCGCCGCCTCCTCCTCTCCCTCCTGCTCCTGCTGACCCGCAGATGGCGGCGCGCGGGGCGGCGGCGGCGGCGGCGGGAGCGCAAAGACGGGGCGGCGGGGGGCGGCGGGGCGCAACCCCCCCGCCGCCAAAAAGGGCGCCACGGCGCGGCCCCAGGCCGCCGGCAGCGGCAGCGGCGGCACGCGCACCTGCGCCACGGAGCCCTCGTCGTCGGCGCGGGCGGCGGCGGCGGCGGCCTTGAGGCGGCGGCGCAGGAGGGCGTCCGCGTCGCGCGGGGGGTGGTGGTGGTGGTGGTGCTGCTGCTGCGACTGGGGAGCGACGGCGCGGCGGTGGCCGCTGACGCCGCGAGGCGGGGCGGGGGCCATGCGGGGGCCGCCGCCGCCGCCGCCGCCACGCCCCTTTCCCCCCGCCCCGGCCGCCGCCGCCCGCGCCGCCTCCCGCGCCGCCTCCCGCTCCGCCTTGCGCGCCGCCCGCTCGGCCGCCTTGGCCGCGCGCGCCGCCTCGCGCGCCGCGCGCCGCTCCTCCCGTCGCCGCTGCGCCAGCGCGGCCGCCCTCGCCCGCCGCGCCGCCGCTGCCGCGGCGCCGCCCCGCGGCGCGGCCGCCTCGTCCCACCGCTCGCCGTCCGACCAAAAACCCCGCACAAACTCCAGGTCGTCCTCTTCAGCGTCTCCTCGGCAAAGGTAGTAGTAGTCGTCGTCGTCATCCTCGCCGCTCACGAAGAAGTCCCCCTCCGCGGCGTCGTCCGAGTAGGCGCGGTCGTCCGCGCCCACCTCGCCCGCCAGCGTGGCGGCGCGGGCGGCGGCGTCGCGGCGGGCGGCCGCGGCGCGGCGCGTCCGTTGCTGGGCGGCGTGAGCGTGGGCGTGGGCAGCGGCGTGGGCGGCGGCGGCGGCGGTGGCCCCGCCGGGGTTCTCGACCAGCAGCGCCTCGTTGCCCGCCAGAACCGATCGCACGTTGAAGATGGACGTGGCCTTGAAGATGGCCTCGAGCAGGCGGGGGTCGTGGTGGTTGGGCTCGGGTGCGGAGGCGGCGGGGGCGGCGCCGCTTTTTGCTGCTGCTGCTGCTGCTGCGTCTTCTTTTGCTCCTCCGCCCGCCTTCGCTTGGTGAACATCCCCCTCCTGCCGCTGGAGCTCGGCCGAGCAGTCATCGCCCGGGCCGCGGTGGCGGGCTGGGGGGGATGGGGCGGGCGGCGGCGGCGGCGGCGGCGGCGGCGGGGCGGCAGCGGCGGCGGCCTTGGCGGCCCCAGCGCCAGCTGAAGACGCGGCCAGGATGTGCTCCATGGCCTCAAACTTCTTCATGATCATCTCGGGCGTCTCGTCGTCCTCGACGTACCCGACGTAGTGGGCGGCGCTGGGGACGGCCGTGCGGCGCTGCACGCACCGTCGGCGCTGGCGGGCGGGGGCCGTGGTGGCGGCGGCGGCATAGTCATTGTCGCCGCCCGCTGCTGCTGCTGCTGCTGTTGTTGCTGGTGAGCCGCCACCGCCGCCACCTCCGGTTCCTGCGCGACCCGGCATCGCCTCTACTGCTGCGGAGGGGCTACCTCATTTGGGCGGGGGCGCGCAGCCGAGAGAGGGGAGGGTCTGCTCTGCTCTCTCCCTCCCCTTCAAACGAGGAGGAGGGTCGGGCGCGCAAGCAACACGCGCTGGGTATGTGTGTCCAGAGACGCAAGCAACAGAGCGACGCGGGTGTGGATTGAAGTGTCGGCTTGAGAGGCGCGGCCGTCTCACGTCGTGCGGAGACAGTGTGGCGTTCGGGGGGCGAAAGGAAAAAATGGGAGGACAGAGGGAGACAGCTGCGTGGGGTGTGTGATGCTTTTGCGTCGCGCGCGCGCGAGGCGGGACACGAGGCCTGGTTTTACGGTCGGGATGTGTGATTGCGGTGGAGGCGCTGTGGTTTTTGCGTGTGTGCGTCGATGTGTGAGAGAGAGCAAGCCGCTCTGGGCCGGCGACCGGGGGACGGGCGACGGATGGCGGTGGTGGCGGGCCTGGCCGAGCGCGGCGCTCTCTCGTACACGGGGCGGGCAAGATCCTATGGGCTTGGAAAGGCCGACCGGGGTGTGAGGCCCGCGCGTGCCACGTCCCACACCCGCGCCGGTGGATGCGGGCCGATGTTTCGATGGGGCTCGCATGATGGACCCGCCTCTCTCCCCAAAAGCGGCGGGGGGGGGGGGGGGGGGGGGGAGGCGCCAAGCAGCACTCTTTCTCTAAATCTCTCTCTCTTGGCGCTCGCGCTCGATCGACGCACTGGATCAAAAAAAGAGACGCCGTGCTGCTCTCTTACACACACAAAAAATGCGAGAAAAAAAACCGCCGCCAACTCGGGGTGCGCCTCGGGGAAAATGCAACTTGACTCGGGGGCGTAAATTCTAGAGCGCGCGCGCGTCTCTTTTTGCGGCCGCCGGTCATGGTGAGGAGCCAAAGACCTGACGCCGGAGCGTGCTTGGGGGGAATGGTGCGGCCACCCCTCACATCATCTTGCGGCCGCTGCGGTTGTTGGCGGCCGACTTGAACTGGGCGCAGGTCGCGGACTCGACCTTGACGCTGTCTCCGGGCATCCAGCTATCGGTCGCGGCCTTGAGGGCCTTTTTGACGGTGCTGCTGGAAAACCAGCCCCCTTTCGCCGCGGCCAAGCAGTTCTCATACGGCGTCTTGCCGTTGAGAGTAGGGCCGGTGGCGGCGTACGTGACCGTGCTCTTGTGGTTGACGAGGTTGCTGTGGTGTTGTGTGTGTGTGTGGGGGGGGGGGGGGGGTTGTGTTGAGGGAGGGGAGGCGGCGCGAAAGGGTGAGCACTAGCGCCCGCCCGCCTTGGGGGCGGCGGCGGCCGGCAAGGAACGAGCCGGCGCCCGCAGCGGCGGAGAGGCACGAGGCGCCTCTGGTAGTCCCTATCTGTCCACACCAACCCCGCCGCCATCCCCCGCTCCGGGGGGGGGGGGGGGGGGGGGGGGGGGGGGCGGGTTAAGGGTGGGGGAGGCCGCGGCGGCGCGGGGCGCAACAACGCCGACGTCGTCCTCGACACTCACGAGCGCCCGACGCCCGAGACCTGGAAGACCTGGTTGGCGGGGACCTGGAAGACGGTCTTGGCCAGGGCGGCCATGATCTTGGAGGACACGCTGTCCGACATGACCTTGGACCCGCGGTTGTCAAAGTTGAGCATGAGCTGGGGTTTGTTTTTGGGAGGGGGTTGGGGGAGGGGTTCGGGGGGGGGGGGCATCGGTCGCGGGTAAGCGAGCGACGTTAGTTAGCGGCGAGAGATGCCTCCCTCTTTTTTTGCGGCTCCGCTCGCAAGAAACGCGGAGATGAGACTCACAGAGGCCGGGCCGGCGGTGGCGGGCGAGGCGGCGCGAGCGCCCGCGGCGCCTGGGGGGTTTTTAGATTGGGGAGGAAGGCGGGAAAGAGGTGGGGGCGGGGCGGGTGAGAAAAAGGGGCAGGGTGTCTCCGACAGTCACCCCGAGTCCGCCCGCAAAAAATAGAACGGGCGCGCGCAGGCCCCCATTGGCCGCGCGCGCGCGCCCATCGGACGCACGCGCCCAGATAGCGCCCCCTCGTACTCACAGAGCACCAGCAGCGCGACGACGAGCTTGTAAATCATGGTTGGTTGGTTGGGTTGGGTCGTCCGGATGGGGGAGGCGAAAGCGAGCGAGGTCTGCTCGGAAGCGGGGATGAGTTGCGTCGAGGGGGGGATGGCCGCGCCGAAAGGTTGCTCGGGGGGGCAAAGATAGTGAGAGGATGGGTGTGTTTGGCGTTGGGCTTGGGCGCGGCCGGGCGTATAGAGGGGGCGGCGGGCGGGGGGGGTCGGGTGTGGGGCGCGAAGCCGCCTCGGGCGCTTTACGGCGGCGGGCGGCCCAAGCGGCTGACGCGGGGGGCGCGTCAACGCCTCGTCGCTCCTCTCTGTGGCGGGGTGGTGGGGGCAATCTTTACAACACACACACGCGTGCGTGCGTGCGCCGCGGACGGCGTTGGCTGCACGTGCAAAGCAAATATCTAAAAGTGCTCGTGCAAGGGTGCGGCTAATCTAGGAAACAAAGAAAGAAAAAAGACAAGAGCGCGTGCGACTCGGCTTGCCGGGCGCTCGGAAAACCAAAAAAAAACCACAAACTCAGCCGCGCCCCTTCTTGGCCGCGCCGCCGTCGTCCGCGCAGCCCCCGCCCCCGCATCCACCGTGCGGCTTGCACACGAGCCGCAGGCCCCCGCGCACCTTGAGCGTCAGCGCGATCTGCTCGCGGCACGCGCCGGCGGCAGCAGCAGCAGCAGCAGCAGCCGCGCCGCCACCGACACCCGGGCGGGGCAGCTCAAACCAAAAGCGCCCGCACAGCGTGGCCACGACCGCCTTCACCTCTGTGAGCCCAAGCACGCTCCCCAGGCACGCCTTGCCGCCGTCCGAAAAGGGCAAGAAGCGCTTGGGCGGCGGCGGGCCCACCGAGCGCCGGCCGCCGCCACCGCCGCCGCTGCCATCCGCGCCGGCCGGCGGCGATGCCACCCCCCCTCCTCCACCCGCCGCCAGCGCCACCGCCGCCCCGACAAACGCGCCCGTCGACGGGTCCAGCCACCGCTCGGGCCGGAACGCGCGCGCCTCCTCCTCGCCGCCCCAGTTGCGCGACGACACGTGCAAAGCGAAAATCATGGGCCACACGACCACGCCGGGGGGCAGCACATAAGGGCCCACGCGCGTCTTGGCCGCCGTCGTCTCGCGCACGCTGCCCGTCGCGGCCACGGGCCACAGGCGCATGGCCTCGGCGACGACCGCGCACAGGTACGGCAGGCGCTGCGGCTCGAGGTCGTCGTACGTGAGCTGGCGCGGCGCGACGCAGTTCCCGCCGCCCGCCACGTGCAGCAGGCCCGCGCCGCTCAGCTCGCTCATCACCTTGCGCTGCGCGTCCGGGTGCGACGCCAGGGCGAGCAGCACCCACCCGACCGTGTGCGACGACGTGTCGAACGACGCCATCATGAGCGCGCCAACCTCTGCGCAAAACTGGCTCTTGGGCAAAGGGCGGCGCCCCTCGGGGTCGGACGGGTCGCGCAGGCGCGCCAGGCACGCCCACAGCGCCGTCTCCGCCGCGGGGGGCACGCCGCGGTCGCGCACCCACGCGTGGATGCGCTCGTAGAGCGCCGCGAGCGTGCGCTGCGCGGCGCGCACCTTGCGCGCGTGCGACGGCCACAGTAGGGGGCCCAGGACGCCGCGCAGCGGGAACTTGACGCGCTCCTGCGCCTCCTCGAGCGTGAGCGACATGGCGTGGCACACCTCCTCGCTGTTGACGCGCCGCAGGTCGCAGCCAAAGAGGGCCTCGAGCGCCACGTCGAGCATGGCGAGCTCGACGTGCTCCTGCAGCTCGATCGGCTTGGTGGAGGTCGAGGCGGTGGCGGCGGCGGCGGCGGCGGACGAGGACGACGACGACGGGGACGACGACAAAAAAGACGGAGAAGAAGAAGAAGACGACGACGCCGCCGCGACGCTCACGCGCACCTGCTCGGCTAAAGCGTCGGCGTGCTTCACGACGACGGGGAAATAGCGGCGCTTGACGGCGGCGGCAGAAAAGGCCGGGGCGCACGCCTTGCGCACAGCCGCCCAGTGCTTCTCGTCGGTGGTCGAGAAGAAGGAGCGCAGGCCGTCGAGCGGGGAGCTGCACAGGTCGAAGAAGCTGTAGCCGATGGACTTGCGGGGCAGGGCGGTCGGGAGAGGGGCGGTCGAGGAGGAGGACGACGGCGAGGGCGAGGAGGCGGCGATCCCTCCGCTACTGCCGCTGCGCGACGCAAACCCGCCCCCGGGCCGCGCGAGCACCTCGGCCGCGACCTGCGGGTCGCTGACGACGACGATGGGCTGCCCAAACAGCCAGAACTTGACGATGCCGCCGCCCTCGCCGCCGCCGCCGTAAGTTTCGACCCACTCGAGCGCGACGCGGTGCACGTCCTTGCGGCGCGCGAGCGCGGGGGCGTTGCCGACGACGCGCCAGCCCGGGGGGCCGGGGATCTTGGGCAGGTCGAGCTTGGGGCCGAGCCAGAAGCGCGTGAGGTTGCGCAGGTAGAACTGCAGCTCTTGGGCCGGAGTGGTGGACATCTTGTTTGGCGGTTTTCGGCGGTTTTCGGCGGTTTGTTCTTTCCTGTGGCGTCGGCGGCGACAGCGCGCGAGCGTCGCCCGCGAGCGTCGCCCCTTTTTTTCGTTCGTCTTTTCTTTTTCTCTTTCGCACACGCACACACACAAGGGAGGGTGCCCCACGCGCGCGCGATGGGCGAGGATTGTGAGAAGCTGTCAAGAAGAAGAAGCAGGGACCTGGCTTGGGGGCGTGTGCGCGCGGGCGCGCAATTGTGCGGGAGGAGGACGAAAGGCGGAGGACGACGGCGACGACGCGGCTTTTTTTTTGCGGGGGGGGGGGGGGGCGAGGACGACGCAAACGACGAGGAGCCGCTACGCAGCCGACACCGACGCCGCGCTCTCCCCCTTCTTTCCCTCATCTCTCTCTCGTTCATTCTCCAACACCAAACAAAATGCAGCAATTTACACATACCACAAAGACGGGCTACACCGTCCTGCCCCCCTCGTCCAAATCACGCCGCCAGCGCCGCCGCCGCGCTCTCAAACGCCTGCTCGGCGAGGTCTTGCCTCGACGACTTGAACGCCGCGTCGACGCCGCGCTCGCCGGGCCGGTACCTCAGCTCCAGCAGCAGCAGCGCGCCCCCCCCGCCCTCGAGCAGGCGGCCGGCCACGTACAGCGCCTCCTGGCCCGTCGCCGGCACGGGCCTGTGCGCGAGCACGAAGAGGCGCCGCGACGCCAGCTTGGCCTTGGCCGCCTCGACGTCGCCGACGGCCGCGAGGGGCAGGCGGCGCGTCGTCTCCTGCGGCAGCGCGCGCCAGGCGCTCAGGTACTCGGCGCCGGGCACGCTGCCGCCGTCGGCCGACAGCAGCGAGGCCAGGGGGGCGGCGGCGGCGGGCGGGGAGGGAGAGGCCGCCGCCGCACCGCCACCGCTGCCAAAGGCGCCGCCGCCGCCGCCGCCGCTGCCAGAGAGGTCGGCGAAGGCGTCCTCGTCCAGCGGGGGCGGGACGGACGGCTTGCTGGTGCCGCTGCTGCTGGTGGTGGGGGCGGGCGCCGCGGGGGCCGCTACCACCGCGTCCGCCGTGGTGGTGGCGGCGGCGGCGGTGGCGACGACGGGGGCGAGGCCAAAGTCGAGCGGCGAGGGGGAGGGAGCCGCTGCAGCGGGCTCGGGAGGCGGGACCGCCGCCGCCTTGGGCGGGCTGAAGCCGCCGAGCAGGTCGTCCAGGCCGCCACCGCTACCGGCAGCAGCGGGCGCAGGCGCCTCAGGAGCACCCCCGCCCCCTCCAAACAGGTCGTCCAGCGGGCTCGAGGCCGGCGCTGCTGTCGCTGCCGCCGCCGCCGGAGAAGACGCCGCCGCCGCCGCCGCACCCGCCGCCGCCGCACCCGCGCCCCCCGCCCCGCCGGCCACCACCACCTCCTCATCGTCCCCGCCCAGCAGGTCCGCCACAGGCGCCCCTCCACCCCCAGACGCAGGCGCCGCCGCCGCCGCCGCCACAGGCGCCCCCGGCCCCGCCCCCTCGACGGCGATAAAGTCGCGCCCCTGCGCCGCGCGCGCCAGGTCGGCCGCCCGCTGCACAGCGAGCCGCTGCACCGACACAAAGCTGTCGGCGGGCCTGTGGAACACGCTCGACAGGCACCCGAGCTCCCGCACAAGCTCGTCCAGTAAAGGGCCGTCCAGCCCGCCCGCGTCGTCCGCGATGGGGGGCTTGGACGCGAGCGCCACGCGCTTGGCCGCCTCCGGGTCGGTCGACAGCAGGCGCCAGTAGACGTAGGCGCGGTCGCGCAGGTCGGGGTCGTCCGACTCGGCCCCCGTGGCGCACGACAGCACGAGCTGGATCATGCGCTGCGCGCGCTCCGTGGGGGACTTTAGGAAGAGCTTGACGGTGGCGGTCAGGAGCTGCAGCTGCACGGCCGGGTCCTCCTCGGGGAAAGTGTCCAGCAGCGACTCTAGTAAGGCGTCGCCGCCCTCGAGCCGCTCGGCGTGCTCCCCCAGAATCCACACGACGGCCGCTTTGGCTTGGGGCGCCGACTCGCCCTCCCCCAGGGCTTCCAGGGCGCCGCGCTCGACCAGGGGGGCGATGGCGCCCTCGAAGCGGCCCGGGTAGCGGCGCAGGACGTCGCGCAGGGCCACGACGACCTCCTGCACGATGTACGAGGGGGCGCGGGGGCCGTTGTTGCCGCTGCCGTTGTTGCCGCCGCCGCCGCCGCCCTCGCCGCCCTCGGCCCCTCCACCGCCGCCAGGCCTCAGCAGGTCGAGCAGCACCTCGACGCTCCGCTCCGCCGCCGCCTCCACACCCAGCGCCACCTTGCCCACGCTGCGGACCGCCCGCCGCGCAAACTCCACGTCCACCTCGGAGGCGTACTCTTTTAATTCCAGCAAGACCTGCTCGGCCGTCTTTTCCGACGCCAGCGCCACCAGCACCCCCAATTTTTCCATCTTGACGTAGCCCGGGTCGTCGTACCGGCAGAAGAAGACGCGCGCGTCGGCCGCGAGGACGTGCGGGCGCTTCTGCACCACGAGGGAGGCGCAGCGCAGGGCGACGTACTGGGTCTCCGGGTCGGCCGAGAGCAGCGTCACCAGCGGGGGGGAGAGCTTGCGCTCCCACAGGCGCGCGGCGTCGGGCGACACGCCGGGCGTGTCCATGGCGCGCAGCAGGACGCGCGCGGCCGAGAGGACGACGGCGCTGTTGGCGTGCTGGAGGCGCGGGATGACGCGCTCGGCGAGGCGCTCGGCCTCGCGCGCGTCGCTGTTTTGTTGTTGGTTTTTTTTGGGGGGGGGGAGGGGGGTTGGTTTGGTTGGGGGGTGAGTCGTCGTCGTTGCCCCGGTCTGCGCCTCGGTTGCTCGACGCACGACGAACACATGTACGACCCACCGGCACTCGTACTCGGCCAGGGCGTCCAGGATGGCCACCTGCCCCCACTCGTTGCACTCGTTCATCGCCGCAAGCAGCTTGCCCACCAGCGCGCCCCCGCCCTCCCCCGCCAGCGGCCCCGAGGGCTCCCCGCTCTGCGAGTAGACCTCCCTCAGGGCGGCCAGCGCGTTGGCGACGACCATCGGGTTGGCGTCCCCCAGGGCGTCCCTCAGCGCTTCGACAAACCCGCGGTCCTCGACGAGCTCGGGCGAGATGTCGTGCAGCTTGGCCACGCACGCGGCGGCGGTCTTGCGCACGTACGGGTCGGCGTCTTTGAGGGCGGCGGCCAAAGGGTCGCACAAGTACTCGCTGATCCGGTCGACGCGGATGCATCCCATCGTGCGCACCGCCAGCGCCCGGACCATGGGGTTTGGGTCGGCCGAGTCCTTGACAAAGGTGTTGACGGCCATGATCGCGAGGTCCGGCTGGGACTTGGCGTAGTTGATCAGGTAGAGGTAGACGAGTTTTTTGAGCTCGAGGTCGGCCGTCTGCGCGCAGTTGACGACGCAGGGGAAAAGGGGGGAGACGTCTTTGCCGACGGTCATGGCGGCGATGGTCTTCTTGACGGCCTCCTTGCGGCGGTGGCGGTCCATGGACGCGAGCTCGTCCTTGAGCTCGGCGAGCTCGCCTTTTTTTGGTTTGGTTTTTGTGGGGGGGGTTGGGGTTTGCGGGGGGGGGGGGGGGGGGGGTCGGTGCGTAAGCGAGAGCCGGCGGCGGCGCGAGCGCGAGCGCGCGCAGCGGGAGCGGCGGGGCAGCCGCAAGCCTAGTTTATTCTCCGCTTACCCTTCTTCGTGGTCGTGAAGTAGCGGTCCCCCATGGCTGCTGCCGGGCCGCTGCTGCCTTTGCGCGGAGGTCGGCGAGCGGACGGCCGGGCTAGCGGTTGAGAGGGAGGACGACGAGGAGAAGCGAGAGGGCTCTCTCTCTCCTCGACTCGACGCGCCCGATCGCCCCCGGCGCTGTGCGACCCGCGCGCGCGCGGGCGCCTGTGGAGGGGCTAGACGCCCGAGCGCGCGCGCGCGCTCCCCGGGGGGGGGGTCGATCACGCGCGGCTGGGGCGCTTTTGCTTGGTGTGGTCGTCGCGCGCGAGAGAAGCTCGCTTTCGACCCGCCCCTTGCTGTCTCTCTTGTGTGTGTTTTGAGCGTGTGTGCGGGTGGAGGCTGATGATGTGTCGCTGTGTGTCGCACCACCTGTGTCGCAAGGTGGGTTCGGCTGCGTCTGTGGCTGTGCGCGCCGATCGTGTGTGTCGACGCAGGGAGGTGATGAGGTGGGGGGGAGGAGGAGGAGAGGGGAGCAGCAAGAGACAGCCCCCTTTTTCTCCATCCCGCGCCGTCGGCAACGACCCACCTCCTTCCAAAACCAATGCGCCCCGACCAACTACTTCGCGCGGACCAATACAATCACGACGCACGCGCGAAGCCCCATTGAGAACCCCCTCTTGAGTGTGCGTCGACGTTTTGCAAACGAGGAACCGACACTCGACACTCGACACTCGACACACCGGCCGTCCGATGGCGACCGAAACGGCGAC
The DNA here is from genome assembly GCA_009193075.1 of Mychonastes homosphaera. Taxonomy (NCBI): domain Eukaryota; kingdom Viridiplantae; phylum Chlorophyta; class Chlorophyceae; order Sphaeropleales; family Mychonastaceae; genus Mychonastes; species Mychonastes homosphaera. The sequence continues at coordinate 968,445 of VXJC01000006.1, forward strand.
GAGGATAAGAAGGGGGGACCAATGACCACGCACCGCGCGACAGCGCGACAGTGACTGACGGTCGATCGAGATGGCCGCGGACGAGCGGCCATCAGGCCGGGGGAGCGCCTCTGCCGCCGCCATCGCCCCGCCACCGCCCTCGTCGCCGCCGCCGCGCCGCCGCCGCGCCGTCCTCCTCTTCTACTGCTACGCCCCCCTCCATCAGGACCAGGCCCGCCTGGCCGAGTGGTACCGCGCCGAGTGCGCGCGGGGCAAGCTGTACGGCCGCGTGCGCGTCGCGAAGGACGGCGTCAACGCCACGCTCGGCGGCGACGAGGCGGCGCTGCGGGCGCTGGTCGACGCACACTCGTCCCTGCCCCCGCCGCCAGGCCTCTCCCCGGCGCACGTCGCGTCGATCGACTTCAAGCTGCAGCTGTGCGACGTCGACGGCGGCGAAGTGGACGACGACAAAAACACCGCCGGCTTTTGCCCGGCCCGGGGAGCGCTCGTGCGGCTGGTCGACGAGCTCGTGACCTGGGGCGAGGGCGGCGCGGCCGCGCCCCTGCCGCTCACGCCGCGGCGCCTTGAAGACGACAACTCCTTCTCCTCCTCCTCCTTCCCGACGCACCTGTCCCCGCGCCAATTCCATGCCCTGCTCGACGCCGCGCGGCGCAACGGCGGGCGCGACCCCAGCACGGGCCAGCCCCTGGTCTTGCTGGACGCGCGCAATGCGTATGAGACGGCCATTGGCAGGTTCTCCGTCCCGGGGGGCTGCGTTCCCACGCTCGACCCGCGCACGCGCCGCCTGGCCGAGCTGCCGGCGTGGATCGACGCGCACGAGCGCCTGCTCGCGCGCCGCACGGTCCTCAGCTACTGTACGGGGGGCGTGCGCTGCGAGCGCGCGGCCGCGCTGCTGCGCGCCCGGGGGGAGGGCTTTGAGCGCGTCGCGCAGCTCGAGGGAGGCGTGCAGCGGTACCTGGAGGAGGCGCAGGCGCGGGGGTGGAAGGTGGGGGGGGGCGGAAAGGGCGGGGACGGGGCCGGCGGCTTTTTCGAGGGCGTCAATTTCGTGTTTGACAACCGCGGGCACGTGGGGCCGGGCGGCGGCGATCGCGGCGGCGGCGACAACGAAGAGGACGAGGACGGCGATGGGGAAGAACAAGCGACGGTCGAGGTCGGGCGGTGCGTGGCGTGCGGCGGGCGCGGGGCCTCGTACGCGGCGCGTCGCCGCTGCGCGCACTGCCGCATGCTGCTGCCGCTGTGCCCGGCGTGCGGCTGTGGCGGCGGCGACGGCGACGCTGGCGGCGAGGACGGCGCCCCGACGGCGGCGCCGCCGCCGTCAGCACCCGCTCTGCCCCGCTGCGCCCTCTGCGCCGAGCGGCAGCGGCAGCAGCAGCGGGCCCTCCCTCCCTGCGTGCAGCCGCCGCCCCCGCGCTGTGCCCCCCAACCCCAAAACCACCTCCCGCACCACCACCACCGCCGCCGCCCCCTGCGCATCCTGTGCCTCCACGGCTGCCGCTCGACCGCGCGGCAACTAAAGGCGCGGCTGCGCCCGCTCGAGCGCGCGCTCGAGGGGCTCGCCGAGCTGTGCTTTGTCGACGCGCCGCACGCGCTGCCGCTCTGGTACAGGCCGCCGCCGCCGACGCCGCCGCAGGAGGGAGAGGGGCGGGCGCAGGGAGGGCCCTCATTGGCCAGCAGGCCGCTGCCGCCGCCCTTTCCCAAGCGGGCGTGGCTGGCGAGCACGCGCGTGCTGGCGGCGGCGGGCGAGGCGGCGCGGTCGGGCGCGCCGCCGCGGTGGGAGCCCGCGCCGGCGTGGCTCGGCGAGGAGGAGGAGGAGGATGTACAGGAGGAGCAGGGCCTCTTGCCGCCGCCCTCGATCCGGCCGCGCGGGGCCGCCGCGCGCCAGGACCGCGGCTGGTCCGAGGCCGTGGCGGCCATCGCGCAGGCGGCAGCAAGAAGAGAGGAGGCAGACGGCGGCGGCGGCGGCGGCGGCGGCGGCGGCGGCGGCGCCCCCTCCTTTGACGGGGCCCTCGGGTTTTCCCAAGGGGCGGCCGTTTTAGCCGGGCTGCTGGCGCTGCGGGACCAGCAGGGTGACGATCAAGAGGCCACCACTCAAGACGAGCGCGCCGCGTGCGCCGCCGTCGGGCGCTTCGCCGTGCTCATCTGCGGCTTTGCGCCGGCCGCGCCGCGCCCGCTCGCCGCGCTAGAGGCATTGGCGGCGGCGAGCGCGGCGCGCGAGCGCGAGCGGGCGCCTTCTTCGGCCGCCGCGGCCGCCTCCCCGCCCCTGCTGCAGGTGCCGTCTTTGCACGTCTATCCGGCCGAGGGGGGCGCGGCGAGCCACGCCTGCGTCCCGGGAGAGTCTTCCTGGGCGCTCGCGCGCCTGTTTGAGCCGTCCAAGCGGGCGGTGTTGCGGCTGTCGGCTGCTGGCGGCAGTGGGAGCGGCGGCGGCGGGAGCGGCGAGGCGGCGGTCGCGCCGTCGGCCGAGCGGGCGAAAGGCGGCGCCCAAATGCTGCCGGTCACGCCCGCCCGCATCGCGCGCGTGCGGCAGTTCCTGGTGGATGTCGTGCTTGGGGAGGATCAATAAGGTTGGACGTGTGACGGATCTCGATTTGCCTGCCTCGTTCGCTTTCGCTTTCCGCGCAACGACGCGACGTCGCCGCCGGCTGTCGACCGACCACAAGACCTCGACGCGCCGTCACCAGTGCCCCCGCCGCAAACTCTCAACACGCTCGATTCCTCGCCAAAACACACACACACGCACACAACCACCACCACCACCAGACCATCATGCCGCGCTCCTAAACGATGCCCACCGCCAACCAGCAACGCTGCGCGCTCAAGAGCCGGTGCTGCAATCGCTCGTTCGAGCAAAACACCTGGTGCGGCCGCAAGTTCACGCAGGGCCAGCACTGCACGGGCTGCCTCCTGACCTTTTGCTCGCCCGACTGCTACACCGCGCACCCGTGCGGACACGTGAGTTGACGGAAGAGAGAGAGAGAGAGAGGGGGGGCGGGCGCCGAAAGGGGAGAGGCTCTCTCTCGACCACACTCACAAACGGACGCGACGACGTCGAACACACACACACACGCGCGCGCACGCACAGGTCCCCAAGCGGTGGTCCAAGGCGCTCGCCAACCTCCCCTTCTCCGGCGGCTCAGGTACGACGAGAAGGCGCGCGCGCGCGGCATCAACGGACGAAAGAGACAGAGAGCCAGAGGCACAGCCGCCAGCAAAAAGGCAGCAAGGCGCCCGTCCTCGCGCGCCGGCCCTCCTGCCGCGCGGAACGCGCGCACGGGGGCCGGCCACGGACGTCTTGTGCCCTCGCACCCGTGGCCGGGCGCACGAGGCACGGCCGCGTGCCGTTAAGCAGAGCAAGCAAAGCTGCGGCGCCGTTGCGCGTGCGCGCCGTTTGCGCGCGCGCTCGTTGCGCGCCGTTGCACGCCATCCTCGCCTTCCCCCTTCTCTCACGCCCCTCCTCCTCTCAACCCCCCTTACACAACAACAGGCTCCAACCTCCCCCCGCCGCAGACCGTCACCGTCTCGCAGCAGCCCCAGCACCACCAAGCCGCCGCCGCGCAGCCGCCGCCGCCGCCGCAGCAGCAGCAGGCCTTGGCGCTCGGCGCCGCCGCCGCCGCCGCCGCCGCCGCCGCGCAGCAGCAGGCGCAGCTCCAGGCGCACCAGCAGCACCTCCAGGAGCAGGTCGTCCACACCGCCGCCCTCATCGCGGCCGTGCAGCACGCGCTCGACGAGTGCGAGCGCCTCCCGCTCTCGTTTGCCGGCGCGCAGCGCAGCCTAGAGGATATCGCGGCCGAGAGCGCGCGCGACTTTGTGAGGCAGCACCCGGAGCTGCTGCCGCAGGGGTTTGAGGAAGGGGAGGAGGGTGGGATGATGGCGGGCGAGGGCGCCAACAACCACAGCGAGCAGCAGCAGCAGCAGCAGGGCGCAGCCGCAGCAGCAGGGGGTGAGGCGGCCGCCGCCGGCGCCGCCGCTCCTGTCGCTGCCGAGGGCGACGCCGCCGCCGTCGCCGCCGCCCCGGCCGCCGCCGCCGCCGCAGACGGCGGCGACAGGTCGATGGAGGACGCCGCCGCCGCCGCCGCCGCCGCCACCACCCCGCGCGCCGCCGACGGCGTCAAGCCCGAGCCCGGCACCGGCACCGACGGCGGCACCGGCGACTCGCCCGGCTCCCGCTCCGCCAAGCGCCGCCGCGGCGCGCTCGAGGCCGTCGAGCAGGCCGCCGCCGCAACGCTCGCCGCGCACGGCGCCCCCCGCACCGCGGGCGAGGCGCTCGAGGCCATCGTGCGCCTGCGCAGCGAGAAGACGGGCCTAGAGAACCAGCTGGAGCTCGAGCGCTCGCACTACCGCGCCTCCTTGGCGTCGTTGCTGGCCCAGCTGCAGGAGAACCAGCGCCAGCTCGCGCTCGAGGCGTCGAGCATGTACTCGATGCAGGCTGCCTTGGTCGAGTCGGTCAGCCGCGTGCTTCCCGACGAGCTGCTGCGCCACTGCGTCGCGCGCCTGCACGAGATGCAGCAGGAGCGGGCGCAGGGCACCGCGCCGTGCCCGTTTCCCGTGACCAACCACCTGGTCAACCAGCGGTACGACTCGGCGCGGCAGCTGCTGGCGGGGCTGACGGCGCAGCAGCAGGCGCAGGCGCAGGCCGGTGGGGGCGGGGGAGGGGCGGACGGGGCGGGCGGCGGCGGCGAGGACGACGCGGCCGCGGCCGCTGCGGCCGCGGCCGCGGCCGCCGCCGCCACCGCCGCGCACCAGCAGCAGGGCCTGTCGGCGTCGCTGCTGGCCGCCACGCTCGGGCAGCAGGGCGCGGGCGCGGCGGGAGGCGGCGGCGGCGGCGGCGAGAACGGCGCGGCCGCCGAGGCCCCCGGGGGCGCCGCGGCCTATGCGAGCGCCGAGGAGCACCAGCTGGCGGCGGCGGCGGCCGCGGCGGCGGTGGCGGCGGCCGAGGCGGCCGAGCAGGAGGCGCAGGAGGAGGGGGCGTGAGAGTGAGTGAGTCTCGAACCCCTCCCCAATGACCGTTGAGAGAGCCCCCTTCTCCTCCCCCCCCCCCCCTCCCGACCAAAAAACAAAACCAAAAAAGAACGCCCCCCTCCCCCGCCCCTCACCCGAATGCCAACGGCTTTCCTCCTCCCGAACAAACACTCTCAACACGCACGCACGCACGCACGCACGCACGCACGCACGCACGCACAAAACTCGCACGCGCCGAGTGTCCGACTAGCTCCTCACCGCCTGCCCCCTAACCGATTGTGTTTAAAAAAAACGCACTCCACGCGCACTTGCGAGCGTCAGGGTTGTCGTCGCAGAACGCCGCATCCTCGCCTCCTCCTCCCCCGCCGCTAACCGACGCCTCTCAAGCGGGCGCGTCGATCGACGCGAGCATAGCGTCCTCGTCCGGGCACGACAGGCCCGGCAGCAGCGACGTCCACGCGTAGACGGGCACCGCGACCATCATGAACACGACGAACGAGATCGAGAGCGCCGCGGCCGCGCGGAAGAGCGGGCGCCGCACGCGCCAGCAGCTCGGCGCGGCCGACGCGAGCAGGGCCCCGCCGCCGCCGCCGCTTGCCGAGGCGTCGCCGCCGCCCCCGCTCCCACTCCCTTTAGCCCCGGGCAGCGCGCGGCCCAGGCGCTTGGCCACGCGCCGCGCCGCGCGCCACCGCCGGTCCTTGAAGTTGGGCAGGAAAAGGAAGGCGGCGAGCAAGCCCGTGAGGAACCCGCCCAGGTGCGACAGGTGCGACGAGCCGTTGCGCGCGGGCGCAGAGGCGGCGGCCGCAGAGGCCGCGGCCTGTCCCTCAGGCCCCCCTCCCCCAATCCCCTCCTCCCCCTTGGGCACCGGCACCGCCGACACCACGATCATGAAGCAGATCGACGCGACCATGGCCCCGAGCCTCAGCCACCAAAGGGGCATCGTCTCGTGGTTGACCGTGATGCTCAGGACGTAGAGCCCCACGAGGCCATACACACCCCCCGAGGCCCCCACGTACAGCGCGCACGGGTCCTCGAACGCGAGCGACAGGAAGGATCCGCCGATGCAGGCGGCGAAGAAGGCGGCACCGACGCGCAAGGGGCCGTAGCTGTGCTCGAGGTGGGCCGACAGCAGCAGGAAGACGAGGAGGTTGGACGCCAGGTGCGCGGCAGAGGCGTGCAGGCCGAGCGACGCGACGATGCGCCATCCCCCCCCCCGCCCCTTGAGGAGCGCGGGGGCGTAGCGCCCGCCCCACGCGGCCAGGTAGGGCCAGGCAAAGGTGGTCTGGGGGGTCGGGCGCCAGAAGGCGAGCCAGATGCCCATGTTGCGCGGGGTGGCCCACCACGCGGGCTGCGGGGGGTCGGGGAGGAGGGGGGGCTGCGCGAGCGATGGGGGGGTGGGGGTCGAGGTGGTGGCGGGGGCGGTGGTGGCGTTGCCGGCCGACGCCGTCAGGCGCCGCTGCTGCTCCTGCGCGAGGTAGCCGCCGTAGCCCCCGGCCATGAAGGCAAAGACGCCGACAAACATGACCGTGGCCGTGAGCGTGAAGGCCGGCCAGTACTTGATGCGCCCGTCCGGGACCAAGAACGCCTCGGCCACCGAGCGGCGCACGGGCACGAGCGAGACGCGCGGCTGAGGCGGGGGCGGGGTGGTGCTGCTGCTGCGGCGGCCTTGCTCGGGGGGCGTTGACGTTGCTATTGCGGTGGCTGCTGCTGCTGCTGCTAACGCAGCCGCGTCTCCTGCGCGAGAGGGCCGCGCAAAGGTGTCTCGCGCGGCCTCCTCGTCGTCGTCGTCGTCGTAGGAGGAGGAGGAGGCGTCGGTGGGCGGGGCGCGGGCCTTGAGGCTGCTGAGGCGGCGGCGGCTGCTCCGGCGGCGGCGCGCGTCGTTGCCGTTGCCCTCTTCATAGTCGTCGTCATCGTTGTATTTGTCCTCGTACGCGTCGTCGTCCTCGTAGTCGTCCTCGTACCCGTGTGCGTAGCCCTCGTCGTCGTCGTTGTCGTCGCCGTCGTCGCCGTCCTCCTCGTCTCCTTCCCGGCCCCCCCCGAGCCCGCGCTGCCGCTGCCGCGACGCCGCCGCCCCCTCTCCGGCGGCGGGCGATGACGGCGTGCCGAACGCCGCGTTCTCGAGCCAGCGCGACGGCCGCGGGCCTGCTGCTCCTGCCGAGGGCTCGTACAGGGGGGCGCGCCGCTGGGGGGGGTGGTGCCCCCAGGCCGCGCTCCCGCCGCCGACGACGCCGGCCCCCCCGCCTTGGTCCGATAAGGCCGCCCCTCCGCCGCCGCCCGCCGCCCCTCCTCCACCACCGCCGCTCAGCCCGCCGGCCCCGATGCTGCTGCGCCGGGGCGCCGAGTCGGCCCGCTCGGTCAGCGGCGGGGGCGCTATGCCGCGCGCCGCCGCCGCCGCCGCCGCCGACGGGCGCATCTGTTGCTTTTTTTGGTCTCGGGTTTTTTCGATGCGCGGCGGCGTTTTCCTCCTTTTGCGCTCTTGTTGTTGTTGGGCGTGCTCGCGTGCACCTCCGGTCGGATATGAAAGTGAGTTCTTCGGGGTCGTCTGGCGCCTGCCGTCGATGCTGGCGCAGGCACGCAAGGTGGGGGGGCCGAGGCGGGGGCTGAGAAAAGAGAGGGCGGCCTTTCCGGCTTTGCGGCCACGGCTCGAGGCGGCGATGTTCACCGGCGCCCCGAAAAGCGGCCCGCGCCGACAGGTTGCCTCGCTCCAACGACAAACCGACGAGGTCCACACAGGAAGCGGCAATTCAAAACACATCCTCCTCCTCCTCCACCTATTCCGTTCCTCCCATTCCATCCCCTCTCTCGCGGACGCGCGCGCGCGCCTCCTTCTCTTTGCGCTCCCATCTGTCGCCCATTCCAACAAACAAAATGAATACCGTTCTCCTCCTCGCGTCCGTGGTGATGCTGCTCGCCGCGCCGGCCTGCGCCGACGGCGGGGCGAAGAGCAGCGCCGCCGTCAAGAGCAGCAAGAACTCCAAGCAGAGCGGCGACGGATACTACAAGCCCATCGCGAAAAACAAGAATTGGAAGCTTTACGAGTAAGGGTCGCCGTTTTTTCAAATGGGCGCCGGTCGTGCTCGCAGCCTCTTATTTGGCGCCCCGTCCTCCCCTCTCTGCCCCCCCTCAGCCAACGCACACTCGCACCCCACACACAAAAAACGCAGATTCGGCGCCACCATGGAGCAAAAGGTCACGTCGTTCCGCCCCGCGCCCCCGCCCAACGTGTTGACGGACCCGAATCAGCCCGGCGCCATCGCCACGCTCTCGTCCGAGGTCTTCCTGAACGGTGACCAGATTGGGATCGGGTCTTGGAACCGCATCGTCGTGGTGAGAGAAGAGGAGGAGGAGGAGGAGGAGGAGAGGAGGAGGGGGATGAGAGGGCGTGTTGAAGGAGCAAAAAAGCACGGGACAACCCGATCTGCTCACCCGTCGCCCCTCCGCGACACCCCCCCCCCCCCCGCCCCCCCCGCGAACAAAAAAAAACAAAATACAACACCAGTCCAACGACCCCGTCGACCCGGACGCGCCCGACGGCGACCGCATCGCCAACCGCCTCCTCCTCGCCCTGTACGAGTTTGGCACGCCGGAGGACGGCTACCCGGACGCCCTCAGCGTCACCGTCGGCACCAAGTGGCTCCTCTCCCCTGACAACCCGAGCGAGTTCACCGACTACGACGGCGTCATCTCGGGCGGGACGGGGCGGTTCGTGGGCGCGAGCGGGCGCGTGTCGGTGAGCGACGTCGTGATCGTGGACAACCTGCTGCAGAGCGCGACGTTCAACTTCAAGTTTTACGTGCCCGCCGGCCTGCCCAAGGCGTTTTGATGTGATGTGATTTGATCGAGACCCGCCGCCGCCGCCGCCGCCTGTTGTTCTCCCGCCCCTCCCGTCGTCGCGCCGGCGTCTTTCTTTCGTTTTGGTTTTGATTGGAATACTTGTTCGATGCTTTCTTACTGTTTGTGAAACCAACAACCAACGTGACTAGCCTGCTCTCTCTCTCGCTCTCTCTCTCACTCCATCGGCGCCACACCACCACCACCACCGCCGCCGCCGCCCGTCCGGCGCGCCTCCCGCTGCTCCCGCTTCCACGCCTCCAGCCGCGCTTTCAGCTCGGGCACGGGCTCGAGCTGCTCGGCCGTCAGCGGGGCGCGCGAGAAGGGGTCGAACGGATCGGTGAGCAGCACGCGCGTGATGGTGGCGCGGTCGACGACCTTGCCGCTCGTGGGCAGGCGCACGGGGTCGCGCATCACCTCGGCCAGGATCGGGTCCAGGAACTCCTCGGGCGCCCCCTCGAACGCCTCCTCGTCGTCGCGCCGGTCGCGCGCCGCCTCGGCCGCCGACGCCGCCAGGTCCTCGAGTAAGCGCACGCTCTGCTCGTCCATCAGGTCGAACTGGCGCAGGACGAGGGCGGCCTCGGCGAACATGTCGGGCCTGTAGGAGCGCTCGTCGGCGGCGATGGCGCGCGCAAAGGCGCCGGGGCCGCTGCCGCTGCTGCTGTTGCCGCCGCCGCCCTCCCCAGCCTGCTGCTGCTGCTGCATCATCAGCCTGTCCGCGCGGAACAGGTTCAGATAGACCGCGCAGATGCGGCGCAGGAGGCGCTTGGGCCGGAAGTTGTACTTCTCCGGCTCGCGCACCTTCAGGTTGCGGCGCTCGGGCCCCGTGAGGTAGAGCAAAAAGTAGTCGAGCGCCGCGGCGACGCGGGGGGCCATCTCGGGCAGCAAAAAGGGCAGCGCGGCGCGCGGGTCGCGCGTGGCGACGGCGAGCGTGCGCGTGGTGCCGGCGGCGAGGTGCAGGAGGGAGCGGAGGTGGTCGCCCGTCTGCTCGGCCTCGGCCTCGGCCTCCTCGCGCTCGGCCGCGGGGAGCGCCGCCCAGGCGGCGGCCGCCGCGGCCGCCACGGGGTCGCCGCCGCCGACGCCGCCCATTCCGCCCCCGCCCATCCCCTCACCACCACCAAACCCCCTCCTGGCCTCGTGCGCCCTCAGGTCCCGGAGCTTCTTGAGCGCCTCGTCCAGCAGGTAGATCGAGTCGTTGACGAGGACGTTGGCGAAGCGCAGGTAGGCGCCGCGCCCGCCCTCGGCCGCGGCCACGCGCCGCCAAGCCTCGCGGTGCGCGGCCATGCCCGTGGTCGCGCCGCCGCCCCCGCTCACGCCGCCGCCCCCGCCGCTCACGTCGCTCACGCCGCCTCCGTCGCCGTCCGCCCCTGCCCCCCACAAGTAGGCCAGCACGTCGCCGATGTACTGGCGCATGTTGAACTTGATGTAGAACTGCCCGGCGCGCTCGGCGTGCTCGATGTCGGCGTAGAGGCCCAGCAGGGCCGGGACCAGGTGGCCGAGCACGAGCGGGTGCGCCTGGAACAGGTGCGCGAGCGACGCCGCGTCGCCGCCGCCCGCGCCGCGCACGCCGCCGCCGCGGCCGCCCCTGCCCAACCCGCCTCCGCCTCCGCCAAAACCAAAGCCGCCGCGCCCCCCGCCGTACCCGTCGTCCTCCACGTCCCCGCCGTCGTCCTCCCCGCCGGACGCGTCGGGCACCGCGCCTGGCGGCAGCCACGCGTGCAAGACCTCGGAGAGCTTGCTGCGGAGGTAGGGGGAGCGCACCCACGCGCGCCCGCCCCCAATGAAAACGACCAGAAACAGCATCATCTCGTCGAGGCGCACGCCGCCCGCCGCCAGGAGCTGCGGGTGGGCGCGCGTGGTGTAGAGCAGGACCTCGGCCATGTCCTCGACGAACCACTCGGGCAGCAGGCGCCATGAGGCCGGGGGCTCGTCCGCGAGCGGCAGCGAGGGCTGCCCTCCCGGGCACGCGAGCCGCAGCAGCCACGCCGCGTGGAGGCGGTAGAGCGCCAGCACGTCCGCCATGTATTCCGGGTCCGCCAGCACGCTCTCGCTGCACAGGTGCATGGCCGTGAGGGCGTCCTGCGCGCGGGACATGCGCGCGAGCTCGATCTCGGCGCGGCGGGCGGCGGGGCTGCCGGGTCCCCCCGCCGCCTGCACCGCCTGCTCGAGCTGCTGCACGGCCGCGCCCACGCGCTGGAGGCGCCTGAGGACGTCCTCCGTGGTGTCGTCGATGATCTTGACGACGCCGAGGTGGAGGGACTTGAGGGCCATGAAGTAGGCCTCGCAGATGAAGTGGTACTGCTGGCCCGAGGGGGGCGGGGGGGGTTGGAGGAGCGCGTCGGGCGCGGACGACAGGGCGCCGGTGGTGGCGGGGGTGGCGGGGGTGGTGGGGCCGCCATTGCTCGGGGTTGTTGCTGTTGCTGCTGGTGTTGCTGTTGCCGCCGCCGCCGCTGCCGCTGCCGCCGAGGCGCCACCGCCGCCCGCCGCCGCCGCCGCGCGCCGCGCGGCCACGTACGCCTCCTCCTGCTGCACGGTCGCGCCCAGCTTGGTGTCCTCGCGGAACGACAGGCGCGCGCCGGCAACGCCGCCGGCAGCGCCGCCGCCGCTTGTGCCTGCCGCCGCCGCCGCCCCACCCGCCCCACCCCCACCGCCCCCATTCGGCTCGTCCGTCACGTACCCGACGTCGACGCGCTGCCAAAAGGCCGGGGAGGAGGGGTCCAAGAAGGGCCCGCACAGCCGCAGCAGCACGCCCGACAGGTTGACGAAAAAGCCGTTGGACGCCGCGTTGCGCGGGTCCATCTGCATCTTGCTGCGCTCGCGGGCGTTGCCCTCGATCGCCAGGGCGAGCCAGTCGAGCGCGCGCTCGCGCGTGCCCTTGCCAAGCAGGGCCTTGATGACGGCGTGCAGCTCCCCTGTGAGGTGCTTGCCGGACGCGCGCAGCGAGGCGTTGGCGCGCGTGAGGTCCGACTGCCGTAGGCGCGTGGCGTTCCCCCCCGCAAAGCACTCGCCGATGACCGAGGGCTGCGACTGCAGCAGCGGGTCGGGGAGCGGGGAGACGCTGAAGCAGGGCCCGAGCCAAGAGGCCCCGGGCAGCTCGATGGCGCGGCCGGTCCCCGCGGCGAGGTCCGGCAAAAAGGTGGGCATCGACGCCAGCGCGCGCACGGCGGGCTCGATCGAGCACAGGTGGCGCAAGGCCGAGAGGGGCGCGCTGTAGTCGCCCAGCGGGGAGCACGCCTGGACGCGGCGGGCGAGCTCCGAGGCCACGGGCCTGAGCACCTGCGCGAGCTGGTCCGGGTCGCAGCGCGCGCAAAACTCCTCTAGAAAGCCGGGGGGCAGGGGGACGGAGCCCGCGGGCGGGGGCGGGGCCGACGAGGGCGCCATGAGCCCGCCGCCGCCGCCTCCTCCCCCGGCGCGGTCGCGCGCGGCAAAGCTGTCGACGAGCTGCAGCGCCCCGCGCGCCAGGGCCGCGGGCGACTGCGGCACGATGGAGCTCGGGGGCTCGTTGGGGACAGAGGGCGGCGAGGGCAGCGCGAGGGCGGCGTACGAGGCGACGAGCTCGCGCGCGGCCGCCATGGCGACGGCGACGGCCTCGGCCGCGGGTCCTCCCGCGGCGCGCTGCTCGGCGACGGCGCGCGCGTAGCAGCCGAGGAGGTAGTGGAAGGGCGGCTGCGGGTAGGAGAAGGGGGGAGGGGCCTCGATCAGGCGCGCGACGAGCGCGCGCTCGGCGTCGTCGGCGGCGAGGAGCGGGGTTGAGGGGGTTGGTGTTGTTGCTGCTGCTGCTGAGGCGGCGCCGTTGGTTGCTTCAGCGCCGGCGCCGCCGCCTTGCCGCTCGGATGCGAGCTCCTGTCGGGGGGTTTTGGGGGGTAGGGGGGTGTTTTTGAGGGAGAGGGGGGGTGGAGGGGGGGCGCGTCGATTTGTGCGGGCGGCGGGGCGGCGAGTCGGCCGTTAGAAGCCAAAGCAGAGCACGACGCACCTGCGCCAGGTCCGCCAGGTAGACGATCGGCGGGTCCGAGGCGGCGGCCGCGGCCGCGTCCACGGGCGCCAGCGACACCGCGAACACCCGGCGCAGCGCCGCGTCCACGGCCGACGAGGACGACGCCATGTCTCAGTGACGAGAGTGGTGGTTTGGGGTGGGTGGGTGGGCGCTCCCTCCTGTTCCGCGGCGTCTGCTGGTTTGGGGGTTGGCTTCGTGTGTCGCCTTTCAGCAACGGCGCTAGTCGTGCTGGCAGGATGAGGGAGTGGAGCGCGCGCGCGTGCGATGGCGATGGCGCGGGCGGGAGGGAGGAGGTTCTGGTGCTGGTGCTCTCGGTCGTTTTGCGTGCGTGCGTGATTCGAGGCTTGAAAGGCGTGCGTGAGTGCGTGCTTGCTTGCGTAGGTTTGCTACCGACTCGATTGTCAAGGGGGCGCGTGCGTGAGTGGGAGTGCGAGCGTCGAGGGGGGCAAAACCTTCTTGTTACGCCAAGCTCGCGCGCGGCGGCACCGCGCTCTTCCGTTCGAGCGCCGCCACCGAAACCCAACGAACGACAAACCGCATTCGTTCTTTTTGCCCTCTCTCAACAACACGTACTGGAGAGTCCTTTGCGATCCCTATGCCCATTTCGTGATCGAGACGAGAAGACGAGTTCTCATCTCATCTCATCTCCAATCGACGCGCGCATCAATCAACTATGCGCGCCGACTTCGCATCGATGGACGCGCGGTCGGGCGCGCAGCAGCTGGCGCTGGGCGCAGCGCTGGGCGCGGCGGCGGCCGCGGCGGCCACCTACTACTACTGCAGCATCAGCAGCATCAACAGCAGCAGCAGCCGCGCGGGATCGTCAAAGCCGACCGCCGCCGCCGCCGCCGCCGCCGCCGCCGCCGCCGCCGCTGCCGCCGCCGCCGCCGCCGCCGCCGTCCCGCTCCCCTTCTCCTCCTCCTCTCCTGCAACCGCAACCGCTGCAGCCCACACCACCAACCCAACAACATCAACACCAACACCAACAAAACCAACAATCACCGTCCGCGACTACCACGACACCGACGAGATCCTCCGCGAGCAGCTCTCCCGCAACCGCCAGTTCTTCGCAGCGACCGACGGCCAGGCGCGCCTCGCGCGCGCGTTTGTCGTCGTCGTGGGGCTCGGCGGCGTCGGCTCGCACGCCGCGCACATGCTGCTGCGCGCGGGTGTGGGCAAGCTGCGCCTCGTCGACTTTGACCAGGTCTCCCTGTCGTCCCTGAGCCGGCACGCCACCGCCACGCGCGCCGATGTCGGCCTGCCCAAGACCGAGGCCCTGGCCCGCAGGCTGCGCGAGGTGATGCCCGAGGCCGAGCTCCACCCTTTGAACGAGATGTTTTCGGCGGGCGCGGCCGCGGACCGGATTTTAGCGGGCGCGCCCGACTTCGTCATCGACTGCATCGACAACATCCACACCAAGGTGGACCTGATCGCGGCGAGCAGAGAGAAAGGGATCGAGGTCCTGTGCTGCGCGGGGGCGGGGGCGAAGGCCGACCCCACGCGCGTGCGGTTTGTCGACCTGTCGGAGAGCGCGTATGATCCCTTGGCGCGCGCTGTGCGCAAGCGCCTCCGCCGCGCGCACGGGTTTGGCGAGGGCGTGACGATGCTGCTGTCGACCGAGGCGCCCCGGTGCGCGCTAGTGGCGGCGTGCGAGGACGAGCAAGGGGCGTCGGAGGCGGAGGCGGCGGCGGCGCTGGCGCGCGCGGCGGCCGAGGCGGCGCGCGCGAGCGCGGCGGCGGAAAAGGGCGGCGACGGAAACGGAGCGGGGCCGGTCGACGCGGCCGTGTCGGTTGCCTCGTCTCCTTCCCCCGACAAGCCCTCCACGAGAAACCCGCTCGCCGACTACCAGCTCATCCCCAACTTCCGCGTCCGCATCATCCCCGTGCTAGGGACCACCCCGGCCGTGTTTGGCCAGGCCGCCGCCGCGCACGTGCTGTGCCGCCTCGCCGGCGCGCCCTTTGACGGCGAGCCCATCGCGCTCTTCACGGCGCCGCAGTACCAGCGCGCCGCCGACCGCCTGTGCGACCGCGAGCGCCGGCGCTTCGGCACGGACGGGGACGTGGCCGTAGACCACGACGACGTCGTCTACCTGCTGCGCGAGCTGTGGCGGGGGTACTCGGCGCGCCTGGGGGAAAAGGGGCGCGTGGCGGCGGCGGTGGGCGGCACGAGGGGCCTTATGCGGTCGACGGCCGGGCTCGAGTTCACGCGGTGGGACGCGTCGCGGCCGGCGACGCTGGACAACCTGGTGCTGCTGACTGCGGAGGAGGCGGACGCGCACGACAGGCTGTTCGTTCAGGAGGGGGAGGGGTGTGGTGAGGAGGAGGAGGAGGACGAGGAGGGGAAGCGGCGGCGGCCGCGGGCGCCGTCGGCCGAGGCGGCGCGCCAAGCGCTGGCGGCGCTCGCGGCGCGCGAGCCCGAGTTTTGCGCGCATGTGGAGGCGATGCTCGAGCGCGCGCGACGCGACCACTGGCGCGTGCAGCTCGCTTAGAAACAAAAATCAACAAAGACCTCGTTCCGCCCTCCGCGGATCCTGGATTGTTTCGACTCAAAAGCAGACGCACCCGTTTCTCTCCTTCCTCTTTTGTCTTCGCCGATCGCGCGCCTTTGCTTGGATGCTCGCCGCCGCGGCGCGCCGAGCAGCAGCAGCGATCCACCTGCCGCGTCGACGCATGGCCGCCGCCTCGGCAGCAGGAAGCGGCGGCGACGACGCTTGGCGGAGCAACATCGTCGCGTCCGCCGACGAGGCCGTCGCCATCGCGGGCGGGGCGCGAGTCGTCGCCGTCCTCGGAATCAAGACCGAGCGCCACCAGGGCCAGCCCGCCTTCGACGTGCCCAGCGTGCTGCAGCGCGACGGCTGCCGCATCGTCCCCGTCCCCGTGTACTACCCGGACGTGAAGGAGATCCTGGGCGAGCCGGTCGTGCGCGACTTGAAGCAGGTGCCGGCGGCGGCGGCCAAGGCGGGCGGCGGCGGCCAAGGCGGCCAAGGCGGCCAAGGCGGCGGCTCCTCTTCGGGGGGCCTGGTCGACATCCTCGACGTCTTCCGGCGGTCGCAGGACGTCCCCGCGCACGTGCCGGACATCCTGGCCATGGATCCGCGCCCGGCATGCGTGTGGCTGCAGAGCGGGTGCGGCAGCGCCGAGGCCGAGGAGGCGCTCGCGCGCGCGGGCGTGCGGGTGGTCAGCGACCGGTGCTTGAAGGTCGATCGGCTGGCGGCGCGTGCGGCGCGGGGCAGCAGGCTCTGAGCTGCTTATGGAGGGGCTCCCTCTCAGAAGAGACACGCGCACACGCACACAACACAACCAGAACCCCCCTTCCCAGATCCGGTATGTAAAACACAAGCACCACACTCGAACCCCCAAACCGAAAAAATGGACGACAACGACGAGGGCCGCGGTGGCAACGTCGAGGAGGAGGAGCCGCCTTCCTCGCCGCCGCCGACCCACCACCACCACCGCCACAACCCCCGCTCCTTTGGCACCACCGCCCCCACTCCGACCTCCTCGCTCGCGTCCGAGGCCTACCTGGCCGTGCGCGACTTTTTCTCGGCGTCCGTGGCCGAGGCGCGGGGCGACCGCGGCTCGGCCGCGGCGCACGCGGCCGCGGCGGCCTCGCGCGTGCAGACGGCGGTCGAGGCCGAGGGCGCCCTGGCGCGCGGCGACTTTGGGCCCGTGTGCGACCTACTCGCGACCGCTTTTGCGTGGAAGGCGCAGGTGGGTTTTTTTTGTCTCTGGGGAACACGTCCTCTCTCTATCTCTCAGCCATACGGCGGCGGCAAAACAGCGGCGGCGGCGCCGACCACAACCCCCCGCGCGCCGCCCCTCACTCACCCCCCACCCGCCCCTCACCCACCACGCAAAAACCTTCCAGGCCCTCAGTAACGCGCTCGAGTCGTCCACGCCGACGGAGACGGGGCCGGTATGCCTGTCGCCTGGCCTCCTGAGCGCGGCGCTGCCGCCGCCCCTGTCGCTCGCCGCCGCCGCCCACAGCCGCTACCACCACCGCCCCGCCCGCTCCGCCCGCCACCACCGCTCGCGCCTCCCGTACGAAGACGAAGATGAGGAGGACGAGGGGCTGTTTGGCGTCCCCCCGCTCGCGGCCGCCGCCGCCGCCAACGTCCACGCGTCAGCAGCAGCGGGCGGCAACGCCACCGCCACCAACGCCTCCAACGCCACCGCCAACGACGACGCGCAAGAGGACGCGGCCCTCGAGGCCGAGCTCGTGCGCCGGTGCATGCGCCGCCCGGCCGGCCTGCCCGCCGACCCGCGCGCCCTGCCGCGCGTCCAGGGCTTGCACGACGTCAAGCGCGAGCTCGAGGACGCCATGCTGCTGCCCGCGCGCCTCCCTCTGCGCCTCCGCCGCGCCCTTCACGGTGTCCGCCGCCCGCCCCGCACGTTCCTCCTTCACGGCCCCCCGGGAACGGGCAAGACGCTCCTTGCCGAGGCGGCGGCCGCCGCCGCGGGCGCCTGCCTCCTCAGCGCCAGCCCGAGCGCCGTGCTGTCCAAGTGGAGCGGCGAGAGCGAGCGCGCCGTGCGCCTGCTCTTCGCGGCCGCGCGCCGCCTCGCGCCCTGCGTTGTGTTTTTGGACGAGGTCGACGCGCTGGGGGCCAGCCGCGGGGGGTTTGCGGCCGGGGACGGCGGTGGCGGTGGTGGTCGTGGTGGCGGTGTTGGTGGTGGTGGTGGTGGGTCGGGAGGCAACCAGGACGCGCTGGCGCGGCGCGTGCTGACCGAGCTGCTGGTGCAGCTGTCGCGGCTCGACGCGGAGGAGGAGGAGGAGGAGGAGGAGGGGGGCGGCAATGGCGGCGGCTGGTCCGGCCCCCGCCAGCGCCAGCCGCGCGGCCCCGTGTGGGTCTTCGCGGCGACCAATCGCCTCTGCGACGTCGACCCGGCGCTCATGCGGCGCTTCGAGCGGCGCGTGGCGGTGCCGCTGCCGGACGCAGAGGGGCGCGCCGCCTTCGTGAGGGCGGCGCTGCGCAAGCTCGCGGAGGAGGAGGGCGAAGGCGCCGACTCCGCCGCCGGCCACGCGCTCTCCGAGGCCGACGTGGCGCGCGTGGCCGCGGCGATGCGCGGGCTGAGCGGCGCCGACGTGCGCGCGGTCGCCCGGCGCGCGGCGCTCGCGCCCGTGAGGGAGCTGGGCGAGGAGGTGCGGTGCCGGCGGGCGGAGCGGGGGCGGGCGAGCGGGGCGGGGGAGGGGGGCGGCGGGCGGAAGCGGGGGCGGCGCGCCGAGGGAGACGAGGGGGAGGACGGCGACGACGAGGAGGAGGAGGAGGAGGACGACGGCTCCCTGCGCCTCCGGCCCGTCTGCGCGGCCGACTGGGACGCGGCGCTGGCCGCGCTGTTTGGGTCGGCGGCGGCGGCGGCGGCCGTGAGCGAGGCAGACGGCGGCGGCGGCGGCGCGCGCGGCTGAAAGAGGGCGGGCGGCGGACCACACATGGAAACGAGCGCACGCACACAGTTCTCCTCTTGACGCACACAACACTTGTCCTCTTTCGATCGTGACAGCGCGCACACAACTAGTAATCCTTTGATCGCACAGCCAACACACAAGGAGCGCGCGCGAGAGAGAGAGCCAACACAGCCCCCATCAACCGCCCTCCCCAACCCGTCCCTTGCGCCTCTCAACCGCCGAACCGCACGGCGCCACGACAGAGAGATGGCGCAGATCGTCAAGGACGAGGCGCGCGGCGGCATGGAGAAGATCGTCCTGCGTTCCGAGTCGGTGCGTTCGAGTTGCCTTGTGCTCGCGCCGGTGTTGCATCGGCGGTTGCCCCCCGCCGGCCGCCTCTTTTGCGCGCGCGCGCTCTCCTATCGCTCACGAGCCGTCCTCTCTCGTCCCACCGTCACACACACGCTGAAAACAAACAAACACACAGGGGGCCACCGCCGAGGTGTACCTGCACGGCGCGCACGTGGTCTCGTGGAAGGCGGCCGACGGGAAGGTGGGTGTTGAACTCGCACCCCGGTGGGCGCTGTGATCGCCGCTCGCCGCTCGACCGCTCAACGTCCGCAACTAAACTCCCCGCCCCAAAACCCAATCCCACACCAACAACCCCACAGGACGTCCTGTTCACGAGCGAGAAGGCCATCTTCGCGCCCCCCAAGGCCATTCGGTGAGTGCGTGTCGATTGTAGTGTTGAATCATGCCCCCCGCCGGTCGCGCCCCAAAAGACACGCGCCCTCTCACACACCCAACCAAAACGAAACAACCCAAAACCAACAACCAACCCCAAAAACAGCGGCGGCATCCCCGTCTGCTTCCCCCAGTTCGGCCAGCTCGGCCCCCTCGGCCAGCACGGCTTCGCGCGCAACTCGGCCTTCTCCGTCGTCGAGGAGGAACAGGACCAATCCCCGGCGGCCGTCACGCTCGCGCTCGCGGCCACGGGCGACGAGGACACCCGCTTCCCGCACGCCTTCCAGCTGCGCGTGCGCACGAGCCTCACCCCCGACGGCAACGCCCTGCGCCAGGACGTGAGCTTGAAGAACACGGGCCCCAAACCCTTCGAATTCACGGCCGCATTGCACACCTACTTTGTCGTCCCGGACGTGGCTTCGCTGAGCGTCGAGGGCCTCTCCGGCGCGAGCTACAGCGACTCGCTCGACGCGGGCGCCGAGAAAAAACAGACCGGCCCTATTGTGTTCGACCGGGAGGTCGACCGCATTTACCTCAACGCCCCCGACTCGGGGATGGTCGCGATCAACGCCGTGGCCCCCGGGGCGCGCGTCGAGGTGCGCAAGGGAGGCTTTCGCGACGCCGTCGTTTGGAACCCCTGGCGCGACAAGAGCGCGGCAATGGCCGACTTTGGCGACGAGGAGTTTAGGGGGATGCTGTGCATCGAGCCGGCCGTGGCCAAGAGCGGGGCGGCGACGGTGCAGGGTGGCGGGGGGGAGTGGAAGGGGTGGCAGGAGCTGGTGTACACGCCTGCGGCGGTTTGAGGCAGTGTTGGGGCGGTGGTGGAGCGGGCGCGCGCGCGCGCGGCCGCCGCGCCGCCGCCGCCTGACCTCTGTGTTTTGGAGTCGGCCGTCTCGACAACTGGGTCCAATTTCATCTCTGAATCGCTCGTTTTCGAATCATCATCATCATCATCATGACCTCCGTCCTCGCCAAGGGCGGGACGGCGCGCCTACCGCTGCACCCGCGCGCGGTGATGGCCTGTCGATGTTCCGCTCCTCGCCCCTCCTCCTATTCTCCTCCCGCCGACTCGTTCCGCCGCGCCTCGCTCGCCTCCCAGTCGCCGATGTTCATGCACCGGAGAGGCCCCTCGACTACTCTCGGCCACCATCATCACCATCGACCCCGGCGAGCGCAGGTCGCGTCGTCACCGCCGCCGCCGCCCCATCCGCCCGCCGGCTCCGACCTTTACGCGGCCGAGCAGACGGCCTCCGTGTGGGACACCCTCGTGGACCCCCCGCCGCTCCTCGCGCACCTGCGCGTCGTGCTCGTGCAGCCAAAATCGCCCGAGAACATCGGCGCCGCGTGCCGCGCCCTCGCCAACTTTGAGTGCCCGGACCTCGTCGTCGTGAGCCCGCGCACGCCGCTCGACCCTCGCGAGGACGGGCGGGTGGCCGCGGTCGCGTGCGGCGACGCGGTGCGCGGAGGCATGCGCGTGGTGGCGACGCTCGAGGAGGCACTGGCCGACTGCTCCGGGAGCGTGGGCCTGACGCGCAGGGGAGGGGCCACGCGCGTCACGCACGAGTCGCTCGACGCGCTGGAGGCCGCGTTTCCCGGGAGCGTGCTGCCGACGACGGCGACGACGCCGGCCGGCGCGTTCGCCTCCTCCCCCTCCTCCTCGCAGGCGCCCTCTCCCCGACCCGTCGCGCTCGTCTTTGGCCGCGAGGAGTCGGGCCTGACGGAGAGCGAGCTGCGACTGTGCGCCCACGCGTGCGCGATCCCCACGGGGCGTGTGCACGCGTCGATGAACCTGTCGGCGGCCGTGGCCGTCGCGCTGTCGTGGGCGTTTGCGCGGCGCGCGGGCGTGGCCGAGGCGGCGGCGGCGGCGGTGGCGGCGAGTCCGAGTCCGAGCGCGGCGATGGGCGAGGCGGAGGAGGAGGACGAGCAACAGGAAGACAGAGCCCCGTCGTTCGCCTCCCCCTCCAACAACAAAAAAGCCAACCCGGGCCTCGAGCGCAGCGCCGCGGGCGACCCGAGCCAGCAGCGGGGGTTCCAGCCGGCCAGCGCCGCCGAGCTCGAGGCCCTCTTGGACAAGGCGGCCGCCCTGGCCATCTCTGCCAACGAGTCCCCGGACGAGAGCACGGGCGGCGGCAGCCGCGGCACGCACGGCCGCCGGCGCAAGGCGCAGGGGCACCTGCGCGCGGTGCTGCAGCGCGCGCGCGTGACGGCGTGGGAGGCGCGGTCGCTGCACGGCTACCTGTCGGCGGCGCTCAGGGCGGCCGGAGTGGAGGACGAGCGCGCGGCGCTCGAGGGGGCGAGGGCGCGGCGGCGGGCGTGGCAGAAGGAGCAGCGGCGCGACCGCGAGGGGCCCGGGGGTGGGGGTGGTGGCGGCGGAGGCGGCGAGTGATTTGGGCGTGTGTCGAGTTACAACATCCTCCCCCATCAGTCAAATCAGAGCCTCCACACCAGGTTGACCTCGGACACGTCCGCGTGCAGCACCACGCTGTCGAACAGGTCCGGGGACAGCGGGATGGTGCCGCGCTCCTCAAAGCCGCCGCCGCCAAACGCCGCCGCCGCCGCCGCCGCGCCGGCGCTCGCGCGCTGCGCGGCCGCGGGCCTCAGCCTCGCTGACAGGTCGCCGACGACCTCGACGCCCAGCCGCCGGTCCAGGAAGGCCGTCTGCCGCACGTGGATCGACCCCAGCGGCGAGCCCCGGATCGTGGCCGAGGCGCGCGTCGTGTCGCCGGCCCCCTCGCCGTCGCCGTCGGGCCCGCCCCGCGAGGAGGAGGAGGAGGACCGCGGCCCGCGCAGCGCGGTCGTTAGGCCCACGCGCAGCGCGGGGCGCCACGCGGGCTGCCCCGGGACGATGGGCGAGCCGTCGATCTTCCAGCTCGCGCCCAGCACCAGCGCCGCCCCGCCCCCCAACGAGACGGGCAGGGCCTTGCTGTAGTCGAGCGTCCGCGTGACCGGGTCGACGCTGATCAGGCCCTGGAGCACGCGGTCGCGGCACACGACGCCCGTGCCAAACCAGCGGCGGGACGACGAGGACGGCGATGATGTGGGGGGCTGGAGGAGCGGGGCGGCGGCGGCCGCCGCCGCCGCGCGGGCGGGTCTTGCGAGCTGCTGCTGCTGCGGCTGCCGGCGGCCGCGGCGCTGGCCTCCTCCTCCGCCTGATCCTCCTCCTCCTCCTCCTCCTCGCCCGACCTCCTTCCACCCGTCCTCGTCCTCGGACGAGTCGAAGCTGTCGTCCGAAGCGAGGAACAGGCGCGGCTTTGGCCGCGCGGCGCGCGCCTGGCGGCGGCTGTCGTTGGCGGCGGCGATGGCCGCGCGCGGGTCGAGCCAGCAAAAGGCCTGGACGTCGAGCAAGGGCAATGCTAGGACGCGCTTGATGAGCTTGACGCGGTTGGGGAACTGCCGCCAGTCGTACGAGGCGGACAGAGGGCCGGCCTCCCAGGTGGCGGGGGGCCCGCGGGCGCCGCGGCGGCGGTCCGCCGGCATCGGCAGCGGCAGCGGCAGCCCTGCCTCGTCGTCGTCGGCGCCGACGCCCCATCCTCCTCCTCCTGGGGCTGCTGCAGCTCCTCCACCTTCCATCTCGAGCGCGGCGCGCGGCGCGCGGCGCGACATCGAGAAGACGAAGCGCGCTGTTGTTGCGGCGCAAGGCGGCGGTTTCGGGGGGGGGCGTTCTCTCGGAGCGGTTGAGGAGGAGGAGGAGGGTTTGATTGCGCGGGGGTAGCGATTGCGTGCGTGCGTCCGCAGAGTGCGTGCGTGCGTGCGCGCGTGCTTGCGCGATGTGTATAGAGAGATGTGAGAGAAACGTTCAACCATGCGGGGTCTCTAAAAAGCAACCACTATCCAACGACGCCGCTCACAGCGCCCTTCGCGACCGCGTGCGCGGCGTGCGGGCCGTTGGCGACCCTTGCGCGGCCGCCGCTGCCCCCGCCGCCCCAACCGGCCCCTCGGTCAGCGGCGTGTCCGGGATCGCCAGCCTCGGCGCCCCCATCGGCGTCCCAGCCACCGCCTGCTCCGGGTGCGTCACCGTCTCGAAGAAGGCCGACCACGCCGCGCGGAAGTAGACCGCCCCGGACCAGACGGCCAGCAGCGCGGCGCCCCAGAGAGCGACCCACGCCCCCAGCACCACCGCCTCGGCTGTGAAGGCGCGGCGGGCGCACAGGACCAAGGGGGCGCCAAAGGTCGGGCGGGACGTGGGGATGGCGGCGGGGCCGCCCAAGGGGAGGACGTTGAGGCTGCCAAAGGCGCGCGCGAGGGTCGACGTGAAATGGCCGCCGCCCTGGCCCTTGCCGCCGCCGGCGCCCGCTGCTCCCGCCGCCACCGCCGCCGCCGCCCTCGCCCCCGCCCCAGCCGAGCCCGCAAGCGGCCGCACGCCGACCAGCCGCGCCGCCGCGTCCAGCACCGCCTGGAACTTGCCCGACCGGTCCCTCCCCAGCATCAGCGCCGACATCGCCGCCATCTGCAGGGCCGTCTTCCACTTGCCGAGCGAGTTGACCTTGACCGCCGCGCGCACGCCGCCGCCGCCGCCGCCGCCCGCCGAGGACGACGAGGCCGACGCCGATGCCGCCCACTCCCTCAGCGCCGAGATCGTGATCTCGCGCGCGATGATGATCACCACGGGCGCCGCCAGGTCCTGGGGCGTCAGGGGTGCCGGCGGGGTGGTGGCCAGCAGCACCAGGGCCGTCGACACCATCACCTTGTCGGCCACCGGGTCCAGGAAGGCCCCAAAGGCCGAGGTGAGCTCGAGGCGGCGCGCGAGGTAGCCGTCGAGCCAGTCCGTCAGGCTGGCGGCGACGAACAGCAGGGCGGCCGCCAGGGGATGGGCCGGGTCGGGGGAGTACCAGAGGAGGCCGACGACGGGGACGAAGACGAGGCGGGCAAAGGTGAGGACGTTGGGGAGCGTGAGCAGGGGCTCTTGCTGCTGCTGCTGCTGAAGGGGCGCGGCGGCGGTCGAAGCAGAGGCGCGCGCGGCAGCGCCGCGCGTGGCCGCGGGGCGCGCGGCGCCCTTCTTGGCGGCCGACGCCGCGGCCGCGTCCTGCAGGTGGTGCTCGAGGGCCGTGCGGCGGTAGTAGTCGGAGCGCCGGTCCACGAGGCTCAGCACGTCCTCGTGGGCCGGGTCGATGCCCAGGAGCGGCACGGGCGCGATCGGGTCGTGGTGGTGGTGCGCGCCGGCTGCGCCCTCGCTGCTCGTGCGCCGGTGGCGGGCGCTCATTTTGGGGGGGTGCTTGGGTGGTTGGTTGTTGTGTGTGTGTGTTGGTGCGCGTGCCGCCCGCCTTAGGCGCGGGTTGGGGGGTGCTACGGACGTGCGGCGGAAGAGAGAGAACGAGGCGCGCGGACGGAGGAGAGGAGGGAGGACTTTGCGGGTTTCGGGGCGCCCCTTCTTGAGAGTGGTGGCTTTGTCGTCGTCGTCGTCGTAGGTGCGTCGAGGTCGTGTGTGTAGGCGTGTGTGTCTGTGGGTGCGCGCCTTCGAGGGAGCGGCGCGTTTTGGTGGATAGAGAGAGAGCGCAATCGATCGATCAATCCTTCAAACCTCGCTTTTCGAAAACTCCCAACGAAGCCAAACCGCTAACCCTTTGCACGGACCCTCGCCCTCGAAAGACCGCGGCCACCCGCGTACTACGCCATGACGCGACCATCCGTCTACGTCGAGCGCGTGGTGCTCGCGCCAGGTGGGACGGTCCGAGCGTATCTTGCCCGCGACGCGTCAGCCGATGCTCTCGCTCTCGCTCTCGCGCGCCTTGGCCCGGCCCCCCACGCACCACCAACCCCCACCCAACACACAACCCCACCAACCCAAAAACACCCCACAGAGGTCGTCCTGGCGTGCACCACCCAGGCGCTCACGACCGAGGCCGAGGAGGTCATGGGCCTGCTCATCGGCGACGTCGTCCCCGCCGCCGACGCCGGCGCCGACGGCGCCGACGCCACCGCGGCTTCCTCCTCGCCCCATCAGCAGGAACACCAACAAAATCAGCAGCGCGTCGTCGTCCGGGCCTGGCGCGCCGTGCCCCAGCTCCGCGTCGACCGCCGCCGCGACCGCGTCGAGACGTCTCCCGAGCAGATCGCGGGCGCGGCCGAATTGGCCGCCGCCGAGGGCCGGCGCCTGGGCAGGCCGGCCGGTGGCAGCGGCAGCTGCCGGGTCGTCGGGTGGTTCCACTCGCACCCGCACATCACGGTGCTGCCCTCGCACGTGGACGTGGCGACGCAGTCGCGCTACCAGCGGTTCGCCGACCCGGCATTCGTGGGGGTCATCGCGTCGGTCTTCAACGGCGGCGGCGACGCGGAACAGCGCGTGTCGGTGTCGGCGTTCCAGGCGG
Organism: Mychonastes homosphaera; assembly: GCA_009193075.1. Classification (NCBI taxonomy): domain Eukaryota; kingdom Viridiplantae; phylum Chlorophyta; class Chlorophyceae; order Sphaeropleales; family Mychonastaceae; genus Mychonastes; species Mychonastes homosphaera. The sequence continues at coordinate 993,657 of VXJC01000006.1, forward strand.
CCGAGGCGTCGGCGTCGTCGACGTCGCCGTTGCCGTCGCGGTCCTCGCCGGACCAGCAGGCGGTCGAGGAGGCGCGCGCGCGGCAGGCCCTCGAGGGGCTGGACGAGGCGACGCGGCGCGCGATCCTCGAGGCTGCCGGCGGGGACATCTCCGCCGCGCTGGCGGGGACGACGCTGGCGGGCGGGGCGGGCGGCGGGGGCGACGGCGGGGCGTGGGTCGCGCGCCTCGTCCCGCTGGACGCGGGCGTTGGCGGCAGCAGCAGCGGCAACAACGACAGCAACAACAACAACAACAAAAGCAGCAGCAGCGCGAGGGAGGACTACGTGGCCGTGTTCCGCACGCTGCTCGAGGAGGAGCGGTTCGCGGCGGACAAGCGGGCCGGGCGGCGGCGAGGAGGCGGGGGGGGCGGGGGCGCGGGCGCGGGCGCGGGCCCCGGCGAGGAGGCCGCGCGGCTGCTGGCCGAGGTGCAGGCCGGCGCGCGCCGGCAGCGCGGGGTGTGCGGCCTCGTGAGCGGCGCGCTGGCGCCCGCCGTGCACCTCGCGCGCCTGCAGCGCCAGTCCGCGCCGCTGCGCTCAGCGGCCGAGGCCGACGCGGCGCGCCGGGTGAGGGCGCGCGCCGACGAGGCGCGCGCGCGCGACGCCGACGCCAGGGCGCGTGCGCTGGGGGAGATGATGATGATGACGGCGACGGCGGCGGCGCAGGGGGCGGCGACAGCGACGATGACGGTGGCGACGACTTGAAGGAAAACGAGGAAAAAGAGAATCTTTTACACACACCAAGGCATCATCTAGTAGTCATTAAGCATATCCTCGTACACCAAGTAGTGACTCGTCATCCCCAACGACGTATAGGCGCTCTGCGCGCGCGTGTTGGTTTTCTCAGCGTACAGCCTCAGGCCGCAGGCCCCGGCCTTGAGGGCCTCTTTCTTGACGCGCGCGTACAGCGCGCGCCACAGGCCCCTGCGGCGCCAGTCCTCGGGAACGTACACGCTCTGGATCCACCAGCACCAGGCGTTGCGCCAGTCGGACCACTCCATAGTAATCATGAGCTGGGCCAACACGCGTTGGGGCCCACCGCCGGCCCCCGCCGCACCGGCCCGCGCCGCCCCGGCCCCCGCCCCGGCCCCCTCCCCCGCCCCCGCCCCCCCTTGCTGCACCAGCACGTAGTACTGCGCCTTGCGGTCGACGACCGCGGCCCTCACGCCCGGGTGCAGCTTGGCGTGGGGGATGTCAAGGCCCTCGGTCTCCTTGGCCATGGCGCAGTTGTGCGCGACGATCTCGTCGACGTGCTCGGCCGTGGCCTCGGCGAAGACGACGCCGTCGGGCAGCGGCGGCAGCGGCGCGTCGGCTTCGGCCGGCGCCGCGGGAGCGGCTGCTGCTGCTGCAGCTGCTGCTGCCCCGTCCTCGGTCATGGTTGTCTCTTGAGGAGGTACTGAAGGTGGTGGTCGTGCGTCCCGATTGGACGGCAGCTTTGTGCGTGGCTCTCGAGCGACCGATCGGATCGATCGCGTGCGGGAGAGAGAGAGAGACGAGAGTGAGAGCAGGGACACCCCCCCTCCGTTCGCCGAATGCTTCTTCTTTTACTTTTTTGCGGTGGTGAATGCTGATGGATGCGGGGGGCTGCTGCGTGATGCGTGTGCGTGTGTGCGTGCGCTTCGTGTGCGAGTGACTCGGAGGGAGAGAGAAAGAGGAGCGGGCGGGGGAGATGCAGGCGTGCGCGAAGGCGGCGGGCGCCCGCCACCGCGCGCGCGCACGCGCCAAGTCGGCGAAAGAAGCAGCAGGTTCAGTCGCGCGACACGACGACGACGGCCTTGTCTTCCAGCCCGGCGTCGCGCAGCGACTCCCCGCGCCGGATCAGGCGCCGCTTGGTCGGCGTGCGCAGCAGAAACTCGCTCGTGACGATGGGGGCGCGCGCAACCGCGGCCGCGCCGCCGCCGCCGCCTCCGCCTCCGCCTCCGCCTCCGCCTCCGCCTCCGCCTCCGCCTCCGCCTCCGCCTCCGCCTCCGCCTCCGCCCGCCGCCGCCGCCGCCGCGAGCTCGCGCTGCTTGTGCTCTGCAAACGCGTACAGGTCACCCGCGGAGCCCTCGGGCGAGAAACGGCGCTCGACGCGCTCGCCGTTGGACAGGCGGAGCGCGATGCGGATGCACGGCTCGCCCTCGGCGGGCTCAGCGGGCAGCGGGCGCGGCGGCGGGCTCGGGCGCGGGCGCGCGGGCGCCGCTGCCTCCTCCTTGCCCTTGTCCTCCCCCGCCTCCTCCTTCCCCGCCCCCTGCTCCTCCTCCTCCTCGTGGGACGACGCCTTGCGCGCCTTGGGCTTGTTGGCCGCCGCCGCCATCTCGAGGCTCGCGGCCAGCGCGGCTGCGAGCTCCGGGTCGTCATCCTCGTCCAAGGCGGCGGCGCCGGCTCCCGCTCCCCCTCCTGCTCCTCCTGCTCCCGCCGCGCCGCCGCCGCCGCCGCAGCTGCCGCCGCCAGCCGCCGCCGCCGCCGCGTCGGCGCGGCTCGCCGCAAGCGCCGCCGCCAGCTCCGGGTCCTCGTCCTCCTCCACGCGGCCCGGGCGGCGCCCGGCCTCGGCGGCGCTCATCGCGAGCGCGGCCGCCAGCTCCGAGTCGTTGGCGTCGTCGTCCTCGTCGTCGTCCTCGTCCTCGCCTCCCTGCGCGCCCGCCGCGTTCCTGCGCGCGGTATTCTTGCGCGCCGCCGCCGGCGCGGCTGCCGCGGCCGGGGGGGACGGCCGCCGCGGGCGCAGCGTCATCGTCACGCCCGCCCGCCCGCCTCCACCCCCGGCGCGCGCGAACGCGTCCTCGACCGACTTGAGCGCGCGCCCGCGCCGCTGCGCGGCAGCCTGCCCAGCCTTGGCCACCTCGGCCTCCTCGGGCGTGAACCAGCGGCCCGGGGTGTGGCGCGCCGTGCGCGCGTCGGCCGCTGTCGCCGCCGCCTCCTGCAGCCGCGCCAGCGCCTCCTTGGTGACGCGGTCCTCCGCCTCTTCTCCTGCCGCTGCTCCCGGGGCCCGCTCGGCCGACGCCGACGCCGGGCGGGCAGCGGCGCCGCCCCCGCCCCCGTCCGACCCCTGCTCCACCGCGCGCACCTCGAAGACCGTGTAGCCCTGCTCCTCGAGGCTCGCGAGGAACGCCTCGAGGTAAAACTCGGTGAGGGACTGCGGGGCGGGCAGGAGCGAGTTGAAATTGTACCAAGGGGAGCTGCTGCCGCTGCTGCTGTTGTCGGCGGTGGTGCCGGTGCCGTTGGCGCCGTTGGCGCTGCCGCCTCCGCCGCCACCGCCGCCGCCACCGCCGCCTCCGCCTCCCGCCGCGAACATGCGGCGGACCGTCAGCCAGTGCTCCTCGTGGTTGAGCAGGTAGGCGGCGGGCGGCGGCGGCGGCGGCGGCGGTGCGGTGGGCGGGGCGGCGGCCGCCGAGGCGCCCCCCGCGCTGCCGCCGCCGCGGCGCCGCCGCACGAGCGCCAGGCCCCACGAGGCGAGCGCGCGGTCGAGCGTGGCGGAGGAGAAGTTGCCGCTGTCGTCCAGGTGGCCGTGCTCGCCCTTGGGCCGCCGGTTGGCCGCCGCCGGCCCTCCTCCCCCCCCCCCCCCCCCTCCGCCGCTGGCGCTCAGCAGCGCCAGCTCCTGCGCGTCGAGCTCCTTGGCGATCCTGGCGAGGCCCGGGGCGTCGAAGAGCGGTCCCTGGGCGAGCGCATTGAGCGCGTGCAGGCCGCAGAGGGCGTCCTGCTGCTCCTCGTGGTACAGGAGCATGTTTGGTTTTCCGGTTGGTGGGTCGGTGTTCTGTGGCGCGCGCGCGGGCGCGCGCGAGCGACGAAAGCGTCGGCGGCGGCGACAACGGCGACGGGGGCGGTGGTTGCTGCGGCTGTGGCTTTTGGCTCTGTGGCGCAGGGACGCCGCGCGCGCGCGCGCGAGGAGGGTCAGGAGGGGGTCCTCGCGTCCGGGGCGCGCGCCGACCGAGGGCCGAGGCGCTGAATGGGGCGTTTGCGATCGTGGTTTCGAAGGAAGGGGGAAAAGTCAAAACGAGGGGGGCTGGGTCGTGTTCTTTCGGCGTCGCCTCGCTCTTTCGGGGGGCTTGATGAACAACCCTATTTTGGTATTTGGAGACAAGTCCTTCCTTTTGGAGCGTTTGAAGAAGAAGCATCCCCTTTTCGTGTGTGTTCGAGAGCTCTTGACCCTTGCGCGCGCGCGCCGAGCGAATCCAGTTGCGGCGAGAGAGAGAGGGGAGACCCTCGTCCAGGGATCCGCGCACCCATACGCCGCCGCCCCCCGCACGCGCGCACGCGGCCCCCATCCAATGCCGCCGCGACGCGCCGCGGCGGCGGCAGTACTGCTGCTCGCGGCGCTGGCGCTGACAACAGCAGCGGCGGCGGAAACAACAACGCGACGGTCGTCGATCGCGGCCGCCAACGCGCGCGCCGCACGCAGCGCCCGCGACGCCGCCCTGACCGCGCTGATCGCGTTCTTGCCCAAGGCCGAGCTGCACCTGCACATCGAGGGGACGCTCGAGGTCGACCTGATGATGCGCCTCGCGAAGCGCAACAACGTCACCCTCCCCTACGCCGACGAGGGGGAGGCGCGGCGGGCGCGCGCCTCGTACGCCTCGCTCGAGCCCTTCCTCGCCGCCTACAGGGTGGCGATGAAAACGCTGGTCACAAGGGACGACTTTCGCGAGCTCGCAGCTGCTTACCTCAAGCGCGCCGCGGAGAACAACGTGCGGCGCGCGGAGATTTTCGTGGACCTGCAGACGCACGTGGCGAGCGGCGTGCGCACGCGGGACGTCGTCGACGGGATCAAGGACGCCCTCGAGGCGGCCGCCGACCCCGCGCACGCGCCCCGCCCTGTGGACGCCGCGCTCATCCTCTGCTTCGTGCGCGACTTTGGCCCCCTGGCGGCCGTCAAGGCCGCCGCGGCCGCCGCGCCCTACTTTGGAGATTTCATCGGCGTCGGCCTCGCGTCGGCCGAGCGCGGCAACCCCCCGGGCCCCTTTTGGCCGGTGTTCCGCGCCGCAAAGGCGGCGGGCAAGCACCGCGTCGCGCACGCGGGCGAGGAGGGCGGGCCCGAGTACGTGTGGGACGCGCTGAACGTCCTGAAAGTGGAGCGCGTCGACCACGGCGTGCGCTCGCTCGAGGACCCGCGCCTGATCGCGCGCCTGCGGGAGACCCAGGTCCCCCTGACCGTCTGCCCTTTATCCAACCGCGCCCTGAAGGTGTACGACGGGCAGCTGCAGGCGCCCATGCGGGAGCTCTTCCTCGGGTCGGGCGTGGCCGCCACCGTCAACTCGGACGACCCGGCCTACTTCGCGACGGCGGATGACGATGAGGACGAGGAGGAGGGGGCGGACGGGTACATCTGCGCCAATTACGCCTACTTGGCGCGCTTGGTCGGGCTGGGGCCCCTCGACCTGCTGCGGCTGGCGCAGGCGTCGTTCAACGCGTCGTTCTGGGACGAGGGGAGCAAGCGGCGCGCGGTCGAGGAGGCCGAGCGGGCGTGGCGCGCGTGGGACGGCGGGAGCGAGGGGCGGGCGTACCGCCGCGCCGTCGAGGCGCTGGCGGCGGCGGATGGCGAAGGAGAAAGCCGAGCCGCGGTGGCCGCGTCGTGATCGCTTCCTGTTTTTTATTTCTTTGTTGCTGCTGATTTTGTTTTACAAGTGCACCTCTGCAGGCCTCCTCCTCCTCGTCGTGGTCACCCCGACCCTCCCTCCGAAGAAGAAGAAGAAGAAGCAGAACCATCCTCCGTCTCCCCCTCCTCCTCCCCGAAGAGCGTCACCACCACGCCGTCGGCTGCCACCCCCGCTCCGACCTCGATGCCCTCGGCCACCGCCCTGACCACCCCGTCCCTCGGCGCCAGCAGCGGCATCATCATCTTCATGGCCGAGACGACGGCCACCTCGTCGCCCTCGGCCACGCGGTCCCCCGCTTTCACGCGCAGGGCGGCGAGCGTGCCCGTCATCGGGCTGCGCACGGCCGCGCCGCGCTCCCTGGCGCGCCGGCGCGACAGCTCCTCCTCGGACGGCATGTGCTCCTGCAGCCGCGCCACGCGCTCGGGCTCGACCAGCACCTCGCGCTGCGCCCCGCGGTGCTGCAGGACCACCGCGCCGCGGCGGGAGACGACGCCCGGGCCGAGGCCCGGCTCGTGGCCGGCGGGGGCGGCGGGGCCGCCGCCGGGGCGCTCGGCCAGCTGCAGCACGAGGCGGCAGCCGCCGACAACGACGCGGCGGAGGTAGGGCGAGTAGGAAGAAACGGAGGGCGCGTCGTCGCCTTGGTTTTCTTCCTCGGCATCCTCTGCCGCGTACACGTGCAGCACCGCGTCCGGCAGCTCCACCTCGAGCGCGCGACCGGTGGCCGCCACGGCGCGGCCCACGTGGGCGGCGGGCGCCGGGCGCACCTTCACGAGCACGCGCCGCCGTGGCAGCGCGGTCGAGCCGCCCGCCACCAGCACCGACAGCAGCTCCTCTGCTTCCTTTTGCTTCCGGCCGACGCCCGCCCGCCTGTTGGCGTTGGCCTCGCTGTACAGGAGCACGGCCGCGGCGATCACGTCGCGCTCGGCGGCGGCGGGCAGGGGGAAGGCGAGCGGGTCGAGCGTGCTGAGCTTGGGGGCGCCTCGATCCTCCTCGCCCTGCTGCTGCTTCTGCTTCTTCCCGCCGCCGCCGCCGCCGCCACCGCCGCCGGCGTCCGCCATCGTAGGCATGCCGCCGACGCCAAACTCGCGCGCGATCAGGCCCGTGTCGTAGTCTCCCGAGACAAAGGCGGGGAGGTCGAGCATGCGCCGCACGGCCGCCAGGTTGGTCGCCACGCCCCGCACGACAAAGGCGTCGAGCGCGCCGGCCAGCGCGCGGCGCGCCGCCTCGCGCGTGGGCGCGGCGGCGATGAGCTTCCCCAGCATGGGGTCGTAGTGCACGGGCACCTCGCCGCCCTCGCTGACGCCGCGGTCGAGGCGAACGTAGGTCGGGACGGCGCCGGCCAGTGCGACGGCGGGGTCGACGGTCGTTGTGGTGGTGGGGGTGGGAGCATCGGCCGAAGCAGCACCACCGCCCCCGCCACCGCCCCCGTCAACCATCACCCCCGCCCCCCGATACAGCTGCGGGGGCTCGCGGTACGCCGTGAGCGTGCCGGGCGACGGCAAAAACCCGCGCGCCGGGTCCTCGGCGTACAGCCGCGCCTCGATGGCCGCGCCGTGCACCCGCGCGGCGCGCTCCTGCGTCAGCCATGGGGGCAGGCGCTCGCCCGCGGCCACGCGCAGCATCAGCTCGACCAGGTCGATGCCCCCGGCCACGGCCTCGGTCACAGGGTGCTCCACCTGCAGCCTCGTGTTCATCTCGAGGAAGTAAAACGGGCTGCTGTTGTTGCTGTTGCTTTTGCCGCTGCCGCTGCTGCCGCCGTCGCGCGTCGCGTCCACCACAAACTCGACCGTGCCTGCCGAGGCGTACCCGACCGCGCGCGCCAGCCGCACGGCCTGCTCGCCCATGGCGCGCCGCATCGCCAGGTTGGGACAGGCGAGGGCGCCGCCGGCCCCTGCCCCCCCTCCCCCCCCCCCCCCGCCCTCCCTGCTGCACCCAGGGCGACGGCGACTCCTCGAGCACCTTTTGGTTGCGGCGCTGCACGCTGCAGTCGCGCTCGGGAAAATAGACGCACCCGCCGTGCGCGTCGGCGATGACCTGCACCTCGACGTGCCTGGCGCGCTCGACGTACTTCTCGATCAGCAGGCTCGAGTCGCCAAAGGCCGCCTCGGCCTCGCGCCGCGACAGCTCGACCGCCTCCTCGAGCTCGGCGCGCGACCGCGCCACCCGCATGCCCTTGCCCCCTCCCCCCCGCGACGCCTTCACGATCACGGGCCACCCGATCTCCTCGGCCACCGCCACCACGCGCGAGGGGTCGGCGGTCGCCACGTCCCCGACCCAGCCAGGGATCGTCGGGAGGCCCGCGGCCAGCGCGATGCGCTTCGACTCGATCTTGTCCCCCAGGTCGCGGATGGCCTCGGGCGGGGGGCCGACAAACACGAGCCCCGCGTTCCGCGCGGCCGACGCAAACTCGTGGCTCTCGGACAGGAAGCCGTAGCCCGGGTGCACGGCGGTGGCACCCGTGAGGCGCGCGGCCTCGAGCACGCGCCCGTGGTCGAGGTAGGACGAGGACGAGGCCGAGGGGCCCAGGCACACGGCCTCGTCGGCCTGGCGCACGTGGGCGGCGTCGCGGTCGGCCGACGAGTAGACGGCCACGGTGGGGATGCCCAGGCGGCGGGCGGTGCCGATGACGCGGCACGCGATCTCGCCGCGGTTGGCGACGAGCAGCTTGTTCAGGCCCGGGAGGGGGGTGGTGGGGGTGGGAGGGGGTTGCGGGGGGCTGGGGGCGGTGGCGAGCGTCGCTGCCGACGATGCCCACGACGACAGCGACGAGGACGCCGCCGCTGACGCCGCCCATCGCGCGGCGAGGAGATTGCTGCCGCGCCTGCACCGCGCGGCGGCCGCGCGGTGCAGCATGTTTCTGGGGTGAGATGAGAGAGCGGGGGAGGGGGGACTTGCTTGCTTGCTTGCTGGTCGGCTGCTTGGCCCCGCGGATGTGTCGGGGCGGGCGGAGCGACTCTCCCTGTTCTTCGTTTCGTTTCGGGGGGTTGGGGGTGTGGTTTCGGAACGCCCGATCAGGGGGGGGGGGCAACAAGCTTGCGCTCGGCAACTAAGGGCTGCTGGTGTGTGAGGATGAAGGGGCTGTTGGAGTGGTGTGGCGAGCGCGGCGGGGGCCGGTGGTGATTTGGGGGGGGGGGGGGGGGGGGGGTGAGCGGGCCGGCGCGCCGCTCCCGACACGAGCGCGGCGACGAGCGAGCGAACGAACGAGCGACCGAGCGCAACGAGCGAGGAAAACAAAAGAAAACTGACTGTTGGCACTCATTTGAGGTGTTCTTTACTGACGTGGGCAACCGGAGTGGGGGGTGTTAACCTTGGAGTGGCGGGAGGGAAGGGGAACACTAGGGGGCGGCTTGCGGTGTTGTCAAAGCCCCCCCCCCCCCCCCCCCGCGCCGCCGCAACGGCCCTCTTTCGATTGCAAAAACAAGGGTCACTCTCGTCCTAGCAGCGCCGCCGCCGCCGGCCCGAACCCCGCTCGTCCCAGCGACGCGGCGCTCATTCCCGCCGCAAACTCCTCCAACGTCACGCCCCCTTCAACGCCCCCAACAGCAAACAGCGCGACCATGTCGGCGAGCGCCTCGCGCCCGCCCAGCGCCGCCGCGCCCTCGGCGCCCAGCGCGCCGGCGGCGGCGGCCGCGACGTCCTCGGGCGTGACGCGCCCCTTGCCGCCGCGGTCGAGCAGGGCGAAGGCGCGCGCCATGTCGGCCTGGCGCCCGCCGGGGAGGCCGTCGCGCAGGGCGTGGCCGACCAGCTCGCGGAAGGCCGGGCGCGCGAGGCGCACGGCGGCGGCGGCGGCGGCGGCGGCGGCGGCGGCATCGGCGGGCGTTCCTCCATCGTCCTCATTTGCTCCTCCTCCTCCTCCTCCTCCTGCTGCTCCCGGGGCGTACCCGTGCCTCTGCAGCAGCGCCACCACGTCCGTCTTGCGCACGGGCAGCCCGAACGCGCGCAGCGCAAACTTGAGCTGCGCAAACCCCGCGGCCGGCGGCGCCGCCGGCCCGCCGCCGCCGCCTCCTCGCCCTCCTCCTCCTCGTCCTTGCGCGGCGCCGGGCTCGGCCGGCAAGATGGGCAGGGGCAGCGACGAGTTGGCCGGCGAGTCCGGGACCCCGGACGACGCCCCCCCTTGGCCCTGCCCCTCCCTGGACAGCCGGTCGAACAGGTACTCGATGTCCGAGAGCTCCTCGCGCGAGAGCAGGCGCTTGCGCGCCGTCGTCGCCGCCGGTGGCGGTGGCGGTGGCGCCGCGCCCCTTGCTCCTCCTCCTCCTCCTCCTCCTCCTCCTCCTCCTCCTCCTCCGCCTGGCGAGACCATCCGCTCTCGCGCTTGGGCACGAGGGCGTTGTCAATCGGGCCGAGAGCTCTTTGATTGGCAGACGTTCCGGGAAACGCGTTTTGAAGCGCGCTCGGTCGATCGATCGAGCGATCCGGTTCGGTTCGCGGACGACGAGTCGTGTGGGACGGAGACGGGGAGCAGGGGGTGCTGATGGTGCTGCTGCTGAAGAACAGAAAGAGAGGACGCATCTCGCTCGAGAGAGAGGAGGCGGAGCACGAGCCCTTTGTTGTCCGGAGCGCGCGCGCGCCGACGCCGCCGAATCCGTTTGCGCGCGTCGTCGTCGCCGGCCAGCGCCGCGTCACCACCACCGCCGCGCCTCTTCCCCTCGTGCCAATCCCGCCGTAGACCACGCTCTCGCAACACAGGTTGCTGAAAACACTCACGGGGCCGTCGATCGGCGCATTGAAACAACAACGACGACCCCCCAACACACGCAATGCGCCTCTACTGGGGCGACCCCTTCTTCGTCTCGTTCGGCAGGCGCCCGTCCGCCGAGGAGGAGGCCGCGGTCGTCGCGCGGGGGCAGCGCCTCGGGTTCAACTATGCGTCGCCCGGCGCGTCGCGCGACCTCGTCTGGCTCGACGATGACGACGACTATCACGACGCCACCGATCGAGGACGATCCGCAAAGGAGCCGCGCCGCCGCCAACGCCAACGCCGCTCGCCGCTCCCGCTCCCCGCCGCCGCCGAGGCCGACGCGCGCGCCAATGGCGCGTGGGCGGTCGACCGCGCGCGCGTCAAGGTCGGCTACGGGCGCGAGACCTACCTCCAGACGCGCGACCTCGTGCGCGCGTGGGGGCCCTTTCAGCTGCCCTGGGCCCAGGTCGACCCGTCGGGCACGGGCACGCGCCCGGGCTCGGGCGTGTGCGTGGCGGCGCGCCTGCTCGGCGGGCTCGTGTGGACGGCTGTGCCGCTGCGCGTGACGGTGCGCGAGGAGCAGCGGCGGTGGCCCGTCCTCGTGCTGGACGATGGCGATGATGGCGATGGTCGTGGTGGTGGTGTCGCGGCGGGCCAACCCCCGTCGGCGCCCTGCACGACAAAGGGGCGCCGGTTCCTGCTGGCGCACGGCTGCCTGCGCTCGCACTTTCTCGCGGGCGAGGAGCGGTTCTCGGTCGAGTGGCGGCGTGAGGGCGGGGGCGCGGGCGCGAGGAGAGCGGGGCGGAGGAGGGGCGGCGGGAGGGACCGCGACGACGACCACGAAAACGACGACTACAACAACGGCGGCCCCGTCTACTTCGAGGTGGCCACGTACTCGCGCCCGGCGCACCCGCTCGCGGCGCTGGGGTACCCGGTCGTGCGCAGCCTGCAGGCGGCGTTCCGGCGCGACGCGGCGCGGCACGTCGCGCGCGCGGCCGCGGTCGCGACGGTCGACCGGTCCACGGGCGGGGTGGAGGCGGCGGGGCCCTGGTGGGAGACGGAGGCCGGGGTGCCCGTGTACGCGCGCGCGCGGCCGGGCGGGGTGCTGGGGCTGATCGCCGGCTTGGTGGCGGGAGGAGGAGGAGGAACAGGGGCTGCGGCGGCGGCGGCGGCGGCGGTGCCGGCGACTGCCAAGCGCAGCGGCCGCCAACGCCGACGCCGCGCCGACAACAGCAACGGCAGCGCCTCGCCGTCGTGCAGCTGCTGCAGCGGCGGCGGCGGCTCTTGAGAGAGAGAGAGAGAGGGCGACACAAAAAATGTCAAAATTGTTTACAGCAACGCGCGCGAAACAAGCGCGCACGCGCACACACACACGCCGCCGTCGTCTCGCCGCGTTCTGCTCGTTCAGTCGACCTCTCTCAACCCAACCCATCCTCCTCCCCTGTTCAGTCAGTCCGTCAGTCCCCCAGGTGCCGCGCCCCGAGCGTCGTCGTCCCGCGCCCCTCCCAACGCATGCCGTCGCTGCCCGTGGGCGGGGCCGACCCGGCGATGCCTAGCGCGGCGCCGTCGCACGCGCCGCGCCCGTCGTCGTAGTGCGAGTAGAACTCGCCGTCGAGGCGCACGGGCTCCGGGTCGTTGAGCAGCGCGTCGGCGCACTGGCGCTGCCGCAGCTCGCGGCGCTCGAGCGCCGCGAGCTGGGCGGCCTGCAGCAGGTGCTGCCGCGGCTCGCGGTGGTGGTGGCGGTTGTTGCTGTTGGGGCCGCGCGGCGCTGCTGCTCCTGCTGCTGCTGCTGCTGCCGACGTCTGGCCGTGGGGGGCAGCGGCCGCGGCGATGGCGGCGACCGCGGCGGCCTCCTTGGCGCCTGGGGGCAGGCGCATGCGGGCGATGCTCGCCGCAATGGCCGAGGAGGGGGCCGGGGGGGGCGGCGGGGCCGCTGCTGCTGCTGCTGCTGTTGTGCCTCTTGCCGCTGCTGCTGATGCTGCTGCAGGGCGCGGCTTCTGCTGCTGCTGCCCAAAGACGCGGGGACCGCGCGTGTCCACGGCCAGCATGGGCGGCGGGCCCAGTGCGCTCAAGTACGAGTGGGTGGGCTTGGTCGCCGCTGACGCAACCGCCGACGAAGCGGGCGAAGACGACAGCTCGGAGGTCTCGACCACGATGGACGCCGCGAGCCGCTCGAGAGCGCTTTCGGGCGCCGGGGCCGGGCGGTGGAGCTGCTTGGCTCGCGCCGCCGACGACGCTGCGGCTGCTGCTGCGGACGGGCCGCGCTTGAGCTTGAGCGCGCCCGCGTCTCCTCGATGCTGGTCGCCTCCTGCCCCCTCCCTTTCCCTCTCACGCCCCAGTTTTTGAACGAAGAAAAAGGGGGGTCGGGACGGAGGATTCATGTTTGTTGTTCTTGTCGACTTGGCGCGATGGCGACAAGGGAAGGGTGTGTGTGTTGAGAGCGTGCGAGAGCGCGCGCGCGCGGATGCAAGTTTTTTGAGCGGGGGCGGGCGCGCGCTCGAGCGTCGCGCGGCAGTCGGCGTGAGCGCCGCAAAAAAAGCGGTCGGGTCGGGCACGAGGTCCCTCCCGCATATCTCGAGAGTCTCGAGTCGAGACGCGCGCCGCACGGCAATTCGCCCCGCACAAGCAGCTCGCAATCCGAGGCGCGTCCACGCACCCCACACACGCACGAACCTCTCCCCCCACGCGCACCCAATTCCCGCGCACGCGCGCGCATCTTCTGTCATCGCTACCCCGGCCGTCCATCGCCGCCAACGCACACAGACACACGCGCACAAGCCAGTACTTCTAGTTCCCGTCGCGCAAAAGTTGCGGTGAAAACGCGTGCGGCGGACGCAGCTTGTCGAGAGCAAGGCCCTCCCACACCAGAAAGAACAGCAAGCACAATGAGCGCGCCGAGTAGCAGCAGCAGCACCGGCCGCCTGGCCTCGTGGCTGCCGGCGGCCGCGGCCGCGACGGTGGCTGCCGCCGTCGGCTACGCCATGTACCGCAGCGTGCGCGCCGCGGAGCAGGCGTGGGAGGAGAAGGAGGGGCCGCGCGGCGCCGCGGCACCCAAGGCGTCGGCGTCGGCATCGGCGGCGGCGCGCGCCAATCCTCCCGCTCCTGCTCCTCCTCCTCCCGCGCGCCCCGCCAGCGTCGCCGACGTCCCGCCCAAGGAAGACGAGCAGCAGCAGCAGCAACAGCAGCCGGCGAAAAAGGCCGGAGGGCCGACGCTCCCGCCGCGCCCTGCCAGCGCGGGACGCGCGGCAGCGGCAGCAGCAGCAGCGGCCGCCGCCTCGGCCGGCAGCAGCAGCAGCAAGCCCGCGACGCTGCCGTCCACCACCACCGCCGCCGCCCCGGACGCAGCCGCCAACGGCGACGACAGCGCCAAGGACGCCAAGCAGCAGAAGCAGCAGAAGCAGCAGAAGCAGCAGCACGCGCCCGGCGCCGCGTGCGACGCCTGCGGCAAGGAGGCCGGGGGCGCCGGCGGCGTCAAGGGCGGCAGCAAGGGCGGCGGCGGCGGCGGCGGCGGCGGCGGCGGCAAGAAGGCGGCGCTTCAGCGGTGCACCCGCTGCCGCGACGCGTTCTACTGCGGGCCTGCCTGCCAGCGGTCGCACGCCCCGGAGCACCGCGCCGACTGTGACCGCAAGGCCGCGCTGCTCGAGGGGGCCAAGGCCAAGATCGAGGCGTCCGAGCGGCAGCAGCAGCAGCAGCAGCCGCCGCCGGCCAACAAGCCCGATGGCGGCGGCGGCGGCGGCGGCAGCAGCAGCAGCAGCGGCGAGCAGAACGGGAAGCAGCAGAAGAAGGCGGAGGAGGCGGTGGCTCAGCCGCCCGCCGCCGCTGCTGACAGCAACGGCAAGCCCGACAACACCACCAACACCACCAACAACAACAAAAGCGACGCCCAGACCGTCATGGAGGCGCTCGCCGCGCACCTCGAGGGCCGCCACCGCGACGACGACGATGAGGAGGGGCAGGAGGGCGGCGGCAACGACGCCAACGGCGGCGGCATCAGCTCCTCCCAGCGCCAGCGGCAGCAGCCGCCGCCGCCCAGCCTCCCGCGCCTGTACGAGCGCGCGGTCGTGGCGTTCGTGCGCGGGCAGTACGCGTCGGCCATCGAGCAGATGAAGGGCGTGCGAGAGCTGGCCGAGCGCGAGGGCGACCGCGCTGTGGCGGGCGACGCGCTGCGCTGGACGGGCCACGCGCACAACCGCCTGGGGGACGCGACGGCGGCGACGCGCGCGTTCGTGCAGGGGGTGGAGATCGCGCGCGCGGCCATCAAGGCCGAGGAGGAGGAGGGGGCGGAGGGGGCGGAGGGGGAGGAGGGGGCGGCGGGCGGCGGGGGGGAGAAGAAGGACGACGACGACTCGTCCTCCGCCTCTGCCTCTGCCTCTGCTCCTCCCGCTGCCGCCGCCCAACCCCGCCCCAAGCTCTCGCGCGCGCAGCGCGTCGCCCGCCTGCGCAAGCTCGAGATCGACTGCCTGTCCGGCCTGGGCGTCATGGCCCGCGGCCAGGGCCGCCCCACCGAGGCAGTCACGCACCTCCAGGCCGCGCTCGACGCGGCCGACGCGCTGGACGACCGCGACGTGCGCGCGGGCGTGCTCGCAAACCTGGGCGCCGCGCGCCTGCCGCTCAACCGCGCGCGCGCCACGTCCGAGCTCGCCGAGAGCGTGGCCCTGCGCGAGCGCCGCGTCGTCGAGCTGCACGCCGCGGGCGAGCGCCAGGGCCTCGCCACGGCCATCCTCGAGCACGCCGGGTCGCTCGTCAGCCTCGCCGGCGCGCTGTACGCGGGCCGCAGGCACCGCGAGGCCGCGGGCGCCTACGAGCGCGCGCTCGACGTGTTCGAGGCGATCGGCGACGGCGACAAGGCGCTCGGGGCGCTGGCCAACCTCGCCAACCTGCACGAGCTGCAGATGGGCGACCGCGACGCCGCCGAGCTCGAGGCCCACGCGCGCTCGGCGCTGGCATCGCGGCGCCGCCGCAGCGGCGGGGGTGGCGAGGGGGAGGCGGAAGAAGAGGAGGAGGAGGGCGTCGTCGTGGCCGGGGCGGCGCGCCGCCGCGCGGCCGCCTTTCGCAAGCGCCTGCACGACATGGCCAAGGAGGTCCTGCCGGAGCGCGGGGAGCAGGAGGCGAGCTGCGCGCTGTGCGACGAGCCGCTCGAGGGCGAGGGGGAGGAGCGCCGCCGCCGCATCATCGTCCTCGGGTGCTTGCACTCCCACCACGAGCCGTGCTGGCGCGCGTGGTGCGAGCGGCCGGGGCAGCCCGAGTGCCCGACGTGCACGGCGGCCGAGGCGGCCAGGAAGCAACGCCACGAGCAACAGCAGCAGCAGCAGCAGTTGTGAGAGCAAGAGAGAGCGCGCGCGCGTGCACGTCGTTGCCCAGCGCCCCCGCCTAAAAAAAGGGAAGGAGACAAACGTTGCGCACTACATATAGCAGAGCACTAGCGCACCCCTCACAAACACGAAACGACGTTGTCGTTTTTACATCAGAGAATTCTAGTCGATGGTTTGTGTGCGTCCCGAGCTGGTTGAAATCAAAAAAGAGAGGCTTTCCTCCGGGTCGCGCGAGCGTCAAGAAAAGAAAAGAAAAAGGCGTCGTCGGCCGACGCTTCTCCTTTCTGTCCTCCATCTAGCCGCGCCCCGTCAGCGACGTCACCCACATCTGCAGGCTGTCCACGTCGCGCCGCTCCACGGGGTACTTGATCGCCTTGCCCGGCTGCGCCTTGGGCAGCATCACGATCGTCGGGAAGGTCTTGAGCGCCAGCTTGCTCTCGGCAAACGGCCGGTCGGCGTCGCCGTCGGCCTGGAACTTGGCCACGCGCACGTGCGACCCGCTGAGGCGCTGCGCGAGCTCCTCGTACGCCGGCTCGAGGGCCTGGCAGAACTGGCACCAGGGCGCGTAGGCGACGAGGATGGTGTCCTTGTCGGCCGACTGCGCGAGGGCCTCGGCCTGCGCGCGCGTGAGCGCCTCGACCTTGCTCCCCTCGGCCGGGCCCCAAAGGTCGCGCGACGCCTCCTTTTTCGCGCCAGCGCCGTTGCCGCCGCCCTTGATGTTGCCGCTGTGCAGGCCGCACTCCTTGGCCGCCGCGTCCTCCCACCACCACCGCCCCTCGCGCTCCGGCTGGTTGGGCAAGACGGGCCGCGTGCAGGGCGCGCACCCGATCGACACGTACCCGCACTCGTGCAGCTTGTTCGTGGGCACGCCCATGGCGCGCAGGAAGTTCCAAACCTCTGCCGACGTGGCGTTGGACAGCGGGTTGTACTTCACGAGGGACCCAGCTCCACCCGTCGCGCCCTCAAAGACCGGGTCGACCTCCACAACAGGGACGGCCATGCGGGTTCCCGGGGACTGGTCCTTGCGCTGCCCCGTGATCCAAGCTTTCAGCGTCTTGAGCTGCTTGCGCAGGGGTTTGACCTTGCGCACGCGGCAGCACTCCTGGTGGCCGTCCTCGTAAAAGGAAAACAGCCCCTTGGCCGAGACGAGGTCGACGACCTCCTGGGTGTCCGGGAACGTGTACTCGATCTTGATGCCGTAGCGCTTCTCCACGGCGTCGAAGAGCTCGTACGTCTCCGGGTTCAGGCGGCCCGTGTCGAGCGAGAAGACGCGGTAGGGTTTTCCGGTGAGGTGAGCGTATTCGATCAACGCGACGTCCTCGGCGCCCGAAAACGCGATGGCCACGTCCGCGCCAAAGTGCGTGAGGGCGTGGTCCATGATCTCGAGGGGGGACTTGGGGTCGAGGTCGGCGGCGGCCTTAGCCCAGTCGACCGAGGTGGCGGTGGCGCGGGCGGCGACCAGGGGCTGGGGGTTGTTTGTTTTTTTGGGGGTTGTTTTTTTGCGGGTTTGGGGGGGTGAGGACGAGGAGACGACGACGACGCAGCGACGACGACGCAGCGACGATGCAGCGACGACGGCGGCAAGAGACACTTCTGCTGCCGTTTGTGCGTCGGACACAGCATTCGGCGCGATGGCGCGCGATCGACGCGAGCGGCGGTACTGTGGATGATCGGGGCTGCTGGGATTGGCGCCGGGGCCGCGCGCGCGCGCCACGGGGCTGGGGCAGCGCGCGGGCGAGAGAGCGAGAAGGAGGAGGAGAAGAGAGAGAGAGCGCCGCAGTCCCTCGACTCCAGCAGAACGCACCTTGCGGACGGCCACGCGGCGGGCGGCGGCGGCGGCGCGCGCGCCGGCGGCGGCGCGCGACTGGGCCTGCGATTGCGGCGGCGGATTGTTGTGGGGGATTTGGAGTGCGGGGGGTGAGCAGGGGCGCGTGAGTGCGAAGGCTGTGGGACGGGGGAGGTTGGCTTGCAATCGCGCGGCTCGTGCTAAAGATGGGCGAGACTCACCTGGATGGACTGCATATTTCGAAAGTGCGCGTGCTGGCGACGGTCGAGTGGGCGAATCGCGTGTGAGAAAGAGAGAGAGGGGGTCGCAAAGGGGACGGCGCGCGAAGAAAAGGCGGAGCGGCGGCGACCGGGACCGGGGACCGCCGTCGGCGCCGCGCCGCCGCCGCATCGCCCCCTCTTCCAAAGGGCTCTTGCTCGCGCGCCCAAACATCACACACACACCATCACCAACACCACGACCTCCGGATCCCTCTCCCCCCCCTCGATCGTCGTCGGAAGACTCAACAACACCCCGCAAACAAACGCGTGCCGCGCGCGCACCGCCAAACTCGAGCAACCCCCCCTCTCCCCACCCCCACCACTCCCTCCTCTGCGTGCGCGCGCGCCATGAACCTGCTGCGGTACCGCCTGGGCTTTGCCCTGCGCGAGACCGGGCAGGCGCTCGAGCGCGTGGGCTGCGTGTTCCAGGGCATCAACTCGTTCGAGGAGGAGGGTGCGTCCTTTGATCAGGAGGGAGGAGCAAAAGCCCTCCTCTCACCTCACCCGCCCCTGATCCTCTCCTCTCTCTCTCAACTTCATCAACAACAACACCACCAACCAACAGTCACCCGCCACCGCACCGTCGCCAACGTCGGCCCCTCCAAGGTCCCCGCCGTCGCGCCCTCGGCCTTCGTCGCGCCCAACGCCAGCGTCGTCGGCGACGTCGCCTTGGGCGACCGCGCCAGCGTCTGGTACGGCGCAGCGGTGCGCGGCGACGCGCACAGCGTCACCGTGGGCGCCGACACCAACCTGCAGGACGGCGCGTGCGTCGGCACCCTCTCCCCCTCGGGCCGCCCCACCGTCGTGGGGCGCGGCGTCAGCGTGGGCCACGGCGCCGTCCTCCGTGGCTGCACCGTTGGCGACCGCGCCCTCATCGGCATGAACGCCGTGGTGCAGGACGGCGCCATGGTCGAGCCGGGCGCCATGGTGGCCGCGGGCGCCGTCGTGCCCGAGGGCGCCACGGTCCCCAGCGGCGAGCTGTGGGGGGGCAACCCGGCGCGCAAGCTCCGCGCGATGAAGCCCGAGGAGGCGCGGTACGTCGAGGCGCTGCCCGGAAAATACGTCGACCTCGCCGCGCAGCACAAAGGGGTGGTGGCCTACATGCGCGAGCGCATGGCGCGCATGCCCGAGCTGGTGAGCGGGGTGACGCCGACGGGGCCGGCGAGCGCGGGGACGCCGCCGCCGACGCCGCGGTGAGGAGGCGGCGGAAGCGCGGAAAGCGACCGATGGCTTTTTTAAAAAGCGCGACGTCGGCCATTTTTGTGTGAGCGAGCCGAAGACAACCCCCTCTTCCTAAAAACGAACAAACATCATCCTCTATGTGTTTTTTACCCTCTTTGCTTGTGTCTCTCGATCGCTAGTCTTCCAGACCCGCGACCTCCCTCTCGACCACCTCCTCGTCAAAGTAGCGGTTGAGCGCCGCCAGCATCTGCGCGGCCGAGCACTGCCCGAGCCCCAGGCGCGCGCACAGCGCGCGGCGGCGCCGCGCGGCCTCGCCGCCGTCGTGCGGGGCGCCCTCGAACGCGCCGGCCAGCCTCCGCTCGCGCGCCCACTCGGGCGTGAAGGCGCGCCTGGCGTCGGCGTAAGACGGCCGCGCGGCCTCCAGGGCCGCGCGCACGGCGCGCGGGGCCGCGTGCTCGATGCCGCGGTTGCCAGCAGCGTGGCCGCCAGTTGCCCCTCCTCCTCCTCCCTCGCCCATGGTCGCGGCCGCCTCGGGCACGAACGCGTGGCGGGCGCGCGCTCCGGAGACCGCGAATGCGTCATCGAGGAAGGCGCGCAGCTCGCGCCCGCGCTCGTCCGGGTCCGTGAGCACGACGAGTTCGACGGGGCGGGGCTGCGGCGGGACTAAGGCGGCGGCGGCGGCAGCTGCGGGCGCCTTCTTTGCGCCAGCAGCAGCAGCAGCAGCAGCAGGAGCGGCCGATGCCCCCGACGATGACGACGCCACGGCGATGAGCGCCAGCGCTTCGAGCTCCGGCCGCGCGTGCGGGCGCATGGCGCGCGTCCCGTCGCACACGTAGCAGGGCGGCGGGCGAGGCAGCGAGCGGTGCACCACGGCCGCGTCGGCGTCGCCCTCGACGACGACGAGCGGGAGCGGGCGCTGCTGCTGGGGCTGGGCATAGGAGTGGAGGGGGGCTTCGGGGCCTTGGGCAGGGGCGGCGACGATGTGGCGCCTGAGGGCCGAGTAGTTGGGCCCGCCGGGCAGCGCGAGGCCGCCCTTGAGGACCGGGGGGGGCGGGGAGCGCGGGCGGCGGGCGGGGAGCGGCGGGCGGGTCGGGGAGGAGGAGGAGGAGCCGGCGGCGGCGGCGGCGGGGGAGGCGGCGCGGCGCGCAGGTGATGCGGCTGCTGCTCCTGATGCCTTATGCTGCTGCTGCTTTGGCGCTTGCGCCGTCCTGCCTCGGGACTGCGCTGCTGCTGTTGCCGCTGCTGTTGTTGCTGCTGCTGCTGCTGCTCCGCCTGCGGGGGGGGCGCCGGCGCTGTCGCCGCCGCTGCTTCCAGCAGCAGCACCACCACCCCCCTTGGCCTTGGCCGCCTGCTTTTTGGGCGGGGGCGGCGGGGAGACCATCTCGGCGTGGATCTCCGAGATCAGGCCGGCGAAAGGCCCGCGACGCATCTTCTTGGCCGACTTGACCACGGCCTGCACGGCCGCCGCTGCTGCTGGGGCTGGTGCTGGTGCTGCTGCTGCTGCCGCCGGCGCGGCGACGGCGGCGGCTTTGGGGCTGCGCTGAGCATCGGCGACGTCGTCATTCTCCTCCTCCTCTTCGCGCGGCTGCCTCCTGCTGCTCGTGCGGCGCCGCGGCGCGGGCTCAGAGCGGCGCGCCTCTTCGCCGCCTTCTTCCCCCTTGTCAGCCGAGCGGGTGGTGCGCCGCGAGGAGGCGGCGGACGTGCGCCGGCCGCCGCCGCCGCTCGGCCGCGCGTCGCCACTGCTCCCCTCGCGGACGAAGGCCGCGCAGGGCGTGGGCAATGACCGCGCGCCGGTGGTACTGGTACGTAGCCTCGTCGCTGCCGGCCCCGCGGCGGCGGCAGCCGGCCGCTGCGAGGGGAGGCGGGCCAGCATGTCGCGTTCCGGCGCGAGGTGGTGGTGTCGGCTGGTGCTGCTCCCCCTTGTTTCGCCTTCCGTTTCGCGTGGGTTTAGAGTGTCGTTTCGATGCGGCGGGCACGGTGAGGGCGTAGATACAGTGGTCGAGTCGACGCCCGTGGGGTTGGCTTGGGGTAAAGGGGATGCGGGCGGGCTGTTGTGTGTTGCAGTCGGTCGCCGCCTCGCGGACCGCCTCGCGCCGCGCGCGCGCCGCCGTCGTCGCCGCTCCTCCTTTGCTCTCTCTCTCCCGCGCTTACTCACCACATCCACAAATGAACGAACCCGCCCTCTCCCTCTGCTGAATACAACGCACGTGCGCGCGCGCGTCCCTGAAAACCAAGAGAGCGACAAAGAAGAAGCGCGCTCGCGGAGAGAGAGATAGCTCTCTCTCTCGCGCGCGCGCGCCTTGCGCAGAGAGAGAGAGCGCGTGCCGCGACCCCCCTCGGGCGTAAGCGGGCGCGATGGCCAACCGCACCGACCCCCTCGCCCGGACGGCGCACGGGACCAACCCTCAGGTGAGGAGCTTCAGCAGGCCGACCACCGACGGCGCGTCGACTGCCCGGCCACGCTGATGCGCGCCCTCACGCCCCCCCCAAACAACAACCCCAACAACCCAAAACAACAGAACCTCATCGAGAAGATCGTGCGCGAGCGCATCTACGCCTCCGTCTACTGGAAGCAGCACTGCTTCGGCCTGAGCGCCGAGGGCGTCGTGGGGAAGGCGCTCGAGCTCGACTGCGTGGGCGGGATGTTTGGCGGCGCGCAGCGGCCCACGGCCTTCATGTGCCTGGTGCTCAAGCTGCTGCAGCTGATGCCCGAGCCGGAGATCGCCCTCGAGCTCCTGCGCACCGAGGACCACAAGTACGTGCGGCTGCTGGGGGCGTTCTACTGGCGGCTGGTGGGGCGGGGGGCGGAGGTATACACCCGCCTGGAGCCCCTGTACAACGACTGGCGGCGCGTGCGCGTGCGTCTGGCCGACGGGTCGTACGGCCTGTCGCACGTGGACAGCGTGGTGGACGACATGCTGCGGCGTGACCACCTGTTCAACGTGACGCTCCCGCACGTGCCCGCGCGGCGTTTGCTCGAGCGCTCGGGCGCGCTCGAGCCGCGCCGCTCGGCGCTGGACGACGACGTGGACCGCATCGTGGGGGCCGAGGGGGAGGCGGAGCGCGCGGCCAAGGAGGCGGCGGCGGAGGAGCGGAGGCGGGCGAGAGAGGAGGCGGACAAGGAGGAGAGGGCGACGGAGGAGGAGGAGGAGCGCGGCGGGGGGCGGCGGCGGAGGGGCGAGCGGGAGGAGGGGCAGGGGGAGGAGGAAGGCGAGCGGGGACGGGGCGGCAGCGGCGGCGGCGGCGGCGAGCGGCGGCGCGAGCGGTGGCAGCTGCGGCCGGAGGAGCGGCGCCAGGCGCATCGGCGGCACGACCGCAGCCGCAGCCGCAGCCGCAGCCGTAGCCGCAGCCGGGAGCGGGAGCGGGACAGGCGGCGGCCGCACCATGAGTACGGGCGCGGCGGCGGGGGCGGCGGAGGGGGCGGCAGGAGAGGGGAGGAGGAGGAGGGGGAGCTGGAGGAGGGCGAGGCGGCGCCGCAGCGGCGCGCTGGTGGTGGTGGTGGTGGCGGTGGTCACGGCGACCGCCCCCGCCATGATCGTTACGACGAGCGCCCCCCCCGGGACCCCCACCGCCGAGAGCAGCAGCAGCGGCAGCAGCCGCCCCCGCGCCCGCCGCCTCCTCCCGCCGCCGCCTCTGCCGCTCCATCCGGCGCCGGCGCCGCCGCCGCCCTCGACCCGGAGATCGTCGCCGCCAACGAGCTGCGCGCCAAGCTGGGGCTCAAACCGCTGCGCATATAAGTTCGTCGTTGTTGTCGTTGATGTCGTTGCCGCGCGCTCTCGAAACTGTGGAAGGGCGATATGGTGCTGCCATGACGACGATGGCGCGATGGGCGCACGCGCGCGCGCGTGTGCTTCTCGCCGCCACGACCGTGGGCCAAAAGCGACGCTGCGCAGCCCCGAGCCTCGAGCCTCATCTCCCAATTCGTAGTCGCTAGCAGAAACCGCTCATCCGTACCTCTCTCCCTGCACCTCAAGACCACGATGATGCCGCCCCTCTTTGGCGGCATGCGCGCGGCGCTTTCGGCGTGAGCAAGCCCCGTGTCCTCCTCTCACAGCCCCTACTCTCCCCCCACCGCCACCTTCTCTCTCGCGCGCGCGTGAGCACCAGCACAGGCCGACGTGGTGGATCGCCGGCCCCTCCTTGGTGCCGGCGGGATGCCGCCCCCAGGAGGTCAGCGGGGTGAGGAGTCGCAGATGCCGAAGCAATGGCGGTGTGGCGCGTCGCATCAGTTGAGGAGGTGGAGGAGGCTCTCTCCCCTCTCCCCTCCCTCATCCGTGTCGACACGCCGGGCGCGCCTCCCTCTCTCTCTCGCTGGAATGGCGAACGAGCACAGGGAGACGTGCAGCGCGTGTCTGCACAGCGCGCGCGCGCGCGCACCCCAGCACCCTTGGAAAACGAGCGGCGTCTGCACCGACGACGCCCCGACGACGCCGCCGACGAACCGCCGCGCGGCGCGCGCGCGCGCCCGCGCGGTCGAGACGCAACGCCAACCCCCCTATCCTCCTCCTCCTCCGACCAACCCACGAACAAACAAACAAACAAGCAGGCAACGACGAGTATGCCGACCTGCGGCAGCTCGAGGAGGACGCCGACGCGCCGCTGCTCGACGCCCCCGACGGCCTCCCAAACCGCCACCATGGCAGCAGCGCCCCCGCCCCCGTGACGACCGGCGCCGGCGCGTTTGCCTACGGCTACGGCGCCGGGGGTGGCCCCAGCGCCCCCTCCTCTGCCGCCGCCGCCGCCGCCCCCCCGCAACGCCAGCAGCGCACGGGCAACGGCTTCTTCTTCGACGCGGGCGACGACGACGACGACGACGACAGCGACGACGGCGGCGGCGGCGGCACCAACACCAACGGCGGCGGCGGCTTTGGCCCGCCGTCGTCCTCCTCCTCCTCGCGCCTCTCGCGCCTCGTGCGCCGCGCGGGCCGCGCCGCCCGCCGCGCCCTGGGCCACGACGCCGAGGCCTCGTCCGCCAACCACCACTTCACGCAGGCCGAGCGCCGCCGCCTCGCGCAGTTCGAGTCGATCGACTACCTCCCGCCCAACTCGCAGGTCTACCGCGCGTGGCTCTCCAAGCAGCCGCACGGCCGCAGCTGGGACCGCTGGGCCATGATGGGCGCCATCGGCGTGACGGTGGGCCTGCTGGCCTACCTGATGGACTCGCTGATCGACGCCTTGGGGGGATTGAGGTACGGCGGCACGCGCTGGCTCATCCTCCACGGCAACATGTTTGTCGCGTGGCTGTTCAACGCCACCCTGGCCGTCTGTCTGGCGGGCATGGCGTCGGCGCTCGTCGTCGGCGTCGCCCCCGCCGCGGCCGGGTCGGGGGTCCCCGAGGTCATGGCCTACCTAAACGGCGTCGCCATGCCGCGCGTCTTCAACCTCTTCACGGTCGCCGTCAAGTTCTTCTCCGCCGCCCTGGCGGTCTCGTCGGGCCTGCCCGTGGGCCCCGAGGGGCCGCTGATCCACATCGGCGCGGCCGTTGGCGCGGCGCTGTCGCAGGGCCACTCGACCACCCTGGGGTGGACCAGCCGCGCCTTTCGGCGCTTCCGCAACCCAAAGGACAAGCGCGACTTTGTGACGGCAGGGGTGGCCGTGGGCGTGGCCGCGGCCTTCAACGCCCCCATCGGGGGCCTGCTGTTTGCCTTCGAGGAGGTCGCGTCCTTCTGGCAGCAGTCGCTCGGGTGGCAGATCTTTTTCGCGTGCATGTGCTCGGTGGCCGCGCTCAACCTGCTGCGCTCCGCGGGGCGGGCCCTGCTGCGCGCGGGCGCCTTCGGGTGGTTCTCGCAGGACGTGGTCTTCGAGGCCGGGGTCGAGGTCACGGCGCACATCCTCGCGGTCGTCCCCGCCGCCGTTGTGGGGCTGGCCGCGGGCGGGCTGGGGGCCCTGTTCACGGTCCTCAACCTTCGCGTGTGCAGGGCGCGGGGGCAGATCAGCCGGGGCCTTCGGTGGGGGCGGTGCCTCGAGCCGTGCGTCCTGGCGCTCGTCTACGTGACGGGCGCCATGATCCTCCCCCTCTTCTTTCCCTGCACCCCCACGCAGTGCGTGGCCGCGGGTGGGGAGGTCTACTGCGGGCAGGACGTGTCGGGCATCGTCAACGCAACGGCCGCCGCCACGGCCGCCGCCGCCGCGGCCGCCGACCCGACGGACCCGGCCTCGGCCGCCGCCGCCAACGAGACGGCCGCCGCCGCCGCCGCCGCCGCCGCCCTGGCCGTGCCCTCGGGAGTCCCGCCCCTCAGCCTCCCGCTCTACACCTGCTCGATCAGCTCGGCGTCCAGCGAGGGGCGCACGTGGCTACCAGGGGGTGGGACGCTCACGCCCGCCGACACCCCCTTCAACGAAACCGCGACCGTCTACTACAACGAGCTCGCCACCCTCTTGCTGACGAGCGGCGACGACGCCATCAAGCACTTGCTGAGCCGCGGCGCCCACAGGCGGTTCAGCTACAAGACGCTCCTCGTGCTGCTCGGGTGGTACTTCTTGGGCGCGGCCCTGTCGGCGGGCTCTGCCGTCTCCTCTGGCCTCTTTGTGCCCATGCTGATGATCGGCGCGGTGATCGGGCGGCTCGTGGGGGTGGCGACGGTGGACGTGGGGTCGGCCGTTGGCGGGGTGGACCTGGCCGGGCCCAGGAGGGCGGCGGCGGCCATCGTGGACGCGCTCAGCGGGGGAGGAGGAGGAGGAGGCGCAGGAGGGGCAGGAGGAGGCGACGGCGACTCGCTAGTCCCGGGAGCGGGCGCCGCCGCCGCCGCCGCCGCCGCCAGCGGCAAGGCCCTCCGCTCGGGCGACCCCTGGGCCTGGGTCGACCCGGGCGCCTTTGCCCTCATCGGCGCGGGGGCCTTCATGTCGTCCGTCTCGCGCCTCACCGTGGCCGCGGCCGTCATCATGGTCGAGATCTCGGACGACGTGCACATGCTCCTGCCCGTGCTGGTGGGGATCATGGTGGCCAAGTGGGTCGCCGACGCCTTCACCCACCCGCTGTACCACGGCCTGCTCGCCGTCAAGTGCGTGCCCTTTTTGTCGCCCGAGCCGGTGAGCACGCACTCGCTCGACCTGGTGCCCGTGGCCGCGGCCATGCGCTCCCCCGTGGTGACGCTGCGCGCGGCCATGCGCGTGGGGGACATCCAGGAGGTGCTGCGCGACACGACGCACAACGGCTTTCCCGTCGTGCGCGACACCCCCCAGGGGCAGGTGTTTCTGGGGCTGGTGTCGCGCGCGCACCTGGCCGCGCTGCTGCAGAGGATGGCGGCAACGCACGAGGGTAACGGCGGCGGCAGCAACGGAGCGGGGGGCGGGGGGCCGGGGTCGCCTGGGGCCAAGCTCGGCCGGCCGCTGCCGATGCTGTCGCCCGAGGGGGCGGCGTTCGCGGGGGAACGCGGGTCGCCTCAGCAGCAGAGGATACAGCAGCAGCAGCAGCAATTCCAGCAGCAGCAGCACCAGCGCAGCGCCAACGGCCACCACCACCCCGCCGCCACGCTGGCGTCGCCCGCGCGGGCGGCGGCTGGCGGCGGCGGGCCCGAGGACCGCGACGTCGCGTGGGAGGAGCTCAACCGCCGCAACATGGAGCCAGTCGAGGCGGCGCAGGACGCGGCGGCGCGGCGCGAGCGGGCGGGCCTGGAGATGACGTCGCTGGGCGCGGGAGGGGGGGGCGGGTCGTCGTCGGCCTCCGGCGCGGCCGGCGGGGGGGGAGGCGCGGGCGGCGGCGGCGGCGGCGGCGGCAGCAGCCGGGGCGCCGCTGACGCGGCGCAGGCCTTTCTGCTGGCCGGCGCCGCGGCCGGCGGCGGCCTGCTCTACGGCGGCGACGGCGGCGGCGGCGCCGCGCGCGGGCCCGGCTCGTCGGGCGGCGGGGCCGCGCACGGCCGCCCGCCCCTCCTGCCCCTGTCGTCCTCCTCGCCCGCCGCCGCCGCCCTTAACCCCAACCCCTCCTCCTCGGCCGCCCACCCCCTCGACGCGGGCGTCGAGCGCGCGCTCAGCGGCGACTCGTGGGCCCTCAGCCACCTCGAGCTTTCCCCCTCGTTGGCCGCCGCCACCGTCGACCTGGTCCCCTACACCAACGCCAGCGCGTTCAAGTGCCAGGACACGGTCGCGCTCGAGCGCGCCTATATCCTCTTCCGCTCCATGGGCCTCAGGCACCTGGTCGTCGTCGACAGCCGCAACCGCGTGCGCGGGATGCTGACGCGCAAGGACCTGCTGGGGTACCGTTTGGACGAGGCGGTGGCGCGCGCGCTGAGGAGGGACGGCGGGGAGGGATCGCTGGGCGCGGGGGACTGGCTGGACGGCGGGGGGCCGGCCGAGGGTGCGGGTGGGGGTGCGGGCGGGAGCGGTGGGAGCGGCAGCGGTGCGCGGGCGCGGCCCGGCGGCGCCCGGTTGCGGTGATCGGTCGGTCGGTCGGTCTTCTTCGCGTGTGTGGAAAGGACAGGAAACAAGCTTACACGTAGAAGAAACCCTGTGTACAGAAACAAAACACGGCCCTGCGCGCGCCGCGCCCACATTCGGCGACGACGGCGACGGCGGCAAAGCAAAAGGAAAAAAGATCTCTCTCTCCTCAGACGCACTGGGCGGCGGCGGCGGTGATGGCGCGGCGGGGGGGCAGCGCCGGGCGCGCGGCGAGGCCAAACGCGGGCGGCGGGCACGTCGTGCCGTTGCCGTTACCGTTGCTGCTCTCGGCGCCGACCTGGTCGTCCTCCTCCTCCTCCTCCTCCTCCTCCGCTTGCGCAGCGAAGGAAGAAGACAAGGAAGAGGGCCCGGCGCGGGCAGCCGTGGCTGCGGCGGCGACGGCGACGGCGGCGGCCGCATCCGCAGCCACGGCCGCCTCGCTGCGGGGAGGGGGCGAGCGCGGCAACGGCTGCTCCTGCTGCGGCTGCGACGGCGGCAGCAAGAAGGGCGAGCGGGGCGCGGGCGACCACGCCTGGCGCGCCTGCAGCGGCGAGGGGCTCGGCACGTACAGCAGCGGCGCAGGGCTGTGCTTCTTGCCGACCGCCGCGGGCTCGAGCCACTCGCGCGGCGGGCGGCCGCCCAGCAGCCGCACGGCCACGGCGGCGCGGCGCGCGGCGCTCGCGCTCGCGCTGCCGGCGCCGCTGCTGCCGAGCCCGGCGCGCCGCGCGGCCGACACCCAGGCGGCGAGCCAGGCGGGCTCGCCACCACTGCCGCTCGAGGCAGGAGAGCGCCCGCCTCCGACGCCTGGGGCGCGGCGCGCCGCCGGCGCCTGGGCCGGGGGGGGCACGGGCGGCGCCTCGCCGTTGCGCGCGACCGTCTGCAGCGCGGCCGCGGCCTCGAGCACGCGCAGCCACCACTCGGCCGTGAGGGCGGCGCTCTCGCTGTCGCCGTCGGCGCTCGCGCGCAGCGCCGCCGCGACGCCCTCCTCCAGGTGCAGCGACAGCACCTCGGCGACCTCGGCCGCGGTGGTGGCCGCGACTGCCGAGGGCGGAGACGAGCGGCTGCTGCTGCTGCTGTTGCTGCTGCCCCGGCCGCCGCCGACGACGGTTCCGCGCCTGGAGTCGGCCGCAGGTGACGACGACGACGCCGCGCCCGCGACACCACCGCCAGGCGTGCTGCTGCTGCTGCTTCCGAGCTCGGCGGCCGCGACGACCGCGGACGATGCCGCCACCAGCAGCAGCACGCCGGCGCCCCACATGCCGCGCGCCAGAAGCTCGGGCGGCCACGACGACCGCGCGCGCGACGAGGCCTCGGCGGCCGCGCGGAGCAGCCACGCGCGCGGCAGCGGCAGCATGACGGCGGCGGCGGGCGGCTGCCTGGTGCTCGGCGCTCCTCCGGCAAGCCCGTCCGCACGAGGCGGCAGCAGGAGCTGGCGCGCGCCCGCGGCCGCCGCGTCCGCGATCGCGCACATGTCCGGCGCGCCATCGTCGTCGTCGTCGCTGCCGCCGATGCCACCACCGCGGCGCGCCCCGACGCTGCTGATCTGCGCGAGCGCCTCGAGCAGGCGCGCCAGGTCGCGCGGGGACGCCGCGCCGGACTGCAGGCGCGCGCCCGAGGCCGCCGCAAACCGCTGCTGCCACGCGGGAGGGGGCACGCAGCGGGCGCGCGCGAGCGCCGCGGCCAGCGCGGCCAGCTCGTGCGCGCGCAGCGCGGGGAGCGCGGGGAGCGCCGGGCCGAGCAGCAGGGCGTGCACGAGCGCCCGCGCGCGCGCCGCCCGGTGGGCCTGCCCGCGCTCGGCGGCTGAGTGTCGGCGGCCGCCGCTGCTGGTGGAGGTACAGTAGACGCCGCACTCGGCCAGGGCCTTGAGTGCGACGGTCGCGACCGCCAGCGCGCGCGCAGCGGCGGCGGCATCCGGCGCGCCCTGCTCCGCCGCCGCCGCGGGCTTGGCGGCAAGAAGGGCGGCAGCGGCGCGCTCGCACACGGCGAGCACGTCCTTTTGCGGCGGCCGCGGCAGGCGCGCGAGGCCCAGGGCCAGGTCCGCCAGGTCGCGCACGTCCGGGTCGTCCTCGGACGGCGCGGGCACCGACCACTCCCTGGCGCGCGCCACGAGCAGCCCGCGAAGCATGGCCGGCGGCGGTGCCCCGAGCGCCGCGCTGCCCTTGAGCAGGAGCGCGGCCGAGTGCGGCGAGCACGCGCGCGCGATCGGCCCGGGCTTGGCGGCCTTGAGCAGGCGCTCGGCGGCCTTCGTCGCGCGGGCGGCCGCAGCCGCAGGGGCCGTTCCGGTCGGCGCCAGCAGCAGCAGCGCGCTCGCGTTCCACACGAGCGAGGCCACGGCGCGCGGCAGCAGCGGAGAGGCAAGGGTGGGGTTGTCGGCGGCACCGGCCGACGCCTCTTCGAACGCCGCCGCGGCCGCCTCGAGCGCGGCGATGGCCACGGTCGATGCGTTGGCTTGCAGAGCCGCGAGCTCGGGCGAAGCAGCGGCGGTGGCCGCGGCGGCCGTGGGAGCCGACGAAGAAGCAGCCGAAGCCAAAGGCGACGAAGCCGAAGAGGCCGAGGGAGACGAGGGCGGCGCCGCCGCCACCAGCTGCAGCAGCGCGCGGGCACCGAGCGACAGGTCGGCGGCGGCACCTGGCGCGGGGCACGCCGACGCCGACGCCGCCGCCGCGCGCTGCGCCATGGCCGCCACCCACGCGCCGACCCAGGGCCCCGCCGCGGCCGGCCGCGCGCCCAGCTGCCGCAGCGCGAGGGCGAGGCTCGCGAGCTGCCGCGCGGGCAGCGCGTGCAGGCGCGGCTGCGACGCGGCCAGAAGCCCGCCGACCCAGTCGGGCCCCAAGGAGGAGGAGGACGGGGAGGCAAGGGAGGGTGGGGAGGCACCCCCGGAGCCGGCGCCGGAGCAGAGGGCGGCAAGGGCCGGGGGCAGCGCGACCAGGCACCCGGGCGACCCCGCGCCGTACCCGCGGCGCTGGACCTCGGCCGCGGCGCGCGCGGCCCAGGCGGCGGGCGGGCGGTGCTCCGGCATGCCCGTCCGCGCGAGGCGCGCGAGCGCCGAGAGCAGCGCCGTGAGGGCCGGGGTCGACAGGCGCGGCAGGAGGGCCGCGGCCGCGGCGCCCGAGGGCTCGCTCAGCACCGCGGCGAGCCAGCCCGGAGGCAGAGATGCGGCGGCTGGGGCGGCGGCGGCGGCCGGGGCGGCGGCATCGGCGGCGGCGGCGGAATCAGCAGCGGTGCCAGCAGCAGGGGCGCAGCACCACCACGACACGCCCGTCATCAGCGCCACCAGCTGGTGCCCGTCCACGAGGCCTGAGGCGCCCCCTGTATGGCCGCCGCGCTCGCCCGGCGCGTCGGCGGGCGGGAGGCGGCGCCTCTCGCCTAGGCGCGCGGCAAACGCCGACAGCAGCGCCGAGCGCCAGGCCTCGGGCGGCGCCGCCGCCGCCGCCGCCGCGCCATGCGCGCCGGCCAGGGCGTGGCGGCGCAGCGCCCCCGAGGCCCAGGCGAGGGTGGCGAGCTCGCGAGTGCCGGCGCGGGAGAGGCGCCCGGGCGCGGCCGGGTCCTCGAGCAAGGCCGCGGCGACCTCGGCGGCCGCGGCGGCGCAAGACGGAGAGGAGGGCGGCCCCGCCGACGCCGCCGACGCCGACTGCAGCGACGCCTGCGCCCAGAGGATGCCGGCCGCCGAGCGCGCGCCGGCGCCGCCCACGGCGCGCAGGTAGCGCGCGATCGCGCGCCAGAGGGCATCGGGGGGCCTCTGCCGCAGGCGCACGCACGCCCACAGCGCGTTGGCGGCCACTTGGCCGAGGCGCGGGCGCGAGCGCGAGGCGGCGCTCGCGGCGGCGGCGGCGGCGGCGGCGGGCTGCTGCTGCTGCTGCTGTTGCTGCTCCTGTTGCTGCTCCCTCTCGTCGTCCTCAGCCTTTTGCTGCTCGGCTCCTGCTGCGGCAGCGTCGAGGTGGCGCGCGAGCGCGTTCAGCGCGGCCTGGAACCACTCGGGGTCCTGCGCCTCGTCCCCATCGGCGAGCGAGGGGGCCGCCCACAGCGCGGTGCCGAGGGCGCGCGCGCGCTCGGCCGCCGTCAACTCTGCTGCTGCTCTTGCTGCTGCTGCTGGTTGTGCTGCTGCTGCTGCCGCCGCCCTGTCCTCCTCCGCAGTAGTAAACAGCACGTCGGCCACGGCCTGCCGCCACGCGCGCAGCCACGCCTCGGGAGGGCGGTGCCGCACGCGCGCCAGCGCCCACGCCGACGTCGCCAGCGCCTGCGCGTCAAACGGCCCCCCTTGCTTCGCCCCGCCACCGCCCCCGGGGCGCGCCTGCAGCAGCCGCGGTAGCGTGGCCGCGCAAAAGGCAGAAAGCCAAGCGCGCGGCGGGGGCGCGCCCAGGGAGGCGAGCGCCCACAGCGCGTTGCAGGCGCCGCGCGCGTCGTAGTCCGGGAGGTGCTGCGCGGAGACGGCCGTGAGAGACGCGACGAGGCGGCTGCGGCGCGAGCGCAGGGCGGTCGCGGACAGGCCGCCGGCGCCGCTGCCGTTGCTGCTGCTGCCGTTGCTGCCGTTGCCACCCTCGGCCTCTTCGTCGCCGCTGCTGCTGTTGCTGCCGCTGTCGCCGGAGGTGGCACCCTCGCCTCCCGAGCTGGGATCGTCGACCGAGTCGTACCAGACCGCCGCGGACTTGATGGCCCACTCTGGGCTCGCGTCCAGGCCGCCAAAGAGAGGGGGAAGGGCTGTCGCTGCTGCTGCTGCTGCCGCCGGCTCGCCGTCGTCGTCGTCCTCCTCCTCCTTGTCCTCCGCCTGCTGTTGTTCCCGCCGGTGCTGCTGCTGCTGCTGCTGCTTCTGCTGCTGCTCACGCTGACCCTGGCGCTCCGCGGCCGCCGCCAGCTGCGCCAGGTGCGCGAGCATGGCGCTGCTGTGAACGGGGTTGAGCGCGGCGGCGGCGGCGGCGGCGGCGGCGGCGGCGGCGGCGGATGTTGCTGGCCCGCCGCCACCGCTGCCGACGCCGACGCCGCCACCGCTGCTGTTGTTGTGCTGGCGCACGCGCCGCTGGTACAGCTTGCCGACCTCGCGCCACGTGCGGGCGCGCTTGATGGCGCGCGTCAGGGCGGCGGCCTCCTCCTGCTCGCTGGCCGCGTCCGGGTCGCTGTCGGCCAGCGGCGGGGGCTCGGCCGTCGCCACGACGGCCGCCGCTGCTGCTGCTGTGGTTGCGCCGCCGCCGTCGCTGCTGCTGCTGCTGCTGCTGCTTCCTCCATACGCCTCTCGTCCGTCGGTGGGCGGGCAGCAGCAAGCGGCGACCAACGGTCGCCGCCTGCTGCTGCTGCTGCTTGTTGCGCTAGGCGCTGCTGCTGCTGCTGTTGCCACTGCAGGAGCGGCGCCGGCGCCGGCAGCGGCAGCGGCAGGACGTCGTGTCCTGCCGCCGAGGCCGCTGCCGGGCCAGGCTGCTACGAGCGAAGGCGGCCTACATGCCAGCGCACTGTGGTGTTTTGTGGTTGTGTTTTTGGGTTGGCGTGAGTTGTGTGTGAGTGAGCGAGCCCCCGTCGTCGGCGGCGGCGGCAAGGCGAGCGTGCGCCGTGCGCAACGACGAGCGGCGAGCGCGCGCTTTGCTTGCCAACCCAGCGCCCCAGGGGATGCGGCGATAGGTCCTTGCTTTCGGCCAGATGGTGCGATCGGGTCCGAGGATGCCAGGGCCGGCGCCTTGGCCCGCGATGGGGGCGGGCGCGCGAGAGGGGGCGGGCGGGGTCGCTCCACGGCCACAAAGGAGGAAGAGGAGGAGGTCGTTTTGGTGTGGTCGCGCGCGCGCGTTCTGGGACGCGACCCGCGAATGCGGTGCGCGCGCACGCCTGAGGTGGCATCGACCACGCGGCATTCATCATCATCATCCCTGTCTTTGGCCTCTCACCTTGGCCGCGCGGAGGACAAGGAAGAGGAGGAGGAGGGCGACGGTGGTGGTGGAGCCACAGGGCGCATTCAACGCGCGCCGCGCTCTCCTGGGCCCAGCATCCGCCCTAATTCAATCCGGGGGCGGTACTACCGCGCAGTACTAGGCGCCTGAGCGAACGGGAGCAGCGCCTGGTCCCGGTTTGCGGGGTGGCGCGCTCGAGTTTTTTTTTTCGTTTTGGTGGTGGTGGGAGGCTTGGCGCGCCCTCGTCCTTTTTGTTCAAACGCCCGGGGGCTCTGGCTGCTCTGACAGGATGAAGGATGATGATGAGCAGGACGAGAGCGAAGAGTCGAAAACTAAATCGGGTTTTGGCGGGGCAGGACGCGCGATCAGCGAGCCCTTTGTTCGTCGTCGCGGCCGAGGAGCGCGCGGCCGGGAGCGGCGGCGGCGGGCGGCGGGCGGCGGGCGGCGAGAGGCGACGATGGGCCCTTCTATGAGCGACTCGCTCCCCCCCCTTGACGGCACACAGAACACTCCTCCCCCACTACCTCTCCAAACGCGTCAGATCACGCGACCGGCGCCCTGCTCCTTTCTCCTCCCCGTCGCGCGCGCCGCACGCGAAATCGCGCGCGCGTGGAAAAAACAGCAACAACCCTCCCCACCATAACGCATCACCCGCGCTAAGAAGAAGGGGATAGGATGTCGCAGCCTTCCGCCGCCCGCCGGCTGCTCGCGGGCGCGCGTGGGATCGGCCGACTAGCGGCGCATCAGTGGCAGCAGCAGCAGCAGCAGCAGCAGCAGCAGCAGGCGCGCATGCTGCACAGCGCCGCCGCCGCCGCCAACGCCGGTGCCGCCACCCCCGCCGCCGCCCCGCCCTCGGCCCCGCCGCACCGCCGCACCTTCGCAGCCCAGGCCCAGCAGCAGCAGCAGGACGACGCCTCCTCCCCCTCCTCCTCCGACCTCTCCCACGTCCGCAACATCGGCATCAGCGCCCACATCGATAGCGGCAAGACCACCCTCACCGAGCGCATCCTCTTTTACACAGGGCGCATTAGGGAGTTGCACGAGGTGAGGGGAAAGGACGGCGTGGGCGCCAAGATGGACCACATGGAGCTGGAGCGCGAGAAGGGCATCACGATCCAGTCGGCGGCCACGTACGCCCGGTGGGGAGACACGCGCATCAACATTATTGACACCCCGGGGCACGTCGACTTTACGATCGAGGTCGAGCGGGCGCTGCGCGTGTTGGACGGCGCCGTGCTCGTGCTGTGCAGCGTTGGCGGCGTGCAGTCGCAGTCGATCACGGTGGAC
Organism: Mychonastes homosphaera; assembly: GCA_009193075.1. Lineage (NCBI taxonomy): Eukaryota > Viridiplantae > Chlorophyta > Chlorophyceae > Sphaeropleales > Mychonastaceae > Mychonastes > Mychonastes homosphaera. The sequence continues at coordinate 1,028,010 of VXJC01000006.1, forward strand.
CGTCAGATGCGGCGGTACGGCGTCCCCCGCGTCGTGTTCGTCAACAAGTGCGACCGCGTGGGGGCCAGCCCGCAGCGCGTCGTGCAGCAGGCGCGCGACAAGCTCAAGATCAACGCGGCGCCCGTGCAGGTGCCGATCGGGCTGGAGGACAGGCACGAGGGGGTGGTCGACCTCGTCTCGAGGGAGAGCCTCTTTTTCAGGGGCGCCAAGGGCGAAAAAGTCGAGAAGGGCCCGGTTCCGGAATCGATGAAGGACGAGGTGGAGAAGGCCCGCGCGGACCTGGTGGAGCGCGTGGCGGACGTGGACGACGACCTGGCGGAGCAGTTTCTGTCGGCGGACGACGGCGGGGCGTCGATCACGGCCGGCGACCTTAAGGCGGCGATCCGGCGCGCCACGCTGGCGCTCAAGCTGGCGCCCGTGTTCATGGGCTCGGCGTTCAAGAACCGGGGCGTGCAGGCGCTGCTGGACGGCGTCGCCGACTACCTGCCCTGCCCCACGGACGTGACCAACACGGCGCTCGACACGTCGCGCGGGGACGCGCAGGTGGTCGTTCCCTGCTCGCCCGCGGGTCCCTTTGTCGGCCTGGCCTTCAAGCTCGAGGAGGGGCGGTACGGCCAGCTGACCTACCTCCGCGTGTACAGCGGCACGCTCAGCAAGGGCGACGTCGTCACCAACGTCACCAACGGCAGGAAGACGCGCGTGCCGCGCCTCGTGCGCGTCCACGCGGACGAGCTCGAGGACATCGCGAGCGCCAGGGCGGGCGACATCGTCGCGCTCTTCGGGGTCGAGTGCGCCTCGGGCGACACGTTTGTCGACGGTCAGGGCCCTCCGCTTGCGATGACGTCGATCCGGGTGCCCGAGCCCGTCATGAGCGTCGCCCTCACCCCCAAAGCGTCGGACCAGCTGCCCAACTTTCAGCGCGCGCTCGCGCGGTTTGTGCGCGAGGACCCGACGTTCCGGGTGTCGCACAGCGCCGAAACAGGGGAGACGCTGATCAGCGGCATGGGCGAGCTGCACCTGGACGTGTACGTCGAGCGCATGCGCCGCGAGTACAAGGTGGACTGCGAGGTGGGGAGGCCCAAGGTGAACTACCGCGAGACGGTCACGGGCCGCGGGGAGTTCAACTACCTTCACAAGAAGCAGTCGGGCGGCAGCGGGCAGTTTGCGCGCGTGGCCGGGTACGTGGAGCCGATCGAGGAGGAGGAGGAGGAGGGCGGTGGGGGGGCTGCCGAAGAGGAGGAGGAGGAGGCGCAGCAGCCAAAGGGCGGCGGCAAGGGGGGCAAGGGCAAGGGTGGCGGCAAGGGCGGCGCTGCGTCCTCGTCCTCCTCGTCCTCGTCTCCCGCCGCCGCGTCGATGGGCGGGCAGGTCGTCTTCGAGAACGCCCTCGTCGGCAATGCCATCCCCCCCGAGTTCCACGCCGCCTGCGAGAAGGGCTTCCGCGAGGCGGCCAACGCCGGCGCCCTCATCGGCGCCCCCGTCCAGCGCGCGCGCGTCGTGCTCACCGACGGCGCCGCGCACGCCGTCGACTCGAACGAGATGGCCTTCCGCCTGGCGGCCATCGGCGGGTTCCGGCAGGCCTATAGTGCGGCGGGACCGGCCATCTTGGAGCCCCTCATGCGCGTGGAGGTCACCGTGCCCTCGGAGTTCCAGGGTGCCGCCATGGGCGACCTCAACCGCCGCAAGGGCCTCATCCTCGATTCGGGGACCTCGGGCGACGACGCGGTGATTGAGGCGCTCGTGCCCCTTGCGCAGATGTTTGGCTACTCGACCGCGCTGCGCTCGGCGACGCAGGGCAAGGGCGAGTTCAGCATGGAGTACGCGCACCACGCGCCCGTGCCCCGGGACGTGCAGAACGAGCTGACGGCGCACTACCAGAAGGGGGGCGGGGGCAAGGGCGGCGGTGACGCTGCGGGCGGGGGGAAGAAGTGAGGACGCGCCTCGCGTCCTCTCACTTCTTGTTGGATCCTCTGCATAAGTGAGATAGAGAGATATAGATAGGCGCGTTCTTTCAGGCGCGTAGTGTGATCGATCGACAGATCCATCAATGCATTGGTTGGTTTTTCGGTTTACTCTCTCGGTTTGCTTTGCTTTGTGTTTTCGTTTGTTTTTCTCGGACGCGGTCGTCGAGGGGCGGCCCCGCGTCGACGCTCCTCAAAAAAACACATCCTCATCCTCTCAGACCTTGGCCACGGGCGCCGCCAGCGTCACCTTGTGCGTCATGCACTCCTTCTGGATCTGCTGCGACGCCTTGTCCACGAGGTCGAGCAGCTTGCCGATGTTGCCCGCCCAGCCGTTGAGCAGCCCCTCCGGGTCCTGGGCCCCGACCACGGCGCCCGCCGCCGCCGCCGCGTCGCTGCCGCCCTCGCTCGGCGCCGCCGCCGCAAACGACACGACGCCCCGCGGCCGGTCGATGCGCGCCGCCACGGCCTTGGCCACCACCAGCCGCGCCAGCTCCTGCTCCGCCTCGTCCGGGGGGAGGTCCAGCAGCTGCGCCAGCCGCGGCAGGGCCACGCGCGTGTAGTAGCGCGCCACCACCAGCACGTTGTGCTCTGCCACGCGCTTTTGCAGCGCGGCGCGCGCGGCGTCGCCCGCGCGGGTCCCCTTGGCAAAGATGGCCGGCATGGCGTCCATCTCGGCGGCCTGCTGGGCGGAGAAGGCGGACCAGCGGATGATCTCGCGCGTGGTGAAGGCCGACAGGAGGGCCTTGTAGGACGGGGGCAGCTCGGAGACGCGCTTGTCGTTGGCCGTGGCCGCCAGCAGCGCGGCCGCGTCCGAGCCCGAGCCGTGCTCGGTCGAGTAGGCCGGGGTGAGGGCGCAGTACCAGGCGGCGCTCTTGAGGGCCGGGAGCCACTGCTCCTTGGCCTTGGCGGCGGCCGCGGCCTTGGCCGCCTCCTCGTCGGCCGCGTCCGACGCGGTCTTGGGCACGTTGCCGGCCGCCGCCGCCGCCGCCCCCTCCTCCCCCGGCTGCTTCTCGAGCACCGCGCGGAAGCAGCGCGCGACCTCGAGGTAGTTGCCCGTGGCCTCGAGGTGGTACTGGACCATGAGGGCGTAGTAGCGCAGCTTGAGCTCCGGCAGGGAGGGGACGCCCTGGTTATTTGAGGGTTTTATTTTTTGGGGGGGGGGGGGGGGAAAGAGGGGCGAGTGAGCGAGTGACGGGAGAGCGAGGCGAGAGCGCGCGCGCTGGGAGCGAGCCGAACCACCAAACAACAAGCAAAACCCCCCAAAACCCCAACAAAAACAACTCACCTCCTCCGCCTCCTCGATGGCCGTGCCCTCGATGCCGATCTGCCCCTTCTCCTCCCCGCGCTTGGGCACAAAGGCCCGCGGCGAGACCTTGCGCGCGAGGATCTGCGCGCGCGCGTGGTCCCCCTTTGCCAGGCACAGGCGCACCTGGTCGAGGATGTAGGCGATCTTCTCGGTCTTGGCCATGGCGCCGAACGTCTCCTGTGGTTTTATTGGTTGGTGGTGGGTTGATGGGGGAGGGGCGGTTTTTCGTGAGAGGGAGAGAGATCGAAAAGAAGAAAAAAACGGCGGCGCGAGACGAAAAGGAACGCACGGAAAGAAGAAAAAGAAAACGAAACAACGCACCACCGCGACCTCCTGCAGCTCGTCTGCCGCGCCCGCCACATCCCCGTCCGCCTCCTTGATGCGCGCCAGGCGCCGCGTCAGCCGCGCCCGCTCGATCTCCACGAAGATCTTCCCCTCGGTCACCGACTGTAGCGCCTTGATCAGGGAGACGCGCGTCGCCTTGTCGGGCGCCGAGTCGAGGTAAGCCATGGCCTGGCGCACGAGGTGCTGCGTGGCCTGCTTGAGCTGCCCGCGGCGCTTTGCCAGCAGGGTGGCGTTCTCCTCGAGCAGGCGCCACTCCCCGGCTTGGTGGCAGGCCTCGAGCACGGCGCCGCACGCGAGCTTGCAGCCCGTGATGTCCTCGGCGAGGCGCGCCGTCTTTTCGAGCGCGAGCAGCGCGTCGAGCGCCGCCGGCAGCTGCGCCGGCGTCTTGGCGAGCGCCTGCGCGGCGGCCACGTCGGCGCGGAACTTGGGGAGGTCGAGCGTGGACTTGCGCTGCTTCTCCTCGGCCTCGCGCGCGTCCTCCTCCATGTTGATGTTGGACGCGGTGAACTCGCCGACGACCATCTTTTGTTCGTTGCGGGTGGCGGTTTTGAGTTGTTTTTCGGGGGAGGAGGGTGGAGGTTGGCTCTCTGTTTCTCTCTCTCGCTCTCTCGCTCTGTGTGTGGGTGTGGCTCTCAGCCGCGCGCGCGCGCGCCGCGCGCACACGGGCGGTCGGGGTGCGGGATGGAGAAGAGGGGCCGGGGGCGCGCGCGCCTGTGAGAGCGTCTCGGCGATGGGGCGGTGCTCTCGAGAAGTGCTTGGGGGGCTTGCTCCTCTCTTCTTCCGCGCGCGCGCGAGACAAGGAACGGGACGGGGGCGGTGGTGGGGGTCGATGATGGGTCTGTGTTGGTGTGTGTGTGTGTCGGGCGTGCGTGTGTGAATGGTTTGTGTTGGGCGGGTGCGGGGACGACCGATGCCAAGGGCTCTCCTCCTTCGGGCTCTTGCTCTCTCTCTCTCTCCCCCCCCTCTTCACCTCCTCTCCCCCCGAATACGCAAACACAACAGAGCCCCTTCCTTCGCGCCACACACGCACACACACCACACACACACAAATCACAACCATCCCGCGCCCCAAGTTCCGAGCGCACAAGCCAAGCCAGCAGCGCCCGATCAGCACACACGAGCGCACCAAAAAGGGAGGAGGACGACAAAAAGCCCTGTCACCCTCTCTCCAAACGCGCCAACCCCCGAATTCCCGCGCCCGGCGCCACCCCAGCCCCCGCACCACCCCGAACGCGTCTGCAGCATGGCACGCGGCGCCCTGGCGTCCAGCGCGCGCTCGAGCGCGCGCCGCATCGGTGAGGATTCGGGCGGATATGTGTGGGCGCGCGCGCGCGACCGCCGCCGACCGCGCGAACGCGCTGATGCGGCGCGAACGCGTGGTGTGGCCGGGGCCCGCGCGCGCATGGTCAGGTGGCCAGCCCCCCCTCTCTCTCTCCCCAAGCCCCCACTGCGCGATGGACACGCACGCGCGACCCAGGAGAGGCCCCTCGTCTGCCCACACCCTCCCTTCCCCCCCCCGCGCGCGCTCTCTCTCTCCTTCTCACCCTTCCCCCTCACGCCCCGCACCGCCGATCGCCGCCCGCCACAAAAAAAACAAAAAAAACAAAAAAAACAAAAAAAACAAAAACAGCCCCTCGCGCAACCACGATGGCGGCCCCTCTGGCCTCCGCCGTCGCGCCGGCGGCATCCATGTCAGCAGCTTTCTTGAGGCAGCAGCGGCGGCCAGCAGCCGCCGCAGCCGCAGCCGCCGCAAGCCGCCGCCACCACTACCGCCGCCCATCGCCGCTGCCCCTCCTGTCTGTGCGCTGCGAGGCGGTCGCCGCGCCGGCCTCCTCCTCCACCACCCCGACCCCGACCCCCCCGCCGCCCACCCCCATCGCCGCCGTCGCCGCCCCCAGCTGCCGCCTCGTCAAGGAGGTGGCCGTCGCCGTCCAGCGCACGTCCATCTCGTCGCGCGTGCTCAACGCGGCCGTGGACATCGCCGCCCCGCCCTCGGCCGTGTGGGGCGCGCTGACCGACTATGCGCGCCTCGCCGAGTTCATCCCCTCGCTCGAGACCAACGAGTGCCTGTCGCACGACCCCGTCAACGGCACCGCGCGCCTGCGCCAGGTGGGCGCGCAGGACGTGGCCATGGGCGTGAAATTCCGCGCGGCCGTGACGCTCGACATCCGCGAGCACAGGGGCAACGGGGGGATCGCGCCCGAGCTCGTCACGTCGAGCAGCGACAGCCGCGACTACCTGGGCGCGCGGGCGCGGTTCCCGGCGCCCGTGGCGACGACCTCGGGCGAGGACGAGGACGACGGCGGGGCGCTGGCCGAGGCGGCGCGGGCCATGGGGGAGCCGGGCACGTCGGCGGCGCTGTCGTCGACGGACGAGGCCGGCGTTGGTGGTGGCGCGAGCGGGTCGTCGTCGCCGTCGTCGTCGTCGTCGTCCAAGTGGCCGCGCGACATCTCGTTCGAGCTGGTCGAGGGCGACTTCTCCGCCTTCCGCGGCATCTGGCGCGTCAGCGAGGGCCCCGAGGGCCCATTGACGGCCCGCCTCTCCTACGCCGTGTTCGTGCAGCCGCAGGCATTCTTGCCCGTCGGCCTGATCCAGGGCCGCATCACGCGCGACGTCGCCACCAACCTGAAAAGCGTGCGCGCCCACGCCGAGGAGGTGGTGTTCGAGCGGCTGCTGCGGCAGCAGACGGCGGCCGCGGAGGCGGCGGTTGCTTCGGACGCTCAGGCGGCGAGGGTGTAAAATCGATTAGGAGGATGGTTTTGTTTGGGTTTCTCTCTCCCGCGGCGAACCGACTTGGCTCTCTCCGTCAACGCTCGGCGCCGCACTCTCGCTGTCGGGTCTCATTCGTCCCTCTCTCTCTCTCTCTCTCTCTCTCTCTCGACGGCAGGCTGCATCTAACACACTACCGCACACACGAACTCCGAACCGCCAGCGTGAGCGACTAGGAAGCAGCTTCATCTTGCAAAGGCGGACGCGAGCAAAAGGAGGCGTCGACAGCTTTTTGAGGAGAGAGGAGGAGAGCGAGCTTCGCTCGCGCGCCCTCCCCTCTCTCTCTCTCCCGGTTGGATTCGCAATGACCAAGCGCCGCAAGTTCAGCTTCGAGGTGAGAGCGCGCGCCCTAGGCGAGCCGCGTGCATGCGGGGATTGCGAATAGGCGTCGGAGGCACGCGCGCGCGCTCGTCGAAAGTTTCTCGGTGAGCCTCTCGTGACACGACCCCCCCCCCCAAAAAAACCCAGGGCGCGGACGAGCCCACCAAGCGCGCGCGCAGCGTGTGCCAGTCCGAGGAGTACCCGCACCAGCACCTGCAGCAGCACCAGGACGCCCTGTCGTCGGACACGCAGCAGCTCGAGCAGCAGCAGCAGCAGCACGCGCTCCTGCAGCAGGCGCTCGCGAGCAGCGGAGGTGGCGGTGGCGGCAACGGCAGCGGCAACGGCAGTGGCGGCCACGGCATCGGCATCGGCAACGGCACATCAGCAGCAGCAGCAGCAGCGGCAGCGGCAGCAGCAGCGCGCGGCGACTCGGTCGGCCGCGAGGAGGGGGAGGACGAGAAGCGGCTGATCCACGCGGCGGCGGCGGCCAGCAGCAACGGCGACCTGCTCGCCTACTACCGCCACTTCAACGCGCTGCTGGGGCGGCTGCACGCGGAGCGGTCGGCCCGCGCGGCGGCGGCCATGGTGGCTGACGTGCGCGTGTCGACGACGGGCGGGGGAGGAGGAGGGGGAGAGGGAGGAGGGGGAGATGGAGTAGAAGGAGAGGGACTAGGAGGAGGGGCGCCGAAGAGGCACCACCACCACCACCAGCACCAGCACCAGCAGCATTAGAGAGAGACACCCGCTCCATCAGCAGCGCACATGTGCAGTTTCAATGCATTTCATGTGTATATGTAAAACCAATAACGCGCAAGAGCAGCAGCAGTCAGCCTCGCCCCTACGTTCTTCTAGCTCGACGGTGCGCCGCCGCCGCCGCCACCGCCGCCACCCGCCGCCGTCGCCTCGGCCGCCTCGATCTCCGCGCGCTGCTTCTCCAGCAGCCCTTTCACCTCCCCCGGCCGAAGCTCCCCGTTCTGCATGCGCTGCACCAGCAGCGTCGCCTCCGGGCGCCGCAGCAACCCTTTAACGTTGCGCAGGCCCGTGCCGAAGCAGCGCCCGCACACGCGCGCCCCCCGGCCGTAGCACTGGGGGCACTCTGTGAACTCGTACGTGTCCTTGGCGCGCTTGCGGCTGAGGGCGCGCCACTTGCCCGTGCCGCCGCACATGTCGCAGGCGACGACGCCCGTGCCGACGCACTCGCGGCACAGGTCCTCCTCGCGCGGCATGGACGGATCGGAGGCCGCGCCGGCGTTGGCGCGCGCGGCGGGGGGCGCGACGGCGGTGGCGGCGGTGGCGGCCGCGGCCATGGCGAGCGCTGGCAAGAGCACGGCGACCTGGCGGCGCGAGGGGTTGATCAGCATGCCCTCGTGCTGGTTGGGGTGCTGGGGGTGGGCGGCCGCGCCGGAGGACGAGGTGGCCGTCGCGGCCAGGTCGGCGGCCGCGTCGTGCGCGTCGTTGCTGGCCTGGTGGCTGGGCTGGGCGGCGGCGGCCGCGACCGACGGGCGGCGCGGCAGGCCGCACCGGGCGCACGGCGTCTTTTTTGATTGTTGGGGTTGTTTTGTTTGGGCGTTTTGATGGGGGATGGGGCGGGAGGTGTGTCAGCGCGAGAGGGTGCGTGGCCTTTGGGCAGGCGTGTGTGCAGAGGTCAAGTGGCGCGCGCGCGGGACAAGCAACCGCGTGAACGGCTTCCCAAAAAACGAGAGGCGCAGACGACAGAAGGGGAGAGAGCGGAGAACTTGGCTCGCGCCGAGCGCGCCGGCTGCGCGCGCACTCACCACCTGGGGCCGCGAGGCGCCCGCCTGCGGCAGATGGGCCGTGCGGTTGATCATGCCTGCTCGCTGGGAGGGGGCGGCGGGATCGGGTTTTGGGAGGAGAGCGAGCCGCGATTGATTGGGGGGTGAGTGTTTTTGCTTGTTTTTGAGGAGAGTGCTGGAGGGGTATGCTCTCCTTGCGCGGATCTCGGAAGATGAGTTTTCGCGTGAACGTGTGTGAATGCGTGGATCTGTGTGAGTGTGTGTGAGTGTGCGAGCGAGAGGCCGGCCCTTGGCTTTGAGAGAGAGAGAGGGCGGCAACGGCGGCGGCGGGCGGCGGCGGCGGGCGGCAGGCGACGGGGGGCGCATCGGCCGACGCGCCCTCGCTCTTCTCGCGCCGCCGTCGATCGCCGGCACAAAAGTCCTCTCTCCACTTCTCCCCCAAAATTGGCCCCGACTTTTCCCCCGCGCGCGGTCAATAAGTACGCGCATCGCCCCGCATTCGCAACACGCGCGCGCGTGCCCCCCCCCCCCTGAAGAAGAAGAAGAGCAAAACCCCACAAAAGAGGCGCGACCCTTCCTCTCCCCCCGTGGCCCCCCAAACTCGGCACGCGCACACGCAGACGCCCTCGCAAGGCGTTGAGCGCGCGATGCAGGGCGGGATCTCTGCGGGCGCGATGCGCCCGGCGGCGAGGGCAGCCGCGCCGTCGCTGTGCCGCCGCCCGCCGTCGCTGCTCCTCGACGGCGGCGGGCGACGTCAGCGCGCGAGCGGCGGCATCGGCGGCGGCGGCATCGGCATCTGCGGCGGGGCCTCGGCGGCCTCGGCGGCCTCTGCCTCGGCCTGCCCGCCGTCGCTGCTCCCCCTTCTCCCGCGCCGTCGGCGCGCGGGAGGGGGCGTCGCTGCCTCTGCTGCCTCCCCTGCCCCGTCCCCAGGCGGGGGAGGCAGCGTCCACCACCACGGCGCCTGCCCCACCAACGCGGCGGACGCCGGCGGCAGCAACGGCAGCGCGACGACCCCCCCGCAGCAAAACTTTGCCTACGGCAGCCTAGACGACTCGGACGTGGATGACGACGATAGCGCCGCCTTCTGGCATCGCCCCCGCGCGCCCCCGAGCTTCCATTTGCGCCAAAACGGCTACGATCGCGACGTCGTCAAGGTGTGGGACCGCGACAAGGAGGCCGGGCGCGTCCACCGCCGCCAGCTCTTCAGCTTCATCGACTGGCAGCGCCACCGCAGCAGCTACCGGTACGTGCACCAGCTGGAGACGCTGCTGTCCTCCCGGGTGCTCCGCGGGCTGCTGTGGCCCGTGATCATGTTCTCCACGCTCGCGGCCATGGTGGTCGCCTGGCAGTCGCTGGCGAAGGCCGTGGCGTCGGGCGCGCTGCTGGCCGCGGCGCCCGCGTGGCTGGCGCCCGCCGTGCCAGCCGCCCTGCCCTCGCTGCCGGTCGTGCCCCTCGAGGTCTTCTCGCTCGTCTCCTTCGCCATGGCCCTGCTGCTGGGCTCGCGCATCAGCACCAGCTACGGCCGGTGGAACGAGGCGCGCCAGTCGTTCGGCCGCATCACCACCACGGCGCGCAACATGTTTCGGCAGTCGCTGGCGCTGCTCCCCCCGGAAGCGACGGGCGCGCGCGCCCTCATGTGCCGCTGGCTGATCGCCTACGTGCGCTGCGCCAAGTGGTACCTGCGCGAGGACGAGCCGCTGAAGGAGGAGCTCGAGCCGTGGCTGACGCGCAGCGAGCTGCGCGCACTGCTGCGCTCCCCGCACCCGCCAAACTACTGCCTAGCGGTCTTGTCGAGGGTGCTTGCGAGTACGACGGGACTGGACTCGTACGCGCTCGTGCGCCTCGAGGAGGGGCTGAGCGACATGATGCGGGGCTTGAGCGCCTGCGACCGCATCCTGAACACCCCCGCGCCGCTCATGTTCTCGCGGCACGCGACGCGCCTGCTCACGCTCTTCTTGGTGCTGCTGCCCCTGGGCCTCTACCCGGCCATGGGCGTGGGGTGCGTCTTTGCCGAGGCGATCGTCGCGTTCGCGCTGACGGGGATCGAGGAGGTCGGCATCTCGATCGAGGAGCCCTTGAGCATCCTCCCCCTCGAGAAGCTGTGCGTCAAGGCCGAGCGCCAGATCGCCGACATGCTTCGCATCGACGCGGCCGTGCTTGCCTACGTGTCGCGCGAGCAGACGATGCGGGGGAGCGCTGGGGGCGTCAGCCCGCCGCAGCCCGTGAGCGTCTTCACAGACGAGGGCCCGCTGCGCGAGGACTACGGCGGGCCGTCGATGGCCTCGGCGATGCGCGAGCGCGCGGCGATGCTCAAGGCGGCCGCGATGGCGTCGACGGTCGTGTCGTCGTCGTCGGGGGCGACGGCCACGGCGGCGGCAAGGGCTGGGAGGGCGTCGGCGGCGTCAGCGGGGGCGGGCGGGCCAACGGCCGCAGCAGCAGCAGCAGCAGCAGCAGCAGCAGGGCAGCAAGGGGCGGGGTCATCAGGCGGCCAGCAGCAGCAGCAGCAGCAGCAGCAGCAGCAGCAGCAGCCGCCCTCCCCCGAGTGGGCGGCCGTCTCGTCGATGGACCCCGAGGACATCGTGCAGCGGCGGGGGAGGGGCGGGTCGCCGCTCATCTGGTCGCCGCGCTTCTCGCCGCGCGGCGGGGGCGGCGGCAGAGGCGGCGCTGGTGGGGGCGGGGAGGCGGCCGCCGCCCCGTCGCCGGGACCAGAGGGAGGGGGCTCGCCCGCGCCCACGTAGAAGGGATATGTGTAAAATTGGTCATCCGAAGGCCCTTTTCACACCCGTCCGAAGCCATCCGAAATCGGGTATTCGGACACAAATAGCGGGCGGCGCGAGGAGGCATTGGGGGCCGAGTTTGAGCCCTAGGCGGCCGGGGTGGGGGGGGCGGGAGGCGCCGACTCAAGACGCCGACGCCGACGCCGGAGCCTCAGGCGAAACTGGGGCGGGGCGTGTCCTGCGCTGCTTCTCTCTCTCTCGCAATCCTCTTCCAACCCAGCCGCACTCCACTCTCAACCACCTTACCAACAGCCATCACCGAGCGCTTCGCCCACTCCGCCGACATCGCGGTTTCGATTCGAGCAACACAAGGAAAGGAGGAGGAGGAGAAGGGAGGACGACGACACCAACGATGGTGGTCTCGGCACCCGTGCGCCGCCGGGCACGCTGCGCGCGCGCCGGACGCAGGCGAGGAGCGCCCTCCCCCTTTGTCCCGGCCGTCGCCCTCGCCCTCCTGCTCCCGCTCGCGGTTGTCTCGTGCTCCTCGGCCATCAAGGAGTGCAGTGCCGAGGAGCCAGCCTCGTCCTCGTCCTCGTCGGGCGCGCGCGCCCACCACCGCCGATTTCCGGACCTCTACACGTACGAGATCGTCGCCGAGTACCCGCACGACCCCGCGGCGTTCACACAAGGTGCGCGTCTAAGCAGAAATGTGCGGGCCAAAGCCAAAGCGAATGCAAGGCGCCGACGCCCAGCGCGCGCGGCGGCGCCTCTCTCCCCCACCACCCCTTGCCTCACTTCGCACGACGCCACAAAAACAAAAACCAATCCCTCCACAACCCCAAAAAACACCTAACACAAAGGCCTCGAGTACGGCGTCCTGTGCGACGACGAGAGCAACGGCAACTTCACGATCCGAGAGTGGTACGAGCCCGACGACGCGCCCCCCTCGACCGCCTCCCCCGCCCCCTCGCTCGTGCCCCAGTCCAAAGGGCGCTGCCGCGAGGTGCTCTGGGAGTCCACAGGGCTGTACGGGCAGTCGCAGGTGCGCGTGGTGGACCTGCTGACGGGCGTGCCCATCGCGAGCGCCAGCCTGGACCGCGCGTGGTTCGGCGAGGGCCTCGCGCGCGTGGGCGACGAGCTGCTGCAGCTGACGTGGCAGGGCCCGCGCGGCTTTCGGTGGGGCGCGCGGCCGCGGGCCGGCAAGGGCGGCGCGCTCGAGCCGGCGGGCGGCGGCGGCGGTGGGGCGGCGGCGGCGCGCACGGGCCTGCGCGTGCCGGCGATCGGCACGTTTGAGACGCCCCTTCAGGACGGGTGGGGCGCCGCGGTCGACCGCACCGACTACGGCAGCGGCAGCGGCGGTGGTGGCGGCGCCAAGGAGGGAGCAGCAGCAGCAGCAGCCGCCCGAGCTGCCGCCGAGCAACGCCCGCCGCTTGTCGTGCTCTCGGACGGCTCTGACCGCCTCACGTGGGTCCACCCGGGCAACCTCTCTGCCGTCCGGCACGTCGACGTGCGCGCCCCGTCGTCCCCCTCCTCCTCTTCCGGTGGCAGCGCAGGCCGCCCCGTCCTCCACCTCAACGAGCTCGAGGTCGTCGACGGCAGGGTGTGGGCCAACGTTTGGATGACGGAGTGCATCGCCGCCATCGACGGGTCCACGGGGGAGGTGTCGGCGTGGGTGCTGCTGCACGGCCTGCGGCGGTCGCTCGAGGGCAGGCGGGACATTCGGGGGACCGCGCAGATGGACGTGCTCAACGGCATCGCGTGGGACAGGCGGCGCAGGCGGCTGTTCGTGACGGGCAAGCTGTGGCCGATGCTGTTTGAGGTGCGCGTCGTGCCCCTGTCGCCCGCGCAGCGCGCCGACGCGGCGCAGTACCTGCTGCCGACGTGCTTTTCGGGCGGCGACGGGTGAGAAGAGTCGATTCGGTGATGTGTGACTGTTTTGCTGCTGCTGTTGTTACTGCTGCCTGTTTGGGTTCTTCTGCAAAGGGCGAAAAACGGAACCAAATGGGAAAAAACGAAATGTGTCTGGCGTGTGGTGGGCGGGGGCGCGGCGCCGCGCTGTTCTCTCTTGCTTGCTTCTTCGTGCGCACAGACAACTGCGGTTCGGGACGCCGCACACCGCCCCCCGGCTGCTCTTCCTCAGAAAACGTCCGGGGGCGGCGGGGGCTGGAACGGGTGCTGGAAGTAGCCCCCGCCGCCGCCGCCATCGCCGCCGTCGCCGCTGTTGCCGCCGTTGCCGCCAGGCCCGCCGCCGCCGCCAATATCTCCGCCAAAGGCGGCGCGCTGGAGGTGCAGCGCCAGCGCGTAGTTGGTCGTCTCGAGGGCGCGCACGCGCTGCTGGCACTCGCCGAGGGCGCGGCGCAGCGCCTCGTTCTCGGCCGCCTGCTGCTGCATCGCCGCCGCCGCCGCCCCCGCTCCGCCCCCGCCCCCGCCGCTGCCCCCGCTCCCGCTGCCCCCCCCCTCGGCCATCACCTGCTGCAGGCGCGCGTGCTGCACCTGCACGGCGCGCTTGAGGATGGCGTTCTCGCGCACGAGGTCGTCGGCCGAGCGCAGGGTGCCGCCCGGGGTCTGCAGGACAGGGGTGGACGAGCCGCCGGTGCGGCCGTGCGCCCCTGTGGGCGTCGACGGCGCGGTGCTTGCCGAGGCGCGCGCCTGCTGCTCGCGCCGCGACGAGACAAACGCCTCAAACGTGGCGAGCAGCTTGGAGGCGCGGCCGCGCGCGTCCGGCAGGTCGCGCGCGGCAGCCATCTCGCTGACGAGCGCGTCGGTCCACTGTTCGGCCGTCTGCAGCTTTTGCTGCTGCTGCTTGTTGTTGTTGTCAGCGTCGCCGTCCGCGGTCGCCGCCGCCGCCGCCTCGCCGCCGCCGCCGTCAGCCTCGGACGCCGGCGCCGACGACAGCGGCGGCGCCGCCGCCCCGGTGCTCCCGCCGGCGTCGCTGCCCCCGCCGCCGGCGCCCGCGCTGCTCCCGCCGCCACCACCACCGCCGCCTCCGGCCCCCAGCCGCAGCTGCGTCAGCCGCCGGATGGCCGCGTCCACGTCGCTGCCGCACTCGGCGAGCACGCCCGAGACGACGCGGTCGTCCATCCCCGGGAACAGGGCGCAGAGGGCGGCAAAGGTGGCCGGGTGGATGGATGTGGTGGTGGTGTTGTGGTTGTGGGTGTTGTTGCCCGCTGCTGCTGCTGCTGCTGCCGCCGCTGCTGCTGCTGCTGCGCGCGCGGGGCTGCTGCCGGCCGCAAAGCGCACGCGCTTGCACCGGCCGTCGCCGCCGCCGAGGGGTGAGTCGAGCGCGCCCGCTGCCGGTCCCGCCGCCGCTCCCGCCGCCGCCGCGTCGCCGCCCTCGCCGCTGCGCGGCGCGTCGTTCTCGTCGTCGAAGAGGGCGCGCTTGGTACCCGCGGTGAACGGCGACTGAGCCACGACAGACATGGCGCGGAGGGGGCGCGGCTGCAAGGGCAGGGCGCGAGCGTGCGTGCAAGTCTCGAGCACCCTGAGGAGGAGGAGGTGGCAAAAAGAGCCTCTTGCCTCTCTCTCTCTCTCGTTGTGCTTCTCTCTCTCCTTTGTCGCTTGTGCGCGGCGCGGACGGCCCTCTTCCGAGCCGCGTGCGCGCGCGTGCGCCCTTGGCCGAGGGCGCGACAGGCACGCGCTCTCGTACGTCTCGCGCGCGCCAAAGGGGCTGCGCGCGAGAGAGCGGAGGGGCAAGAGAAAGGGTTGGAGCGGCTCTCTCCGCTTTTAGGCTCTCCTTTTGCGGGCTCTCCTTTTGCGCAGGGGTGCGCACGCCGAGTCGCGCGCGCGCGCGAGAGGCTGCGCTTGTTGGCCTTGCTCCTTGGCTGTGTGCGCCTCGCCCGGGCGTCCGAGCGAGGAAGCGGCGCGCAAAAGCGAAGGGGGAGAGAGAAGGGGAGCTGTCTGTCTCTCTTCTGTCTTTCTTTTGTCGAGGGTAATGCTCTTGCTGCTGCGGCTGCGGGTGGTGCTGGTGGTGCTGTCGGACGCGCGCTCTACTCTGTGTGTGTGTGCGTCGGATGGAGCGAGAGCGGGAGCGCGACAGGCTCTTGTTTTGTGGCTCGGTTCGAGCGAGAGAGAGGGTGGGGAGTGGCTGGTGCTGGAGCGTGCATCAAGCGGCCCCTCCTCAAATCGCGCCCGCCGCCCCCATAACGCCGCCAATCCTCACATCACCTTGACGACGGCGCCCTCCTGACGACCCATCGACCACAAACACTCTCCCCCTCTCTCTTCAATCGCATCAGAAAGCCGAAAGCGGAGACACACACACACCCTTTGCCCCAAACGCGCAAAAGCATGAGCGACAGCGACGACGAGGGCGGCGTCTTCATGCCGCCGTGGGCGCGCGCGCTGCACCGCGCGGCGGGGAACGGCGACATCGAGGGCGTGCGCGAGGTCCTCGAGCTGCTCTACGCCGCCAACGCCGCCGTTGCCAAGCGCGCCGCCGGCAGCGGCGGCGCCGGCGACGACGACGACGAAGAGGAGGAAGAGGACGCCGGCGCCGTGTTTGGCATGGCCACGACGACGAGCGACGAGGAGGGCGCGCCCGAGGACGACGGCGACGACGACGAGGACGAGGAGGACGAGGGCGCAGAGGACGGCGGCGGCGGCAAAAAGGAGGAGGAGGAGGAGGAGGAGGAGGCGGGAAAGCAAGCCGACGGCGGCGGCAACGGCTCTGCCCCGGCCGCCAAGAAGCAAAAGACCGAGGACGATGCGGGAGAAGAAGAAAAGGACCAGCAGCAGCAGCAGCCCCCGGCCACCCTCGACGACGCGCTGGCCGCCGCCGCCGCGGGCAAGTGCAGCTGGCCGGCCCTGCCGGTGGACGTCAAGGACTGGGCCGAGAGCACCCCGCTCCACGCGGCCGTGATGGGCGGGCACGCCGCCGTGGCGCGGCTGCTGCTGCGGTGCGGCGCGAGCGCCTCGCTGCCCCTGGACGGGTGCCCGCCGCTGCACCTGGCCACGTGCGTGGGCATGCAGGCGTCGCTGCGCCCGGCCGCGCTCGAGATCGTGCGCATGCTGCTCGGGGGTGGGGGTGGTGGGAAAGGCGGCGGGGACGACGCCGACGCCGCCGACGCCAACGCGACGATGCCCCCCGAGGCGGCGGCCGACCCGCTGCAGCGCGACGACTCTGGGCGCACGGCGCTGCACTGGGCGGCCGAGCACGGGCTGGCGGCCGTGGCTGAGGCGCTGCTGGACAGGTCGGCCGAGGCCGAGGCGCGGCTGCGGGCGGCCATGGTCGAGGACGAGGCCGAGATGCTGGCTGCGGCGGCGGCGGCTGCTGGCGGCGACGGCGACGGCCCGCCCCCAGCTGCCGCATCCATGGGCCCGCCCACGCTCTCCGAGCTCGTCGACTCCAACGGCGACACAGCCCTGCACCTGGCGGCCAAGTACAACAACCTCGACATCGTCAGGCTGCTGCTGAGCCGCGGGGAGGCCGCCGCCGCCGTGGCGCCCGGCGCCGCGCCGGCCGCCCTGCTGGCCGCCAAGAACCGCCACGGCCTGCCCCCCGCGCACCTGGCCGCGCTGCACGGGGCCGACGGCGCCGTCGCGGCCGCCCTGATGGAGGCGGCCCCGAAGATCGTGTCCACGCTGACGGACCGCCGCGGGCTCACCGCCGCGGAGGCGGCCCTGCGCAGGGGCTTGCCCGACCTGGTCGCGCCGCTGGTGGTTGGGGGTGGGGGCGGCGGCGGCGGCAGCAAGCGCGCTGCTGCTACTGCCTCTGCTGCCGCCGCCCCCGACGGCAAGCGCCTGCTCGCCGCGGCCGCCAAGCTGCCGGACCGCCGCAAGCAGCAGCAGAAGCTGGCCAACACGCTCATCGTCGCCCCGCCCGAGTGCGGCCGCCACCTCACCCACCCCTCGGGCCCCCGGGGGCAGGCCTCGGCCTCCGAGCCCCCCCCCGAAAACCCCGGGCGCGTCGAGGTGCTGGTCGACCCGTCCAGCGGCATCCTGCGCGCCGAGGCGCTCTCGGATCGCCTGGGCCTGCAGTGGGCGGACAAGCCGGGCGAGGTCGCGCCCTGCCCCATGGCCGACGTCCTGCGCGTGCACGACTGGCCGTACGTGCGGCGGCTCGAGGCCGCGTGCGCCGCCTTGCCGGACGACGACGATGCCATCGGCCGCCTCGACCCGGACACGGCCGTCTCCCGCGGCACCTTCCGCGCCGCCCTCGTCGCCGCGGGCGCCACCCTGCACGCCGTCGACGCGGTCCTCTCCGGCGCCGCGCGCAACGCCTTTTGCGCCGTCAGGCCCCCGGGGCACCACGCGGGCCCCCGCGGGGTCGTCCCCTCGGCCGTCGACCCCAACGGCTCGCACGGCTTCTGCCTGCTCAGCAACGTGGCCATCGGCGCCGCCTACGCCATGGCCGTGCACCGCCACCGCGTGCGCCGCGTGGCCATCCTCGACTTTGACGTGCACCACGGCAACGGCACCGAGGCGTGCGTCGTGGGCGCGGCGCCCCGCACCGTGCGCGTGCCCTTCTCCACGGGGCTGAGCGAGGGCGTGCAGGTTTACCACACGTGGAAGCCTTGGCGCGACGCGGACGACGGCGACAACGTGCTGTTCATCAGCGTGCAGGGGGTGGGTCCCAAGGCGCACGGGGTGGACGCGTACGTGTACCCGGGGTCGGGGGCCACGTACGACTCGAAGAGGCAGCAGCAGCAGAAGAAGGAGAAGGAGGAGGGGGAGGCGGGGGGCGGCGAGGGGGCGGCGGCGGCGGCGGCGCCTCAACCGAAGGAGGAGGAGAAGGCCAACGGCCCCGAGCCCATGAACACCGGCAACGACGGCGACGAAAGTGGCAAACAAGCCCACATCGCGGACGAGGACCCCGAGGGCGAGTTCAAGGGCGCCGAGACCCCGCCCGAGGACGGCGCGCCGGCCGACGGGCCCCGCGTCATCGACGTCGGCATCCCGGGCCCGGGCTTCCACCCGGCCCTCTGGCGCCGCGCCTGGCGCGACAAGGCCCTCCCCGCCCTCGCCAACTTCCAGCCCGACCTCATCCTCGTGTCCGCCGGGTTTGACGCCCACCGCAAGGACGACATCAACTTTAGGTACATCGGCGCCACCGAGAGCGACTACGAGTGGCTGACGGACCAGATCGTGCAGGTGGCCAACCGGTGGTGCGAAGGGCGGGTGGTGAGCGTGCTCGAGGGCGGGTACAACCTGAGGGGGAAGGGCGTGAGCTCGGCGTTCGCGCGGTCGGTGGCCGCGCACGTGCGCGCGATGGCCGAGCCCAACTTCCAGGCGTGGGACCCGGCCGAGGGCGCGCGCGAGCGCGAGGTGGAGCGGCGGCGGCGCGAGGAGCGGGCGGCCAAGGCGGCGGCGCGGCTGGCGGCGGCCGAGGCGCGGCGCGCGGCGGCCATGGCGGCCGAGGCGGCGGCGCTGGCGGCCGAGGCGGCCGAGGCCCACCCTGCTGCGGCGGCGGCGGCGGCCGGTGGGGGTGGCGACGCGGCGGCCGCGCCCGCTGCTGCGGGTGGCAAGCGCCCGCGGCGCGGCGGCGGCGCGCCAGTCGACTACGCGGCGCTCAACGCCAAGCTCGAGGCGGAGAAGCAGCAGCAAGGCAACAGCAACAGGGGGGCTTGAGAGCGGTCCTTCGCATCTTAGAGAGCGCACGCGCACGGCGGTATTAGCGTTTTTAAAACTTAGAGAGACGGCCGCCATTGTCCCACCGTTGGGTTTTTTGCCGCAGCCGCAGCCGCGCGTCGAGCATCGCCAGCGCCTGAGCCGCGCGCGCGCGTGTGTCGGCCACGGCGCGGTCGCTCTTGGGGCCCCACCACACGACGCGGCCGCAGGGGCCGCAGCGCCAAAACTCGTCGACGGCCGCCCACGCGCGCGGCGGGACCAGGTCGCGCGCCTCCTCGCGCGACAGGGGCTCATACTCTGCGCGATTGCACGAGGAGCAGCGCGTGAGCAGCGCCCGCTCGTCGCCCGACACGGCGGGCTCGAGCAGGCCTCGGCCGAAGTGGGCGGCGAGCTCGGCCAGCTGCGCGACCGTCTCGTCCGACGCCAGCAGAAAGGCGCCGAGGGACAGGCCCTCGCGCGATGTGGCCAGCTGCGCGTCGCGCGTCAGCAGCACGCGGCCCTCTCTGCGCGCGTGGTGGCCCGCGACCAGCAAGCGCAGGTCGCGGCGGCGCTGCGCGGCGACGAGCTCGACCGAAGGGGAGGTTTTTCGGGCGGGCTGGGGGTGGGGGTAGGAGGAAGGGGCGGGAGCGGCCGATTCGGCGGCGGCGTTCGAGGCGGCGCGGGCGGCGGCCAGGAGGAGGCTTGCAGAAGAGGAGGAGGAGGCGTCGGGGCCCTCGGCAGCCTCGCTCAGCAGCCGCTCTGTCGCCACCTCGAGCGACTCCGCGTCCAAGCCAAGGCAGCGCAGCCACCTCGCCAGACGGCCGCACATCGAATCGACCAGGAATTTCGGCGCCTCCGCCAGTGGTCGAAGCAGCGGCGGTGGCGCGGAGGTCGGCGGCGGCAGCATTGGTGGCGCGGTCGCGGCGGCGGCGGTGGCGGCCGCGGGTGCCGGGGCCACGTCGGCCACGTCGCCCACGACGGCGGCGGCGTCGCGCCCGATCAGGCGCAGCAGCTGCGGGTAGGAAAGCGCGAGCTCGAGGCCATCGTCCCCGCAACCGAAAACGATCTCATCAGGCGGTGATGGCGGTGACGAGGCGGCGGCGCAGCAGCAGGCGTTGCCGAGCCGAAAGTCGACGACAAGCGCGGTGTGCGGGCCGTGCCCGACGGGGGGCAGCGTCCCCGGCGCAAAGCCAAACACCTCGATGCACTCCCGGCGCGACGCCAGGCGCACCGAGCGGCGCGGCAGCTGCAGGTGGCGCGCGAGCTGGCGTTGTTGTTGTTTTTTGTTTGTTTTGTTTGGTTGCAAGAAAGGGGGGAGGGGAGATCTCCGTCGCAACATGAGCTAGGCGGGAGGAGGAGCTTTGCTAGAAAAAGGGGCGGACGAGCCTGAGCGACGCGCCCAGGCTGCTGCCACCGGGCCGCCGGGGCCCCGCGGCGGCGACGCCGGCCGCCAACGCAAGCGCCGCCGTGCGCACGCGGCCGGCCAAAGGCAAGGGGGTCGTCGGCAAAGCCACTGCTGCCGCGATTCCCGCCGCCGCTGCCGCCGCGCCGCGGCCGCCGGAGCCCCCACGCACCTTGCGGAGATCGAGGCGATCGGCGGCACGCGAGACCGCCACGACGGGGCGGGCGGCGGCGCAGCTGCCGTTGCTCGCCGCTGCGAGCAGCGCCACCGCCTTGCCCTCGAGGCGCGCGGGCGGGGGCGTAGCGGCGGTGGCGGCGGCTGTGTGATGGGTGGTTTTTGCGGGTTGTTGTCGTTGTCGTCGTCGGGCGTGTGTGAGCGATAGGTATGAGCGAGCGGGGGCGCCCAAAAAATGAAAGAGGAGGCGGGCAGGGCAGCCCGTCGCACACTCACCACCACCACCACCATCACCGCCGCTGCCGCCGTGCACCGGGTCCGGCAGCTGCGGCGCCTGCTGCTCGGCGGAGCGACGACGACGATCGCCAGAGCAGCCGGGCCTCCGCGCGCAGTGCTCGAGGCCGTGCTGCTCGAGCAGCGCGAGCACAGGTGTCGTCGGCGCGGCAGCGGCCGAGGCGGCAGTCGCCGCCGCCGCCACCACGGCCGACGCCCCCCCGTCACCTCCTCCTCCATCCCCCCCTCCTCCACCCCCCCCGCCCCCCGCCGCCGCCGCCGCCGCCGCGCCCGCGACAAAGGTAAACTCGGCGCGGCGCTCCACCGCGTCGGCCGCCTCGGCGCCCAGCTCCTGCCTCAGGCGCGCCCGCAGCCTCGGCAGCACCTGCGCGTCCTGGGCGGCATAGTCAACCTGCCGACGCGTCAGGGGGCGCGCGGCCCAGTCGGACAGCTGCATTGACTTGTCGAGGGGGAGGCCCAGTAAGGTGCGCGAAAGTGTCGACAGGCCCGCGCTCGCGAGGGCGCGGAGGGACGGCGGCGGCGGCGGCAGGGGGGCGGACCCGGGGGCGCCGTCGCCGCCGCTCTCCTCTCCGCTGCCGCTGCCGCTGCCGCCGCTTGCGCCGCTCGGGTCCTCGCTGCTGCTGCCGCCGCTCGACGGCACCGGGAGCAGCCCCGCGGGCCCCCCCCGCGCGCGCAGGGCCGTGACGTAGGCGACCCACAGTGCTCGCACGTCGAGCACGCGCCGCACGCGCCGAAAGGCGCCGATCTCGGGCCACGAGGAGGCGAGCTTGGCGAGGTCCCCGGCCGCCTCAAATCCCAGCACGAGCGCCGCCTGGTCGCCGCTAGCGGCAAAGGGGGCGGACAGGCAGGCGTCGAGGGCGGCGGGGCAGGAGCGGGCAAGCACGGGCAGGTCGAACAGGAAGACGTCGCCGTTGCAGGCCTGCTGCTGGTCCTCGTCCTCGCTCTCCTCGCCGTCGCCGTTGTCGCCGTTGTCGCCGTCGCCTCGCGGAGGCAAGCCCCACACGGCCACCTGCAGCAGCGCCGCCTGCTCCTTCATCATGGCCGGGGCCGCCGCCGCTGCTCCGCCGCCGTTTTTGTTGCGTCGGCGCTGCCGTCTCCTGCGGCTGCGGCTGCGGCTGCGGCTGCGGCTGCGGCTGCGGCTGCGGCTGCTAGCGCGAGCCGTCGGCGCTGCGGCCGCGCCCGCCTCGGCCGGGCGGCCCCTCGCGCCCTCCTCCTCCGCTTGCTCGGCGTCCTCTTCTTCGTCCGGGCCAGAGCCGCCGCTGCTGCTGCCGCTGCCGCTGTCGCCCTCGTCCTCCTCCTCCTCTCCGGGCGCAGGAACCGGCAAGGCAGCAGCACCACCACCACCATAACCACCCCCGAAAAACAGCCCGCCCCCGGGCCGCCACTCGACGTCGATCGCGACGATCGGCGCGGCGGCCAGGGCCGCCGCGGCTCGCGCGAGCCCCTCGGCCGTGTCGACTACCGCCAGGCGCGTGCGCGGCAGCAGCTGCATGTGCGCGGCGCGCCGTCGCGCCTCGGCCTCGGCCAGCGCCGCGGGGTCCATGCGCAGCGCGGCCAGCAGCTCGGCGTCGGTGTCTGCGTCGGCGTCAGCGTCGGCGTCGGCAACCCCCACCTTGAAGAACTCGAGCTGGTCCGCGTACGTGGCCGCCAGCTGCGCCTCGCCCGACGCCGCCATGGCGCTCAGCAGCTGCCGCTGCAGGCGCCGGTCGCCGCGCACAAACCCGAGGGCAACGGGCCACAGCCGCCGCTCGGCCATGCGCGCCACGCTGCGCTCTTTGTACGCGCGCTCGGCCCCCGGGAACTCGCGCTGCAGCCCAAAGGCCTGCACGGCGCGCGCGGCGGCCTTGAGGCGGTCGGTCGCCACGCACGCGCGCACAAAGGCCGCGCGCCGGGCGCGCGGCAGGGCGGCCGCCCACCGCTCGGCCAGCGCCTCCTGCCCCTCGTCCACCAAAAAGGCCAGCGCGGCGTCGACGTTGGCGTCGGCGGTGGCGGCGGCGGCGGTGGTGTCGTCGTCGTCCGGGGTGCTACCGCTGCTGCCGCCGCCCGGCGCCAGCGGCCCCTCGACCTCGGCCGACAGCCGCGGAAACTGCATCAGCAGCCGCACGGCGGCCGCCTGGTGCGCGCGGTCGCGCATGAGCTCCGGGACCAGGGCCCGCAGGCGCCGCCACGCCTGGGGCTCGACGTCCCCAACGTCCAGCGCAAAGCTCGCGGCCACCTTGGCAGCCAGCTTGGCGCCATGCGCGCCCGCGGGCGCAGACACCAGACGCGACAGCAGCGCCGAGGCGGCCGGGCGCGCGGCGCAGAGGGCGCCGCCGCGCGGCAGGGCGCTGGCTGGGGGCACGGCCTCGGCGAGGACGTGGGCGACGACGGCGGCCAGCGAGGGCGGGGTGGTTGTTGTTGTTGCTGTGGTGGTGGTGGTGGTGGTGTCGTCGTCGTCTCTGTCGCCGCCCTCGGCCTCGTCCTCGTCGCTCGAGGAGGACGACGAGGCGCCCGCCCGCATGCCCGCGCCGCTGTCGACGGCCGCCCCCAGCGCGTCGACCACCACGCGCAGCGCCTGATCAGCCGCCTTGCCGTCGTCCTCCGATGCTGTGGTCGTCGTGGCCTCCAGCACGGCGGTCGACAGCGCCACCAGCGTCGGCTTGTAGTTGCGGCCGACGGGGTTTTGCCTTAGCCTGCGCGGGTTGGCGGCGGCGGCGTGGCCGTCCTCGCCGCCGCCACCTGCGACCCTGCTTCTCCTCTTCTTGGCGCGCAGGGCCGCCACTACCTCGGGACCGAGGAGCGAGTCGCGCACGGCCGCGAACAGCGCCGATCCCGACGCGGAGGCCAGCGCCCGCGGGATGTCGCCAGCGGCGACGGGTGCGTCCTCGTCCATGCGCCCCCTTGACTCGAGACACTTGGAGGAGGAGGGGGGACCCTCGGGCGCGCTCGCGCGCGCGCCTCTCTTTCTGACACTAGGAGGAGCTAGTACTTCTAGGCGCTAGAGCGGGAGGGAGAAAGCAAGCGGGCAAAGTGTGTGGGGGATCCGAGATGGTTTGGTCCTCCTCCTCCCCCTTGGCTCGGGCGCGGATGGCGGGGCGAGCGCCCGCTCGCGCGCGCGAGGCGGCGGGCGCGGCGGGCGCTCTCGCTCGACTCTCTTCCTCTCCTTCTCGCCCTCGCACACATACACAAACACAAGCACACCCACACACCACCCACACCCCGTTGTAGCAAATTTTGACCGCGTAGCCCCCCCCCCTGCAAGCCCTTGCACCCCCCCACCCCCCCACCTCGAAGAAGAGGAGAGCAAAAAAGAGAGGAAGAGAGAAGAGAGGCGTTTTTTTTGAAAGCCCATGGTGAGGAAAAAAGCCCCCCCCCGCTCGCGCGGCGGCCGCCTCGTGCACGCTTTGCGGGCCGACGACATGCTGCGCCGTCCGGCCTTGCGCCTCCGCGCTTGCCTGGGGCGAACCCGAACAAGGCGGGGCGCGCGAAGCTTGAGGGAGGGCGAGAGAGAGAGGAGGAGAGAAGGAGAGGCAGGCGTTCCTCCCTCCCTCGCGCTCTCTCGCCTCCCCGCCCTTCGCGCGCGCTTTCTCGGCCGGCCCCCGGAGACGCCACTGGAGCACGCGAGGCCCTCCAATTGCTCGTTTCATCCCTCGGCGCCGGCCGGCGCGGCCGCCTGGGCGGCCACGCGCGACGCGGCGGGGCAAAACGCCCGAGGAGGAGGGAGAGGAGTTTTTTTGGGGCGGGCGACCCCCCCCCCTGCGTTGGCAACGCGCGCAGCGCCCCGCCCGAATCGCGTCCCCGCGGCCCTCTCTCGGCGCTCGCGCGCGGGCCCAAGGCCCCAGCCGTCCAAGTACGCCGAAAACGGAGGCGCGCGCGCGTCGCGAGCCCCCGTCGCTGGCGTCTTGCCCTCCTTTGCTGAGCCCCCGCGCCCGCGCGCGCGCACGTGCTGCCCGCCCGCCGCCGCCGCCGCCGCCACCGCTGCCACGAAACCCCCCATACTCACCTCTCAAAAAACCCCTTGCCCCCACTCCCAACCCATCACCACAGCAGGACGCAGCTCGAGGCTGAGAGAGAGTTGTACCTCGAAGAAGAGCAAGCAAGAGGCAGCCCTGCCCCCCCCCCCCCCATTTTGTTTTCCCTTTTCGGCAAGCGCGCGCACCCGCCGCTCGCCCCCACCCCCCTCCCCCCGCCTTTGGCCTTCTTCCCCCTCGCTCTGTCGGTGAGAGCGCGCGCCGTCTCTCCCTGCAAGGGGCAGGCGGCGTCTGCTCTTTAGAGATAGTCGTCGAGTCCCCCCCCCCCCCCCACAACAACCACCACCCCAACGCCATGGCGCCCCTCGCCCTGCAGCAGCAGATGCAGCAGCAGCAGCAGCGGGCCATGAGCGGCCGCTTCGCCAGCAGCCGGAGCAGCAGCAGCAGCAGCAGCAGCGCCCTCAGCAGCAGCCTCGGCAGCCGCCGTCGAGCGCTGGCCTCGCTGGCCATGCTGCACTGCCGGCGGCCGCCCTCGGTCGTGCGCGCCTCGTCGCTCAACGGCAGCAACGGCAACGGCAACAACGGCAACGGCAACGGGCACCACCACACGCACCACCACCACGCCTCCCACCACCGCCACCACGCATTAGCGGGCCTCCAGCCCGCCGACGGCGCCTTCGACCTCGTCCTCTCCTCGGGCTTCCTCGCCTTTGCCCTCCACACGGGCTTCCTCAAGGCCGTCGAGGAGGCCGGGGTGCCCGTGGCCGGGGTGATGGGGACGTCTGCGGGGGCGCTCGCCGGGTCGCTCTTCGCGGCGGGCTACTCGGCCGAGCGCGTCGCGCAGGAGCTGTCGGCCGTCCCGCCCATCCAGCTCCTGCGCCCGTGCTGGGAGCCCTGGCGCGGCGGCGTCCTCTCCATGGACGCCGTCGTCGAGCGCCTGCGCGACCTGCTCCCGCCCACATTCGAGGACCTCGAGCGCGACTTTGCCGTGGGGGTGGTCGACTCGGACGGCAACCACGTGCTGATCGACAGGGGCCCCTTGCCCGAGGCGGTGGTGGCCTCGGCCGCGATCCCCTTTGTGTTTGCGGCCGTGGACGTGCCGCACCCGTCATCGTCGTCGTCGGGCGGCGCGGTGACGACGCTGTCGTCGGTGGACGCGGCCGAGCAGGCCGTCGCCGCGGCCGAGAACGCCGAGCGGCGGCAGCAGGCGGCGGCGGCGGCGCGCGCGTTCAAGGACGGCGGCGTCGTCGACCGCATCGGCGTCAAGGCGTGGCGCGAGCGGCGGCGGCGGCTGCACAACGGCACCTCGAGCGGCGCGGCGCCCTTGCCGCCCTGCCTCGTGCACGTCATCGAGCGCTCGTCGCCCTTTTCCGGCGAGGACGACGCCGCCGCGACGGGCGAGGCGGCGCTGCACGTCGTGCGCTCGCCTAAGTCGGGCGTGTCCTTCTTCGACCTGGGCGCGTTCGCGGAGCAGTTCGAGGGGGCGCGCGGGCGCGCGCTTCCCCTAGTGCAGCGAGCGGTCGAGCGCGAGCGGCAGCGCGTGGCCGCGGCCATGCGCGTGAGCAGCCGGCCGCCCGTCGTCGTGGCGTCGTCCTCGGCGGCTGCGTCGGGCGGCGGCGGCGGCGGCGGCGGCGGCGGCGTCATCCTGCCGCTCAGCGCGACGGCCGCGGCCGCCGTCTCCCCGGGCAAGCGCGCCGGCGCCGGCGGTGCGCCCCCCGTGCCGCAGCCGCAGCGCGTGGCCCCGCCCACGGCCCGCCCGCGCTAAAAGAAACTAAGGGCCAAGAAGCGCCTGCGTGGAGGAGGAGGAGGAGGGAGGAGGGGGGAGGCAAAGGCGCGCGCCCCCAAAAAAACTGTACCCCCACGGGCGCGGCCCCCCGTCTCCCCAGGTCTCCCTTTTTTTTCCTCCTCGCGGACAACGGCTGCGGGACGAACGACGACGACGACGACGCGGGCGCGTGTCGCGCCGCACCCCGTAAAGGAGAGTTGCTCTGCGGCAACGGTCTCTCTCTCTGTGAAGCGGGCGGGGGGCCTCGCACGCCCCCCGGCCCTCTTCTCCCCTCGCGCGGCGCGTCGTCTGAAAAAGACGAGCGCTCGGCCTGTAGACCCTTTTGTAGTTGAACCCCACCCCCACCCCCCGAAACAAACCCCAAGCCCCCCGCACACACACGCACACGCACGCGCGCGCCCTAGCCGTTTTTGATATTCCCCAAGTTTGTGTTTTTCGTTGCAAAAAGAAAAAAAAAAGGCCCGGACCCCCTCGGATCGACCGACCGATCGGAACCCCGGTCTCTCTCCAATGAAAAGTGCGCGCTGCCCTCGCTCTCTCAACCCCACTCACTTCACTACTACTCGTCGTCAAACGTGTCGTGGTTGACCCACCCGCGGCACGTCTCCGCGCCGCAGTTGCACCGCAGGCGCTCCGAGTCGCTGCTGAAGCGGTAGTCGTACGTGAGCTCGTCCCCGGGGGCAATGTCGCGCCGCGCGACGATCACGACGTGGTCGCGCTGGGCGCCCGTCTGCGGGTCGCCCAGCGTGACGGTGCGCGAGTAGCACGAGGGGCGGCACGAGTGGTTGAGGAGGTGGGCGATGCCGCCCGCGCGCGTGGCGTCCACGCACATGGGCTCGGCCTCGTGGAAGCCGCCGACGGCGAGGCCATCGGCGGCAGCAGCGGCAGCGGCAGCGGCAGCATCGGCCGCCGCCGCCGCTGCCGCCGCAGGAGAGCCGCCGCCGCTGCCGCTGCCGCTGCCGCTGCCGCTCCCGCCGCCTCCCCCCGACTTGCCGCCGCCGCCCGCCCCGCACGACACCGCAAACACGTACGTCCCCGCGCCCACGACGCTGTCGTACAGCCGCCGCTCCAGCGCCTCCGCCGCCGACTGCCGCACCAGCGCCCCCACGTACTCGACGACCAGGTCGCCCGCGCGGTGCGGCGCCTTGGCAAAGGCCCCCCACCCGTGGATGGCCGACTTGCCCGCGGCGACGCGCGCGCGGGTGGTGCGGGCCATGGCGGCGTAGCGCTCGGCGAGAGAAGGGTAGACGTGGCGGCGGCGGGCGATGGGGGGCAGGAGGAGGGGGGGCTGCGCGGGAGTGGGGGCGGGAGCAGGGGCGGGGGCGGGGGCGGGGGCGGGGGCGGCAGGGGCCGCCTCGGCCTTGTCCTCCTCCTTCTCGTCCTGCCCCTCCTTCTCCTCCTTGCCGCCGTCGACGTCCATGGGCGCGGCTGCTGCTGCTGCTGCCAATTCGGTGGCTGCCGCCTCGGCCGCCTCGGCCGGCTCGTCCACCGCGGGCGAGGGCTCGGCGTCGGCGGGGGCGCCGGCTGCTGCTCGCTCGGCCGCCGTCGCCTCCTCCATCGCCTCCTCCCCCTCCATCTCCTCCTGCTGCTCCAGCTGCTGCTGCGCGCGCAGGACCGCCTGCACGATGTCGTCGCGCACGCGCGAGGGCGGCGGGGGCAGCAGCGCCTCCGAGCGCGTGCACCAGGTGTTGAGGTAGGGCACGGGCTGCACGTACAGGCGCTTGCGCAGCGCGAGCGCGACGGCCTCGGGCGCGCGCAGGCCGCGGCGGTGCGCGAGCACGGCCGGGCGCGTGCGCGCGCATGTGCCGGGCTCGGGCACGGGCAGCTCCTTGGGCGCGGCCAGGGGCGCCGGCTGCGCGACGCAGGCCTTGGCGCAGCGCGCGGCCGCCGCCGCGCGCGCCGCCTCGAGCGGGTTGTGCAGCAGCGTGAAGATGGCGGGCGGCGGCGGCAGCGGCTTGGGGTGGCGCGAGCAGACGCACAACAGGCGCGTGCCGCCGGCCGACGTGCCGTCGCCCGTGCGGGCGCCCGTGCCGCGGCCGCGCGCGCGGGTGGTGCGGGCCATGGCGGCGGCGGCGGCGCGGCGGCGGCGGCGGCGGCGGCACGGGCGGCGGCGGCGGCGGCGGTGCGGGCGGCGGCAGGAGCGAGGGGGTTGGCGGCGGCGGCAGAGGACGGGGCAGCCGCCGCGCCGCCGCCGCCGCCGCCGCCGCTCTTGTTGGCGTTGCCGCCGTCGCCGCCGCCGTTGGCGCCTCGCGCGGGCGGGGGGTCGTTCTCGCCCTCGGACGCAGGGGCGGCGGCAGCAGGGCCAGCCACCGTGGGGGCGACGGCGGCGGTGGCGCCCGCGGCTGCCGTCCCCGCGTCGGCAGGCGGAGGTGGCGATGGCGCCTGCGGCGGGGCCAGCGCCGACGCGGCGAGGCCGGAGGACGCCGCCGGGTCGCCGCCGGCCTTGCCGCTCGCCAGCGCCTGCTGCTGCTGTTGCTGTTGCGTCGCTGCCGTCGCCCCGCCCGCGCTCCCTCCCCCGCGCTGCAGCGCCATCATCACGTACCCGGCCTCGCGCCCGCACGTCGGGTGGAAGGCGGCGTAGCACTTGCGGTCGCCCGCGCACTGCACGCACGCGCCCTCGCGCCGCCGGCACACCGTGCACGTGAGCGCCAGGCGGTCGCGGTGGATGCGGTCGATGCCCGCGATCTCGACTTCGTCCTCCTCCTCCTCCTCGCTCGTGCCGGGCTCCTGCTCTTCCTCCTGGCCCCCGCCCTCGACGCCCTCCTTCTGCTTCTTCTTCTTCTTGTCCTCGTCCGGGAAGAGCAGGTACGTCTCGGGCGTCCACGTGGCGCACAGCAGGTGCGCCCAGCGGCCGTCGACCGTCGGCCGCATGGCGCCGCCCGTGCGCGGGCACAGCGCGCAGGCGATGGCCATCCCCCCGCCGCCGCCGAGGTGGTGCGAGTGGGAGTGGGAGTAGGGGTTGTTGCTGTTGTCATTGTTGTTGTTGACGCCCGCATCCTCGGCCTCCTCCTCCTCCTCGTCCACCGGGTCGAGCAGGCCCGTCGCGACCACCTCGCACGCCGCGCAAAGCCACCGCGCGCCCGCGGGGTGCCGCGTCACGCTGCCGTAGCAACCCATGTGCACCATGACGCGGCAGCGGTCGCACTCGAGCATCCAGTCGCCGTCGGTCTCGGTCTCGTCGCCGCAGACGTCGCAGGAGCCGGCGCCCTGGTGGCGGATGGGCAAGGGGGGCAGGCGGCGGGGAGGGGGCGGGGGCGGCGCGCCCGCGGCGGCGGCGGCGGCGGCGGCGGCGGCGGCCGCGGCGGCGGCGGCGGCGGCCCGGGCGGCCGCCGCGTCGGCCGCGAGGTGCGCCTTGAGCTGGAGGGCGCGGCGCACGGCGCGCTCCTGGGGGGTCATGCGCGGCACGGGCGGGCGCTCGGCCATGGCGGCGGCGGCGGCGGGGCCGTCGGCGCCAGCGCTGCCGCCAGCGCCGGTGCTGCCGCCGGCCGCCTCGCCCCCCCAGGCCAGAAGCCGCTCCAGCCGCGCGGCCTCTGGCCGCCGCAGCAGCGCCTCGCGCACGCGCTCGTGCGTGAGGCCAAAAACCTGTGCACCCTGCCGCCCGACGTTGCGCTGCTGCTCGGAGCCGTACAGCAGCGCCCACGCGAGCGTCGGCGTCGCCGCCTCGACGGACGCAAAGGAAGAAGCAGCGCCGCCGCTGCCGCCCCCTTTTCCCTCGCCCTCGCCCCCTCCGCCCTCTTCGTCGTCCCCTCCCTCGGGCGTCACGCGAAACACGGGCGGCTCGCACACCACCTCTGCGCCGCTGGGCAGAACGTGCGTGCCCCCGGCGAGCACCTCCACGCGGTGCCAGCGCTGGCCGGCCCCGCCCGCGGGCGTGCACGCCAGGCGCCGAGCCACAAACCCCACGGGAAACACCAGGCGCTCGGTGTGGTAGGCCGGGTGCAGCCACTCGACGCGCCCGAGCGACACGAGCTCGAGCGTCTTGCTCAGGCGGCAGGGGAGGCGGCGGTCGAGGGGCAGGAGGGCGCGCTCGGCGGCCAGGGCGGCCTTGGAGAGCCTGACGGCGCCGCCCTTGCTCTTCTTGCCGCCCTTGTCGCCGCCCTTGTTCTTCTTCTTCTTCTTCTTCTTGCCGCCGCAGTCCTCGTCGTCGTCGTCGTCCAGCTCCATCCCGTCGTCGTCGTCGTCCAAGTCGTCATCGTCCATCTCGTCGCCGGCGCCGTCCTTGAGCCACTCGTCGTCGCCGTGCTCGGGCACGATGGCCACGGGCAGCTCGCCCTCGGTCAGGTAGGCGCGCAGCTCCGCCAGCGCCATCTGGAACACGTGCCTCAGGGGGCTGCTGCGCTTGCCCGTCCCGGCCTTCCACGTCAGGCCCCTGGCCCAGACGGAGGGGTCGGCCAGCCCGGCCTCCAGGGGCACGAGCGACTGGGGCGCGACGCGCGCGCGGTCGTACGACCCAAAGTTGGCGACGGGCACCGAGGGCGGCGGGGGCAGGGCGCCCGTGGTCGCGCCAAACGCGGCGGCCGCCGCCGCGCTGCCGCTGCTGCCGCGCCCGGGCCCGCCGCCGCTGCCGGCGCCGAGCTGCACGCGGTAGTCGTCAGCCTCGTCGTGCGTGGTGACGATGGCAGGCCAGGGGGGGGCGTTGCCGCGCGGGTCCAGCACCCAGAAGACCTCGCCGGGGGTGACGGGGTAGACGGTGGTGGTGGTGGTCGTGGTGGTGGTCGCGGCGGGCTGGTCGTCTTCGGCGGCGGCGGTGGCACCGGCAGCGTCGTCGTCGCCGCCGTCACCCGCCTTTGCCCCCTCGTTTTCCTCCTCCGCTTTGTCCGCGCCCTCCATGCCGCCGCCGCCCTCGGCCTTCTTCACCGCCAATTCCTCCCCGTGCGTCGTGTACAGGCAGCCGTGCTCGTGCAGCTGGGCCGTCAGCGCCAGCTGCCGCGCCTTGGCCTCGAGGCGCGTCGGCAGGTCCTCGTCCTCGTCCGCCTGGCCAAACTCCGGGGGGGCGTCCGATGGGGACGACGACGGCGGGGACGGCGCGCCCGCTGGGGTGGGGGCGCTGGTGTTGTTTTTGCTGGCGCCGCTGTCCTTGTCCTTCCGGCCGCGACCGCCGCCGCCGCCAGCCCCCTTTTTGGCGCCGCTGCGGCCTTTCTTGCCGCCGCCTGCCGCCGATGCTGCCGCCGCCGCCGCCTCGGCCTCGCCCGCCCGCTCCGCCTGCCACGCGGCCACCAGGGACGCCCGCCGCGCGTACGTGGCCGCGAGGAGGCGCAGCTCCAGGGCGCTCGGGGGCGCGTCCGCCTTGGCCCCGACGACGTCCCCCGCGTGCATCAGCAGCCGCACGCGCTCCGCCCCGAGCGACAGCCACTCGGCGTCGCCGTCGGCGTAGGCGACGCGGTGGCGGCCCGTGGGGGCGTCGTACGCGTCGACGCGCCCGAGGAACCAGGCGTCGTCGGCGGGCCAGTGGACGCGCACGTCGCGCCCGACGAGGCGGTCCGGGGGCAGGAGGGCGGCGACGTCGGCCTCGAAGAAGCGGCCGCGGTCCGACAGGGCCGCGCGGTACACGGGCAGCGCCTGCGCCAGGTCGGCGCCCGTGCGCTCGCGCTGCTGCTGGCTGATGATCAGCTGCTGCAGCTGCTGCTGTTGGTGGTGCTGGTGGTCCTCGGCGTTGTTGGCGGCCGCGGCGGCATCGCCCGAGGGAGCTTCGGCAGCGGCGGCACCACCACCACCATCACCGCTGCTGCCGCCGACGACGCCGCCAGCGTCGTCGCCGTCGCCGTCGCCCCGCTGCTGCTGCTGCTGCTGCTCCTGCCCGCTCTCGCCAACATCAGCAGCAGCAGCAGCAGCAGCAGAGGCGCTGTTGCCGCTGGACCACACGATGCGCGAGCAGGTCGGCCGGCAGACGCCCGCAGGAGCGGGCAGGTAGCGCTCGAGCAGCTCCACCGCGGCAGCAGCAGCGGCAGCGGCAGCATTGGGGGCGGCGGCGTCTCCGGCTCCTTGTCCTCCTCCTCCTGCTGCTTCTGCTGCTGTTGCTGTTGCATCTGCGCCCGCCGCCGCCGCCGCCGCCGCCGCCAGCGACGCCGCAGCCTGCCGCGCCGCCTCCTTCACGCTGCGCGACCGCGCCTCGGCGTCCTCGGCGGCCGCCAGCAGCTCGTCCGCGCGCGCCTGCAGGCGCCCCGCCTTGTGGCGCAGCGCGTCGGCCTCGCGCTGCTTGTCCCCGCCCGCGCGGCCCAGGCGGCGCTCCCGGCCGCCCTTGGACAGCGCCGCCGCGGCCGCCCCGTCCTGCTCCTGCTGCTCGCGCTCCTTGGCCTCGGCCGCCTCGGCCGCCTCGGCCGCCGTCGCCGCCGCCTTTTCCGCCAGCGCCGACAGATACCCCGCGGGCGGCAGGGGGAGGACCTCGCCGCGGGCCAGCCCGACGCGCAGCTTGCCCGGCTCGTCCAGGGCGAGCACGCAGCGCTCGTCCTCCCCGTCATCGTAGCATATGTGGTGCTTGAGCGACTGCTCGTCGAACCCAGCGATGCGCCCGCCGTACCACGTGTTGCCGTCAAAGAGCACCGAGATGCGGCGGCCGACCAGCGCGCGCGGGCAGCAGCTGGCGGGGACGTCAAAGCTGGTGTGGTGGGGTTTTCAAGGGTTTTTGTTTTGTGGGTTTGTGAATGGGTTGAGAGGTTGATGGGAGGTGACTTGGGCAAGAGGGGGGATCCACGGGGGCAAGCAGCGGCCGGCTGTCTCCCTCGCTCCAGCGCGCGCGAGCGCGCCAACGCCGCTGCCGCCGCCCCGACCCTCGCCCCCACTCTGCGCAAAACGGCCCCAAGTGTTCCTCTCTCTTTCGCG
This sequence comes from Mychonastes homosphaera, assembly GCA_009193075.1. Taxonomy (NCBI): domain Eukaryota; kingdom Viridiplantae; phylum Chlorophyta; class Chlorophyceae; order Sphaeropleales; family Mychonastaceae; genus Mychonastes; species Mychonastes homosphaera. The sequence continues at coordinate 1,061,153 of VXJC01000006.1, forward strand.
CGCGCGCGCGCCTCTCGCCGCGTACCTCGCGTACACCAGGACGAGCGGCTTCTTCGCCGGGGCCTCCTGCCTAGGCGCGGGCTGCGCCCCGCGCTTCATCGCGCGCGAGGGGGCGCTCTTGGGGAAGAGGTTCAAACGAGGCGGAGGAGGGGTTTTGAGTGCGCTTGTTGCGCGTTACGGTCTGTGAGCGAGTGTGTGTCCGAGGGGGGGGGTCAAGTGGATTGTCTAAGAAGGTGGCGAGCCGGTCTAACCTGTCAAGGGGGAACGCGGGTTTTGTGGGGGGAAGGGAGGCGTAGGAGAGAAGAAGAGGGGCTCGCACAGTGCGCGCGCCGCCGCTCCCGCTCGAGCCTCACGCCGCCGCCGCCGCAGCAGCAAGAGCCGGCAGCGCTGTCTCTCTCTCTCTCTGCCTGGACACTCCCCGAACAAACAAGCAATCGAGCCGATTTCCCTCCACACCGACCCCATCGACGATGCCTCTTGATCGCGCCTGCTGTTGACTGACCCCCAAGGCCGGACGAGTCTTGCTGAAAACGAACACACAAGCCGCCCCTTCATCCTCCACCCGTCTCGTCCGTCCGCGATGGCCGCGCAGCACCAGCACCAGCAGCACCAGCAGCACCATGACGACCACGTCCAGCGCGCGGTCGAGCAGGCGTGCGCGCAGTTCCACGACCCGGCCACGCGCGCGCAGGCGGAGCAGGTGCTGATCGAGTTCCGGTCGCGCGCGCCGATGCACGCGTGCCGCGCGGTGCTGGAGAGAAGCACTGTCGCAGAGGCGCGCTTCCACGCCGCCCTCTCCTTCAAGCACGCCGTGCTGCGCTCCTGGGCGGCGCTGCTCCCGGGCGAGGCCGCGGCCGCGCGCATGTACGCGCTCGACTGCGCGCTGGCCCTGGCCCCGGCGCAGGGGCCCGAGGCCGCCGTGCGCTCGACGCTGCTCGGCGCCGTCGCCGTGCTGCTCAAGCGCGGGTGGTGCGACACCGGGGCGGCGGCAGCGGGCGACGACGCCGCTGGCAGCAACAGCGAGCAGCAGCAACAGCAGCAGCTGATGCAGGAGCACGCGGCCTTTTTCGGCGAGCTGGAGCGGCGGGCGGCCCAGGCGGCGCAGGGCCCCGCCGGCCCCGCGGCCGTGCGCGTGGGGCTCGAGGCGCTCGAGGCGATCGTGGGCGAGTTTGGGCTTGGAGGAGGAGGAGGAGGAGGAGCAGGAACAGGCGGGAGCGGCGGCGGCGGCGGCGGCGGCGGCTCGGCGTCGAGCGCCCTGGGCATGGCGCGCGAGCGGCACGCGCGCTGCCGCGACGAGCTCGAGCGCCACTTCCTGCCGGCCTTCTTCACGCACGCGCGCGGCATCGCGCGCGAGGCGTGCGCCACGGGCGCCGCCCTGCGCGGCGACGACGGCGGCAGCTGCCGCGCCGCGATGCGCCTGATGACGGCCGTGCTGTCGTGGGATTTTCGGCACCACCACGATTCGCAGCAGGGAGGAGCAGGGGGAGGCGCGGCGCTGGCCAACGGGGGCGACCCCCACCACCACGCCGCCACCGCCATCGCCCCGGCCTCGTGCGCGCCCTCGGGCCCCCAGTGGGCCGCCGCGCTGCTCGACCCGTCGACGACCGACTGGCTGCTGGCGCTTCTGGAGGCGCTGAGGGGTCCGGTGGGGGCAGGGGGCAACAACGCGCAGCAGATGGGCGAGACGCGCGCGGCGGCGCGGCAGCTGCTCGTGGCGCTCGCGGCGCTGAGCGGCCCGGGCCTCTTTCCTAAGCCGCCGCCGCTGCCCCCAAGCGGCGGCGCCCCCGCCCCGCCGCCCTGCGGCCCCGCCGCGCTCGCGCACCTGACGACCGTCCTGCGCGGCATCCTGCCCATGGTCCACCCGGCGGACGCTGCGCTGCAGGCCGCCATCGCCGGCGGCAGCGGCGAGGACGAGCTGCTGGACGCGTGCCGCGCGCTCGCGGCCGTGTGCGCCAACCACCGCGCGGCCGCGCTGGCGGCGGCGAGCGACGAGCTCGTGCGCGCCACCAGCGGCGGCAGCGGCGGCGGTGCGCACGCCTCCCCGGGCCTCTTCCCCGCGCTCGAGGCCCTGCTGCGCGCGAGCCTCGAGGCCGGCGGCGTCTCCCACGCGTCCGCCACCGAGGCCTGGCTGCCGGACGTGGTCGAGATGGTGCTCGAGAGCCTGGGCAGTGCGCTCGCGCCGCTGCTGTACGCCGAGGCGGCGGCGGCGGCGGCGGGGGCAGCGTCAGAGCATGTCCCCCCCGTCGTCGTCGCCACCGCCTCGCGCGCCTTTGCCGCGCTGGCCGACGCCGCGATGGCCGACGCGGCCGCGGGCGCCCACGAGGACGAGGACGCCGACGAGGAGCATGGCGCGGGCGCGGCGCTGCAGGAGGAGTGGTTTGCGCGCGTGGCCGCGCTCGCGCGCGCCGACCCGGCCGCCTCGTTCGCGCACCTTGCTGGGCTGATCGAGCGCCTGCAGGCCGCGCTGCTGGCCACCGTCGGGCCGGGGGGCCAGCAAAATCAGGACCCCAGCGAGCTGCTCGAGCAGCTCGTGTGGGCCGTGCGCATGGCGTCGCACGCGCTGGCCGACAGCGGCGCGGGCGAGAGCCCCCTGCCGCCCGACCCCGTGCTGCGGGCAGCCGCCTCGGACGGCGGGGCCGGGCCCGGCGCCGCCGCCGTCCTGCGCCTGAGCCGCGCGCTGCTGGGCGTCGCGGCCATGCCGCTGCAGGATGCGGCGCTGCCCGTGTGCTCGGCGCGCCTGGTCGAGGCGGCCGTGGCCGGGGCCGCGCGGTGGGCGGACACTTATTTGGTTGCTGGGGGTGGTGGTGGCGTTGATGGTGCGGAGGGCGGTGGTGGTGGCAGCAGCAGTGACGACGAGGACGGCGGGGCCCCCTTGCCCCCCGTGCTCGAGCACGCGTTTGGGATTGGCGGTGGTGGTGGCGGCGGTGGTGGAGGAGGAGGAGGCGCCGTCAACGGCGGCGGCGGCAACCACCACCACAACAGCAACCACAACCACGGGGGCGGCGCCGAGGTGCTCGACGCGCTGTCGCGCCTGGCCGTCACGTGCCTGGCGGCCTCGTCCTACTCGGGCGAGGCCGCGCTGCACATGGCCGTGTGCCGCGTGCTGCTGCCCTCGCTGGTGCGGCGGCGGCGCGCGTGCGCCGTGCTGGTGGGCAAGCCCCTCGACGGCTGGCGCCAGCTGTGCGCCGCCTTTGCCGCGCGCGACGCTTTGCTGGCCGTGCAGCTGCCGCAAAAGGCGCAGCGCTTCCTCGCGCAGGCGCTGTGCGAGGCGGCCGCGGGCTTGGGCCACGACCGCCAGCAGCAAGCCGCTTACGTGACGCAGCTGATCGCGCCGGCGGCCTCGGAGCTTGCCGCCCTCGCGGCCGCCTCCCCGCAGGAGCTCGCGGCCGCGACCGCCGCGGCCGTGCGCGCGTGCTGCCTGCTCGAGACGCTGCGCGGGTGCACGCTCGGCACGCTGCCCTCGACGCAGGCCGCCGTGTACGCGCAGCTGTCGGCGCTGCTGCCCTCGCTCCTGGCCCTGCACTCGGCCTTCAAGCGCAGGCCCGACGTCGTGGCCCTGCTGCTCAAGCTGGCCGACGCGCTCGTGGAGACGCAGGTCGACGCCTTGCCCTCGGCCGGCGGCGAGCGCGAGCAGCTGCTCGGCTGGTCGCTCGCGCTGCTGCGGCAGTACCAGGCGTCGCAGCTCTGGCAGTCGTCGCTGCAGCAGGCCGCGTCGGCGCTGCGCGAGGAGCAGCTGCACGAGCAGTGCCGGGACCTGCGCGCGGTGCTGTCGCTGCTGACGCACGTGACGCAGCGTGGTGGTGGCGGTGGTGGGGGTGATGGCAATGGCGGCAATGGCGGCGACGGCGGCGGCGACGGCGCGGCCGCGCAGGTCGCGCTCGCGGGCCTCCACATCGTGCTGCCCCTCATCAGCCTCGAGCTGCTGCGGCTGCCCAAGCTGGCCGCGCTGTACTACGGCCTGCTGTGCGACCTGCTTGACGCGCACGCCGCCACGGTCGCGTCGCTGTCGCCCCCGCACTTGGCGTCGCTGATGGCGTCGCTCGAGTGGGGGCTTGGCGGCGGTGGGGGTGGGGGTGGGACGGGGCAAGGCGGCCAGGCCAGCAGCATCAGCAACCCGGCCGTGCTGCGGTGCTGCCTGGAGGGGGTCGCCGGGCTGGGGCGGTTTGCGGCCGGGCTGGGCCCCTCGGCCGCGCGCTTCCAGCAGCACCAGCCGGGCCCGGCCTCGACGCGCGCCGCGGCCCAGCAGGCCGCCGCCGCCGCGCTCGCGCCGCACGACGCGGCGTCGTCGTCGGGCGGCGGCGCCGCGGCCGCGCCTTCGTCGTCTTCGTCGTCTTCGGTCGTCGCGCACTTCCAGCGCCTGCTGCTGACGCGCCTGCTGCTCGAGGACGCGTCGCACGACACGGTCGAGCTGGCCGCGGACGCCCTGCTGCCGCTGCTCGTGGCCGAGCCCGCCGCGTTTGCGCAGCTGCGCGACGGCATAGTGCAGGCGGCGGCGGCGAGCGCGGGTGGCGCAGGCGTGGGCGCCGCCGGGCAGCAGCAGCAGCCCGCCGCCGACGACGACGACGGTGCGCGCCGCGGCGCCGTCGGCGCCGTGTCCAAGGCCATGGACGCCCTCCTCGCGTGGCTGGCCGACGACCAGCGGCGCAGGCAGCTCGAGCTCGAGCAGGAGCAGCGGGATGCGGCAGCGGCGGGGGGTGGTGGGCTGCTGCTCGGCGGCGGGGCGGCGGCCGCCGCGCGGATGCGCGCCGTCGCGGCCGAGCGCGGGGCGCAGCGCGACTTCCGGCAGCTGCTTTGCTCGACGGTGGCCAACGTGCGCGGGCTCGTGATCCGGTGATCTGATCTATGTGAGAGGGAGAGAGGGGGTTGTTTCTTTCTTCTTCTCGAGTAACAAAGATGCAGCGACGACGACAAAAACGACGTGGCTTCAAAACAAAAAAACCTCAGCGCCCGCCAGGCTGCGGCGACGGCGCGGGGCTCCGGCGAACCCTCAGGTCCACCGTCGACCGGAACGTCTCGCTCATGATCTCCACCAGCCCCTGCGGGTTGTCCGTGTGCACCCAGTGCCCGCTGTTGCGCAGCACGTGCACGCGGTGGCCCAGGGCCTCGAGGCGGTCGCGGTCGGGCCCAGCCCACCGAAAGGTCGACCCCTCGGCGCGCACGAAGTCGACGCGCAGGCCCTGGGGGGTCTCCTCGAGGAGCGGCCACAGGTCGGCGGCCTCGTACGAACGGTACATGTCGGCGAGGCCGTCGACGTCAAAGGTCCACGCGAGGTCGCGCGCGGCGCTGCCCCCGGGCACCGAGGGGCGCAGGTTGGTCGTCATCCAGCCCGCCACGGCCGGCGAGAAGCCCGCGCGCGTCAGGTGCTCGAGCACGGCGTTGCGCGAGGGCACGGGCGTGGGCAGCAGGCGCAGCGCCTGGATGAGGTCGGCCGGATGGTCGCGGCGCTGCTGCTGCAGCAGCGCCTGTGCCTCGGCCGAGGCTGGCGGGGGGAGCGTGGCCTCGAGGTCGTCGTCGTGGTTGTTGTGGTTGGTGGTGGTGGCGTCGCCCCTACCCCCATCCCTGGAGGGCCGCTGCGCACGGGGCGAGCCAGAGACGTCGCCCATGCGCACCTCGCCGGGGAGGGTGTCGAGCACCCACACCTGGACGGGGCGCGGGAGCGAGGTGGTGGTGAACTGCTGCTGCTGCTGCTGCTGCAACGGCGAGCCGCCGCCTTCGCCGTCCATCGACGAGAGGCTGCCGCCGCTGTTGGTGCTGCTGAGGCTGCTGTTGGGGTTGCACGCCTCGGCAAACTGCTGCGCCATCGAGAGCACGACCTTGCCGCCGAACGAGTGGCCGATCAGCATGTGCGGAAACAGGCGCTCCGCGCGCAGCAGGCCGAGCACGTCGCGCGCGGCCGTCGCGACCGAGTGCAGGCCCTCGGGCGGGGTGCCGCCGCCCGAGGACGCCGCGCTCTCGCCGTGGCAGCGCAGGTCGACGAGCAGCACCTGCCACGAGGGGAATGCCTCGACGAGCGTGTGCGCAAACGAGGCCAGGTTGCGGCGGCTGCCGAGGATGCCGTGCACGAGCACGGCCGTCGGCGCCGACCGCTGCTGCGCCTCGGGGAGGAAGCGCACGATGTTGCCCTGCACGAGCTCGTAGGCGAGCGTGGCGACGTTGTTGTCGGGGTTGGTGGTTGTGGTGGTGGTTGGGGCTGATGCTGTGGCTGATGAGGCTGCTGCTGCGGGCGAGCGCGGCCGCTGCTGCTGCTGCTGCTGCTGCTGCTGCGAGGAGGACGACGACGACGGGGCCGCGACGCCGCCGAGCACGCCGGCCATGTCGGTCATGGCCATGGGCGAGCCGAGGGGTGCCGTGGCGGTCGGGAGCGGCGACGCGGAGGAGGGCGGAAGGGCCCTAGACCTAGCCGCCGACATCAGGGTGCGGCCGCCGAGCGTGGCGCGGCGCCATGCCTGCGACGAGGACGACTGGGCGGCGCTCTGTTGTTTGGTTTTTTGGAGTGGTGGAGGGTGCGTGAGCGAGCGGGCCGAGCGCGCGCGCGGCGCTACCGCTCGACGCCGGCAGCGGCGCGCGCCGCTTTCGCTCCTATTCTCTTCCCCCTCTCGCGCGGCCGGGCCTGCGTTCGCAAGCTCACCGTGCGGCCGGAGGCGGCCGAAGACAGGGCGCGCATGGCGTTTTCGGGGGGCACGCCAAAAGAGAAACGGCGGGAGCGAGAGAGGAGAGGCAAGGTGCTCCCTCTCTTCTGCTTCAACTGCACCCGCTTGCAAGTCCGAATGCGGCCCTCGAAACGGGACTAGAGATCGCGGCGAGAGGTTGCCTGGAAAAGGAAGGGGGTGAAGGGGGTGCTCCTGGCCTCGCAAGGACAGCACGAGGCACAGGAGGCGCGCGCGCGCGCGCGGGCGCGAGAAAAGGTTCAGGTGAGGCAAGCAAGGGAGGGACGAGCGTTTCTCGCGCGCGGGGGGGGGGGGGCTTTTGCTTGCTTCTCAACTGAACAACTCTTCTCAAAACTGGAAAACTGGTCGAGGACAGGACAAAGTCGTGGCGGTTGTGGAGGCCGAGCAAAGGGGCCGGGAGAAGAGGAGAGAGCGCGGCGTCAGCGCCGTGGCTTCGAAGCGCCGCGCTTCGAGCGTGCCGTCCGCGCCCCGTCCTCGTCGCACCCCAAAAACCAGGGCGCGGCGCCCTTTCGGCCGCGGTCATTGATTTTTTCCATCCAAAACACACACACACACGCACATCCCACGATTCTTCCCGATTCTTCCCGGTATAGCGTCCTGGCGCGACCCGAGCAAACCCGACAAAAAACCACAAGCGCGCGCGCGCCTCTCGACGCTCGCACCCTCCTTTCACCCACCCAATCTCGTCGACCAAGTTTCGACCGCCCGCGACGCGCGCGCGCCTGCCGCGTGCCGCCCGACCACAGCGATAGAAGCAGGCGGGTCATCCGCCCCCGTCCGTGAGCCCCCGCGCGCGCCCGCATACGGTTTGAGGGCCGGCCCTCGCGGTTCCGAAAGCACGAGAGCTGCTCTCTCTCTCTTTCCCTCTCCCCATCCAGGCCTTGGTGGTTCGGCTCTCTCTCTCTCTCCCCCCCGCGAGCGCCACACCACCTTCCATGCCGGCGTCATCCGACCCCGCCATCACGGCATCGACCACGCGCCCGGAAGCGCCCAATACCGCCGCCCGCGGCGCCCAATACCGCCTCAGCACCAACCACCCCCCAGCCAGCGCGACGACGACGGCGGCGGAAGAAAGCGCCCCGCGGCGGCGCCAGCGAGGCGGGAGCGGGAGCAGCCACGCGCTCTTCCTCCTGGCCGTCCTCCTGGCCGCCGCTTCGCCGCTCGCGCACGCTTGCGACCACCATGACGCCGTGACCACCACCACCACCACCACCATCACAGCAACAACAACCACAACCCCCTGGCCCGACGCCGTCTCGCCCGCGACACGCCGGCGCCTCCTCGCGCGCGCCAACACCAACCCCAGCAGCTCGTGGGAGCAGCCCCTCGGCGTCGACCGCCACGGCCGCCGGCGGTCGCTGCTGTCTAGCACGCTCCGCCGTTGCGGGACGCACGCGCCCGAGCCCGCCGCGCTCCAGCGGCTCGAGCGCGCGCACGCTGTGCGCGGCGCCCGCGAGAGCGCTCGCGCCGACGACAACACCCCCCGCACCATCGAGGTCCCGACCCACGTGACCGTCGTGCTGCGCGAGAACGACGGCGCGCAGCTCGTGTCGGACGCCACAGTCCGCGCGCAGCTGGACGCCCTCGACAAGGCCTATGGCGGCTCGCCCTTCAAGTGGGTGTTCGTCCTCAAATCGCTCACGCGCGTCAAGACGGGGAGCCCGGGCAACGCTGGCATGTGCGATCCCAACGTCGAGGCCAAGGTGAAGAAGGAGCGGCGGCAGGGAGGGGCCGGGGCGCTCAACCTGTACATCGCCGACCTCTCCGACTGCGGCCTGCTCGGCTACTCGAGCTGGCCGTGGGAGCGGGCGGAGAAGGGGGAGGCCAACGACGGCGTCGTGGTGCACTCGGGTACCACACCCGGCGGCACTTACAAACCATACAACATGGGATTTACGGCGGTGCACGAGCTCGGGCATTGGTTTGGTTTGTACCACACGTTCCAAAACGGCTGCTCCGGTGCCGGAGACAGCGTGGCCGACACCAACTACATAGCAATTCCGACCGAGGGGTGCCCAAAGGCGCGGGACACGTGTCGCGATCAGCCAGGAGGCGACCCGGTCACTAATCCGATGGACTACACCGACGACGCGTGCATGCAAGGGTTTACGGTGGTGAGTTTTTTTTGGGGGGGGGGGGGGTTAGGCCCCCCGCCCTTGGTTAGGCCGCCCGCCCTTTTTCGTCGTCCCCGTGTCGAGCGAGTCGAGGGTGCTCTCCCCGCATGGTTTGGTTGCTGCTGCTGCTGCCGCAGAGCGTGTTGTTTGTTTTGTTTGGCAGCGGCCGCTGGTTCGTCCTCTTCGTCGTCTTCTCTCTCTCACATGCATCTCTCGCCAAATCGATCCACCCAACCACAGGGCCAGCAGCAGCGCATGGAGTCGCTGTATCGCATGTACCGCGGCGGCGGCGGCGGCGGCGGCGGGACGTCGGCGTGAGAAGAGGGGATTTTTGCCTGCTGCCGATCGACTTTGGGCTTTGGGTCGGCTCTGGTCGATCGACTTTAGATCTCTCTCGGTCGACGGAATCTGGTCGATCGACTCTGGTCGATCGACTCTGAGCGATCAGCCGACTCGTATCGATCGAGTCTGGTCCATCGATCGACTCTGGTCGACCGATCGACTCTGGTCGACTTGTTCTTTGGGCCCAGCCATTGCGCGATCGCAGCGCGGCCGCGTGCGCGCACACACAAGGCACGCGCTCGTCCCGCTCTCTCTCTCTCTCTCTCTCTCTCTCTCTGTGTCTCCCCTCTCTTGTGCCTCATTGAGCATTCTTTCCCCCATTCTTCCCCCTGATTTTTTCTTTTCGAGGTGCGATACGAGAAGAGAGAGAGAGAGATGGGGACAGCGGCATGTGCGTGCGCTGCGTCCGTCTGCGCGCGCGCGACTCGGTTGGTTCGCCAGGTGTGCGCGCACGCGCCCCTTGCAACCCCCCCCCGCCCCCCGAACAAACCCCCAAATCAACAACCCACCACCCGAGAGCCGCTTATCTCGCCTCTTCTCCTCTTTTATTTGACTTGACCCCAGCAACTACGAACAAACGACCTGCGGAAAAATAATGCGCTGTATGTAAAATGACATACACAACTACGAGAGAATATGCATGCGGCGGGCGGTCGAACGATCGATCGATCGATCGGCCGGTCTGAGCCTTGGTCATTGTATCTCCCGCCAAGCACTCGTCGATTCCCCACGTCGATCGAGCGAGCGACTGGTGCGAACACCGACTAGACGTCGATCGGTCGATCGATCGATCGCTCGGTCGGCTAGCTGTGCACACAGAAGCGCTTGAAGCGGTCGGTCAATCGATCGGTCGATCGATCGGCTTCGTTTTCCTTATTGATTGCGCCGATCGATCGATCGATCCTTCAATTGACTGGGGCGTTTTATCTTCTCTTCCCCTGACTGAAAGAAGAGGGAGGGTGCGCGAATGCCGTGGAGGCCGATCTGCATGCGCGTCGCACCGACCCATGCGTGCCAGCGCGATGCGGACGCTGGTGCTTGCTTTCTTTCCCCGGTCCGACCGATCGATCGATCATCGTTCTTTCGGTCGGTCGGTCGATCGATCGGCCGATCGACCGATCGCGCGAGCGGTCGACTTTGGTTTCCCCCGGCGCAGGGCCGATCGATCGATCGACCGATCGACCGATGGATTCATCGACCGATCGATCGATTCGTCGATCGTCGACCGATCGGCCCATGATCGAGGCGCGCAACTCCTGTCGATCTTTACTTGGTCAGTGTGCGCGTGATTCGTGATTGCTCAATCTCTCGCTTTCTCGCTCTATCCCCTATCTCTCCCTCCAGCGGCGGCGAGCAACCATTCAGACCTTAAAGTCTTGTTGCACTGTCTCTCTCTCTTTCTAAAACCGCCCGCCACCGCCGCGCCCCCGCCCCATCATCATCGGCCCTCCTCTTCCCATGCCCATCGGCGGCGGACCCCCCATCATCATCGCCTGCGGCGGCATCATCATCTGCATCGGCTGCATCTGCATCGGCTGCATCTGCATCGGCTGCATGCCCATCCCCATGCCTCCCATCCCCATCCCTCCTCCCATCCCCATCCCCCGCCCGCCTTGATGCTGCTGGTGCTGCTGCTGCTGCTGCATCTCGAGCGCCTGGCGGCTCTGGCGGTAGTAGGCGCGGATGGTGGCGTCGGGCGGGGGCGGCATGCCCCTCTGCCGGTACATGGCGTAGCACTGCTGGACGTACTGCTCCTCGGGCACGACCTGCGGCGTGGCGGGAGCCATCGAAGATGCGGCGTGAGGAGGGAGAGGGCGCGCCGCCTCCATCATCGTCGGCGCCCCGCCGCCGCAACCCCCACCACCCCCACCACCCCCGCCCGCCGCCACCGCCGCCGCCTTGGCCACCTTGAGGCGCGCCTGCACCTTGCCGTAGAGCTCGACGTAGCGGTCGTACGACATGTCGGCCAGGTCGAGGACGCCGGTCGGGCTGGGGCTGCGTGTCGCGGCCGAGCCCGAGCGCGGGCGCGCGCCACCAGGGCCGCCGCCCCCAGCCGACTGGGCGCGCGGCGGTGGTGCGGCAAAAATGTCGAGCGCGCGGGCGCCGGCGTCGGCGGGCACCTCCTCGCCGTCGGCCGCGCGCGTGAAGGGCCGCCCGCCCTCGACCTTGATGGACGCGAGCGCCCAGAACGGCACGGCATCCTTGTGCGTCCACTCGACCGCAAAGGTGGTGGACGCGGCCTTGCCGCCGCCTCCGCCGCCGCCCCCGCTGCCCCCCTCGCCGCCGACCCACTCGACGGCCGGGGGCGACGGAGGGGAAGAAGAAGCAGAACCCGGCGCCGCCGCCTTGATCATCCTGCACGCGCCCTGGAACTTGCCGCTGCCCTTGCACGTGACAAACAGGCAGACGGCGGCCCCCTCGCCCAGGGCGCGCGCCAGGCGGTCGGCCACGGCCCGGTCCCCGCAGAACCACGCGCCCGCCTTGACGCCGAGGTCGACGTTGCGCTGGTCGAGCGCGTGCGCGACGAAGTAGCGGGTCTTTGTAGTTGTTGCTGTTGCTGTTGCTGTTGCTGTTGCTGTTGTTGCTGTTGCTGCTGCTTTCGTCGCCGCCGTTTTCTCCGGCTCGGGATCGGCCGCCTTGGCGTCGTCGTCGGCGGCGGCGGCGGCGGCTGGCGGCGGGCCGTCGTCATCCTCGTCCATCGCTGCTGCTGCTGCTGCAGTTGCGGCGCCGTCGTCGTCTGCCTCTCCCGCCGTCGCCGCCTCCTCGGCTCCCGCCTCTGCCGCCGCTTCTTCGCCACCCGTCATGGGTTCTTCTTCCATGACGTCGTCGTCGTCATCGTCATCGCCGCCGAGCAGGTGGTCGAGCATGTTGTGGTTGGTGGCAGCAGCAGCAGCTGGGGGGGCCGGGGCTGCTGCCGCCGCTGCTGCTGCTGCTGCTGCTGCTTCCTCGGCCGCCGGCGCCGCCGCTGCGGGCTGGTCGGCCGCGGCGTTGTCCTTGTCGTCGGCCATGGCAAGGCTTGTGCTGCTGCTCGTGGTCTCGGGCGGCCCGAGGGTCTCAGAGTGAGGTACTAGAGAGAGATGGCCAATGAGAGCGAGCCGTCCTGCCGCTGCCGCTGCCGCTGCCGCTCTCGCCGCGCGTCGTTTGCCGCCGCCGCCGCAGCTTCCTCGCCACACACCAGCGTCCGGCCTTGGTTTCTGGGTGCCTGGTGGCGGTGGCGGTGGTGTGGGTTCGGCCTGTTGGCTCTGCAGAGAGCTCTGGTCTCGTTCGCACGGAGCGCGCGCGAGCGAGAGAGAGGCGGGGAGCAAGAGGAGACGAAAACGACGGGAAAAGTGTGGTTTTGGATGGGTGGCGCGAGGGGAACGAGGAGAAGGCGAATCGTTGTTGTCGACAGTAAAGTGGTGTGTGCGCGTGTATGAGAACGTGGCCATGACACGAGCGGGAGAGAGAGAGAGCCCGAAGAAGCAGCGGCGCCGAGACGCCGCCGACGCGTACCGGATTGCCGACGGCGCGCTCCGCTCCCCACACCAAGCCCAAAACGCGCCCGTCCGCGCCTACCAACCCTCCTCCTTCACACACGCGCACACACACACACACCAGACCAACGTGCCCCCCACGCCTCTCACCGAAACAGCGACCAGACGCGCAACAGGAGGGACTCTCCTCTTCCCCCCCCCCCCTTCGAGTCAGATCGACGCTCAACTCAAAGACTATTTTGCCCCATCCGGCGAGAGAGAGAGAGAGAGAGAGAGAGGCATCCCCCACACACCGGCTCCACCTGCACGACCGGAGCGCGCCCACCTCGGCCGCCTCCCACCGCCCGATCTGCTCCCCGCGCGCGCGCACAGCAGCGAGCGAGCGAAAGAGAGAGAGAGACGTCAGGAGAGGAACAACCCCTCTTTCCCCCCCGCCTCGTCGCCCCGGCCAGCCAGCCAGCCGGCAAGAGAGAGCGCCCGACCGTTCATCATCTAGAGACATCTAGGGACACGTCATCAAGCCCCCCCCCGCATCCCAAGATGGTCCTCACCGAGCAGTTTATGCGCAACATCCTGCGCCCGCCGCCGACCGACGCCGCGCAGCTGCCGCCCAACCCGCCGCACCCCTTCCAAAAGTCGTTCTCGTACTACCTGCGGCAACGCTTCTTCAAGCACCACACGCCCCTGCTGGTCGGGTACGCGTTCAGCATCTGGGTGTTCGTGCAGCTCGACAAGGGCATGGCGGGCGCCAAGAAAAAGTCGTTCGACGAGGCCGTCGCTAAGGGCGAGTCGCCGTTTGGGCACCACTGATGAGCGGAAGCAAGGAGGAGAAACGCTAAGACGAGCGCCGCCGTCGGTGGGCTCTTCTGCGAACAAACCACAAAAAAACGAACGCCCCCTTAGTATTCACCACCATTGCCGAGAAGAAGCTGTGTGTAAACATGAACGATTTCCACGTGAAAAAAACACGCGCACAACAACAGATTCCCACAAAAAACAAAATCACCGCGCCGCCGCCGCCTCGTCGGCCGCTGAGGCGAGCGCGATCAGTGCGGCGCGCCGCGCCGCCCACTCGGCGCGGATCTCGGCAGCCGCGCGCTCGGCGGCGGCCTTGACGCGGGCCCGGGCCGCGGCCGCGTACGCGCGGAGCTCGTCCTCCATGTCGCGCAGCCGGATGGCGTCGTCTTCGGTGCGGTTGTCGTCCGCCGTTGCTGCCGCTGCTGCCGCTTTGCCGGCGGGGGCCGCGGTCGGGGGAGGAGGAGCCGCCGCCGCCGCCTCTGCCACCGCCACCGTTGCTGCTGCTGCTGCCCCCGCCGCCCCCACCGCCGCCACCTTCCGCCCGGCCCGTTTGGCCCCGGGACCTGCCGCCTTGTCCTCCCCCGCCCCCGCGCGCGCCGCCGCGGCGGTGCCCCCCCGTCCTCCCCCGCCCGCCGCCGCCGCCGCCGCCGTGCCGGCCGACGTCGCAGCATCAGCCGCTCCTGCCGCCTCCTCCTCGTCCCCAACCGCCGACACGAGCACCTCGGTCTCCGTGCCCAGGTAAATGCGGTCGCCCGCCTTGATCAGGCGCGGCTCGCCCTCCTCGAGGTCCTCCGGCCCCGCCCCCCCCTCGTCCTTCTTCACCTGCGTGCCGTTGCTGCTGCCGACGTCGACGAGCGCCCACGCGCGGCGGCGTGCGTCCCACCGCGCCTCGGCGTGCCGCGACGACACCGACTCGTCGCGCACGGTGAAGTCGGCCTTGACGATGCGGCCGATGGTGAAGGTGGTGGCGCCGAACTTGCTCTTGAACGCGAGGCCCTTGACCGGGCCGGCCACGACCGTGAGCGAGAGGGGCGGGGGGGGCATGAGCGAGATGAACGGGCCGCCTGCCCCTGTCGCGTTGCTCGGCGGCGGGGCCATGGTGGTGGTCGTGGTGGTGGTGGTGGTGGTGATCGTGGTGGTGGTTGGAGTGGTCTCGAGCGAACTTGGATGTGCGACCGCGCGCGTTGAAAGACGAGAGAGGAGAGGAGGAGCTGTCGCCCGAGGGTGTTCAAATTGTGTGTTTTCTGCGACTCTTCTCGAAACGTGGCGCGGGGGGTGCTCCGTGGGCGATAGAGAGAGATAGAGAGGGTGCGTTGTTGTTGGTGGTGGTGTGCGCGCGCGTGGTGCGCAATCGAGTGGCGCTTGAACCTCCAACCCTTTCTACCCGCCGACGCCGACGCCGACGCCGACGCCGCCGACGAAGCGGCGACGACGGCAACGACTCTCCCCCCGCTCCCCCACTCACCCCGCCCCCCTCTCCACCGCCGCCGCCGCCGCCCGCGCCAGCCCCGCGCTCTGCAGGCGCGCGGACAGCGCGGACAGCAGCGGGCTGCCGTCCGGCAGGCCCCGGTCGGGCGACGCGGCCATGTGCTCCAGCCGGTCCCACCCGCCCGCGGCGCCGCTCAGGTGCAGCCACCGCACGGCGTCACGCTCGGCCGCCACGGCGCCTGCGCCCGTGCCCGCGTCGAGGCAGAGCGCCAGGTACCTGCCCGCGCGCGACCAGCGGCGCCTCTCCGCGGCCGCGCGCGCCTGGCGGTGCCAGCACGCCGTCAGGTCGGCGCTGGCCAGGGCCAGGCTGGACCGGCCGCTATTGCTGCTGCTGCTGCTGCTGCTGTTGCCGCCGCCGTTGCTGCCGCCGTCGCTCCCGCCAATCCCGCCAATCCCGCTTGATGGCAGCAGCAGCAGCAGCAGCAGCTCCTCCGCGCGCCGCTCGCAGCCCAACCGCTGGTGCATGGCGATGGCGAGGTCGGAGCGGTCGGCCCGGCAGTAGGCCCGGTCTGCCGCCGAAAACTCGCGCCGCAGGAGCGCCGCCTCGGCCGCCGCCACCGCCTCCCCGCCCCCGCCCTGCCGCAGCAAAAGCGCGCCCCTGCGCGCGAGCAGGACGCCGCCATAGTCGCCGCACGCGCGCAGCGCGCGCTCAGCCATGGCCAAGTCCCCGCATGCCAGCGCGTGGTCGGCCAGAAGCTTGGAGAGGCGCGGGTGCAGGTCGTGGTGGTGGTGCTGCTTGTTGATGTTGCTGCCGCCGTTGCCCGACGACGACGACGACGACGCCCACAGCGCCGCGACCTCGGCGGCCACACGAGCGGTGCTGCTGCTGCTTCTGCTGCGGCGGCGACCCGAGCCGGCGCCGCCCCTCGCGACCTCCTCGTGCTCCTCCCCCTTTGCCACCAGCTCTCGCGCGCGCCTCAAGACCTCGGTCTCGTGCGCGAACACGGCGCGGCCAGACGCGAGCAGGTCGGCCGCGGACGACGCGATGGATGAGGAGTTGTTGGTGCCGTCGCCGCCGCCGCCGCCGCCGCAGCCGCCTTGTCCGACCACGGCCGCCGCCGCCACCAGCGAGTCGAGCGCAATTCCAACGACCCGCAGCGACCCGTACTCAAGCAGGTGCGGCATGCCCCGGCGCCAGCGGCGGTTGACGACCGGGCCTCCTCGGTCGTCCGAGTCATCGCCGCCGTCGCCGCCGCCGTCGCCCTCCTCTCCCGTCGTCGCCTCGGGCTCCAGCGATGGGCAACACAGCACGCGCAGCTGTTCGCGCTCCATGACGGCCAGCTTGAGGGGCTCGTCCGACGACCAGCAGACGTCCCAGACCTCGCAGCGCACGGCGGCGAGGTGCTTGCCGGCGGCGGGCGGCGGCGGCGGGGGGGCGGCGGCGCGCGACGCTGAGCGAGCGAGGGGAGAGGAGGAAGAGAGCAAAGACGACGACGACGACGACGACAACGATGGCAGAGCAGCAAACGCCGCCTGCGGCCCAGACCCCGGAGGCAGAGCCAGCAGGCTCAGGTTGCCCGAGTTGTCGATCACGGCGACGAGCGAGCAGTCGCTGTTGAACTCGAGGCGGCTCGGGCAGCAGCGCAGCAGGTGGCGTGCGCGCAGCTCGACAGTGGGGGGCCCGCCGCTGCCGCCGCCGCTGCCACGGCCTCCCACTCCCGCCGCCGCCTCCCACGCCAGCGCGTATTCGGCGACCACGCCGGACTCGCGTCCGATGAGCAGGCGCGTGCCGGTGCGGCTGAGCGCGATGGCCGTGATGTGGTCCTGCACGGGGGCCGTGAGCGCGCCGCCGGCGCCGACCGCCGCGGCGGCGCGGAGCGGGGGGCGCGGCGGGTGTTGCTGCTGCTGCTGCTGCTGCTGTTCCAGGTGTTGCGACAACGACGGGAGGGGCAGGTGGTCGACGTGAAAGCCCCAACACTGGGCCGTCTTGTTTTGCTGCTGCTGCTCCTGCTCCCGCCGTCGCCGCCACCACCAGACAAAGACGGCGCCGCCGTCCTCGCCCGCCGCCGCTACCACGGCCGCCGCCGCGCGCTCCTCGTCGTCGTCGTCGTTGCCATCATCGTTGTCGTCCTTGCCGCCGCCATCTTCGTCTCCAAACACGTCCTTCTGCTCGTCGTTCAGCTCGTCCTCTCCATCACGCCGACCCCAGCGCGCCGCCGCTAAGAAGCGCGCGCTCGCGCCCGCGGGCAGCCCCTGCGTGGCGACGGCCTCGCCCGCGGCATCGACGAGCGCCAGGCGGCAGCGGCCTGCAGCAGCGGCAGCAGCAGCGGAGGAGGAGCCCGCGGCCAGGCCTCCACCGCCGACGCTGCTGCAAGCCACGGCGCACAGGTCTCCCGCGCTCGCCATGCTGACGATGCTGGCGGCTTGCTCGCCGCAGCTGCCGTCGGCGCGGCTGCAGGGGTGGGGGACGCCTTTGATGAAGACGCGCGGGCGCGGGAGCCTCGGAGGAGGCGGCGGCGGCAGCGGCGGGGGGGCGGCGGCGGCGGCGATGAGAGGGGTGTGGCGGCTTGTCGGCCTCCCGCTGCTGCTGCTGCTGCTGCTGCTGTTGTTGTTGCGGCGGTCGCAGTCGATTGCGGCCAGCAAGGCGCCCGCGTCCGCGATGACCAGCCGCTGGGCCTGCCCTTTGTGCGAGGCGGCGGCGGTGTCGCCGCCGCCGTCCCCCGCACCAGCACCAGCAGCGGCGGCCGCCGCAAACGTGATTGTGCCGCCCCCGAAACGCGCCCACAGGTGCGGCCGCCGCACGTTGGCCAGGAGCAGCGACGGCCCGACCGCCAGGCTCAGGCGGGAGCGCGCGGGCCCGGCGCCCTCCCACGCCAGGCCCTCGATCGGCATGACGGCCGCTCCTGCTGCCGCTCCTCCCACTGCTGCCGCCGCCGCCGTCGGCGCCCCGCCGCCGCCCACCACCCCCGCGTCCACCCTAAACGTGTGCAGGTGCTCCCCGGCCGCCGTGTACAGCTGGACGGTGGGGACCATAAGTGGGACTGAAGAAGAGGATGACGGCGCCGAGGCAGCACCACCACCAGTACCAACAGCGCCAACACCAGCGCCCGGCGGCAGCGGCGCGAGGCCCGAAACAGCAAACGTGGCGCCGTCGGGCGCCCAGCTCGCGCGCAGCGGCGCCGAGAGGCCCGTGTCGACGCAGACGGCGCCGCCGTCGTCGGACTCACCCCGCATGAGCTGCAGCAGGCCGTTGGAGCATACGATGAGGAGGGCATGGCGCTGGTTGTTGTTGCTGGATGACGAGGGCGACGAGGAGAGGCAAGACGGGTCGGAAGGCGCCGTTGTCGACGGCGGCAGCAGCCCGGCGCCGCCGCCGCCAAGCAGCTTGCTCCAGTGCCACTCGAGCGCGGCGATGCGCGCGGCCGCTGCTGGACCGCCCGCCGTGCCCTCTTTCTTGTCCTCCTCCTGGCAGCAGTGCAGCGTGACCCGGCCGCCCAGCGCATCTGCAGACGCCCCGCTGACAGCACTGCCGCCGCCGCCGACGCCAACGCCGCCGCCCGTCAGCGCGTCGTGCGCAGTGACCGCTCCCCCCGCCGCCCACGCCGCCAGCAGCACGCGGCCGTCGGGGCGCCAGCAGACGCGCTCGAGCGGGCAGCCGCCCGTGATGCGGGCGTGCCAGAGGCGGTGGCCGTCCACGGACGCGACCATGGCCGAGCCGTCACTGTAGGCGAGGGCCAGGCGCTCGCCGTTGGGGCTCCACCGCAGGGCCGTCGCGCGGGGGGCGGCGGCGACAGGGGTGGGGGTGGGGGTGGCTGCAGCCTTGTCGCCTCGTTTCCTGGACGAAGACGACGAAGATGGCGGATGCTGCTGCCTGGAGTTGGATATGGGTGGGTGATGATGGTTTGTGGTGGCGACGGGTTGAGGGCGGGGGGACAGCGAGAAGCAGCGATCGACCCCCCGTGCCCCCCCCCACAAAAAAAACACACCAAAAAACCCCGGCAAAAATACAACTCACGCGCGGTGCACGGCCTCCTCCTTCCAGAGCATCGGGCCTTCCCCGCCCGTGCCCGTCGCCTGGCTGCGCAGGCTCCACACCATCACGAACCCGGACCGGTCGGCCGTCGCCAGCTTGCCGAACGGCTCGCAAAAGTCGGCGAGCACGACGGCCGCCGAGTGGCCCTCAAGCGTTTGGTGGTGGGAGGGGCGGGGGCGGCCGGGGCGGCGGATCAACAGCGGGGGGGGGGCGGCAGACGCGGATACAGCAGCAGCGACAGCAGTGAGCCCTTGCCCCTCGTCGTCCTCGTCCCCGCTCTCGCCCCCGTCGCCGTCGTCCCCGAACCGGAACACCTTGAGCAGGCCGTTCTCGCCGCCGCACGCGACCCACTCGCCCGCGCCGTGCCACGCTACGCAGCGCAGCCGCACGCCGCCCGGCAGCACGAGCTTCTTGCTGTTGGGGTTTTTGGTAATAGTTTTGTGGTTTAGTTGTTTTGGTCGAGGAAGGGGGACCATCGCGTTCAGCACCAGAGGAGCCTCTCACGCGCTCGTGTGGCCTCCGGGGCGAGAGCGCGCGTGCGCACCTGAGGAACACAAACATCGCGCTTGTGCGCGCGGCTATTTTTGGGGCCGGGGCGGCGCCTTTGCCGTCGTTTCTCTCGTGTTCTTGTTGTGGTGGTCGGTTCTCGGGCGCGTACGCGCGCGCGCGTGCGCAGTCCCGCCGCGGTATTCAGGACGTGCAATGCGGACGATTACAAAGAGCGATCTGTTGTGCTGGAGGGAGGGTCTGTTGTTTATTCTGGGGCACAGAGCGGGCGGCGCCGTTTGGCATCAATCGCGCTCGCCGCCGAGCGCCAACAAAGAAGGCCCCCCCATCCATCCCGTCCAATCCGCGGAAAAAAAATCACGCCTCGCTCCCCTCGAGTGGCAGCTCGGCGACCCGCCGCCAAGTCGCCAGGGTCGCGTCGCCCGGGGGCGTGCGCCACAGGCTGACGGTGCGCGCATCAAACCCGTCGTCCGCCAGGAGCGTGCGGTAGTCCGAGTCGGGGCCGTACAGCCGGCCCGTGGCCTCGGCCGCCGCGCTCGCGCGCCCCTCGGCGCCGACGTCCGAGTAGAGCAGCGACAGGTGGGGCATGTAGGGAGGGGGCGGGGGGGGCGGCGGGGGGGCGCCGCCCTCTACCACCGCCTCTGCCTCGCCGCCCACCGGCACCCCCTGCTCGGCGCAGATGGCGCGCATGCGGGCGTGGGCCGCCGGCAGGGCGCCCTCGTTGGCGCACTGCAGGAACACGCACTGGTACACTTTCGACCCCGTGGCCACGCCCAGCAGCGACACGCGGAAGGGCCGCGTGCGCCGCGCAAAGGCCTCTGCCGCCGCGCGCGCCTGGGCGTCGGCGTCGCAGCCTTCGCCTTCTTTGCCGCCTTTTCCGCCGCCGCAGCGCAGGTCGCCGAGCAGGGTCACGTGCGGCTCGAACGTGGCGGTGCCGTGCTTGGCCGCCTGCGTGGCAATCTCGCGCTCCAGCACGGCGCGCACGGACGACCCGGGCGCGGGCGCGAACCAGAGGCTATACGACGACGAGGAAGGGGCGGCGGCGCTCACCATCGCGACGCCGCCTGTCCTGACTCTGCTGCTGCTGCTGCTGCTGATGCCGCCTTTTGCGCTTGTCCTGGCCACAAGTGGGACTTGAGGCAGAGGTCTTGGGTCGCAGTAGCGGGTATGGCGTGGATTGCGAGACGGGCTGGATCGCGTGGCGCGCGCGCGGGGGCGAAAGAAGGTCCAGGGGGAGAGGCGGGGTTGGTGTCGGCGTCCGGGTAGCGAGCGATGTGGCGAGGAGGGGCTGAAGGGCTCTCGACGTGCGTGTGCGTGCTAGAGGATTACGCGTGTGCAGAAGAACTGAAAACCACTGCTGTTCATCAGGCAGCGGCGCCGCCAAAAGTACGATCGCGCTCGCGGCACTCGTTGCTCGGCGCTCGGCGCTTCATCATGAGCGCCGACGCCGGCCCCAAGCCAATCACAACACACACAACATCCAAAAATGCTACTCAGGCGAACAACCTCTACTGCTTCCGCGGCGCGCGCGCCTGCCGCCGCCGCCATCGCGCCGCTGGTTCGCAAGGATAGGAGAGCCCTCCCAACCCACCTCCTCCTCGCCCGCGCCACCCCTTCCTCGTCGTCCTCGCCTTCCGAGCCGCCGCAACAACAGCAGCAGCCGGCCTATCCGTACCAATCTCCAGAGGGCCGCAACAAGGCGACCATCGAGCACATCTTCTCGCCCGCCTCAGACAGCAGCACCGACGAGGACGATCGACAGGATGCCGACGCCGCCGGCACCGCGCGCGCCGCGGAGCGCCGCCACCGCCGCTCGCTCCTCGGCCACAGCCCCGCCGCCCAAGCCCCTTGGGGCATCGGCTGGCAGATGAGCGAGCGCAACCTCGTGTGGAACGACGACCTCAAGCTGCGCCTCATCAAGCGCGTCGCCGCCCAAAAACTGGGGCTCGGCGACGACGAGCTCGAAAACCGCCTCGCGCAGCTGACGCCCCTGCTGCCGCGGTCGCTGGGCCCGCTGCTGGCGCGCGCCTCGGCCGACACGTGCGTCCGCCTCGCCGGCAGCGCCTCGCTCGTCGCCTCGCGCCTGCTCCGCCTCAAGGCCCTGTTCCCCAAGGCCGACGTCGAGGAGATGGTGGCGCAGCGCCTGTCCCTGCTGCTGGACGAGGACCTGGACGACGTGGCCGCGGCGCGCCACTGCCTCGACAGCCGCGTGCTGGTGGGCCCCTCGCGCGTGTGCGTGGACCGGTTCGTCGAGTCGTTCCCGGTGGTCTTGAGCGCGCGGGGCTCGGAATTTGAGCGCGCCGTCGAGGACGCCTTCCGGTTGCTGCCCGCGCTGCAGCCGTACGAGGCCAAAGGCGGGCAGCGCGACCCCGAGGGCGCGGCGGCGCTGGCAGCGCTGCTGCGGAGCGACCCGGACAAGGTGATCGGGATGATGAAGGGGAGCTGCCTGATCACCTATGATCAGGTGAGCAACCCGTTCACGCCGCAGGGCGGCATGGTCGTCAACGCGCCGGGGACGCCCGGGTGAAGAAGGGAGGACCCGACCGGGAGGGAGGAGGAGGCAGTGGTCGGTTTTCTTCTTTACAAAAAGACGCGAGTAGTAAAACTCAAAAGCATTCGTTTCTAGCTTTGATCGGAGAAAGGGGGGAAAGGCTCGAGAAGGAGCCTTGATGGATGGATGGTTTTTTAGTGCGCGGCGGCGGCGGCAGCGGGCAAGGCCGCGGCCGCGTCTGTCGCCGCCGCCTTGGGCGCGTGCAACTTGCCCGTCTTCTTCCACTCGAGGTACATCTCCATGGCCTTGCGCTTGTCCGGCTCGCACACAAAGGTGCCCTGGTACCCGGGGGGGCACATGCCTGGTTGTTGGTTGGGTTTTTTGGGGTGGTTTTGGAGGGGTTGGGGGTGAGCGTCGTGCGTTCGTGCTCGGCGGGCGGGCGCTTGTGGAGGTGCGCGAGCCGAGAGCGACTGGTGCGAAGACGCACCCATGGTCGGGAAGGGCGGGTTCATGGGCATGGCCATGCCGTGCAGCAGCACGAAGAAGCCGCCGACGATGAGGCCGACGTGGCGCCTGTGTGTGTTTTTGGGAGCAGGGGGGTGGGGGAGTGTGAGCGGGACGAACGAGCGCATTGTCCGGAGAGCCCGCCGCCGACGACAACGCCGCCGACGGAGGAAAGAACAAGGCGCAGCTGCGCGCGCCGCAGAGCACGATCAGCCACGCCGGGGGCGCGCAGAGGGCCGTCGCCGTCCGTGCCCGCCGCGCGTGGCGGACGGAGCAAGGCAGGCTGCTGCGTGCGCGTCCTGTTCGCGGGGCGGGGGTGGGGGGGAGGAGTTGGGTTTTCGAGCTCGTGCTCCCAAAAACGCACCCCACGACGTATTTCTGGTACGGCACTCCCCGCGGCTCGAAAAAGTGCTTGTACAGGGAGCAGTCGTAGTAGAACCGCTCCCAGATGCGGCCCGCCGTCGTCGTGGCCATGGCTGCTCGCTTGCGGGGCGCGGGAGGAGAGAACGGGGAGAGGGGTTTGATCTGAGGGGGGCGGGGGGGGCAGCCCGCGCGCGCGCGTCTCGCGTTTCCCGAGTCGTGTGTGTGGGCTGGTCGAGGGTGGAGGACGAGGAAACGTGACGAGTGCGTGGGGTCGAGAGACTGAGACTGAGACTGAGAGAGAGAGAGGGAGCAAGAGCGACAGGCGCGCCTTTTGTTTGCCGCTCGCCGCCGACGGTCGGCGCGCGCGAACCGGACAGGGTTCGCCGCCGACGCGCCTCTTCTCTGAGCCCCCCCCCCCCCCACCCCCCGCGGCCCACCGATCCCCAGAAGCAGGACGCGCGCGCTTGCGCACATCGCGACATCATCATCATCATCACCATCATCATCACCATCATCATCGGCGTCGCGCGCGCACGCGCACCCAAAACACATCAACCTCCCAAAACACATCATCCCAAAACGCCGAGACATGTCGTTCTTCAAGCGCTTCTCCTTCTTCACGCAGCGCGACGCGCGCGAGCACGGCATGCCGGCCAACGCGACGTGCGTGGCGTGCGGGCGCGCGGCAGGCGGCGGCGGCGGCCTCGGCCACGCCTACGCCGGCACCGACGGCGGCGCCGTCGTCGTGCTCGCGCCGCCCGCACCGGCGAGCGGCGGGGCTTTGTCGTCTGCGCCCTCCTCCTCCTCCTCCTCCGCCTCGGCCCCATCCGCCGGTGGCGGCCTGGCCGCGCTGGGCGCCTTCGCGGCGCACGGCCACCGTGTCCTGCAGATCGCCTACGCCGACCGCCTCGACCAGATCGTCACGCTGGGCCTGGAGGAGCCGGGCGTGTCGAGCGCGACGGTGAAAGTGTGGGACGCGGCGCGGCTGCGCAGGGGGCTGTTGGCGGCGGCGGCGGCGCGGCAGCAGCAGCAGCAATCGCAACCGCAGCAATCGCAGCAGCAGCAGCAACAGCAGCAACAGCCCCTTCGTCCTGCCCCCCCGCGCCCCCCGACCCTCTCCCTCCCGCCCCTGCGCGTGCAGCGCGTCTTCTCCGCCAGCGCCAAGCGCCCGGACAGCGAGGCGACGAGCCTGGCGGCCACCGAGGACGTGAGCCCGCTGCTGACGGTGGCGGTGGGGCTGGCCAACGGGGGCGTGTACGTGTTCCAGGGCGACACGTCGTCGGCGTCGGCGTCAGCGGCGGCGGCTGGGTCAGGATTAGGGGGCGGTGGTGGTGCTGGCGGCAGCAGCAGTGCGGCGGCGGGGGGCGGCGCACCACCATCCTCGGCAGCGGCGGCGGCGGCGGGCGGGCGCCTGCCCTCGCCGCGCGGGGGGGCTGTGCAGCCGCCGCCGCCTTCGGCGGGCCAAGCGGCGGCGCAACAGCACCCGGGCCTGCAGTGCATCGCCAAGCTGGCCGCGCGCCCGGACACGGGCGACCTGTGGGCCGTCACGCGCATGTTCTTCGCCATGGCCGCGCCGCCGCACCAGCAGCGGCAGGAGCAGTTCCGCGCGCTGATGCTGGCCGAGGAGGAGGAGCAGCGGCGGCAGCAGCAGCAGCAGCAGCCCGGTAGCAACCAAGGCCCTTCGCCCACCAGCGCCAATGCCAGCGCCAGTGCCAGCGCCAGTGCCAGCGCCAATGCCGCCGCGCGCCCGCGGCCCGACCTCCTGCGCGTCGACGCGTCGGCGCTGTGGTCGGGCGTGCCCTCCGGGGTCGGGTCGCTCGTGGCCGACGGCCCGCGCGCCAACGCCCTGGCCGAACGGCAGGAGCGCCTGCACCTTTACGTCGTGACTGAGTCGCAGACCTTGTGCTTCCGCGTGCAGGACGGCAGCCGCAGCGTGCTCGAGCCGCGCGGCCTCTTGGGCCTCGGTGCGGGTGCGGGGGGCGCGGGGGGCGCGGGGGGCCAGGGCGGCGCGGCGGCCGCGACGCTGCGGCCTGCCGAGGCGCGGGTCTCTATCGCGAGCAGCGCAGGGCTCGGCAGTGGCGGCGCAGGCAGCGGCGGGACCGATCCCGACCAAGCGGCGGAGGCAGCAGCAGCAGCGGCAGCGACGGCGGCGGCCAACGCGGCGGCGGCCGCCGCCAGCGCCCCTCCGCTGCTCGTCGTCGGGCGCGATGACGCCCTGTACGACTACACGCTGGACACGCGCGCGGGGTGCACGGTCTTCGCTGGCCGCAAGCTGTGGCTCAGCACCGTGCTCGGGCGGTACCTGGTCCTGGTGACGGCGGCGGGCGGCGGAGCGGGGGGGGGCCAAGAAGCAGGGGCAGGAGCAGGAGGAGCAGGGGCCACCGACGCCGCCGACACCGGCCTGCCCTCTTCCTCTCCCTCGTCCTCCGCCGTCACGCAGGCCTGCACCCTCACGTTCCTCGACGTGCGCCACAAGCTCATCGCCGGCAGCTTTGTGCTCCCGTCGCCCGTGCGGCACGTGCTGGCGCCCTCCTCCTCCTCTTCCTCCTCCTCGGCTGCCGCTGCTGCATCCGCCGCCGCCGGTGCCACCACCGCCACCACCACCCCTTCCTCCTCCTCCCTCACCTCCACCTCGACCGCGCCCCCACCCGCCCTCGCCGTCGTCCTAGCCAACGGCCGTGCCGTCGCCTTCTACGAGGCTGCCCAGCCCGACCGCGTCGACGCCCTCCTGCGCCGCTCGCTCCACCGAACGGCGCTCGAGGTGGCGCGCGCGGGCGGCGCCGACGCATGCGCGCTCGCGGCCATCCACCGCGCGTGGGGCGACCACCTGTACGCGCGCGGCGAATTCGACGCGGCCATGGCCCAGTACCTCGAGACCCCCCCACCCTGGCTCGAGGCCTCGTACGTCGTTCGCCGCTTCCTCGACGCCCAGCGCGTCGCGCTGCTCGCGCGCTACCTGGGTAGCCTGCACTCCCGGGGTTTGGCCGGCCCCGACCACACGACGCTGCTGCTGTCTTGCTACGCCAAGCTCAAGGACGTGGCCAAGCTGGACGCGTTCGTGCACCAGCCGGCGGCGGCAGGAGGAACCGGGCAGCAGCATCAGCAGCATCAGCCGCAATCGCAGCAGCAGCAGCTGCCGTTTGACGCCGAGACGGCCTTCCGCGTCCTGCGCTCGGCGGGGTACTACGAGCACGCGCTGGCGGTGGCGCGGCGCGCGGGGGACCGCGTGGACTGGGCCCTGAGCGTGCTGCTCGAGGACCTCGCCGCGCACGACCGCGCGCTCCAGTTCGTCGAGGCCCTGCCGCGGCCCCAGCGCGCCGAGGCGCTGCGCCGCTACGGCCGCCCGCTCGTCGCCGCGCGCCAGGAGGACGCGACGCGCCTGCTCATGGACCTATGCGTGGCGCCCCCTGCTGCTGCCCCTGCTGCCGCCACTGGCGGCCCCTCCCTGGCGTCGTCTTCGCAGTACGTGGCGAGCGTGGCGGATTTTGCGCACCTGTTCGCCGACCGCCCCGTCGCCCTCACGCTGCTGTGCGAGTTTGCGCTCAACTCGGCGCCGGGGGCCGATGGCGCGGGCCCCGCGCCGCCGCCGGGGGCAGGCGGCGGCAGCAACAGCGCCGCCGCCGCCGCCGCCGCCGCCTCGTCCCCCGGCAACAGCCTGCGCGCCCTGTACCACACGCTCCTGGAGCTCTACCTGTCGTCGGACGAGGAGAACGATGACGACGACGACGGGGTGGGGCGGAAGAAAGCAGAAAAAGAGGAGCAGGCTGCCACCGCTGCCACCGCCACCACAACGGCCACCACGGCCACCGCAGCGCACGTGCGCCACGGCGACAAGGCGCGCGACCTGCTCGCGCGCGGTTGGCAGCCGCACATGCTGCACGCGCCCGCCTACGACCCGCAGCACGCTCTCGCCCTCTGCCGCCTCCGCCGCTTCACCCCGGGCCTCGTCTTCCTGTACGACCGCCTGCGCCTGCCGCGCGAGCTGCTGCGCGTGCACATGGCCGCGGGCGACGCCGCCAGCGTCGTCGCCGCGTGCGCCGAGCACGGCGACGCATCGCGCGGCGGGGACCCGCAGCTGTGGGCCGACGCGCTCGACTACCTGTGCTCGCTGCCGGACCCGCCCGAGCAGCACGTGCGCGAGGTCCTGCGGCGCGCAGGGGGTGGGGGTGGGGGGGGTGGGGGTGGTGGTGGGGGCGGCGGTGGTGGTGGCGGTGGTGGTGGTGGGGGCGCGTTGGGGCAGCAGCAGCACCAGCAGCAGCCGCACGGCAGCGGCGGCGGAAGCAGCGGCATTGGCGCCGGGCAGCAGGGCGCGGCCCTCAGCCCGCTCGCCGTGCTGCAGGCCCTCGCGCGCAACCCCAAGCTGCCCGTCTCCCTCGTGCGCGACTACGTCGCCCGCGAGCTCGAGCGCGACGCGCGCGCGGCCGAGGCCGACCGCGCGGCCGTCGCGCGCCTGGCCACCGAGACGGCCGCGCTGCGCGCCGAGGCGGCGCGCCTGCGCACGCGGCCGCGCATCTTTCAAAACTCGCGGTGCGCGGCCTCGGGCGCCCCGCTCGAGCTGCCCGTCGCGCACTTCATGTGCGGCCACTCGTTCAACCTGCGCTCGCTGGGCGACAGCGACCGCGAGTGCCCGCTGTGCGCCCCAGAGCTCGCGCGCGCGCTCGACGTGCAGCGGCACCTGCTGCAGCGGCGTCGCCGAGGCGGGTTGGGCGGCGGCGGCGGCGGCGGCGGCGCAGGCGAGCAGCAGGACGCGTTTTTCCGCGCGCTGCGCGAGCAGGCCTGCGACGGCGACGGCGGCTTTGGCGTGGTGGCGGAGCACTTTGGCAGGGGGCTCATGAACTGCACGGCCGCCGCGGTGGCCAGGGACAAGGGGCGGTTTGCGGATGTCTAGCGATTTGCGTTGCAACGAGTTGGATGATGGAGGACGCGTTTGCGGCGGCGGCGGCGCGCGCGCTCGCTCGCTCGTGGGCGCGGCGCGGCGCGGCGCGACGCGCTGTCCATTTCATGCTGCCGCTGCGTCGTCCACGATTCCTCACACCACCTGCCCTCTCTCTCCCTCTCCGTCTCTCCCCGCCGGCTTTTTTCCCTTGCCCGCCCGCGACAGACCGCTCGCTTCTCCTCCAACCTCTTCCCACCAAAAACCACAACAACACCGCTGCCTCTCTCCCCCCGCTCCGCGCCCCGCACGCACGCACGCGGCCGAGGAGACGCGCGCGTGCCCCAATCCGCGCATTAGACCGCGCCTCCGGCCCGGTCCCGATCGCGTCCTTGCACCGGGGGGCGCGCCTTCAAGCCAAAAAGGGGGGCGAGCAAGAAGCTCCCCCAAAGAGAGTGCCGTTTGAGCTTTTCGCCCATGTGCACGCGCGGTCGGGCGCGGGGATCGCCGCGTCGCGCCCCGGCGCGCGCGTGCTGATCAGCGGCTGATCCCAGTTGCTCCCCTGCCCAGGAGGAGGGCTCGCGCTCGCGCCGCGGGGTGCTGAGGAGCAGAAGAGAGGAGAGGTCAACCCTCCCCTCTTCTTCTTCTTGTGCTCCGGCCACCCGACCGCATGGCGACGCACCGGGCGCGATCTGCCCCGGCGCTGCCGGCCCTACCCGAGGAGGAGGCGGACGAGGGGGGTGCAGGAGGCGGGCCATCATCCCCACGGGAAGGAGGAGGACGAGGCGCCGCGGCGCCGCGCGCGGCGGACGACGCTGCCGACGCCGCGCGCGGGCAGCAGCTGCTGCTCATCGCTTCAGGACGAGGTGCCCATTCGCGCCCGGACGGAGCGGCAGCAATAGCAGCAGCAGCAGCGCAAGCAGCACCATCAGCAGCAGCCCCACCGCGACAACGACTGGGCAGGCCGCCCGTCGAGCCGCCGTCGCAGCCACCGCCGCCGCCTCCGCCGCCTCTTCCTCCTCGCCCCTCGCCCCTCCCGAACCCCGACCCGCCACCGCAGCCGCCGACCTCTTCGAGCGCCGCCGCACCGGGAGCAAGGACCCTCGCATCACCAGCACCACCACCATCATCATCGTTCTCGCCATTCTTTTTTGCAGCATCAGCACCAGCACCCGCCGCCCCAGGAGGACCGCGGGCGGCCGGGGGGCGCCCTCCGCGCCCCCCCGCAGCTGCCGTTGCTCCCCCTCTTCCCCCGCCCGCCACTGCTAGCAGCCTCGCGGACCGCCGGCAATCGGGGGCCGGGGCCAGCCCTTTGCCGCCCCCACTGCCCCCGCTGCCCCCGGTGCCCCACCGCAGCACCGCCGCCCCTGTGGGCGGCAGTGGCGGCGCAAGAGCGACGGCGGCGGCGGCCGCGGCGGGGCCGCTGCCACAGCCGCAGGTGCTGCAGCAGCAGCAGCAGCAGCCGCAGCGCCTGCAGCGACCCTGGTTGACCTCCGATTCCGATGACGACACGGCAGTGGCCGCGCAAGGCGACTCCGCCGCGCCTTCAGCAGCCTGTGCTGGTGGTGGGGGGGAGGGCGGGGGCAAGCGCGCGCCCCAGCCCCGGCCGCAGCAGCTGCCCCCTCGGCCCCGCCCCTCCTCCTCCTCCTCCTCCTCGCAGCAGTCGGCGTGGCTGGGCGCCGGCGCCGACCCCTCGCTTGCGGGCGTGCGCCTGATGTTCGTGCCGAACGCGGCCACCGCCGGCGCGGCTAAGCACGCGGGCGGCGGCCCCGGCGACGGGGGGCCGGCGGCGGCGGGGCAGCTGTTTGCGGCGGCGGTGGCGGCCGCGGCGGCGTCCTCGCCGCCGCAACCCCCCCCGCGCCGCCCCTCGAGCCGCGGGTCGCGGCGCGCCGCCGCCGCCGCCGCCGCTGCCTCGCACAGGCCAGCCATCTGCTGGCTCACGCTCGCGCTCGGCGTCGCCCTGCTGTTCGTGCAGGCCGTGTCGTGCGGCTTCTTCTTCTGCGTGGCTCCCCCGGGCTTGCTCGTAGCGGCGACGGGGGGCGGCGGCGGCGGCGACGGCAACGGCGGCCGTACCCCCGCTTCGTCCTTTTTTTCGGGCTCTGCGGCGGCGGCCACAGGGATGGCGGGCATGGACGACGGCGGCGGGGGCGGTGCCGACCTGGGCGCCGATTTCGGCGAGCTGGTCGTCCCGCTCGGGGGCGGGGGGTTCGCTAGCGGCGCCGGTGCTGGCAGCGTGCTGCCGCGCGACGCCGACTCGTCGTCCGCCTTCTCGTCCTCGTCGCCGTCTCCCTCGCTGCTCTGGTCGTGGGGCGGGCTGGGCGCGTGGCCTAGCTGGGTCCGGCCCATGTGGTGGGGCTCGCCGGCCCAAGAAGCGGCGGCGGCAGCGGCGGCAGCGACGGCAGCGGCCGCGGCCACGCCCGCCGCCAGCCTCACCTCCGCCCCCGCCCCCGCAGCCCCCGCCCCCGCCACCGCGACCACCCCGCGCCTCATCCCCCGCGTCCTCCATCAGACCTGGCCCGCCCACCGCGCCTCCCCGCAGCGCCGCGCCCTCGCCCGCACCTGCGCCCGCGCCGCTGGGCCCGGGTGGACCGTGCGCGTGTGGGACGACGCCTCTGCGGCCGCCTTGGCGCGCAGCGCCTTTCCCGAGTACTTCGAGGCCTACGCCTCCTTGCCCCGGGACGTGGAGCGCGCCGACTTTTTCCGGTACATGGCGCTGGTGCGGTTCGGCGGGGTGGTGGCGGACACGGACGTGGAGTGCGTGCGGCCGCTGGACGACGTGATCCTGCCGGCCGACACGCTGGTCGCCGGGTGGGGGGCGTTTGCTTCGGGCGGTGGCGGCAACGCGACCGCCTCCGCCGCTCCCTCGTGGCCCCCGCGCCAGCGCACCGTCGCCACGTGGATGCTGGCCGCGGCTCCGGGCCACCCGGCCCTCCGCGACCTGTGCGACCTCCTCGCGCGCGGGGCGGGCGCCACCTACAGCGCCTCGTCCGCCGTGCGCGACACGGCCGAGCGCACGGGCGCGGCGCGGCTGACCGACGTGCTGCTGCGGCACGCGGTCGGGGGGGTCGGGGGTGGGGATTTCGCTGCTGCTGCGTCGAGGGAGACGACCGGCAACAGCACCGCAACCCACCTGGCCATTCCGGGGGGCGGTGGGGGGGTCGCTGCGCGCGGGGGGCGGCCGCACAGCGGCCAGGACCCGTGGCGCGTGCGCATCCTGCCGCTCGTCGCGTTTGGCGCGCCCGCTTCCGCCGCCGCCGACGGCGGCTCCTCCTCCCCCGTCATAACGCGCGACTCGCCCGGCGTTGTCGCCGTGCACCACGCCCTGGGCACGTGGGAGGGGCGCGCGGAGGCGCGCGCGGCTGCCGCGCTGCTGCGGCGCGCGGAGAGGGCGTGGGCGAGGCGCGGGCGCGAGGACGAGGACGAGGGACGACAAGGAGGCGCGGCTGCTGCCCCCGCCGCCGCCAACGCCGCGCCGTCGCCCGACGCCGCGGCCGTGCGCGCGGCCCTGCGCCCGGACCCGCCGCTCGGCCTGCCCGAAGGCGTCGGGTTCTACCCGGTCGCCGTCGCCTTTGACCCGCCCTTTGCGGCGCTTGTGCCGCCGCCCGATGGCGACCAGGACGACGAGGACAAGGACGGAGAGGACGCCGTCGGCGCCGCGCTGCTCGCGTGGGGCGAGTGGCAGCCGGGCGCGGCGCCCGCGTACCGCCGCCCGACGCTGCTCGAGGCCGTGGTCGGGGCGCTCGCCACGCGCACGAGCGCCCCCGGCGCGGACGCAACAATGACAGGGGCAGGGGCGGATGGCGCTGGCGCGGGGGTGGCGGTGGACACCCCCCCGTCGCAGCCCCCCCCTCCTCGTCTCTCCTCCTCCTCGGCCGCCCTCGCGCGTCCCCCCCAACAACCCCAAACGCAAACGCTTGTCGACGTCGGCGCGGGCCTCGGCCTCTTCTCGCTGGCGGCCGCCGCGCGCGGCCACCGCGCCGTCGCCTTTGAGCTCGCGCCCCGCTCGCTGTCCGCCCTGCGCGCGGCCGTCGCGCACAACGGATTCGGCGCGCTCGTCACCCCCCTTGCCGCGGCCGTCGGCGCCCAAGCTGGGCGCGCGTGCGTGGGCGTCGAGGCTGGTGGGGGTGGCGACGACGACGGGGCGGCGGCGGCGGCGGCAACGGCGGAAGGGTGCCCTCCTCCCTCGCTCGACCGCGCGCGCGCGCTGCGCGTCTCGCGCGGCTACGCCGCCGCTTGCGACCGGCCCTCCTGCGCGCGCTCCGCCGCGCGCGTCACCCTCTCCGACGCGCTCGGCAACGACACGTCCGTGGCCGCCCTGCGCATCGGCGCGCTCCACGGCCACGCGGCGCGCGCGCTCGACGGCGCGCTGCCCTACTTGCGGCGCGTCGCGCGCCCAGCGGTCGTCGCCGTCCAGTGGTCGCCCCACGCCATGGCTGCGGCGGGGGACCCACGGGGCGCCGAGCGCGTGCTGCGCGTGCTGCACGGCGAGCTCGGGTACAGCGACGTGGCGCACGCGGGGCCGCTGTGCGACGAGCGGTGGGCCAACGCGACCGGCCTCGTTGGGTCGGCTGCGCGCCCGCCGCCGGCGCCGCAGCCGCCGCGCCGCCAGCACCACCACCAGCAGCGGCACCGCCCGACGTGGTGCCGCCTGCCGGCCGCGCAGTTTGGCGCACTGGTGGCGCGCGCCCTGCAGCACAGGCCCCCGCTGCCCCCGGAAAGCCTGCTGTTCGTGCTGCCGCGGGGAATGACAAATTGACCAATTTGGAGGGTGGGGGGGGGCGATGGATGGGGGAACGACAACGAGCGACGACGAGCGACGCCCGACCCCGAAGACGACGACCGAAGAGATTTGACAAACCCAATTCCGCACAACAACATTATTTCCTTGCCCTCTCTCTCTCTCTATCGAGAGGCCCTGTGTAACATTATTACCGTCTTCTTCAGGGAGCCCACGACTCTGCTGTTTGTTGTGTCGCTCCGTCGGATGGGATGGAAATAAGCGACGAGCGATGGTGGCGGCGCGCTCGCTCGCGCCGCTTCAAAAGCGCCACGCGCTCCCAAGCTGCTCCCGCCCGTTGTGGTTCGCTTCCCCGAAACAATCCCCGCATAAGTAGAAGCAGCCGTCACTCTCCTCAATCCTCTTGCTGTTGTTCTCGCCCAACAACAACAACAAACATGGCCTTCTTCCGCCGCGCGTCGGCGACAGCTGGTCTTCTCCTTTTGTTTTGGGGGTGTGTCGAGGGCGCGGTCGGTTTGGCGGCCGCGCGGCCTTCCTTCGATCGCGCACCGGCCTGCCCGTTCGCCAAGCTGCTCGGCGATGCCGGGGGATATCCGCTCGACGCGGTTAAAGAAGCGCACGCCCGATTCTCCAGCGACGACGCCAAGGCCGCGCCGCCGCCGTCCAACGCCGTTCTGCTGCCCCCCCCACCCGACCCCCCCCACCCCCACCCCCCCGGCCCGTCCTACAGTCCGCCCTCATCGTGCTCCCCCGCCGAATACGCCGACACCGCACGGGAGATCACCGCGGCCATCCGCAACGGCAGCCTCGTGGCCCCGAAAGCGTCGCGCCTCGCCTTTCACGCCGCCTTCACGCACTCGCCCGCGTCCGGTCCACTGGGGCTCGGCGGGCCCAACGGCGCCTGGATTCGCTTCCCGCCCGAGCTTGCGTTTGCCGAGAACGCCGGCCTGGACGAGCCGCTGGCCGCGGTGCAGGCAATCAAGCAGCGGCACGCTTGCCTCACCCTGTCCGACGCCATCGCGCTGGCCGGCGCGGTGGCGGTCGAGGCCGCGGGCGGCCCCCCCATCGCGTGGATCCCCGGGCGCCGCGACGCGCTCAGCCCGCCCCCTCAGGGGTCGGTCCCGCTGTCCGCGCGGCTCCCCGACGCGACGTTCGCTGCCTCGGCCATCTCCTACAGCTTCTCCAATGCGGGGCTGTCGGCTCGCGACACCGTCGCCCTCATCGGCGGCGGGCACAGCTTTGGCGGGTTCGACGCCCGGGTGAGCGGCTGGAACGGCACGTGGACGCCTGCCGGCGACGCCTGGCCGACTCCGAGAAACCGCTTCTTCGTCGACCTTGTCTCCCTCGACTGGGAGCCCGTGATGGTCGTGCGAAAGGGGGGCAAGCGCGGCGGCGGCGGCGGCGGCGGCGGCGGGGGCGGGAGCAGCAGCAGCCGCCTGCAGTTTGTGCCGCGGGCCGGGCAGGAGGCGCGCGGCGCGGCCTACGTCGCCGACAACGGCGCCGCCGTCGCGCGCCTGCCCTCGGACATGGCGCTGCTCGACAGCCCCGCGTACGGCGAGCTCGCGCGGCTCTACGCGCGCGACGAGGCGCAGTTTTTGCGCGACTTTGCGCGCGCCTCGCAGCGCCTCACGCAGCTGGGCGCCGGGCAAGGGGTCTGGAGTCTCGCTGGCGGCGGCTACGTGTGGCTGGGCTTCAACGGGACGGCGGTGAATTATGGGACGGAGATTGCCCCGCTTTGACGGGATGGATCGGGAGGGAGAGGAGCGGAGCGGAGAGGAGCGGAGCGACGCGACGCAGCAGCAGCAACAATTACATTTTTTTAAATTCAACCCAACCAAAACCGAGTTGTTGCCATATCACTTGGCCGCCCGCACCTTGACGTACACACGCTTGGCCCCGTCGATGAAGACCGGGTGCACGAGCAAGGGCGATGGCTGCTGCTTCTGCTGCAGCGCGCCCAGCATGCCGCGCACCAGCCCGCCGCCCGGGCACCACACCAGGGGCGACCCCGTCCGCAGGTCGAACACGCACCCGTCCAGCGGGCACTCGGCCGCGGGCACCTCCCCGCCCGCGGCCTCCTTGCCCTCGCCGTCGGCCTTGAACACGCGCGCGTCGTGCATCGGGTACCGGTAGGCGGGCGACTCGACGTCGGAGCAAAAGACGCTGTCGCCGACGCGGTACAGCACGAGCACGCGCCCTGTCTTTAGGGCGACGGCCTTTGTGGCTTTGCCCGCCGGCAGGAGCTCGTCGACGGTGCCGTCGAGCTGCGACCAGCCGTCCGGGAAGCCCTTGGGCGCGGTCCCGGCTTTGCCCGCGGCGGCCTCGGCGGCCTTGCTCAGGCGCTTCTCGCGCTTTTCCTTTTGCGCGGTTGCCGCGTCGGCGCCGAGCTCGCCCTGCGCGCGCTTGAGCTTGGCCGGGGCGTCGGCTTTTTTCGTGCTGCTGGGCGAGAAGCCGGCGCGCGCGGACACGTCGAGCAAGGGTCGCGCGGGGGAGGGGCGGGGGTGGCCGCTGCCGCCGCCGACGACTGAAGGCTTTTGGGTTTGGCGGGCGAGAATCATGATGTTGAGGCTGTGTGTCTGTGGTGGTGGTGGTCGGCGCGGGCTTCTCGTTTGATCAAATGGAGGCTTTGGTGGATGACGAGGTTGATCGCGGACAGGAACAGTCCGGGGTCTGGCGGCGGCTTGGGGTTTGATCGATCGCGCGGTGGCAACCACGAAGCATTTGGGGGCGAGGCAGCGCTGCGACGAGCCGATAGGGTGCCGTCGGGCGCCTCGTCGTCGCTCGCCGCCGCTCCCGGCGTTGAAGATTGTCGGCGCTCGCTTTCCCTCTCCCCCCGCAATCCAATCCAATCCTTTCCCGCTCCCGCAACCCCTCCTCCGCCTCTCCCCCCCCCCCCCCCCTTACCACGAAATCCGCCGTCATGGCGCGCCAGCAAGCGAGCCTGGCGCTGGCGGCGGCGCTGAGGAGACCATTTGGCGCCGAAGCAGGAGGAAGAGCCTCCTCGCCCTTCTCCTCCGCACCCATCTCAACGCCCGCCCTCGCCCTCTCCGCCGCAGCATCAGGCCTCCACTCCTCCTCCTCCTCTTCCCCGGGAGGAGGAGGAGCCTTTGCAGCGCCCACAACAACAACGATAGGAGCAGCGACGGTGGCGGCGGCAGCAGCAGGAGCAGGAGCAGCGCCCTCGGCCGTCGCCGCCGCCGCGGCGTGGCGACGTGGCGGCGAAACCTCCGCCGCTCGCCCCCGCCGCCGCCCCCCGACGGGCCCCTCGATGCTCCTGCGCGGCATCACGTTTGACGCGGTCGGCGTGCTGATCGAGCCCCGCGAGCGCGTCGGCGACGCCTACTTCCGTGCCCTGCGCGAGCACGACGCCCCCGCCTGCGCCGCTACCTCCCCCCACGAGATCTCCGCCCGTTACCGGCGCGCGTACAACAAGCCCGCGCTTTACGCCGGTGGCGCCTCGAGCACGCGCTTCCACGACGCCTTTTGGCGGGGCATCGTCGCCGCTTCGACAGGGTCGAGCTCCCCTCAGGTGTTCGACCACCTCTACGCCCACTACGCGCAGCCGGGCGCCTGGCGGGTGCTCCCGGGCGCTGTCGGTGCGCTGCGGCGCCTGCGCGCCGCGGGGCTCAAGACGGCCGTGCTCAGCAACAACGACGCGCGCCTGCGGCCCCTGCTGGACGGGCTCGGCCTCGGCTCACTGTTCGACGCCGTGGTGGTCAGCGCCGAGGAGGGCGCGGAGAAGCCGTCGCCGGTGATCTTTGAGCGCGCGCTGGCGGCACTGGGCCTGGGCGCGAGCCAGGTCGTGCACGTCGGCGACGACCGCCTGCTCGACGTGTGGGGGGCGCGCGACGCAGGGCTGCTGGCGCTGCTGATGGGCGAAGGCGGCGGGTGCGACGTGCGGTCGCTGGACGCGCTGGCGGACCGGCTGCTGAGGCACCATCATCATCATCATCATCATCAACCGCACGAGGGCGGCGGCGGCGGCGTGCCGTTTTACTTCATGCACGACCACGAGGAGGAGGAGGAGGAGGAGCAGGAGGAGGACCAGGAGGGCGTGTGCTGAAACTTTTGCTTGCGCAGAGCGAGGAGGAAAGAGGCCCTTTGTCTCTCGCCGCCTTCTTGGCTCTCGCGCTCACTCGTCGCCCTGTCGCCGGCGCCGGGTTTCAGCTCCTGGAAACGGAGTGTTTTTTGTCCCAAACCAACCCACCCAGTTTTGTGTGCCCTTTTCCCCAAACCCCAATCCCAACGTCGCAGCGCCATCTGTAAAAAGCTCCGCACATCCACCACCACCGGCGCGCACGCGCGCAGAGAGAAGAGCAAGCAGTGTGAGAGAGGTCGTCGTCACTCGCCCACCCGCGAGAGAGAGCAAAACCAAGCAGACAAGGCGGATCACCGGCGACGAGAGGAGATGCTCTCCAGGCATCTGCGCGCGTCTGCCTCGCGCGGCTGCCCGAGCAACAACCCAATCTCGCAGCAATGGCGGCACCACCACCACCGGCGACACGCCAGCGCGCCGATCGCCGCCGCCAGCGCGGCCGCCTCCACCCCCGCCCCGCCGTCGCCCGCCGGCGCAGACCCCGACCCCGAGGGCCGGCGCGCGCACAACGCGCGCCAGGCCGGCGCGTTCAGCGGCCCTGCCGTCCTCGAGACCTTTAGCGCGCGCCAGCCCCCGGAGATCGAGGCGCGCCTGGCGCGCATCGCGCGCGCGGCGACCCGCGGCCTCGCCAACGCAAACGCCAACAACGCCGCAAGCGCCGCTCCGCCCCCACCCCTGCGCGTCGTCGACGTGGGCGCGGGGACGGGCTGCATGGTCCCCCACCTGCGCGCCTGCGGCGTCGAGGACATCCTGGCGGTCGACGTGTCGGAGCCCATGCTCGCGGAGCTGCGGCGGGCGCACAGCTTCGCCAAAACAAAGAGCGAAACCGGAAGCGCCAGCGCCACCGCGCTGCTGCTCGGCAACGCGCCCGCCGCGCGCACGTGGTGCGGCGACTTTGTCGACCTGCCCGCCTACATGGGCCCCGTGGACGCCGTCGTGTTCAACGCCGTCTACGGCAACATGCACGACCCGCGCCGCGCCCTCCTGCGCGCCAGCCTGCTGCTGCGCCCGGGCGGGCGCCTCGTCATCAGCCACCCTTTGGGGCGCGCCTGGCACGAGGCGCTGCGCGCGCGCGACGGCGACGCGGCGCTCGTGCCGCACGCGCTGCCCGCCGACCGCGCCGCCCTGGCCGAGGCCGCGCGGGGCCTGCCTCTCGTGGTGGAGGAGGACGAGTTCGTGGACGAGGGCGGTCAAAATGAGGAGGGCCTGTTCTGCGCGGTGCTGAGCGTCCCACCGGCCTACGCGCTCGACGCGCGCGCTGTGCCGGCCGTGGCGGCGGCAACGAGTGCGGGCAGCGGCGGCGGCAACTGCGGCGGGGCCGGGCTCGCCGCCGGGACGCCGGTGCTCCGCCTCGAGGCGCCCATCGTGCGCGGCTTCGGGCGCGGCAGCCGCCAGCTGGGCGTGCCCACGGCCAACCTCGACCCGCGCGCGCTCGCGGCGGGGGGCCTGCCGCTCGACCCGCGCGCGCTGCCGCGCGGCGTCTACTTTGGGTGGGCGCGGCTGATGGCCGGGGAGGGCGGCGGCGGCGGCGACGACGACGATTACTCGGTGCACCCGATGGTCATGAACGTGGGCGTGCGCCCGACCGTCAACGTGGGCGGGCAGGAGGACGCGAGCGTCGAGGTGTACGTGATGCACCGGTTCTCGGCGTCGGCGGCAACGGCGGGGGAACAAGGGGGGGTGAGCGGGCAGCAGCAGCAGCAGTTTGCCGAGTTTTACGGCGCGCGCATGCGCGTGGTGGTGACGGGCTTCCTGCGCCCGGAGATGCGGTTCGACGGCCTCCCTGCGCTCCTCTCGCGCATCAAGGCCGACATCGGCGTCTCCAAGGCGCAGCTGCTCGACGAGCGCGGGGGGCCGCATTTTGCCGCGCGGCGCGACGCCTTTTTATCCTCCTCGCCGTGATCATGTTGTTGATTTGTTTGCCGCCTTGTTAACAAGTGCCTTGGGGGCCTCTTGCTCTTACGCGCGCACGCACGCACGCACACACACACACACACACACACACACGCCAGAAGTCGCAGCGGGGCTGAGCACAAAAGCCGCTACGTGCACGCGCCGCCGCCCTCCCCGTCACCGCCGTTCGCCGCCACCGCCGCTCGCCGCCACGAAGACATCGCTCTCTCGCTCTCCCCATCATGTCCTATGACGCCCACGCGCGCACTCACACGGTGATAATCCACTCGGCGCTCAAGCACCCAGCGCGCGGCACACGACCTGCCCAAACCATACCTTTTCGGGACCGCGACTACCCTTCGCCAAAGAGCCCCCCAATCGCCGATCCTCTGTATCCTTGCCTCGTCCTTGCTCCCGCCGCAAACGTCACGGGCTCCCGCGCCCGCGCAAATCGTCATGAGCCTCTACCAAGGCCTCCTCGGCGCGCAGGTCGAGCTCGCGGCGCTGCCACCGTCGGCCCGCCTCGCGCGCGCCGCCGCGATCGCCAAGCTTTTTGCAACCGAGCTAGGCGGCACCGTCGCGCTCGCGCCCTACGCCTTCCGAGCCGCCACGCTCCACGGCACCCTGCCCGCGCCCGGTGGCACCTCTGACGACCCATGTTCGTCTTTGTCGCGGCACGGCGTCACCCTGCAGCGCGGCGTCCGCTACGGCAGCGCCCCCCGCGCCGTCGCCGACGTCTACGTGCCGCCCCCGCGATCGCAACCCTCCTGCAAAAGCAACCCGAACCCCTGCGTCGTCTTCGTGCACGGCGGCGTGTGGGCCGCGGGCGAGGCCTTCCACTACGCGCCCCTGGGTACGTCTCTCGCGCGCCTGGGCGTCGTCACCTACGTGATCACGTACACGCTCTACCCGGACGCGCTCGTGCCCGCGCTCGTCGCCGAGACGGCCGCGGCCCTGGCCTTTGCGATGGACGACGCGCCCAGCCGCGGCGGGGACCCTTCGCGCGTCGCGCTCGTCGGGCACAGCGCGGGCGCGCACCTGGCGGCCATGGCGCTGCTGTACAAGGCGGCGGCGGCGGCCGGGGCCAAGGCCGGGGCGGCCGCGGCGCGGGCGGCGGCCAGGGCCGAGGCGTCCGAGCGGCAGGGCGGGTGGGGCAACGGGGGCGAGGAGGAGGAGGGCGGCGGGAGGGCGGTAGGGTTGGCGGCCGCCATCGCCGAGGCCGCCGCAGAAGCCGCTTCGGCCAACAAAGCTGAAAAAGTTGAAAAAGAAGACGACGACGACGACGACGACCCCCCCTCGACTGTCGACGAGCTCCTGCTCCACCCGGCCGTCCGCGACCCCCGCATGCCGGCCCTCTTCGTGGGGTGCGCGGGCATGTACGACGCCGCCAAGCACTACGACTTTGAGCGCGCGAGGGGGGTGCACGAGCTGTCGACGCTGAGGCGCGCCATGGGCGGGGCGGAGCGGTTTGCGGCCATGTCGCCCTCGGCCATCCTGGGCGCGGCGACGGTGCAGGCTCAGGCTCAGGCGCGGGCGCGGGGGGCATCCGCCGGATCAATGTCGTCGTCGCCGCCCTCCTCCTCGTCGCCCCTCGACGCGACGCGCTTTTACGAGACGGCCGTAGCGGCTGCTGCGGCGGCGAACGGCGGCGCCCCCGCTCCGCCCCCGCCCCCGCCGCCGCCAACCCCCTGGCAGCTCGCGGGCGAGGCCATCGCGCACCGCGTGGGGCTCGACCGCGAGTCCGCAGGGTACGCGGCGCGCGACGCCCAGCTGGCGGGCGAGCTGGCGCTGGCGGGCATGCGCGACGTGCTCGACTTTCCCGCCGCTGCCGCCGCCCCGCTGCTGCCCGCCTCTGTGCTCATGCACGCCGTGGGGGACGCCACCGTGCCCTTCGACGAGACCACGGAGATGCACCGGAGGCTGCTCGACGCGGGGGCGTCGCGCGGGAGCAAGGTGCTGCTGTACCGCGGCAAGGGCGTCGGGCACGCCAGCTTTGTGCTGGACTGGCCCGCGTCGGCCAAGAGCAAACGGTGGCTGGCGAGGGCGGAGTCGGGCGGGGGGTGGGCGGCGCCGGCGGCGGCGGCCGAGGGCAGTGGCGGACAAGGCGAGGAGGAGGAGGAGGAGGAGGAGGAGGACGCCGACGCCGACTTCTGGGACCTCGTCGCCGAGCTCCCGCCGCACTGCCGCGACCTCGCGCTCGTCGTCACCGGGCGCGCGGACATTGATTTCTGCAAGCCGGGTGTTGAATCGGCGTCGGCGTCGTCGGCCGAGGTCACGGCGGCGGTCCCGGCTGCCGCCGCCGCCGTCGCGTCGGCGCGAGCGTGATTCGAGACTCTCATTTAAACAGAACGACATACCGTTTCACTGAAAGACGAGGCGCGCGGAGGGGGCGACAGGGGTCGCGCAGCGGGGGCCTCCCCGACCGATGGTGCCGACGGGCGGGCCCAACGAAGGCGGCGGCGGCGGCGGCGTGGCGCCCGCGCCTGCACCGCCCTCCTCCCCGCCCGACTGCTGCTGCAGGCGCGCGGGCGTCGCCGACGCGTGCTGCTGCTCCACGAGCTCCGCCTCGAGGACGCCGACCTGCCCCTCGACGGCGAACAGCTCCTCCTCGCGCGCGCGAAGCTGGAGCGCGAGCGCGTCGCGCTCGGCCGCGGCGGCGCGCGCCCCCCTCTCGGCGGCCGCCACGCGCCGCTCAAGCGCCGCCAGGCGCGCCTCTGCGGCCGCCGCGCGGCGCTGGGGGCCCTGGGGGCCCTCGAGGCCCGCGAGGCGCGCCTCCAGGCGCGCGACGGCCTGTCGCGCCTCGGCCAGCGCCTCCTCCTGGCCCGTCTGCCGCGCGACGGCCTCGTCGCGCTCGGCGGCCACGGCGGCCAGCTCCTCCTCGAGCTCGGCGGCCGCCTCGCCCGCGGCCTGGGCGGCCTGGCGCGCAGCCTCGAGCTCTTGTTGTTGTTGGTCGTCTGGTGGTGGTGGTGGTGGTGCTGCTGCTGCTTCTGCCGTTGGCGAGGGCTCTTGGGAAGCGGAAGCCGCCGCTTGCGCCGCCGCCGCCGCCCCCTTGTCCTTCCCCGCCTCCTCCTCCTCCTCGAGCAAGGCCGCCAGCGCCGCCCGCTCGGCGAGCGCGGCCTCGAGCCCCGCGCGCAGCGACGCCGCCTCGGCCTCGGCGCGCCGGGCGCGCCCGCGCCACTCGCGGGCCTCGGACTCGCGCGCCGCGACGTCGAGCTCCCGGGCGCGGAGCAGGGCGGCGAGGCGCGCGGCCTCGGCGTGCGCGGTGGCGGTGGCGGCGAGGGGCGGCGACTGCTGCTGCTGCTCGGCGCCGCTCGTCCTGGCCAGCCCCGCCACCGCAGCGACGCCGCGCCCGCCGTCCTCATCGCCGCCCGCCCGCTGCATCCGCAGCCGCAGAGACGTAACCTGCTCCTGCAG
Organism: Mychonastes homosphaera; assembly: GCA_009193075.1. Lineage (NCBI taxonomy): Eukaryota > Viridiplantae > Chlorophyta > Chlorophyceae > Sphaeropleales > Mychonastaceae > Mychonastes > Mychonastes homosphaera. The sequence continues at coordinate 1,102,888 of VXJC01000006.1, forward strand.
CGCGGCGTTGGCCGCCTGCAGCCGCGCGACCTCGACCTCGGCCCCGGCCAGGCGCGACTCGCGCGCGGCCGCCTCGCGCAGCAGCAGCTCGCGCCGCGACGACGACGAGGCGGACGCGGCAGCGGCAACGGCAACGGCAGCACCAGCAGTTGTTGTTGCCTGTTGCTCCTCCTCGTCCTCCTCCTGCTCCTCCTGCGCCCCTTGGCCGCCGCCGCCGCCGCCACGTTTGGCCAAGATCATCCCCGCCCCTGTCCCAGCCCCAGCCGCCAGCAGCCGGGCCGACAGGCCCCCCTTGGCCTCGAGCCGCGCTGCGGCCGCCACCAGCTGCGCGCGCGCCCCCTCGGCCTCTCGCGCCTCGTCCTCGGCGCGCGCCTCCGCGCCCAGGGCGCGCTGCTCCGCCGCGTCGCGCTGGCGCAGCAGCCGCTGGTTGGCGTCGCGCAGCTCGGCCTGGCGCTCCTGCGCGCGCAGCAGCTCGGACGACAGCTGCGCCTCGCTCGCGTCCAAGCGCGCCTCGGCACGCGCGAGCTGCGCGGCCAGCGCGCGGCGGGCGGCGTCGGCCTCCTCGGCGCGGGCCTCGGCCCGCGCCGAGGCGGTGGCGGCGGCGGGCGAGGGCACCGAGCCGATGTTGGTGGTGGGGTTTGTTGGTTGTTGCTGTCGCGGCGGTTGCGGTTGCGGCCTTGTCTGCCTCGAAGGGCGCTCGACCGCTTGCGCCTCCTCCTCCTCTGCCTCGTCGGCCTCCCGATCGTCCTCCTGCTCCTCCTGCTGCAGCCGCCGCCGCTGCTGCTGATGCTGCTGATGCTGCGCGTGCCGCAAGCGCGCGTGGAGCTCGGCGGCACTGCCGTCCGCCGCGGCCAGCCGCAGCCGCAGCATCCGGTTCTCCTCGGACAGGAGCGCGGCGGTGGCGGCGGCGGCGGACGAAGGGGCGGGGGGGGAGGCGGCGGCGGCGGCGGCGGCGGCGGCGGCGGCGGCGGCGGCGGCGGCGGCGCTCTCGGCGGCCCCGCTTCTATAGCTGCCGCCCCCCGCTTCCGAGCGCCAGGGGCGTGACGTTGCGGCTGATCTTGATGCTGCGGCTGCTGCTGTCTCGGCCGGCGACGCGCCAAAGGCGCCCGACACCGATGCCGCCGCCGCTGCAGCGCCGCCTGGCGGCAGGTTGAGGCGCGCGCCGATGGCGCTGAGCGCCGCCAGCGTGCGGTCGATGTCCCCTGCGATGTCCGACACCGTGCGGCGGCTCTGGCTCTGGCTGTGGCCCTGCTCGTCGCCGCTGTCTTCGCCATCTTCGTCGTGCCCCTGCCGCCGCGTCCCCTCCTGCTGCTGCTGCTGCCGGCGCCGCCGCGCGCCGAGGTTGGCGAGCGAGGCCTCGAGGGCGGCCAGGCTGTCGCTCACGCGCGGGTCCAGGCCGGCCCCGCGCGGCGCGCCGGCCAGGGAGGCGAGCGCGGCCCCGGGCGAGGGCTGGTGCGGGTAGCGCGGCAGCAGCAGCTGGGGCCCGACGCTGCCGACGCTCGAGTCGCCCGTGCGCGGCGTCGTGCTGGCGCCGGCGCCGCCGCCGCTCTTGCCGCCGCCGCGCGCGCCCATCAGCGGCGTCGTCTGCGCGGACGAGCACGGGGCCGGGCGCACGTGCGGCTGGAGCTGGCCGGGCGGCACGAGCCTGCCGCCACCGCCTGGCCAATCCATCGTGGTTGTGTGTGCGCGCGCGTGCGGATGTGATTTGGCGGGCGGGCGGGCGGAAGGAGAGAGGAGCAGCGACAGATGGGGTCTGTTGTTTTGTTTTTGCGCGCGCGCGCCCGGAAAAAAGTCACAGTCGATTTGAGCGCTTGCGCTGGGGGGTTGGGCCGAGCAGGCCTTGGGCTCGTGAGATGGTGGCCGAGGCAGCGGGGCGTCTTTTTGCCTGTGAAGGGGGCGCTCGACCGCTCGAGCGCAAATCACAAGGCGCGCTGCGCGACGGCGTCGAACGAACGAGCGACATTTGAAGAAGAAGAGGAACAACACAAGAAGAGCTTTACAACAACAACAACAACAACAACAACAACAACAACAACAACAACAACAACAACAACAACAACAACAACAACAACAACAACAACAGTAGGAACAAGACAGCAGCATCCGAGGGGCATCACCGCGCCGCCACGTTGACCGCGACCGCGGCCGCCTTTTCCTCCGCCAGAGCATCGGCCGCCGCGCGCCTCTCGGCCGCCTCCTTCTCCTTCTTGGCGCGCCACTTGTTGGGCTGGAAGATCTGGTAGAACCCGCCGGCGTCGTTGCGCGGCACGCGCTCCACCTCGGACCCGTCCGCGGCGTAGATGACGACCTCGACCGCCTCGGACCCGTCGCCGAGCGGGTCGACGGGCGCGCCGCTAGCGTCCAGCAGCCGCACCGCCGCCTCGGCGGGCGTCGAGGGGCCGCCGTATCCGCCCTCCGTCATCGTCGGCAGCTTGGCGACCAGGCCCACGGGCGCGCGCGACTGCAGGTCGTACTCGACCAGCAGGCCGTCCTGCAGCGCGAGCAGCACGTCCCCCCCGGCGGGGAACCACCGCACGCCGTTGCCGTTGCCGTTGCCCGCCCCGGCCGCCCCCGCCCCCGCCGCCTGCCCCTCGCCGAGCGTCGACGCCATGCCCCCGACCGACTCCCCGACGTCGCAGTCGACCCGCGAGCACAGCCACCCGGCGTCCGGGTCGCACAGCAGCTCCTCGGGCGGCGTGCACACCAGGGGAGGGGTGGAGACGTCGGCCCACGCGTGCTTGAGGTCGAGGCGCCGCCGCACCCGCCCGCCGCCCTCCCCCTTACCCTTGGCGCCGCTGCCGCTGCTGCTCTCCGTGTGGTCGACCGTGAACAGCTCGTACCCGTCCTTGGTGAGCTTGAGTAGGCGCGACTGCCGGAAGCCGTCACGGTGGCACTCCCCCGCGACGCCCGTCTGCACGAACGCGCAGCTCCCCACCACGCTCACGCTGTCCGGGTACTGCTGGCTCAGGTGAAAGTGGCCGCTGAACCACAGGCGCACCTTGGGCGCGTGGCGCTCCACCAGCTCCAGGAAGCGCCGGGGGCGGTCCGAGTGGCACAGCCACGCGCAGCGGTTGCGCACGTGCACGGCCTGCACGGCCTTCAGGCCGCACCCTTGCGGAGGGGCGTGCGTGAGCACGATCACGGGCCGGTCGGAGGGAAGCGAGGCCAGCAGCGCGTCGAGCCATGCGACCTGCGCGTCGTCCACGTAGACCTCGTGCACCGAGTGCGCGTTGGAGCGGAAGCGCACGGTGGAGAGGCCCACAAAGGTCGCGGGTCCGACGTCGGCGGCCCAGTAGTGCCGCTGGCCGAACACTTGGCGCCAGTTGGCCACGTTCTCCTCGTCGGTCTCGACGTCGAAGGCCTCGACGTCGTGGTTGCCCGTGACGAGGGCAAAGGGGAGGCCGAACGAGTCGAGGTAGCTTCGGGCGTTGTCGAAGCACGCGACGGTGCCCGGGTTGCACTCGTAGGCGCCGAGGTCGCCGAGCTGGGCCAGGCGCAGGCGGGCGTCGTTTTTGGTGTTGGCGGCGGGGCTGGCGGCGGCGGCGCCCTTCTCGCCCCCCTCGCCTTCACTCCCGCCCCCCTCCTCCTCGGCGAGCGCGTCGCGCATGGCGCGGACGAGGTCGTCGCGCGCGGCGTGGAAGAGGGGCATCTGCTCCGGGTGGAGGTGGAGGTCGCCCATGACGGCCACGGCGACGGGGCGCGAGGAGTCCGGCGCGGAGAAGCCGGGTGGGGGGGAGTAGTCGGTTGCTGCTACGCGTGCGGCGGCGGTGGCGGCGCTCGCTGACGCCGACGCCGGGCGCAGGGCGCTGCCGGAACCCCCTCCCGGCGAGAGCGGGCGCACGGGCCGCGCGCGGCCGGGCGACGCCTGCGCGGCGCTGGCCAGGGCCGACGACGGGCGCATGGCGTCGACAAGGAAGATAGGGGGCGGGGTAATTCGCTTGAAGGCGCGCGCGGTTTGTCTCTCCTCTTCGAGCTCGAGCGAACCACGTCCGTCGAGCTCCGGTCGTCCGCGAGTCTGTCTCTCTCTCACGCGAATCGGAACTGGGTACGGGTCGCGCGCGCGGTCGGGTTGCAATTGGGCTGTTCTAAGTACAATCAAGGGTAGAGCGCAGCGTTGTGAGGGCGCGGGTCGCGAGAGGGGAGGGAAGAGAGGGGGGGGGGGGGGGGGGGGGGGGCGGAGGAAGAGGACGGTGGGCGGAGCGAGCGCGCCTTGCCGCCGCGGTTCGCATGGCAACAAACATCTTCACAGGTGTACGCTCCGGAACGAGGGCGGCAGGCTCGCGTCGCTCAGCACCAGAAAGTCGGCCAGGCCCAGCGCGCCCTCGCGCCTGAGCTGCTCGGGCGCCATGGACACGCTGCCGGACTGCACGACCGTCACCGACACGACGCGCGGCGGTGGGGGGGGGGGCAACGGTGGGGGGGGCGTCGTGAGCGGGGCGGCGGCGGCCGAGGAGGAGGACGACGAGGGCGCCAATGCCGACGCCGACGACGCCAGCGCGGTTCGCACTGCACCGCCGCCACCGCCGCCGCAGTAGGCGCGCAGGTGCTCGGCCACGCCCAGGCCCTGCTCGACGTGGAAGCGGCCCGCGACGAGCGCGACGAGCGGCGGCGGCGGCGCGGGCGCCTTGCCCGCGGCAGCAGCGCCGTCCGCCCCGGCAGCTGCCGCGCGCGCCAACTCCTGAGCGACCGTGAACGCCATGGTCGCGTCCCAGAGCGACTGCGCCGCAAGGAAGTTGGACGAGACGCTGAATCCCGTGTAGGGGCACCCTCCGGCGGCGCCGCCTTTGGTTGTCGTTGCTGCCGGGCTGCTGTTGGCGCCCTGGCGGCTGCTGCTGCTGCTCGAAGGCGGAGAAGAAGAAGAGGAGGCCGTGGCCGTCGCCGCCGCCATCGGCGGACCCGCCGCCGCCGCAGCAGAAGCGGCTGCGGCCGCGGCGCCGCGCATGGCCTCGGCCGCCGCGCGCATCGCGCCGTCGATGCGGCGCGCGTAGGCCTCGGAGGCGCGCGCGTGCGGTAAAGGAGCGAGCCACTGCCGCGCGGGGCTGCCGGCGGGGAGCGCGGCCTCGAGCGCGGCGGTGCCGTGGCGCCCAGCGATGGAGACGTAGCGCCTGGGGGCGTTGGCGGCCACGACGCGCACCCCAAAGGCGCGCGCGTCGAGGACGAGCGGGTGGTAGTCGGTCATGTAGTTGGGCCAGGGGCGGGCGTCGCGCACGAGGTCGTCCTCCCGGAACGGACTCGGCGGCGGTGGCTGCGGTGACGAGGAGGAGGGGCGGAGGGGCGAGGAGGAGGGCTTCTTGCCGCCGCCGTTGTTGTTGTTGTTAGTGGTGGCGTCGGCGGCGTCGTCGCGGTCGGCGTTGTCGGCCGCGGCGCGCTGCTGCTGCCGCCTTTGCTGCTTCTGGAGCAGCAGCACCGGCTGCAGGCCGTCGTCGTACGGGTCGTCGTCGTCGTCGTCGTCGTCGCTGTCGTCGTCGTTGTTGTTGTTGGCGGCGGCGTTGGCGGCGCCGCCAAGCAACCGCGGGCCCTCGAGCACCTCGTCGAGCACGCCCTGCACGTCGCGCTCAAACATCTCGAGGCAGAGGGCGCGCGGGCGCCCGGCGGCGGCGGCCCCGGCCCACACGTTGCGCAGCAGGTGGCGCTCGAAGGCGTGCGCGACGGCGTCGTCGTGCGCCTCGCCGATCAGCAGCACGGTGCCGCCGCTAGAGCCGGGTGGGGGCGGCGCGAGCGCGGCGCGGACGATGTGGGATAGCGTCGAGGGCGTGCCCGCGCGCCCGTCGTAAACGCGGTAGGTGACGCCCTCGGCGTCTTGGGTTGTCATTGTGGCGGCATCGTTTCTATTGTTGGTGGTGGCAGAGCAGGGGACAGGCAGCGGGGGCGCCGAGGGTGGGGGGGCGGCATCGTTGGCGGCGGCGGTGACGACGGCGGCGAGGGAGCAGGCGGCAACGCTGGCCGGGACAATCGCCAGGCGGCGCAGCAGCAGGGGGAGCATTTGGGCGAGTCGGGGGGCTCGGGGTTCGGCGGTGTGGCACTATGCAGTGTTATTCAAGTGGGGGGCGCTCCGTTGATCAAAAGGTGTCGAGAGGGGCGGGCGTGGATTGGGCGTTGTTGGGGGTCGAAGGGGAGGGGCGTGTGTTTCGGTTCTATTAGCGCGGTGACGAAGGGGGGGGTGGGGGGTGGAGTCGGGAGGCGGAGAGAAGGAGGTGTGCGCGCGCGCGTTCTAACAAGCGGGGTTGTTGATGTTAGTGCTGTGTCGTGCTTCACCGCCCGTCATCGTGCGGGTTCTTCTTCTTGAACTTCAGGGGTGGTTGGGCCGCGACCTCGCCGCCGCGCGCGCCCGCCGCCGTGTCACTGGCCACGCCGCCCCCTCCCCCCGCTGATCCACCCCCCCCCCCTCCCCCTCCTCCACCCCCGGCCCCCAGCGCGACTTTGGCCGTCTCAAACGTGTAGTACGACAGCGCGCTCGAGGGCAGCACCTGCAGCAGGTTGGGCCCCAGGCCGCTGTAAAGGCCCCGCAGGCCCCGCTGCCGCGCGATCTCGGCGCACGCCGCCACGACGCGCGCGACGGCAGCGGCGCCGCCCGCGCCCGCGGCCGCGCCCGCGACGGCGCGGAGCGGGGGGCCCGCGGCGGCGGCGGCCGCGGCGCTCGCGCCCGCCGCCGCGGCCGCGCCGGCGGCGGCCGCGGCCGCGGCCTGCTGCAGCTGCATGCGCCGCCGCACCACCTCGAGCGGGTAGACGATGAGCTCGCTGGCGGCGCCGGCTGCGGCGCCGTACAGCAGCGTGGCGGCGACGGGCAGCTCGCCCGACGGGGGTTGTGTGGGTTGAGGGGGCCGCCGGGACGAGGTGGGGGTCAAAGACGGCAGCGAGGAGGAGGAGGATGGGTCGTCGCCCCGGGTCTGGTGCCGGCGGCGGCCCCGTGATTTGATGCGACCGGCCTGGGCGGCGGCCTCGGTAGCAGCAGCAGCGGCCTCGGCGGCCTCTGCGGCCGCCGCCGCCTCCTCCTCGGCCAGCTCGTAGGCCGCCTGCTCGCGCGCGAGGTGCGCGTCCTTGAGCGCGGCGAACACGCCGTAGAACACGGCGCCCGCGGGGACCATGCCGACCACCGCCGGGAGGCACCCGGCGTACAGGGCCCCCACGCCCTCGTGCCGCGCGATGCCAAAGAGCACCCCGACGGGGCCGCCGTAGCGCCCATAGGCGCGGCGGTAGTGCTCGACGGCGCCCGCGCCGCCCGGGGCGCACAGGCGCGTGCGCAGCACGTCGAGCGGGTAGCAGGTGAGCGTGGCGGTGACGCCAGCGAGGGCGCCCGCGCCGAAGCGCGCGAGGGCGGTGGCCGCGGCGGCGGCGGCGTCGCCTCCTTCTGCATTAGCGGCGGCGGAGGAAGAAGAGGCCCCGCCGCCTTGCCGCCGCCGCCGCTGCTCCTGCTGCTCCTCCTCCTGATCCAACCCCCCCGCCGCCCCGGCCGCGCGCGACGCCGCCAGCGCCGCCACGGCCCCGAGCATCGCCTGCGAGTAGATGTCAAAGCACGCAAAGTTGACGGCCTTGTGGGGCGCCGTGCGCAGGACGTTGACGCCGTGGCCCCGCCAAAAGCCCCTCGCCCCCTCCTCGCGCAGGACGTGCAGGGCCGTGCGCAGGGCCCCCGCCCCGCCGCGCAGGCCCTGGCCCGCGGCGCCGGCGAGGGTGGCGGACCGCAGCTGCAGCTCCATCTTGATGCGCTCGAGCGGGGCGACGGCCGTGCGCGAGACGACGGCCGAGAGCGCGCCGGCGACGAGCAGCCGGCCCGGGCCGAGGGCCTCGCCCAGGCGCAGGAGGGCCGGGCGCAGGGGATCGGCGAGGTCCTCGAGCGAGGGGATGGATTGGGGGAGCGCGGGCGGCCAAGTCAAGGCGGGGTGAAGGTGGGCGGCGGCTGCTGCTGTTGCTGCTGCTGCTGCTGCTGAGGCCGCCGCCTGCTGCTGCTGCTGCTGCTGCCGCCTCCGCCGCCGCCAGAAGCGCTGCCACGGCCGCCACCGCCTGCCCCCTTGGCCGCCGCCGCCCTCGCCGCCGCCAAACCCGTCGGCGGCGTCGTAAGAGGCCGAGACGCGAGCGGCGGTCGCTGTGGTGGCGGTGGCTGTCGTCGTGGCCGAGGCGGCCGTGGCGACGGCGGCGGCGGCCGCCGCGGCCGCCGCCGCGGCCGTGACGCGCGAGACCGGCCAGCGCTTGCCGCCGGGCCCGCCCGGCAGGTTGTGCGGGTCGCCGTCCGCGCCCCAGGCCCACCCTCCCCCGGAGCCTCCCGACAGCGTGATGGACGCCGGGGGCAGGTAGCAGGGCGATGATGATGATGATGAGGTTGAGGAGGAAGGGGAAGCGAGCGGGCGTCGTCGGCGGGCGGCGGCGGCGGCGCGCCGCACGCCATCGCCGCCGCCGTCGTCACCGCCGCTCAAGTGCCACGCCCACTCGGTCTGAAGGGGCTGCGTCGCCGCCTGAATGGATGGTGGCTGCTGCTGCGCGAAGGAGGCCGGGAGCATGCGCGCCCGAGACGCCAGGAAGCGGCGCGTTGGGGACGGCTCCTCCGCCATGAAAGCTGGTTGGGGCGTCGGGGGAGAAAACGCTCTCCCTCACCCCCCCTCTCTCTTTCCCTCCCTCCTGCCCGTCCCCGCCGAGTCGCAGCCGCCGCTCGGGAAAGCAGGCCGGGAAAACGCCAAGGGATCGAGAAAAGGGGGGCGGATGCAAAGGTCAATGTCGATTGGGAGCGCGAGGTGGCGCGCCGGCCGAGGAGCGGAGAGAGGCGCGCGCGCGCGCGATGGCGCGCGAATCTGCCCCCCGCGCCAGCGCCCAAAAGCAATCGACGCGCGCGCGAGCGGACGAGCCGCCGCGGGATCCGGGAGAGAAGAGGCGAGAACGAGTAGAGAAGGAATGCGGGTTGTGTGGGGCGGTTCGGTTCGCGGGTCTGTGCGGGTGCTTCGTTAGCGCGAGCGACGTCGGATGTACGACGGCCGCCGCTCGAAAAGCGCCGACGGCGGCGCTTGCGACGAGCTGAGAGAGCCCCGAGGAGAAGCGGCAAGAAGGGGAGTGTCTATATGGGGGGGGGTCACTTTCTTACACACGTGCGCAGAGCAGGCCTGGGCTAGGTGGTGGGGGTCGGGGAAAAAAGGTCGGAGGATGGAGGGCCAAAAATTCGTTTCGCCAGCTCTCGAGGGAGAGGGCGCGCGGGCGCTCGCGCGCGCCGTTCGTCGTCGGTTTTTTTTTCGTGGGGGGGGCCTGTCGCCGTCCTTTTCTGGGGGGACGGGGGACGGTTTTTTTTCCGGCTTTGGCGCAGATGTCAAAAATATGAATGTCGATGTACAGGAAGAAGAGAAAAAGGGAGGGGAGAGAAGGGGGCGGCGGCGGGCGGGTGTCGGTGCGCATTCGTTTTGGCGGGGTGGGTGGCGCGGCGCGCGGCGCGGAGGGCGACGAGCGAGCGCGATCGATCGATCGATGGGGGGAAAACCAAAAAAGAGGGCGACAGAGAGAGGGCGGGGGGGCGAGAGAGGGGGGGAGAGCGAGGGAGCGAGAGAGAGGACCCGCTCACGCGTCCAAAGACGACGACCCCCCGAGCAGCCGCCGCCGCGCCTCGTCCACCGCCCCGCGCACCTCCGCGCTCGCCTCGCCGCAGCCCGGCGGCACGCCCTCGCGCACGAGCGGCGCCAGCGCGCCGAGCGCCGCCTCGGCCTCGCGCCAGTCCCTCACGACCGTCACGTTCGGGTGCTCGGCCGCCTGCTCCGCCGTCAGCTTGGCCCAGGGGTACTCCCCCCCCCAGTCGTACAGCAGGACGTGCAGCCCGGCGCGCGCGCAGTCGACGGCGTAGCCCGGGTTGTCGTCGACGAGCACGTGCGCCCCCGCGGCGCGGCAGATCTCGCTCTTGGAGCGCGACTTGCCCGACATGGCGAAGTGGTTGCCGAAGTAGACGTCCCGGAAGAGGCCCGGGTAGTGGTCGTCGAGCCAGGACAGGGTGGCGTCCTGGATGACGTGCTGGCGCGACGTGACGACCACCAGGTCGGCCAGGTTCGAGCGGCTCAGGCGCTCGAGCGCCTGCCGCGCCCCCGGGACGACGGGGATTCCGCGGCGAAAGTGGTGCGAGGCGAAGAACGAGTGGACGATGTGGTTGGAGCGCTCCTGCGTGCACTCCCAGATCTGTGGTGTTGGGGGTTGGGGGTGTTGGTGTTTGGTGTTTGGGGGGGGGGGGGGGGGTGAGATGGGGGGGGGGGTGGCTGCGTTCCGAGCACGAGCGCGCGCCCCCGAGTCGTCGGGCGGGCGTTGCGTTGGACGCCGTGTGGAACAAAGCCTCACCTTGGCGAACTCGTAGACCCAGTAGTCCTCGACGTCGTACTCCATGGCGTGGACGTCCTTGCAGTACTGGTTGAGGGCGTAGACGAAGCGGCCGAGGACTGTGTGATGAGGGAGGGGGTGGGTGGGAAGGGAAAGGAAAAAAGAGGGGTGAGAAGAGCGCGCGCGCGAGTGCGCGACCCCCCGGCCCAACAAAAAAAGACGCACAAGCCGCCCCTCTCTCACCTTCGTCCACGTCGACCGCCACGCGCAGCACGGCCTGCGACTGCGACAGCGAGTCGCCGTCGCCGCCCACGCTCAGCGTCGCGCTGCTGCTGCTGCCGCTGCTGCTTCCGCTCGCCGCCTGCTGGCGGGCCGCCGACCGCTGCTGCTGCTGCTGGAACGCGGCTGCCGCTGCCGCCGTTGCCGCCGGCGCCGACGGCAGCGCGACGGCCACGTCGAGGCTGGCGGCGGCCGGCCGCGGCATCATGATGCGCCCCGGCCGCGCGCCGCCGCCGGGCAGCAGGAGGCCCTCGGACGACGACGAGGCGGACGCGGCCGCCGGTGACGCGTCCCCCACGGGCCGCCCGGTCGGCCCTGCGCGCCCGGAAGTGGACGACGACGACGACGAGACGGAGGAGGAGGAGGAGGAGGAGGAGGAGGAGGAGGGGGAGGACCGGCAGAGCAGCAGCGACCGCCGGGTCTGCGGCGGCGAGCGCGCCGCCGCCGCGCCCGGGCGCGCGCCCGGGCGCGACGACGCCCCCCGCGCGCGGATCATCATCCTGCCCGCAGCGCCCGCGCGCGCGGAGGACGGCGGGGCGGGGCTGCTGTCGTCGTCGTCGTTGTTGTGCTCTCGCTCTCTCGCTTCTTTCTCGCTTCTTCTTGTTCGCGCGCTGCTGGCGTTGGCTTGCTGGTGTTGCTGCTGCCTGGCGCAACGTCGCTTGGTCGCGGCGTTGTCTCTCTAGATGCGTGGTGGCGGTGTGCGTTCGTGCGTTCGTGTTTGCTCAAAAGCGAGTCTGAGACCCGGCGCTCTCTCTGTGCAACGCTCGCTCGCCATCAAGCTCTTCCCACCCCCAGCCCTTTCCCCACCCTTCAAACCTGAACAAAGCTGTCGGGAAACTTCCCCCCGCCCAACCCCCAATGCAGAAGCAAGGAGACAAGGTAGACAGACACGGCGCACGATCGATCACCATCGACAGCAAGAGTTGCAAGGGACGTTGGTGGTGTCTCAGCAGCGGAGCTCAAAGTGCGCGCTTCAAAAGACGCCGCTCCATCGTGCGACGCGGCGGAGGCGCGCAGAGTGACCCCGCCCGCCCCCCAAAAATCATTCCCCTCAATCCCTCAGTCCTCCCTGGCCGCCGCCGCCGCCGCCGCCCGCCGCGCCTTGGCGTCCTCCTCCAGCCCCGCCACCTCGTCCAGCGCCGCGGCCATGTCCGCGTACCCCTGCTCCCGCCCGGCGAACCGCTCCTCGCACTGCCGCATCACGCTGCGCAGGTGCATGCGGCACGCGGCCAGGTCGCGCGCGGCGGCGGCCATTTGCGGCGGCAGCGGGGGCGAGGGCGAGGGCGAGCCAGCAGCGGCCACCGCCGCCTCGGCGCTCTGCTCGCGCGCGTCGCGGTAGGCGCGCGCGCATGAGAGGCCGTAGCGCGCCGAGGCCTCGGCCAGGGCGGCGAACGCGCCCGCTTCGGTGCGGAAGGCGCCGTCGGCCGCGAGGCCGCGGCACGCCTTGACCCACGCCTCGCGCGCGCCCCCCTGCTCACCCCTCAGGAGCTTGACGCGCGCGACGAGCGCCCAGGTGGCCGCGGCGCAGGCCGGGGCGAGGGAGGCGTCGCGCAGAAAGGACGAGGTGGCGTCGAGCAGCTGGGCGCGCTGCCGGCCGCGCACGGCGGCGCTGGCCTCGGTGCCGTCATAGTCGCGCGCGCGGCCGCCGTTGGTGGCGGCGCCGCCCGCCGCTGTTGTCGTTGCCGCCGCCGCCGCCTCTTCCTCCCCTCTTTCTTCACCGTGCGTCAGGCGCAGCAGCGACAGCAGCGCCTCGGTGGCCGCCACGGGGTCCTGGGCGGCGACGGGCGTCGCGTCGTCGGCGAACTCGTCGTCGCCGTCAGCATCCTCGGCCTCGCCCCCTTGCTCCTCCTCCGCCGCCTCCTCGCCCCCCCTCGCCCTTGCGACCGCCCCCTCCACCGCCTCCACCAGCCCCTCCGCCAGCTGCCCGGGCAGGCGCTCCCCTTTGGTGAGCGCCAGCACCTCGCGAAGCGCGCGCGCCGCCTTGACCGGCTCCCCGGCCCTCAGCGCGGCGGCCGCGTAGTTCTCCCAGGCCTGCCAGGACTCGCGCTTGTGCCTGACGGCCTGCTGCGCGGCGCTGAGGGCCTCCCTGGGGCGGCCCGCGCGCAGCCACAGGGCCGCGAGGTTGGCCCAGGCCTCGCCGTGCTGGGGGTCGAGGAGGGTGACGCGCGAGAAGGCGCGCAGGGCCGGGGCGAGGCGGACCGCCTCGGCGCTGGTGGTGGCGGCTCGCTGGCTCTTGTTGCCCGCCGATGCCGCTGCTGCTGCCTCCTCGTCGCTCTCGCCCTCGCCAGCGCCCTCGCCCACGTCGCCCGCCTCGCGCAGCCGGCAGTAGCCCAGCGAGAACCACGCCTGCGCGTGCATGGGCGACAGCGCCAGCGCGTCCTCGTAGTGCGCCGCCGCGCCCGCGTAGTCCCGCCGCCGCAGCGCCGACCGCGCCAGGCTGCGCTTGGCGCGCGCCGAGCGCCCGCGCGACCGCCGCCACGCCTCCTCGTAGTGCCGGTCCCCGCCCGCTCCCCCGCCCTCCTCCGCCAGGTCCCCCAGCGCGCACCACAGCGAGGGGTCCTCCGGCGTCGCCTCCAGGCGCCTGAGGATGAGTTCCCGGGCCGCCGCGCACTTGCCCAGCAGGCGGTAGCAGATGATGAGCGCGTCCCACGCCTCGAGGCGCTCGTACAGCTCGAGCGCGGGCCCTGGCAGGCCGAGCGCGACGTACGCGGCGGCCAGCTCCTTCTGGAGGGTGGGGAGCAGGCACTGGCGGGCGGTGAAGCTGTAGGGGAGGCGGGAGGCGGTGGCGGCGGCGGCCGCGGCGGCGGCGGAAGCAGCGGCAGAAGCGGCAGGGGAAGCGGCGGCCTCGGCGGCCTCGGCGGCGGCGGCGGCCGTATCACGCGCGAGCGCTGAGACGGCGCCGGGCGCGCCGGCGCTGTAGTCGGCGAGCGCCTCGAGCGTGATGAGCGCGCGCTCGCGCGTGCGCCCGCGCCCGGCCTCGTGGCGCGCCTTGAGCAGGCGCGCGGACAGCTGCAGGGCCGGCTGCGACCGCGGCTCGCGCAGCACGGCCTCCACGTACGGGCTCGCCTCCCACCCGCTCAGCTCGTCCTCGGCGCGCCCGCGCCCGGCCCCCAGCACCAGGCGCGCCCAGGCCAGCAGCAGCGCCTGCTCCACGGCCGGGTGGCGCGACGCTTGCTGCTTTCGCTCTGCTGCTCCCGGGCCTGCGCCCGGGGGAGGAGGACAAGGAAGAGCGCCCCCCGCCTCGCCCTCGTGGCCCTCGCCGTCGTCGTCCTCGAGCACGAGGCGCGGCGCCAGAAACACGGCGCCGTCCTCGCGCACACCCTCGGTCTCGCGTGCCGACCCGATCAGGCTCTCGAGGCCCAGGGCCGCCATGTCCGCGTCGAGCGCGGGCGGCGGGGCCGAGGAGGGGTCCTCGGCCCCGCCCGAGCCCCCGCCCCCGCCCCCGCGCACGCGCGCCACCAGCTGCGCCTTGGCGTCGCGCTGGTGCACAGTGCGGCGGCCGAGCGCGCCGACGACCGCCACCTCGACCCCGAGCGCGCCCGCCGCCCGGCGGAGGGCGGCCTGGGCCAGGTCTCCGTAGCCGTACTCGAGGTGGGCGGCCGCGGCGAGTTCGAGGTGGGCGCAGGCGCAGAGGAGGGCGGGGGTCGAGGGGGGCAGGCAGGGGAGGGCAGCGAGGAAGCGGGCGGCAGCGGGGCTGGGCGGCGGCGGCGGCGGCGGCAGCGGCTGCTGCTGCTGCTGCTGCTGCAGGGCGCGGGCCCACGCCGCGGCGGCCGCGCCCGAGCGCGCGGCCAGGGCGTGCAGCGACGCGGCGCGGCCGGACAGCACCTGCTGGTGCAGGGACGCGGCGCGCAGCACCCACCAGTGCCACGTGGGCAGGCGCGCGTCGACGGTGCCCCTCGCCGCCGCCGCCGCGTCCGCCGCCGCGTCCGCCGCCGCCGCGCCGTCGCGCGGCCACAGCGCCAGAAGGCACTCGCGCGCGGCCAGCAGCAGGTCCAGGTGCGGGACGCGCGTCTCCAGGTCCTCGCCGTCCTCGCGAAGCCGCTCCGCCACCCACCGCTCCGCAGGCGTGGCCGAGTCGCGCCCGAGCCCGGCGCCGCTTGCTGCTGCGGGGGCTGTGGCGGCGGCGGCTGTGGCTGTGGCGGCGGCGGCCGGCGGCGGCACGCCACGCGCGCCCGCAAGGGTGCCCGTGGCCGGGTCGGTGGCGGCGAGGGCGTCAACCCAGGCGCTCGGGACGCCCGAGCGGGCCGGGCCAGTGACGGCCAGGGCGACGAAGGCACGCAGGCAGCGGACGCCCGCGCACAAAACGGGCAGCAGAGCTGCGGCAGCGGCGGCGGCGGCGGCGGCGGTGTTGTCGCCGTGGCTGTCGCGGCCGGTGTCATTGTTGCCTGCGGCGCTCGCCGCCGCTGCCTGCTGCAACGCCGCCGCCACGCGCGCGCGAAGGCCGTCAAAGTAGGCCTCGGCCGTGGTCGCACTGGCAGGGTCGTCGCCTCCTCCATCGCCGGACAGCAGGGCGCGCACGGCCGGCGTGTCCAAGGCGCTGGGGAGGAGGAGGCGGGCGCTGCTGCTGCTGCTGCTGCTTCTGGCCCCTGCTCCGTCCGCCGCCGCCGCCGCCGCCTCGGCCGCCGCCGCTTCTCCTTCTGTCTCTTCGCCGAGCGCGAGCTTTACACGGCGCGTGAAGGTCTCGAGCAGCAGTACTAGCTGAGTGCGCTCGAGAGTGGCCGGGTCCCCCGCCATTTTTTCGGACGGCACGGGGTCGATCGAGGGGGCGCGCGATTGCGGGTGTGTTCCGGTTTCTGCGCCGCCCTCCGCCCTTCGTGCGTTGCGTGTGGGTCGAGGGCGCGCTAGGGGTCGATCGGACGAGCGAGCGCGAGAGATAAGGAGATCGATGCGTCGTTTGGAAGGTGCCGGGAGCAATTATGGATGTGTGGAGTTAAGGGAGCTCAGAGGGAAAGAGTCGTCCGAGGGCGCCCGCCGCCGGCGCCGATTCCAACTCCTCCCCCCCGCCCCGCGCTCGTTTCCAGGGATGCCGACATTTTTACAATTCACGTACCGGGGGCGGGGGCGTACATATCTAAGGGCAGAGGGAAACAGGGGGGCTGGGGGACACGCGCAAACGCTCATGTTTTTTTTGTTTGGTGGGCCGGGAGCGGGGGCGCAGGCGCGCGATCGCCGCGGCGAGGGGCGCCCGCAAGCTCCGCCGTCCCTCGTGGCCGTCTTGTTTTTTGGGGGGGGGGAGGGAGGGGGTCCGGGAGGGGGGCGGGGAAAGGAGGGCCGACGTGCCCGTAGGGAGGCCAAGGGAATCAGTATTTTTTTGGGGGGGGGGGGGGGGCGTGCTCGACCTCCTTGCCGCCGCCGCTGCCCCCCGCACACCGCCCGCCCGACCGCCCACCCTCCTCTCTCGCCTCTCGCCCCGCCCTCGCCTCTGAAAATAAAAAACCATGCGCCCCGTCATGGCCTCCTCTCCCCCCCGCGCCGGCCGCGCGACTCCAAAAAATCATGGGTGCGCGAGTCCGGTCGGGGTTGAGGGTGGTGTTGGCGGGGGCTGTGGTCGTCGTCAGAGGAGAGGGAGGGGGGGGTGGGAGGAGTGAGGGGGGTGGGGGTGGGGGGGATGGCGGGGGAAAGAGGGGGGCGCGCGGCGATCGAGGCGAAAAGTCGGCGCTTGGGGCGCCAACCTTTGTTTCCCTCATCAGGCCAGGAGGCCGATGATCGCGTGCGCCAGCACGGCCTTGAGGCCCATGCGGCGGACGTCCACCACCACGCGCACGGCGTGCGCGGCCATGAACATGCCCGCCTTGAGCAGGGAGGCAGCCGAGGAGGAGGAGGAGGAGGAGGAGGAGGAGGAGGAGGCCGACGAGGGCGAGCGGGGGGCCGGCGGCGCCGCGGGCACGGGCGCCAAGGCGGGGGCGTCGTCGTCGTTGGAGGCGTCCACGGCGTCGCCGGAGGCCGCGAGGCAGGGCTGCGGGCCGTCCTTGTCCGTCGCCCAGATGTCGACGACGACGGGGGCGAGGGCAGGCGCGACCGCGACGGCCTCGCCGCCGCCGCCCTCGCTCGCGCCGCCCTCGCTCGCGCCGCCCGCCGAGGACGGCGGCGGCGGCGACGACGGGGACGACGACGGCAGCGAGGCCGACGTCGCAAAGGCGACGCCGGCCGTGCCGCAGGCGATGGGCGTCAGCGGCGCGGAGGCCGGCGCCGGCGGCGCGGCCAGCAGGAGGACGGGCCCGCGCCCCTTGGCGGCTTTTTTGGTGGCGTTGCTGCTGCTGCGGCTGCTCTTGCTGCTCTTGCTGCTGCCGGCGGCGGTGGCGGGGGCGGCCTCCGACACGGCGAGCTCGCCGGTCGAGTAGTACGAGTTGGAGGTGCTGCTGTTGCTGTTGTTTTTGTTGCCGTTGTTGTTGCCGTTGGCCGCCTGCTCCAGCTCGGCGATCCGCCGCGCCATGTAGCCGACCTGCCTCTCGAGCACGTCGAGGCGGGCCGCCTGGTCGGTGATGATGGCGGCGGCGCCGCCGCGCGCCTTCTCGAGCTCGCAGGTGCGCGCGGAGAGCGCGGCGAGCTCGGCGTGCGCGTCGGCCATGCCCTGTTCGGCCTCGGTCGTCCGCGCGAAAATGTGTTTGAAGGACTCCATGTAGATGGGCCCGGCCTGCATCAGCACGTGCACGTCCGCCTGCGCCTTGCGCAGCGCGGTGGCCATAGCCGCCTTCTCGGCCTGCATTTCCGCGATGTTGTGTTGCATCTGCAACTGCGCGTTGAACAAGAAACCCGTCGCGTCCCAAAGCCCGGTGACCGCCTCGTGCTTGATAAAGTCGAGCAGTTCCAGGCCCTGCAGCCTGCACTCTAAGGCTTGAAGCATAGGGATCACAGACGGGTCGAGGGGGGCCGGGAACTGCTGCGGCTGCTGCGGCTGCGGGGCGTGCATGCCGCCGTAGGCCGGGCCGCACTGCTGCTGCGCCGCGAACGCGCACTGCTGGTGCTGGTGCTGGTGCTGTTGGTGCTGCTGGAATTGCTGGAGGCCCTGGCCGTAAATGTAACCGTAGTTGTCCATTCTGTGCGTTTGTTTGGGAGGAAGAGGAGGAGGAGGAGGAGGAGGAGGAAAGTCGTGAGTTTTTTTTGTTGGAAGGGGATTGTTTTTTTTCGGGCGAGGGGGGGGGGGGGAAGGCAAGGGAGGAAGGGAGACACCCTCCTCGCCTCGCCTGGCCGTCGGCTCGCCCGCGCGCGCGCCCGGGGCGCAAAACAAATGCGCGCCACCCGCCGCCGCCCGCCGCCGCTCGGCCCCCTTGCGGAGCCGAGCGCGCGAGAGGCCTCTGGGCGTGTGTGCGTGGCCTTTGAGGATGGGGCCTTTGAGAAGAAGGAGGGGGCAGGGAGTGAAGCGCCCCTCCGCCCGCCCGCAATGCAAAAAGCAGGCGTGTGCCCGCCCTTCTCTCGCGGCGGCCGCGCGGCACCCCTTGTCCGCAACCCCGACCGTGCGCGCGCGGGGCCAAAAAGCGGCCAGACGACGCGCTTGGCGGGGCCTTTTGCGCAAGGCTCTCTCTCCCACCACGAAAAAAAAAGGCCTTGCAGTTGCGCGCGCAGGCTCTCCGTGGGCGCTTTTTTCGCCCGCCCCCGCCCCCTTTGCCCGCCGCGCGCGCCGGGGCACGGTCGGCAGCACTGTTGCGCTCAGTTGCCGCCCCTTTGCGCGGCCCGAAACGCCTCGCTCGCGCCGCAAATGGCGCGCGTGTTCGGGGGATTCAGAGGCCCTTTTTTTTAGAAACGTCACCCTCAACTCTCGGTTTTTTCGCTCGCTCGCGCGCGCGAAGGGGATGGTGCTTTGCGAGGGAGAAAGCGGTCGCTGCTTTACTAACTCGAGAAATTTCGTTCGCGCGTGTGTGGGGGGGCGTGTGAGTTGTTTTCACGTGTGTGTGTTTGAGTGTGCGTTTGTGGGCAACCGTTTGGAGGGGGGGGGTCTTGAGGAGGGAGACCCCCAACCCCCTCTGGCCTCTCTCCCTTTCCCCGCCCTCCCCCCCCGCCCTCCCCTCCTCAAACCTAGAGAGACGCCCCAGGAGACGCGCCTCAAACACGCGCCATAAATCGGGCGGGGCGAGCCCGCCGGCCGGACGCGGGCCTCTCGGCCTCCGGAACCATCCAAAGCCTCTCTGAGATCTTGAGAGTCCCATCATCTGATCGGCCGGCTCGCGAGCGCGCCGCGACGCAAAAGAGAAAAAAAAGGGGCAAAGACCCGCCCGCCTCCCGAGCCGCCTCCCGACCCTGCGCGGCCGCAAAAACGCGCCCCAAACCTCTATCTACCGCCTACCTTTCGATCTCGGCCGGCCGAGCCGACCGCTCGGCAGGGCCTCTATGTTTTGTTGGCTGCTTTTTGGCCGCCGCGCCGCCGCCGCGGGCTCGAATTCGACGCCCTGATCCCGCGGCGTAGGTGCGCGAGCAACAGTCCGCACGCGAGCGCCGTTTGGTGCTGGGCGCGGCAAAAAGTTTGGCGGTCGCTCGCCAGGCCCTGGTAAATCTGTCGACGATCTAGCTGGTGATGTGGTTTTTTGGGGGAAAGGGAGGGCTTCTCAAGCGCATAGGGACCTTTGTGCGTGCGAGCGCGCGCTCGGGGTTTGGTTTGGCGGGGCGGGGCGCGAGAGAGCGAGCGGCTAGTGCCGCCGCCGCCGCTGCCGCCCCGGCAACGTCCTTTCTTCAACGAGGGGCTGGGTTTTTGTTTTTACACACAGGCGGTTTTCTTTTGGTGGTGTACTGGTACAGGGGCGGCGCCAAATGACACGAAAACTTGCGCGGGACGGGGGTGGGATGAGGGGGACTCGGCGTCACGGGAGAGCGGGAGAGGCGAGCGAGAGTGCCGCGCGGCCAGGGCCGCCCTCACCCCCCCAAGCCGCCTCGCTCCGTTGGCGCCCCAACATGCCCCAACATGCCCCCCTCAAACCACCTCCACGCCGGGCGGCACCAGGTCCGCGTGCCGCTTGGCGAACGCCAGCGTCGCCTCGCGCTGCTCCCGCAGGTGCCAGGGCACCTCGGCGTACACGTCGTCGAACATGGACGACACGCTCGGCTGCGGGGCGCGCGCCGCCTCCTCGAGCGCGGCCACCGCCTCGCGCCGCGACTCGCCCCTCGCGCTCGCCTCGCGCTCGCCGTCCCACCACCCCTTGGCGTGCCACAGCCAGTTGCGCAGGCGCACGACGGGGTCGCGCGCGCGCCACGCGGCCATCTCCCCGCTCGAGCGGTAGCGCGACGAGTCGTCGCTCGTCGAATGGTGCCCCGAGCGGTAGCTCATCGCCTCGACCAGGACGGGGCCCCCCCGCTTGAGCGCCAGCGCGCGCGCGGCGGCGACAGCGTTGAAGACCGCGCGCGCGTCGCCGCCGTCGACGCGCACCGAGGGCACGCCGTAGGCCGGCCCGCGCGCGGCGACGCCGTCCCCGGCGTACTGCTCCGCGGCGGGGGTGCTGATGGCGTAGCCGTTGTTGCGGCAGAGGAAGAGCGTCGGGCTTCCCAGCGTGGCCGCAAAGTTGAGGGCGGCGTGAAAGTCGCCCTCGCTCGCCGCGCCCTCGCCGAAAAAGGCCGCCGACACGCGCGGCTCGCCCCGCGCGCGCATGGCGTAGGCCGCGCCCACCGCCTGCGGCAGCTGCGTCGCCAGCGGGGAGCTCACCGTATGGTAGCGCAGGCGCGCGCTCCCGTAGTGGATGGGCATCTGCCTGCCCATGGACGGGTCGAGCGCGCTGCCGTAGCACTGCAACGCAAACTCCCTGGGGGCGTACCCGCGCCACATGAGCGCCCCCTGCTCGCGGTACTGCGCCAGCACGACGTCCTCCGGGGAGAGCGCCGCGGCCGCGCCCACGACCGCACCCTCCTCACCCGCGGACGTCATGTAGAAGCTGAAGCGGCCCTGCCGCTGCGCCTCGTAGAACAGCGCGTCCATCGTCTGCAGGCGCAGCATGGTGCGGTAGAGGGCTCGGGCGGTTTGCTGGTCCGGGTCGTGCGGGGCGTCGGCGCCGGCGATGGGCATGCCGGCGGCGTCGAGGGTGCGGTAGCAGGGGATCTTGCGGGGCGGGCGGGAGGTCGGGGTGGCGGGCGGCCAGGCGGGGAGGACGGCGCCGGGGCGGTCGTTGTTGTTGTTTTTCGGGGGGTGGACAGCAGCGTTGACGTCGTCGCCGTCGTCGCCGTCCTCGTCGTCGCCTTGCTGCCGGGGGGCGCCGACGCCCGCGACAAAGCGCAGGCGCGTCGTGTAGGGGACGCGGCCGCCAGGGAACTCCATGTACTCGGTGGTGGTGGTGGTGGTGGTGGTGGTGGTGGTGGTGGCGGCGGCGGCGGCGACGGCCTCTTCCTCGGCGCTGGCCGGGGAGGGGGAGGATGCAAAGGCGCGCGAGGCGGAGGAGGGCGACGGAAGCGGCGGCAGCGACGACGAGGACGAGGCCGGCGTCGCCGCTGCTCTCGCGGCGAGAGCGGCGATAGCGGCGACGGCCGCGGGAGCGGCTGGGTGGTGCCGCTGCTGCGACGGAAGGAGCAGGAGGAGGCTGCACGGGCGCCGCGCCGCCCGCAGCGCGAGGCGGCGGAGCATCGGGGGGGGCGACGACCGGGCGTTGTTTCGCGTTCCGAGAGAGTTCGAAGCGGGGGGGAGGGGGCCTCTCTCGCGCAAACGGTCTTGCGCGCGCGTGGGGGGGGGGGGGGGCAGAGACAGACACAACAAATCGGGCCGCGTTGCTTGGTGGAGAGAGGGGGTGGATGTGTGGAGAACGAGGTTGTGGGGAGAAAGAGGTCGGTCGCGGGCGGGCGTTTTTCGTTTCGCGATGAGGCTCGGCATGCGCTCGCTCGCTCTTGCTCGACGCCGCTCGCTCGACGCCGCTCGCTCGACGCCCGCCGCCCAAAAGCCGGCACCGCCGTCGCTCCGCTCTTACTACCAGTGTTTTGCGCGCGCGAATCGATTGCACACTTCTCCTGTGCAAGCCAAGGCGCGCACCACAGAAGAAGAACGCCGGCGCCGCCGCCGCGACGATGCTCGCGGCCTCGCGCCCGTCGCCGCACCGTGGTCGCCTCTGCTCCCCCTCCTCCTCCACCCCTTCCTCCTCTCACCTCCTCCTCCGGTCCCGACGCCCGCCGATGATGGCCGCTCCCACCAAGGCCCTCCCCGATCCCTTCTCGGCGGCCGACGCTGCCTCGAGCGACTCTGACTCTGACGAGGACGCGGGCCCGCGCCTGCCCCCGGGCGGCCGCCCCTTCACGCCCTCCTCGCCGCTCCCGCCGAGGCCGGCGCCGCCGTCACCGCTCAAGCCGTCGTCGGTGTCGTCGTCGCCCTCTCTGCACAGGCACCCCTCCCACGTGCGCTTGCCCGTGCCCCTTCCGGCCCTGCCCCCGCGGGGCGAGGCCTCGGCCGACCTCTTCGGCCCGCTCGTCGCCAGCGTCGGGGTCATCAGCGACGTGCAGCACGCCGCGGGCATCCCCGACGGCCAGTCGTTCCACGGCGTGCCGCGATTCTACGCCGCCGCGCTCGAGGGCGCGCGGCGGGCCGGGGAAGCATTTGCCCGCGACGAGGCGGGCGTGCGCGTCGTCATCCACTTGGGCGACACCGTGGACGGACAGCACGCGCTGCGCGGGGAGGGGCCCAGCGAGGACGCGCTGAGGAACGTGGTCGAGGCGCTCCTCGGCGGGGCTGGGGAGGAAGAGGGGGAGGGCGAAGACGACGACGACGACGAGAGGGCACGCCGCCGCCGCCCGACGACGCGCACGCTCCTCAACCTCACGTCCAACCACGACCTGTACAACTTTGGCGGCGCCGACCGCGCCCGCCTCAACGCGCTCCTCGGCATCCGACCCCCGCGGGGGAAGGAGCACCAGGGCGCCTCCTACTACTCCTTTCCCCTGGCCCCCGGGTGGCGCGCCATCGGGCTCGACAGCTACGACGAGTCGCTGCTGGGGCGCGCGCCGGGCGACCCGAGGCACGAGCGCGCGGCCGCGATGCTGCGCGCGCGCAACCCCAACGGCTCGGACGCAAAGCCCAGCGGCTGGGACTCGCCCGAGGGCCTCAAGGGCGTCGCGCGCCGCTTCGTGAGGTTTGGCGGCGGCGCCAGTTCGGCGCAGGTCGACTGGCTGCGCGCCGAGCTCGCGGACGCGCGCGCCAAAGGGGAGCGCGCGCTCGTGCTCAGCCACCTGCCTTTGCACCCGGCCACCGCGCCCCCGGCCTGCCTGCTGTGGAACTACGACGAGGTCGTCGCCGCGCTCGAGGAATTCCCGGGAACGGTCGCCGCGGTGCTGGCGGGCCACGCGCACATGAACGGCTACTTCTTCGCGCCACACGGGACGGGGGCGGCCGATTGGGACGATAGGGCGGCGGCGGCGGCGGGCGAGGCGGGTGAGGCGGCGGCGGCGGCTGCGGCGGGCGCAAGCGGGGCTGGAGGACCGGTGGGGGCGGCAGGTTTGCAGGGCGGCGGCGGCGGCGGCGGCGGCATTGGCAGAGGCGTCCACCACCTCGTCCTCCCCTGCGTGCTCGAGACGCCCCCGGACCGCGACTGCTGGGCCGTGCTCGACATCCACGAGCGCGGGCTGCTGATGCGCGGGGTGGACACGTGCATGAGCCTGGCGATGGCGACGGGCAGGGGCGGGGGGCAGCCGCCAGGCGGGGCGGGGGTGGAGGAAACGGCGGCAGCGGGGGCGGCGGCAGCGGCCGAGACGGCCGACGCGCTCGCGCGCGTCGCCATATAGGCCGCCGGTACAAGCGTTTTCTTGAAAATCCGTCCTTTGGCTTTTTTTACATGTGCGCGAATTCGCCCGACGAGGAAGCGGCGGCGGCGGTCGCGCCGATGCCGATGCCCACGCCGCCCCCGTCGTTGAGCGCCGCCATCAGGCATGCCGCGATCTCGCCAAACGTCACGCGCTGCAGGGCCCCCGGGTCGAGCTCGCGGTAGAGCTCGGCCGCCTGCTCTGGCGGCATCGCCGGGTTGAGCGCGGCGCAAAAGGAGGCAAACCCGGCGGCGCCGATGTGTCCGCGCTGGCGCAGGTCGGCCTGCGCAAAGGCGCGCGCGACGGGCGCGAGGCGCGTCTCGTGGCGGGTGAGCTCGAGGAGCTGCAGGCCGTCGACGAGCACGGAGAGCGGGAGGGGGGCGGTGGCCGTGGAGGGGCCCCGGGGGGAGCTGCTGCCGGCGCTGGCGCTCGAGCCCGAGCGGCCGCTGGCGCTGCTGTCCTGGGGGCTCGCCCTTCCGCCCTCGTCCTCCCGCCGCTGCTGCCGCTGCCGCCGCTGCTGCATCCGCCACTTGGCCTCGTGCGCCGCCAAGAACGCCTCGACCTCGGCCCGCGCAACGGGCGCGGGCGCGGCGCGGCGCGCCGGCGCCGCGGCCGACAGCGCCGCGGGCGAGGGCGGGCAGCCGCCGCCGCCGCCGCCGGTCAGCGCGCTGCCGGCGTTGCTGCTGCCGCTGTTTGGCCTGCCGTCGGCGCTCGTCGGGCGCGACGCAGCCGCAGCAGCGGCGGGAGTCTCCCCGTCGTCGACCAGCAGCAGGCCGTCGCCGCTGCACCACCGGTCGAGCGTCGCGCGCCGCTCGTCCTCGGCCAGGCCCCCCCGCATGCGCGCCTCGACCAGCGCCCGCAGCGCCTCGCCCGACGCCCCGTGAAGCTGCTGCAGCGCCGCGGCCGCCGCCCCGACCGCGCGCGCGCGCGCCCGCGCGTGGTCCCCGCGCGAGAAGTAGCCCTCCTCGACCGCGCCGTCGAGCACGCGCGCGTACAGGGCGACGTCCGGGTGGGGTGGCGGGCAGGCCCCCGGCGGCGCGTGCGCCTGCAAGCCCGCGCGCACCATGGCGAGGGCGCGCTGGGCCGTGACGGCGCAGCCGCGGCCCGCCTTGGCCGCGACGTAGGCGCGCAGGTGGGCCTGGGGGGTCTCCGGGGGCGGGAGGGGCATGGGCGGCGGCGGGGCGGCGTGGGCGTGGGTGGCGGCGCTCGTCGCGGCGGCCGAGGCGGCGGCGGCGGCGGCGGCGACCGCCGCCAGGCGCTTGGCCTCGCGGTCGGCCTTGTCGCGCATGGCGTCCAGGCAGATGGCCGCGAGCTCCTGCACGCTGAGGCGGTCGGAGGAGGGCGGGCGGGCCGGGCGGGCGGCGGCGGGAGCGGCGGCGCTGGGAGCGGCGGTGGGAGCGGCGGCCGCGGGCGGCAGCAGGGGCGACCCTAGCTCTGAGAGCCGCCGCTGGCGCTGCGGCGGCAGATGCTGCTGCTGCTGCGGCTGCTGGTGGTGGTGCCCGCGGCTCTTGGGCGAGGCCGACGGCAGGAGCGGGGGCGGGCGGCGGACGGGGCGCCTGGCGGCCAGGGGGCCCTCGGCGGCGGTCGGGCCCTCGGCCGCGGCCTCGGCGGCGCCGGGCCAGCTGCGCGGGCTGCGGGCAGCGGCAGCGGCAGCGGCCGTGCCGCCGCCGCCGCCGCCCCCGCCGCCGCCCCCGCTGCCAACGCTGCTGCTGTCGCTGCCGCTGGGCGCCGAGGGGGCGCCTGCGGAGCGGCCCTCGACCAACACTGCGGCCGTCATCGTCGTCGCCGTCGTCGCCGTCGCCGTCGCCGTCGCCGTCGCCATCACCAGGGTCACCGAGGCGTCGCCGCCGCCGGCCAGGCCGCCCGCGCGCTGCCGCGCTGATGCCCCCTTGGGGACCGGCACGAGCGAGATGCTGCTGCCGGCGCTGTCCCTGCCCGCGCTGCCCGGCCGCTGGTGGTGGTGGTGAGGGTGGTGGTGAGGAGGGGCTTGATGCGCGCGCCCGCCGGCCAAGGCGCGGCCACCGCCTTGCTGCTGCTCGCACCGCGCCAGCGCGCCGCTGCTGAGCGCCAGGCTGAGGCTGACGCGCTGCGAGCGGCGCCGGCGCGCGCCCGTGCGGTCGGCCACGGCCACGACCGGGCCCGTGCTGGCGCTTGCGGGGGCGCCTGGGTTGCCCGCCCCGGGCCCCTGGTAGGCCTCTTCGTCCCCAGCGCTCTCCTCCTCCTCCTCGTCGTCGTCTGCCTCCGCCGCCGCCTTCCAGAGCGGGCGCGCCGCGGCGGGCAGGGAGGCTGGCGGCACCCTGGCGCTCACGCTGGCGCTTCCCGCCGTCCCGGCCTCCTCCTTGACGGGCGACAGCAGCGGGTGGTGGTCGACCGCAGCAGGCGCAGAAGCAGCAGCAGGAGCAGCAGCAGCAGCAGCAGCAACAGCAGCAGCAACAGCAGCAGCAACAGGCGGCTGCAGGGGCGCGCCGAATCCGCCGATTGCGCCGTCGCCGACGGCGGGGCTGGCGAGGGCGACCGTCGAGTCGGGCTCGCCGTCGTCGTCGTGGTCGCCGTGGTGGTGCTCGTTCAGGAGCACGTGGTGGTGGCGCTGCTGCTCATGGAGAGGGCGGCTCTCGGCGGCCGCTAGCACCGCACCGCCGCCCAGCCGCAGCGGGTCGCTGCTGTCGGCGCCGGCGTCGTCGCCGTCCGCCGCCAGCGAGGGGCGCGCGCTGCCGCTGCCGCAGGCGTCGGTCGCCCCGCCGCCCGTGCCGCGGGCGGTCAGCATGGCCTCGGCGGCCGCCGCCGCCGCCGCGCCGCTGTCGCACGACGCCGCTCGGTGGAGGTTGCTGGCGGTGTTGATGTTCTCCGCCGCGTCGTGGGGAGCCGAGGCGACGGCAGCCGCCGCCGCCGCCGCCGTTTCGGCCGATGCCAGCGCGAGGGCGGCGTCGGCCGGCGTCGCCGCCGCCGCCTCGTCCGCCTCGGCGCCCGAGCGCGCGCCACCTCCGCCGCAGGAACCCAGAAGCATGCTGTCCGACGAGGGCTCGGTGGCGCGGGAGGCCGAGCTGGCGACGGCGACCGTCGGGGCAGCGCCGGCAGCGCCAAGAGGGGGCGGCGGGGGGGCTTGGTCGGTGCGCCGGCGCATGCGCGGCGAGGACGCGTCGCCGTTGGGCGGCGCCGCCGCGCCAGCAGCACCACCGCCCTCGCGGCGGGCGGGGCTGGCCTTGGCGGGGGACGAGGCGCCGCCGCTGCCCTGCGCCTTGAGCCAGCTGGCCACGGTGGCGACGCGGGCTTGGGGGAGGCGTCCGCCCACCTTGGCGGGCAGGGGCCCGTTGGCGGGGGCGGGGGCGGCGGCGGCGGCGGCGGGCTCGGCAGGGGCGCCAGGGGCAGGCTGCTGCTGCTTCTGCTGCTGCTGCTCCTGCTCGGGAGCCGCCCCGCGCAGCGAGTAGCGTGACGGGCTGATCATGAGGTTATCGTCGCCCTCTTCCTCAGCCGCGGGAGGCTGCTGCTGCTGCTGCTGCTGCTGCTGCTGCTGCTGTGGCGGCTGCGGCACCATAACGGCGGGGGCCGTCGTCGCTTCTCCTGCCGCTGCGGCCGGCGGCGGCGCCTCCACGACCACCTGCTGCTCCTGCTGCTGCATCGGGACGCTCGGTGTGCTCGCGCAGCTGCTGATCTGCGGCGTCGGCTGCGCCGCGGGCGGAGGGGCGCAAGGGGCGCCTGCAGCGGCAGGGCGAGGCGGCGGGGCCGGGCCAGTGGCCTCGTGCGCCTCGTGCGTCTCCTGGGCCTCGCGCGGCACCGGGTCGCGCGGCAGCGGCAGCGGGGGCAAGGGTCCCGCGCCAGCCATCATGGCTGCCCGCAGCGGGTCGCGGCTGCGCAGGGGGCGATGGCGCCCGTCGCCGCCCGCGCCGCCGCCGGCCGCCAACCCCTGCTGCTGCTCCTGCTGCTCCTCCTCGACGGCCCGCAGCGCCGCGCGCAGCTCCTCCAGCTCGGCGGCCTGACGCTCGGCCAGGTGCCGCCAGCTCACGAGCAGGCGCGACGTGACGTGCCGCCACACGTCCTGCAGGTAGGTCGCCGCCGCAGCCCCGGCCAGCGACCCGCTGCGTCCTGCTGCCGCTGCCGCTGCCGATGCCGACGCCGCCGCTGGCCCCCGTCCCGTCACGGCCACGCCCCCGGCCACCGCCAGGCCCTCCGGAGCGGCGGCGGCGGCGGCGGCGGCGGCGGCGGCGGCGGCGGCGGCGGAGAAGGCACCAGCGCCCCCGCCGTCCTCCAGGGCGGCGGCGCCGGCCTCGGGCCCCACCCCCCCGCCGAGCGTCTCGGCCAGGCCTTCGACGCACAGGCCGAGCACGCGCCGCTGGTACTGCAGCTCGTCGGCGCGGCGCAGGTGGGGCGAGGGCTGGAGGGCCATGGCGCGGCGCGTGTCCTTGGCGTAGCTCTGTGTTGTTGTTGGTGGTGGTGTTGTTTGTGTTGTTGTGGTGTGGTCGTCGATTGGTTGGTTGTCGCCGGCCCGAGGCGGGGGGCGTTGTCGTGCGCGAGTGCGGCGTCGTCCCGCCCGCCGCCGCCCGGCGCGCCCTCTCTCTCTTCTCTCCCCCTCCGTCTCTCACCTGCACCTCCGCCTGGACGTAGGCCGACCACCGCTGGCTCTCGAGGCCGTGCATGTGGCGCAGCTCGACCAGCTCCATCAGGAGGTGCTCGAGCGCGCGCGTTGAGCTCATCTCGTCGTTTTTGCCTTCTTTTTTGGGGGGGGTAGAGACCTCTTCTCTCTCTCTCTCTCGATTCGCCCGATGCGCGTGCGAGCCCAAAGTCGGGGGGCCGATGTCAGTAGGAGGGGCTAGAGGCGCGACAGAGGCCCTTTTCCTGGGCTGGGGATGGGCGTTCTCTCCACTCGCTCTCTCTCTCTCTCGATCGCGCCGTGCGCGCGTCACGAAGAAGGGGGGAGGAGCCCGTTGGAGGCAGGCTTGGTTTTTTTCCGTTGCGCGATCGTGGGAAACCTGGAGGTTCGAGCGTCAAAAGGTCAAGAAGGGTAAAGGGTCAGGTCGTCGCCGTTATCATCAGATGCCTGAGCGATTGATGCATTGATTCGGTGGGCGCGCGAGAGAGAGCGAAAGAGGAGGCGGGCTTGAAAAAAGGGATGCGGGCGGCGCCGCTTCGCCACCGACGCCGACGGCCGGGCAGCCGGCTCTCTTGCCGGCTGCCCGGCAAGAGGGCCGAGGTAGGGGCGGATTGGGTGAGGCTGTCCAAGTGGCGTTTCAGCCGCCGCCTCCTTGCCCTGGACAGGAGGAGGGCAGGATGAGGTGGCCTCGGAGGGTCTCGGCGCGTCGACACCCCCCCCCACATGCCAGCCAAGCCCCGCCCGCCCCGCCCGCCCGCCCGCCCACTCGCGCCCCCCATCGCCGCCGCCGCCGCTCCGCCGCCGCTGCTGCCGCTGCTCCGCTCCTCTGCTCTCTCTCTCAAAGCCGCGCCTCCTTGCCCCCCCGGCCAATGGCGTTTCAGAAGCTTTGACATCCAATCTTTCTCCCCCCGCATCGATCGTCCTCATCGCACACCAAACCCCTTTCCAAACACAGCGCGCGCGACCGGCGTTGTCTCAAAAAAACACCCCGAAGAGCTCGCTTTTCCTCCTCCGCGCCGCACGCAACACACAGACGACTAGCACGATGCTGGCGCACCGCGGCGGCGTGAGCTCCGCCGTCGCCCGGCCAGTGCGGCCGCAGCGCGCGAGCACGGTGGCCGTGCGCGCCAGCGGCTCGGCCGTGAAGACGCTCACCGTGCCCGTCAAGTCGGCCTCGTCCGGTGCGGCTGCGGGCACGGCCGAGCTCCCGCTCAAGGTGGCCGGCGAGGACACGGCCAAGGGCCTGGTGCACCGCTATCTCGTGTACATCCTGCAGAACGCGCGCCGGGTGAGTCTCGATTGGGATTGAGAGAAGAGCGCGCGCGTTTGATTGAAGGGGGCGGCCGCCCGCCCCCCTCCTCCCCCCCTCCTCCCCCTCCCTCTGTGGTCGGAGGCACCCTCGCGCTTCGCCGACCGCCACGCGCGCCCCGAGGGCCCGCTCGATGCGGCGCGCGCCAGCATTGGCGATCCAAGGCGGCGCGTTGCCCATCCCACGGGTCGGCGGGCCGTCATGGCGCCGCGTCGGGCGGAGGAGCGGGGGCGAGGGGGCGGCCGCTCCTCTCCTTTTTCCTCCCTCTCTCTCTCTCCTCCGTCCCTCCCTCTCGCCCCCACTCACACCGTGCCGATCGAACAACCAATCCCAACACACCAACAACAACACCACCACCACCAACAACAACAGGGCACCGCGAGCACGCTCACGCGCGGCGAGGTGCGCGGCGGCGGCAAGAAGCCGTACAAGCAAAAGGGCACCGGCGGCGCGCGCCGCGGGTCGTCGACCTCCCCGCTCTTCCCCGGCGGCGGCGTCACGTTCGGGCCCAAGCCCAAGGACTGGTCGATCAAGATGAACAAGAAGGAGCGCCGCCTCGCCCTCGCCACGGCCCTGGCCAGCGCCGCGGGCGACATGACGGTCGTCGACTCGCTCGCCGAGGTGGCGGCCGACGGCAAGACCAAGGGGCTCGTCGCCGCGCTCGCGGCCATGGGTGCGTCGCCGATGGAGAAAAAGGTGCTGCTGATCGCGGCAGAGGCGCACGAGCACGTGATGCGCGCGGGCGGCAACGTGGAGCGCCTGGCCATCAACACGGCCGACGCCGTGCAGGCGTTCGACGTGCTCAACAGCGAGGCCATCGTGATCGAGAAGGCGGCGCTCGAGAAGATCGCGGCCGCGCTCGGCGGCGGCGCCGACGCCTGAGGATCGCGGTCGCGCCCGCCGAGGGTCGCGCGCTCTCTGCCTCCCTCCCCTCCCCTATCTGTCTCTCGAAATTTTGTTTTCGTTTTAAAGAAAAGAACGAGCCGTCTCTCGCGTCTGCTTCTTCCTCTTCTTGCCCTATCTCACATCTCAGGCCTCGGCCCGGCACATCGCCGCCGTCGCTGCAGGCGCCGCCGCCGCCGCCGCCGCTCCTGCCGCCGCTCCTGCCGCCGCTGCCGTCGTCGTCGCCGCCTGCTGCTGCTGCTGCCCCTGCTGCCCCTGCTGCCCCTGCTGCCCCTGCTGCGCCGCCGGCACCAAGCCCTCGTAGTGCACGGGCGCCAGGTAGGCCAGGAAGATCTCCGGCGGGGGCGGCGCCTTCCCCTGCTCCTTCCCTGTTGCGCCCCCCCCGTCCTCGGCCTCCTCCTCCTCGCCCCCTTCAGCTTCAGGCCGGTAGAGGTGGTACCACCCGCCCGCGTCGGACGTCACGACGTGCACGGCCACGCCCAGGGCGTCCGAGACGGCGCGCAGCGCGAGCTCGTCGCCCCACGTCCCGGGCGAGGCCATGCCGGCGACGTAGCTCCCAAAGTCCTCCCCCAGAAAGGCCTCGTAGTCCGCCCTCTTGCGCAGCATGTGCGCGACGGCGGCCGCGCGCACGGCGGCGTGGTGGTCCTGCGACCCCGCGTAGAGCTGGGACGAGACGGCGCGGAAGAGGCAGTTGCCGTCGCCCTCGCAGCGCTGGCGCGAGAGGCCGAGGCGCGCGAGGCGCCTGCGCAGGCGCCGGCGGTCCTCGGGCGCGCCAAAGGGGCCGTCCTCGTCGTCGTCGTCGTTGTCGGCGTTGTTGTTGTCGCCGCCGCCGCCCCTGCCGCCGCCGCCGCCGCCGCCGCCGCCGCCGCCGCCGCCGTCCGCAGCAAACACGCCCTCCTCCTTCTCCTCCTGCAGCTGCTGCTCCAACGCATCTTCGTCCAGGCCGGCCATGGCCGCCGCGGACTGCTTGGCCTCCTCGAGCAGCCACGCCTCGCGCCGCGACTTGGATTGCGTCCACACGAGCCGCCGCTCGGCGGGGAGGGCAGCGGCGGCGACGGCGGCGGCGGCGTCCAGAGGCGGCAGCGGCGTGGCTTGCTGCAGCCCTGTCGCCGCCAGCTTGGAGGACGTCAGCCGCACCAGCATGGGCGTCGACGAGAACGACGGCTCGGGGCCGCCCTGCATCATCATCACCGACGCCGGGGTGGCCGTAGATACGTTCACCAGGAAGGAGGGCGGGGTCGCGAGCGGCGAGGCGGCGGCGGCGAGCGACGCCGACGCCGACGGCGCCAACACGCGCGCGTGCTCGCCCGCGAGTGCCGAGAGCCGTCGCACGACGGGCTCGATGTCGATGTCCATGGGCGGGGTCGCCGCCTGCTCGTCGACGCCCTGGGCGGCGCCGCCGCGCATGCACCGGCGCAGCATGGTGGGGCTCGGGTACGACGAAAGGGAGGGGCGTGGTATTATTTTTGGCAAGGACCGAACGCGAGGCGCGCCCGAGCGGGGTCCGGGAGAAAGAGGTGTTGGGTCGGCCCCCGAGTCTGGGAGAAGAAGAAGGAGAAGAAGGAGGAGGGGGAGGCGCGCGCGCAACTCGTGTGGTGAATGAGAGGACGGGCCGAGGGGGGCGGGAACAAGAAGACGAACGTTCAGCGACGGCGCTTGCCGACCAACCGCAGATGGCGTCCCCGCCGCCCGACGCGCCGCAGCAACAAGCGCCACAGCTCGCTCACTCACTCGTTCACGCCAAGGACCCGCCAGACAACCCAGCCCTCCCTTTCCTCCGAAAAACCACATCACTAGCTAGATCGTCGACAGATCTAGCAGGCTCTGGCGAGCGACCGCCAAACTTTTTGCCGCGCCCAGCACCAAACGGCGCTCGCGTGCGGACTGTTGCTCGCGCGCTCCGCCGCGGCATCAGGGCATCGAATTCGAGCCCGCAGCGGCGGCGCGGCGGCCAAAAAGCAGCCAACAAATCATAAAGGCCCTGCCGAGCGGTCGGCTCGGCCGGCCGAGATCGAAGGGTAAACGGTAGATAGAGGTTTGGGGCGCGTTTCCGCGGCCGCCTAGGGTCGGGAGGCGGCTCGGGAGGCGGGCGGGTCTTTGCCCCTTTTTTTTTTTCTCTTTTGCGTCGCGGCGCGCTCGCGAGCCGGCCGATCAGATGATGGGACTCCCAAGATCTCAGAGAGGCTTTGGATGGTTCCGGAGGCCGAGAGGCCCGCGTCCGGCCGGCGGGCTCGCCCCGCCCGATTTTTGGCGCGTCTCTCTAGGTTTGAGGAGGGGAGGGCGGGGGGGGAGGGCGGTGAAAGGGAGAGAGGCCAGAGGGGGTTGGGGGTCTCTCCCTCCTCGAGACCCCCCCCCCTCCAACGGTTGCCCACAAACGCACACGCCCGTCGCCTGCGGCACAGCCGGCGTCGCCTTCGCGACGTCGGCCTCGCTGCCGTCGTCGTGCCCGTCGTCGCCGCCGCCGCCGTCCTCCTCGGCGGGCGGCGCGAGCGAGGGCGGCGCGAGCGAGGGCGGCGGCGGCGAGGCCGTCGCAGTCGCGCCTGCCCTCGCCCCCGTCGTCGTCGACATCTGGGCGACGGACAAGGACGGCCCGCAGCCCTGCCTCGCGGCCTCCGGCGACGCCGTTGACGCCTCCAACGACGACGCCCCCGCCTTGGCGCCCGCGCCCGCGGCGCCGCGGGCCCCCCGCTCGCCCTCGCCGGCCTCCTCCTCCTCCTCCTCCTCGGCCGCCTCCCTGCTCAAGGCGGGCATGTACATGGCCGCGCACGCCGTGCGCGTGGTGGTGGACGTCCGCCGCATGGGCCTCAAGGTCGTGCTGGCGACTTTTCGCCTCGATCGCCGCGCCCCCCCCTCTTTCCCCCGCCATCCCCCCCACCCCCACCCCCCTCACTCCTCCCACCTCCCCCTCCCTCTCATCTGACGACGACCACAGCCCCCGCCAACACCACCCTCAACCCCGACCGGACTCGCGCACCCATGATTTTTTGGAGTCGCGCGGCCGGCGCGGGGGGGAGAGGAGGCCATGACGGGGCGCGCGGGTTTTTTTTTCAGAGGCGAGGGCGGGGCGAGAGGCGAGAGAGGAGGGTGGGCGGTCGGGCGGGCGGTGTGCGGGAGGCAGCAGCGGCGGCAAGGAGGTCGAACACGTCCCCCCCCCCCCCCAAAAATACTGATTCCCTTGGCCTCCCTACGGGCACGTCGGCCCTCTCCCCCCCGCCCCCCTCCCGGACTTCGTCCCCCCCCCCCCCAAAAAAAAAAAACCAGACGGCCACGAGGGACGGCGGAGCTTGCGGGCGCCCCTCGCCGCGGCGATCGCGCGCCTGCGCCCCCGCTCCCGGCCCACCAAACAAAAAAAAGAGCGTTCGCGCACGCATCCTATTTGAATTGACATCTGTTGATCTATTTCCTGTCCTCCTTCCTCTCGTGGTGAAAGTGTAAAAAAAATCGTTGGGCCGCTGCAAAGTATCACCCCCTTACAGCAAATCAACCAAGGGCGACGCGGCCCTCCGGCGCCTTCGGGGTCGCGCGCCGACGAAGGATTCAAGCGCGCGCCGCGCCTCGTCGTCCCACGCTCGCACAGCACTTCTTTTATCCAACGACACGCGCGCGCGCGCCCCCCCGAGCTCTTATCCCACGCGCAGCGAGCGGGGCCTTCTCCCCCCATCCGGACCTCCCGCACATCCTCTTTTGAGTCCGCCGCGCGCGCGAGGCGTTTGGAGAGAGAGCCCTTCCTCCACCTCGTTGCCCCCGAGACCCCCGCGCGCCCGAGAGGCGTCCCCACCACCATGCGGCCGCGCGCGGCCCTGGCGGTGCTGCTGGCGGCGGCGTGCGCCGCGCCATGCGCCGCCACGTTCGCCGTCGAGAAGGCGGGCGTGAGGGTGCGTTTGTTTTGTTTCCTCCGGAACGAGAGGGAGAGTGCATCAGCAGCAAAGAGGGGTGTGCGAGCGAGGGCGAGCGCCCTCTCTCGCTCCCTTCTCTCTCTCGCGCGCGCGCGCCACACACAGAGCAAACCGACCGGGCCCCGCAAAGGCTCACCCGCCCACGCCACCACCCAACGACGTCCCGCCGAACCACCAACAGGTCGTCTACCCCACGAGCGCCAAGGGCAACCGGTGCGTCTGTCGGTCGCTTGCGCGCCGAGAACGCCGACGCCGAAAACGCCGCCACCGGCCAACCTCCCGCCCCTCCCCCCCCCCCCCCACCCCGAAACAACACCATAAAAACTCAAAACAGCTTCGACATGGCCCTCGCCAACTTTGGCCAGCCCAAGTACGGCGCCTCCCTCGTCGGCCGCCTCGTCTACCCCTCGGACGACCCGGCCTACAACCAGCGCTCCTACGTGTGCGACCCGACAAGGCGCGGCCTCCCCGCCTGCAACTTCGGCTGCCGCCCGCTCAATGAGTCCACCCCGCCATTCAACGTCGACCGCCAGCCGGGGAGGCACACCGTGCTGCTGCTCGACCGGGGACCCCGCGCCTCCTCCTCCAAGCACGCCTCCAGCGCCGAGCGGCCCTGCTACTTTGTCGACAAGGCGTACCACGCCCAGCTCGCCGGCGCCGACGCCGTCTTGGTCGTCAACGACGAGCCCGGGGACGACCTCTCGACGGCAGTGGCGCCCGACGACGAGGCGACAGGGAGGGAGCTCGCGGCCCTGAGCATCAGCGCGGGCCTCATCTCCCAGAGCGACGGGCAGCGCCTGAAGGACATGCTGCGCCAGGGCCCGGTCGCCGTGGCCCTCAACTGGACGGACGCGTTCCCCAAGGCGGACAAGGTGGCGTGGGAGTTCTGGACCAACAGCAACGACGAGTGCGGCCTGAGCTGCGACCAGCAGCGCGGCTTCGTGCGCCGCTTCAAGAACGCCGCCAAGGCCCTCGAGCAGCAGGGCGTCGTGCGCTTCGAGCCCCACTACCTCATCTGGGTGTGCCAGTTTGGGGCGGATTCCCCCGAGTGCAAGTCTCAGTGCGTGCGGGGGGGTGCCTACTGCTGCCCCGATCCTGACGACGACCTGCAAAAGGGCTACTCGGGCGCCGACGTCCTGCTCATGAACCTCCGCTCCCTCTGCGCGCGCAAGGTCAGCGAGGGGCGCCTCTCAAAGGGGTGGCTGTGGTGGGACTACGTCGACAGGATCGGCCTCGAGTGCCCGATGAAGGACGGCCGCTACACCCCGCAGTGCGCCGAGGCGGCGTTCCGCGCGACGGTCGGCTCCGCCGCGCCCAACGGCGCCGAGGCCGAGGCCCTGGTGAAGGACTGGCACGAGTGCTCGGACGTGCCGGACCCGGCGGCCAAGGGCAAGCCGCACCCGCTGCTGGACGCGGAGCTCAAGGCGCAGATTGGGGAGGGCGATGGGGCCGAAGGCGGCGGCAAGGGCGGCAAGGGCGGCGGCGACGCCTCTGGCGCCGCCGCCACGACAGTCGCCATCCTGCCGACGGTGCGCGTCAACGGCAAGCAGTACCGGGGGGCGCTCGAGCCGGGCCCCGTCCTGCGCGCCATCTGCGCGGGCTTCCCGGCTGGGAGCGAGCCGGGCGTGTGCAACGAGCGCTGGGTCTCGGACGACGAGTGCTCGCCAGGGGCCGAGGGAGACCTCGCGTGCCGCTCCTCGTTCAACGCCACGGCCGGGCGCACGCGCTGCGTCAACACCTTTGCGGGCTACACGTGCGAGTGCGGGCAGGGCTTCATGCGCGTGCAGGACTCGGCCACGGGCGAGGAGACGTGCGCGGAGCTCAACGAGTGCGTGGCCTCCCAGGTCTGGCGCTCCAAGCCCGACTGCAGCTGCGAGCGCTGCGCGTGCATCAACACCGTCGGCGGCTACAACTGCACGGGTCCCTTGCCGGACTACTGCACCCCCGAGCGCGACTTTGGGGGATGCTGGAAGGGTAAAGGCAAGGGTGGGAAGCTCGTGCACGCGTGCGTGGACGCGCTCGACCAGTATCGGTGGCTCGGGGAGCGCGGGCGCGTGCGCGAGGGCGCCGACCGGCCGTTCCGCTGCCGCTGCCCCAAGTGCTTCCGCGCGGTGGCCGGGTCGGCGGAGGACGGCTTCGAGTGCGAGCCGGCGTGCGACCTGAGCACGTGCGACGAGTTCACGGGGCAGTGCGCCGGCGGCGGTGGCGTGGCGGGTGCCAGCGGCGGCGGTGGCGGCGGTGGTGGTGGCGCGGGCGGCGGCCTCGGCCTCGGCGGCGCGCTCATGCTCGTGTCGGTGTCGGTGGGGCTGACGTCGGCCGTCGGCTACGCCGCGTACCACTCGTACGTGCGCCGCGCCGTCGCGGACGACGTGCGCGCCATCCTGGAGGAGTACGTGCCGCTGGCGTCGGCGCCGCCGAGCAGGCCCGGCGGCGGGAGCGGCGGCGGGAACGGCGGGGCTGGCAGCGGCGGCGGCGGGTTTGGGAGCTTGATGATGGGCGGCGGCGGCGGCCACGGCAACGGTGGCGGCAGCAGCGGCTCGGCCTTTGGCGACGACGACGAGCTGCTCGTCGCGACCGAGGCCCCCCGCAGGTACTACCGCCAGTCGGACGACACGGGCGGCGGGTGCGCGAGCGACCACGACCGCGCGCGCAAGGGGGGAGGAGGAGGGGGGGGCAGCGACGACGACGAGGGCGGCGGCGGCGGCGGCGGCAAAAAGCCCGCCGCCGCGCCGTCGGGCGGGCGCAGGGACGTGCAGATGCTGGCGCTGGCCGAGACGTCCGACTGAGAGAGCGGTCTCGGTGTCGATCTCGCGCCTCGGTCGGCAGCTGCCCTCCGCGCGCACCCTCCCCCCCCCTCGAGTCCCCCCCTCCCCCCCTCCTTTCTTTTTGGCGTGAGCGGCCGGCCGCCTGGCCGCGCGCCCTTCGCCCCCGCCCCCCTCGCCGCCCGAAACTCTTCCCCCGCCCCCCACCCGATTCGCGTAGGGCGGGGAGAAAACCCCTCAACGCACCGCCGATAAAGCAGCGCCCACCTGTTTCGTTTTCCACCCTGTGTGCACGCATCCTTTGTACCCCCCCCCCTATCCTGGCCCAAAGCCGCCGCCGCCACCGACCCCCCCCCCCCCCGCCGAGCAGCGCGGCCAAAGCGCGCCAGCAAGAGAGCGAGCGGGCTATCTTTTGCGCCCGCCTTCTGGACCCCCTTCCCGTTCTCTCCTTCTCGTCATATAATCACCATTTTGACGCATTCTCCCTAAGGGAGCCCTTGCAAGCTAAACAACGAAGATGTAATCGCTTCTTTTTGTCACAGACGGCAAAAGCGCCGCGCGACGACGAGACGACGAAGAGGACGCGACGAAAGAGAATTAAATGTTTCCAGATCCGGTTTCCTTCTTTCCGACATCACCTCGGCAGCAGCGGCTGGCGCGACTGGTCTATTCCGTTGCCGACCGCGCCCGACACTGCCGCGGCCGTCAGCGACAGATGGTCCATCGACGGCGACACGATCATGCCCGACGACGCCGACGCCGCGCCGCCGCCCGCCGCGGCGTTGGCCCCCGCTCCTCCTCCCCCGCCAACCCCAATCCCAAGCTCGTGCGACGCCTTGCGGTCGGCCGCCGCCCCTCCCCCGGCCCCGCCGCCGCCGCCGGCCCCGACCCCTCCAGTACCCTTGGACAGCGCCGGCCCCGAGAAGAACTGGTGCATGGACACGCACACGATCGACACCCCCACGAGAAAGCTCGGGGTGAGCGCGTGGTTGAACAGCAGCCACGACAGTAAAGCGGTGGCGACCGTGGCGATCGTGCTCGAGTACTTCTTCAGGATGGTGTCCGCCCACTTGTAGAAGAAGGACGCGAGGATGCCCTGCGCGGCGTTGACCGCCACGAGCACGAGCGTCGTGCGCGACTGGTTGGCCAGCATCACGGTCAGCAGCGACTCGCGCCGCGCCAAGCACAAAACTAGCACGCCGACCAAGTTGAAAGCGGCGCCGAAAAAGTAGAGGAAGAAGTTTTGGAGGTGCACCGAGGTGTCCATGTGGCGCTTGAGGGCGAGCTCGTTGTAGACGCTGGCGGCGGAGGGGACGGTGACGGTTCCCAGGACGCAGAGGGCGGCGGGCACGAGGGACGAGGCGGCGGCGGCGGCCGCGGTGGCGGCGGCGGCCTTGGCGGCGGCGGCGGCGGCGGCGGCGGGCGCGGCGACGGCCGCGGCGGCCTCGGTCGCGCGCGCGGCGGCGGCGGTCACGGCGCGCGCCGCCTCGGCCGCCGCCTCCGACCCGGCGGGGAGGGACACGAGCGACCTCGCCGCCTCGGCCACCGCCGCCACCGCCGACGAGGCCGCCGTGGCCGTGGCGGCGATCGAGGAGGCTGCTGAAGCGGGAGCGGCGGCGGCGACGCTCGCGGCCACAGCAGCGCCCGCCCCCGCGTTCAACGCCCCGAGCTGATTCACCGTCACCCCCGCGACGAGCAAGAAGAGCGCCTCCCACTGCAGGACGCTAAACCTGCGCCCCAGGATCGAGCGCATCAGCAGCGCGATCACAAACACCTTCAGGTTGCCCAGCATCTTGGTGGTCGTCGGCCGAAAGTGGAGCTGCATCGCAAACTTTAGGTAGTTGTTGACGGCGTAGAGGAAAGCGGGCACCGCTAAAAGCCAGTTGTGCCTGGCGTCGGCGGCAAAGGCGCGGCCGCTGCGGTACAGCGGGGGGCCCGGCCTGCCGCTGCCGACGGCCACGAGCACGGAGAGCGCGAAGAGGGTCTTGGCGATCTCGACGAGGAGGTTGACGGCGAGCGGGTTGTACGCGTACTTGCCGTCCGTGCCCTTGGAGAGGTGCACGAGCACGGGCTGCAGGCCCAGGAGCAGGCAGTCGGCGGCGACGAGCGCGACGCGAAAGGCCTGGCCGCGGCGCTGCTCGCGACGCTGGCGGGGCTCGGCGTAGGCGGAGGCGAAGGCCTTGCCGCCTCCGCCTGCGTTGGCCATGGTTGTGTTGTTTGGCTGGTGGTGGCGGTGGTGCCTCGGCAGCTCTGGTTGAGGAGCAAGCCGCCGAGCGGTTGGCGGCGCGGCGCGGTGCGGTGCGGTGCGGCGCGGCGCGCGCGCGCGCTCGGGCGGCGCGCGCGAAAGGAGCCGAGGGGACCCGCCCCCCCTTCCGCGCTGGCGCGCGCCCTCCTGCGCCCTTGGGGGCGGCGCGCGCGCGTAGAACGCCCGTCAATCAGTCAGTGTCGCGCCCTTTGGGGATCGAAGGCCCTCTCCCGCGGCCGGGGCGGGCGGGGGAAAGGGAAGGGGACCCAAGGGGGGTGAGAACTTTTTTTTGGGGGGGGGGGCGATGCGGGCGGTCGCGTGTTTATGCGGTCGGCGGGGTCGGTCAGGGGCAGCACGAGCGGGCGGATTCGAATATGCTAAAGGGTCTGTCGAACCGCTGCTTGCCGCCGGGGGCGGGGGGGTGAGAACGGAAGAAGAAGAGGAGGAGGATGGCAAAAGCTGGTCGCGCGCGGCGCAGTGCTGAGGCTCTTTTGGGAGAGCGATAGGGGGGGAGGGGCTTGAGGCGCTAGGTGATGCTGGTGCTGGTGTCGCAACCTCGGTTTATCGGGGGTGGGGCCCAGAGAGGGAGCTCGAGCCTTCAACCCGGCGGCCCCGTCGGCGTCGGCGCGTTTCCGCTTCGGGCGACGACGCCGCTTCTCACCCAGACCCAAAGTATGGCGGCGCGACATTGCCCCCCACACACGCTCACTTCACTTCTCTTGATCGCGCCGCTTGCTGTCGACCCTTCTCTCGTGATCGCCATCGATCCCAATCCACCCCCCCAATCCATGCCCGCCCCGACCTTTGCGGAGGTCTCGGTCCGAGACGGCACCCGCCTCGAAATCCAAGTCTGTCACGCGCCTGCTGCTCCGGAAGAAGAACGACAGCATGATCCTCCTCAACCCCGCGTCGTCGCGGTGATCCTGCACCCGTGGGGCCCGCTCGGGGGCCAGTGCCGCGACCCGGTCGTCGCCGCCGTCTTCAGGCGGCTGCTGTCGCTCGAA
This sequence comes from Mychonastes homosphaera, assembly GCA_009193075.1. Lineage (NCBI taxonomy): Eukaryota > Viridiplantae > Chlorophyta > Chlorophyceae > Sphaeropleales > Mychonastaceae > Mychonastes > Mychonastes homosphaera. The sequence goes on from VXJC01000006.1 coordinate 1,142,836, forward strand.
GCGCCGACGACGGTCGCGCGCTTCAACGCCCGCGGCGTGGGCAAGAGCGAGTCCCGCCCCGCCTCGTCGTCCTCCTCCTCCTCGGGTCCTCTGTGGCAGGCGGCGAGCGCGCTCCTCCCGTCGACCCCGAGCCAGCGGAACGAGCGCGACGCAGAGGACCTCGTCGACGTCGTGCGGCACGTGCTCGCCGAGGCCGCGCTAGTTGAATCGTGCGACCGCCGCCGCCGCCTCTGGCTCCTCGGCTACTCCCACGGCTCCCTCGTCGCGTCGCTCGCTTTACCGATGTTGCGCGAGCGCCTGCCCTCGATCGACCCGCACGCGGAGCTCGCCGGGGTGGTCGCGATCGCCCCGCCCCTGGGACTCGTCTGCTCGGTGTTCCTGGGGGCGTCGGCGGCGTTCGAGCCGTTTTGCGCCGGCGGCGGCAGTAGCCTCGCGCGCCTCGCCTTGCTTGGCACGCGCGACAACTTCACCTCGGTGGCGCAGCTGCGCGCGGCGCTCGCTAACGGGTTTGAGTTTTGTGACGAGGAGGAGGAGGAGGCTGGGGCGGGGCGGCGGCGAGGGGGAGGAGGAGCGCTGGCGCCGGCTCGCGCCCGCCTGCTCGCAGAGGCCGACCACTTCTTCTTCGGACGCGCGGGCGAGGTGGCCGAGGCCGCCGCCGCGTTCGTCGCCGAGGTCGAGGAGGCAGAGGGGGAGGCGAGGTGGAGAGAAAGCAGGGGGCGGGGCTGAATAAAAATAAAAGAGAGCTACACGAGACAAAGAACGCAAACGAACCAAACGCGCGCGCGCGCGCTCTCGCCAGGGGGGGGGTTGGGGGGGGGGTGCTTCTGTCGCCGCCCCTCAACCAACCCCCTCAGTCGCTGTCAGTCGCCGTTGTGCGCCCCACCCCGTCCTCGATGTAGTCGTAGTAGCCCCCGCCTCCGCCTCCGCCCATCGCGGCGCCGGCCGACGACGACAGCCCGCCGCTGTGGTCCGACACGGCGAGGGAGCGCTGGTTGCTGCGGCCGCCGCCGCCCAGCTCGTCGTCGTCGTCATCATCGTCGTCCAGGAAGGAGGGGCGCGCGCGCGGGGCCGCGGCAGCGGGCGGCGGCGGCGAGCCTGCGCTGCTGCTGCCCGCCTCGACCGACCGCCTTGCTTCCTCCTCCTCTTCTTCCTCGTCGCCCTGCACCACCTCCCTCTCGACCTCCTCCTCCTCTTCTTCGTCGGCCTCGCCACCCACCACCACCACGCCCGCCGCCACCACCGCCGCCGCCAAAGCCGCTTGCTGCGGGGGCGCGGCCGCTGCCGCTGCCGCCGGCTGCCCCCGCACGATCTCCCCGTACACGGCCGTCGCCACGTCGAACGACGCGGGGAGGGGCGCCGACAGCCAGTCGGCCACGTCTTCCGCCTGCTCCTCGTCGGCCGCCGCCGCCGAGGTTCCGGGAGCCAGAGCGGCGGAGGCCTCGGCAGGACCGCCGCTGCCGCTGCCGCCGCCGCCAAAGCCGCCGCCAACCCCCCCCGCGCCAGCAGCAGCAGCGCCGGTCGGCCACGCCTGGATGGAGGCGCCCATCTCGTAGGCGCCCAGGGCGCCGGCCAGAGGCGCGGGGCGCGCGGCGGGGGCGGGGCTGGGGGACTCGTCCGCGGGCGCCGGCGCCAGGGCCACGTCCTCGTCGGCGTGCTCCTCGTCGTCCTCGCCGTCGTCGCCGCCGCCGCTGCGTGCCAGAGGGCTGGCGCCGCCCGCCTCCTCCTCCTCCTCCTCCTCCTGCTGCTGCTCTTCTTCCCACTCGCGTTCCGAGGGCTCGAGGCTCCCGGCGCAGACCTCGGCGCGGACGTCGGCGACGCCCCATTTGTCGTGGCCGGACGACGGCGAGGTCGACTTGCGGCGGCCGGAAAAGGTGCCCGCCGCCGCCGCCGCCGTCGCTGTCGCGACGACGGCGACCGTCACCGCGCCGTCGGCCGCTGCCACGGCTGCTGCCGCTGCCTTTGCCCCCCCCTCGCCGCCCTCCACAGGGTTCAGGACCGAGCCGCACCGCAGCTGCTGCGTGGCTTCCGCGCGGGCGTCGTCGTCGTCGTCGTCGTCGTCGTGGTCGCAGCTGGCCGACGCTTCCGCGCCCTCGTCGTCGTCGCGCTCCTCCTCCTCCTCGTCCGAGCCGCTGACGCCGCCCAGAGGCCCCCGCTCCTCCACCTGCTCGTCCTCCGCCTGCTCCTGCTCCTGCTGCCCCTCCTCCTCGGACTCAAACTGCTGGCGCGCCGTGCCCGGGGACAGGGAGGGCGGGTGCGTCGGAGGGCGGTAGCCGCCGCTCTCCTCCTCCTCCTCCCGGCCGTCGTCGTAGTCGTCGCTTTCGCGGCCGGCGCGCTGCTGCTGCTTGCCGCCGCTGCCGACGACGCCGCGGCTCGGGCTGCGCGACGGCGGCGACCGGGCGCGCCCTCCTCCGCCTTGGTCGCCAGCGCGGCCCAGGTAGCTGCGCAGGATGCCCAGCAGCAGGGGCTCCTCGTCCAGGACGGCGCCGCCGCCGCGGTCCAGGCCCAGGTGCGACGCGAGCATCGGGCGGCTCGGCACCAGCGACGAGGAGGCGCCGTCGGCGCCGCCGCCCACCAGTTCGGGCTCGAGCACCCGCAGCGTGAACTGGCAGCCGAGGTGCGCGAGCGCCTCGCGCAGGAGGTCGGCCAGGAGCAGGCCCTCGGCGGACGACAGCAGCCTCTCGCGGCGCTCGAGCGCGGCGGACCCGCCGCGCGCGCGCAGGCCGCCGCCGGAGGGGGCGGTGTCGTCGCCGCCGCCGCTGCTGCCGGCCGCCGCCGCGCGCCGCCGGTCCTCCTCGTCGATGGCCAAGAAGACGTTGGCGCGCAGCTCGGCCTTGAGCTTGGCCAGGACGCCGCGCTGGTGCAGCGTGGCCGTGACGATCTGTTGTTGTTGTTGTTGTTTGGGTGGGGTTTGTTTTGAGGGGGGTTGTCGTTGAGCGCGCTTGGCGGTGGGGACGACGAGAGGGGCGGTCGCGGTCGCGGTCGCGGTCGGTGCTCCGGCGCGCCGTCTTGTGCATTGGGGCAGTCGCTTGCTTCGGCGCGCCAGCTCACCTCTTTCACGTCGTCGAGCGACATGGTCGGTGTGCGGCTGCTTATGGTGGTCCCTTGATGGAATGGGGGGGGGGGCGTCCCCGGGGGAGCGAGGCGCGGATCGAAGGAGAGCTGTTTCGTTCGAACGTTTTGAAATTTCGCGATCGCGGGCCGCGCGCGCCCGTGCGCGGTTTGTCGGGTTCTCGAAGATGAATGATGGGGCTGAGATGTGGTCGACGGTGTGACGGTATTGAGATGTCGAGGAGGAAGAGAGAGGAGGCGCAAGGTGAAAAGAGCAACGCTGAGTTCGGGCGCTCGACGCCGACGCTGACGGGCAACGAAAGCGGCGCGCGCCCGCTGTCGGTGCTGCTTCGTCACACACAACGGCCCCCAACAGCTCTCAATTGGCGTCGTCAACAGACCTCTCTTTCCTTTGCGTGGATGCTGCGCGCGCCCCTCGCGCTCAGGAGACCCCCACTAGACGTGACGCGCGTCTGCTCGCCCAATCACCACCTCTCTTCCCCACCCGCCCGCCTCGTCCTCTCCGGCCATGCGCCAGGCGGCGAAAGCACCGACCTACACACCCAGCGCTTCTCGTCGCCCCCAGTAGTCGTCGCGCCGGCGCCCGCCGCGCGGCGGCGGCGGCGCAGGGCGGCGACGACTGCGGCGACGACGATGGCGGCACTCAACCCGCCACCCCGCTGCCTCGCCGGCTTTTGGCTGCTCGGCTGCCTCAACAACGCCTCCTACGTCATCATGATCGCCGGGGCCAACGACATCTCCCCCTCGGCCGTGGGGGCCGTGTACTTGGCCGCCATCTGCCCCTCCCTCGCCATCAAAGCCGCCGCGCCCTACTTCTTCGACCGCGTCTCCTACCGCGCGAGGATGCTCGCGGCGGCGCTGCTGATGGCGTCGTCGTTCTCGCTGGTCGGGCTCGGAAGGGGTCCGGCGGCGCAGCTGGCCGGCGTAGCGCTCGCGTCGCTGCAGGGGGGTCTGGGCGAGGCGACGGCGCTGGCGTTGTGCGGGGCGGGCCTGGGCGCCGAGGATGGGGATGGGGGCGGCGGCGAAGGGACGAACGGCGGCGGGGTGGCAAGCGGCCCCCTCGACCGGCGGCGAGCGGGGGCCGACGGCGACGGCGACGGCGACGGCGAGCAGGCGCCCTCTCCTGGCGGCGCCGCCGGCGCTGGCGCCACCGCCCGCCGCGCCCTCGCCATGTGGAGCTCGGGCTCCGGCGCCGCGGGGCTCGTCGGCTACCTGTGGGTGTCCCTGCTGCACAAGGCCGCGGGGCTGCCCTTCTCGGCTACGGTGCTCCTGGCCAACGCGCTGGCAGCCGGGTTTTTGGCGGCGTACGGGCGGCTGGTGGAGGGCGGTGGGTGGGGCGGGGACGAGGACGGCGGCGGCGGCGCAAGGGGCGGGGGCGGGGGGGCGGCTGCTGCGGGGCATCGGGCGGCGGGAGGAGCAAGAGGAGCGGGGAAGTACCGTCGCGTCGGCGCGGGGGACGACGACGGCGGCGACGGCGACGATGAGGACGGCGGCGGCGAGGGCGGCGAGCACGGCCAGCAGCATAAGCAGCAGCATCATCATCAGCAGCAGCAGGCGCACGCGCAGATCGAGATGGTGGCGTCGCGCTCGCCCACGCCCACGCACGCCGAGCGGCAGCAGCAGCAGCAGCAGCAGCAGCAGCGGCAGCGGCAGGAGGGCTCCCCGCCGCCGCCGCGCCGCCTGCTGCCGGTCGTCCACCTCGCAAGCGACCCCTCGCCCTCGCCCTCGTCCTCGTCCTCTTCGTCATGGCGCGCGCGCGCCAGCGCCGTCCTCGCGCTTCACCCCTACACCCTCCCCTTGTTCGCCGTCTACTGCGCCGAGTACCTGATGCAGTCGGGCGTCTGGCCGTCCATCGGCCTCCCCTCGCCCGACGACGCCTCCCAGAGGCGCGCCTTTTACCTGGCGGCCGGGACGGCCTACCAGGCGGGCGTGTTTGTGTCGCGCTCATCGGGCCTGCTGCCCCCCGGACCGCTGGTCCCCCGCCCAGGCCGGCGGGGGCTCGCGGCGATGGCCGGCACGCAGGTGGGGCTGCTGGCGTTTTTCGCGGCCGAGGCGCTGTTTGGCGGCGGCGGCGGCGGCGGCGGCGGCGGCGGCGAGCAAGGGACTCATCCTTGGCGCGCGGCGGACCTCCTGTACGCCTGGCTCCCCTTGCTGGCGGGCTGCCTGGCCGCCGGGCTGCTCGGCGGAAGTGTGTACGTGAACGCCTTTTCGTTGATTGCCAAAGAGACGCCCGCCGAGGGGCGCGCGTTTGCGTTGGGGGCGGCGTCGGTCGCCGACGCGGCGGGCATCGCGCTGGCGGACGCGACGGGCATCCTCGTGCAGGGATGCCTGTTCCGCGCGCACCATATCGCCGGGGCCGCGTTCTCGTGCGGGGCCGGTGGTGGTGGTGGGGGTGCGGGGGGGAGTTGATGAGAGAGCGGGCGGGCGGGTAGGTGAGCGGCCGGCCGCCGGGCGGCGTCGCCCGCCATTTCTTCATCGCCTCGATCTGAAATGAAGCTTGATCGTCACCTCAGAACTGTGTTTTAAACCTGATGTACTAAACTAGATCATCTTCTTCATACGAACACACCCGCGCAAGTCGGCTGACGGCGGAACCGCACGAACCGGCGGGCGGGAAGCGAGAGCGCAGCAGCCGCTGTGTTCTCCCGCAAACTCACCCGTCGCGCGGGGACGCGCACGAGAAACAACATGTCCGGAGACAACGCCGCCTACCAGCGCAAGCTGGACGCGGTCTATGACGCTTTCGACCGCCACGACGACAAGGTCAGATCGGGATTGGGCGACGGCGACGGCGGCGCAGCGCCTATCTCTCCTCTCCCGCCGCCGCCGCTCGCGGGGCGCGCGAGCGCACTCACCCATCGTCGCTGACCCCAACAACCCCCGACCCCCCCCCCCAAAAACCCCAGCTCGCCCTCAAGCTCACGACCGCCGCCCTCCAGAGGCAGCCGCGATGGAGCGTGATGGCCGCCCTGCGCGCCGTGGCGCTCGACCGCCTGGGGCGCACCCGGCAGGCGCTGGCGGCAGCCGACGCGCTGCTGGCCGAGGCCCCGCCGGACGACCACGCGCTCAACACGCTCGCGCTCGTGCTCAAGCCCGCCGGGCGCCTGGCCGACCTGGGCCCGGCATTTGAGCGCGCGGCCGCCAAGGACCCGGCCGACGAGAGCCTGGCCAAGGCGGTGTTTTTGTCGGCCGTGCGCGCGGGCGACGCCGCGGGGATGCAGCGCGCGGCGCTGCGGCTGGACAAGGCGTTCGGGGCCGGGCTCGCGCTGAAGCGGGAGCCGCCGCAGCGGTACAAGTGGTACGCGGCGCTGGCGGTCGTGCTCCAGGCGCGCGAGGCTGCGCTGGCCGAGGCGGACGAGAGGGTGGTGGCGGCGGCGGCGCGGGTGGCGTCGGCGGGAGCAGCAGCAGCTGCAACTCAACCGCAGCAGCAGCAGCAGCAGCAGCGCAAGTCGGCGCTCCTCTTGCAGCTGGCCGAGGGCATGGTGCGGCGACTCAACGCCACGAGCGTCAAGGCCGAGGAGGTGCTGAGGGCGAGCGGCAGTGGGGGCGGCGGCGCTGCTGCGCCGACGCCGTTCTCATCCTCCTCCTCGCCGTCCCCCCCAAACAACAACCCCTTGGCCCTCACGCGCGAGGCGGCCATGCTGCATCTGGGGCTGCTGCAGGCCCTCAGGCGCTACGACGAGGCGCTCGAGCTGCTGCAGGGCGATGAGGAGGGCGATGAGGAGGAAAAGAAGGACAACGAGGGCGCGGCCCCTGCGCTGCCGCCCTGCTCTTCCCGCTCGTCGCCCCTGCCCGCGGGCGCGTACGCGCGCGCCATCCCCCTCGAGGAGGAGCGCCTGCTTGCGCGCGCGGCCCTGCTGCAGGCGCGCGGGGACCGCGGCGGGGCCGCGAGCCTGTACGAGCGCCACCTGCGTGAGCACGCCCCGGACGACTGGGCGAGCGGCCGGCACTACCTCGACTGCGTGCTGCCGATGGCTGGCGGCGGCGGCGGCGAAACTGGCTGCTGGAGCAGCCGCCTCATCCCCGCGCAGGTGCCGCACGTCAGCAGCGCCGCCGTGGCGCGCGAGGTCCTGGGCCTCGGCGGCGGGTGCGGCCACGCGGACGGGGCTGCTGCCGCGAGCTCGCCGGCGAGCGCGGCCGGGGCGGCGCCGGAAGAAGCAGCCGAAGCACTAGCAGCAGCGACAGCGGCAGCCGTGCAAGGGGCCGCCGAGCGCCTCATCGCCGACCTCGCGCGCGTGCAGGCCGAGCAGCAGGCGGCCTTTGACGCCGCCAAGGCCGAGGCCAAGAAGGCCAAGGCGGCGGCTACAGAGGGCGGCGGGGCCGCGAAGGACGCCGCCGCCCCAAAGCCGGGGGGGGGGCTGCTCGAGGGGGAGGACGCCGCGGCCGCCCAGCGGCGCCGGCGCGCGCAGATGCGGCTGGCGCGCCTTCCCGCCTCGCCGCGCTTTGCGCCCTTGCTGCGGTGCGAGCTCGCGCTGCGGCGGTGGGCGGCGGCGGCGTCGGCGTCGGCCCCGGAGGCGGGCGGGCCGCGCGGGCTGGCCGAGGCCGTCGCGGCCTTTCACGCGTCGCTGGGGCACCTGGACAGCTGCTTTCCCGACGCGCGCCCCTACCTGGAGGCGCTGGCGTTTGGTGCGGGTGCGCAAGGGAGCGAGGGCGGATCGGCTGCTTCGGCGTCGGCAGCGGCGTGCGCTTGGCTGGCCGGCGAGCTGGACGAGCGCGCCTCTTCCGGTGCCGAAGGCGACGACGACGACGACGCAGAGGAGACCCTCGAGCCCCTCCGCCGGCGCGTGAGCGCGATGCAGATGTCCGCGCACCTGCTCGGCCCGGGGCCCGCGTCCGCGCCGGCCGCCGCGCGCCTGCACGCCCGCCGCGCGCTCCCGCTGGCCCTGTCCCTCCGCCTCGACCCGCGCGAGCGGGGCCCCGCCGACGAGCTGCCGGCCATGGTCGCGGACGCCTTGCTGCGCGGCGGCGGTCGCGAGAACAAGGCGGGAGGAGGATTCTCGTTGATGCCCCTCTTCCTCCTCCTCAAGGCGATCCTGCACCTTGAGGCCGCGTGCCGCGCGCGGCCCCACGTCGCGTCCACTCGGATCGCGCTGTGCGCGGCGCACGGCCTGGCCGGCAGCCCGCGCCGGGCCCTGGCGCACTTTGCGGCCCTGGACGCCAAGCACGTGCAGCACGACACGCTGTCGAGCCACCTGGCCCTGCCGCTGCAGGTCCTGGCGTTTTGGTGGGGGTCTGGTGGGGGTGGTGGGGGTGGCGGCGGCGGGAGCAAGGCGGTCGGGCGGGGACTTCTTGCCGCATCGGCGGCGTCGACGTCGTCGCCGCCCCTGGCTCTCACCGCGCTGCGCGGCGTCGTCGACCTGTGCGACCACCACGCGCGCGACGCCGGGGACACCCTCAACACCGCCGTCCGGAACGGCACGCACACCAAGGTCGCCGAGTTTGCGGCGTTCCGCGAGCGCCTGGCCGCGTCGCAGGCGTGCCTGGCCGCGCGCGCCGAGGGGGCGCTGCTGCTGGTGCTGGCGGCGAGGGCGTCGGCTTCTTCTTCTTCTTCCGCCGCCGCCAAAAGCAACAACAACAAAGCCCCTTCCTTTGCCGAGCTCGCGGGCGCGCGGCGGGCGTTGAAGGCCGTGGTCGGGGGTGGCGGCGGCGGCGGCGGCGATGACGACGGCGAAGAAGAAGAAGAACAAGAGGCCGTTGCGGCGGCGGCCGCTATCGGCCTGCCGCCGCCGCGCGCGCTGCGCGCGCCGACCCCGGACGCGCTCGACGCGTGGGCCGTGCGCGCGCGCTTCAACGCCGACCTGTCGGTGCGGCCCGGGTGGCTGCCCCCCGACGACGGGCCGCTGGCCTTTGGAGTCTTGCGCTGGTGGGAGGCGGTGGTGGCGATGGAGGATGAGGAGGGGGAGGAGCTGGAACAGCGGCGGCGGCTCCCGCCTTGGTGGCTGCGGTCCGGCGCCGCCGAGGCGCAGGGCGTGCCCGAGGCGGCCGCCCTGCGCGCGTCCCTGCGCGCCTCGACCGAGCAGCGCGCGCTGCTGCAGCACCTGCTGGTGGCGGCGCTGGGTCTGGAGTCGCCTCTTGCGGTGGCGGCGGCGGCAGCGGGGGTTGGCGGAAAGCGGCAGGCGGCGGCGGCGGCGGCAAAAACGGCGGGCGCCGTAACGGCGGCCGCTGCTTCTTCCTCGTCGTCGTCTCCGCTCTCCCGCCGCCCGACTCTCTCGGAGCTGCTGCCGCGCATGTGCTCGGCCGTCGCCCGCTCGATGGCGCCGCACGCGCCCGCGGTGGCGGCCGCCACTGCGGGGGCCGGCGTGGATGCGGCCGTCGCTGCGGTGGCAGAGGCGGCGGCGGCGGTGACGGCCGGGGCAGGCTCTCCTCTCCCTTCGTCCGCGCTGCTGCAGGCCGCCGACCTCGCGCTCTTCGCGGCCGTCGAGCCTTTGTTGGCGAAGGAGGAGGGCCAGGGCGGGGGCCAGGCAGCCGCCGCCGAGGCGCGCGCGCGGGCGCTTGTCGCGGTGCTGTCGGCGCTCGAGGGGCGCGTGGGGGCGGCAGCGGCATCGGCGGCGGCCGAGCAGGCAGCAGCAGCAGGCGGCCACGGCCTCGTGCCCGGCTCCGCCCTCTCCCTCGCTTCCCTGATCGCGTGGGACCTGGGCGAGCGCGCGGCGCTGTGCCTGGAGGCGTGCGCCGAGGCGGCCTTGTTGGCGGGGGCAGGGGCGGCGGGGGCGGCCTCGGGCGTCTGCGCCGCGCTCGCGGCCTTGCTCGCCAAGGTCGAGGCCGCGTCGGCGGTGTCTGCGGGCTTGGAGCCAGCAGCCGTTGCGGACGCACTGGTGGGCGAGCTCATGCGGGACCCGGACGCGCCCGACCTGTTTGGGGCCGAGGGCGGGGATGGGGCAGGGGCGGCGGCGATCGCGCGCGAGGCACTTTTGGCGGTCGCCGAGGGGCAGCGTGAGGCCGGGGCGTCAGCGGCCGCGAGGGCGCGCGCGCTGGCGGCGCGGGTGCGGGCGGCGCAGGAGGTGCTTGAGAGGAGGAGGTAGATGGGGATGCCTTTTGACCTATTTTTTTGTTTTGCAAAGACGGAGAGAGAGGTCTCGATTATGTTGCTTTTGCCGGCCTTTTTTTTTTGGTTTCGGGGCGAGGGCGAGAGGGCGAGGGCGGCGCAGCGCGGAGGAGCAGCACAAAAGCAGCAGCTCTCTCTCTTGCGCGTCCACCACACACACACACACTCACTCTCTCCCGCACGCGCGCCACCCACAAACATACAATCGCGCGCCCCCTATCCGACACGTGGCATTCCCGAAACGCCTCCACCACAAATAGCCCCAGCATGGGCGGCGGGTGGATCCCGCCGCGCCCCCCGAGCAGCCCCAACGAGCCCCCGATCCCGCTCTCCGAGACCGTGCCGCCCGATTCCCTCGCGTTCTACGAGCTGGCGCTTTCGGCGTCGCGCGCGTGCCGCTCCTGGCGCGCGCTGGCCTTCAAGACCGTCGACCGCGCGCGCGCGGCGCCCGCCGACCTGCCCGGCGTCCTCCCGGCCTACGCCGGTGGGGGACTTCAAGTCGCTGCTCGAGTTCGAAGAGTACGAGGGGGGCCCGCGGTTCAGCGCGCAGCAGCACCGCGACGCGCACCGGCAGCGCGCGCGCGACGAGAGGCACGAGCGCGACGAGGAGATGGGGCAGGGCGAGGGGCAGGAGGAGATGGGGCAGGGAGCTGGTGGCGCGGGCGGCGCAGGGGGTGGGGCGGCTTGAGTAGAGAGAGGGAGATCGCGGCGCACGTTTGGTGTGTTTCGGGGTTAGAGAGAGAGAGAAAAAGAGCGCACACACAGGCGCACAAAACGAAAGCATGCGCACCGAGTTGGCAGCAAAGAAAAGAGCACAACATAGTCAGCGCGCCTCCCGTTTTCACCCCGACGACGACGGCGACGACGACGACAAACGACGCACACAACATCCACCAAGTTGCAACTTGTTTTTTATTGCAGATCATGCGCACTCGGCCTCTATTGTGGTAGGGACGCGTGTGCACTCCGATGGTACACGATCATGCACCCCCTTCCCTCCGGATGCGTCTCCGGGACGCGCGTCAGCGCGTACAGCCGCGAGAGCGCGCAGCCGCCTGCCGACGCCTCGGCGTCCCCCTCCTCCTCCTCCTTCTCCCCCGCTGCCGCCACCCCTCCTCCCCTCCTCCTCCTCTTCGTCCCACCACCACCCACGGGCGCGTCCACAAACGCCAAAAAGTGCCCGCTGGGGGCCAGGCCCTCGGCGAGCAGCAGCGCGCGCGCGGCCGCGTCGCCGTCGGCCGCCACCACGCCCACCACAAACCGCCGCGCCTCGAGCGAGTGGCCCGCGACCACCACAGCCTCGCAGCCGTCGTCGTCGGACGGCAGCAGCCACGCCCCGCCCTCGCGCGCGCGCTCGCGCGCCCAGGGCCCGCGCGCGGGCATCACCTCGTACATGGCCGGCACCCACTGAGGCAGCAGCAGCGGCGTGCTGTCGTCTTTGTCGCCGTCCGCGGCGGCCGCCCGCACCTCGGCCAGCGCGCGCGCCAGCTCGTCGACGCACGAGCAGCGCCTCGGCTCCGCCTTGTTCTTGTTCGACGCCGCCGCCGCGCCCATCAACACGCCCCGCAGCCCCCCGGGCAGGTGGTCGAGCAGACGCACTTTGGGCAAAGGGGACGCCTCGCCACCGCGATCGCCGTCGTGGTGGTGGTACCGCGCCCCCTCCTCCTCCTCCTCCTGCCCGCCGGGCCTCTGGCCCGGCGGCGGCCTAAACCCCACCGCCCGCTCGTAGTCGGCCAAGAGCGGAAAGGGCGGCCAGACGTCGACGCGCGCGTGCTCCTCATGGCCGGTGCCCCGGAAGAGCGCGATGGACGCGTCGTTGCTGGGGATGGTCGCCCCCACGAGGTGCCGCGCCCCGGCCCTCGCGGCGGCGTCGCAGGCGGCGCGCATGAGCGCACGACCAATTCCCTTGCCGCGGGCGCGCGGGTCGACGCGCAGGCCAAACAGGAAGGCGTGCCCCTCGCCGCGCAGCTGCGCGACGACGACGCCGACGGCTTGGGGTTGGGGCTGCTGCGGTTGGGGGGGGGCGTCGACATTGTCGGCGCTGTCGTTGGCGCCGTCGTCGTCTTCCTCCTCCTCGGCGACGAGGACGATCGTGCGCTGCTGCTCACCATCATCGCCTGCCTTCGCGGCCGACAGCTCGCCCAGGTGCCCGATCACGCGCGGCATGTAGTCGGTGCCCCCGTACACGTCGCGGCACATGTGCGCGACCGCGCGTGCGTCGGCGCCGTCGCTGATGAATGGGCGGACGGATACGCTCACGCGTGTTTTCGGCGGCTTGGCGGTGGTCGTCGCCGTCGCCGTCGTCGTCTCTGCCACCGCCGCCGCCTGGACCTGCCGCGGCAGCACCGTCATCATACTCTGGCGGTCGATCGAGATTGGGCGGGCGGTGGAGGAGCACGGAGCGCGGCGCATGTGCGTCTTTTGGTGGGAGGGGTGTGGCTGGTGGTGGTGGTCGTGGTCTGGCTTGGTCGTCTTTTAGGTTTGGCGTCTTGGGTTCGGTTTGCAAAGAGGGCAAACGCAAGGACACACAAAAACACTACTTGTCAAAGAACAGAATCTGATCCTCACTATCGTCTGTTGCTCGTTTGCATCAAGTAAGAGGGCGCAAAGAAACACACACTCCCCCTCACCTCCCATCAAACCTCCACCCCAAAACTTCGGACGATGCTCGCGCCGCACCTGCACCGCCCTCCGTCGACGATGGCGCGCGTGGCGCAGGCCTCGGCCGGGCCCGCGCGGTGCTCGATCTCCAGCGCCCTGGCCCCGCTGCTCTTGTCGCGGTCGAGGCGGTGCTGGCAAGCGCACGCCGTCGGCGACGACGACGCCGCCGCCGGCCCGTCGTCCTCCTCTTCCTCGGGCGACGACGAGCTCGCGCGCCTGCTCAAGGCCGACATGGAGCGGTTCTCCTCGTCGGCAGCAGCCGCCGCCGCGGCGTCGTCGTCGCCCCAGAACCGCCTGCAGCAACAGCAGCGCCTGGAGCAGCAGCAAAACCAACAGCAACAACCAGGCAAGCAGCAGCAAGAGGAGGAGGGCGGCGTCAAGGCGGCGCTCGACCGCGTGCTCATCGCCGACTTTTTCGCCGTGCTCGCCGCGCTCGCGTGGCTCGGGGCGGGCCTCGCGGAGAAGGCCGCCTTTGGCAGCTCGCGCCTGGTGGACGCGTGGATGCCGCTGTGGCCGCTGCTGTGGCAGCCGCTGATCGGCGTGCTGATGGCCGGCGCGCTCGTGTCGGGCGGGGCCGGGTGGCTGGCGTCCAAGCAGCAGGAGCAGGCGCAGGGGAAGCAGGAGCAGCAGAGGCGGAGGTGATGGGTGGACGGGGGAGTGTCGTCGTCGTTGCTGCCCCGTGTAAAAGAGCAAGATTTCCTTGAGACTGGACGATGAGGTTGGGACGAGGGGGGGTTGGCGCGCGCGAGCGGCCTGGCGGCTGCGCGGCGTGCTGGCGCCTTGCGTCGTCGTCGGCGGCGTCACGCCCTCTTATTGACGATGAGGAGGCGCGCGCCCCGGGGGCCTCGACCCGCCACACACACACACTCACACAGGAGCGTTGCCTCTCACACACACAAGTAACGTCGTCACAGCCCAAACGGTCCCCACCACGACGCGAAAGCAGCGAGAACGCCAACCCCCCCCCCACCCCCACCCGACATAATCAAGCGCGCGCCTCCAAATTAACCCCGCGCGCGCGCTTCCAACCCCACTCAATTCGCCTCCCCCCGATCGCGCGATGTCGACGGCCCTGCGCCGCGGCGTCGCCGAGGCGCTGCGCCTCCGCGCGGCGTCCCTGTCGTCGTCGTCGTGCTCGTCACGCTCGGGGCAACAAGCAGCAGCAGCCATCGTGCAGCAATCGCGCGCCTACAGCGGCGAGCTCGACCCGGCCGAGGTCATCCCGTCGCAGCTGAGCGTGAGTTGGATCGGCGGAGCGTCAGCGCGTTGCCACCCCGCATCGATCGCGATCGCGCAATCGGCCGAGAGAGAGACGGGGCGAAAACGTGGCTCACTCTTTCCCCGCTGCGCGTGCCGCCGCCGTCGGCGGGCCGCGCGGGCCGCGCGCGCCAACCTCTGTCGCCTTTTCCTCCTCCGTCGCCTCCCCAACAACTCCCCTCTCCCCCCCCCCCCCCCCCACCCCCCTCGAAAAAACAACCAAAACAGTACGTCGAGCGCGAGGACCGCTACGGCGCCCACAACTACCACCCCATCCCGGTCGTCCTGTCCCGGGGCCAAGGGCCCTACGTGTGGGATGTCGACGGCAAGCGGTACCTCGACTTTCTCTCCGCCTATTCGGCCGTCAACCAGGGGCACTGCCACCCCAAGGTGAGGGTTAGGGAGGGTGTGTGTAGCCTGCGGTTAGAAGTCGCCGCGCTAGCGCGCGCGCGCGACCGACAAAAACAAAAACCTGCTGCACACGCCTCCCCGCCGACCCCCCCGCCTCCGCCCCCAACTCAAAACACCCCCCAAACGCCAACCCCCCACAAACAAACCAAACAACCCCCCCCCAACAACCCCAGATCGTCAAGGCCCTCACGGACCAGGCGCAGCGCCTCGCCCTCTCCTCGCGCGCCTTTTTCAACGACGCGCTGGGCGAGTACGAGGAGTACGTCACGACGCTCCTTGGGTTCGACAAGGTGCTGCCCATGAACACGGGCGTCGAGGGCGGGGAGACGGCGGTCAAGCTGGCGCGGTGAGTGTGAGGGGGTTTTGTTGAGGGAGAAGAGAGAGATTTGTTGGCTGCGGGGTCTTTGCTGGTCCCAACCAAGTGCAGGGGCTGAGCGGCGCGATCGGGGATCGACAAGCGCGCACCCGCTCACGCGTCGCCCTCCCCCCGACCCAAACCAAAACCCCAAAAAACAACCCCAACAACACAGCCGCTGGGGCTACGACGTCAAGAAGGTCCCGGCCAACCAGGCCAAGGTCCTCTTCGCCTCGGGCAACTTCTGGGGCCGCACCCTCAGCGCCGTCTCCACCTCGCAGGACCCTAGCTCCTTCGAGGGGTTCGGCCCCTTCATGCCGGGCTTTGGCGTCGTGCCCTACAACGACCTCCCCGCGCTCGAGGCCGCCCTGAAGGCCGACCCCAACGTCGTGGCCTTCATGGTCGAGCCCATCCAGGGCGAGGCCGGGGTCGTGGTGCCCCAGGACGGCTACCTGCGCGAGGCGCACAAGCTGCTCAAGCGCCACGGCGCCTTACTGATCGCGGACGAGGTGCAAACGGGACTGGCGCGCACGGGGCGCATGCTCTGCTGCGACTGGGACGGCGTCAAGCCCGACCTGCTCGTCCTGGGCAAGGCCCTGAGCGGCGGGATGTACCCCGTGAGCGCCGTGCTCGCGGACGACGAGGTGATGCTGACGATCGGGCGCGGGCAGCACGGCTCGACGTACGGGGGCAACCCGATCGCCGCGCGCGTGGCGACGGCCGCGCTGAAGGTGCTCGTCGACGAGGGCCTTGCCGAGCGCGCCGACCGGCTGGGGGAGGTCTTCCGCGCGGCCCTGCGCGACATCAAGTCCCCGCGCCTCAAGACCGTGCGCGGGCGCGGGCTGCTCAACGCCATCGTGATCGAGGAGAGGGCGGGCGTGGGCGCGTGGGAGGTGTGCCTCAAGCTGCGCGACAACGGCCTGCTGACCAAGCCCACGCACGGCGACACGATCCGTCTGGCCCCGCCCCTGGTACTGTCGGAGGATCAGGTGCTCGAGGCGGCCGGGATCATCCAGCGCACGCTCGAGTCGTTTGATTGATTGGTTCGGTTTCCCGTCCCCGCCGCTCCGCGCGCCAACCCGCCGCCGTTTTTTTCCTGCGTTTTGTCCCCCCCTGGCCCCGGCCCCCCCTCATCGCCAAAACACGCCGCATACGCGCAGACATGTGCGATCGCGTCCTTGCGCCGTCGTTTTGGGGGCGCCTCGAGGAGGCCTCTTCCGTTTGCATTCGGGCGTTTTTGTTCGTTTGTCGGCCCCCCTGCGCCAACACCACAGCAGCCGCAGCAGCGCTTTCTCTCTCTATCTACCGCTCTCCCCCCCCCCCCACTTAGCCTAGCACGCGCGCACGCCGTCCTAAAAAAACATAGTAAGCGTCAGTTGGTTGTCTTTTTTTTGCAAATTATTCGTCGGGGGTTCGGTCGCTAGCGGAGAGAGCCATAAAGCGGCGGCCGGTGAGTTGCGCTAGAGGGCCACGCGCGCGCGCGCCTCTCTCTCCCTCAAAACACAAATTCGATTCCTCACAACAACCCTCCCGCGCCGCCGCCACCACCCCCCGCGGCGGCGGCGGCGGCGGAGCCGCACGCGATCGGGTTGGCGTGCACGGTGATGCGGTTGATGCGCACGGGCTGCCTGGGGCGGTCGTTGGCCGCCGGATCCACGGGCACCCGCTCCATCTTGTCGAGCGTGTCCATGCCGTCGATCACCTGCCCGAAGACCGTGTACCGCCCGTCCAGGTGGCGGTGCGCCTTGTAGGCGACGAAGAACTGCGAGCCGTTGGTCCCCGGCTTGCCCGCGTTGGCCATCGAGACCACCCCCCGGCGAGAGTGGCGCAGCGCGTCGGTGATCTCGTCCTCGAAGCGGCCGTCGGGGGTGGGGTAGATCGACTTGCCGCCTTTGCCCGTGCCCGTGGGGTCGCCTGGTAGGGGTTGTTTGTGTTGGGGGTGGGGTTGAAGGGGTTGGGGGCGTCGTTGAGAGGGTGGTGTGAGAGTGGGAAGCGCGGCGGCGGGCGGCCGACCTCGGCGAACCGAAAAGGGAAAAGAACTCCTCTCCGTTTCGCACCTCCTTGGATCATGAAGCCCTTGATGTTGCGATGGAAGACGGTGCCGTCGTAGTAGCCGCTGGCCGCGAGCCCCAGGAAGTTCTCGCAAGCCTTGGGGGCCTGCGCGTTTGTGTGTGGGGGATGGGGGAGGGGCGGGGGAGGGCGTCAGGAGGGTCGGCCGGCGGCGCGCGCGCGAGAGAGAGAGACCCCGGTGCCGGGGCGGCTCTCAAACGGCAACACCAGCGTTTGTGGTACAAGACGCCCTCACCTGCTCGCAGTACAGCTCGAGCTTGATGTCCCCCAGGTTGGTGTGCAGCGTGACGCTCTGTGTTATTTTTTTTGGGGGGCGAAGGGGGCGTCAGTGCTCGTCGGCGTCGGCGTTGGCGCGCGTCGCGCCAGTCTGCGTCGCAAGCCCTCACCATCGCGCCCGCCCGGCGCGCGCCACCACCACCACCACCACCACCAGGGCGGCGCGTCCGACGGTCTCTCCGATGCCGCGCTGCCTCGATTGGTCGGCGCGCGCGCGCGGCGAGAGAGAGAAAAGGGGCGAGGGGGGTGGCGCGCGAGCTCGCGGAACGAGCCTCTTCTTGTTTGCGATCGCGCGGGGAGGGTGGCTTTCCCAGGCGCGTGGGGCCTTGTCAGAGAGAGAGGGAGACGATCGAGTAGGTGTCAGTTGCATGTGCCGACTTCACACGAGGAACAAGGAGGGGCCCTTGATCAATAGCGCGAGCCGCCGCCAAAGCGCCCACCGCCGCCACCGCGCCCCCGGCCCCCGCCCCCCCACCCTCGCCCCCGCCCGCCGCCGCCTCCGCGCCCGCGCCCGCCCCCTCCACCGCCGCGCGCCTGGATGTGCGCCTGCGTCCGCGCGTACTCGAGCTCGTTGAGCACCTTTTGGCGCATCACGCGGCCAAGGTGCTTGGCCGCGCGCCTCGACCGCGCGGTCTCGCCGCCGTCGTCGTCGTCGTCGCCGTCGCTGGCGCTGGCCGCCGCCGCGCCCTCGCCGCCCTTGCCCTCGCCGCCCTCGCCGGCCCCCACGTCGGCCACGGTCGCCGTCGTGTCGCCGTCCTGCGCGACCGTCACGCCGCCCATGCGCGCGGTGTACCCGCCGTCGCGCACGGCGGCCTCGACGTGGAGCGCGGCGGCGGCGGCGGCCGCCATCACCGAGGTCATGGCCTGGTTGAGCAGCGCCTTGCGGTCCAGGGGCGGGTTTGCGGGCGACGACGCGGACGAGGACGCGGGAGACGCCGCCTGCGCCGCCGCCGCCGCGCCCTCTCCGACCTCGGCCTCGGGCTCTCGCGCAACCTCCTCCTCGTCATCGTCCTCGTCGTCGTCGGAGCTGGCCCGGCGGTGGCTGCGCGCCGGCTGCGCCGCCGCCTCGGCGGCCGCCGCAGCGGCGGCCGCCGCCACGATCTCCTCCAGCGTCGTCCTGCCCTCGCCGCCGCCGCCGGCCTTTGCCTCGACCGCCGCCACCGCGGCGCGGCGCGCCTCGCGCGCGCGCCCGGGCGTGAACGCAAACGGCGGCGAGGGCGGCGGGGCCCCGCCCGCAAAGCCGGACAGCACGAGGTGCTTGGGGCGCAGCTGCGCGGCGAGGGCGCCGCACCGCCGGGCGGCCGCGAGCGTGGCGCGCCACTCGCGCGCCCGCGCGTGCTCGAGCGCCGCGCGCGCGGCGCGCAGCGGCGGCGAGCACTCGCCCTCGTCCTCGCCCTCGCCCTCGCCCTCGCCCTCGCCCTCGCCCTCGCCCTCGCCCTCACCCCTCTCGGCCGCCGCCACGCGCCGCGCCGCCCGCTCGACCGCGGCCGACAGCGCGGCCGCCTCTTCGGCCGACAGCAGCTCGAGCACCAGCACGTCCGCGCCGCGCAGTAGGCGCCGCAGCTTCGGCCCGGGCAGGCCGTGCGCGGGGAGCACGCCCATGCGCCGCCCGGGCCGGGCGGGCGACACGGCCATGGGGGCCTCGATGGTCAGCCCCCCCGCCCCCGGGACGCCCCTGCCCTGCTTGAGCTCGCGGAACGCGATGCCGCGCGTGGGGTCGGCGCCGAGGGCGAGGGCGCGGGCGGGGACGAGGTTTCCCGCGCGGGGGGCCTCCTCGACGACGTAGCCAAAGCCGGGGCTGGGGGCCCGCGCGGAGAGCAGAGGAAGGAGGGGCGGCGGCTGCTGCTCAGTTGCGGCGGCGGAGGCGGAGGCGCGCTTGCTTCCCGTCGACGCCCTGCGGCCGCCGCGCCCGCGGCCACCGCCACCCGATGCCGCCGCCGCGGCCTCCTCTTCCTGCGCGACGACCGCGCGCCACTCGTCCGACTCGAACAGGGGCTCGCGCGGCATCAGTTGCGCCGCGACCACCACGCAAGTGTCGTCGGCGGCGACCGTCCACGTCGGCTCGGGAGGAGGAGGGGACGGCGGCGCCGCCCCTTTCTTCTTCTGCTGCTGCTGCTGCTGCTGCTGCTCCAGCTCGCGGTCGCCGGCCAGCAGCAGCGCCCGCCGCGCCTCAAAGTCAAAGCCCATGTGCCCCGCGCGTTGGTCGCCGGAAAGCAGCGCGGCCGTGCTCTCGCCGCTGGTCTGTCCGCCGCCGCCCCGGTCGCCGCCGCGGCCATAGCCCCCCCGGCCGTGCTGCTGCTGCTGCTGCTGCTGCTGGGAGCGGTGGCTGGTCGGCGTGAACACGTCGAGGCGCCCGTCGACGGGCAAAAACCCGCCCTCGGGCGCCCTGGGGTCGTCCGGGGTGTGGACCACGCGCCACAGCTTGGAGCGGCGGCTCAGGAGCTCGTACTCTGGCGCGGGCGCGACGAGGGCCGCCGCCGCCGCGCCTTGGTGCTCGTCGTCGCCGTCGCCTTCGTCCACGCTGCTGCCGCCGCCGCTGCTGCTCATCGTCGCTGCGGCCGCGGCCGCCGATCCCCCCTTTTCCCCCTCGGCCCGCAGCTCGTGCACCAGCACGGGCGCCTCCAGGTACGTGTGCGACACGCGCAGCGCCGCGTGGGCCAGGTCCGCGGCGCCGGGCGGACCAAACACGTGGATGGGCAGGTCGGCCGCCTCGGTGCCGTAGAGGCGCGCGGCCGAGGCCGTGCACAGGAGGCCCGGCAGGCCCAGGGCGCGCTCGGGGCTGAGGCTGGTGAGGAAGACGCGGAAGAGGCGCGAGGGGCGGAGGTGGGTGGCGCGCATGAGGGCGCGCTGCGTGTCCTCGCCCGCGTCGAAGAGCCACACGTCGCGCCCGCGGTTGAGCGCGACAGAGGCGGCGCCGCGGGGCGGGCAAAAGGCGGCGGCGGTCGCGAGGGCTGATGCGGCTGCTGCTGCTGCGGCGGTGGTTGTGGTGGCGGTGGCGGCTGGTGCTATTGTCGCTCCCGGCGCTGCCAGTGCTGCCGCCGCCTGTGCGGCCTCCGCCGAGCCGCCGTCCTTGCCACCGGCGAGCTCTGCCGCGAGCGCCGCGGCCGCCGCCTGCGCCGCGGCCGGCGAGCGCCGCGGCAGCGCGCCGCTGGCCGTGCCGAGCAGCGTCAGGGCCCAGTCCGTCTCCGACGTGGACAGCCGGATCTCGCGCGACGAGCACCCGGCCTCGACCAGGTCGTACGCGCTGAAGGTCACGTTGAGCCGCCGTGGGGGCAGCGGGGGCAGCGCCGAGACCTCGACGCCCGCGGCCGCCGCCACGGCCGCGAGGCGCTGCGCGAGGCCGCCGTCGTCTTCCTCGTCGTCCTCGTTTTCGGTGTTGCGAGGCTTGTTATCGTCGTCGTTATCGTCATCGTCGGCCTGCTGACGGCGGCTGGCTCTGGCGGGCGCCGGCTCTGAAAGGGGAGGCGGCCCTGGGGGCTGGTTTGCCCCGGCGCCGTTTGCCTTGGCCGCTGCCGCCACGGACCCCTCGTCCGCCAGCCCCTGCGCCAGCGCCAGCAGCGCCTGCACGAGCTCCACCTTGCTGCTGCTGCTGCTGCTGCTGCTGCTGCTGCTGCCGTGGCTAGCCGCATGTCCCGCGCGCGCCGACAGCCGCGCCACCTCGGCCGCTAGCGTCGCCTTGGGCAGGCGCTGCAGGCTCGCGGCCGTCAGCCGCGCCGCGCGTGCGGGGCGCGCGCCCTCGGGCCACGCGATGAGGTCGATGGCCGCGCTGCTGGTGGTGGTGGTGGCTTTTGCTTCGCCCCCGCTGCTCGTCTTTGCGGTGCTGCTGCGCCGGCGCCGCGTCGCCGCGGGGGCTGCTGCTGCGGCGTCGGCGGGCTGCGAGCTGCTGCTGCTGGCGGCCAGGGTGCGGGAGCGGCGGTGGCAGCGGCTCGCGAGGGAAGCGGCGGCGGCCGTCGTCGGCGGCGGCAGCGGCGCGCCCCTCGTCGAGAGGAGCGACTGCGGCCGGCCGGCCAGGGCGGCCGGGCGCTGCATGCTGAAGATAGGGGCTTAGCGTGCTTGCGTCATTGGGGAATCGATGGTGGTGCTGCGCGCGTTCGCGGAGGGAGAGCGACGAAAGTGTCGGCTGCTTTCGGGGGCGCGTCTGGGGATTCGTTTTGCTGATTGACGGGGCTCGTCACACGAAGGGCAATTCGTTCCGAGAATGTGCTTATGAGAGCTGACGGTGCAGCGAGCGCGCGCGCGCGTTTGGGAGGCGGCGGGGTGCCTGGTGCGCCGCCGTCGCTTGGTCGTCGTCGGCGGCGGCGGAACGACTTCAGTCGCCGTCGCCGCTTCATAGCTCGCCCTCTCGGTCTGCACACGACGCTCCAAATCACGAACTAGTCCTGTACTCGCCGCAACACAGCACTAAAAAAACACCCCATCCATCCATCCATCCATCCATCCATCATGTTTGCCGCGGCGTCCATCCAGGCGGGCTCGTCGTCTGCCGCCCTCCCCCTCCCCGCCAAAACCTCCTCCGCTCGCGCGGGCGTCGTCGTCGTCGCGCGCGCGGCGTCCCTGACCTCCTCCGCCCCGAGCACCAGCGGGCGCGTCGTCGGCCGCGCGCAGCAGCAGCTCGCGCCCGCCGCCGCTGGAGCGTCATTTGCCAGTGCTGCTGCTGCTCCGTCGGCGCGGTCGGCGCTCGTCGTCGCGCGCGCGGCCGACCCGTCCGGCGCCCCGGCCGGCCAGATTTCCGCCGCGCTCATGGAGTCGATGCGCGCCAAGATCGGGGCGGTGAGTTGTGTACGCGGCTGGTCCCGGGCCTGCCGCTGTGCAGGACGCGCACGCGCGTGCGGAGAAAGCCTGCTTGGCGCTCCCGTCGCCGCCTGCCGGCCCGCCCCCCATCGCGCACGCCCCCGCCCCCGGCGCGCTCGGCGGAACGACTCACCCCCCCCCCCCCCCCCCCAACCCCCCAACCCAAAACCACAGGCCCTCGAGACCGACGAGGTCGTCGTCCAGGACGCCAGCGGCGACGGACGCCACGTCGAGATCAACGTCACCTCGGCCCTTTTCGAGGGCAAGACCGCCGTTCAACGCCAGCGCCTGGTCTACAAGGCCATCTGGGAGGAGCTGCAGGAGGCGGTGCACGCGGTGGACGCGATGACGACGCGGGCGCCCGGGGAGTAGATGGGTGATGGAGAGCGATCGCGAGGGGCGTGATGGAGAGGATGATTGTCCCTCGGAGGGTTGTAAAAGCGAACATCCCGACGAGAGAGCGCCAGCCGCCAGCGGAACAAGCGCCCTCCGGTCCTCGTCGCTCGCGCGGCGGCGCGGCGAAGACAAAGGGAGGCCGCCGCGTCGGACCTCCCGCCTCTCCCTCTCTCTCTCCCATCTTTCGCTTCGACGCCGACAACAACGCAAAGCAGACCTTGCCGTTGTTTGTGCCTCTCCTCGCTAGCGTACAAGAACAGCAGCACATCCCGAACGCGCGGAACCAACACACACCCAACCACCCTCTCCTCACCCCCCCCCCAAAAAACCAACACGATCCCGACGACGACGACGATGTCGTGGCTGCGCGGCGTCGTCAAGGAGGTTCCCTCCGGGGACACGGTGGTCGTCGCCGCGGGCGCCAAGCCCGGCCAGGTCCCGGCGGAGAAGCGCATCACGCTGTCGTCGCTGGTCGCGCCCAAGCTGGTGCGTCGAGAGAGTCGTCGTCAAAGAGGGACAAGCGGTTCCTCCTCTCCTCTTTTGCGCGCCCCCGCGTTCGCCCCGCCCGGCCCCCGCCCGACCCGCGCGCGCCGGGATCACGCCCTCGCGCGCCCCCCCGCTCACCGTGCGCCCCTTTCCGAAACCTCCTCCCACTAAAAAACGACAGGGCCGCCGCGACGGGTCGTCCAAGGACGAACCGTTCGCCTGGGAGGCGCGCGAGTTCCTCCGCCGGAAGCTCATTGGCAAGGTGCGCGCCGCTCCTGACCCTCCGGGCCCTCGATGAGGATCAGGGCCCTCCTAGTGGACGGATCCCGCGGGATGGCGCGCGCGCCGCGCGGGCTCGGGAGGCGCCAAGCTGCAAGCACCCCCGCGCTCATTTTTTTTTCGAGCGCGGTGGGGGCGGACGCAACGGCGGCAGCAAGGCCTCTCTGATCGATCGATCGCGCTCACCCCCCATTCCAACACCCAACCAACCACCAAACCCCCCAAAACCCAAACAACAACAACCAAACCAGACCGTCGTCTTCAAGGTCGACTACGTCGTCGAGCAGCTCGGCAACCGCGAGTTTGGCAGTGTGGTCGTCGAGGGGAGCGCGGGCGCGCCGCAGGAGAACGCGGCCATCACCGCCGTCGCCGCGGGCTTTGCCAAGGTGCGCACCCCTGGGGGCGGCGGCGGCCAGGCGTCGCCCTTCCTCGAGGAGCTGCGCCGCGCCGAGGAGGCCGCGCAGGCCGCCGGGCTGGGGATGTGGTCCAAGGACCCGGCCGCGCTGGCCAACGCTGTGCGCCCCGCCGCGCCCCCGGCCGACGGCCTCGCGTTGCTGCAGAAGATCGGCAAGGGCAAGCCGTGCTCGGCGGTCGTCGAGGCCGTGCTCAACGGCGGGCTGCTGCGCGCGACGCTCCTGCCGGACCTGACGCCCGTGTCGGTGGCCGTGTGCGGCGTGGTGTGCCCGTCGCTCAACCGCCGCCCGCCCGGCGCCGCTGCCGCTGCCGCCCCGGCCGCCGCTGCGGCCGCCGCCCCGGCCGCCGCCGCCGGCGAGGACGGCACTGCTGCCGCCGAGCCCGCCGCCGCCACCGCCGCCCCGGGCTCGCTCGCCAGCAAGCTGGCCGCCACCAGCATCAGTGCTGCCGCCGGCGCCCCCGGCGGCTCTGGCGCCGCCGCGGGCGTCACCGAGCCCTTTGCGCGCGAGGCGCGCTGGTTCACGGAGCAGCGCGCACTCAACCGCGAGGTCAAGCTCGTGCTCGAGGGCGTCGACAAGCACGGCAACCTCTTCGCGTCGGTCTTCCCGCCCTCGGCGCCTGCTGCTGCCCCCGCTGCTGCTGCTCCCGCGGCCAACGGCAACGCCGCCGCTGCCGCCCCCGCTCCCGCCTCCCTGGCCGAGGGCCTCGTCGCCTCGGGCCTCGCGCGCACGGCCGAGTGGTCCCTCAACATGATGACGACCGGCGCGCAGCGCCTGCGCGAGGCCGAGCGCGCGGCCAAGGCGTCCAAGCGGGGCATCTGGGCCAACTACGTCCCCCAGAACACGGGGCAGACCAAGCTGAGCGACTCGTTCGCCGGAAAGGTGGTCGAGGTGGTGTCGGGCGACACGATCATCGTCGCCGACGCCGCAAACAACGGCGCGGAGCGGCGCGTGCAGCTCTCCTCCATCCGCGCGCCGCGGCCGGGCGTGCGCGACCGCGCTCCGGAGCCGTACGGCAACGACGCGCGCGAGTTTTTGCGCCGCAAGCTGGTCGGGCGCGAGGTCAAGGTGACGATGGAGTACACGCGCAAGGTGGGCGGCGGGGCGGTCGCCGCGGCCGCGGCCGCCGCGGGCGGGGCGTCGGGCGAGGAGCGCGCCTCGGCGGGCGAGGAGCGCGTGCTGGCCTTTGGCAACGTCGAGCTGGCGGGCGGGCCCGCGGGCGCGTCGGTCGTCGCGGCCGTGGCCGCGCCCGCCGCCGCCAACGGCAACGGCGCGGCCAACGGGAACGGCGCCGCCCCCGTCGCCACCGAGGAGCTGCGCAACGCCGCCGAGCTCATCGTCGCGCGCGGCCTCGCCACCGTCATCCGCCACCGCGCCGACGAGGAGCGCTCCTCCGTCTACGAGCGCCTGGTGGAGCTCGAGGAGTCGGCCAAGCGGGGCAAGCGGGGGGTGCACAACACCGCCAAGGAGCCGCCCGCCGTCGCCCGCCTCAACGACGTCTCGGGCGCCGGCGGCGCCGCGCGCGCCAAGCAGTACCTCCCCTTCCTCACGCGCGCGGGCAGGGTGCCCGCGGTCGTCGAGTACGTGCTCTCGGGCCACCGCCTCAAAATCCACATCCCCAAGGAGGGGGTCTCGCTGGCCTTTGCGCCCAGCGGCGTGCGCGCCCCCGCGCGCGCGCAGCCGGCGTCCAACGGCCGCCCGGCCGTCAAGGGGGAAGCCTTCGCGGACGAGGCGCTCGCGTGGACGCGCGCGCACTTCATGCAGCGCGACGTGGAGATCGAGGTCGAGGGTATGGACAAGGGCGGCACGTTCCTGGGCGCCTGCTACCTCATGGGGCGGGGGGGGCACCCTTTGCCCCCCAACCAGCAGCTGTCGCTCGGCCCCGCCCTGCTCCGCGCGGGGCTGGCCAAGCTCACGGGCTTCTTCTCGGCCGAGCGCGTGCGCGGCGGGGAGGCGCTGCTCGAGGCGCAGCAGGCGGCCAAGGAGGCGCGCCGCAAGGTGTGGGAGGACTGGTCGCCCGAGCAGGAGGCCGCTGCCGCTGCGGCGGCCGCGGCCGCCAACGGCGGTGGCGCCGACGACGACGCCGACGACGCCGACGGCGGCGGCGCCACCGCCAACGGCAAAGCCGCCTCGGGCCCGACCAAGGCCGTCGTCGTCACCGAGATGGCCCCGGACGGCACGGGCGACTTCTTCGTGCAGCAGGCGGAGAGCGAGCCGCGCCTGCAGTGGGTCGCCGAGCAGCTCAAGGCCCTCCCTGCTCCCGCAGCCGGCGTCCCCCCGCCCGCCTTCACCAAGGGGCAGCTCATCGCCGCGCAGTTCTCCCTCGACGGCTGCTGGTACCGCGCCTACATCGAGGCCGTGCACAGCACCGCCGACGCGCGCAGCTACGACGTCTACTTTGTCGACTACGGCAACCGGGAGAAGGTGGGCGCGGCCAAGACGCGCGCCCTCGAGCCCGCGGTCGCCGCCGTGCCCCCGCTGGCGCAGCCCGCCGCCCTGGCCCACATCCGCCTGCCCCCCACCGAGAGCGAGTGGGCGCCCGAGGCCGCCGAGACCCTCGCGTCCCTCCTGGGCGGCGGGCGCAAGCTCGAGGCGGTCGTGGCGTCGCGCGTGCGGCCCGAGGGAAGCGACCGCCACCCGGCCAAGGCGCAGGCCAAGGCGCTGGTGGTGCTGCAGGCGCCGGCGGCCGCTGGGTCGTCAGCCGACAAGGACGACGCCGGCGGCAAGGGCGAGGAGCCGCCCAGCATCAACGCCGAGATGCTCCTGGCCGGCATGGCGCGCCTGCCGAGCGTGCGCCGCATCCGCGACCCGCGCGAGCGCGAGGCCGTGCTCGCGCTGCAGCGCTGGCAGGAGGAGGCGCGCGCGGCGCACCGCGGCATCTGGGAGTATGGCGACGTCGACGACTCGGACGACGAGGACGGGCCGCGCGGCGGCGGCGGCGGCTTCCGCGGCGGCGGGCGCGGCGGCGGGCGCGGCGGCGGGCGTGCGTAAAGAGACAGAGAGAGAGTGATGAGGGAGAGGAGACGACGACCAAGAGGGGCGCGCGCGCCGCGCGCGTGCGATCTGTCTCTCTCTCTCTCTCTCTCTCCTTGATCCTCTCCGCGCGCGGCCACAACCCAAAACAAACCCCAAACAGAACCACACCCTCTTTTTTTTCTTAGATCTGTCGCGCGCCGCGTTCCCGTTTTTGATGTTTGTTTTCCTTCTCAAGTCCTCTGTGTTTTTGTCTTTACTTTTTTGAACCAAACCAACAACAACAACAACATCTCAGTCTCATATCAAGCCCAGTCCTCGACAAACACGGCCGCCGTGCGCGCGGCGACCACGAGCCGCCGCGCCGCCGCGTCAACCCAGCACCCCTCGAGCGCGGGGTCGGGGCCGTCGCGGCCGTCGCCGCCGCCGTTGCCGCTGCGCAGCTCCTCGAGCGCCGGGTGCAGGCGCAGCGCGCCCGACCCAAGGCCCGACCCGGCCTCGCCGATGGGGAAGGGGCACTCGTACGGCTCGGGCCGCGCGTTGAACACGCACACGACCGAGGCGTGCAGGGGGTCGTGCGTGCCGCCGGCGGGGGAAGAAGAAGAAGACGAAGCCAAAGCCGAAGCCGAAGCCGCCGCCGACGCCAGCACCATCACGATCACCCCGGGCGTCTGGTCCGGGCCCGTGTTGGCAAAGCGCACCTGGGAGCACACGTGCTCGGCCAGCGGCATGCGGAACAGCGGGGACGAGTAGCGCGCCCGCAGCAGCGAGCGCACATACCGCGCCGCCTGGCGCCGCATCGCGGGAGAGGGCGCGACACGCGCGGCGTCCCTCAGCAGCCGCCTCTTGGCCGGCCACTGCGCCCCGTTCTTCGTCGCGGGAGGCAGGCCCACGCCAAAGTTGTTGCCCTTTTCGCCCGTCCAGTCGACGGCGTTGAACCAATCGCCGCTGTCGTACGAGTCGCGGTCGAGCGATTTCGAGCGAAGCAGGTCGTCGCCCGCGTGGATAAAGGGCACGCCGATCGACAGGCACGACAGCGCCATGGCCAGGCGGCACGCGCGCGCGCGGTCCTCGGCCGACGCGCGCAGCGGGAGGCGCATGGCCACCTGGTCGAAGATGGTCTCGTTGTCGTGGCACCCCACGTACGCGACGTGCTCGCAGGGGTCGCGGCCGTAGCAGAGGGGCTGGTTGCCGTGGTACCGCAGGGCCCTGCCCGCGAGCACGCGGCCGTCGGCAGAGGTCGGGAGCGCATAGTCGGCGAGGTTGCCCGCGAGGCTGCATCGCACCCAGTCGCTGCGCTCGAGGAGCTCGAGGCGCTGGCGCTCGAGGCCCCGGCGCAGGTTGGCGGCGGCGGCGGCGGCGGAGGAGGAGGCGCCTCCTCCTCCCGGCGGATCGGCCCTCCCGTCGCCGTCTTCGTCGTCGGCCGCGGCCGAGGCCAGCGCCGCCCCCTCGGCCGCCGCCTCGCGCAGCGCGCGCTCGTTCGGGTCGACGTAGAGCCCCGTGCAGAACCCCTGCGTGTCCGGCGGGCGGTAGGGGGATCCCCCCAACGCCCCGTCCCTCAGCCGGTCGTTGAACGACCCGATCCTCGTGCCCCCCGTGTTGTGCTGCGTCGCGTTGCGCCCGCGCGCGTTGAGCGCCACCTCGCCAAAGTCCCAGCTCTCGCCGTACAGGTAGACGTTGCGCCCGTCGACGCCGTCCTTCTCTAAAGTCAGACTGTCTAAAGCGGCCCGCACCTTCGCCATGTTGCTCACAAAGTGGTGGCCCATGATGTCGAACCGAAAGCCGTCCACCTTGTAATCGACGCACCAGTGAACCAGGTCGTCCACCATCAGCCGCTCCATCATGCGGTGCTCCGACGCCGTGTTGTTGCAGCAGGTGGAGTGGCACAGGGCGCCGTCCTCGGCCCGGCGGTGGTAGTAGCCTTTTTTGTTTGTTATGGGTTGTTGGGGTTTGGTGGTTGGGTGTGTGTGTTTTGGAGGGGGGGGGGGGTGGACGGGTGCGTGAGCGGCGCGTGGAGATCGAGGGAGCGGGTCGGGGGGGGGGGGGGGGGTTGAGCGCGGGCGCGGCTGCGGCTGCGGCGCGACGAAACCGGCAGGGTTCGAAACCCCAACCAAACCAAAATCACTTCAACGCCTCTCACCCGGCACGATCTTGTCGAGCACCGACTGCGCGGCCTTAGGCCCGCTCGCAAACGTGTGGTTGTACACGACGTCCAGCACCACGCGGAGGCCCAGCACCTCGTGCGTGCCCATGACGGCCTCGCGCAGCTCGCGCGTCCTCAGCGGCCCGTCCGGGTCGGTGCTGTACCCGCCCTCGGGCACGCCCCAGTGGACCGGGTCGTAACCCCAGTTGAAGGCGTCGCGCGCGGCGACGCGCGAGACCGCGGCCTGCTGGCGGTCCGAGTCCGGGGCGTGCGGGAGGAGCTCGGACTGGTCGACGGAAAGCTGGTCGTCGGTCCTCTCCGGGACGGAGCCAAAGTCAAAGGTGGGGAGGAGGTGGAGGTGCGTGAGGCCCGCGGACGCGAGGGACTTGATGTGGGCGAGACCGGCGCTGAGGGGAGGAGGGTCGGCGGTGGTGGGTGCGGGGGTGGTGGTGGCGGTTGCGGTCGCGGTGCCGCCCTGCTGCTCCTCCTCGGAAGCGGCGGCGAGGAGGCGCCGCGGGGAGAAGGCGAGGTACTTGCCGCGCAGGTGCTCGGGCACAGTCGGGTCGGTGGCGCTGTTGTGGTTTGGTGGTTGTGGGAAGGATGAGGAGGGAGGAACAGGGGGGGGGGGGCGGAGGGGGGACGATGTGAGCGAGAGTCGGCACGCGCACGCAAGAGCGCGCCCCGATCGCGGCCGGTTGCGGGGGCGCCGCGACCCAAAACCCCCCAGAGCAAACACAAAAGACGCACCTAAAGTCGCGGATGTGCAGCTCGTACACGGAGACGTCCGTCCACTGCGCCAGCGGGGGCGACGCGTGCCCGTACCACCCCTCGGGCGCCATCCCGGGGGCGTCCAGGTCGACGAACACGCAGCGCTCGCCGTCGGCCGTCAGCGCGCGCGCGTAGGGCTCGGTCGCCTCGCTCACCTCCACAGCGTTGGTCCAGGGGCAGAACGCCGTCACGCGCAGCTTGTACGCGCCCCCCGTCCACTCTTCAGGGCGGGGGATCGACCACACGCCGGCCTCCCGGGGGTCACCGGGATCGCCGCGCTTCAAGTCGACGACCAGGGTGGGGGGCAGGTGCCGCGCGGCGCGGCGCGCGTCGCGCGACGAGCGGGGCGACCCCGTCGCCGGGTCGAGCGAGTAGTCGGGGGCAGAGCCGCCGCCGTCCGCGCCGGGGGGTAGCCAGAGCAGCATCTCGACGCGCTGCGCGGTGGGCGCCCACACGCTGAAGGTGCGCCCACCCGCGGTGTCGGAGGGGTCGGACCAGTCGCCGAGGGGGTGGTCCGTGGCGAAGAGGTCGTCGAGCGCGCCGGCGGTCTGGACGGCCGTGGCGTCGAGCAGCGGGCCGGTGGCGCCCTCGGCGCCGCCGCCGCCAGCGCCTCGGCCGCCAGGTCCGACCGCCGAGACGGCCAGCTGGCAGCGCAGCAGGGACCCAGCCTCGGCGACCGCCTCGGGAGGGAGCTTGAGCTCCGTGCACCCGAACAGGTGGGGAAACCGCGACGTGGCGGGCGAGAACCTGAGCGGGTCGGCCTCGGCGGGGGGAAGCAGCTCAAAGACGGCGTCGGCGCCCTCGACGCCGCCCCCGCCCTTTGCCGAGAGGCGAAGCTTGGCGGCCGCCGACGCGTGCAGGAAGAAGCGGCGGCGCGCGCCCGTGCGCGACCCTGCCTCGGTGGCGGGTACGCGCCAGAGGATGGTGTCCGGGGTGGCCCAGTGCGCGCGCGCGCGGGCCAGGGAGCCGGGCGCCACGGCGTTCATGTCGGGGGGGGTGGTGGAGAAAAACGCGGCGCCGCCCGAGGAAGACGCCGCCGCCGCGCCGCCGGGCGCGGCGGCGGCGACGGCGCCGCCGGCCTCGCCCACGAGCCACACCTCGCGCAGGCCCGCGCTCACGTCCAGGCGCTCGATCCCCACGGCCTCCTCGTGCGGCAGGCCCTGGCGGGCGGGGGGGCGGTGCACCAGGACGCCCGCCCACGTGGGCGCGGCCCCTGGGGCGAGGGCGACGTCGAAAACGGCCCCGCCCACGGCGGCGCCCTCGGCGACAGGCTTGAGCGGCTTGGACCACTCGGTGGGCGCGGCGACGTCGCCCCAGACGTGCAGGCCGTACCCGCGGGCGCGCCCGGGGTCGCCGGCGACGCGCCAGTGGACGCGCAGGGTGTGCGGCGGGAGCGGGGGGAGGAGTCGATTGCTCGTGGCGGGGGCGGCGGACGGGGTCGCCCCTCCGCCGCCGCCCCCGCCCCCGCCCGCAGCGGCGGCCGCCGACGCCGTCTTGGCGTCCGCCGTTTTCTGCTTCCTGTGCCTGCTGAGGAGGACGCAAGGGCGCGCGCGGGAGGCTGCTGGTATGGTGGATCGGGCCTGGGCGATGCGTCGCGCGCCGAGCATCCCAGCGGAGAGAGAGAGAGAGAGGCGGGTGTGAGACAGGGGCTTTTGCGGTACCAATGGTTTTTGTTTGTGCGTGCGCGCTGAATCCGATTCAGGGCAAGAGAGGCCGGTGCGGGTCAGGAAATATGGAGGAGCAGGAGGTGGTGATGCAATGCCGGTGTGATCGACGGTCGGGGCGGAGGCACCGTCGGCTTTCGGGCTTTGCGCGCTCGACGCGAGTCGATCGGCCAGCCGGCTAGTTTGCGGCGCGCGCAATGCCGGCGAAGCGCGCGCGCCCGACGACTGAAAAACTTTGTCCCCCCTTTCGCCGACGCCCCACATACGCCCCTCTCTTAGTTGCCTAGTGTACCGCGACCCCCATTCACACATGATCCCGACTGTTCTGAGGCCCCTCTAGAGACCCGATAGACGACGAATTTTTTTTCGTTTCGGGAAGCGCGAATTTGTTGTGGTGTTTTGGGAGGAGGGAGAGGAAGACCCTGATTCAAATCGTTGCTTCGCCCGATGGCGCCCAAGCAGGAGGGCCGCGGCGGCGCGAGCAAGAGCGGCAGCAGAGGCCCATCCGCTGCCGCTCCCGCGCGCCGGAGGACGGAAGACGACGCGGCGCGCGGCGCAGGCCGGAGCCGCAGCCAGAGCCGGCCGACGTCGGCGGCGTTGGCGGCGGCGGTGGCGGCGGCGCCACCCGGAGGCGTCGTCGCCGCCCCGCGAGCGCGCTCCGCTGGCCGCGCCGCCGTGCTGCCGTCAGCATCGTCTGCAGAGCAGCAGCGGTCGCCGCAGAAGCGGCCGCGCTCGGGCAAGCCCCTGTCCTCCGGGAGACCAGCGTCAGGGGCGACGGAAGCAGCAGCAGCAGCAGCAGCAGCAGCAGCAGCAGCAGCAGCAGCAGCAACGGCGGCGTCGAGCTCGCCGGCCGGCCAGCGGCGGCGCGCGACAAGCGCGGGCGGCGGCGGCGGCGGCTCGCGGCGGGCGAGCAAGGCGGACGCGCAGCAGCAGCAGCAGCAGGAGACGGAGAAGGAGGTCGAGCAGCAGCCCAAGCAGAAGCAGCCGCGCTCGCGGCCCGCGTCTGCTGCCGCGGCCGCCGCCGCCGCCACGAGCAGCAAGCAGCGCGCACCGCGGCCGCCCTCTGCGGCCGGCACCGGGGCTCGCCCCGAGGCCGCCGAGACGTCGCCCCTGAAGCGCCAGCGCGTGGCGAGCAGCGGCAAGCGCCCCCCGTCTGCGAAAGCAGCGGCAGCAGCAGCAACAGGGGCAGCGGCTTCTTCCCCCGCGTCCGGGGGAGGAGGCAAGAAGCGGCCGCTCGCGAGCGTCGACGGAGCGGGAGCAGCGGCGGCAGCTGCAGCAGCAGCAGCAGCAGCAGCAGCAGCAGCAGCAGCAGCAGCAGCAACGGCAGCAACGGCCGCCATCGCCTCCCCTGACGCAGCCTCGGCGTCCAAGCGCGCATGCAGGCCGAGCGCGGCCGCGGCCGAGGCCGCCGAGGTGGCGGCCGCGCTCGCGGCGGCCTCGGCCTCGGCGTCCAAGCGCGCGCGCTCCGCCTCGGCGGCGGCCGGCGGCAAGGCCGCCGCCGCCGCCGCCGCCGCCGCCGCCGCGCCAGCAACAGCAGCAGCTGCTGCTTCCAAGCGCCCGCCTTCCGCGCCCTCGTCCGTCCCGGCACCCGCCGACGCCAAGCCACTCTCCGCGTTACGCCGCTCGCGCAAAAAGGCGCCGGCGTCGGCGGACGCCGCGGCGACGGCGGCGCCCCTGCCGACGCTGCCGCGGTGGGCGGCCACCTGCAAGCGCACCGGTGCGCGGCGGGCGGCGCGGATCGTCCCGGCCGCCTTCGCCGCCATCGCCGCCGCCCCGGTCATCGCGTTTCCCGACCCGGACGCCGTCGCGCGGGGCCTGGCGCTGAGCTACCTGGACGCGGCCTTTTCGGCGCGGGGGGCTGCGGCGGCTGCGGCGGCCGCGGCGGCGGGCGCCGCCGCTGCTGCCGTCGTCGAGCCGCCACCGCCGTTGGCGCCGCCGCCGCGTCCTCCGAGCAGCGGCGCCTCGCCCGCCACGGCTGCCGCGGCTGTCGGCTCGCCCCCCGCCCGCCGCAAGGAGGCCGCTGGCGGCAGCAGGCCAGCGTCCGGCGGCGGCCGCAGGCGCAGCAGCACCGCTGGCGGCGGCGGCGGGGGCACGGGAGAGAAGGCCAAGGCGGCGGGGGGCGGGCAGCGGTGGCGCGGCTCGGCCTCGGCGGCGCCAGCAGCAGCAGCAGCAGCCAAGGCGGCCCCCACGCCCCCCAAGGCCGGGGGCTCCGCGGCCAAGGCCGGCGGCTCCGCGGCCAAGGCAGCGGCGGCCAAGCGCACGCCGGCGCGTGCCAAGCCGGCGGCGGCGCCAGCCGATGCCGCCGCCGCCGATGCCGCCGCCGCCGCCGCGACCCCCACCGCCGCCGATGCCGCCACGGCCGCCCCCCAGCAGAGGACCATGGTGGCCGCCGCCGCCGCCCCGGCCCCCCAGCCCCCGGCCCCCATCGTCCTGCCCGACGGCTCCGTCCTCGACCGCCCGGACGACATGGACGCCGAGACCTGGGCCGCCGTGCGCGAGGCGGTGCTGGGGCTGCGCCGGCGCGAGAGCGTCGCGCGCCGCCCCCACAACGTCGGGTGGGAGGAGTGGGGCGCCGAGGGCATGGCGCGGGGCCTGCCGCGGCCTCGGGGGCCGCGCAACCCCGCCGGCGGCCCGGGGCGGCCGTGGCAGCCGCGCCGCGAGGCGGAGGAGGCCAACTGGGTCGGCGAGGCGGCCTTCTCGCAGCGCGCGGCGCGCGCGGAGCAGGCCATGGCGCGCGCGCCCGTGCCGCCGGCGTCGGCGTCGGCGGGCGGCGGCGGCGCGGCCGCGAGCGCGAGCGCCCGCTCGGCGGCGGCCCCGGCGGCGGCCGCGCTCTTGTCTCCCGCGTCATTGGCGCCACCGCCCGAGGCATCCAACGGTGGAGGCGCGGGCGGGGAGGGGGGGCAGCAGGTGGAGGAGGAGCAGGGACAGGAGCAGGAGGAGCGCGCGCACGCGGTGGCGGCCGCCGCGGCGTGGCCGCGCGCCGAGCCGGGCGATGCGCTCGCGCGCTTCGCCGTGCTCGTGCTGCTGCACAACCCGGGCTGGCCCAACGCGATGATGTGGGAGAACTGGGTGAGCGCACACACGCCCGAGGCCGTGGCCGCGCTCGACGGGCCGTTTTTGCAGCCGCCGCCGGCCGCCGAGGCGGCGACGGCAGCCGAGGGCGGAGCAGAGGCGGCGGCAGCGGCCGTCGGCAGCGGCGGCGATGGTTCTTCCGCTGCCGCCTCTGCTACTGCTACCGCTGCTACCGCTGCCGCTGCTGCCGCCAATGGCAACGGCAACGGCGTCGCGCCCGCGCCCGCTGCCGCGCCCGCCACGGCCAACGAGGGCACGTGCAACTGCGCCAGCGCCGACGCCCCCGCTGCCGCTGCCAACGGCACCGCCGCCGTCGCCGCTGACGCCAACGGAGGCGCCGCCGCCGCCGCCGCCCTCCCCCCCTCGCGCCCCTCCACCCCTCCCGCCACCGCCGCGGCCCTTTCTTCCCCCCCCCTCCCCCCGCCGGACCCGGCCTCCCTGCGCCCGGCGGTCCTCTGCCACGTCAAGAAGGGCGTCTCCCTCGCCCTGCCCTCGTTTGCCGCGCGCGAGAGCGTCGCGGGCCGCCGCCTGTGCGCGTCGGTCGCCGCCGAGTGGGGCGACGTCTCGCTCGTGCAGGCGCAGCTCGTCGCGCTCGAGGAGATGTTGCGCCGGTGCCCCTCCGCCAGGCACTTGGCCGTGTGCTCCGGCCACGACATCCCCGTGCAGCTCGCCTCCCCCGCCCTGTTCCCGGCCGGCGCCTCCCTCTTTGGCAGCTATCAGTTTGGCGCCGAGGAGAACGCCACGCTGCGCGAGGCGGCCGAGGAGGAGCTGCTCGCCGACGGCGGGTTCTCCGCCGAGGACGCCCGCCGCTGGTCCCGGGCCCTGACGTTTCACCACCAGTGGCTCGTGCTCAGCCGCGAGCACGCCGCCTTGCTGTGCGCCATGAAGCCGCTGCTGCTTAAGGCGTCGCGCGCGCTGCACAAGGCGTGCTGCGCCGTACGCGCGGGCATGGCGCCCGACGAGTTTGCGCTCGTCACCGCCCTGCGCTTCGCCGGCCTCGCGCGCTCCGTGCAGCGCGTGCAGCTCGGCCGGGGGCTGAGATACAAGCCGGGCGACCTCCTCAACTGCTACCCGACGCTCGTGCTGTTTCCCGCGGCCGCGTCGCCGCACCCGACGACGTGGCTGGCGCCCGACGAGCGGCAGACGGTTCAGGTGGAAAAGGGGGGCGTAGGGAAGTACGCAAAGTCGGTGACGCTCAACGACTGCCTCCACCTGGCGCGCGCCCGGGGGGCCCTCTTCTTCCGCAAAGTGGCCCTCCGGGGCCTGGGCGTGGGGCGCAGCCTGCACGCGTCGCCCGAGGCGGCCATGGTGCTGTCGTCGCTCGAGGCGATGTGGCGGGGGCTGCCGCCCGTGGCGGGCGAGGAGGCGCCCGACATGAACCCGTCGCCCGCCGGAGGTGGAGGTGGCGGGGGCAGGACGCGGGCGCGCGCGCCGAGCCAGGAGGGTGGCGGCGGCGGGGGCGCGTCGGCGGGTGGGGGTGGCGGGGGCCGCGGCGGCGGGGCGTCGTCGGCTGGAGGTGGTGGCGCCGCGGGGGGCGGGTCGGCGGCCGAGGCGGGCGCGGGCGTGAGGCGGCGGTCGCAGTCGGCGTGATTTCCTTTTTTCCTTTGTTTTTGTGCGACTTGGGGGGGCCTCTCTTTCTCTTGATTGCTTGCTTTCTAACATGTTTTGTTAGAACCAACGCGCTCGTCGTTCGGAGAGAGCCACAGGGAACGCGCGAAAAGGGCGAATCGAAAGGGGGGTTCGCTCGGCGCGCGACAGCTGCCGCGCCTTGTGCGCCGCCGCCAACCTTCCTTGCCGCGACCCCCGTCCCCTGGCCCCCCAAGCGCCCGCTTTGGCGACGGGACGATGAGCGCGCGGGCTGATCCAGGCGACGAGGACGACTCAGGTGGGTCTGTCAGGTAGGGGAAGGAGGGGAAGGAGCTCGCTGGCCCCGCCCCAGTCGCTGATTCGCCCTCTCCCCTTTCGCCCCCGCCGCCGCGCAAAAAAACAAACCCACGCAAGCAGCAGCGGCCCTCGGCGTGCTCCTGTCGGCGGGGGGCCTCGCCAGCGCGGCCGCATGCGAGTCCGTGACGGCCCTGGAGGTGTGCATGCAGCCCCTCCCGCGCGTGAGTTCTTTAGCCGTGTCCTTTAGCCGTCAGACGGCCACGAGGCCCCCTTTGGCCGCTCCGCGCCACGAAAGAACTCTGATCACACCACACCGGCCCCGAATTCCCCCTCCCCCCAAAAAAACCCAAACCCCAACACACACAGCTCGGCGCCTCCCTGAGGTCCTTCCCCAACCTCGTCGAGCTGAGCCTCGTTGACGTCGGCCTGCGCGCCCTGCCCGCGGGGCCGGGCCTCGGCGCCTCGTGCCCGCGCCTCGAGCGCCTTTGGCTTGGGGGAAACGCGCTCTCCGGATGCTTTCCTCCGCCCTCCTCCTCGTCGTCGTCCTCCTCCTCCGCTGCGCCGTCCCCGCTCCGCGGCCTCACGCGCCTGTCGTCGCTCTGCCTGCGCCAGAACGCGATCGAACGCCTCGACGCGCGCGCGCTGGCGCGCGACCTCCCCTCCCTTGCGTCGCTCTCGGTGGGCGGCAACCGCCTGCGGCGGCTCGGCGGCGGGGTTCGCGGCGGCGGGGGCAGCCTCTCGGCGCTGCAAGGGCTGACCGAGCTGCAGGCGCCGGCCAACGCGCTCGAGCGGCCTCCCGGGGACGGCGCCGTCGTCCTCCTCCTCCCCTCGCTGCGCGTGCTCAACCTGGCGGGCAACCCCTCGCCGGCCTCGCTGCAGCAGCTGGGGCCGTTGGCCGCGGCGTTCCCGGCCCTTGAGGAGCTATGGCTGGCCGACCCGCTTTGGCCCGAGGCGGCCGGGGGAAGCGGCGCAGGCGGCTGCCCCGCAGCGGCGCTCGGGGGGTACGCCTCCGCGGCGCTGGCGGCGCTGCCTCCGGGGCTGATGCGGCTGGACGGGCTGCCCGTGCCCGAGGGGGCGCGCGGAGCGGCGCTCGAGGCGCGCCGGCGCCGGCGGCTGGCGCGCAGGCTGGTGCGGCGGGAGCTTGAGCGGCGCTGCTTTGGCGCCGTCGTCGTCGAGGGGAACGTCGTTGAGGGGAGCCCTCCCGCTCCGTCGCTGCTCGAGCGGGCGGCCGTGGGGATCGAGCGGGCCACGGGAGGCCAGGCCGCCGCGACGGCGTCTCCTATTTCTGCTTGCTTGGCCCGAGCGGCCGGCGGCGCGCGGCGGGCGCTACGGCGCGCGCTGCGGCGCGCGGCGCTCGACGCGGACACCCACGGCAGCGTGCGCATCGAGGAGGTGACGGAGCCGCTGGACTCTTCGGGCGGGCTCGAGGCGCTGCTGCGCGGCGCGTCGACGCTGCTGCCAGAGGGTGGGGGCGGCGCGGCGGCGGCGCTCTCGCGCTCGCTCTCGGCGGCGGCGGCGGCGGCGCGGGGCCGCGTGCGGTCGGCGGCGAGCGTGCGCAGCCGCGCCCTCGCCCTCGCCTTCGAGGCGCGCCTGCGGCGGCGCCTGCTTCCCTCGGGGACGGCCTACTTAGGGCCCGGGACACCCGCCGTGGCGGCCGTCGCTGCTCGGGGCGGGTTCGTCCCCGCGGCGCTGGTGGCCGAGGGCGGCGGCGGCGGCAGCGGCGGCGGCGCGCACGTCCGCACGCTGCTGTTCGTGCGGCCGCCGCCTGGCGGTGGCGGTGGTGAGGCCGCCGCCGCCGCCACCAGAACGGGGGGTTTAGGCGACAGCTACAGCGACGAAAGCGACGACGACGAGGACGACGACGACGACGAGGACGATGACGGGGACATGCGGGCGCTGGAGGCGATCGCGGAATTGGGGTTTGTCGGGGCGGCTGCGGACGAGGAGGCGGCCGGCGACGGCAACGGCGACGCAGGCACGAGGCCAAGGCGGCCGTGGATGCGGCTGCTGTCGTCGCTGCCGCAAGCGGCG
This sequence comes from Mychonastes homosphaera, assembly GCA_009193075.1. NCBI lineage: Eukaryota > Viridiplantae > Chlorophyta > Chlorophyceae > Sphaeropleales > Mychonastaceae > Mychonastes > Mychonastes homosphaera. The sequence goes on from VXJC01000006.1 coordinate 1,180,877, forward strand.
CTGTCAAGAGAAGGCAAAGAACGCCTGGCCGTGATGGTCGTGCGCGCCTACGTCGGGGCCGAGGGCAAGGGCCACGTCCGGCTGCGGGCAGAGGGCGGCGGAGGGTCTGCTGCTGCTGCTGCTGCTGCTGCTGCCCCCGCTAGTGCAGCGCCGCCCGCCCGCGCGCCGCCCAGCGGCGCGGTGGCTGTCCGCGTCGACGGGGGGAGCGACGGCGCGCCCGACGTGTGGTGGCACTGCGACCCCTATCTGGTCCTTCCCGTCGCTCTCCTGGAGCTGTCGTTTGCGGAGGACGACGAGGAGGAGGAAGCAGTGGTGGCGGCGGCGATGGCGGCTGCAGCAGCGGCGGCAGCGACGCCGCCAGCGGCCACCGCTGCCGCGCCTGCTGCACCGGACGACCCCTCCTTTTCCTCCTCCCGCGCCATCCCTAGCCCGCACAGCCTCCAGGTCGCCCTCGCGGCGGTTGAGCGGGAGCTCGAGCCCTGGATCGCGCTCGGCGACGCGGCGACTCGCAGCAGCAGCAGCAGCAGCAGCAGCACCGCCGCAAGCGCGGTCGCCGCGGCGCTCGCGCAGCACGAGCGGCGGCGTTGCCGCCGCTCCTCCTCCTCCTCCTGCTCCTCCTCTTTCCCAGGCCGAGTCGTCGTCGACCTCGACTACAGCAATCTGGACACACTGCTCGAGTCAACAGCCGCCGCAACGCACCTCCGCGCACGAGGCAACCGGCTCGACGCGGCCGCGGTGGCGCTAGCGCTGCTGCCCGGGCGGCGCAGAGGAGTTGGCGGCGGCACGAGCTGCAGCAGCAGCAGCAGCATCAGCGCGTGGGCTTCCTGCCCACTCGTGTCCCTCGACCTGAGCCACAACCGGCTGGTCGGCAACGCGCCAGACCTCTGGCGCGCTCTGAGCAACGCGCCGGGTCTGACGCGCCTTGAGCTCAACGGCAACGCCCTCACGGGTTTTTCTGCTGACGCCGTTTGCCGCGACAGCGACGAAGACGGCGACGACGACAGAGGCGCCGCCCGCTTCGCGCGGCCCCTGCTGCCCGCGCTGCGCGTGCTCGGCGTCGAGTCCAACCGCCTCACCTCCCTTGCGGGCCTCGATTGCGTGGCCGGCCCGGCGCTGGAGCAGCTGCACGCGCGCGGCAACCCGGCGCTGGCCTCCCCCGCGGCCGCGCTCGCGCCGCTGTCGCCCGCCGTGCTCTCCTCGTCGCGCTTTGCTGCCCCTTCTGCCGCCGCCTCCGCCGCCGCCGCGCCCACCGGCCCCCCGCCTCTGTCCGCCCATCCCTTCCCGCTTCTGGAGGTCCTGGATCTGCGCGGCTCGGCCGTGGCGCGGGGCGACAACGTCCCCGTCGGTGTTCTGTCGGGGGCGGCGCACGACCGCAACGACGCCGCCGGCGAATTGGGCGAGCAGCAGCAGCAGCAGCAGCAGCGGGCGCGCGCCTACCGCCTCTACGCGCTGCACCTGCTGCACCTGCACCACCAGCATCATCAGCAGAAACAGCCGCAGCAGCAGCCGCGCTTGGACCAACAGATCCCGCGGCAGCAGCCGCCGCACCTCCTCGTGCTCGACGGGCGGGCCGTCGGCGGGGACGAGCGCGACGAGGCGGCGCGCGCCTACAGGGGCGTGCTGACGCGCGAGGCGCTCGGCGGCAAGGCGGCTGCGGCGGCGGCGGCGGCGGAAAGCGCCCACCCGGTCCTCGAGGACCTGTCCCTGCGGGGCTGGCGCCTGCGCAGCACGGGCAGCGTCTTTGGGCCCGAAACAGGGGAGGGGCGGGAGGAAGGAGGCGTGCTGCCGCCGCCGCCCCTGCTCCTGCCGCGCCAGCGGCCGTCCCCCGGCAACCTGCCGCTGCTGGTGCAGGTGCTGCTGCCGTCGCGCCTCGTCGACCTCGACCTCTCCGGAAACCGCCTCACGGCCGTCAACCCGCAGCTGGGCGGCCTCGTGGGCCTCACGCGCCTCGTGCTGGACGACAACCGGCTAGGCAGCGGTGGTGGCCCGGGCCCCGGCCCCCACCCCTCGCAGCAGCACCACCAGCACCACCACAACCACCACCACCCGCTGTCGTTCGAGCGCGCGCCGCCGTCGTCGCGCGCGCCGCTCTTTCCCTCCCTTGTCTCCCTCAGCCTCGACCGCAACGGCCTCTCCTCGCTCGCGCCCCTGCGCCTGGGCGCCCTCCGCCGCTCGCTGCGCCGCCTGTCGGCGCGCGGGAACGACCTCTCGTCGCTCGAGGAGGAAAGGGGGGACGACGGCGGTGCCGTCTTTGTCTCGTCCAAGACGCTCGCCGCCCTGACGGGCCTCGAGGAGCTTCTGCTGGACGGCAACCGCCTGCGGAGGTGGCGCGACACGGGCGCCGTGCTCGCGGCCGTCGCCGCATCGGGCGGCGGCGGCGACGGCGGCGGCGAGGATGCAGAGGACGCGAGCGCCGCCGCGTCCGCATCCGCCGCCGCCAGCGCCCCTCTCCGCCGCCCGCCCCTCCGCCTGGGCCTCTCGGACAACGGCATCCGCTCCCTGAGCGAGATGCCCCTACTCGAGCGCGTGTGGGAGCTACGCGTGGGGGAGGGCGGGCGCGAGGACCGCGTGCTCGGCGACCCGGCTGACGCGGCGGCGCTGGCGGCGGCGGCGCCGGCGCTGCGGAGCGTCTGGATCGTCGGCGGAGGAGGAGGAGGAGGAGGAGGAGGAGGAGGAGGAGGAGGAGGAGGAGGAGGAGGAGGAGGAGGAGGAGGAGGTGGAGGTGGCGGTGATGATGACGGTGACAAGGGTTCAGTAGCAACCGGAGAGCCGCAACAACAACGACACCAAGCAGAGAGCAACAACCGGAGGCAGCGGCAGCAGAAGGAGCAGCGGCGCGTGCTGCTCGCGGCGCGGTGCGGCGCCCGGCTCGAGCGCGTGGACGGCGTGCCGCTGACCCCGCCCGAGCGCGAGGCGGCGGCGGCGCTCACGGCGGCGGAGCGGGCCGCCGCGGCGGCGGCCGCGGCGGCTGTGGCGGAGGGCGGGGACGCGTCGGCGGCGGCGGCGGCAGCGGCCAGGGCGGCGTCGGCCGTCGTGGCGTTGGTCGTGGCGGCGTCGGCAGCGTCGGCGTCGTCCTCGCGTCCGTCGTCCTCGCGTCCGTGCGGCCTTTAGTAGTTTATAGCGTTTACACAACGAAATGACAAGAGGTCGAGGGCGAGAGGGCGTCCTGTCATGAATGTCAAGTCCTGTGGTCTCTCTAGGGTTGGAAGGTTTCGAGCGGCGGCGGCGTGCAACGGCCCTTATTTCGTCGCCGGCACGGAGAGCGCGAGAGAGAGGGCGGCGGCAGGCAGGCAGGCAAGACGACTCGCCATCCCGCAGCCGCGCACCGGAAGGGGCGCGTTGCGCGCGCGGGCCTTCCCCCCCCGCTCAGCGCTGCTGCTGCTGCTGCAGGCCGCCGATGGGCCCGCCCCCCATGGCCCCCATGCCGCCCATGCCGCCGAGCAGGCCGCCGAGCAGCCCCCCGCCGGGCGGCCCCTGCTGCTGCTGCTGCTGCTGCTGCTGCTGCATGCCGTAGCCGCCCGTCAGGCCGCCAAACCCGCCTCCGCCGCCTCCGCCGCCGACTCCCTGGGGGTAGGGCTGCGGCGGCCCGCCGTGGTGGTGCGGAAGCAGCAGGCCCGGCCCGCCGCCGCCATGCACGCCGCCGCCGCCGACGAGCCCGCCCATCCCCCCACCCCCGGGCCCGCCGCCGCCCATCGGCCCCCCGCCGCCGCCGCCCCCGCCCATGCCGTTGCCCGCCGCCGCCTGCATGTGCGCCTGCATCTGCTGCGCCTGCGCCGCCTGCTGCGCCGCCTGGTGGGCCGCCTGTGCCATCGCCTGCGCCGCGCCGGGGGGCAACACCTGGAACTCGGCCATGAGCGCGACGTGGTCCGAGGGCCACGAGGCGTTGGGGACGCCCTCGCCCTGGCGCGTGAGGATCTGCTCCTCGGCGGGCAACTCGAGCACGGCGCGGGGCAAGAGCGAGTCGCGCGTGTACAGGACGTAGTCCAGGGTGCCGCGGAAGCCCGCGTTGAGGTTGGTAAAGAGCGGCTCCTTGTGGGCCGGGTCGACGCGGCGCTTCTGCTGGCGCAGGTCGGCCGTCAGCGGGGGCGCGTCGGCCAAGGCGGCGTAGGCCGACGCGAGCGGCAGCGCGTGCTGCAGCTTCTGCTCGCGCAGGATGCCGAGCGGGTCGAGCGCCGGGTCCAGCTGCGACGGTTCCACCCGCCCGCGCACGAGCAGCGCGTGGGCGGCCGAACCGGGTAAGGAGTTGAAGTCCCCGCTGACGAGCATGGGGATGTCGGCGCTGTTGGCGATCTTTTCCAGCCCCTTGAGCAGCGTGTGCACCTGCCACAGCTTAACGTCGCTGAGCTCCGGATTGGCGTGGATGTGCGTGTTGGCGACGCACAGGAGCTGCTTGCCGCCCTGGGGCTGCCCGGGGGCCTGGCCGGGCGCGCCGCCGATGCCGCCGCCGATGCCACCGCCGCCCCCGGGCCCGCCCGCCCCGCCCCCCCCGCTCCCGCCGGCCGGGTCGAGCGCCTCGAGCACCGCGATCAGCGCCACGTTGTCCTTGAGCAGGCGGCCCATCGTCGCCTTGCGCTGGGCGGGGCTCGCCATCTGCTCGGCCAGCGACACCGCGGCCTTGTTGAACTCCACCTCGTACTTTTTGACGAGCGCAAAGCGCGACGCGCGGAAAAACGTGGCGCAGCCGTCGATGGCGTATGACGAGCCCGTGAACACCTCGGCCGTCTTCTTCTTGAAGACGCCCTGGTAGCCCATGGCCGCGAGCTGCGGGTGGAGGTAGTCGGCGTAGTGGTCGCTCTGCACCTCCTGCAGGCACAGGATGTCGGCGTCGTAGGCGCGCAGCCAGCGCATCAGGCACTCGCGCCGGTAGGGCCACGCCACGGCAAACGGCGGGCAGTGGCCGTACATGTCCCCCTTGGCGTAGATGTCCGCCAGGAGGTTGTAGGTCAGGACCGTGAAGCGGCCCGGGGTGGGCGGGGGTCGGTGGGGTGCGGGGACGGCGCCGCCGGGGAGGGAGGAATTTGTAGCCGCGCCGTTGCCGTTGTTGCTTCCGAGGCCGCCGGCGCCGCCGAGGAGCGAGGCGGTGGGGGTCGGGCCGCCGAGCGCGAGGGCGACGCCGGGCGGCACGTGCGCGGGCAGCGGGAGCGGCACCATGCGGCGCAGGGGCAGGACGGGCTGGGGCCGCACGCGCGACGCAAAGGCGGCGACGGGCCGGCCCAGGTCGGCGTACGGGTGCAGCACGTCGACCACGGAGGCCTCGAACTTGAGCACGTGGCCCACGTCCTCGGCCGTGGGGGAGTAGCGGCGCCCCCGGCCGACCTCGATCCACGTCTCGGCCTGGCTGGCGCTCGCGGCGGCGGCGGCGGCGCCCGCGGCGCCGGCTGCTGCTGCTGCTGCGGCGGCGGCCGCGGCCGCGGCGGCGGCGCCCCCGGCCTTGGCGGCGGAGAGCGGGGTGGTCGCCGCGCCGGGGAGGAGCGTGGCGGCGCCCGCGCCGTCGCCGCCGTACGCGCCGCCGGCCGTGCCGCCGTTGTCGACGCCCGCGCCGCCGCCGTCCTCGGTGGCGGCCGTGGCGGCGGCGGCGGCCTGCTGCTGCTGCTGGAGGAGGCGGAAGGCGGCGGCGTGGGCTTCGCGGTGCTGGGGCCAGTTGTGGCGGTAGCACTCGGGCGAGCAGTGGTAGCTGATGCCGAGGGGCTGCGGCTGCGGGCCCTGGGGAGCATTGGCGTTGTTGGCGTTGGCGGCGTTGGCGCCGCTGCCGCCCGCTCCCGCTGCTACCGGTCCAGCTGCGCCGGCCGCCCCCGCCCCCGTCCCGCCCGCCGCCACCGCCCGGCTCCTCAGGCACACCGTGCACTGCACCGTCGCGTCGCGGTCCGGGTGCACCGCGCACGACGCCCCCCCGCGCTGCACCGAGGAGCGCCACCACCTCCCCCGCAGGCGGTACTGCTGGCCGACGCTCGCGTCGGCGCTCTCCTCGGGCACGTCGTCGGCCGTCATGGTCTGCTCGCCGCGCCGGATGAGCACGTAGGGGTCGAGGGCGACGCCAACGATGGGGGTGTCGCCCGTGGCCAGGCGCACGGCCTGGACCGTGAAGGGCTGCTGGTGCGCCATGTTTTGTTGCGAGGTGGGGGGGAGGGAGAGGGAGGCGCGCGCGGGCGCGGCGGGTGTGTGTGCTCGCACACTCGAGTCCCTCTCAAACGACAAAAAAAACACGCCCGAGAAAAGGTTTGCGCCTCGCGCGCTCGCTCGCTCGGACCGCGCAGGCGTCGCGCGCGCGCGGTCAGGGGCAAAGCTGTGTGCGCGCCGCGCTTGTCTCGAGTGCGGAGCGCGCGCCGAGAGCTCTCTCTCTCTCCTCACGAGCGGGAGGAGCAAGACCCCATCATATTCCCGCCTCTCGCCTGTCGCTCTCGCCTCGCTCCTCTTACGGGTGTTGTGCAGGAGGGGGTTGGGGTCTCGTGTGTGTCGTGTGTCGCTTTGTGTCGTCACGTTTTTGGTTTGTTGTGTGTGTGAGAGGGACGCGCGGAGGAGGAGGGAGGTGATGGGGAGTCTCGAGAGCTGAGGAGGGAGGAGGAGGCACCCGTTTCATTCAGCAGCCCCGGAGCTGCCCAAGAAGCCCCTCTTCCAAACACAGACAACCACACCTAGAGACGTACTGCCCCTCGCGCCCTCGATCCTCTTTCCTCAGGCGATCCGCGCCTCGCCCCCGCGCGCGATCGAGATCGGTTCCCAAGGCGCGCGATCAGACCGAGCCCCACACCCCAGAACAGCAACACCCCACCCGCGGCCCTCCTCCTCCCCTCTCTCCAACCTCCCCAAGCCCCTCAGAACCAATGACGGTCGGGTCGGGACCGGCGGCGCCCTCGCTGCGGGCGTCGCTGCGCCTGTTCCGGCTCGCCATGAGCGCGCAGCGGCAGCAGCGCGCGGCGGCGTCGGCGGCGGCAGCGGCAACGGCGACGCCGATCGCGCGGCCAACGACGATGGCGGCGTTCAGCAGCAGCGTCCAAGCAGCAGCATCAGCGCCACGGCCGTGGGCGCTGTGGCGGCGAGCGGGCGCCGGGGGTGGCACGACGGCGGCGCTGCTGCCGGCGATGGCGATGGCGACGGCGACGGCGGCGGCGGCGACGGTGCCGCTCCCTTCCTCGTCGCCGCCCTCTTCCTCCTCCTCCTCCGCGCGCCACTTTTCCACCGCAGCAGCAGCAGCCGCCCCGTCGATCGCGAGCGTCCACCTCAACGACCTGCACCCGGGACTCGGCGCCAGAAAAGCCATCCGGCGCGTCGGCCGCGGCGACGGCTCCGGCCGCGGCAAGACGTGCGGCCGCGGCACCAAGGGCCAGGGCGCGCGCAAGGGCGGCGGAAAACCCGGGCTCCTGTTCGATGGCGGCACGGGCCAGCTGCGCAAGTGGCCGAGGGTGCACGCGCGGCCGGGCTCCCCCGTGGAGTACGACTACGTCAACGTGGACGACGTCGCGGCCGCCGCGCGCGCGGGGCTCCTGGGCGGGATCGACTTTTCTTCTTCGGCGCCGGCGTCCTCCTCCTCCTCCGCGCCCTCGGCCAACGGCGGCGGCGGCGGCGACGGCGACGCCCTGCCCCTCGTGACGATGAAGCACCTGCGCGACGCCGGGCTCGTGTCCAAGTCGGTGCGGTGGGGCGTCAAGCTCCTCGCGCGCCCCGACCTTGCTGCCGCTGCCGGGGGCGGCCCCCCCTGCCGGCTGCCGCCCATGCGCCTGCAGGTGTCGGCAGCGTCGGCGAGCGCGCGGCGCGCCGTCGCGCGCGCGGGGGGCCGGGTCGAGGCCGTCTACTACAACCGGCTGGGGCTGCGCGCGCTGCTCAAGGTGAGATAGTGGCTGTGGACGATCTGCGGGGGGTCTTCTTCTTCCCCTTGCCTTCTGGTTTGGTGGCCTTGACAAAGAGCCTGCCGCCGCCCTCTTTCCCTTCTCTGACCCTTTCTCTCCCCTCCCCCTCCCCCCCCACAACCCCACCCAAACATCTACAACAACAACACAGCCCGAGATCTGGGAGCGCGACGGCCGCCCCCTGCCGCGCGGCGTGCGCGCGTGGCCGCCGCGCGACGAGGGGCGCTTTGACGGCGTCGGCGCGCTGCCGCCGCGGCCGCTCGCCGCGGCTGTGGGGGGTGCGGCGGCGGCGGCGAGCGCGCCCGCCTGAATGAGCTTCTTTGTTGGTGGGAGTTGGGCCGTGTAAGGAAGAGACGAAGAAACAGCTTCGCCAAGTGAGGATATTGGGACAGGGGGGGTCGGGTTGTTGCCGCTTTTTTCGCGCGCGGGTGGCGGCGGTCTTGCCCGCCGCCGCCGCCGCCCGGACAGCAAAACGCCCGAGCGACCGCAGACACACTCTCCCTTTCACCTTTCCTTACGAGCCTCTCTCTCTTTTCTTTCAATAGATCAAGAGACAATCCAACATGGCCGCCCTCCAGGTGAGACTTGGGCGCCATCGCCGCTGCCCCTTGCGCCCTCTGCCGCGCGTGCGCGCGCGCGCTCGTTCTCCCTCAACTCGAGCAGGGGCGCTGACGCTCCTCGTTTCTCTCCCGTCCGCGCGCTCACCCTCGCCCCCCTCCCCGCCCCGCCCGTGCCCCCGTACTTCCCTCGAACGCCGCCCCCTAGACCCGCGCCACCCAGGTACGCAATGGCCGCCCCCTTTGGTCGCCCAATGGGCGGGGAGCGAAGGACGACGAGGAGAAGGGGGCACCTCTCTCTCCAACCCCTCTCTCTCGCGCTCCAAAACGTCGCCCCCGTCGTGCGGCGACCAGTCGCGATCGCTGGATCGCGCGCGCCAGGATGATCCGGACAGGGCGAGCGCGATCGGCGATGCTGAAGGTCGAGAGGAGGCGAGAGAGAGAGAGAAGAGACCGAGAGAGAGGGCGACGCACCCCACCACTCTCCCACCCACCCCCTCTCTCGCTCTCTCTCTCTCTCTCCCGCCGGCAATCCCGCGCGCCCTCGGCGCCTCCGCCGAGCCCCCGGCGTCGGAATTGGGGCCGCGCCTCCCGCTGCCGCGCAGATCGCATCCTCGCGAAGGCCCCGGCGCCGCCGCGAGCGCCGCGGGGCCGGCGCGTCCTCGCCTTCTCCTCCCCTCTGTGGAGGAGGGGGGGCAAAAAAGAGATGGCACCGCGCGCGCCGCCGACCGCCACCGCTCGTTCGCCTCCTCTTTGAGCTTGCTTGGCCTCCTCTCTCAGGCCTCTCCGACCCCTCTCCGCCTCATACCCGCCCCCACCCCTCCCCCCCACAACAACCCCAACCCAAAAAACAAAAAGGCCACCGGCCGCCCGGCCGTCGCCTCGCGCAAGGCCGTCGTCGCCGTGCGCGCGCAGGCCTCGGCCACCGCCACGCTCACGCGCTCGCCGGTGCCCCTCGCCCTCGAGCAGGGCGAGATGCCCCTCAACACCTACTCGAACAAGTCGCCCTTCGTCGGCAAGATCCGCTCCGTGGAGCGCTGCGTGGGCGCCAAGGCCACGGGCGACACCTTCCACATCATCATCGACACCAACGGCGACATCCCCTTCTGGGAGGGGCAGTCGTACGGCGTCATTCCCCCCGGCACCAAGGTCAACAGCAAGGGCAAGGAGGTCCCCCACGGCGTGCGCCTCTACTCGATCGCCTCGTCGCGCTACGGCGACCTCTTCGACGGCAAGACCGCCTCCCTGTGCGTGCGCCGCGCGGTGTACAACGACCCGGAGACGGGCAAGGAGGACCCGGCCAAGGAGGGCATCTGCTCGGGCTTCCTCAGCCGCGCCGCCCCCGGTACCGAGATCATGATGACGGGCCCCACGGGCAAGGTCCTGCTCCTGCCGCCCAACAAGGACGCCGCGCTCATCTGCGTCGCCACGGGCACGGGCATCGCGCCCTTCCGCTCCTTCTGGCGCCGCTGCTTCTACGAGGACGTGCCCGGCTACAAGTTCACGGGCCTGTTCTGGCTCTTCATGGGCGTGGCCAACTCGGACAGCAAGCTGTACGACGACGAGATCAGCGCCATCCTCGCCACGCACCCGGACCAGTTCCGCTGCGACTACGCCCTGTCGCGCGAGCAGAACAACGTGCGCGGCGGCAAGATGTACATCCAGGACAAGGTCGAGGAGTACGCCGACGAGGTCTTCGGCCTGCTCAACAGCGGCGGGCACATCTACTTCTGCGGCCTCAAGGGCATGATGCCGGGCATCCAGGAGATGCTCGAGCGCGTGGCCAAGAGCAAGGGCCTCGTGTACGAGGAGTGGATCGAGGGGCTCAAGCACAACAACCAGTGGCACGTGGAGGTGTACTAAGATGTGAAGATGGAGGCGCGCTTAGAGCGCGTGCTTTTTTCTTTTTGGTACACCACGCACCGCTGCGGCTTCTTCTCCGGCGGTTTTCCGGCGTGTTTTTCGTCTAGTTTTTGTCGAGGCGCGGGGGGACGGCAGGTCTTTTCCCGCGTCCCCCTTCTGGCCGAGAGGCGCGCGCGAGAGTGTGCGAGAAAAAAACGAGAGATACTTAATGGTGTTTTTTTTGTAGTTCAGTCCCCGTTTCTTTGGTTTTTTGCCATCGTCATCGTCGTCGTCGTCGTCTCACACGAATCGCGGAAGGGAGCGAGCGCGTTTTCGGGGTCCGGGGCGAAGCGGCGGCGCGGGGCAGGTGCTCTCTTCTCGCCCCCCTAGACGTCGCGACCACCCCCCGCCCGCTTCTGGCGCCACCCGGCGGGCAGCATCCAGAACCCATGCGAAGCGCCCCCGCTGCTGCTGACGACGACGGTCGTGGTGGCGGCGGTGGTGGTGGCGTTGTTCGGGGCGCGGGCGGCGGTGGTGTTCGAGGCTGCTTTGCCGCTGGCCGTCCCCGCTGCCGCCCCGGCCACCGCCGCTCCTCCTCCTCCCCCCCCCAGGTCGCCGCCGTCCTCGACACCAGCACCACCACCAGCAACTCCGCCGCCGCCCCGCTCGCGCGACGCCGCCGCCGCCACCCCCAGCGCCGCCGCCGCCTCGGCCAGCGCCGCCTCGCGCGCCCGCACGGCCACGAGCAGCTCGCGCTCGCGCGCGCGCGCCCGCTCCCGCGCGCGCTCCTGCTCCTCGGCCCGCTCGACCTCGCGCTCGCGCCCGCCGCGCAGCAACGCGTCGCGCTCGGCCTCGGCCACCTCCCCCCGCTGTAGCGCCACCTCGGCCGCCAGGCCCGTCTCTGACAGGCGCCGCTCGGCCGCGGCCAGGCGCGCGCGCACCGCCGCCAGCGACCGCGCGTCGCGCTCGCCCGCGGCGGCCGTGCGCCGCAGCGCCTCGGCCTCGGCGCGCGCGGCCGCCAGGGGCGCCTCGGCCGCCCGGCGCGCGCGCTCGGCCTCGGCCGCCGCGCGCGTCGCCTGGCCCTCGCGCCGCCGCGCCGCGGCCGCCTCCTCGCGCAGCCGCCGCACCGCGTCGAGGCTCGCGTGCACGGCGTCGCCAAAGTAGCCCCGCTGCTCCCCCAGCGCGCGCTCGTGATGGCGCTGCAGGTGCGCGGCGTGCGCGGCGGCGCGCTCCTCGGCCTCGAGCAGCTCGGCGCGGCGGCGCGCCTCGGCCTCGTCGCGGGCGCGGCAAAGGCGCTCCTGCCAGCTCGACTCGAGCTCGCGCGCGGCCGACTCGAACGCCTGGCGCGCCTTGGCGAGCTCGCGCCGCTGGTCGGCGCACAGCGAGCGCTGGGCGGCCGCCGCGGCGGCGTCGGCCCCGCGCAGGGCCCCGGCCAGCGCGCGGCGCTCGGCGGCGGCTGCGGCGGCGGCGCGCTGCGACTCCTCGGCCGACCGCGCGACGGCCGCCTCGGCGTCGGCGGCGGCCGCGGCCGCAACCTCGGCCGCGGCCCGCTCGCCGTTGGCCAGCGCGGCGCGGCGCTCGCGCTCGCGCTCGGCCTCGCGGTCCTCGCCGCGCTCGAGCTCGGCGTCGCGCACGCGCAGCTCGGCCTCGCGCTCGCGGAGCTGGCGCTTGGTGGCGTCCCAGTACGAGAGGATCTTGTCCTGTTTTTTTTTCGGGGGGGGTTGTTTGGGCGGTTTGTGGTGTTTGTTCTTTTTTTGGGGTGGGGTCTCGTCGCCGTCGGACGGTCCTCTCGTCGCCCTCGTCGTCTTTCGCTCCCCCACTCCTTTGCCCCGCCCCCTCGGAGGAGGAAAGCTCACCCGCTCGACCTGCATGAAGCAGCGCAGCTCCTCCTCCCGGCCCTTGTCCTCGCCGAGCGCCACCACCTGCGCGCGCAGGCGCTCCAGCTCGGCCGGGTCAATGCTCGGTGCGTTGGCGTTGGCGGCGGCGGCGGCCGAGGAGGACGGAGCGCCGCCGCCGTCCTCGGCAGCAGCAGCGCCGCCCTTGCTCTTCTTCTTCCTCTTCCCGGCCGCGGCGCCGCCCTTCCTCTGCTGCTTGGATCCCTCGCCGCCGGCCTTCTTCTTCTTCGGGGCCTTGCCCTCCTTGTTCTTCATTGGCTTGCCATCGGCCGCGGGCTCGCCGCCCCCCGCCGGCGCCTTTTTCTTCTTCTTCTTCGTGCCGCTGCCGTCCGCCGCCGCGCCAGCCTTTTTCTTTTTCTTGGTCGCGGCCTCCTCGTCGGTTCCCACCATGGCTGCTTGCTTTGTGGGTGTAAGGGTGTGTGCGCGAGAGAGAAGGAGGACTGGTGGGTTGGGTTTTGGCCGTCGGCGTCGTCGTCGCCGTTGGCCCCGGCCGTTGACCGGACGTCGGCGGCGACGACGCAACTGCGGGCGGCAAGGACTCGAAGCAGATCACCTTTTGCCGCCCTCCCTCTCTCTGCCGCTCTCCTCACAACCTCAACGACCGCTCCACACTCTCCCCCTGCTTTTCGCCTCCCTCGTTCATTCCTCTCACGCGTATCGAAAAAAGCCCTTTTGTCACCCCTCTCCTCCCCTCTCCTCCTCTCTCTCCTCTCTCACCCCTTCTTCACCCCCCCCCCCCCCCCCCCCCGGCAAACGACGCCCGGATGGGCGAGTGGGGCTGCGGCGGGCTAGGCTAAGGCGCGCGCCGACACATCGCGCAGCCACACGCCGAGCACCGGCGGATTGGTCGGCGCGCGCGGGCGAGAGAAACAAGGGGCTGCTCGAGTGCGGGAGCTGTCGTCGAGGCGCGACGCGCGCACGCGCGCGCGCAAGCCCCCTTTACCTCTCCAAATCGCGTTCTCCTGGCCCGATGCCCAAGAACAGGGGCAGGGGGTTCATTGCCCAGGGCCGACCCGGCAGGCCCGCCCGCAGCAATGAGGCCGGCAGCAGCGGCGGCGGTGCCGGCGGTCCCGAGGGCGGCGGCAACGGCAACGGCAGCGGCAGCCTCGGGCTGGTCTCGTCCGGCCGCCTGGCGCCCTCGGCGTACGCCTCGCTCGGCGCCCACCTCCGCAGCGTCGGTCAGGTGCCGGCCCACATGCTCCGCCGCCCCGGATCGGCTGGCGGGGGGATGGCCGCCGGCGGCAGCGCGGGCGGAGGCATGATGATGGGCTTTGGCGGCGGCGGCGGCGGCAGCGGCGGTGGCGGCGGCGGCGGCGGCAGCGGCGGGATGCTGATGGTGCCGCTGGGGCTGGAGGAGAGCATGATGCACCTGGCGGCGGCGCGGCAGCAGCAGCAGCAGCAGCATCACCACCATCATCAGCAGCAGCATCAGTGGTCGGGCGAGCTGCCGTCGGTGCCCTCGCGGCTCCGCGGGCGCCTGAGCGACGACGAGGGCGGCGACGGCGACGGCGACGGCGGCGCGCCGCGGCCGCAGCCCCCGCCCGCGCTGCGGCAGCGGCTCAGGGAGCCCGAGGAGGGCGAGCTGATCCCCGAGCTGGAGGAGGGCGAGGCGCCGCCCGTCAAGGCCGCGCCGTCGGCGCTGCTCGAGCCGCGCGAGCCGCGCAAGCCGCGCGCGCCCGCCTCGCGCGGCCGGCGGCGCGGCGCGTCGGCCGAGGTGGAGGAGGGCGAGGCGCCAGCGCCAGCGCCAGCGCCAGCGGCGGCGGCAGCAGGAGCAGGAGGACCTAGAGGCCGGGGCGACCGGCGCTCGGACCCGCCCCAGAAGCAGCAGCAAGAGCAGCAGCAGCAGCAGCAGCAGCAAGGAAAGCGGCAGCGAAAGAAACAGCAGCAGGAGGAGCAGCAGCAGCAGAAGCAGGAGCAGAAGCAGCAGCAGGGGCGCCGGCGATCCCGCTCGCAGTCGCGCTCGCCTGGGCGGCGGCGGGCGGCGCGGTCGCGGTCGCGGTCGCCCGTGCGGGCGCCGGCGCGGTCGCCCCTGCGGCGGGCGGCGCGGTCGCGGTCGCGGTCGCGGTCGCGGTCGCGCTCGCCGGGCCTCACCCACGGCAGCCGGCGCGACAAGGCCGCCGCGCGGCGGCGGCGGGGCAGCCGCAGCCGCAGCCGCAGCCGCAGCCGCAGCCCCCACGGGCGCGGGCGCGACAAGGCGCGCTCCGGCCGCGGCAGCAAGAAGCACGGCCGCAGCCGCAGCCGCAGCCGCAGCCGCAGCGGCAGCCCCAGCCGCAGCACGCGCGGCGGCGGCGGCGGCAAGTCGCACCGCCGGGACTCCCCGGACCGCCCGCGCAGCCGCCACGAGCGCCGCCACGGGCGCGGCAGCAGCCGCGGCAGGTCGCCGGCGCGCGAGGGCAGCCCCGCGGAGGAGCAGCCACGCGCGGGCCTCGGGCAGCAGGAGGAGGAGCAGGAGCGGCGGGAGGAGCAGGAGCGGCGGCCGCAACAACGCTCGGCCTCCCCCGCCGCGGCTCTGCCTGGGCCGCCGCAGTCCTTGCCGCCGCCTTCCCGCTCCCTCACCCGCATCCCGCTGCGCTCGCCCGTGCCCCAGAAGCAGCAGCAGCAGCAACAACAGCAACAACAGCAGCACCAGCCGGCGCAGCAGCACCCGGAGCAGCGGCAGGAGCGGCAGGAGCGGGAGGAGTGGTGGCCGCAACGCCGCTCGGCCTCCCCCGCCGCGGCCCTGCAGGGGCCGCCGCCCGCCCGCTTCTCCTCGCGCACCCCGATGCGCTCGCCCGTGCCCCAGCAACGGCAGCAGCAGCAGCAGCGGCAGGAGGAGCAGGAGCGGCGGCCGCAACAACACCGCTCGGCCTCTCCCGCCGTGGCTCTGCCTGGGCCGCCGCCCTCCTTGCCGCCGCCGCCCGCCCGCTCCTCCTCGCGCACCCCGCTGCGCTCGCTCGTGTCGCACTCGCCGGAGCGGCCGAAGCAGCAGCAGCAACCGCAGACGCAGCTGCAGCAGCAGCAGCAACAACAACAACGGCGCGAGGAGGAGGAGGACGCCCCCCTGGCGGCGGCGGCAGCGGCGGCGGCAGCACCAGCGGCGCCAGCGCCGGCGGCGGAGGTGGAGACGGCCGTCGCCGCGGCCAGGGCGGCGTGGGAGGCGGCCAGGGCGGCCGCGCTCGCCCGCCAGGCCCCGTCGGCGGCGGCGCCTCCCCCAAGCGCCACCCGGAGCCTGAGCCCGAGCCCCGCCGAGGCCGCGGGATGCGGCGGCGGCGCGGGCAGCAGCAGCCGCGCCATCGTGCTCTCTGCCAAGGCCGAGGCGGTGGCCGCGGCCGCTCGGCGCGCCGCCGCCAGCTCCGCGCTCGCGTGGCACCCCTCCTCGGGCCCGCGCGCGCTGCCCCCGCGGCCTCCGTCCGCTCCGCCCTCTCCAGGGCAGGAGGAGGAGGAGGAGGAGCAGGCGGCCGCGCCCTCGCCCAGCGGCGCGCCCGCCAGCAGCCTCCTCTCCCGCCTGCGCCTGCTCGCGCTCGCGGAGGAGGACGCCCTGCGCGCTCGGCACGCGCACGCGCTCGCGTGGGCCGCCACGGCCGAGGAGACGGAGAGGGCGGCGGCGACCGCCGAGGCTCAGGCGCGCGCCGTGCCCGGCGCCCAGGCGCCCTGGCACTACAGCTTTGGCGCCCCCTCCCGCCCGAGCACGGCGAATGGGGTCGTCGGCGGCGGCGGCGGCGGCGGCGGCGTCAAGGGAGCGGCCTCGCTCGCGGGCAGCCAACAGCATCAGCAGCATCAGCAGCGGGAGCAGCAGCCGGGCACGCTGCCCCTGCTCGACCTCCTTGCCCTCCTGGACAAGCGGGACGCGGCCGTCTCGCAGCTCGTGCACGTGTGGGTGCCGCCGTGCCTCCAGCCCGACCTCGGGCCCGCGGTCGCGGCGGCGGCGGCAGAGGTGGGCAGCGGCGGCAGCGGCGGCGGCGGCGTCGGCGGCGGTGGCGGCAACGACGACGACGAGGACGCACGAGAGCGGCAGCAGGAGGAGCTGCGGCGGCTGCTGGAGGGCCTGCTGCCCAGCGGCCCCTTCCCCCTGAGCGTCGTCCTGGACGCGTGCGCGCGCGGCCACAGCGGCGACGACGAGGACGACGATGGCGACGACGATGGCGACGGCGACGAGGACGGCGACGGCGACGGCACCGGCAACGGCAACGGCGCTGCCGCCCTCCCGCCACCGCCGCAACCGCCGCGCCTCGTCCTGACCGCCTCGCTGCGCGCCGTCACCTGCGCCTGCCTGGAGGCCCGCCGCCTCTCGCGCGCGACGGCCGAGGCGCGCGCATGCGCCGCGCGCGCCGAGGAGCAGACCGAGGCCCGGGCGGCGCGCGCGCGCGAGCGGCTGTGGCGGGCGCTCGGGCGAGCGGCGGCCGGCGCCGGCGCGGGGCTCGGGCGGCAGCTCTGGCTCTGGCGCACGCGCCTCGGCGGCGCCTCGCGCGCGCGCACCCCTCAGGAGGTCGCCTATCTCGTCGGCAGCGGCACCAACACCGACGCCGGCCCGGCCGCGCTCCCGCGCGCGACGCGCGTCTTCTTGCTGCCCGAGGCCGAGGCGGCGTTGCTGCTGGGCCGCCGCGGGCGCGCCGCCGCCCTCGGCCTGGGGCCGGGCGCCGCCGCCGCCGCTGCCGCCGCTGCGGGGCTCCCGCCCCCTCCCGCGCACCTGCTCGTGCCCGAAAACCTGCCGGCGGTGGACGTGGACTTTCGGGCGTTCGAGGCCGCCGTTCGCGCGTCAGCTGCGGCAGCGGGCCCCGCCGCCGCCGCCGTCGTCGTCGCCCCCGCCGCCGGCGCCGCCGCCGCGCGGCCGCGCTGCGGCGCCGTCTGCCCCGTCCTCGCGGCGCCGGCGGGCGCCGTGGCCGCCCACTGCGCCGCCGTCGAGCGCGCCGCGTCGCTGGCCGGCGGCGGACCACCCCTGCTCGCGGCCGAGGCGGTGGCCGCCGCCGGCCTGCCGCGCTTCCGCGCGCGCGACCGCGTGTGGGCGCCGGTGCCGCTGCCGCCGCGCCCGCTCCTGCGGCACGGCGAAGATTCGGCGGAGCAAGCCGAGGCCGCGGACGAGCCCGCGGACGACGCGGCGGCGGCACCCCCGCAGCTCTTGAGCCTGGACGACCTGCGCCGCGCGCTCGAGGCCGGCGAGGCCTCCTTCACGCGCTTCTACTACCACCACCACCACCACGGGGCTGCTGCCCCCCCTGGCCCACCGCCGCCGCGCCCCATCATGCTTTGGGACCTGTTGGGGGTCGCCGAGCTGCGGCGGGTGCCTCCGACCGGCGCGGCGGGAGGGGGAGGAGGAGGAGGGGGCAACAACGGCGACGGCGGCGACGACGACGACGACGGCGACGACGAGGGCCGCGGGGCCAGAGGGGGCAGCCCGCGCCCGCGCGATCCGCGCCAGCAAGGGGAGGAGGAGGAGGGGGGTCGCAGCGACAAGGAGGGGGGCGCGAGCAAGAGGAAGCGTGCGCGCGCCGGCAGCCCCGGCGCCGGCGGTGCTGCTTTTTTGCTCAACGGCCGGCAGCAGCAAGCTGCGCGGCGCCTCATCACGTCCCCCTCCGCCGAGCCCCTCGCGCCCCCCAGAAGCGCCAGCCCGTCCCCCGGCGCCGCCGCCGGGGGCCGCCCCCCCTCGTGCGCACGGATGCTCCCGCTGGCGGCGGCGCTGGCGGCGGCCGAGCGGCACCGCGCGGCGCACGGCTCGGCGCTCGAGCGCGTCCTGGTCCAGCAGCAATTGCAGGAACAATTGCAGCAACAGCAGCAGCAGCAGCAGCCGGGCGCCGCGGGCGCGGCAGGAGGATGGGGGCTCTTGGCGGTGGCGGCGACAACCACCCCGCTCCCGGGGTCGGGAGACGGCGGCGGCGTCCGGCGCGCAGCTAGCGCCGCCCCGACGGGCCCGCCTGGAACGGCTGCGCGGGTCCTGTCGCTGGGGCCGCTGCCGGCCGAGCTGCAGCAGCAGCAGCAGCAGCAGCAGGCGACGCTGGACGAGCCCGGCGGGCCCAGCTCGCGCAGCGCGCGCGTGCAGATGCGCGCGCTCATGCGGCAGGCCCACGCCGCCGGGGGCGCCGACCGCCGCCACGGGGGCGCCGCCCCTCGGCCGCGGCCGCCGGAGCAACGGCGGCGGCGGTGGGGCGTGGGGCAGCGGCGCCGCCTCCGAGGCGCTGCCGCCGGGCCCCGACCTGCTCCCTCCCGCCGGCCCCCCCCTCTCGTCGCCGGCCCTCCCCCGCGGCCGCGGCCGCCCCCGCCTCTCCGGCACCCCCCTGCCCCTGCCCCCTCCCGACCTCTCCCCGCTGCCGCCGATGATGCCGCCGCCTTCAGCAGCAGCCGCCGGCGTCACCCCCACCCCGCCCCCCTCCTCCTCCTCGGCCTTCGCCATCGACGCCGCCCGCTGGCGCGCCGCCGCCGCGCGCCGCAAGCGCCTCGCCTTCGGGCGCTCCCGCGTGCACGCCTGGGGCATGTTTGCCGCCGAGCCCATCTCCGCGGGCGAGTTTATCGCGCAGTACACGGGGGAGCTGGTTCGGTTGGGCCCCTTGCTCGACCAGCGCGAGCGCGCGTACGAGTCCCAGGGCCTCGCCGACTACTTTTTTCGTATCTCCGGCACGGAGCTCGCCGCCGACGCCACCCTCAGAGGGGGGCCCGCCCGATTCATCAACCACTCGTGCGAGCCCAACGCCGTGGCGCGCGTGTTCCGCATCGAGGGGGCGGCCAAGATCGGGATCTACGCGCGGCGCGAGATCGCGCCCGGGGAGGAGGTCGCGTACGACTACAAGTTTGCGCGGGAGGAGGACGAGAGCCGGCGGATCGCTTGCAGGTGCGGGGCCAGGGGGTGCCGCGGGTGGATGAACTGAACTGAAGAGAGAGAGATGGAGAAAAAGAGAGGACGAGCGGCCCCGACGCACACCACGAACGACGAGCGCATTTTCCCCCCTGTTATTTGCTTTTTTCGTTTCACTAGCACCAAGCACTCTCGTTTTGGACTCTTTGTTTTCTATGTGTGTGTGTGAAACTCGCACCTTGTTCACTCCCACGTCCTGCCCAGGCGCCGGGTCGTGGCAAAGTCCGGCGTCAGCGCGGCCGTCAGCGGGCGGCGCTGCGGCCGGCGCGTTGACGGGCCGTCTGCAGCAGCAGCAGCAGCAGCAGGAGCGGCGGCGACGGTGGCCTGCGCAGCGCGTCCTGCGCCTGCTCCCGCCCCCGCCCCCGCCGCGCCGGCGCCGAGCGAGAACGCGGGGAGCAGGGCCGCGCGGCGCGAGCGCTTGCTCGCGCCGGGCGGGCCGGCGGCGGCGTTGGCGGCGGCGGACGAGAAGTAGGACGTGGTGGGCGGCGGCGGCGGCGGCGGCGGGGCGGGAACGGAAGGGCGCCGCGCGGTGGTGGCGGGAGGGGCGCGCCGGCTTGAGGACGACGCCGGAGGGGGGGGCGCCGGCTCGGCCGCTGCTGCTGCTGCGGCGGCAGCCGGGCGCCTGCTGCTGCTGCTGCCTCCTGCGCCACCGCCGCCAGCGCCACCGCCGCCGCGCGGCCTGGGAGGAGGAGCAGCAGGCGGGGGCGCGAACGCCGTGGCCGCGGCCGCGGCGGCCGCGCGCTGCGTCGTGCGCAGGCGCGGCTCCTCGGGCACGGTGAGGGGCGCCAAGGCGCGCCCGGGCACCGGCAGCCGCCGCTCGAGCACGGCCTGCAGCGTGGCCATGGCGGCCGCGGCCAGGGAGGAGGAGGAAGAGGCCGGGGGCGCGGCGGCGGAGCGGGCGCGGGGGCGGGCAGCGGCGGCCGAGGGCGCGCGGGGGACCGGGCGGGCGGCGGTGGTGGCGGCGGCGCCGCTGCTGCCGGCCGCCGGGCGGCGCGAGCGGCTGCTGCCCGCGCCGAGCCCGGCTGCCGCCGACGCCGCCGTCGACGCGGCGCCTGCCGCGCGCCGGCTGGCCGCGGCAGCGGCGCCGGCCCCGAGCGCGGGGCGCCGCGGCGCCTTTTTTGCGATCGCAGGCTTGGGCGCCAGCGCGGCGGCGGCGGCGGCCGCCGCTCGCCGGGAGGACGAGGAGGACGAGGCCGCGGAGGGCTTGGGCTTGGACGCCGCGGAGGCCGCCTTTTTCGCGGGCGGCGGTGCGGCGCGGGCGGCGGGCGGCGGGGGCGGCGGGGGCGGCGGCGGCAAGGCCGGGGGCGGCATTGCCATCGCCAGCAGCGGCGGCAGAGGGGGCGCGACCGCCGCCTGCTGCTGCTGCTCCTGCTGCTGCTCCTGCGGCCGCTCGTCCTCCACCTCGACCTCCCTGGCGCGCTTGCGCGCGACCGAGCGCGTCAAGTAGGCGCAGGGGGAAGGGCCGCCGGCGCTAGAAGCACCACCACCAGGCGCAGACGGCATCACGGGCGTCGCCGCTGCGGCCGCCTCGGCCATCGCCATCGCCGCCGCCGCGAGCGCCGCCGCTGACGGCGGGCGCGCCCGGCGCGCCGCCGTCGGGGGCGTCACGGCTTTGGCGGCGGCGGCTGGTGGCGCTGGTGGTTGTTGTTGTTCTGACGGAGGCGCCGGGGCCTCGTCCTGCTGCTGCTGCTGCTGCTCTTCTTGCTGCTCCTGCTCTTGCTCCGGCGGTGGGGGCGGCGGCGGCGCGAGCACCGACCGGCCGCGGCGGCCCCGCCCGCCGCCGGCGCTTGCGGGGGTCCCCCTCGCGGCGCTGCCCGAGCCGCCGCCGCCGCCACCGCCCGCCGTCCCGAGCGCCTCCCAGTGCGCCACCAGCGAGCGGACGGGCGGGCGGGGCAGCTGCGACGGGGAGACTGCCGCTGCTTCTGGTTCTGCCGCTCCTGCTGCTGGTGCTGCTGCTCCGCCGTCCTCCTCCTCGTCCTCCTCCTCCTCTGCGCCGCCGCCGCGCGCGCTGTGCGGCCCGAGCGACGGGGCTTGCTGCTGCGGCGGAGGCGCCTCTGCTGCTGCTGCTGCTGCTGCCTCCCCCGCTGCTGCATTAGCCCCCTCGAGCGCCCCCTCGTCCTCCTCGTCCGCGGGCGTGCTGCGCCCGCCGACCATGGCCGTCGGGGAGCCCGGCGGCGACCCGGCGCGGCTGCCGGGCCCCTCGGGGGCGCCGGCAAACCAGGCGTCGGCCCCCGGAGTCAGTGCCAGGGCGTCCTCGTGATGGGGGTGGTTCTCCCCACCCTGCTGCTGCTGCTGCTGCTGCTGTTGCTGGCGCGCCAGGTCGTAAAACTGCGGCGCGTCAAAGTCGTAGCGGCGGCAGGGGGTGGCGGTGGCTGTCGCGGGGGCTGTCGGCGTCGGCGCCGGCTTGGCGGCCCTGACGACGCCGCCGAGCGCCGTCTCCGGCGCCGCGTTCTCGTCGTCGTGGTGGTTCTGCGGCGAGGCCGCGGCGGCGGCGACCTCCTCCTCCATGGCCACGCCGAGCACCTTGCGTGCGAGGAAGAAGAGCAAGGGGGATTCGGGGGCTCGTTTGAACGCGCCAAACGAGCTCTTTTGTCTTCTTCGCGTGCGCTCGTGTGCGCGAAGCAATTGGTGTGTGATCACGAGAGAAGAGAGAGAGAGGCACGCGCGGCCGTGTTTGCGCGTCGCTTGGCGTGTGGCGAAGGGCGAGCAGCGACCTCTTCTTTTCGGCGCGCGCGAGGGCGGGACGGGCGGCGCCGCCGAGGGCTCCCCCTAGACCGAGACCCGCGCGACGCTCGCACCCTTGGTTCGGCGGTTTGCAACAACGCGCCCTTGTCCCCCCTTCCTCCTTGAGAATGATGCCGCCGCCATTCGAGCAATCCGCGGGGGCGCCCTTTTTGCCGAACCAACCAACGACATCGGCGGGCCTGCTCAGGAGACCCACAACCACCGCCGCCGGCTCGCCTCGTCGCCGCCGTTGCCGCCTCGCGCCGCCGCCGCCCCGCGAGAGGCCGCGCCGCCGCCGCCGCCGCCCGTGAAAACCCGCCGCCGCCCCTCGCCAGACTTGCCTCTCCCTCTTTCCGTTTTGTTGTTTTGGGCCTCCACACCAAAAAACAAAACAACCAACCAAACGAGCCGCTCGAGCCGACCCCTTGCTCGATCCAAAAACACACCCCCGACCAACAACGCAACCAGAAAAAAAAGCGGAGCGAAAGTAGAGAGAGAGGAGGCCACCCCTCTACTCCCCCAAAGAAAGAGAAAAAGCAATGCATTTGCTCCGCCGCACGACCGCCACCGCGGTCTCCGGGCGGCGCCTGCCGTCGCGGCCCGCGCGCCTGGTGTGCCGCAAGGTCGCCGCGGTCCAGGAGCAGCCCACGGCCAGCTCCCCGTCGCCCTCGGGCGACGACGGCTCTGCCCCCTCCCCTACCTCTGCCTCGCTCGACTCGAGCAGCGCCGCCGATTACCGCCTGCAGCAGCTCGACGCGGCGCAGGAGGAGCTGCTCAAGTGGATGCTGTTCGTGGATGAGGAGGAGCAGGAGCGCGACCTGGGCGAGATGGTCGACTACGCCGAGTTTAGCGCGCTCGCGGGCGCCGAGGCGGACGAGGACCTCCAGGAGAGCGTCGAGAAAATGATGGAGCAGAGCGCCGTCGACCTGCGCATGGGCGACCGCGTGATGGGCACGGTGTACGAGGTGGACGAGGACGGCGCGTACGTCGAGGTCGGCGCCAAGACGGCCGGCTTCGTGCCCCTGTCCGAGTGCTCGCTCGCGCGCTTGAAGTCGGCAAGTCCCCTTGATTTTTTTTCTCTCTAGAGAGTTTTTTGTGGGCGGGGAGGCTTTGGCGGCCCCGCGCGCGCCAGCCGGGCCGACGATGGGCCCGGCCAATGCAGCGCGCCACAGATACAGGCGCGCTCCGCCCGACCCGGCGGTCGGCGGGCGGCGGCGGGCGGGTTTGGGCGATCCGCGCGGGGTGTGAGAGGCCGGGTGTGGTGGTGGTGGTGGGGCAATTCCTCCTCCCCTCCCCTACTCTCCCCTCTTCCACTTGCGGCGGCGGTCCCTCCCTCTCCGCGCCGCAAGCCAACCCCCCCCCCCCTCCGCCCCCCGCCCGACGCGCCAGCGAGGCGCGCGACCCGCGCCCCTGCCCCTGCCATCGGTCGCGATCGGGCGATTGGCCCCAGGCGGCCGGGAGGCGATCGATCGACTTGGGGGAGAGGGGCCCTCTCCCCCCCCCCCCTCCCCCCAATTCTCCGCCGACGCCGCGCGCTCACCGCTCCCCCCCCCTCTCCCACCAAACCAAACAACCCCCCCACCAAACAAACCCACAGCCCCTCGAGGCGCTCCGCCCCGGCGTCCGCCGCGAGTTCGTCGTCGTCGAGGAGGAGGACGAGTTCGGCGAGGTCATCCTCAGCCTGGCCGCGCTCGAGGTGCGTGAAAATTTCGTCGCTCGGGCGGAGGAACACACGCCCCCCGCTTCCCCTGGAGAGCCAGCCGACTCACGCCCCCCCCCCCCCCCAAACAAACCCACCAACCCCCCCCCCCCAAACACCAAAAACAGGCCCAGACCTTCTGGCAGCGCACCCGCCAGCTCATGGAGGAGGACATGCCCGTCACCGTCACCGTGACGGGCTCCACCCGGGGGGGCTTACTGGTGCGCTACGAGCACGTCGACGGCTTTGTTCCGCTGAGCGCCATCCACCCTAGCCTGTTTGGCGGGGCCCCCGCTTCCGCGCCGGGCGGCGGCGGGGCGATGGATCCGGCCGTGGGCGAGTCGCTCATCGGCGCGGTCCTGCCCGTCAAGTTCATGGAGGTGGACGAGGAGCGCGAGCGCGTCGTCTTCTCGCACCGCCGCGCCACGGCCGACGGCGACCTCGCGCCCGCGCTGAGCATCGGCGACGTCGTGCTGGGCGTCGTGCAGGCGGTCAAGCCCTATGGTGCCTTCGTCGACATCGGCGGGGTCCAGGGCCTCCTGCACATTTCGCAGATCACGGCCGACCGCGTGCTGTCGGTCGAGTCGGTCCTGGCCGTGGGCGACAAGCTCAAGGTGATGGTGCTGTCGCAGGACCGCGAGCGCGGCCGCGTGACGCTGTCGACGAAAAAGCTCGAGCCGTCCCCCGGCGACATGCTGCACGACCCGCAGCTGGTGTTCGAGAAGGCAGAGGAGATGGCGGCGCTGTTCCGGGCGCGCCTGGACGCGGCGGACGCGGCCTACCTGGACCAGCTGGACGGAAACTACGGCGGCGGCGGCAACGCGGCGGCGGCGGGCGGCGCGGCGGCGGCGGCGGGCGGCGGCGAGGCGGCGTCGGCGTGAGGAGCGGACAGAGAGAGGATCCGAGCCGATTTGGAGGGCGAGCGGGGCTGATCTTGGAGGCGGGGGGCGGGGGCACACCATTCGCAGGTTCCCCTTTCTGGCCCGCCCCCGCGCGCTGCACGATTTCATTCCTCTCCCCCCCGCCCCCCGCGCTCCCCCCCCCCCCTTTCCCCCCTCGCTCGCTTTCTCTCGTCTGTTCTCCGTCGTCGGCGCACACGCAAAGAGCGCCTCTCTCTATATCATTTTCTCTCTCTCTCTCCTTCTCTTCCCCTGCAGAGAGAGAGAGAGAGAGACCCCCCCCCCCCCCCCCGAAAACCCTGTCTTGAACGAACGACGTAGGACCAAAACATTCATCAAGTTTTGTTATTGCCAAGCCGGCTGGCGGCCTTGTTTCGAGCGGGCGTCGCGAGCGGCGGTGGATGCGGCGGCTCGCGTTTCTTCTGCGCCGCGTGTCCTTTCTCTCGCGCGCGAACCAAACTTCGGACGACTCCCCCACACACGCTTGTCACCCCTCGCTCTCTCTCACTCTAGTTGACCTCACACGCACCGCCGACGCCCTCCTTCCCCACGCGCGCGCGCACGCAAACACCCACCGGGAAGAGGAGTCGTCAGGAAGAGCTCTCTCTCTCTCTTCGCGCCCGCGCGCGCCGAGCGCCTCTTCTCTCTCTCTCTCCCTCTCTCTCGCGCGCGCCTCAACAGAACACTGGCCAACGCAGCGCGGGCGGCATCATGGCCACGGCGGCCGAGATCACTAAGCTCGTCAGCGCCGCGACCGAGGCCGCGCGCAAGGCCGTCGCGAGCGGCGAGGACGCCGCCGCTCCCGCCGCCGCCGCCCCTGCTGCCGCCATCGCCGACGCGGCCGAGGAGGGGCGCGCCGTCGACGCGCTCAAGGTGCTGGCCAAGCTGCCCGTGACGGCCGCCCTCCTGCGCGACACGGACGCCGGCAAGCGCGTCAACCGCCTGTGCAAGAGCCCCAGCCGCCGCATCGCCGACGCGGCGGCCGCCGCCATCGCCGCGTGGAAGGCGGCCGTCCGCGCGGCGGCCAACGGCGGCGGCAACGGCGGCGGCAACGCCTCCCAGGGCTCGGTCCCCCCGCCCGCCAGCGGCAGCAAGCCCGACTCCATCGCGCCAGAGGAGGAGCAGCAGCAGCAGGCGGCGCCGGCGGCGGCACCCGCCGAGGCGGCCGCGCCAGCCCCTGCCCCCGCCCCCGCCGCCGCGCCGCCGCCGGCAACGGCATCAGCATCAGCAGCAGCAGCCCAGGCCGACCCGTCCGGCCCGCCCGCCCACGACCCCCCGCCGCGCACGGGCGACCCCCGCCGCGACAAGCTGCGCGCCGTCCTCGCCGCCGCCCTCGCCGCGGCCCTCCCTGAGATCGCCGCCGACGGCGGGGCCGAGCCCGACGAGGACGGATACGTGCAGCTGCCGCCCGCCGCCGGAGGAGGAGCGGGTGGCGGGGGGGGTGCTTCCGCCGCTGCCGCTGCCGAGGAAGGGGGCGCCAAGACGTTGGTCATCCCGGGCCCGGAAGCGCCCGGGCGCGTCGCGGCCGCCGTCGAGGAGGAGGTGTTCCGGGGCGCGGGCGGCGGCGGCACCGGCCCCGCCTACGCTGCCAAGGGGCGCTCGCTCGCCTTCAACCTCAAGGCCGCGGACAACCCGGCGCTGCGCCGTCGCGTGCTGACGGGCTCTTTGCCGCCGGAGCGCCTCGTGTCCATGTCGGCCGAGGAGCTCGCGTCGGACGCGCGCCGGCGCGAGAACGAGGCGATGCGCGAAAAGGGCAAGTGGGAGGCCGTGCGGGGGATGCAGCAGGCGGCGACGACCGACCAGTTCCAGTGCGGCAAGTGCAAGCAGCGCAAGACGACGTTCTTCCAGCTGCAGACGCGGTCGGCGGACGAGCCGATGACGACGTTCGTGACGTGCGTGGTGTGCAACAACCGGTGGAAGTTTTGCTGAAAAGGGGGGGATTTGGAGGGTTGGCGCGCGGGAGGGGGGGTTGGCGGCTTCAAAGCGCCGCGCGCGCTCCCGCGCCAACACCCCCTTTCTCTTTTTGTTTGTGTTTTGGTTTTTGGCCCGCCGAGCTGGTTGGTCGTTTTGTCTTGTGTTATCGCTCTAGTGCGTATACCGCGAGGTTTGGGGTGTTGGTGTGAAGAAGGAAGACGTCCCTTGGCAGGGAGGAGGACGAGGACGAGGACGGCGCGACGACCCTACGGGGGGGGAGAGGACGGCGCGCGTGCGCGCGGACAAAAGAAATGTCGACGACAGGCGCCGCTCGCTCTCGCTATCACTCTGCACTCTCTCTCTGCACTCTCTTTCTCTCGGATTTGCCGACAAGCGCGCGCGCCACACCACGACTACCACCAGCACCGCATCTTCACGCCAGCCCGACCCACGATGTCGTCGCGCGCGCGGTGACGGAGAGCGAGAGCGCAGGGCTGCCCAACCCCCCTCCCCCCCAATCTCGCTCTCCCCTTTCCCAAGCGCGCGCACCCGGCGCTCCCTCGCACACACACACACACCATGTGGGACGACCTCGCCAGGCGCGCGTCGCGCGCCGTCGCCGTCGCCGTCTCCATCGGC
This sequence comes from Mychonastes homosphaera, assembly GCA_009193075.1. Taxonomy (NCBI): domain Eukaryota; kingdom Viridiplantae; phylum Chlorophyta; class Chlorophyceae; order Sphaeropleales; family Mychonastaceae; genus Mychonastes; species Mychonastes homosphaera. Next base: position 1,207,713 of record VXJC01000006.1, read on the forward strand.
GGCGACGACGGCGGCCTCCTCGCAGACGCGGGCAGCGCGGGCCCCGGTCTGCGCGCGGCGTCGGCGTCCGCGGCGTCGGCGTCGCGCACGCTGCGCACGCGCTCTCACTCGTCGCGCTCCAACCTGCTCCAGCCGGGCGCCGCGGCCTCGTCGTCGCTGTCCGGCGGCGGCGGCGGCGGCGGCGGCGCTGCGGGCGCTGCCCTCTCGTCGTCGGAAAAAGCAGCAGCAGCAGCAGCAGCAGCAACCGCGGCGGCCGGCAACCAACACCAGCCCGACGACCCGTCCGCCGCCTCGGCCTCGGCCTTGACCAACACCCTCCTCGTCGACCGCGCCCTGGCCAAGACGACGCGCCACCTGATGCCAGTTGTTTTGCTCATTGTCGGCTTGAACTATCTTGACCGCACCGCGCTGTCGTTTGCCGGCGTGTCCTTAAGCGCCGAGCTGAGCCTCTCCGCCTCGGACTTTGGCTTTGCCTCGGGCGCCTTTTTCCTGGGCTACAGCCTCTTCCAGCTGCCGTCCAACCTCGTCGTCATGCGCATCGGCGCACGCAGGTGGCTCCCCGTCCTGATGGTCGCGTGGGGCGCCGCCGCCTCGGCCTTTGCGGCCATCAAGACCCCCGCGGAGCTCGTGTTTTTGCGCTTCGTGCTGGGCGCGGCCGAGGCGGGCGCCTTCCCCTGCATCTGGTACGCCCTCTCCCTCTTCTACCCGCGCGACCGACTCACCAGGCCCTACGCCACCATGCTCGTGGCCGTGGCCGTCAGCCAGGTCGTCGCCGCGCCCCTGGCCGCGGCGATGCTGTCGCTGGACGGGAGGCTCTTTGGCCTGCGCGGGTGGCAGGTCGTCTTTTTGGCAGAGGGGGTTCCCGCCGTGGCGCTAGGGCTGGCGCTCCCCTGGCTTCTCCCCGATGGCCCAGGGGACGCGCCCTTTTTATCGCCCGCGGAGCGCGAGGCGCTGAGGGTCGCGGTGGACCGGGCGGCGGCGGCGGGGGAGGCGCTCATGACGGCGCCGTCGGGGGAGCTCGCCAAGGAGCTCGGGGTCGGTGGTGGTGGTGGTGGTGGTGGCGGTGGCGAGGAGGACGACGACGATGGGGGTGGGCTGCCGACGCGGGCCCCGCCGGCGTCGGCGTCGTCGTTCTTGGGGGGGGGAGGTGCGGCTGCTGGGGCGCGATCGGCGGGATCTCTGCACCAGCACCAGCAGCAGCAGCAGCCGGGCGTGATGCACCTCATCCGCGCCACGGCCTCGCGCCCCGAGGTCTGGGTGCTCGCCCTCTCCAACATCCTCAAGGACATGGCCGCCTTTGCCGCGCTCTTCTTCTGCCCGCTCATCGTCGCGAGCCTCCTCGGCAACGGCAGCAAGGCCCCTGGAGCGACAACGACAACGGCCGCCCCTTCTGCCGCCGCCGCCGCCGCCTCCTCCTCCCCCCCAACCGCCCCGTCGCCGCCGATCTCGGCCCACCCGACCTCGTCCTCGGCGCCGACGGGCGCGCTGCCCGTGCTCCTCACGGCCGTGCCCTTCGGATGCGCGGCAGCGGCCACCTACTGGTGGTCCGGCAGGGCGCAGGAGCGGGGAGACCCGGCTTGGCACGCGGCCGTGCCCTTTCTGTCCGGCGGCGCGCTCTTTGCCCTCTACCCGCTCGCCTCGGCCGTGCTGCGCTCCCCGGTCCTCGCGATGGCCTCGCTCACGGCGGGACTGGTGGGCGCCTTTTGCGGCGGGCCGCTCATCGTCGTGCTCGTGACGGCGGCCGCCCCGCCGCAGGCCACCGCGGTGGCGCTACCGTTGTTCAATAGCGTGGGGATGGTCGGCGGATTCATGGGGCCCGTCTTGCTCGGGTGGATCGTCGACCACACGGGGGGCAGCTACGGGGCGGGCGCGGCGGCGATGGGGGTCGCTCTGTGCGGCGCGGGTGGCGTGCTCTGGGCGCTGCGGGCGTGGAAGCTGAGGCGGCGGACGGGTGGCGGTGGCGGATCGGCGGTGGAGTTTGCGCCGCTCAGCAGCAAGCAGGGGGGCTTTGGGAGCAGCAGCGGCGGTGCAGGAGGAGGATGACGATGATGGCGACAACGGGGTATAAAGATTTTTCCAAAACTGCTTCAATCGTCTTATCGCTTCACGACGCGCCGCCCGCTGCCGCCGCCGCCCGTCCCCCTCGTCACTCGTCACTCGTCCTCCTCGGCCTGCGACCTATCCCCGTACCGATCGAACCCCCTGCTCGCGGCCGAGGCCGCCGCGACCATGGCCGACAGCGACGCGTCCATGGAAGGCAGGGTGATGCGCACCTTTGACGCCTGGGGCGGCGGCTTCGGCGGCAACGCGGCGGCCTGCCCCGCCGTCGCCGCCGCCGCCTGCGCCGCGCGCGCCTCCTGGAGCGCCGAGCGGTGCGCGTGGTAGCGCGAGAGGCTCAGCGAGGGCGAGGCCGGGGGAAGCGCAGGGGTAGCATGTGGTGCCGTTGTTGCCGTTGTCGTCGCCGCCGCCTTGCTGACCGCGCGCATGGCGTCGAGCAGCTCGCGCCCCTCGTCGTCGTCGTCGTCGTCGTCGCCGTTCTCCTTGTCGTCGTCGTCGTCATCCGCGGCAGCAGCAGGAAGGGACGCCGGGGAGGAGGAGGAAGCCACGGCCGCAGGACCGGACGACCCGACGGCGACGGCAACGACGTCGGCCGGGGCCAGGCGTGCCGCCCGCTCGCGCGCTCGCCGCCGCACGCCCTCCGGGGTCGACTCGCCCGCGGCCGCCCCGCGCGGGCGGCCGGCGCCGCCTGACGGGGTGCGCGCCAGCAGGGCGGCGATGGTGGCCTGCGCGCCGCCGGAGGGCGGGGGGTCGGACGCCGACGGCGGCGGCCGGCGGCGGTGGCTCGGAGGCGTCGCCGTCGTCGTTGTTGCGGGCGGCTCCTCCTCCTCCTCGTCTTCCTCCTCGTCTTGCCCCTGCGCCTGCGCCGCCGAGGACTGAGCCAGCGCCACGGAGGGCGGCAACTGGTAGTGCACGCGCACGGCGGCGGCCGCGGCCGCGGCGGCCGCCGCCGCCAGCGCGCGGGCCGCGGGAGAGGGTTGCGCGGCGGCGGGCGGCGGGCGGGGGGCCTGGGGGGGGCGAGCCGGGGTTGCCGCCGTCGCCGCCGCTGCCGGCTCGGGCGGCGGCGGCTGCTGCTGCTCTGGCTGCTGCTGCTGCTGCTCGCTCATCCGCAGGGCCAGGACCAGCTGCGCGCGGAGGGCCTCGCGCTCGGCCTCGGCCCGCCGCCGCACCTCACGCACCGCGGCGCGCGCGACGGACCACGGCACCATGGGCTCCTCATCCTCCTGCTGCTGCTCGTTGCCCCTGCGGCGGCTCCTGCTGCCGCCCCGCCCCCCGCTCGCGGGCGGCGGCTGCGGTGCGGGCTGCTGCTGCTGCTCTCGCGGCTGCTCCGGCTCCTCTCTCCGCTCGGCCAGCAGCCGCCTGTTGACCTCGCGCAGCTCGGCCAGCTCCCGCCCGGCGGCGGACAGCAGCTCGAGCAGCTGCCGCTCCCGCTGCTCGCGCTGCCACTCGCGCTCCTCGCTGGCCGCCGCCCGGTCGTCGTTGCCGCCGCCGTCCTCCCGTTCCTCGGCAGGCGCTCGTCGCCTCTCCAAAGGCCGCTGCTGCTGCTGCCGCTGCTCTTCCGGCGGCGGATATGCTGCCTCTTCTTTCGCCTGCTCCTCCTCTGCTCCCGCTCCGTCGGCGGCAGGCGGCGGCGGCCGGTCCTCCTCCTCCTCCTGCCGCCGCCGCTCCTCCACCTTCTGCTGCTGCTGCTGCAGCAGGTGCCGCCGGAACGCCTCGCCGAGGTGCTCCAGCTCGCGCTCGAGGCACGCGAGCCGCTCGCGCGCCTCCCTCAGGGCCGCGTCCTTGGCGGCCAGCAGCTGCTCTGCGATGCGCATCGACGGCATGGGCGGCCTGGTGGTGGTGGTGGTGGCGGCGGGGGCGGCGTCGGCTGAAGCGGCGGGCGCTGGCGCCGACGCCGTTCCTGGTGCTGTTGTTGCTGTGGCTGCTGGTGCTGCGGCCCCGGCCCCGATCGAACGCGACGACGACGACGCGGCAGGCGCGCTACCGCCGCCGCCGTCTGGCCACTGCGCGAGCGACAGGTCCATCTCGCGCGTTTGTTGTTGTTGTTTTTGGGGGGGTCGTGCTCGTTCTCTCTGCGCCCGCGAAATCGTCCGAGCCTGAATGTGCGAGGGGCGCGCAGGTGGACGTCAAGAGGAGTTCATTGTGTGTGTGTGTCTGTGTGTGCGTCGTGTTCCGAGCGCGGTTCGTGAGTCGCTCCGAAGATGAAGAAAGAATGACTGCTGTCGCGGCCGACCCTTTTGAAATGGCGACGGGTAACGGCGACCCCCGCCCAGAGGCAAAAGACTCAAGGCTTAAGCTTTTAGCTGCGTTTTAAACAGACAGAGGCAATGAATACATGGAGGGAGCCGGAAAGGGGGGAAAAGCAACAAAACCAAAAACAACACCTCAACACGAGCACGCGCCCGTCGACGCCGACGCGGGCCCCGCGCCGCCGACGCGCACGCCCCCGCCGCCGGGCGACGGCGCGCCGCCGCCCACGTCCACCAGCCCGGGCGTCTCGAGGATCTTGAGCACGAGCTCCTCGAACGCCTGCGACACGGCGATGTTGGCCTTGGCGCTCGTCTCCACGAACAGGCACCCGTTGGCCCGCGCGAGCGCGTGCCCCTCCTCGGACGACACCTCGCGCGCCGCCGCCGCGGCCGCCCCCGCCGTTGTTCCTGCCCCGCTCCCGCTCCCGCTCGCCGCGCCGCCCTCCTCCCCCGCCGCCCCCTCCGCCCCGCCCACCAGGTC